>CM035845.1:284082608-285309275 GCA_020510985.1 Pholidichthys leucotaenia | reverse complement strand
TGTAACTGGGAGTGGTCCACCACAGACCTGTGGCAGATATTGTTTTTAGTTCTGCCAGGATGCCCTGTTTCACCCTCCACGCCCTCGGCAGGGCGGGGATGCCGGTTGAGTCGCCGACGGCCCGACCCATGAGACAGGTAGTACCGGTTTTCATGGTTATCCGGTAGCAAGCAAGCCAATGCCTGACCTGACCAAAAAAAAACAAAAAAAAACGGGATGTAAGCCTCAGTTAAAAGCTGCCAATTTCTGACCAAAAAAACTGGAATTTTATGGGTAAGAAGCTGAAACTTTAGCAAAAAGACAAAAAAAAGGTGTAAATTTCCAACTGTTTACAACCTAAAATGCTGCAAATATAAGATTTGAGTAAAATGCTGCAAATTTAAGCTTTTTTTTAAAGCTGCAAATTCAAGGGTAAGAAAAGTTCTAAATTCATGAGGAAAAAGCTGCAAAATTATGAATAATAAAAAGCTGCAAATTTTCAAGTAAGAAGCTGCACATTTCTGAGTAAAATGGCAGTAACTCTGCAGCAAAATTCTGCACATTTATGAGAAAAATCCTCACATTTACAAAAGAATGTTTCTAATTTACATGAAAAAGGATGTGATAAATTGGCGTGTGATGGCCATTTTTTTTTTTTTTAATGACAGCCATGAGGAGGAACTAAACGGTGGTGTTTGGAGGTGTTAAATCCTGCAGATCTGCACTAATCAGCAGGGAAAAGGAGAAGAAAAAGAGGAATAGGTGATCCACAGCAGCAGAAATAATCCAGTTAACCCAGGAGGAGTAAACACATGGTACCCCATGACACCCAACAGATCCCCCCCCCCCCCCATAATATCAGTGTGAACAGCTGGTACAAACTTCACACCTCTGTCGATTTACAATTCAAACAGAGCTGATGCTGAGATGGAAACCACAGGGTTAAAGGGTGACGTGCTTTAACAGCAGCACTGACACCCTCCACCCCACAACTGACCTGCTGAGCAGGAACTAACAACTCCTCAGACCTGTTAACACAATTTTAGCAACCAAAGAACATGCAAAAGAACAAAGATTCCCTTTGATTTAACAGGATAACAGCGTAAATTTTCTGGTCTGTGAATGAACAGAGCAGCCATGAGTGTTTCGCGGCATCACTTATTGAATTATAATGGTTAATGTAAGTCACAATTTCAGGAAACAAGCTTCAGGGAACACTTGAACCCATGACACATTGTTTTAAATTTTGCTGATTTTTTTTTTTTTCCCCGCTTCTCTTCCAGTCCTTACGGCCACTTTCTGATTGCTTTGAGTTTTAAAAACATCATTTTAAGAATAATGTTAACTAACTTAAAGTACATTTCTAACTACACTATATCATACAATACGCCATTTAACATACAATTTCATTTGATCACATTTAGATCTTAATTTAAACAGGCAGAGTATTTGCAACCAACTTAATTAAGACTTGAACTAAAAACAATCAATCTGAATACAACTGGGAGCGTTTAAGAATAAAAATCTTTGGATTCCTTTATGAAGTTCTACCTGCAGATCACCTGCACTCAAACATCCCAAGTACCACTCATGGAACGGACCAGATTCCATACAAAAATGTTAAAATTTTACTTTGGCTTCGTCTTTAAGGGGTTGCTGTTCCAGTTCTCCTTTTAACTGGAGAGAAGGATACACCAGTGAAAACTCCAAACACAGGACATCTGGGTGGAACCCCAACTGGCCCAATGTTCCAACATTCAAGCGTTGGTTGTACAATACTTCAAATTAATAAGTTCCATATGCAAAGTTACTGTGCAAAATAAAAAAAAGGAAAGAAATAGTATAACATTAACATTTTGTGGTTACAATAGTGCCGAAAAATATGTTGCCACCACACCAAGGTCTTTAAGCCAGAGGAAACACTGGAAACATTCTTTTGCTTCTACCCATTTTTGACCACCTTCCTCAGGAAGCCATACCATATTGTTTCAATCTTGCTAAATGAATAGACAATATGCTATTGTCTATTTAATCTGCTTTTATCCAGGTATGTTATTCTGTCTGCAATAGGTTCTTTTATTTTACACAAATCATTACTCTTAGTACATCATCTGTAAAACAAAAAGACGAGCAAATTTCATAATTATTCACATAAAAATATACCAAATGTTGAATGTGAGATTTTACTATTTTACCAAAAATGTTAGTTCATTTTGAAATTGATGAGAGCAACACATCACAAAAGAGTTGGAAAAGGGCCATGTTTACCACTGTGACAACTGCCCCAAAACTTCTAGGAAGTAAGGAGGCCTGTTGTTGGACCTTTAAGAAAGGAATGCTGTCCCACTCTTGTCTGATACAGGAATTCCAGATGCTCATCAGTCCTGGGTCTCCTTTGTCATGTTATTACATTTAATGGTGAGGCCAAATATTTTCAACTGGTGACCGGTGTGGGCTGCAGGTAAGCCAGTCGAGCACCTGACACCTCTACTATGCCATGCCATATGAAACCATACTGTTGTGATAAGACAAAGCAGGCAGTTTAGCATTGTCTAGCTAAATGAGAGCATATGCATTTCATAGCATTGTGCTATGAAATGACTTTTGTTGTGATATGGAACTATATAAATAAAGTTGAATTGAATTGAATTGAATTGAATTAAAATCTGTATATACCTTTCAGCACTGTTGCTTTATCAGATGTATATGTTGCCAGTTCCTTATATTCCCTTTACACAAGGGGTGGGGATCATTAGGAGATCATGGATATCCAATATGGGTTTTTGGCTGTGTCCCTTGTGTACAAAGATGTCTCCATATTTTCAGAATCTTTTAATTATATACTGTAGATTAGGGATGTGCGATATGACAATACTGGATTCTGAAAGATTAGAATGTCTCCACAATCCTCCATCATAGAGAAACTGTTGGATCATGCTAGACTGCACATACTACACACTGCAGTTCTGTACTCCTACACTCAACTCCTAAAGTTTTTTTTTCCTCAGCCAAAGGACATCATTTGCAAATCAATTTCATGTGAACAGACTGATTTGGCTTTTGATCTGTGCTTAATATGCTTTGTTAAAATGGTGGCCATTATGTAGCAAGCATGCAATTTACCTGTGTTGTTTACTTTTTGAAACCAATGTTATATGATCTTTTTGCCATATTGCCCACCCCCACTGTAGATGACAATATTCAAAATTTTCACAATTTAATGAGAAGCATTATTCTGAAATTGGCCAATTTGTAGATGCAGTTTTTGCAGATTACTGAATCTCTGCCCAACCGCACTTAATAATAATAATAATAATAATAATAATAATAATAATAATAATAATAATAATAATAATAATGATAATAATAATAAAAGCCAATTTATAAAACTGATTTAAAGTGGCACTCTCTCCAAAACTGAGGTTTTTTTTGTTCTTGTTAACATGTCTGTAGCATGTTTTGTATGATTTACAAGACAAATCAAAAACTAAATCACTTAAATGTGTCAGGACTATTTTTTTTTGTTTGTTTTTTGTTTTTGCTGTGAAATTTCAGTTATGCCACCCCCCCCCCCCCCCTTGAAAAAAGGCAAGTTTAGATGGAGCGTTTTTGGTGATGTCTCTATCCACCTTATTACTGGGGGTGCCACTGTAGGAACAATCATGGGTGGAGCTTCCGGTTTCGGCTGACCTAGCATTAAATCAGTCAGTAAGACTGGGGTAGCAGGGGCATTTAAAAATAGCATTTTTTAAAGTTTTCAAATTCATTTTATCTTGTGCATACCCGTGCATGCCTGTAGAAACCAAGTATAAGCAAGTATTTCTGCATGCCCGTAGAAAGCAAGTGTAAGCAAGGAATTCTGAACAATCTTCTTCTTCAAACAGTGAGATTTCCATGTCTACATGACGTCTATAACACTCTATCTGGTCATTCTTCTTCTTTTAGATTTGACTGGCGGTTGGCAACCAGCCTACAGGTGCATTACCGCCACTGACCTGATTATCATCACTCTATATCTTTGCATAAGGGGTTCTGAACAACTCCTTATGTGTGAAAAAAATTATCCGTCCTTGGACTGTGTCCGAGGTGCGGCTGAATACAAGAACTCTATAAGGAGTTTTTATAAGGAGTTCTGAACAATCTTCTTCTTCTTCTTCTTCTTCTTCTTCTTCTTCTTCTTCTTCAAACAACGAGATTTCCACATCAATATGATGCCTATATCTTTGTATAAGGAGTTCTTATAAGGAGTTCTGAACAATCCTTCTTCTTCTTCAAAAAGTGAGATTTCCACGTCTACATGATGTCTATAACACTCTATCTGGTCAATTACTCTATAAGGAGTTCTTATAAGGAGTTCTGAACAATCCTTCTTCTTCTTCTTCCTCTTCTTCTTCTTCAAAAAGTGAGATTCCCATGTCTATATGATGTCTATAGCACTCTATCTGGTCAATTACTCTATAAGGAGTTCTTATAAGGAGTTCTGAACAATCTTCTTCTTCTTCTTCTTCTTCTTCAAACAGTGAGATTTCCATGTCTACATGATGTCTATAACACTCTATCTGGTCTCACTCGTTACCGTTAAACTGCTTTTAAGGACTGATGCAGTCATTATCCTGGGCCACCGTGCATACAACTGTGGCATGTCCTACAACCGGTAAGTCTTTTTTATGACAGGATTTATTCTGTTTATTTTCCCTTCTTCTTCTTCTTCTTCTTCTTCTTTTAGATTTGATTGGTGGTTGGCAGCCAGCTTACAAGTGCATTACCGCCACTGACTTGATTATCATCACTCTATATCTTTGTATAAGGAGTTCTGAACAACTCCTTATGTGTGAAAAAATTATCCGACTGTGTCCGATGTGCAGCCGTTCGGTGCTTACCTCTCTGATGTTCTCAGTTGCTGTGGTGCATATTCAAATTCCCAAAACTATTAGTTCAACCTCCACATCACCTAGTCACTTGTGCTCATCATAACAGCAATTTCTCAAAATTTGTACAAACAGCAAATACTTTTGCACATTATGCAGCTACTTATGTACAATTGTCTGCTGTTTTTACCTCTGCCAAGGGAGTAGGTAATGTTTTTGACTCCCCGGGAACCTACGCCAGGATCCTGTTTGTGGACTTCAGCTCCGCATTCAACACCATCCGCCCCGCTCTGCTCCGGGACAAGCTGTCCCTGCTCAACGTGCCTGACTCCCTCTGCAGGTGGATCACCGACTTCCTGACGGACCGGAGGCAGCATGTGCGGCTGGGAAAGACTGTCTCAGACTCTACTAGCATCAGCACCGGATCACCCCAGGGCTGTGTACTTTCCCCCCTACTCTTCTCCCTTTACACCAACTCCTGCACCTCCAGCCACCAGTCTGTCAAGTTGATCAAGTTTGCGGACGACACCACCCTCATCGGGCTCATCTCCAACGGCGACGAGTCCGCCTACAGGAGAGAGGTGGCCCAGCTGGCGTCCTGGTGCAACAATAACAACCTGCAGCTGAACGCCCTGAAGACAGTGGAGATGATTGTAGACTTCAGGAAAGTCACTACCCCTCTGCCCCCCCTCACCCTCTCAGGCTCTCCCATCACCACTGCTGATTCCTTCCGCTTCCTAGGCACAACCATCACCAGGGACCTCAAATGGGAGCCGACCATCAGCTCACTCATCAAAAAAGCCCAGCAGAGGATGTTCTTCCTGCGGCAGCTGAGGAAGCTCAAGCTACCCACCAAGATGTTAGTGCAGTTCTACACAGCCATCATCGAGTCCATCCTCACCACCTCCATAACCGTGTGGTACGCAGGAGCCACTGCCAGGGACAGACTAAGGCTGCAGCACGTCGTGCGCACTGCTGAGAAGGTGATCGGCTGCAAGCTCCCATCTCTCCAGGATCTGTACATCTCCAGGACCCGGAGGCGTGCTGGCCGGATCATAGCCGATTCCTCACACCCTGGTCACGTACTGTTTGCCCCCCTCCCCTCTGGTAGAAGACTTCGGTCCATCCAGACTAAAACCTCCCGTCACATGAACAGCTTCTTCCCCTCTGCCATCAGACTGCTGAACACTAAGTGACTTATTGACTCTCGTGCACTATGTACAGCAGCTCAACCAGACTCATGTCAATCATCACTGTTTTCTTCCTGCATTACCGACTGCACTATATAGTTCTCCACAGTATCTGCTGCTCGCTAATATATTTTAACTGCTGACCAGTATCACTTACTCTTATTCTACACTTTATTGCATGTATAGTTTATTTCTTTTATCTTATCATGTTTAATGTTGCAGCATTGCACCGAGACAAATTCCTAGTTTGTGTACTACATGAACAATGGCAATAAACCTGATTCTGATTCTGATTCTGATTTTAGTGGCGTTGGTTTGTTTGCTTGTTGGTTTGTTTGTCTGTCTGATAGCAACATTACTCCAAAAGTTATGGATGGATTTTGATGAAATTTGCTGGAAAGGTGTGTAATGGCACGAGGAATAGATGATTAAATTTTGGTGATGATCCGGATCATGATCTAGAGCCAGGAATTTTTTGAAAATTATTTTCTATATATTAATATTGAGATTTTCATGTACTTCCCCTTTAAGACATTGCGTGCATGGTCACACACCAAAATGTGAGACATTATTTCATCTGAAGATGCCAACAAAAAGCAAGCAAAGTGTGTGGTTTAAGACGGGGTTCAGAGAGTGTCCTATTGCGAGCCTCGTGGGTCTCCGCCAAGAGGAGAAGGTAATGTTTTTGCTGGCGTTAGTTTGTTGGTTTGTCTGTCTGTTAGCAACATTACACCAAAAGTTATTAACAGATTTTAATGAAATTTTCAGGAAAGGTGTGTAATGGCATGGGGAACAGACTATTAGATGAGCCGGGGGAGACGGAGGAAGGGACGGTTTGGGAAAACTTGCAGGTGAGTGTTTTTTGTAAGAGGAGGAGGTAGGTTTTTTTTTTTTTTTTTGTCTGTCTGTCTGTCTGTTAGCAACATTACTCCAAAAGTTATGAATGACCACATTTCAAAAACAAAAAAACAAAAAAAAAAACAACCTGAGAGCCAAAACAGAGAAAAACAAACAGGAGAAATTAAGATGAGGGCTCTGTGAATAATTTATGGGTTGATATATGGATAAACATGCATGATAAGAGAATATTTTACTGTTTTTATCAGTATTGCGCTGGTTTTTAAAATGGTGTTGGCTAGCCTACAGGAACATAATAGAGTCTAATTTTAATATGACGTTTTCTCAATTTTTGCATGTTTAACATTTAAAAAAACACAACAAGTGCTTAGGTCCCAGTTTTACAGCCTTTAAGTATTTTGAGTAAAGCTTTACAAAATACTGTATTTGCAAGTGAACAATACAATTTTCTTTTACTTTTTCATCATCCCCCAAAAATCTAATGTTTTGTTTACCTTGACTTTGGCCACACAAAGGCTGTTGATTTCACACACTGCCCGTCTCAGACCCAGCCGCTTACAAACTGGTTGTAAGCTTCTAGACCTTTGTAGGATCTTCGTTGTTTAAGAGTGTAAGCAGCACTGGTACTGTACAGTAATAAATTAAGGATGTCTGGACAGGTGATGCTAGCCCACTTCTCTGAATCTTTTGGCCAGTTTTGTTTTGGAATGAGATAGGGGGCCTGCTTCTCAATTAAAACTAATTTGTCATCATTCCGCTGTCTGTTATCATTATCAAGAGTTTCATAATTATTTCAATAAATCTTATAGAAGGAAACTTGAATTAGTATTTTTCATCAATATCACATGCAGAAATGTTGCATTTATAAAACTGCTGCATTTCTAACACTGTCATTTGTGGGAAATGAGCTGCCTGGCGGAGGTCTGCGCTCTCTGAGTACTTTTCTAGTTACATTATCATTGGCTCTTGTCATGCCGGTCAAAATAAACAGGTTTTCTGTCTCATAGTCCTTTCCCCAAAGATATTTAGGCATTCATTCATTGAACCATTACATGCAAAAGTGTTGAATTAGTTATTATTACACCAAGTAGATTTTAAACATTTTTCAGGTTCAGGTTACTTTATTTGTACCTGTAGGTAGATTTATTGTGATTTTTATTACTTTTTTTGGTAAATATTTATTAAATTGATTGTTTTAGGTGAATCTTTACTTTCACTTATGAGGGGAAATGTGTTGAGAATTAGATCAACCAATGATCTTCCAGTTTTCTAGAACACCTCAGAGGTGAATCCTATGAACCTTCATTTGGCAGCATATATAAAGCCTTCATGGAGAAGTTATCATTTCTGTTACAAAAATGGAAGGACTTCAAGAGAATGAACAGGGTTAACAAGCAAGAAGAAGCGACATAAGGATGTGAGCTGGAAGAATCAACAGGAAGAGGAAGATAGGCCAAGTACAGAGGCCTGTTCCTGATGAAATTATAGCCACAGTTGTTGACCGTGTTCTAAATCATGCTCTTATAATGGCTGAGGTTGGTTGGAGATGGCAATCAAATGTTGGGAGAACCACTGTATACTCGATTATCCAAACACTTTGTTGGGAAAATAGGCAGGTAACTCAAAAAATGTACACTGTACTGTACATACAGAAACACTGTACACTTACTGTTAAATGTCAAAATGCACAATTCACTAAAATTCCTCAATTCACTAAAATGCTCCTGGTGGGTCTGGAAGTGCCATGTTAGGTAGCATGCCGCCATCAGTGTGTGAATGTGTGTGTGAATGGGTGGATAGCAGGATCTGTAAAGCGCTTTGGTCATCAAGAGATGAGAATAAAAGCGCTATATAAGCGAATGCCATTTACCATTTACCAAAAATAGTACAGTAAAAACTTTGAATCCTATCCGGTGTCTTTCAATCTAGCCCCCTCACTCAGTAAAATGTGACTTTATAGTTTTGAAACTGCACTACAACACAGAGAAAAGTGTTACCTTGTTCATTTTCAGTCACCGTTACCAAAAGCCATGACAGTTTTCATTAGCAAATACTGTGTAAACTGTTCTATTGACAACATGGCTGAACATTTTGAAGGTTTTGTTCATAAAAATGACATAAGGGCTCTTTATTCTCATAGTAGTGACAGTTTCTTTGACATAAATATTTGTTATTGACACAGACTAAACATTTTGAGCAAATTACAGGCTTTTGCAGGTTGTCTACTGTGTTTTGCAGTTTGCACACTTTGTTTTGAGTAATGCAATTAGTGTTGTGCAAACTTCACTTCTGTCCTGAGAAATGCACAAAAACGACTGAGAAAAACTGTAATTTAGCCACCATTAGCCTTATGGGATGTGGGTGGGCCTATTCACAGATCCTGGCATTTGAAGGAGGAGGAAAAGTGAAAAGATTTTGGCATGAAACTGCACGACAATAAAAGTGATTTTTGTAGAAAAAATGGCATAAGATACCATTTTATACAATGTAGATTTGTATTTATAGGGAATTTATATCCACTGGAGGGCATGGAGAGCATTTAGATGAATCGGAAGTAGCCTGCATAATTTCTTCAGGTAGACTGTTCCAAAGTTTAGGTGCCTTAACAGAAAATGTTCAGTCACCTTTGGTGTGAAGCTTAGATTTTGGAATGACCAGAAGCCTCTTACCAGAAGAACTGAGATAGTGATTTGGTTTGTGGAGAATTAAAAGGTCAACAGTGTAGGTGGGAATTAGCCCATTTATTGCTTTAAAAGTGAGTAATAAAAACTTAAAATTAAACCTGCAAGCAGGTGTAAACGTGAGTCGCCCCACCGTGCGCTTGCAGAAACCGGCGCCCGTCGTCCCTCGTTGGCTCGGAAAATGTGCCGTCATCACTGCATGGGCTGCATGAATAATAAAGTAATCCATTTGGTGCAGATCCTCCTGTGAGCAGCAAGTGGCACTATCCCTTTTGTCAAAAATTTTTATGTAGAAGTGCGCAGAATGGGACTAATGACCATCATAGCAATACCGGCAACAAAATTGATCAAGTGGAAAAGATATGTGCACCTCCACCACTCATTTTTGTGGGTGGGGCAAATGTGCGGAGAGGGATTAATCTCCATAATAGCAATTCCGGGCAAGCAGATACAAAAGGGCTTTCGCCGACTGACGTTGTCAGTGGCTCGCCCGGGCAACAATTCCTTGTGAGTTATGTGTTGTCCACCCATATTGGACTATATGTGACAGTCACCTAAACCTATGTTCCAATTTTCATGACTCCGGGACGTTCCCACCCCTCCCCATAAGCTCACGTTTTGAATGGCAAAGAGGGCGTGTCCATGGTAAGACATTTCATGTCATGCTAAAGTTGATATTCAGTTATGATCATGGCTGTGGTCTGATGAATATCAGAAAATTTCACATCATTCTGGCAAGCGGCGCGTGAGTAATAAATAAAACAGTTTTCAGCAATTCTTTCGTTAACCACTATGTGGCGCTATAACTTTTGTCAGCGATTTTGATGTAGTTGTGTTTTGGATGGGACTATTTTCCATAATGGAAAGTCTGGTGCATATTGGACAGGTTTTGGCCGAGTTACAGGTGGTTGAATTTGAAAGGGGAGGAGTCAAATTTTGCCATGGCGCCCTGGCAACACTTCCTTGTCACTTATGTGTTGTCCACCCATAGTGAACTATATGTGACAGCCACCTAAACCTATGTTCCAATTTTCATGACTCCAGGACGTTCCCACCCCTCCCCATAAGCTCATGTATGGAATGGTGAAGAGGGCGTGTCCATGGTAAGACATTTCATGTCATGCTAAAGTTGATATTCAGTTATGATCATGGCTGTGGTCTGATGAATATCAGAAAATTTCACATCATTCTGGCCAGCGGCGCGTGAGTAAAAAATAAAACAGTTTTCAGCAATTCTTTCGTTAACCACTATGTGGCGCTATAACTTTTGTCAGCGATTTTGATGTAGTTGTGTTTTGTGCGGGACTATTTTCCATAATGGAAAGTCTGGTGAACACTGGACAGGTTTTGGGCGAGTTACAGGTGGTTGAATTTGAAAGGGGAGGAGTCAAATTTCGCCATGGCGCCCTGGCAACACTTCCTTGTCACTTATGTGTTGTCTACCCATAGTGGACTATATGTGACAGTCACCTAAACCTATGTTCCAATTTCCATGACTCCAGGACGTTCCCACCCCTCCCCATAAGCTCACGGATTGAATGGCGAAGAGGGCGTGTCCATGGTAACACATTTCATATCTTGCTAAAGCTGATGTTCAGTTATGATCATGGCTGTGTTCTGATGAGTCTCTGAAAATTTCACGTCATTCTGGCCAGCCGTGCGTGAGTAATAAATAAAACAGTTTTCAGCAATTCTTTTGTTAACCACTATGTGGCGCTATATCGGTTGTCAGGTATTTTGAGGTCATTGCATCTGCGGTGGCACTATTTTCCTTCATGGAAAGTTTTGTGGACATCGGACAAGTTTTGGCCGAGTTACAGGTGGTTGAATTTGTAAGGGGAGGAGTCAAACTTCGCCATGGCGCCCTGGCCACGCCTTTTGAGATTTTGACTTAATTTATATAACTTTTAATGGGCAATGCCTGTAGATGCCCCCATGTAAAAATGAGCTCAATTGGATGTGGTCCCTAGGACAAGTGCGTTAAAATGCAAGGTGTGAGTTTTTTCCGAATTGGAGGTGGGGCGACTTTGAGGCAAGATGGCGGCCTTCCTGTTGGCGGTGGGTATGGGCCACAATGATATGGGCCACAATGATGTTTTTTGCACGTCTTGAGGTGATTCACACCTCACTCAAATTTGATGTGTCTACAGCAAAGTTTATGGTCTCCTGTCTCCATAGACCTTGTACGTTTGACCCCACCCACAAAAATGAGGGGTGGGGGGGGCACATATTTTTTCCAGTTTATCGAATTTTTTGCCCGGTCAGAGGGATTTGCCAAAAAAAATCACGTTTTGGTTAACGTTCAGAGGGTGAAAAATGCGATCATTTAGGCAGAATAATAATAACGAAAAAAAATAAACGCAAGCAGATACAATAGGGCTTTCGCCGACTGACGTTGTCAGTGGCTCAGGCCCTAATTAATCTGAAAACTTGTAAGCAACCAGTGAAGATGAGCTAAGACAGGGTTGATGTGAGCTCAGTGCCGGACAGAATTCTGGCTGCAGCATTTTGGACGTACTACAGATGTGAAAATAATTTTGAACTCAGACAGGAGTAGAATGAGTTACAATAGTCCAACAGAGATGATATGAATGCTTGAATTACTTTCTCTAAATCAGTCTGATAAATGAAAGGCCTAATTTTAGACATGTTTCTAAAATGGCAAAAGCAAGATGCATAATTCTTTATACCTGGAACTCAAAAGATAAATCACTATCAAAAAAATCACCCCAAGATTTCTGGCCACAAGCTTAATATGTAAATATAAATCATTTAAGTCCTTGGGGCAGTGGTGGAATAATAGATTGAGGTGTGAACTTGGGGCTAAGGGGCTACTTGTTCAATCCCTGGACTGGCAGGATCAGATCTGGGTGGGACAGATAACACAGCAGTGTTTGCCCCACCCTCCTTAATCCCACTGTGCCCTTGAGCAAGGCCCTTAACCCCAACTGCTCCAGTGGAGCTGCTCAGTGGCCACAGGTTAGTCTGTGGCTGTACTGGGCAGCTTCCTGGTGTGAATGTGAACAGGGCATCCTTGAAAAAGAGAGGTTGCCTCGCAATGGATCTCCCCTAGATAAATAAGGGTTTAAAAAAAAACTACTCCCTGTCATGGGCAACGAGAGCACGCCCCTCCCATCCTGTCTCACATTCACCAACTCATCACTGCACCTGAGGCAGAAGACGCACCTGCCCCTGCTCATCAGCCAGCGTACTTAAGGAGGCTCTCTCCACGCATTCAACGCTGGCTCGTTTGGGTATACTGCCCGTCAAAAGACAAGCAGGTATTATTTGACAAGTGTTGGCACATCGTCTAATCTTGTCTTCCTCTCCTCCTCAGGCTGCTGCTACCGTGCAGGTGTGTCTCCAGGACTGCACGCACTCTCCTGCCAGATCTCCACTATTCCCCGGCTTCTAACCTCCACCCGGTCAGGCACCATCAGCTCATTCCCCCCACCCTACTGGTTCGTCTATTTCCCGCTGAGGCCCTGCCATTTCTCCCTCGGTACCTAAGTAAGTGGCAATTTGGCTCGCCCATTTCCCCTTGCTCTGTTCCTCCTCTTACAGCTCTCGTCTTCTCTCCGCAGGTGGATTCCTCTGGCGAGTGACTGTTTCCTTAGCCGTGCGTTTTTCTTGAAAATTAATAAAACTTTCAAACGTGCCCCTTCGTGTGATTGCTTTCCTGTGCTGTTGCATCGTGCACATGAGCTGTCAGCTTATTAAACCATGACGCTCTCTAATACTGGGTGGTCCAAACACAATCTTTTTTATTTTCATTTAGCTACAGAAAATTTTGTGACATCCAGCATTTGATGTCATTAAGGCAGTTTCCAAGAGAGATATAACTGGTGGCGTCATTAAGTGTCAATGGCAAATATATCTGTGTGTCATTAGCATAGCTATGGAACTGGACTTAATGTCTACGAATAATATGTCCAAGAGGAAGCATATAAAAGGAAAAAAGAAGGGGACCAAGAACTGAGCCTCATGGTACCCCACCAATGACTTTTGTACTAGAGCAGGGGTGTCAAACTCATTCCATGGAGGGCCAAGACCCTGCAGGTTTTACTTCCACCCAGTCTCTTCAGCAGGTGTTTTCACTGATCAGCAATCAGTAGGAAGAAATTCAGAGAAATCACCTGTTGAAGACACTGGGTGGAGGTAAAACCTGCAGGGTCTTGGCCCTCCATGGAATGAGTTTGACACCTGTGTACTAGAGGATGGGGACTGGCCAATTAAACAGAAAAGGTCCTATTTGAGAGGCAGGACTTGAACCAACTTAAAGCTATGCTGACATACCAACTCAGTTTTCCAGGTACTCAATTAAAATGCTGTGTTCTACAGTATCAAATGCAGAGCTCAAATCTAAGAGAATTAGCACAGCATGTGCAAACTTGTGACCATGATGCTGGATATAAACAATCGTGGCACTCAGAAGGTACCCATGATGGGCCCTTTTTCCTTATGTTAACACAGTTGCCAGAGATGTTAATGAAGTTTCTGTGACAGGCTCTGGTCAAAACACCACAAGATTTAATTATTGCAGTACCGTTTTACACCCAGTTGAAGGAGCTCTTCTCACAACAGCCTGTTTTTGTTGATTTTGCTTTAAAAGCTAAAGAACCCCAGTTTACCCTACCTAGCGCATGCTCTAACTCCACCCTCTCTCTTTCATCACCGCTTATCTCTGTGAGTGATGATTCCATTATGCATCTAATGTTAGCTGGTTAGCTCATAGCTTCAGTAGGGAACACAGCCTGAATGAATGAACTGGCTCAGTATAAAAAGCTTGAATAAAGCATACACAGGATACAGGGTTGTGTGGTTTAAATGCTTGGTAGCATATGAGTAGTCTCTGGGGTGTAATACGTACAGAAATAACCCTGAATAACTGAATGGTTAACTCTGCTAATAGCAGCTATGTATTGATGGTTCCGGCCAGAGTATAATAAACTATAGTGAAATAGGCTGAAATAACTTCTAGGAGTGAGATATATGGCCAAGTGTTGGTAGATGATCCAGCTGGGAACACAAATGTCTAGTGGGGTGAATAGATAAATATAAATTTTTCAAAAAGATTGACTGCATCGATTAGCTAAGCTAATGAGAGCAGCCTGATCTCCCGGGCTATGCCAACCACTGAGACCTCCAGTTGGTGGATGGGACTGCCTGGGTCCTGCTGACTCATGCTGCATTAATGACACATTTTTTGGGCCCTTCCTGACCAACAAAAATACCAAAATAGGGCAAAATACCAAAATAGGATATATTATCATTTACAGTTTTCTCAGTCACCTTGGTGCATTTCTCAGAACAGAATTGAAATTCTCAAAACTATTAGCTCAACCTCCACATCACCTAGTCACCTGTGCTCATCATAAAAGTAATTTCTCATCATTTTGAACATACAGCAAATGCTTTTGTACATTACGCAGCTGCTTGTGTACAACTGTCTGCTGTTTTATACATTATCATTTACTATTGTTGTGCCAGTCAAAATACATTAAGCAGGTTTTCTGTTGAATAGTCCTTCACCCCAAAACATTTAGGCGTTCATTCTTTGCTTATGTCATTACACACAAAAATGGGCTGGACGGTGGCGCAGTGGTTTAGCACTGTGGCAGCGCAGTTTTACCCTCGGCCGGGGGACCGCGGAGATCGTGGGTTCGATCCCAGCCCCCGACCAACAGTGAGCTGTGTGGAGTTTGCATGTTCTCCCCGTGTTGCGCGGGTTTACTCCGGGATTTCTCCGGTTTCCTCCCGCACACCAAAAACATGTAGGTTTAGGGCGCTCGCGCACGCAGCGACCAGCAGCCGGTGGCTTGTCACCAGACTGCAAACCAAGTCTACCTACGGGTACAAATAAGTAACAAAAAAAAAAAATTGCTAAACTAGTTATCATTATGACAGGCAGATTTTACACATTTCTATAATTTTTTTGTAAATATAAAATTGATTAATTATTCTCAGGTAACTCTTTACTTTCACTTTTGAGGGGAAATGTGTTAAGAATTACTGTAGGTCAACCAATAACCTTCCAGTTCTCTAGAAAAGCTCAGAGGTGAATCCCATGAACCTTCAACTGACAGCATATATAAAGCCTTCACAGAGCGGTTATCATTTCTGATACAAAAATGGAAGGACATCAAGAGAATGAGCAGGTTCAATAGCCCAGAAGAAGGGGGCAAGGATGCAAGGTGGAAGAATAAGAAGACAAATCAGAGGAAGAAGAAGCCTAGTCCCGATGAAATTATAGCCACAATTGTTGACCATATTCTAAATCATGGTCTTATTATAGCTGAGGCTGGTCAGACAGTGAAACCAAATATTGGGAGAACCACTGTTACTGTAATGAACCAGCAGGGAACAGGGATGTCTAGAAGGGTCACTCGATTATAGAGAGAAGAGCCAAAATCAGTCTGGTCAGTCCTCTGAGGTACCTTGATGGTAGCACTAATCGGTAAGCTGGTTTAGATACTCATTTAGATACTCCCACCATCTTGTGGAGGTTTGTTTCCTGGAAAATATAACTAATCAAATAAATCAGCAACTAGGACATCATAATTGCAAGACTCATCATAAAAAGTCTGAGTACAGGCAAAATTAGTTTGATGTTGTTGTGGTTCTTAAAAAAATACTACAAAATATGAACACCTCAGTTTTTGAGCCTTTGGGCACATTCAAGATGACAATTCATCATTGTAACATTGTAGAAAAGTCTGCTGGAAAATCCCTTTAAACTTACTGTCATCAGACTTGCTGTTTGTGTCAGAGCATAACCTGGCAGCTGTGCAGCACAATTTCTCTTCATGCTGAGCAAGCATGTAAGGCAGACATATCTTCTCAAGCATCAGTAATGATATTGCTGCGTACCAACATTTCTAGGGAAAAGCCAGTCCGTTTACTGCTTTTCCCTCTTTTTCCACAAAGCAAATGTCTTTCTTTGTTGATCTTTCATCAGTTTATAAAGGAAAATTGCCTAGATTACAGCAATTATCATTTCCATTTAAATAGTTTTGTTCTTTATTTTGCACTAAAGTTGTTTTTAAAAATGTTTTGAACCATCATAGCTGCCACAAATCAAAAACGATAATTTAACAAGCTATGTTTTTTTTTTTTTTTTTTTTTTTTTTTTACCAACAAAACATCTCTTATGTGGTGCAACAGGTATGAGCTCCATTCTAAAGACAATTTAGAGTCATTAAAAAGGTTTCTATCAAAGCTTTTTACATTTTTATATATTTTTTAATATTTCTAACTATTCAAGTAAAGAAAATTTGAAATTATATTTGTTCCCACAAACGACAGTATGCAAAAAATTATCTCTGTTCCACATAATGCTATGTAACATTTAACAATCAAATATCAAAAGAAAAATGCAAGAAGAATCGAACAGTGTAAATGAAATCCTTGGGGTAGGAAAAAGAATTAATGGCATTCTATGATGCTATCCTGTAACAAATCAAGGTAAAAGAGTAGTTTCCTCTGGATTTATGGGCTAAAGCCTACAGTCATATCCTTTGAACAGACAGACGGACAGACAGACACCACATCAGGTACAAATGATTACTGGGTCATTAAGCAGCATTCTAGAAGAGTCTGTCTTATTTAAGCTGTTCGGTTTGCCCTTGACTGTGGTATGACTATAGTGAGATCCAAAGAACCCCCGAGTCCTTTAGAAAGGATATCAATCCATTTACTATTGCACTGTGAGGGAAATAACAGTGGGTAACATTTAAAACAGCTGCCTGCATGGCCAAGTCAGGCTATCCTAACAAGTTCAGCCCAAGAAGGAACTGTGACATAATTAAAGGAGTCTCTAACAACCCTAAAATGTCATCATGGGACCTACAGGAAGCTCTTGCCACTCGATGTCAAAGTGCTTGCATACCATCAGAAAGAGACTGCACACATTTGTTTTTCATCAGAGGCATGCAAGGAAGGAAATCACAGCAAGACTGAAGTACATCGAGAAAACCAGACCATCAATGACGGAGTACCTCTTTTTGACCTGATGAAATCACCCCAAGAGTGCTCAGATCTCCTGATTCATGTGACAATCATTGTCCGTGAGTTTACTGAACACTGGGGCAATTGCCAAGGAGAAAACATAAACGCCCAGATCTCCTGACCTTTGACCCTGACTTTGAGCACAACCTGGATGCAGACCCACCTGAGGATCATTGTGTGTAAGTTTGGTGAGCACTGAGGCAAATGTATAACAGGAGTAGTGATTCTTATGAAATGTGGGTGGACAGACAGAAGGACAAATGGACGCATGGACATATGAACAACAAATGCTGTGCCATCACAGTGGCTCCTTTTGGCTTTTCTGGAATGATCTCAAAACCAGGACTTCTGGAATAACATGCTTTGACGAGATGAATCTAAAACTGAATTATTTTGACAGAGTAACAGAAGACATAGCTAGTGCAAACAGACAGCATTTGAGTAAAAAAACAGCATACCAACTGTGAATATGGGGGCGGAAATTTCATAGTTTGGAACGTTTTTTTGTGCAGCCGGGCCTAGCCAACTTATCACAGAATCCACTATGAATTCTTCATCATTACAGATGCTTGAGGAAAATGTGAAACCATCTGGCCAAAAACTGAAACTGAAGAGGAGGTAAAGAATGAGACATGACAAAGACCCACAGCACCCCAGTAAATCAACAAAGGAATGGCTCCAAGCAAAGAAATGGTGACTTCTGGAATGGCCCAGTCAAAGCTTAGACCTTACTCAAATCAAGGTGCTTTGGGATGAGTTAAAACAGGCTGTGCATGAAAGAAACCTTTCAAACATCACATGTCTGAAAGAATTCTGCATCTAGGAAAGTCAAAGTCAAAGTCAAAGTGCCTTTATTGTCATTCCATTGCTAATAAACAATGCAACGAAAGTGAGACACTGCTCCCTAAAAACAAACTATCACACTCACAGTTCACTCATGCATTTAACATTCTCATAATTACAACAATAAATAATGCTTGAAACAATATTACCTAAAAGTTGAATACAATATGTACATAGCAATAATAAAAACATACTGAGCGATAAAAATATAAGACCAGCTTATACACACAGGGTTATTGCCACAAAATAACCTAAAATAACATAAAATAATATCAGCAGTCTGTACGTGTTACATAAATCCGATCAAAATACGTACTGCTGCTGGGAAAAAACTATGATTAAACCTGGTAGTCCAGGTTTTATGGGATCTGTACCGCTTTCCTGAGGGGAGCAAGTGAAAGAAATCATGGCCTGGATGAGTGCAGTCTTTAATGATGGAAGTAGCTCTGTTGAGGTACCGAGACCTGGAAATCTCTTCCAGAGAAGGGAGAGAACAGCCAGTGATTTTTTGCACAGTCTCGATCACTCTCTGGAAGGCTTTGCGGTCTGCGGCAGGTCACCTGCCCGCTCATGCTGCCCGTACCTGCCATCCATTGTTTCATCTTGTTCCCCAAACTATTTAAGGACTGTCAGACTGCTTTCTCACTGCGGTAGTCTTAACTATCCTCTCTCATCGTCACCAGAAGCCCTAATCCTGTTCTGGCGATTGTGCCTGAAGTAGTTCCAGTCTGTAAGTTTCCTCTGTGTTTGTTTTTGGATTTTTGTGTTGTGCTCCTTGGAACTTTATGTTTTTCTGCAAGTTAGGTTAATTGGCATCAATTGGGGATTCTAAATTGTCCTTAGGTATGACTGTGAGAGTGAATGGTTGTCTGTCTCTCTGTGTTGGCCCTGTGATGGACTGGCAATCTGTCCAGGGTGTACCCTGCCTCTCACCCAAAGATGCTGGGATAGGCTCCAGACCCTCTGCAACCCAAAAAGGATTAAGCGGAAGAAGATGGATGGATGGATGGAAGAGAGGAGGGAGGAGCGGCTGGGCTTGACAGCTGACAGGGCAAAGCCCACACAGAGCACCAAACTGGAAATGCCGCCAGACAGCTGTCAACCCAGAGAAGGAACACCAAGGACATATATAAGGGCAGGACGGAGGAGTAGGGAAAACCACAGAGGCGTCTGGCGCAAGAGAGGAGACCATGACGGCGTCTGGTAGAGGAAGAGGAACCACGGTGGTGTCCGGCAGTGGAGGAGGAACCACAACGGCATCTGGCAGAGGAGGAGAAACCACAACGGCATCTGGCAGAAGAGGAGGAACCACGACGGCATCCGGCAGAGGAGGAGGAACCACGACGACGTCTGGTACAGGATGAGAGGGGACCCCGACAGTGTCTGGCGAAGGAAGGAGAGTCATGACGCTCTCGGACAGATCAGCAGCACCCTTGATGGTCCCGGTCCCGCGGTGGCTCCGGGCTGAAGCAAAGCAGCACCCACGGTGGCTCCGGGGTGGAGCAATGCAGCACCCGCGGTGGCTCCAGGCTGAGGCAACACTGCACCCACGGTGGTCTAGGACTGGGACACAGCTGCACCCTCAGTTGGCCCGCACTGGACCAAAGCTGCACCCTTGGTTGCTTCAGGCTGGAGCAATGCAGCACCCGTGGTGGCTCCGGGCTGGAGCAATGCAGTATCCACGGTGGCTCTGGGCTGGAGCGACGCTGGACTCACAGTGGACCCGGACTGGGCCAAGGCTGCACCCGCGGGGGGCCCAGACTGGACCAAGGCTGCACCCACTGTGGGCCCAGACTGGGCCATGGCTGTACCTATGGTGGACCCGGACTGGATCAAAGCTGCACACTCAGAGGCCCCGGGCTGGAACAATACACCCGCGACAACCTCCACTGGGAAGGAGACAGCACCCTTAGTGGACCCGGACTGGTCCATGGCTGCACCCTCGGTGGACCCGGACTGGGCCATGGCTGCACCCTCGGTGGACCTGGACTGGGCCACGGCTGCACCCTTGGTGGACCCGGACTGGGCCACGGCTGAAGCCTCGGTGGACCCAGACTGCGCCACCATTGCACCCTCGGTGAACCCGGACTGAGCCACCACTACACCCCCGGTGGACCCGGACTGGGCCACAGTTGCACCCTCGGAGGCCCCGGGCTGGAACGGAGCACCCATGATGACCGCCGCAGTAAAGGAAACAGCACCCTTGAGGACCTCAGCCGGAGGGGGAGCAGCATCCACGGAGGTCCCGGGCTGGGATGGAGCATCCGCAACAACCTCAGCGGGAGGAGCTGGACCCACGATGATCTCAGGTGGCGAACCCAGACACATGGAGACATCTGGCAGGTCAAACAGTACCTCGGCAACCCTGGGAGAGAGCTCAGACAAGACAAGTGGAGAAACAGAGTCAGGGTCACTGGCAGTGGCAGAGCATGTCGAGGTGAGCTCAGGCAGAGCTGACGGCTGCACCCAACTCTCCTCACCAAGAGCCAGGCAAGATTTCTCCAAAAGAGAGATAGAGACAAAGGAGTGCACTTGCCTGAGCTCGAGCTCCACTGTCGTCCAGGACTCCGTCGATCCAGACAATGACGCCTCGGGCTCGGCCCTCTAGCGGTCCAACTCCAACTCTGCTGTGGCAGCCTCTGCATCAGGCATGGTGGTAGATGCAGTCCTGAGACCCTCCAGTAAGGTGACCCATGCAGGTGGCTCGTCTGTCTTGGATTCTGGAGGCTGGTTTCCTGCTGGCACTGGACCCTGTGTAGCTGAATCCAGGGGACGCTCTATCGTCGGCACAGGCTTCAGGTCAGAGGAAGTGCTCTCCCTCTGCCCATATCCCGGCTGCGGGGCTGGGACCTGGTCCTCCAGAGCCGCAGGTTCCTCCATCGTCCAGCAGCTCAACCCTATCATCGGCAGACCCTCAGAGAGGACAGGCGGAGTCACGGAGAGGACAGGTGAGAAGTTAATAGCTGCAACAGGCGGTGAAGACTCAGAGGATTGCAAACCCTGAGCCCCACTACCGGGAATCAGATAAGGCACATCATCATAGAATGAAGAGGAATGAAATGATACTTGCCTGTGTTCCCGGTTTTCGATGTTGCCTGCTGCAACAGGTGTAGCGTCGTCCCTCTCCGTGGCTACAGTGGATACTGGCTCCTCAGAAGGTTGTGGAGGAGCAGCCCCAGTGGGCACAGAGGCAGGCGGAGCCGGGTAAAAGGCAGATGACCTCTTGGCAGTGGATGAGGGCGCTGGGGACAAGCAGGGAACAGTAGCTGCGCAGAGAGGAAGAGCTGACGATTCGGCCGGAGAGGAAAAACACTGGGTGCGCACTGCTGAGGGGGGCTTCTGTCCCGGCATACGAGAAGCTGCCGATTGAGAGGTAGGGGCATTCCCCTGGCGGGATCTCCCAGAACAACGACGAGGAGCGGGAGGCGGAGATGTAGGTTCAAAGTGGAGAGGGAGAAGCTCTGGAGTAAGGGAACACTCACTCCTAGGTCAGTTTCTGCCAGTATAACTTGCCTGCGCTCCTCCAGCTCCTCAGCCGATAGAGCTGGCAAAGGATCAGAAGGAGGAGGCGGAGCTGTGGTGAGAGACTGGAGACTTCTGTCTGCATGAGCGCTTGCTTTTCGTTGACGCAGATGCAGGCATTGGAGCTGACTCCCTCGGCTTATCACTCGTGGACTGAGGGAGAATTACGGAGAGGAGTAGGTTCGTGAGCTCTGGATGATCCCACAGGCTGGGGCATGCCTCCAGTACCCGTGCCGCACCCTCCAGACATTCTCGGGCTGTCTCGGGAGTACAGGAGGCTTGAGCCTGTGATAGAATATCCTCCAAAATTCCCACTGACCATCGCTCCACCTCGTTCAGTTTTAGGGTGACAGTCTCTGGGATGACAGACATGGTAATCCCAGTGAGGAAAAAAAAACCAAAAAAAAAAAACCAATGAGCTTTGCCGCCACTGAGGTGAATGAAACAGCAAGAAAAGATAGGAAAGAAAAGAAAAGAAATCACCAAACTCACAGCAGCTGGGTCTCTACTGGCCACTGCCTTCTGTCATAAATGCCCTTTGAGGCAGAGAATTGAGACCCACGCGCCAACTGTGAGTTTGGGCAATTTATTGAAAAAACAAACAACAAACATAAAGTTCAACAAGGTATTGAAAATGCAAAATAACGAGAGAGGTAACTTACAAGAATAGCGCGCCAGAGCAGGAATAGGCTCTGGCGGAGATGAAGAGAGGCTGTAGATACACTTGAAGGGTCAAGGCAGCGGCAAATGAGAACAAAATAACTCCCCTTAAATAGGGTCAAAACCAAATACATAAGTGATGACAGGTGTGGGTTCACCTGAGTGGGCAAAGAGATAATAATGAATAAAGATTGGGATCAGCTGGAAGAAAGGAGGGAAAAGCAGCTGTGCTTGACAGCTGACAGGGCAGCGCCCACACAGAGCACCAAACCACTTTTAAGGAAAAGCCAAAAGACTGAGTCTGGCAGAACTTCCAGAGCTCAGCTCGTGACAGCACATCAGTTTGCAAACAATTTTTAAAGTCCCAAATAATTTTTCTTGTTGCAAGAAAATTTGATGTGCTCAAAACAAGAAAATTTGATGTGCTCAAAACTTTTTTGTAAATGTATTTTTCTGCAAACAGCTGTAAACATTTGCAAAATAGTTGTAAGCATCTGCAAACAGTTGTAAAATGTGTCAGAATCACTAAAATTCTTTTTGGCTCGCCAGCACTTTTAACTGCTTAAGAACCTTTACAACAAAACTGTTGGCGACCTTAAAAACTGTGTGTGTCATCTGTCTTGCAACCCCGATGAAGCCCCCAAATTGCAAAGTTCTTGAATGTTACTTGGCCAGTCCGTGAGACACTAGCTTGATTTCCGTCAACACTGGTCACAAAAATCCCAAAATCGCTACAGTTGTCAGCATGCAGCATGCTACAATTGTCAGCATACCCTTACATACAGTACAGTGCATTTCCACATTTATTTTCTCTAATAAATTTTTTAAAAATCATATGTACAACACTACAGACCACTTATTCTAGCCTCTGTGTGCATGGCCATAACCTCAGCTTCATAACGCAGCCTGTGTGTGTGTGCACGTGTATGTGTGTGTGTGTGTGTGTGTGTGTGTGAGAGAGTGAGTGAGTGAGTGAGTGAGTGAGTGAGTGAGTGAGAGAGAGAGAGAGAGAGAGAGAGAGAGAGAGAGAGAGAGAGAGAGAGTCTAAAAATAAGCCTCTTGGAATCCACAGGCATTTATAATTCATGAGAGTTAAGTATTATGTTCAGGAACGCATAATGGTTGGACTTGTTGAAGCAATATAAGAATGAGAGCTTGATGGATGTGTGTGAAGAAGACAGATGGGAACAGAGATGAGGACAAATGAGTTCCCAAAAAACTGGTTAAAAATCAGTTCAAGCATGAACAGTATTAGAAAAATGTATTAATTCAAAAAATGCATTTTTTAATATGTAGCAGAAGTTAGTAACTAAATCAAATAAAATATACCATGAAAAGGAGGCAGAGAGATATGTAGGAAGTGCATACATGGACACAACAACACCGTGCCATATATGTGCTTAAGGCATCATTAGGTGTATGCTTAACAGATAGAATGATGATATAGAGCTGAAAAAATAAATGTCTAATTTTTCCATTACTCTCAGGGACAAATGTGTTATGAGGTTCAAACCCCAATTCCAATGAAACTGGGACATTGAGCAAAACACAAATAAAAAAAAATACAATGATGTGCAAATCATTTTCAATCTATATTCAACTACAAAGACAAAATATTTAATTTTCAAACTGATAAACTTTATTGTTTTTTTTTTTTTTTTTCAAATATTCACTCATTTTGAATTTGATACCTGCAACACACGTGCAGATGCCTCCTGGGCACCTCTCACTTGAGGTGTTTCGGGCTCATCCCACTGGGAGGAGACCCCGGGGCAGACCCAGGGCACACTGGAGAGACTACGTCTCCCAGCGTGCCTGAGAATGTCTTGGTGTCCTCGCTGAAGAGCTGCAGCAGGTGGCCGGGGAGAGTGACGTCTGGAGAGTGAAGTCTTCTCTGCTTGGGCTGCTGCCTTTGCAAAGCACACCTCCGGAAAAGCGGTAGAAAATGGATGGATGAATGCCTGCAACACTTTACAAAAAGCTGGGACAGGGAAAATAAAAAAACTGGGAAAGTGGAGGAATGCTCAAAAACACCTTTTTGGAGCATTTCACATGTGAACCAGTTAATTGAAAATAGGTGAGTGTCAAGATTGGGTTTGAAAGGAGCATCCCCAAAAGGCTGTGTAAGGATGGGGTGAGGTTCACCACTTTATGGCGAATAGTCCAACAGTTTAAGAGCAATGTTTCTCAATGTACAACTGCAGGGAATTTAGGGATTTCATCATATAGTACATATTATCAAAAGAGTCAAACAATATAAGATAAGATAAGGTAAGATAAGTTAAGCCTTTATTAGTCCCACAATGGGGAAATTCCAGAGACAGTTCTGAATGTAAGCGTCAATGCCGAACACCAACACTGAATGCCCATGACCTTCAATCCCTCAGATGGTACTGCATTAAAAACCAACATCATTCTGGAAAGGATATTATCCCGTGAGCTCAGGTACACTTTAGAAAACCAGTGTCAGTTAACACAGTTCATTGCTCAACAACTTCAATTTAAAACTCTACCATACAAAGTGAAACCCATATATCAACAACACATAGAAATGCTGCTGACTGCTCTGGGCCCAAACTCAGCTGAGATGGGCTGACACAAAGTGGAAAAGTGTGCTTTGGTCTGATTAGTGCACATTTCAAATTGTTTTTGGAAATTATGGATGTCATGTCCTCCAGGCTAAAGGAGAAAAGAACATCCAGATTGTTATCAGCACAAAGTTCAAAAGCCAGCATTTGTAATGGCATAGGGATGTGTTAGTGCCCATGGCATGGGTAACTTGCATATCTCTGAAGGCACCATTAATGCAGAGCGGTACATACAGGTTTTGGAGCAACATACTGTATGCTGCCATCCAAGCATTATCTTTTTTAGACAGCCTTGCTTATTTTGGCAAGACAATGCCTATCTAAATTCTGCACGTGTTCCAACAGTGTACTAGACTGGCCTGCCTGCAGTCCAGACCTGTCTCCTTTCAAAAATGTGTAGTGCATTATCCATCCATGGATAATGCACTACATGTCATTCATCCATCAATTTTCTACCGTTTTTCTGGAGGTCCAGGTCACGGAGGCAGCATCTCAAGCAGAGAAGCCCAGACTTCCCTCTCCCCGCATCACTGCAGATGCTGCTCCAATCCGTCTGTCAATCTCCCGCTCCATTCTCCTCTCACTTGTAAATAAGACCCCAAGATACTTAAACTCCTCCACTTGGGGCAGGAGCTCGTCCCCAACCCAGAGAGGACAATCTACGCTTTTCCAGCTGAGGACCATAGACTCAGACTAGGAGGTGCTGATTCTCATCCCAGTCACTTCACACACAGTAGCAAACCACCCCAGCAAGACCTGTAGGTCATTGCTGGATGAAGCCAACAGGACAACATCATCTGTAAACAGCAGAGACAAGATCCTATATTCATCGAACATGACACCCTCCATTCCTTGGCTGCGACTAAATATCCTGTCCATAAAAATTATGAACAGGATCGGTGACAAAGGGTAGGTCTGGTGGAATCCAACTCTCACTGGAAACAAGTTTGACTGGGTGTTGGCAATACAAACCAAACTCTCATAATGGCTGTATAGGGACCGGATAGCTCGTAGTAAGAAGCCCGATACCCCATACTCCCGAAGCACCCCCCACAAGAGACCATGAGGGACACAGTCAAATGCTTTCTCCAAGTCCACAAAACACATGTGGACTGGTTGGGCAAACTCCCACGAACCCTCGAGGATACTCAAGAGGGTAAAGAGTTGGTATGATGTACCATGGCCAGGACGAAAACCACATTGCTCCTCCTGAATCCAAGGTTCGACCAACGGCTGGACTCTCCTCTCCAGTACTCTGGCATAGACCTTCCCAGGGAGGCTGAGAAGTGTGATCCCCCTAAAGTTGGAACATGGCGTCCAGTCCTCCTTCTTAAAGAGAAGAACCACCACCCCAGTTTGCCATGCCAAAGGTACTGTCCCCGACCTCCACGCAACATTGCAGAGGCATGTCAACAATGACAGCCCTTAAGGTACTCAGGGTGAATCTCATCCACCCACACCGGCCACCAAAGCGTTTTTTAACCACTTTGGCGACTTCAGCCTCTGTGATGGGTGAGTTGTCCTCCTCGTCATGAAGCTGTGCTTCCTCTGTGGAAGGTGTGTCTGTGGGATTGTGGAGATCCTCAAAGTATTCTTTCTACCACCCAACGATGTTCCCAGTCAAAGTCAGCAGCACTCCATCAACACCATACACAATGTGGACAGGGATCTCTTTCCCCCTCCTGAGTCGACAGACAGTTTGTCAGAATCTCTTTGAGGCCGACTGAAAGTCTTGCTCCATGGCCTCACCAAACTCCTCCCACACCTTCGTTTTTGCTTTAGCAACCACTGTAGCTGCACTCCACTTGGCCTGTTGGTACACCTCAGCTGCTGCGGGAGTCCCACAAGCCAACCAAGCTCAATAGAACTTCTTCTTCAGCTTGGTGGCTGCCCTCACCACTGGCATCCACCACTTGGTTTGGGCATTGTAACCATGAGATGCATCAATGACCTTGCAGCCACAGCTCTGGGCAACTGCTTCAACAATGGAGGTGGAGAACATGGCCCATTCAGACTCCATGTCTCCAGATTCCCTTGGAATGTGGTTGAAGTTCTTCTGGAGGTGGGAGCTGAAGAACTGTCAGACAAGGCCCTCAGCCAGACGCTCCCAACACACCCTCACTATACGTTTAGGTTTGCTAGGTCTGAATGGCATCCTCCCCTGCCATCAAATCCAAGTCACCACCAGGTGGTGATCAGTTGACAGCTTTACACCTCTCTTTGCCCAAGTGTCAAAGACATATGGTTGCAGGTGTCAGGACATGGACTGGGCCCTAGTTCTTCACTCTGATTTATTATTCATTCTCTTTGTCACCTGAACTTGGGGTCCCAGGCCACGTCCTCACTTTGAGTTTGCATCTTACGATTGTCTGCATTTATTATTATTTGTTTTGATTCTCTTTTTGGTTTTCAGTTATTATTATTATTATTATTATTATTATTATTACCATGGGGTTAGTCCAGTTATTAGCATTATCATTGTCATGTCTTGTCTCCTCTGATCCTCTGTTCATATTTCTGTGCATTCTCCATCTATGGTTGTGTGTGCAGCTCCACCCCGTCCTGTCACCTCTGTTTCCTAATGTGTCAGCTGTCAGTCATGATTGGTCTCCCCAACTGTGCTGTATTGTCTTGATTGCCCCCTTGGTTATTTAAGTTCTGTTTCACCTCTGTTCTGCTTGGGCTCCTTTTAGTCATATGGCATGAACAACATGCTTCATGTTCTGCCTTGTAACATATCCTGCCTTGTGTCATGTCCTAGTCTAGCCTGGATTTTTCACCGTACCTTTTGTTGCTGCTTCTGAGTCACAGTTGTTTTCTTTTAAGCCCTTGAACTGCATCAGGGTCACCAGCTCTTCATAAACTCTGTTAAAACTCATGTCCAGCGTTTGGATCCAGTTTACCTCACCGTGACAGCAGGTCTGATTAAGCGATAACAAAATTGATCATTGACCTGTGACCTACGGTATCCTGGTGCCAGGTGGATATATGGACACCCTTATGCTTGAACATGGTGTTCATTATGGACAAACTGTGGGTGGCTCAGAGGTCCAATAACTGAACACCACTCAGGTTCAGATCGGCCAGGCCGTTTCTCCCAGTCACACCCTTCCAGGTTTCACTGTCATTGCCCAAGTGTGCATTGAAGTCCCCCAGTAAGACAATGGAGTCTCCAAGAGGAGCATTTTCCAGCACCCCAGTCAGAGACTCCAAAAAGAGTGGTTACTCTGAACCATCATTTGGTGCATAGGCACAAATGATGGCCAGGACCTGTTTTCCAACCCAGAAGCACAGGGAAACTACCCTTTTGTCCACCAGAGAAAATTCCAATGTAGAGGCAGCAAGGCAGAGGGATACAAGAATAACCACCCCTGATCACCACCTCTCACCCGGGGCAACTCCAGACTAGGCCAAGTTCCAGCCCCTCTCCAGGACACTGGTTCCGGAACCAGAGCTGTGCGCTGAGATGAGCTCAACTATATCTAGTCGTATCGCTCAACCTTGTGTACCAGCTCAAGCTTCTTCCCCACCAGAGAGGTGACATTCCATGTCCCAAAAGCCAGTTTAGAAAACCGGGGATCAGACTGCCAAGGTCTCTGCCTTTGACCACCACCTGATCCACATAGCACCGGACCCCCATGGTCCCTCTTGCAGGTGGTGAGCCCACTGGAGGGCAGACCCATATAGCTCTTTTGGGCTGAGCCCGGCCAGGTCCCATGGGCAGAAATCCGGCCATAAGACACTCGCCATCGAGCCCCTCTCCCAGGCCTGGCTCCAGGGCGGGGCCCCAGTAACCCCATACCGGTGGCGCATTATGAAGCATAAAATATGTCAACGAAGACCCTGGACCCAACCAGCATGCTATATGGGCCCCACCATATGTTTAATCTGAGCTGTCTTATGGGTCCCATATGGGTTTGTCCAGGGGTTCCATGTTGGCTCCACCTGTGTTTGCCCACATGGACTTTACCTGTGGCACAGATAAGCAAGTAATCTGCTTACCCACTTTAAACCCATGTGGGCCCCACAAGGGTTTAATTTGAGTGAGCAGTGTTCAGTAACACTAGTGCCATAGGTAAAGTTCTTGTGGGCAAACACAGATGGGGCCAACATGGAACCCGTGGAAAAACCCACATGGGACCCATAAGACAGCCCAGTTTAAGCCTATGGTTGGGCCCACATGGACATGATGGCTGAGGAGTATTAAGCAACTGAAGTCCTACATCAAGCAAGAATGGGAAAGAATTCCACCTACAAAACTTCAGCAGTTAGTGTCCTCGCTTCCTAAATGCTTATTGAGTGCTGTTAAAAGGAAAGGTGATGTAACATGCCCTCGTCCCAGCTTTTTTGGAACATGTTGCAGGTATCAAATTCAAAATGAGTGATTATTTAAAAAAAAAACAAAGTTTATTGGTTTGAACATATTTTTGAATATCTTGTCTTTGTAGTGTGTTCAATTGAATATACAGTAGATTGAAAAGGATTTGCCAATCATTGTATCACTGCATTCTTTTTTATTTAGATTTTGCACAGTGTCACAACTTCACTGAAATTGGGGTTTGTACAATAAAATGATGCCTTTTTTAAAGCAAAAACCACTATTTATTGCTACTTTTCCCCCTTGTTCCATCTATTTTAGAATATTAGAGTATTTTAGTGTTTAGCGTGCCTTCATCATCCCCCTCTCCCCCTTTGTGTGAGTCTGTGCCTTCGTCCCTGAGAAATGAGAAGGCTGCCCAGGCTCTCTGCAGGAAGGCCACCTGATGTGTAATAAGTGGACAGATCTAAAAGATCCCCCGTGCTGCTGCCAATGCAAATTTCTGCCTGCCTATCCTTCCTCAGAGGAGGGTGAAACACAACACACGCACGCGCGCACACACACACACACACGCGCACATGCATGCATGGAGACACTCAAGCAAACAGCAAAAAACATTTACATTTCTCAGCTACACCCTGGCGCAGAGACATGCAGCCTTCCACATGAGCATGTGCACCAAAACACTAATGAGGTCCACGGGTCTCCTCCTCACACAGACACTGGCTCACGCACGCAGCCACGAGCACACAGGCTGCCGGCAGCATTAATTAGCAGAATGTTCTCTGTCCAGCTAAATCTAATAAGCAGGCAATGGAGCTGCTTAACATGGTGCAATGTAATGAGAGAACGCACCTTTGAAAGGCATTAAAACAACTTCAGTCAGGGCGTCTCTGACCTGAATATTTATAAGGACATGCAGAACAAAAAAGAGCTAAGCATCTTAATGTGATACATCAGGTGCCATTTCTACTCCTTTTTAAAGAAAAAAAACCCCACACACACAGCATGACTCGGCAATCTCATTCTCAGACTCAAATCTAAAGTCACGGATGGATGGACTGAAACGGAAACACAATCTGTTCTTTTCTGGTGTCTAATCCTCGGAGGACAGCGGACGGAGGAAAGCGCTGACTTGTAGTTTGCGCAGGAGGCAAAGAATCTCAAACTTTGGCAAGGTGAAAGTGAGTTAATAAACACTGAGCTGCCAATCATCCACTTAAACATGTTCTCAACCAGAGGGAATCCTATATATAACACCACGATCAGGCTACCACGGTCCTTGAGTTGCACTTGCTTGGTGTGTCAAGGTCAAACTTTAAGCCTGAGAGGAAACGTGGGTCTTATTGATTTATACATTTTCCACTTGACTTCATTTCCTGGCTTAAGGGGTGCAACCTACCTGGATTAACAGTGTTACCTGGTAATCTGTTGCTGCACAGATGGCCCACCAGGCTGACAGCACAGTGCGGTACCGGTGCAGGCACACAATATGCCAAATCCCAGCTAGCTCAGAGGCTCCTTTATGTTTTAAGGCCAAAGCTCTATGGTTTATCATCATCTTTCTTGAACATGCCATTACTCCAATACTGAAGGGAATGAGTGTTAACTGTGATAGAGCAGTAGTTTTACTGACACCAGTTTGCTTTGTTCTTTCGTCAGCAAACTATCTGGAGGAAGAGTAAATCTAAACACATCAGGTACGGAGTAACCACACGGACATGCACAGAGGAAGGGATACAGCTGACTGCTCATCCACAGTGTTTTCAGGGGTGTCTTACATGACCTTGATTTTTGGACTGACAGCAGCACCACTGCGGGTGCTGAGGACAAAGTTCACATGAGGACACATTTGACACCACCACCAACTGCTCACATGGCGTTGCTTTTTTTCATCACAGAGCTACACGCGTATGGACACAACATATGACTATGAAATCACCTCCTGTTCTCCTCGGTTCTCTCAGCTCAAGCCTCTTACCACCTCCCCATTCTCTTACTGAAGTTATATTAATTACACTCCACCATGGCCGTGCCATTTCAACCTCATTTTAAGCTTGAGAGCTCACTGCTCCTCTGCACTGAAGGTGATGCACTCCACTCACCTTTCCCTCTCACTTCCACTTTAACATCCTGAGTTAATGTTCAACCACTGAGAAGGTATATTTTGTCTTTATTTTTTTTTTTTTAATTTAAGTTTTTGTTAAGGGTATACAGGTCATTACAGCATTGCATTGTTTACATTTTCATCACATGTTCCCTTATTTTTTGCTATTTGACAACATTGGTAGGATAGTTATTACAACAACCCCCCCTTTTTTTTTTAAAGTGAAAGAAAAAGTGAAGTTAAGGAGAATTAAATAAAAAACAAACAAACAAACGAATAAACAAACAAACAGAACAGCAAAAAACAAACAAACAGAAAATTAAGTAATTAAAAGTAAAAGTAGTAGTAGTAGATTAGTTTAAAAAGAGCAACTGAGTAGCATTGGAACAAAGAGCGGGACCATTATTGAAATGGTATTTGTCAAAGATTAGTTCTAATGGAAGACACATATGCGATCCAGGGTTGCCAAAAGATTATGAACCCATCCATGTCCTGTCTCAGTGCGAATGTCAACTTTTCCATCGAGTAAATGTCTTGAATCACGTTAATCCAATCTTCAGGTGTAGGACAGTCCTTCAGCATCCATTTTTTAGTTAGGGCTTTTTTACTTGCCAATATTAAAACACTGAATAGGTATTTATCTCCTCGTCTTTCCAGTGAGTCCGGTAATAAACCCAAATACAAAGTTACAAAAGAAAAGGGAACTGTTATTTTGAATATTTTCCCCAATATTGTCTGTACGTTGGACCAATATTGGTGGATAACTGGGCATGACCAAAACACATGAAAATGATTTGCAGTCTTTTCACCACACAAGCGCCAACAGTTCAACCCCTTATGGGTAAATTTGTTTTGTGCAGGTGTTCTGAAAAATCTTACCAAGTTTTTCCATCCAAATTCTCTCCACTGCAGGGATGAGGTACTTTTCCATTGCTGTTTATTTAGCTTTTCCCATATTTCCAATTGTAAAGTGAAATTCCCCTCTTTTTCCCATCTCTCTTTTATATATGATGTGTTGTCTCCTTTTAAGTCTTGAAGACCTTGGTATATTTTAGAGATGTATCTGATCCCTGGGATCCCTTTATATGCCATTAAGAAGACCTTCAGAACACCTGACTGGGCCCTTTCCAAATCCTCCTTTTTAAGTATATTGTTTATGTGGTGTCTAAGCTGAAAGAACCTGTAAAGATCTTGATTTATTAGACCTTGTTTTTTCAAATCTTCAAAACTTCTTAAAGTTTGCCCCTTAAAAAAATCGTAATATTTTATCAGCCCTTTCTCTTTCCACTCTTTAAATCTAGTGTCTGTTTTATTGGGGGTAAAGTCTTGATCTTTATTTTTTTTTAATGGGAATAAAAAAGAGGGCTGAACCTGAACCCACATTCAAACACAAAGTGTTCTTAAGTCTTGTCACTGGTTTCCTATAGTTGTATTTGATGTCTTGTATTCAGGGCCTGACATTAATTTTTTGCTCACCAGCCACTGTGGCTAGTGATTTTCCAAAGTTACTAGCCACTCAGCCTTTTCACTAGCCATAATTTTGTGGTTGGAAAATTAAGTTTAATATGATCAAATTTGACTATCGCATGCTAAATTTTACTTGAACTAGGATTACAATCTTTTTAAATGTAAATGATCCTTATACATAACATAGCAAGATAAACACTGTTCAATTATTAACAGGAGAAAATACTGTAAAACAGTCGAGAAAAATATTTTCAATATGAGAGTGAAGTACAGGTAGATTTGGGGTCCGTCCCAATTCTCATGTGTACCTCTTTTTTTAATTTACGTAACCTTTATTTAACCAGGCAGGACAGATTAAGAACACATTCTTATTTACAACTGTGGCCTGGGGGGAAGGGGCAAGGGACAACTCACATTCAAGCACGTTCACACGTCTTCCCCTTTGCCTATCCCCACCCTGTGGCCCTTGAAATCAAAGGCCAAGGACTAGGGGTTGAAAATATCCCCTATGAATTGGGACACCCCTTCAGGGCTGGATGATGTCATTCGTGATTGCTGACACAACCTGTGTTCACCAGAAAAGAAAAAAAAAAAGAAAGAGAAAACTGATGAGAAAGTCTCATCTTAAGGAGAAAAAATGTCTCAAAGTTACATGAACAATTCTAATCAGTAGAAAAAGTCAGAAATTTACTAGAAAGAAAGCTGTAAATTCAGAGAAAAACTTGGACATGTTTGACACCCCTGGACCAGCACATTAAAAATACATAATTAGAGGTTTTACTTCCATGAAATAGCTGCAAATCACAGATATCATAGATAATCACAGATAAACGAAAGTTCACCTCAGAAGAAGCTTCATTTGCTCTTTACAGCAACAAAACAAAGTTTAGTCACTTTCTCTCTCTGTCATATGAAAACTTAAATTTGCACAACTGTGGACAGTAAATGGAAACTTCTTGCTCTAAAAATAATCATATTTAACCACAGAGGTAGGAGCTAATGTGGAGGGAGAGCACAGGTTATTCTCACCACTGGGACAACGTGGGATCAGGGGCAGTTGTCCCCGTGATCTGATCGTTGAGAGCATCACCATTTCTCCATTTCACCATTTCACCATTTCTCCAGACTGGCCATAAAATAAACCAAACTGTGGAGCCAGACTCCATCCGTGTCTTCTCCTGTGTACCGGGCTGCAGCTGATGATGACAGTGGACCAATGAGAATGCACAGTGTGTGCACAGATAGTGCTTATGGGAGGTGTAATTTCGTAGTCTCACTTTGCGATAGGTTTATTATTTAGATGCTGCTTGAGAAAACTTCAAGTGGAAGTGGCTGTCTTACCGGCCACCAGTGAAATCGACCCACCATTGGCAGGCTGGCAGATGTTAATGTCAAACCCTGGTTGTATTGTGTCTGGGATATATTCTAACAATCTCTGCCTTCATCGACACTACATAAGTTCATAAACTTAAAACAAATTGCACGTTTCAAAAATGTCTTTTGATCAAAAAAACTTCAATTCAGTCAAAATCACTTGAGCAAAGGAAAGGGATTTTGTCTTTACCCATTAAAGTAAAAGTAATATGTGATTTTTGATACATGTGGTAATTCGTGTATGAAATGTAATCTCTGAATTCTTAGTGCTGTCCAACAACTCCTCCAACTACAACATGAAGTCAGTTTTTTCCTACTCTTGCATCATGAGTTGGTGGACCATTGTGGATGCTAATGCATCTCAAAAAATTAGGATATTCATTCATTCATTCATTCATTAATCTTCAACCACTTAATCCTTTTTGGGTTGCAGGAGGGCTGAAGCGTAGAGCCGAGAGGTGGGGTATACTGTAGACAGATCACCTGTCCATCAGAGGGCCAACACAGAGAGACAGACAACGATTCACTCTCACATAGTGCATCCATGCACAACAGGGGCAAATTATTTTACATTTGTGTACTAATTAAGTAGTGAAATAAGACAATTTCCCACAGAAACCTGAACATTGTTGAAAAGCACTGCATTACACTTGTTACCATCCACCATGCCACTTCATGTAGTTATTTCCCCAACATCTAGAGATTGCATGTTTTCGAAACATACCTCTAGGTCACAATACCTGCTGGTAAAAAAAAAAAAAAAACTGTATATCTCAACCGACACAGTATATCGGTATCAGCCAATTTTCAACTTCTTTATTGATATCAGCCTATTGGCAAATAAGATAAAATTCATTGATTGCTGCTGATAGTTATGTGAAAAAGTGTTTGCCGTCTTCCTGATTTCTCATTTTTTTTGTGTTTGTCACACTTAAATGTTTCAGATCATCAAACAAATTTAAATATTAGAAAAAGATAACACAAATAAACACAAAATGCAGTTTTTAAATGAAGGTGTTTATTGTTAGGGGAAAAAAAAAATCCAAACCTACATGGCCCTGTGTGAAAAAGTGATTGCCCCCTAAACCTAATAACTGGTTGGGCCGCCCTTAGCAGCAACAACTGCAATCAGGCGTTTCGGATAACTGACAATGAGTCTTTTACAGTGCTGTGGAGGAATTTTGGCCCTCTCATCTTTGCAGAATTGTTGTAATTCAGCCATATTAGAGGGTTTTCGAGGATGAACCGCCTTTTTAAGGTAATACCATAGCATCTTAATCAGATTCAGGTCAGGACTTTGACTAGGCCACTCCAAAATCTTCATTTTGTTTTTCTTATGCCATTCAGAGGTGGATTTGCTGGTGTGTTTTGGATCATTGTCCTGCTGCAGAACCCAAGTGCCCTTCAGCTTGAGGTCGCAAACAGATGGCTGGACATTCTCCTTCAGGATTTTTTGTAGACAGCAGAATTCATGGTTCCATTTACCACAGCAAGTCTTCCAGGTCCTGAAGCAGCAAAACAGCCCCAGACCATCACACTACCACCACCATATTTTACTGTTGTTATGATGTTCCTTTTCTGAAATGCTGTGTTACTTTTACATAGGATGTAATGGGACACACACTTTCCAAAAAGTTCAACTTTTGTCTCGTCAGTCCACAGAGTATTTTCCCAAAAGTCTTGGGGCTCATCAAGATGTTTTCTGGCAAAACTGAGATGAGCCTTTATGTTCTTTTTACTCAGCAGTGGTTTTCATCTTGGAACTCTGCCATGCAGGACATTTTTGCCCAGTCTCTTTCTTATGATGGAGTCATGAACACTGACCTTAACTGAGGCAAGTGAGGCCCGCAGTTCTTTGGTGGTGTTGTGAGGTCTTTTGTGACCTCTTGGATGAGTCGTAGCTGTGCTCTTGGAGTGATTTTGGTCGGCCGACCACTCCTGGGAAGGTGCACCACTGTTCCATAATAATGGCTCTCACTGTGATTTGCTGGAGTCCCAAAGCTTTAGAAATGGCTTTATAACCTTTTCCAGACTAATAGATCTCAATTACTTTGTTTCTCATTTGTTCCTGAATTTCTCTGGATCGCAGCATGATGTCTAGCTTTTGAGGATCTTTTGGTTACTTCACTTCGTCAGGCAGGTCCTATTTAAGTGATTTCTTAATTGAGAACAGGCGTGGCAGTAATCAGGCCTGGATGTGGCTAGAGAAATTGAGCTCAGCTTTCCAAACGTGATAAACCACAGTTGATTTATGTTTTAACGGGGGGGAGGGGTCACTTTTTCACACAGGGCCATGTAGGTTTGGATTTTTTTTTTACCCTTAATAATAAACACCTTCATTTAAAAACTGCATTTTGTGTTTACTTGTGTTATCTTTGTCTGATATTTAAATTTGTGTGATGATCTGAAATATTTAAGTGTCACAAACATACAAAAAAATGAGAAATTAGGAAGGGAACAAACACTTTTTCACACCACTGTATTTATCTAGTGTGTCCCAGTTGTGAGGGACTGATTTGGCCCTTAGATGAACAACAGCAGACTACAGCTACAAAATTCAGAAAACACCCAGGAGGGAACCATGTTAAAGTATTTCAGTTCAGTCATTTTCTATAAAGCATATTTTTTGTCTCTGTAACATTAAAGATGAAATAGATAAAAATAAAATAAATTATCGGTATATAACAACTTATTTTAAACATTGGTATTGGTATCGGCCCAAAATTTCACAAGTGCATCACTAGTAAAATCGGTACCAGAGTAATAAAAATCAGTTGACTTCTCAGTCCATTTGACAACCACCAAAATAAAAGTGGCCGTGGTGAGTTGAAAAGACTGAAACTGATATGAAACAGATACTGACAGCTATACTTTGGGAACAAAATTTGAATTGAATGGGGAAGGGGACTATATGGTATTGCAATACTTAAGGAATCGTGGTCTCGTAATAGTATTGCATCGTGACCCAAGTATCACAAATACGTATCATATCGTGAGGCCCCTTGTGATTCCCACCCCTACTAACAACTGACATATTTATTTTGTCGGGGCAGAGAGGTGAGACCTGAGTTTGTGAGGTTTATTGTTCTGATGTTTATTGCTCTGAGGTTTATTGTTCTGAGTTTGTGAGGTTTATTGAAAATAACAAAACATAAGTCCAAATACTGCTCTAACACAAAAACACAAACAAGAGAGCAAACTTACTGATAAGGCACACCAGAGCAAGGACAGGGCTCTGGCGGAGATGAAGAGAAGCTCATACAAGACAGCTGTGATGTGAAATGAAAATAACTGCCCTTAAATAGGATTAGACACAATTCACATAAGTATTGACAGGTGTGAGTCACATGAGTGGGCAGAAGGAAACAATAATACATAATTGGACCAGTGGGGGGCAATGAGAGAGGAGTGACCGGCTGACAGCTGACAGGGCTACGCCCACACAGAGCACGACCCAGAAAATGCCAGTGACAGCTGTCAACCACAACAATAAGGAATTTAAAGTATAAAATATCAACAAGTACAAACTGAGAAATAAATACTAATTAATACAGAATAAGAGCATAACAAAACTGACACAAACAGGAAAATGAAAAACAGCGCAAGCATAACAAAACCCAAAAAAGCACAAAATACAAAAAATATATAAATACAGAGAAAAAGCCATGAGACAGCAAGGCGGAAACCTCCTGTGCTCAGCTCATGACAGTTAGTAGTCGAACAACATTTTAAGAAAGTTTTTCCTAAAGTTTCAGAAAATATCATCTCTGCCTCCTCTTTATTCTCACTTCCCAAAACCAACAGCTTCTAAGCATGTGAACCAGGTTTGCTCAAATGTGAGACTGGTCATTAACAGACTCCAGAACACCTTCAGCTCAAAAGCTGCCTGACCTACCGATCTCTGTTTAGAAATATGCTCTTGTGAATCATTTGTAAGCATGCAACATGACTTCAATTTCTCTGTAAGATTCTTTCTCATCCCTCTTTAGGCTCTTAAATACACCCAAATATAAGCCCTTCTGACTTCAAAGCATCAAGATGGTAATGGCAAAATACTGGTTCTTGCAATTAAAAAAAAATCTAAAGCAGAGGCTGTGCTAGACTTTTTTGGTTTTCTATCATTTTGACAAGCAGGGTTGTAAAAATTCTGCTACAATCTATTACTGTCTGTCATTTTAATCCATAGTTTTGTCTCTCAAAATGACAGCCAGCTTTTAGATTTTTCTGTCATTGCTAAAAAAAAAAATTGTCAGTGGACTAAGGGTGCCTTATTATCCCTGGATAAACAGTAACAATAACAGATCAGTTATTAGTTCTTCTGTTTGTGAGTAAAGATGTGGCTCAACTAAGGTTCATAGTTACCCACATTTACCACATATCAAAACACTAATTTTCTTTTTTTCTGCTATTCTATACTACAGCAGCATATTCATATACTGCTTTTTAAATGTCTAAAGACAAAATGATAATTAGTTAGGAAAATAGACAGCATACAACTTCCGGTTGTGGCATGTAAGATGAGGACGCACAGGTAAAGGCTCCCGGTTCGTTTCTTGCTTTAAAACTCAGTTTAGAGCTGGCGTTTTGAGCTGTTGCTTTGTAACTACCGCTGGAGAGTGAACATGCACGTGCGAAAAAAAAAAAAAGAGAAATTGCCAGTCTCATAACTTAATATTGTGGTGGCTGGTGAAGCAATCAGTCCCCTCACACTCAGGGAGAACAAAGGGATTTCTCCCACGTGTTTTTTTTTTTTTTTTTCTACGATCACAATCAACGTACATCGGTCGGGATCATGGGTCCCAAGAAAGCTCAGCAGACTGAGAAGGTGGACGACATTAAAAGAGCGCTGGACTTCTTGGCGGAAGAGATTTCTGCTGTTAAGCTGCAGCAAAAAAACATTCTGGACCTGGTCGAGAAGGTGAAAGCGCTGCGGATCCAGAACGCCGAGAAGGACAAGAGGCTGGCATATCTGGAGAGCAGAGTGTCGGAACTGGAGCAGAACACTTGGGTGAACGACGTGATCATCACGGGGCTCCACATTAAACCACGATTGTACGCGCGAGCGGTGGCCACGGACAGCGGAGGGAGGCTCGACGAGCTGGAATACGAATCCACGGAGCAACAAGTGGCGGCCTTCCTGCAGTCCAAAGGAATCCAGCTGGACTGTAACACCATTGAGACCTGCCACCCTCTGCACAGGAAAAACGGCGACAAACCGGCTGTGATCATGAGGTTTGTCAACAGAAAACACAAGACTGCGCTGCTGAAACAAGGTAGGAAACTGAAAGGAACGAACATTTACATAAACGAGCACCTCACAAAAGAAAACGCAGAAATAGCCAGAAAAGCAAGATACATGAGAAAGCAGAAAAAGATTCAAAACACCTGGACATCAAACTGTGAAATATACATCAAATTAAACGGATCACCTGAAGAAGCCAAGGTCATTAACATCCGTAATATTATGGAACTGGACAAATACCAATGAATATTATGAACTGGAGTCGACAGCAACAACAGACAATTGTAGGACACTGAAGGATTATACTCATCTGCTACAAGACATTTAACAACATGAAACAAAAGATCAACAAACAGGAACAACAGGAACTGAAAGTTTTTGAATATACGGATCACAACCCACAGGACGTAGAATATAACATAGACTCTGATAATAATTTATTTAGCTCCATCAGTAATGACTGTAGTTACTACACGGATGAACAGTTTAACACAATGGTCACATCTGATTTCAATATTTCTATGATCCACTTCAACAGCAGAAGTCTCTATGCCAACTTTAATAACATTAAAGATTATTTACATCAGTTTAAAGAGCCATTCAATATTGTGGCAATATCAGAGACGTGGCTCAGTGAAGAGAAAGGAGTGGATTTTACCATGGATGGCTATGAATTAAATTATATAAATAGAAAAGTGAAAAAAGGAGGAGTTGCAATTTATGTTGACAAGAGCTTGAAATACAAGGTTGTTGAAAATCTGTCAGTAACTGTGGATGATTTATTTGAATGCATTACAATAGAAATCTGTCTGGACAATGTGAAGAATATAGTAGTGAGCTGTGTATATAGAACACCTGGATCAAACATTGACTTATTTAAGGACTGGATGGAAAAAAATGTATGCAAAACTAACTCATAAAGTTATGTTCATCTGTGGGGATTTCAATAAAGATCTGATGAATTCAAAACAACATAGTTTGACAGAAGAATTTATCAACACAATGTACAGTATGGGCTCACATCCAACAATTACCAGACCTAGCAGAATCACGTCACACAGTGCCACACTAATAGATAACATATTCACAAACATTATGGAAAATAATATCAGGAGTGGGCTTTTATTGAATGATATCAGTGACCACCTGCCGATTTCTGTTGTCTATCAATGTGATTATAGGAAGAAAAAGTATACCAAAAATATTAAATATAAAAGAATAAGAACCGAAGAATCTATGTATTTACTGACAAAGGAATTATTAATACAAGATTGGAAGATAGTTTATGATGAAAACTATATAAATAAAGCATATGATAAATTTTTGCAAATATTCCAATCATTGTACAATAAAAACTGTCCTATAAAACAATACAGTGACAGACAACAAAAGAAAAATATTCCTTGGGTCACCAAGAGGTTAATAAATGTGTGTAAAAAGAAGAATGCATTATATAATGAACAATAAATGAACAATAAACTAGACTGGTCACACAATACTGACGCACTCTACAAGAAGGGACAGCGCAGGCTGTTCCTGCTGAGGAGACTCAGGTCTTTTGGTGTACAAGGGGCGCTGCTGAAGTCATTCTATGACACGGTGGTGGCATCAGCCATCACTTTTGGAGTGGTCTGCTGGGGCAGTGGCATTACTGCAGCCGATAGGAAGAGACTGAACAAACTGATTAAGAAAGCTAGCTCTGTCCTGGGGCAGCGCCTTGATCCGATGGAGGAGATAGGAGAGAGAAGGACGGTGGCTAAACTGTCATCTCTGCTGGAGTCCGAGTTCCACCCTATGCAGGACATACTGGATGCACTGAGGAGCTCATTTAGCAGCAGACTACATCATCCCAGGTGCACAACCGAGAGGTTTCGTAGGTCCTTCCTACCAACGGCTGTCAGACTGTACAACCTAAGCAGGGCTGCTCGCAGAGATAGCAAAAAGACGTAACAAACTAATAGTTTTTTGAATGCAAAAGATGCAATAGACTTACACAATGGTCCTCTCCGGCATACAACTAGGAACATACCGGTCGCTATGGAGGGTGAGAATATGTATGGGCACATAATCATACCATGTAGGATAACTAAGTAGACGGTTATGCTGTTTCATCCCATCTAGCAACAATGCTCTGCACTGTGTGTGTTTATATATTTACATATTTATTCCATCTAGCTACAATGCTCAGCACTGGGTGTGTTTATATTTATATATCTATATATTTATTCCATCTAGTTACAATGCTCCGCACTGTGTTTTTATATATCTACATATTATTCCATCTAGCTACATTGCTCCGCACTGTGTGTGTTTATATACTTGCATATTTATTCCACCTAGCTGCAATGCTCCGTACTGTGGGTGTTTATATATTTACATATTTATTCCATCTAGCTACAATGCTCTGCACTGTGTTCATATATTCATATATTTATTCCATCCAGCTACAATGCTCTGCACTGTGTGTCTGTGTGTATATATATATTTTATAGCAATATGTACATATGTATATTAGCTGCTCTTGCTTGCTTGTTTTTTTTTCTTGCCTTCTGATTGTTGCTCTGAGTGTTGCTATCCCTGTGCTGTTGCAATCCTGGAATTTCCCTGTTGTGGGACTAATAAAGGCTTATCTTATCTTATCTTATCTTATAAACAATTCACTAAGTGCAGAAGGGTGGAGGCTGAGATCAAATATAAAAGATATAAAAATATGTTTACTAATATAATGAGGACCTGTAAGAAAGAATATTACAACAGAATGTTAGAGGGTAATAAAAATAACTTAAGAGGAATATGGCAAGTAGATGCTGGGATAGGCTCCAGCCCCCCCGCGACCCGAAAGGATTAAGCGGTAGAAGATGGATGGATGGATGGATGAATATGGCAAGTACTCAATGGGATTATTAGTAATCAACCTAAGAATGCTAATTATCCAGAATATTTTATTGAAAATGGCAATTTGATAAATAATATGGAGGATGTGGTCAGTGGTTTCAATAAATTTTTTGTTAAAGTTGGTCCTGAATTAGCAAAATCAATAGTGGCAAAAGAAACAAACAACAGTGGTTCTGTAAATGAAATAGAAGATAGAAATCCAAACACAATCTTTTTGGGTGCAGTTACTGAAAAGGAAATTATCGAGACTGAGTAAATTTAAGAACAAAAAATCAACGGACTGGAATGAAATTGACATGACAATAGTGAAAAAAGTAATTGAAGGAATTATTAAGCCACTCACCCACATTTGTAACCTGTCATTTCAAACTGGTAAATTTCCAAACAAAATGAAAATAGCAAAAGTAATACCTCTATACAAAACAGGAGACAGTCATTGTTTCACAAATTACAGGCCAGTCTCTTTACTCTCACAATTCTCCAAAATACTTGAAAAAATCTTCACTAAGAGACTGGATGATTTCATTGAAAAACACAACCTCCTTACAGACAGCCAGTATGGTTTTAGAGCAGATAAATCTACATCTTTGGCACTGATCGAACTTATAGAAGAAATTACTAGTTGTATAGATAAAAAAAAAAGTTTGCTGTAGGAGTATTTATAGATTTAAAGAAAGCTTTTGACACCATTGACCACAGAATACTACTAAGGAAACTGGAAAGGTATGGGATAAGAGGGGTCGGACTGAGTTGGGTGGAAAGTTATTTAAGTAACAGACAACAATTTGTACAAATTGGAGAGCACAAATCACCCTTCATGGACATCACTTGTGGTGTGCCCCAGGGGTCAGTTTTGGGACCCAAACTCTTTATTTTGTATATAAATGACATAATGCCAAGTATCAAAAATTCTGAAATTTATTTTGTTTGCGGATGACACAAATATCCTTTGCACTGGTGACAATTTGCAGCAGGTTTTACAGGTGGTCACAACTGAAATGAAAAAGTTAACGCAGTGGTTCAACAAAAATAAATGATCTCTAAATCTAAAAAAAACAAAGATTATGTTGTTTGGAAATTATAAAATAAATCATGAAATAATGGTAACGATAGATGATACCAGAATAGAAACAGTACAGGAAAATAAGTTTCTGGGGGTGACACTAGACAATAAAATCTGCTGGAAACCTCACATCAGTCACATCCGGGCCAAGTTGGCAAAATGTATAGGCATACTGGGGAAGACAAGACACATCTTGGACTATAAATCATTGGTCTTACTGTACAATTCACTGTTTCTACCTTATCTTAACTACTGTGTAGAAGTCTGGGGAAACACCTACAAGACCAACTTACAGTCAATATACACATTACAAAAAAGAGCTATAAGGATAATAAATAATGTAGGATATAGAGACCATACCAATTCATTGTTTTTAAAGTCACATGCCATAAAGTTCATTGATTTAATTAAATTTAAGACAGCACAAGTCATGTACAGGGCAATTAATAATCAACTCCCAACTAATATACAAAAAATATTTAAAAAAAGACACAATGATCATAATTTGAGAGGAGACTTAAACTTTACAAAACCCAAGATACGAACAACCAAGAAAAGTATGTGCATATCTGTCTGTGGGGTGGATTTATGGAACAGTCTGGAGCCGGAACTGAAACTATGTACAAACAGAAATCAATTCAAAAAGAGGTACAAACATTATTTGCTGAAAGGATATATGTTAGAAGGGTAGTATTTATATGTACGATTCACTATACTCACTCTGGGACACTATGGGACACTATGGAATGGTAGGTGGGACAGCACTGTGTATATCTGTGTTGTTTGAGGCTGGTTTTGATGTATGGACATCAATGTATGCTAGGATGGATGGGTGTTAATGTTGATATGTACAAAATACAGTTAATTGTTTACTTGGGGTCTTAAATGTGGTAATTTGTATATAATTCACATGGGTGTATTTATGGAAAAGAGGAGATGGAAATAAGTATTCACTTCTTCCTTCTCCCTTTCGAACACTGTATACTGTTACTTTATTGCATTTGTCATTTGTTTTTGTTATACTTTTTTGTTCGAAATAAAGTATCTATCTATCTATCTATCTATCTATCTATCTATCTATCTATCTATCTATCTATCTATCTATAATACACAATCAAAAGAATTAATAGCTTCAGGTTTTATTTCTCCAAAGTACCAAAAATAAACATTGTCATTTCAGACTGATAAATGCTCCTACAGTTAATCATTTTACTTTTATAGACATAATTTGCTTGACAGTAAGATTTTTCTTCAGATTCTGCTGTTTGCTTTGGTTGCATTAAGGTCATGGTCAGGTGAGTAACTCTGAGAACAGACACTTCTGCAACTGATTCTTATCCAGGGGTGTCAAATATCATTTTGGAAAATGCTCCTTGAATCTCATGACTGGGTATAGGGTGTCTTTTTGATTGGCTGTCCTATCAGGAAATGGTTTATTTAAACACTGCTGAGACCATATTTGCCTCTTTAATGTATTGAGTATAAAACAGGAAAGTTTCAGGAAAAAAAATAAATCTACTGGTTATCAGTACTACTCTGTGTATAAAATCCAGAATAAAATGAAGTCTTGGACAAATAGGAAAACTAACACTTCACACCAAAACATCCCTATTTATTTAATGTAGTCTCACAGAATCTTATTTGCAACTAACAACATGATATCGAATGGGAAATTGATTGTGAGAATGTGCCACTGAGAGGAGTTCCAGTTTCAAGATACTGGAAATTTCATTAGATTCTATTTCCACTATCAATAATTAAAACAATGCAGCTCAACACACGCTCGTTTGAGGTGGCGAGGTAACTAAAGTACAGTGCACACATGTGCATTAATCACTGCAATTACAATACTGTACATTTGCTCAAATCCAGTCTCTCTTAGACCTGTTTGACATCCACTCACTGGCTGCATCTGACAGTAATTGCTGGATGATGACATGAGGATCCAGACAGGTCTTATATGGGTTAACTGTTGCATCTCAAAGTCTTTTCAAATTAAAATCTGGGCTTTTTTTGTGCAGGTCTGTGTGTGTCCTGTAGTCAGGTGTGTCTGTGTGTGTTAACACAGATGAGTGACACTGACCTGAGCCTCCAAAAGCAGAGAGGTGCTCTTTGGCATAACAGAGACATCCCCCTCTGTGTGTTTGTGCCTTCCCCTGCATGTAAAGAGCTCAAAGGGGAGCGTCTTCAGCTCAGCTAAGCTAATAGTCATTCAATCAACTTACCCGGGTCGCTTTCTGACCCCGTGTCAGCACTTTACCATGTGTCCGAGTCAATCATCACTGCATTTCTAATGTCTCCTCTTTGGCTTTACACCAGGAGGAATGAAAAAAACAAACAAAACAAAAACGTCAGTAAGTGAATGACGATGATGTTTAGCCGTGTGTAAACTGCATGGTGGAAAAACAAACACAAAAAATAAAGAAGGAGGGCAAACAACAGAATATTCGTTCAACATAAAACTTCCAGCACAGCAATATAAGGCTGCACAACATAAAGTTAAGTTGCACTCACTCTTACGTACGTCCAAGATGAGCTACAATATCAGGAACAGCACTGCAGCCTGATGATATCAGAGACTCTGCTGTCACACAATGGTCTGAGCAGTTTGTCCATCAACATAAATAACAGCTACACAAATGCTTTCAAACCACAATTGGTGAGCTGAAATCATCGGTCCATTAGCATAAATTAGCACCTAAGCAACCCTGGATGGCTTTTTCAAGCTGCCATCAGACCAGGGTCTGACCCCCTGATGATAACAATGCATTAGATTATTTGTTTATTTGACAGGGACAGTGCAATAAACATAGACAATTAATCAAATGACAATCAATCTGATGTGTTGCACAAAGAGTGTATAGCTATTAGCTAATTTGCAACTCTTGTCCCTGGATGGGCTTTAGAAAGGAGAAACAGGTAAAAAGAAAAAAGGATAAGGAAAAGAAAAAGAAAAAGAAAAAATGAAAACAGAATAAACAATAACCACATACATCAGTGCAAAAAAGATTATAAATACATTATAAATACACAATTATAAATATTATAAAGATTATAAAGATTATAAGTATTATAAATACACAATATAAAAACCTGACTCACATTTGCCTATTTCAGGCCTCCCTCCCTTCCTCACTCACTATAAACAAACACATTCATTCCTTCCCTTCATTCACTCTCACCCTGCAGACAATCATTTCATACATGGGTACATTCTTGTTTATTTTTCAGCCAGTTTTTAACCTTTGTAGTGAATGTTTTAAAGTCCATTATTATTTTAATTTCATTTGGCATTGTGTTCCAGATGTGACTGCCCTTTATAGAGAAAGCTGTTTGTCCAAATGTGGTTCTGCGGTGGAATATTTTACAGTTATTGTAAACAGAACTCCTGGTGGCTCTGCTGCTGTCCTGTCTTTGGATGAAACCAGCAAGTGGCTCAGGCGCTGATTTATGGAAACATTTGAAAATTAATTTCAGAAAACAGAGGTCAATGAAACTCTCAAAACTCAATAGATTGTATTTTTTTTTAAAATATAACAGTGATGCCACCTAATGGGCTTTTTATCCAAGATTTTTAGAGTTTGATTATATAATGAACCTATATGTTTTATTGTGGAAGGGGCTGCTTGAGCCCAGACTGTCAAACAGTATGATATATGAGAAAAAAACATAGAATGCATATACAGTACAGCTGCTTCATATGGTATGTAATATCTAATTAATTTAAAGCAGTTCAGATTTTTTTTTACTGTTTTAGAAATTTTCTTTATATGAAGATTAAATTTGAATTGAGGATCTAGTACAATGCCCAGGTATTTGAATTCTGTAACTAAACTGATGTCTTGATCATGTATATTAATTTTAAAACGTTGCAGGTTACATTTTTTGATTGAAAAGCACATTGAAACTGTTTTCTAAAGGTTCAGCAATAGATGGTTCTGGAAGAGCCACTCTTGGACATCAACCATACTTGTGGACAGTACATCTGCAGCCTGTGCTGGAGTCTTGGCAGCTGTGTAAATAACTGCATCATCTGCATAAAGTTGACATGTTGCAGCTGAGCAGTGTAGCGGCAAGTCATTAATAAAAATGCTGAAAAGTAAAGGACCAAGAATGGACCCTTGTGGGATACCCATACGGTTGTTTAAAAATGATGATTTATCCTGGTGAACTTTTACACACTGTTCTCTATTCTGGAGATAAGATGCAAACCATTCTAATGTATCTGGAGAGAAGTTAAAAGATACCATTTTGGATAAAAGCAAACTGTGGTTTACAGTATCGAAAGCCTTTTTGAGATCTAGAAAAACAGCCCCTACCACATTACCCCTGTCCAAGGACTGTTTGACATTTTCAATAAGGCAACAATTTGCTGTTTCTGTTGAGTATCCTGGTCTAAAACCAAATTGATATGGATGAAGAAGTTGACTGTCTTGTAAATAGTCTATCAGCTGTGTAGCTACAACTTTTTCAAGAACCTTAGACAGGACTGGTAAAATAGAGATTGGGCGGTAATTGCCTATATCGTCTTTACTGCCTGATTTATGAACTGGTATGACGACAGCCTTTTTCCAACCAGATGGAAATGTACTAGACCTAATGGAGAGATTAATGAGATGAGTCAGTGGTTTGATTAATATTTTGCAGTGCGTTTTGAGAAAGGAAGTGCTCATATTGTAGATATCATTAGTTTTTGAGTTTGACAGTGTTTTAACAATACCAGCAATTAACTCCTCATTTACCTCATCGATGTGAAAAGAATCTGTTGAAAGTATTAATTTTGTGTTGTTAAGCACATTTGGCAGCACAAAGTTTTTTGTTAAGTCTTCCACAGACTCCACAAAATATGAATTAAATTCATTTGCCAATGTAGCCTTGTCACTGATGGTCTTGCCATTGATTCTGAGTTCCTTTACCCCCTTCTGAACATTTTTTTTATTAGTTAAGTTATTTAAATGCCTCCATAGGGAACTGTTGTTACCCTTTGCATGATCTATCAGTTTATTGTAATAAGATACTTTTGATTTTCGCAGCTCTTGTACCACTTTATTTCTTAAACTTTTGCACACAAGGTGATCATTTTGTAGTTTAGAGGTTAATGATGTTTTCAATGCAGAGTCTCGCCTCTTCATAAGTTTTCTTATTTCATTATTTAACCATGGTAGGTTAATCTTCTGTTGTCTACTTTTAATTTGCTTTGTAAATTTTTCTATAGACTTTGTAATTGTTGCAGTTATAAAATTACAACAATCATCTACTTCATATATTGACATGAGCTGCTCCCAATTTTGATTCTCTAAGTAATGTTCAAACTCTGCATTTTTTGATTAGGGAATAATAAAATTTGTCAATATCGACTCCCCCAAAATACTGTAGTTGCTTTTTAGTAAGTTTTCTGACAGCAAGAACCATGTTATGATCTGAGAGACCAGTTACAAGATTATATGTTCTGGTTATTCGTTCTGGTTTATTAGCAAATACCATGTCAATAAGTGTTCTAGATTGTTTGGTTATCCTGGTGGGTCCTTTGATCATTTGTTGGTAATTAAATTTAGTCATGAGGCTTTTCAGTTTCTGTTTGTCCTTTTTATCAGGCCAGTTAATATTAAAGTCACCATAAAATATTGTTTCTCTGCTCCTCTCAAGTTGTTTAACCAGATCACTTAATTCATTATAAAAAGAAGAATTGTGTGACGGTGGGTTGTACAATACTGCAATGTTGAAATTTATTACCGGTGAGAGACATACATTAACAGCTAAACATTCAAGTGAAGTATTCAAATCAACCAATTGACATTTAAATTTCTCTTTGATGTAAATTAAAACACCTCCTCCCCTCCCTACCTGCCTGTCTTTTCTAAAACACTGATAATCCACAATATCGATCATATTAGTGTCTATGTCCCTGTGTAGCCAGCTTTCTGAAAGACAAAGATAGTCCAGATTTGAGTCCAACAGCAACACCGAAATCTCATCTCTTTTGGGGATTATGCTCCGTATGTTTAAATGTCCGCCGAGGATCCCCTTTGGTTTAGCCTTTGTGTCCCAAAGAACTCGTGCATGATTAACAGTTTGGAAAAATAAATGTTGTTTTTGCTTTTGTAAAGCTCGGTTTTCGGATCTCACCTCAGTTGCATTTTGTTTAACTGCTCCTGTTTCCAAAAGTTTGGATGTAGTGCAGCTGTTTACAGCAGGATCAGATATGTGAGTCTGTTCAGTGCAATTCGACTCACCCGACTCGCTATGTCCAGCTGTACTGGGGCGAAGACCAGCATTATGCTGCTCCACCAGTTCAGATGTTAGCAGGACCGTTGGCAGCAGCGGGCGATCAACCGGCTCAGATGTTATCCAGGCCGTTGATAGCAGCGGGCGATCAGCCGATTCAGATATTAGCAGGGCCGATGATAGCAGCGGGCGATCAGCTGATTCAGATGTTAGCAGGGCCGTTGATAGCAGCGGGCGACCAGCCGGTTCAGGTGTTAGCAGGGCCGTTGATAGCAGCGGGCGACCAGCCAGTTCAGATGTTAGCATGGCCGTTGATAGAAGCGGGCGACCAGCCGGTTCAGATGTTAGCAGGGCCGTTGATAGCAGCGGGCGACCAGCTGGTTCAGATGTTAGCAGGGCTGTTGATAGCAGCGGGCAATCAGCCGGTTCAGACGTTAGCCGGGCTGTAGATAGCAACAACCAATCCGCCGGCTCAGATGTTTGTGCTAACCCAGTGGTCTGCTGTTTAATAGTGGCAGGTCCAGGGTTAAGGTGAATATCCCCTGCCAGAAGCAGCAGTACTAACAGTACTTTAACTGTATAGCCTCTGCCGTATTGTGATATTTGCTTAACAGCCATGTTTGCCTTGTTTTGGAAGCTTTTTCTCAGGCCTTTTGAAGACCAGATAGAGTACAGGGTGAAATGACCATGTCCATATCCATATAAATAAAACTTTTTAGCTTCACCTTTAGTTGAGTTGGTTGCATTTCTCTGGTGTATCAAGGTTCAAGTCCTCACATTGCTAATGTCACACAAACACACCAGTGAGCCTGGAAGCTGGTGATGCTGTTCATGGTCTTCTTCTTCCTCTTCTTCTTCCAGCTGCTCCCCTTAGGGGTCGCCACAGCAGATCATTTGCCTCCATCTCACCCTGTCCCTTACATCTTCCTCTGTAATAATAATAATAATAATAATAATAATAATGGATTAGATTTATATGGCGCTTTACATGTCAAGTGACATCTCAAAGCTCACTCCACAGACATTGATCGTGGTAAGCTACTACCGTAGCCACAGCTGCCCTGGGGCAGACAGACGGAAATGTTGTCGTGAGCCGAGCACTGGCGGTTTCTGTCAGGCTCGGTCTCATGGCTTTTTCCTTATATTTATATATTTGTTGTATTTTGTGCCTTTTGGGTTTCTGTATTCTTGTACTGTTTGCTGTTTTCCTGTTAATGTTTTAGTTTTGTTACACTCTTATTTTGTATTAATTTACATTTATATTTCAGTCTGCATTTGTTGATATTTTTATTCTTTAGTTCTTTACTGTTGGGTTGACAGCTGTCAAGGGCGTTTCCGGGTTTTGTGCTTCGTGTGGGCGTCGCCCCTGTCAGCCATCAGCTTCAGCGGCTCTCCTCTCATTGCCCTCAGCTGGTCTAAATTGTATCTTTGTTTTCTCCTGCCCGCTCAGGTGACCCACACCTGTTACCACTTGTTTCATTTACCACTTGTTTCATTTTGTCTCCAGCCTTATTTAAGGGGCTGTGCACTGTTGTCTGGCGCAGCACCCTACTCTCTACGAACGGACGTAAGTGCCTCTTTATTTTTCTCTGTGTTTTCCTAGCGTGTGTTCCATGTCTAGTTCTCCAGGTTTAGCTGGCGGCTTCTCTCGCCTTAGCGGTTGCTATTTTGGGCTTCTCCCGTATCCCCCTGCTCAAACTAGTTTTGTTGGGTTTTGTTTGTGTATTTGAGTTTTTTCCACTATTAAATTTGCAAACTCACAGCTGGCGTTTGGTGCCTTAATTCAGCCCTGAAAACGGGATTTATAACAAATGTGGCTGCCAATTCACGTCAATGGCCTCTCCGACCAGTACCAAACATTTATGCACATCCAAACCCATTACCCATGGACACTGGAGGCAAGTTGGGTAAAGTGTCTTGCCCAGGGACACAACAGCAGGATGGCTGGGGAGAGCGGGATTCGAATCGCCAACCTCTGATTATTGGACGACCCGCTCTACCTTCTGAGCCACTGCTGCCCAAATTTCCCTCCTTCTTTCCATTTTTGCTGAGCACCAAGCTGGATGACAGGAAGTTCCGTTTTTATATGGTCTTTGGCATGACCTGGCTGGGACTTGAACCTCGACCTCCCGGTAATGTACCCATGAATCTACTCTGTGGACTTCTTCTTCGCTTTTCATGTCCAGCACACAAAGCAGGAAAACAAAGCTATGTTATGTTTTGTTTGTTTGGTTTTTTTTTGGGGGGGGGGTGTTGGAGGGAGCTGTCACTTAAAAAATGAGGAGTGGAAGATCACATGGTGCACATTAATGCCAGGTGAACTGGGATGCATGACTGAGCACGGAGGCTCTGAAGAGGGAGGCTGTCCTGGGCTGAACTGATATCTCCCCCACAGGTTTTGTTCCAGGATGAGCTGGTCTCGGCTTGGCAATAAATGGTGACGATCAGATTCCTTTCCACGTTCTGTCACTGTGATGTGACGTGATAAAGATGACACCTACATCATTGTGCATTTATTCATACTGTCTCATTCAAATGTCATCCAAACTAAGGTGAGGTGGGCAATAGCCCATGTTGCTTTCAGGGTCAATTAGTCCAGGTCAAGTAGCCCAGGTTTCATTTTTTCCAAACTCTTTTTATTGTTTTTAAATACCACCACAACTCACAATACAAATCCAATTTCAGGGATTTCCACAATACCTGTCAAGAATCAAATACAAAAATGTCTTCCCAAACATCAGAAATAATGTGGAAAACAAAATCCAAAACACGAAAAACAAGGTCCCAATACTAAACCATCATCAAGATCAACAGCACCATAAAACAGCATTACATATTAAAAACAGAGAAAAAGAAAACGGGGGGGGGGGGCAAATAAGGGGTAAGGGGCAGCCAGCTTCATTGAGATATATCGACCAACTGTGATGTCTTTATATACTTAAGGAGAGGTTTCCATGTTATGGAAAATTTTACAATTGAGCCACGAAGACAATATTTTATCTTCTCCAACTTACTAAAGTAAAGAACATCTCTAACCCAGGACTCATATGAGGGAGGGGAGGGTGATTTCCACCTCAATAAAATCAATCGTCTGACTAACAAAGTTAAAAAAGCCAAGAAATCTGCCTTGAATTTTGGCAAAGTTATTTTAGCAGGCGAAACCCCAAATAAAGCAATTAAGGGAGTTGGGTGTAAGTGTACTTTAAGTACCTTGGACAGAGTGCTGAAAATTCTCGCCCAGTAATTAAAAAGGGAGGGACAGGACCAGAACGCATGAATTAATGAGCCTGGAGTTTGTTTACACCTATCACAGGCCGGATCAATGTCTGGATAGATTTTAGAAAGTTTCAGTTTTGACCAGTGGGCACTGGAGAATACCATGCCTGGCACTAATAGATGAGGAATGGACCCGGAGGAGTATATCCTCCCATAAGTCCTGGGTAAATTCCTGGTCCATGTCTTGCTCCCAGAGAGACCTGATATGTGAAAGTGAGGCATTCCTGAGAGAATGAATTCTTTCATAGCTACTTGAAATGGCACCTTTTTTAATTGGAGATGGAAGCAAAAGTGTGTCAATAGATGAAATTAAAGGCTGAAAAGGAAAGTGAGGAGTCATCCCTCTGACAAAGCTATGAACCTGTAAATACCTGAAAAAATGGGTTTTAGGGATACCATATTTAGATACAAGTTGTTCGAAAGATGAGAAAACACCCTCAATGTACAGGTCATTAAATGAATTTACACCTTGGCCAGACCACAAAGCAAACCCTCCATCCCCCAGTGATGCTTTAAACACATGGTTTTTACAAATAGGAGCTTGCAAGGAGAATGTCCGTAGGCCAAAATGGCATCTGCATTAGTTCCAAATTTTAAGAGTTGTCTTCACCAGAAGGTTTCTACTACACTCTGTGCAATTGGGGCCGCTGGAGGCGTAGACCAAAGCAGCCAGAGACAATGGTTCACAGGAGGAGCTCTCAAGTCTCAGACACTCTGGGATGTCCAGTGGATTATTTGTATGCAGCCAATGGTGTAACGTGCGCAAGGTCGCTGCCCAATAATAAAAGCTGAAATTTGGCAAAGCCATTCCTCTCTGCTTCCTGGGACTCTGTAAAATATTTTGTGGATCCTTGGGGGCTTTTTATCCCAAACAAACCTTAAAATAATCCCATGAAGTTTCTTAAAAAATGATCTTGGGATGAAAATTGGGATACACTGAAATAAAAAAGAAAATTTTGGTAAAACATTCATCTTGATTAAATTAATGCAACCAGCAATAGACAAGGAAAGCATAGACCATCTCTCAAAATCTTCCTGTGTTTTGGCAAGAAGTGGGGCAAAATTGTGCTTAAAAAGATTTTTAAACTTTTTCTGTAACTTGACCCCCCAGATACATGAACCCGTCCAAAACTATTTTAAATGGGATTATATGTGATGGAAGATTGCGAGCTGCAACACTGATCGGAAAAATTCACTCTCGTCAAAATTCAGCTTGTAACCTGAAATTGTACCAAACACATTAAGAACAGACAGGACTTCTGGGATTGATATGTCAGGTTGCGAAATATAAAAAAGTAAATCATCAGCACAGAGAGATACTCTCTGTTCAAAACCACCCCTAACCACACCAAAGAGTTTAGAATTAGATTGGAGCGCAATGGCCAAGGGTTCAATAGCAAGAGCAAAGAGAAGGGGGGATAACGGACAGCCCTGTCTCGTCCCCCGGAAAAACGGAAAATAGTCTGAATAAGTATTATTCGTTCTAACAGATGCAACAGGTGAGAAGTACAATAGGCTTACCCAGGCTATAAATCTCTCCCCAAAGCTGAATTTTCCCAGAGTGCGGAACAGGTAGCTCCACTCCACCCTGTCAAATGCCTTTTCAGCATCCAAGGATATCACAGAGTCAGGATTATTTGAATTAGAGGGATTATAAATTACACTAAAGAGTCATCTAATATTCGAAAAGGCGTGCCTATTTTTAATAAAGCCAGTTTGATCAAATGAAATTATAGATGGAAGTATTATTTCCAGGCAAATAGCCAATAATTTAGCTAATATTTTGTAGTCGACATTTAATAAAGAAATTGGGCAAAAAGATGTACAAAGAAGAGGGTTTTTTTATTCTTTTTTAGTATTAATGAAATAGAGACCTGTAAAAAGGACTGAGGCAAGGAGGACTGGTCAAGTGAATGGTTGAACATATTAATCAGAAGAGGGGCTATCTTGTCCATAAAATTCCAGTAAAACTCAATAGGAAACCCATCAGGGCCTGGAAATTTAGAAGATTGCATAGACTTAGCTGCCTGTAAAATTTTCTCCACTGCTATAGGTTCCTCTAATCGGAGTTTAGAAGCACAGCTAACAGTGGGAACGGTAATACTGCTGAAAAAAGAATCAAAATCCATATGATCTGTCGATTGCTCGGCTGTGTATAGAGGGTAGAATAGAAGTGTTTAAATTGATCATTAATTATTTGAGGGTTGGTTGTCACATCCAGGGAAGTTTGAATTTTAGGGATTTGATGGGATATGGATGCCTGGCGGATTTAAGATAAGATAAGATAAGATAAGCCTTTATTCGTCCCACAATGGGGAAATTCCAGGATTGCAACAGCACAGGGATAGCAACACTCAGAGCAACAATCAGAAGGCAAGAAAAAAACAAGAGCATCAAGTATACATATGTACATATAAATATAAATATATATATATATATATATATATATATATATATATATATATATATATATATATATATATATATATATATATATACAGACACACAGTGCAGAGCATTGTAGCTAGATGGGATAGGTATATAAATATATAAACACAGTGCGGAGCATTGTAGCTGGATGGAATAAATATATGCGTATATAAACACACAGTGCAGAGTATTGTAGCTAGATGGAATAAATATGTAGATATATAAACACACAGTGCAGAGTATTGTAGCTAGATGGAATAAATACTGTATATGAATATATAAGCACACAGTGCGGAGCATTGTAGCTAGATGGAAAAAAATATGTAAATATATAAACACACACAGTGTGGAGCATTGCTGCTAGATGGAATAAATATATAAATATATATATAAACACACAGTGCGGAGCATTGTAGCTAGATGGAATAAATATGTAAATATATAAACACACAAAGCATGGAGCATTGTTGCTAGATGGAATAAATATATAAATATATAAACACACACAGTGCGGAGCATTGTAGCTAGATGGAATGAAACAGCACAACCGTCTACTTAGTTATCCTACATGGTATGATTATGTACCCATACATATTCTCAACCTCCATAGCGACCGGTATTTTCCTAGTTGTATACCGGAGGGGACCATTGTGTAAGTCTATTGCGTCTTTTGCATTCAATACTATTAGGTTGTCACACCTTTTTGCTATCTCTGCGAGCAGCCCTGCTTAGGTTATACAGTCTGACAGCCGTAGGTAGGAAGGACCTGCAAAACCTCTTGGTTGTGCACCTAGGATGATGTAGTCTGCTGCTAAATGAGTTCCTCAGTGCATTCAGTATGTCCTGCATAGGGTGGAACTCGGACTCCAGCAGAGATTGGGCTGCACGGTGGCGCAGTGGTTTAGCACTGTGGCAGCACAGTTTACTCTCGGCCGGGGGATCGCGGGGATCGTGAGATCGTGGGTTCGATCCCAGCCCCCGACCAACAGTGAGCTGTGTGGAGTTTGCATGTTCTCCCCGTGTTGCGCGGGTTTACTCCGGGATTTCTCCGGTTTCCTCCCGCATACCAAAACATGTAGGTTTAGGGCGCTCGCGCTCGCGCACGCAGCGACCAGCAGCCGGTGGCTTGTCACCAGACTGCAAACCAAATCTACCTACGGGTACAAATAAGTAACAAAAAAAAAAAAAAAAAAAAGAGATGACAGTTTAGCCACCATCCTCCTCTCTCCCAGCTCCTCCACTGGGTCAAGGTGCTGCCCCAGGACAGAGCTAGCTTTCTTGATCAGTTTGTTCAGTCTCTTCCTATCAGCTGCTGTAATGCCACTGCCCCAGCAGACCACTCCAAAAGTGATGGCTGATGCCACCACTGTGTCATAGAATGTCTTCAGCAGCGCCCCTTGTACACCAAAAGACCTGATTTCATTTAATGTGAAAGTACTGTAGTTTACTTGCCTTATCTCCACCTTCACAATGGGTGTATTTGGATTTAAGAAGCATGTCAGCAATCTGGGCTGCTGATAAGTTATCAAATTCTGCCTGTAAGAGTAAACGATCCCGTCACATTCTGAGCACGGGAGATTCCGCCGTGCTCAGTCTTATTGCCTTTTTCCATATTTGTATAGTTGTTGTATTTTTGAGTTCTAGTTTCTGCTATTTTATCCTTGGTTGGTTTTCACATATCCTGTACCGTTTCTTAGTGTGGCTTATTTTCCCATTTACGTTCATTGTATGATGGCACTTGTGATAATTGATTGTTTGCCTTATTTAAGATGGGCCTGCTCATCTACTCTTTGTCAGTCTCATCATCCTCATCCCGCATCTACCTACTCCCATCAGGACCCTTTCCCTGTCTTGATGCGTATCCCTGTGCTTCTCGCCAACTACCTGTTCTCAAATTGTAAGTTTATTTTTGTGCACTGTTTAGACTTTGTGTTTTTTCTTATTAAATACCACAAACTGCAGTTCAGCGCTTGGGTCTTCGAGTCTGCCCCGAGGGGCAGACTCGAAGACCCAAGACCCAAGACCCAAGACCCAAGTCTGCCCCGAGGGGCAATTCATGACAGATCCTTGTAGATATCTGGAGAAGGGGAAGTTGCATATACATTATCCAATTGTGAAATCTGAGTCAAAAGTTCGGATAGCCGCTTTTTCTTTTGCTCATTCACAAAACTCACGTAGGACATAATTTGTCCTCTTATAAAGGCTTTAAAAGTCTCCCAGAGGAGAGATGGTGAGACCTCTGGTGATTCATTACAATCCCTAAAAAGATCAATCTGAGTTTTTAGGAAAGAAACAAAGTCGTCATCAGATAAGAGGCTTACGCTGAAATGCCACGGTGGGCGAGAATTTGATTCTCCATTCAGCAGCAGCTCCAAAGTCAACGGGGCGTGATCTGAAATAACAATTGGACTATAAGAGCAGGTACGCACTGAGGGCAGAAGTCTATTATCCAAAAATAAATAGTCGATACGGGTATAAGTGTGATGGGCGGAAGAAAAAACGAGTATGCTTTACCTGTAGGATTTAAAAAAACGCCATAAGTCGGTGATAGAGAATTCCTGGAGGAAGTTTTTAATAACTTTAGAGGATTTAGATGGGTTACTAGGCTTATTAGAGGAGCGATCTAAGGGGTCCAACCAACAGTTAAAGTCACCCCCAGGGATGAGCAAATGCGTGGACATATCAGGAAGTTTTGCAAAAAGGGAGTGAAAAAAATCTGAGTCATCCAAGTTAAGTGCATATACATTAGCAAGGAACAATTTAGTATTGTATATACAGTATATTCCATAGCGATATATCAACCACTGGGATCTCATATAACATTGGAGGCAGTGAAAGGAACAGACTTATTAATTAAGATGGCAGCACCTCTTTCTTTGCATGTAAATGTGGAATGATAAAGCTGGCCCAACCAACCTCTCCTCAACTTAGAGTGATCTGAGATCTTTAAATGTGTCTCTTGCAAAAAAGCCACATGGGTTTGTAAGTGGTGAAGATGTTGAAATACTTTACCTCTCTTTATTGGTTGGTTCAAACCTTTACAGTTCCAACTACAAATTTTAAGTAATCTTCCAGCTGGCTGCCCCTTAGAGTTAAACCGCTGTGTCATTCCTAAAAAATGAAAAAAAAGACTGAGCATAGTGCAACATTTCAAATGTCAAAGGACCAAAAATACAGTAAGAACCAAAACAAAAAGGGAAAACGAACTAATAATCCCCCTTTCATCCACCCACCCACCCACCGAGGCATCTTCCCAAACAAGATGCCAGTACCCACCACCTTACAAGCTCCTGAGTTCTTCCTAAAAAAACACAGAAGACTCCACAGCTTACACAAGCTCCACAGAACCAAGAGAAGAGAAAAAAAAGAAATGCATCTGATAACAGTAAAGCAAAAAATAAATAAATAAATAAAAATATAATAATAATAATAATAATAATAATAATAATAATAATTTTTAAAAAGGGGGGAATAAGATAACAAAAAAGGTAAAGCAAACTAAATGTGTATCCATACATATACACACCTACCTTAAAAAAAGCCTAAGTCCAGCATCATAAATAGGAATAGCAAGTAACTAATAACATAAACTAGAAAAGCACTCGGAGAGCGCAGACCTCCGCCAAGCGCTACAGTTCCCCCCATACAGTGTTTGTGTGTACGTTTTCAGATTCCTTGACCATGAAAACATATGACTAGCAATTGGATTGACAATGATAGGATTAGTGGTTGAGTAGTTATTCATGAAAATGCCATTTTCCGTAATGGCGGCCACAGTTCCGCGCATACAGTGTTTGTGTGTACGTTTTCACATTCCTTGACCATGAAAACATATGACTAGCAATTGGATTGACAATGATAGGATTAGTGGTTCAGTGGTTATTCACGAAAATGGCATTTTCCGTAATGGCGGCCACAGTTCCCCCCATACAGTGTTTGTGTGTATGTTTTCAGATTCCTTGACCATGAAAACATATGACTAGCAATTGGATTGACAATGATAGGATTAGTGGTTCAGTGGTTATTCACGAAAATGGCATTTTCCGTAATGGCGGTTTTCTTCTGGACGGTGATCCGGATCATCCCCAAAATTTAATCAGTTCTTCCTTGTACCATTTCCAACAACGCCTGAAAGTTTCATCGAAATCCGTCCAAAACTTTTTCAGTTATCTTGCTAACCAACAGACAGACAAACAGACAGATAGGATTAGTGGTTCAGTAGTTATTCACGAAAATGGCATTTTCCGTAATGGCGGTTTTCTTCTGGACGGTGATCCGGATCATCCCCAAAATTTAATCAGTTCTTCCTTGTACCATTTCCAACAACGCCTGAAAGTTTCATCGAAATCCGTCCAAAACTTTTTGAGTTATCTTGCTAACCAACAGACAGACAAACAGACAAACAGACAGACAAACCCCGGCAAAAACATAACCTCCTGGCGGAGGTAATAATAATACTGGCAGTAGTAGACAGAAGTTATTAAGGTAAATACTGTTGAAGCACAGTTCAATATTTTGTAGAAAAATTGTTATTTTGCGAAATGAACAAATATAGTTAAGGATACATTTGGGGTGCCAAGATGTCAGCACCATCCATCTAGTCCCTCTGTGACTGGGGAAGTGGATCTCCTCAAGTCACCATTGATAAAAGCAACTGCAGCATCTGGATCGCTAAACTTGTGGAGTGTTCCATTTGGGCAGGGTAATCCGCAGCTCAGCTGGATAAAAAAGACCAAACTTCATACCTGGGAAGGCACGAAGAAGACGTTTGGCGTTCCCAAACTCTAAGCGTTTCTTGGCCACCACGGGAGCAAAGTCTGGGAAAATGGAAAGTTTTTTGCCATGGTGAAGAAGAGGGGACAGTTCCCCAGCCCGTCGCAGGATATGTTCCTTGATATGAAAATAGTGGATTCGGATAATGATGGCACGCGGAGGTGCTCCATCTTTAGGTCTCGCTTGAAGTGATCTATGGGCCCAATCCAGGAGAGGTGTCTCATCCAGATGAAGATCTTGCAAAAGATTGGAGATGAACTCTCTGGACTGAGGACCTTCCAGGCCCTCAGGAAGACCAACCAGGCAAGTATTGTTCCGTCTGGACCTGCTTTCCAGATCCTCGCACTTAGCTTGAAGTACTTTAATTTCACCCTTGAGTATATTCACATCACTGGAAATGGTTGATATGTCATCACTGCAGGTGGTAGCCAACACCTCCAGATTTTTCATTGTTGAACTATGAGAGTCCACTATTAGCTGTAGGACAGTTACAGATGATTTTAACTCTTCTTTCATTAAGGTCATTTCAGTACGGAGGTTTTTGATAAACGTGTCAATTTTTGAGTCCAGTTTATCACAAATGTCCTGTTTTAACTCCACAAGCATGGTGGTAAACATTTCCACAGTGAGTGGGGCGCCCTTGTCAACAGCGCTTTCCCCACCTACCGATACAGCAGTATGCGGGGGTGAATGTCTGAGGGAGGCTGGGGCCTCGCTGAGGCCCGCTTCTCTGAGATTTCTCTTAGACCGCTGCTTGGACGTTTCTTTTTTATCAGACATTGCAACGGCTCACAGAGCACACAGTATTCAAAAAGTAATAAGTGTCAAAAGGACCTGATGAAAGGTGATAAAGCTGGAAAACATTAAAGTCCATGTGAGGGGTACTCGGCAAATAGCCCCGTTAGTAGCAGCAGAAGTTAGCTAGCCGAATTAGCGCCGAAGCACACAGTTTTCGTATTGCACTGGTATTTACTCACTTCTTTTGAAGTAAGGTCGGAGGGTGTGGATGAGTGTCCAACGCAGCAGGATAAAGGTAAATAGTAGAGACTCAAAGGACTTGATAAAAAAGGACAAATTCGGATGTGTCTTGACGAACTTCTGCTAGTGTGAAGCTAGAGCTAATTTGTTCAGAAGCTCAAATAGCCATGTATCATCCTGCTGAAATGCTCCTTCAGTAGAAGTTAACAGCTGTTTGGGTGAATCCAGCTGGGTGACAAGGATAGATGGACATCAACGAAGGATTTAAGATGACAGGCAAATAAACAACAATTGATCTGTGCCTCAAATAAATATATTTATGCTGCTTCTTGGTGGAGCCATGGGAGATGCTGTCATAAGCTGTGCTTTTCCATAGCGCATGGAGGAGGAGAAAAAGGACGAATGGATTTAAGTGCTGGGTTACACCAAACGCACATTTATTAACACAAAAGTGAATATACAAAAGACAAGACAGCTTAGGTACTCTTAAGAGTCCTTCAGAACGCCCAACACACACACCAGAGGATTCACTGGGCAATAAGCCAAAGTGTAGCGGCTGTGCTGCACAGGGGGAAACGCGGTGGAAAGCGAAGCAGCACAGCGGCGAACAGAAACGCTACAGTTACTCACAGTGAGGGGGCAGTACGAGTAGTCACAGCATCCCAGGGAGCACACACGGAAAACAGTCCTTTTGGAGACGTGACAGTTAGACGGCGGAGAACTACCATCTAACGTGTATAATGGTCCAGCGGTGTTTGTGTAGCGAGGAGCCGCTTAAGTATAAACACCGCTGGCCAAACAATTGAGAACATCTGGGAGAGGCGCAGGAAAGATAATTACCGGGGTGAACAGCTGACTGTCAGAGAAAGAGGGAGTGTGGCCGGACAGGCCAGAGTGGCAGCTACAGGCAGGAACAGAAACCATACACAGACATGAAAACAACATGAAATCAAAACAGAACACCACATGATAAATCCACTGCCTGAACCACCAGGAACGATCAGAACCGAGCCCACAGGAAACATGGGCTCGGTTCATGACAGAGCCCCTCCCTCTAGGAGTAGATACCAGACACCCACGGTAACATCATAAAGAAAGACCCCCCCCCGTCCTCTCCACCAACCCCAACAGGCACAACAATAACACACAAACCAAGGTGGGAGGTAGGGGGAACAGGAAAGGAGGGAACACACTACCCCGCCCAGGGTCAACATTGAACCTCCCCAAGTCCAAAGACGTGGAGGCTTGGGAGGCCGCCCTGAGTCCCAGGCCCAGCAGGCCATTCGGTGAACCCAGCCTGGTGGCCTGCCGGAGAATACAGGCCATCTGGCCCAGAGACCCAGTCCCTCAGGCGGTCGGCCAGCGTTGTTAATCCACCAGGGTCGACGGGGTGAGGCAGGAGGCGGCCTGCCTACAGGGAAACTCACTGGTGGGTGACCGGACCGAAGGGAGGGAACCCCCATGGCATGGGACCGGGAGGAGAAGGGGACCACGGCGTCCTTATGGCGATCAGCAGCGTCCTCGGGGATCCCGGCTTGGGACCCGCGGTGGGCCGGCTCTGCTGCACCCACGATGGCACCCGACCGGGCCGGTTCAGCTGCACCCACGATGGACTCCAGTGGGAGCCTTGCTGCACCCACGATGACCTCCGGCTGAGGCTCTGCAGTACCCACGGTGCCCTCTGGCTGAGGCTCTGCTGCACCCGCAGTGACCTCCGGCTGAGGCTCTGCTGCACCCGAGATGACCTCCGGCTGAGCCTCAGCTGCACCAGCAGCAGGTGTGATGGTCGTCGCAGTCTCAAGGCCCCCAGGCAATGTTCCCCATGCCGGTGGCCGATCCAGCATGGCAGCTGGGGACTGCCTCTCCACCAACCCTGGGACAGCATCCTCCGGGGCCTTGGGCTCCTCTTTTGCCTGACGACCTGGTTTGAGAACCATCGAATTCACCGAACCACACAAAGAGGACACAGAGAGGACAGGTGAGGGATCGTCACATGCTGCTGGTGGGGAGAACTCAGGGGACTGTGAGCCCTGAGTCTCTTAACCAGGGAACAGGCAAAATTGTTCATCAACAAAAGTGATAGAATGAAAAGGAACTTGCCTGTTCTCCTGGTGTTCAATGTCTCCAGCGGTGCCAGAAACACTTCTTTCCTCCTCCATGTCCACGGCAGCCCAGGGCTCCTCTATATGCAGAGGAGAAACTTCCAAAACAGGCACAGGGGTAGAGGAATTCGGGAGAGAAACTGCAGCCCCCACATTGGCGGAGGTAAAGGATGTGGAGGAGACATGTGCAGGCGACACCTTGGGAGCAACCAGCGGCTCCGCAGCAGGATTCTCATTCTCTTCAGCAGACGGAGCGGGCCGCGATTCTGGAGAAGGAAACTGAGCTGCCGGAGGCGAAGCTTGGAGCTTCCTATGGCACATGCGCCTTCTCTTGATATGAACCGGCTCTGGCTTTGATCCCAACGATGGGGATTCCTCCGGCGTGGCTGCAGGAGAGCCTCTCAATGCTGGCTCTGGGAAAAGATCATCTGAGGCCGCTGGCAACTCCACTGTCTGATGGCCCTGACCTTGGGCCAACAGGCCCTCAGGGAGAATAGGAGGAGACATGGAGAGGTGAAAAAGTGAATTAATATCTGCGGCTGGAGGGGAGTACCCAGCAGACTGCTGAGATTGGGCCCCTCCCTCGGGAGACAGACAAGGTTTGTAATTAGATTGAGTGGAATGAAAAAACACTTGCCTGTCATCCCGGTTCCCGATGTTGACAGCTACAGACAGTTAGCAGTCACCCCTCTCCGTGTCACTGACTCCTTCAAAGGACTGTGGAGGAGCCGGCTCTGATGATGTGGAGGTCGGCGTAGCCGGGACAATTTTGGAGGACCTCTCGGCGACTGGAGGAATGACGGCCACCAAAGATGAGGAGGGCTTCCTCCGGCAAGGCTTCCTTCTCCTCGCGGGCGGTTGGAGCACCAGATAGTCCGGGATTCTGAGCACACCATCCGGCCACAAGTAATCAAGGCCGATGAACTCCAGAGTATCAGGAAACAAAGGCAGTGTAGCTGGGGGGGCTTGAGTGCTGGGAGCTCCTTACCGGACCCCTTGGACGGCAGGGCGAAAATCTCCCAGAAAATATTGGCCACCTCTGGATGGTCCCACAGGTTATCCCGATTCATCACCCTCACTGCCACGTCCCGAGCCCATCGAGCTGTCTCGAGTGAACAGGGCTCCAGTGCCCACGAAAGTATGTCCTCCAGCAGACAAAACGAGTGCAGCTCCCTCTCCAGCAGCTCAGCCATCGTGCCCGGAAAGCAGGTGAGTGAAAACGAGACAGTCCAAGAAATGAAAAAATGATTTGTGTGGATGTAACCTGCTAAATCCTTTTAGGAGGCTGGACCATTCTGTCATAAGCTCCTCGTGTGCTTTTCCATAGCGCATGGAGGAGGAGAAAAAGGACAAATGGATTTAAGTGCTGAGTTACACCAAACACACATTTATTAACACAAAAGTGAATATACAAAAGACAAGACAGCTTGGGTACACTTAAAGAGTCCCTCAGGACGCCCAACACACACACCGGAGGATTCACTGGGCAATAAGCCAAAGTGTAGCGGCTGTGCTGCACAGGGGGAAACGCGGCGGAAAGCGTAGCAGCACAGCGGCGAACAGAAACACTACAGTTACTCACAGTGAGGGGGCAGTCCAAGTAGTCACAGCGTCCCAGCGAGCACACACGGAAAACAGTCCTTTTGGAGACGTGACGGTTAGAACTACCGTCTAACGCGTATAATGGTCCAGCGGTGTTTGTGTAGCGAGGAGCCACTTAAGTATAAACACCGCTGGCCAAACAATTGAGAACACCTGGGCGAGGCGCGGGAAAGATAATTACTGGGGCGAACAGTTGACTGTCAGAGAAAGAGGGGGCGTGGCCAGCAGGTCAGAGCGGCAGCTACAGGCAGAAACAGAAACCATACACAGACATGAAAACAACGTGAAATCAAAACAGAACACCACATGATAAACCCACTGCCTGAGCCACCAGGAACGATCAGAACCGAGCCCACAGGAAATACGGGCTCGGTTCATGACAGATGCAACCTCACTCCATGATGTACTCCACCCTGGTGACCCTATTCAGACAACAGAAACAACCCAGATCTTACTGGGCTTTTTTGGATTGCTGAGGTAGTCTGAAAGGGGCTAAACTGTACTATTTTGAAGCAGTTTAGCTTTACATTAGACCAATAATGGTCCCACGAAATAATCCGACAGGGTGTTTAGTGAAAACTCTGATTTTGTTCATCATGAGTTGAGAAGAAACTCTGGCAGGGGTAATTTAAACTTTGGGTAAGTATCTGGGGTTAATGACTTGGTGAATGACTTTGTACTAGAAAACAAGATTAACATTACCAGAACCTATGTCCTTATCTGGCTTCATTTATTTTGGATAGTATGGTGGAACTACTTTTTTATTTAACCTTTATTTATACAGGGTAATTCCATTGAATAACTCCTGGAAAAATCATCTGATCACAGTCAAATTGCAATATGCACATCATAAGTGTATATCAAACCCTGGTACTGAGTTTCAAAACAATCGGAACAAAACTGTAGGAGGAGTTGATTTCACAAAAGTGGGACAGACAGACGAATGGACGGAGTGACCCATAACATAATCCCTCACCAGTATTCATCCAAAGGGCTCTTCAACTCCTTTGGGCTTCGAATGGCAGGGAATAAAAAGTTAAACTAGAAAAGCACTCAGAGAGCGCATACCTCCGCCAAGGCTCCTTCAGTGTCTCATGGATCACCTCCAAAATGTAATGGGTTTGTGTGTAGGCCTAGAGCCACTTGTGGTGAAAATAGCATCAAAGTCTGTCCATTAGTTTTGGAGTATTGTGGCTGACACACTGTGAGAAGAGCCTTGGCTGAGGTATGCATTCCCAGATCATCACCAAAATGTAATGGGTTCCTCTGTAGGCCAAGAACCACCTCTGGTGAAAATTTCATCCAAATCCATCCAGTAGTTTTTGTGTAATCCTGCTGCACAAATACAGACAAAGCCCTTGGTGGAGGTATGCACTCTCAGATCATCACCAAAATCTAATCATCTGTTCCCCGTGCCATTACACACCTTTCCTGAAAATTTTGTCAAAATCCGTTCATAATTTTTTGAGTTATGTTGGTAACAGACAGACAAACAAACAGACAGACAAACCAACCCGGGTAAAAACATTACCTCCTTTGCAGAGGTAATGATAAAAGGTGGAAACGCACTTGGCAGAATTACAGTTTTATCATAAACTAAAGTTGGACAAAGCCTGTGTGAGAAAATGATTGATAATTGATTGATAATTGGGTGGAGCGATTAGCACTATCCCCTCATAACAACAAGCGTCTTCTGGTTGACAGGAGACTTTCAGTGTCGGATTCCTACCAAAGTCCAAACAAATGCATGATACCTTAATTGGTTTTTCTAAATTGACTGTAGATGTTTGAACATAGGCAAAACTAGTAACTCAATTTACACTTAAGGATTACTCAAGTCAAAGTTCTGTGTTGGGCTCTGAGCCTATTAAACCTTCATCCCATCAGGTCAGTCCTGTGCTCAATATGTTACAGCCATACTGTTTTTTTTTTCATCAGTTACAACAGGATGTCTTAGAAAAAGCCAGAAGTGAGTAATGTACCTTAATGTTTAAATGCCTTGCCCTGACCAAGCACCAAGCAAAGTAGAAACATTTAAAATCCCAAGTAATGGCTATTGCCACAGTAAATGCTACTAATAAATCCATGAAAAATCCATATTGTTGTATATTTACTCCATTCTGCCACTGTACAGCCATATTCCCTGGAGTGATAGTATCCATTTGAGGATGTCGAGGCAGCCAAATACTGCCTGCACTTAAAAATTAGAGAGATAAATCAACGAGGAGAGTCCATGATGACAGAAGTGAGGCCTTTAGTCTTCATACAGCATGGTCGTTAGACTTACTAATGCTGGCAAAACAGTTAATCATTTTAGAAGACAGTACTCAAAATGTCGCCATGTAACTGACAGGTGATCTGTCCATGGTGCACCATGACGGTCTCACTACGGCAGCTGGGAGAGCCTCCAGGCAACTCCCTCACCCCATGGCCTTTTGACCTAAAATTAAGCAGATGGATGGCTGGATTAAAAACTAATACTAAAGTCAGTAGACCTCTCTGTCCTTTTCTGTGGTTTTCAGACACTTCTCACAATCACAGTATGCAGTGCCAGTATGAGCAAAATTATGAATTAATTTACTCATCTTTTCATCAGCTGATGATTCAGATAATGTGGAAAATATACTGAAGTTAGCTACCATGCTGTCATTGTTTCCATTTTCATTTCACGTCTCATTGAGTTCCATCTTAGAATGTAAACCAGAATGTCGGTAACTGTTTACATACATACAATATTTTCCTCACCATAGAACATAGGAATCAGTTTTAATCAGCGTGCTGCATAAACTAGAGGAAAAATGCATGTCTTCTCTTTTTGGTAGTTTTTGATAGTCTTTATCTTGGTCTATGAAATTGGACAAATATTACAAAGTTAATAAAAGATTAGAGAGCAACATGGAAAACAACAGAATCAGACAATGTTTAAATAATTGCAGGAGGATATACAGTAATTTGTGGTTTACATGTTGATGAGTTGCAGAAGATGTCAAAGAAGGTAGCAAATTCAATGTGTGTCATTGTGTTGTTCCGTTGGCCAAAAATTTGTTGTCCCGTTAGTATTACTGCTGTGTCAGAGTAGGGGGCCAAAAATATCTGACACCTGCTGAGTCACTCAGAGCTGATTGGTGTGTTAGTCAAAACAAACTGCTATGAACTTGATGTCTTCTTAGGAAATATACTGAATGAAACATTGCAGTGTCCACAAAAACTGACTAATTAACTACTAACTACTAACTAACCTGCACTTATATAGCGCTTTTCTAGTCACAAAGACCACTCAAAGCGCTTTCATTAATACTAACCCTCTATTCTAAGGGCCTATAGGAAACAGATATCTAGGGACAATTTAGAACAGCCAATTAACCTAACGTGCATGTCTTTGGCATGTGGGAGGAAACCGGAGAAATCCCGGAGTAAACCCACGCAACACGGGGAGAACATGCAAACTCCACACAGATCACTGTTGGTCGGGGGCTGGGATCGAACCCACGATCCCACGATCCCCACAATCCCCCGGCCAAGGGTAAACTGTGCTGCCGCAGTGCTAACCACTGCGCCACCGTGCAGCCCAAATTAGATATAAGATGTGTAAAAACCTTTTTAATACCACTTCAAATCAAATTTAAGGTCAACCCTGAACAGAAAATGGTAAAATAAAATATGGTTAGAACTTATTTCGGGTAGCTAGAAATCACAAAGGAGGCAACAAAGAGAAACTTGTGATTCATATCTACTTAACATAATAAATATGGCAAAAACAAACCCAGATACCCACTGTTATGCTTGTAATTTTCTTTTTTATTGTTGTAAGATTTAAGACTCTGTGTGGGGATATCAGTGGATGGATGATAAGCAATTTATGAAATTCAACAAAGTGTAGCATTGCAGCTTTAACAGTAACAGTCTGTGTGAAGCTTTGGGATCCATGTGGTGTCACTGCAAAGGTTATCTGAGAGATCGAGGTGGGTGATGAAAAGCTCTGTGGTCCATGCCAGGCAGCAAGCTGTGTGTTTATATGCCATAAATATATTGCTTATCGTTATTAAAAGGGTCCATATTGTGGATTTTCCATGGATTAATTTTAAGTTTTGCCATCTTGAGGGACATATGTGTTTTAAAGACCAAAATCCATTTCTGTGCTGTTTTAAAGGTCCAAAAATAAGAAAGAAAAATAAAAATAGTCTCTGTAGCTTTATTATGCTTTGTAATGTATCCTCACCAGCTGCATCACAGTATGATATGGAAGCTGCACCGCCTCCTGCCAGAAGACACTACAATGCACAGTGAAAGCAGCCAGCAAGACCACCGGTGCCCCTCTGCCTTCCCCCTCGGACATCTACCTCACCCGCACAGCCATCAACATTGCAGGCAACACCTCCCACCCCTCACACACCCTCTTCAGCCCCCTGCCCTCAGGGAAAAGGTACTGGAGCCTCCGGACCCGCTCCACAAGACTGCTAAATAGCTTTGATCACCAGGCCATCAGGACCCTGAACTCTGCCCGCTCCACCCCACCTCCCCCCCACCCCTGGACCGTAACACACTGACCCGCACAATAACTACCTCACTGCAGCAGCACAGTTTACCCTCGGCCGGGGGATCGCAGAGATCGTGGGTTCGATCCCTGCCCCCGGCCAACAGTGATCTGTGTGGAGTTTGCATGTTCTCCCCGTGTTGCGTGGGTTTACTCCGGGATTTCTCCAGTTTCCTCCCGCATGCCAAAAACATGCAGGTTAGGGATACGGGGCGCTTGTGCACGCAGCGACCGGCAGCTGGTGGCTTGTCACCAGACTGCAAAACGAATCTACCTACGGGTACAAAATAAGTACAAAAAAAACAACAAAACAAAACAAAACTTTTTGCACAGAAAGACTGACACACCAACAGTAATACATCTGCTGCTGTATGTCTCTGCACCTTACTGCAACCATTTGCACAGATGTCATACCTGCTGTTGTCTGTCTGTTATTGAAATACTGATCATGTGCAGTCCAATCTGTCACTGTCTGCACCTACATTACCGCACTGAACTACCAAAACTACTGAAACTACCGAACTACTGAAACCGCAATTAAGGGGATTATGGCTCCACTTTTTCTGTATATAGGATTGCTGGGTTTCATCATTTGTCTTTATTTGCGCTACGGGTAGCATTACTGTACATAGACTGCTGTTGTTGTTTTTCATCCTTACTCCTTTTCTTATATATTGCGCACCACTAAGAGGCAGATTTGCTAACATGCTGCGCCATCGCAAAACCCTGTTTTGGCATTAAAAAACTACTGTTGAGATTTACTAAGGGGCGCAGGGCAAAATTAGTGGTGAAAAGGCGTGGACTATGTTAATTTTGCGCCTGGCCTCATTACCTCCGCCAGGAGGTGATGTTTTTGCCGGGGTTTGTCTGTCTGTTTGTCTGTCTGTTTGTCTGTTGGTCTGTCTGTTGGTTAGCAAGATAACTCAAAAAGTTTTGGACGGATTTCAATGAAACTTTCAGGCGTTGTTGAAAATGGTACAAGGAAGAAGTGATTAAATTTTGGGGATGATCCGGATCACCGTCCAGAAGAAAACCGCCATTACGGAAAATGCCATTTTCGTGAATAACTACTGAACCACTAATCCTATCATTGTCAATCCAATTGCTAGTCATATGTTTTCATGGTCAAGGAACCTGAAAACGTACACAACAGAGGTTATGTTTTTGCCGGGGTTTGTCTGTCTGTTTGTCTGTCTGTTTGTCTGTTTGTCTGTCTGTCGGTTAGCAAGATAACTCAAAAAGTTTTGGACGGATTTCGATGAAACTTTCAGGCGTTGTTGGAAATGGTACAAGGAAGAACTGATTAAATTTTGGGGATGATCCGGATCACCGTCCAGAAGAAAACCGCCATTACAGAAAATGCCATTTTCATTAATAACTACTGAACCACTAATCCTATCATTGTCAATCCAATTGCTAGTCATATGTTTTCATGGTCAAAGAATCTGAAAACGTACACACAAACACTGTATGGGGGGAACTGTGGCCGCCATTATGGAAAATGCCATTTTCGTGAATAACCACTGAACCACTAATCCTATCATTGTCAATCCAATTGCTAGTCATATGTTTTCATGGTCAAGGAATCTCAAAACGTACACACAAACACTGTATGGGGGGAACTGTGGCCGCCATTATGGAAAATGCCATTTTCGTGAATAACCACTGAACCACTAATCCTATTGTGATATCCTACCGTGTAGCAATGATCACACTTGAGTTATTTCTTTGGCTAACTCTGCCGTTTATTCTGCAACACACATATAAGACTGAACATGGATTCTGCGCGGGGTTTTCACACTCTTGTTCTAATGTGTCCCCTTAATAGTAGTGCTGAACAATACAGGTAGTTCCCCCTAGAGGCATGTGCCAGTAATGTTTTAAATTAGACTTGCAGTCTACCACATCCCTCCCCTCTAGATTAAACTACTTTTAATTACACTAGCCAATTATGCTAGACATCCTGGAACTCCCATTTAACCCTAAACAATCACAGTTACTTTTAACTTCTTAAACACATGTGCCATACACATAATTTCTTTCTCTCTTTTTTTTTTTTTTTTTTTTTAACATGTATAACACACATAACAGTCTAACTGGGGATTTGGTTTGACTACCGCATCCCAGTGAGGTTCCAGGACGCATTCTTGTCCTGTGGCTGGGGAACTCACTACTGACTAAGTATAGTCCTTCAAGTAGTCTGGAGCTTTCCTAGCTCGCTGAGATCTTCTCACGGCGGGTGAGCCAACTGCAGGTGAAGACTCAGACTGCTCCACTGTTTCGGCTGCTGCAGTGCTGCCCGTAGAATCTGCAGAGACGGTTACCTCAGGTTTCACCTGAAGTGGTGGTTCGTTGATGCTCTCCTCAGGATGGGTGTCAGACAACACCTCTGGTGCCATCGGCAGGGGAATGGAGCTCCTACCACGAACTTGGTCGATGTGTCGCCTCACCACTTGTCCATGACCTAATGTCACCTTGAATGACACAGGGCCTGTCTTTTCTGTTATTTCTCCTGGTACCCAGGCTGGTCCTGAGCCAAAGTTGCGGGTGTAGACCACGTCTCCTTCCCTCAGTATTCTCTCTCTAGCATGCATGTCATGATAACCTTTTTGTTTCTCTTGTTTATCATGCACTTTGTTTCTGAAGTCTGGATGTATTAAGTCAAATGTTGACCTCAACTTCCTTCCACACAACAGCTCAGCTGGTGACTTGCCAGTTGTAGATTGGGGTGTTATTCGATAGCTGAACAGAGCTCTCGACATTCGGGTTTCAATAGAGTCTCCTGCCATCTTTTTCATGAGTGACTTGAACGTCTGCACGGCCCTCTCGGCTAAGCCGTTAGAAGAAGGATGGTATGGCGCAGTCGTGATGTGACGTATGCCATTCTTTTCAGAAAACTCTTGGAACTGTTCACTCATAAAACATGTACCGTTATCTGATACTATGATTTCAGGTAGCCCATGTTGGCTGAAACTCTTTCTAAGACATTCAATGGTAACAGTAGAAGTAGAGCTACTCACAGAATATGCATCGATCCACTTTGAGTATGCGTCAACTATGATCAGGAACATTCTTCCCATCCATGGACCTGCGTAGTCAATGTGAATTCTTCTCCATGGTTTATCTGGAACTTCCCAGGGATGTAGTGGGGCTGCTGGAGGACTGTTCCTGTTCTCCTGGCATGCCGCACATGACTTCACAAGCGCCTCCACCTCTGCATCCATGTTGGGCCACCACATGTAACTCCTCGCCAACGCTTTCATGCGAGTGATGCCAGGGTGTGCTTGGTGTAGTTGTTGCAGTAAGGCATTCCTACCAGGTGGTGGAACAACCACGCATCCTCCCCACAGGATACAACCTTCCTGGGTGCTGAGCTCATCCTGTCGTCGGGCATAGGGAATGAACTCAGGACTGTTCATCTTCGGCCATCCTCGCAAGATGTATTCTCGCACTCTTGCTAGAACAGGGTCTTTGTCTGTCCACTTCTTTATTTGTTGTGCGTTCACCAGGGGCACGCCGATATCTTCAAACAATAGCACTCTCTCCTCCTCCTCAGGCGTGCTGTCTCTTCCTCCATCCAAGGGTAGCCTACTCATCGCATCAGCATTCGTATGGTCCCGTCCGGCTTTGTAAACGATGGTGTACTCATACGCTGCTAATGTAACGGCCCATCTCTGAATTCTCTGAGATGTCATCTGGGGTATGGCTCTCATTTCACTGAACAGTGAAATTAGTGGCTTGTGGTCAGTCACTATAGCGAACTGTCTCCCGTACAGGTATTTGTGGAATTTTTTTACACCAAATACTACTGCAAGGCCCTCCTTGTCTAGCTGGGAGTAGTTTTTCTCAGCTGCACTAAGAGTTCTTGAGACGAACCCTATGGGTCTCTCTGAGCCATCCTCCATACGATGAGAGAGTACAGCACCCACACCGTAGGGTGATGCGTCACACGCCAGGATGAGTGGTTTGTTTGAATCATAGTGCACTAACACACTACAGGACTGAAGTAGCGCTTTGGACTCTTCAAACGCCTTCTGCTGCTTGACCCCCCATGACCATTTTTCTTCCTTCTTAAGTAAGGTATGTAGTGGTGCCAGCAGCGTGGAGAGCTTTGGGAGGAACCTATGGTAATAGTTCAACAAGCCCAGGTAGGCTTTTAACTCAGTAACATTTTGTGGCTCAGGCGCCTCCGCAATGGCTTCCACTTTGTCTGTTAGAGGGTGTAGACCACTGGCGTTGATCTTGTGGCCTAGGAACACCACCTCTTTTCCCATGAACTCACACTTGCTTCTTTTCAACCTCAGACCGCTTTTCTCCAACCGTTGAAGCACTTCCTCCAGCGTTTTCAGATGTTCTTGTTCATTTGGTCCTGTACAAAGGATGTCATCCAAATAAACGGCAACATTCGGAATTCCACCTAGGATGCCCTCCATAGTTCTCTGGAATATAGCAGGACTGGAAGCTACTCCAAATGGTAAGCGTGTGTAGGTATATAAGCCTTTGTGTGTATTGATGGTTACATACTTTCTTGATTCTTCTTCCAGGACTACTTGTTGGTAGGCGTGACTCATGTCTAATTTCGTGAAGTGTCGGCCGCCGTTCAGCTGTGCGAAGAGGTCCTCCACTTTAGGAATTGGATACTGATCCACCCGTGATGCTCGATTGACAGTGAGTTTGTAATCTCCACATATTCTAATGGAGCCATCCGGCTTTCTCACTGGGACTATGGGCGCCGCCCATTCTGCAACCTGCACTGGCTCAATGATCTTGTCATCCAGCAGCCTCTGTAGCTCGCTTTCAACCAGTGGCTTGACTGCATAGGGTACCGGTCGGGGTTTGCAGAATCGTGGTTGGGCCTCCTTGTCCACATTAATCTTTGCAGTGACACCTTTTAGCTGTCCTAAGCCTTCTTTGAACACCTCAGCGTGTCTTTCGAGGATCTCCTCCAGCTGCAATTTGGGCTGAGATTCCACTTTATTCACCAACTGATCCATCATGGCCAGTTCTTGTAGCCAACTTCGCCCTAGTAGATTTGGTCCTTCGCTCCCAACTACTACTACAGGTAAGTCCTTTTCTTTGTTTTCGTGCTGCACCTTCACTTGTGCCATGCCTAGCACGTCTAGCTTCTCTCCTGTGTATGTTTTTAATTTTAATGAACAGGGATTTAATTCTGCTGTGTCTGTTTTCTTCCACAGTTGTGTATATTGCTGTTTACTTAATATGGTTACTCCACAGCCTGTATCAACTTCAAATGTTACTTTCATTCCATTAACATTCATGGTACGCGTGATGGGCGCTACCTTGGTCAGCTCCTCTGACGTGTTGTAAATTGTGTGAAAATCCATGTCTTCTGTATCACTTTCTCCCTCCCCTCTCAGTTGATTCGCTCGCTGTTCCTTTCCTGGGCCCTTGTTTTCATACTTTTGCCCATTAACTGTCGCTTTCAGCACCTGTGCGCTGTCCACCTTTATTCTACATGCTTTCTTAATGTGCCCTCGCTTGCCACAATTATGACACAGCTCAGTGGCAAATTTGCACTCGGCAGCATTGTGCTGGCCTTTGCAGCGATAACAACTGGGGAATTTGTGCTGAGTTTTGTCAGTCGACACTTTGTGGACACCTACTTGGGTCTTAGGCACACGAACATGCGTTGCTGTGTCCTCTGCTAGTTTCCTTTGCATTTCTCTCACATCTTTAGATGCTGTTTCCATCGCTTGGCATAATTCCAAAGCCTTCGCAAAAGTGAGTTTTGTTTCAGATAAAAGTCGCCGTTGCATTCGGTCATCATTCACTCCACACACAAGTCTGTCTCTTAACATTTCTTCCAATGAGACTTTGTAATCACAGTGCAGTGCTAATTTCTTCAATTCTGCCACATACTCTGCTATGGACTCAGTGTTCCTCCTTATGCGTGAATTAAATTTGAATCGTTGTACGATTTCACTCGGTTTGGGGCTGAAGTGCTTCTGAAGCTCAGCAGTAAGCTGGTCGTATGTTTTATCTTTCGGTAATGCAGGGCTTATTAAATTTCTCAACAAGCTGTAAGTAGTTGCACCAACTCCACTCAACAGTACAGCCTTCCTTTTGTCTGGCTCCTCAATGTCATTAGCTTGGAAGAAAAAGTCCAACATTTCACTATATTCTTCCCATGACTGAGTCGAGTTATCAAAAGGGGTTACCGTTCCGATTACAGCCGCCATTGCTCGTCGTGGTGGGGAAACCTCGTTTTTCCTCCTCTGAACTTGCACTCGAACTACTGGAGTCACTTGAGTTCGCCACACTTGCAATGTTCTCTGTTTCTCGCCGCTGATTTTTTTCTTTTAATCCTCGTCGCCAATTGTGTGATATCCTACCGTGTAGCAATGATCACACTTGAGTTATTTCTTTGGCTAACTCTGCCGTTTATTCTGCAACACACATATAAGACTGAACATGGATTCTGCGCGGGGTTTTCACACTCTTGTTCTAATGTGTCCCCTTAATAGTAGTGCTGAACAATACAGGTAGTTCCCCCTAGAGGCATGTGCCAGTAATGTTTTAAATTAGACTTGCAGTCTACCACACCTATCATTGTCAATCCAATTGCTAGTCATATGTTTTCATGGTCAAGGAATCTCAAAACGTACACACAAACACTGTATGGGGGGAACTGTGGCCGCCATTACGGAAAATGCCATTTTCGTGAATAACTACTGAACCACTAATCCTATCATTGTGAATCCAATTGCAAGTCATATGTTTTCGTGGTCAAGGAATCTGAAAACGTACACACAAACACTGTATGGGCGGAACTGTGGCCGCCATTACGGAAAATGTCATTTTCGTGAATAACTACTCAACCACTAATCCTATCATTGTCAATCCAATTGCTAGTCATATGTTTTCATGGTCAAGGAATCTGAAAACGTACACACAAACACTGTATGGGGGGAACTGTAGCGCTTGGCGGAGGTCTGCGCTGTCCGAGTGCTTTTCTAGTTGCATATGTATTTGTGGGAGTTGCCATGTCAAAGCACAAATTTGAGGGAGGGAAGTATTTAAATGAATGGCGCAAGGTGATTTACTAAGGTTTGTGGTTGCCAATCTCCTGCTAAATGTACCAGGATTTACCGCACAAAAAAAGCTTGTCTTAATTCATCTGCGCCTGATGACAGCGATCGCTGGTGCCACGAGACACCGGCGAGAACCGAGGGCACGTGGCCGAAGAGAGAGAAGCTTCTCCCTGCGTGTGACTTGATTTGGCATGACAGAACAGATTAATATAAACAGAAACGATCTCACAGAGATCAGTGTTGTGCTGAACTGGACATCAGCTGGCAGAGGATTTTTTAAAATTTAATTTGTTTATATAATAATAATAATAATAATAATAATAATAATAATAATAATAATAATAATTCATATATATTTCATTATATTTATTTCTCGGTGCAAAATCTCTACACAAATAGGATTAAGAATAAGAATAAAAGCAAACATGAAGTACATACAATGACACACCAGGACATCCCTGGTGAGAATTGGTTCTCAAATATTTTACATGTTAAAATAAAGGTCAAATGAATGAAATAAATAAAATGAAAACGCTTTCCTAAACAATGAATTTGAATCCATAAAATAGTACAGCCCTTCCTACCTGGAGTGGACGAAAGGAGCACAGATCCATAACGTCCCCCGACATTGCAACTTTGTAGTAACTCAGTGACAGCAGTCTTTGCTGTGGTTGTCCAAGGAATAAGTGAAATCGTGTGTGTTTAATTTTATTATGTTCCAGACTTCAGAAAAGATAAAATGCACATACAGTATTTATGAAAAGTCATGGACTGGTAGACCTGTAGATTTTGTTAAAACAAAGTTATTCGCATGATAAAACCCCATAGTGTCCTTCAGACCATCTTGATGGGTCTTGTGTTAATAAAATAAACACGTTGGTCAATAATCAATTTATTCATGAGTAGTCCTTAATTTATACATATTAAACAAAGAAGTCTGCCATTTGAAATGAAAATCAAAACTCTGATATATGACAAACAAAAATAAACTATTTTACTGGGATTTGCGCTTAAACAAAAGCTTTAAAAAAGCTTAAAAATAAAACTACATTATGCTCCTCCGAATTGGCAGTGCCTGTGTTGATGACCTGCTTCCTCATCATCTGTGCCTGTGTGCAATTTTGCGGTGCTCTTGGTGGATGGGTGGGCATTATTGAAATGAAGTGTCTGCATCTGTGTTCATAATTTTGCATGTTGATAGTAGATCACTGGCAAAAATTGGCCACTCCCTTAGGCGCTCTGTCTAATTTGTGCACTCACTAATTTGCACTACCTTAGTAAATCTGCCCCTAAGAGAGAGAGAAACAGCATTTCAATTCTCCTGTATGCCCTGTACATATAGAGGTATTGACAAATAAAAATCTTTGAATCTTAAAAAAATCATTTTCAGCCTGCTCATTAAAAGAGAACATATTATGCACTTTTTTCACATTTTGACACAGTTCCCAGTGGTCTTAACGAAATGTCTGTGACATGCTTTGGTCAAAACACTTCATGGATTAAATATTACAGCACTATTTTCCACACAGATAAAACACTCTTCCTCAGAATGACCCGTTTTAGTGCATGTTTATTTAAATGCTATTAAGCCAGAGTTTACCCCACCCTTTCTCTTTCATCACTGCTAAGATCCATGGTAATGCCATTAACTTCAGCCAGTCTGCGGGTGCTTTCACACCTAAATTTGTTTACTTTGGTCCAAATCAGTTGATACTGTAAGTTTGCTACTTTGTATCATTTTCTCCTTGGTTCGGTTCCCTTTCACAAAGGCAAAAATTCAAGCGGACCAAATTGCATTGCATTAAATCTTGCGAGATTCACATCCAAATGTTCTCTATTGTTATTGGTCAGATTTTTTTGCAGCGAGAACAGGAAAGGTAAATACAAGAAGTAGGATGACTACTGCACATTTTTTTGGTATAACTTATTAATTTCAGAGGGAAATTACAGGGCATCCCCCTGGATGGATGAGGCAGCCAAGGTGCGGCACCAATCCCTTCACCCTTCACACACACATTCACACCTAGTGCCACTTTAGAGTCTCCAGTTAACCTAACTTGCATGTTTTGGCCTGTGGGAGGAAACCGGAGTACCCGGGGTAAACCCATGCAGACACGGACAGAACATGCAAACTCCACACAGAAGGGTCACTGATGGTCAGGCGGTGGGATCAAACCCACAATAGTGAGGGGTGGAATCAATCCCGTGACCTTCTTACTGTGCTGCCACAGTGCTAACCACTGGTCCACCGGGCTGTGCATTTCTGGGGAGAAAATAATACAATGGAGCTTAATTTAATGGGGATTTTCATCACCCTGGTTATCGTTTATTACATTACGTGCATATACCACTTTTGGCAAATCGTACAGTTTGAAAATGAAGTGCGGCTACGGATGCAAAATAATATGTTAATGTATTGAAGTTGGTGAAGGCGCATATAAAGACAGTACAGGAGATGGCACTCATTAATCCTCCAGAATAAAATGTTTTTACCATTTGCTGCTAGTCCTGTTTTAGTGCAGTCCCTTTCTCACCTGGAGGACTGCCCAGAGTTCACCAGTTGATTCAAATAAGTCTGCCTCTTTCAGGTGGTATGGTTGTTTTGGTGCACGTTTGAGTGTGATTGCCATGTTCTCACCAGACAAAACAAACCGTAATAATGGAGAAAACGAACTCGAGTTCAACTGACGCAAACTAAAGCCTGTAGGTGTGAAAGCACCCAAAGATAACTAACATAAAACAGCTCAAATAAAGCATTATCACGGACAGGGGTGTGTGCTTTGAGTATGAGGTATACTCGCTGCTTTTGTTTTTTCTCTTGCCTTCTGATTGTTGCTCTGAGTGTTGCTATCCCTGTGCCGTTGCAATCCTGGAATTTCCCCATTGTGAGACTAATAAAGGTCAGATAGCTGTCAAAAAGAAGCACACATATTAGCCTGCAGTCATGCACACAGTGGTGTGAAAAAGTGTCTGCCCCCTTCCTGATTTCTCATTTTTTTGTATGTTTGTGATACTTAAATGTTTCAGATCATCAAACAAATTTAAATATTAGACAACGATAACACAAGTAAACACAAAATGCAGTTTTTCAATGAAGGTGTTTATTATTAAGGAGAAAAAAAATCCAAAACTACATGGCCCTGTGTGAAAAAGTGATTGCCCCCTAAACCGAACAACTGGTTGGGCCACCCTTAGTAGCAAAAACTGCGATCAAGCATTTGTGATAACTGGCAATGAGTCTTTTACAGTGCTGTGGAGGAATTTTGGCCCACTCACATTGGAGGGTCTTCAAGCATGAACCGCCTTTTAAAGGTCATGCCACGGCATCTCAATTGGATTCAGGTCAGGACTTTGACTAGGCCACTCCAAAGTCTTCATTTTGTTTTTCTTAAGCCATTCAGAGGTGGACTTGCTGGTGTGTTTTGGATCATTGTCCTGCTGCAGAACCCAACTGCGCTTCAGCTTGAGGTCACAAACAGATGGCCGGACATTCTTCTTCAGGATTTTTTGGTAGATAGCAGAATTTATGGTTCCATTTACCACAGCAAGTCTTCCAGGTCCTAAAGCAGCAAAACAGCCCCAGACCATCACACTACCGCCACCATATTTTGCTGTTGGTATGATGTTCCTTTTCTGAAATGCTGTGTTACTTTTACACCGGATGTAATGGGACACACACCTTCCAAAAAGTTCAACTTTTGTCTCGTCAGCCCACAGAGTATTTTCCCAAAAGTTTTGGGGATCATCATGATGTTTTCTGGCAAAACTGAGACAAGCCTTTATGTTCGTTTTGCTCAGCAGTAGTTTTTGTCTTGGAACTCTGCCATGCAGGCCATCTTTGCCCAGTCTCTTTCTTATGGTGGAGTCATCAACACTGACCATCACTGAGGCAAGTGAGGTCTGCAGTTCTTTGGATGTTGTTGTGTGGTCTTTTGTGACCTCTTGGATGAGTCATCGCTGCACTGTAATTTTGGTCAGCTTGCCACTCCTGGGAAGGTTCATCACTGTTCCATGTTTTCACCATTTGTGGATAATGGTTCTCACTGTGGTTTGCTGGAGTCCCAAAGCTTTAGAAATGGCTTTATAACCTTTTCCAGACTGACAGATCTCAATTACTTTGTTTCTCATTTGTTCCTGAATTTCTTTGGATCACAACATGATGGATCTTTTGGTCTACTTCACTTTGTCAGGCAGGTCCTATTTCCAGTAGAAGCACAATATTATGTTTACGATTTCTTCATTATGAATACAAATTTCCAAATGTGAGATTACACTTCCATCCTTCGCCTGTGTTCCCAGAGGGGCATGCTCCAGCTCATTCTTAGAAATAATTTTAACTACTGGGTTTTAGAACAAAGGCTCTGTGACTATGGTAAGATGGAATTTTTGATTTGATTTTTTGATTTTTGATTTTGTATATTTTATTGATCCCCAGAGGTGAAATTGAGGGCATCCACCTGGATGGATGAAGCAGCCACGGTATGGTGCTATCCCTTTACCATTCACACACACATTCACACCTAGGGCCACTTTAGAGTCTCCAATTAACCTAACCTGCATGTTTTTGGCCTGTGGGAGGAAATCGGAGAAATCCCGGAGTAAACCCACGCAGATACGGGGAGAACATGCAAACTCCACACAGATCACTGTTGGTCAGGGCCTGGGATCGAACCAGGGATCCCATGGCCAAGGGTGAGTTGCTGTGCTGCTGCAATGCTAACCACTGCACCACCGCACCGCCCAATTCTGGAAGATTATCCCTTGATGACCAAGGTAATCATGGTAGAACACTTATAATAACTTGAGTAAACACTGGGTTTAGGGTACCATTTCATGGACATTATGCTAACACCTCAATCTAGAGCAAATGCTGTAATATCACTGAAAAGAGATAAAGTGACTCAGTGACTCTGGAAGCATCAAGGCTAACAGGTGCTACAGTTTTAGCAAGAAACTTATGTTCAGTCACCTTTACTAAGGAAAATTGTATTTGGTATGAAGATCAAGATAAAAAGTATTATGGATGTAACTTTACCACACGGGTGGTAACACAGTCAGGGTAACACCCAAGATATGTATATTGCAGTTACTGATGTATAACATACTTAATCCTTCATGAGTACAAAAATACTAAAATGTAACACTTCCAGGATTATGCTAGCCATACAGCTGAATATTGTTGTCGTCTGCATGTAGGATCTGTCTACAATGGGTTCACACTTAACAATATTTCACTACATTTTCAATGTTATGGGATGACACTCCATTATGAACATAATTTTAGTCTCTTCCAGTGAATATATCCTGCTATATTCTGGTCATAAAAATAAATGTGGACACTAACATATTGAGTAAGGCTTTTTGTAGAAAGTTGTATAATCAGAGGAGTTATCGTCTAATTTGACCTTGTTGAATTTGCTTTCCCCCTTTGTTATATTATTCAGTTTCTTTTAACCTGTACTATCCGAAATAAAGATTCATTCATTCATTCATTCATTCAAAGTTTCATGTGGATCAGTCAAAAGAGCAGCCTGCTTTGTTCATCAAACTTCAGATATTTTTGTACCAGATGGTACTCCTTTAAATAATTGTGTTATTGAAGCTGAAAGAAAACATTTAATTTTGATGGTTAGTGACCAGTAGGGATGGGCGATACCAGCATTTTTCCTTTCAATACAATACCATTAATTTATGGGACTTTTTCTTCGATACTGATACTTTTTGCCCCTTAAAGGAAAATCATGTGATTGCAGTTATCATTAATGACTTTACTGCAAGGGCAATATGAATAAAACTCATGAACATAAATACTTGGAAGAAATGCTTACAGTATAAAATGATAATAAAATAGAGCAATGAGCAAAGAAAATAAAAATTAAATGATTTATTTTCAATTATAATAAAAATAATTAAGACTTAAAATGAATGCAAAATTAATTCAGTTTCTTAACCACTTGCGCTCCGTTGTTCCGCGGGCGGGCAAGTCTCTGCGTCCTATGACGCACGAGGGCGCGCGAGAGCGCGCTCGTGCGCCCTCGTGCGCATGACGCATGATGGTGGTGATGGTGATGTAGTAGCGTCCAAGCGCCACTCAAAAAAAAAACTGCAGAGACAGCCGCAAACAGATTAGTTCATCTGATTGACCTCTCATTCGACTAATAAGAGCCTTGAATTGGGTTTCTGAAACCTTGAAGAACCAATGAATGAAAATCTAGGAAGGAGGACCCGCCTACTGTGAACGCAGGAGCCAATTGAAGCACAGAAATTCAGGCTGGGTGAAGCGATATTTACTGCTGCAGAAGGACTCTGTACGAATCTCCTACAGACCCAGGCTCACCCAGCAGCATGGAGAACACCCACAAGTGGGACCTGCACTCATTCCAGCAGAATAGACGGAGGCCGACGACAAAAGTCGTAAATCATTCACCAAAACGGCAATAATGGAATTATGTTGATCGGGATCCACGAGCGGAGCAGCGTCGCGTTCGTCTGACGCGTGGGAAGAGCTGTTCGCCACGACTCTGCTGCTTTGAAGAGGTAAGGTGTTATAAGCTAAATTATTATTTATCCCTGAAAACTGTAATCCAAAAATGACTTTTGACCGATCGGTAAATTACAACTGTACTGCGCACGAAATACGAAGTGCGTGCGCCGCGATAAACGGTTCATTTGCCGTGTTCGGACCGTGAACGCCCCCCCCCCCCCCCCCGGCAGAAGAGGAGCGGGGGGGGGGCACGGTCCGAACGCTCCCCGGTCCGCGGGGGGGAAGCATATCAGTCTATTCCATCATGTAGCGATGGCCCTCTTCTGTAGCGAGGGGGGGGGGGCGTTCACGGTCCGTTCACGGTTCCCCCCCCCACATACACACACAGTAGCGAGGGGGGGGGAGCCGCTGTGAAAACATGCAAGGAAAAAAAAAAAAGAGTGTATTCCGTCATGTAGCGAGGGCCGAATTTGGTCCTTGGTAGCGGGGGGGGGGGGACGACCCCCCGCCCACACACACACACACACACACAGACACAGCCCTGAGTGTGACCTTTCATTAGAGCCTAAAATGAAGATTCTACATTGAATTATTCAAAAGTTACAGACGTTTTTCCAAACTGTGCCATTTGGCACAATTTGGCACAGTTCCATAACGCCTGGGAACAGCCTGAGAACAAAGCTGTGTAAAATATTCATTTTTGGTGGTATTGTTACCAAATTTGGATCTCAGCTGGATAACACTTGGTTCTACATTTCTGTTGCATTTTCCAGCCAGATCGGATAGCTGTTATTTACAAGCATTTGTATCCAAAAAAACACTGTGTCCAATTTTTTTTTCTTCAAGTTCAGTATGTTTAGATGACTGTAACTCAGTGGCCGGAGCACGTAGAGAGATTATGTTTTTTTTGCCAAAAAAATTCAAAGTATTTTCTTTTAAATGAGACCAACCCCATGAAGATGCTGCAAAGGGTTGAATAACAGCTTTCGATTTACTTTGGGCACATTATTTTTGGGCATTTTTAGGAAAATTGCCCGGAGTGCAAGTGGTTAATTTGGTGAAGATTCTCAGTCATCTAGGTGGATAAGTATGCTGTATGAAAGCTCAGTCAAGTCAAGTGGATTCAAGTATTTTTTACTTCTGAAATGTTTCACCATTCATCCAAATTCTATGGGAATACCAAGCAGCATATACAGTAGGTATATTTTTTCACAATGCAATTTTTTTTAATCTTAGTATTTATTTACTTTATTTTTACACTATTATTTTACAAACTTAAATAGTGCTTATTTTGATTGTTTTTCAAAATTATGCTGCTTGGTATCACCATAGAATCACCAGTATTCAATTTCTTAAATTGAAAGATCAACATATTGCTCAAGAACCTGCATTAAACCATCATCACCATCACTAGCAGCAACGCTCATCCATACTGCTGTTTCAGGCATCCATACTTCTTCTGCCGCCTGTGACGGCGACGCTACTTGAGCTCACTCTGCTGCTGGAGTCAGTGAGTGCTTGACTGAGGTCAACATACCAACATAGAAGTGTTGAAACGAGCTGGTCTACCATCAATGGAGGACATGCTAATACAGACGAACCTGAGATGGCTCGGACATGTTGAGAGGATGGACCACCAGCGTCTCCCTCGGCAGTTACTCTACTCACAGTTATGCAAGAGCAAACACAATCAGGGTAGACCAAGGCTCAGATTTAAAGACACTGTAAAAAGAAACTTGAAGAAGTTGGATATAGACAGGAGTTCCTGGCAGCAGAAGGCTAAGGACAGAGCTGTGTGGAGGAATCTGATCAGACCTAAATGAAACAATCATTGTCGCCCACGACAGACTGCTATGATGATGATGATGATGATGATGATGATGATGATGATGAACTGCATGTATTGTATAGTGTTAATAATTTAACAGACAAAAGTAGCTACATTAATGCTGTCACATACCTAATATATGATCACAGTTATGAAACTTATCAAAACATAAAATGTAATGTTAGGCTGCAAAAGTGTGACAGGTTGAAATGGGTTACCTAAACAATATTTACATCTGATCAGCTGATTGCAACTAGTTACCATGCTGACAGTAATATTAGCATGCTTGCCAATTTACGAATGGACTGGAAATCTAACCTCGATGCTGCGTACAAGAAGGGGATGAACAGACTCTACTTTTTGAGGAAGCTGAGATCCTTCACAGTGTACAACAGGATGCTGGAGCTTTTCTACCAGGCTGTCATTTTCAGCGACATCTTCTTTGCTGCTGTCTGTTGGGGTAGCAGTATCAGAGCCAGCAACGCCAACAGAGTTGACAAGAATATCAAGCAGGCTGGCTCTGTAATTGGTCTCAGGCTGGAGACCGTTGAGAATGTGGTGGAGGGGAGGACACGGAACAAACTGTTATCCATCATGGACAACCCTGATCACCTCCTCCACCATACACTCGACAGACAGCAGAGCACTTTCTCCAGCAGACTGCTGCAGCTTCGCTGCCGAATGATCAGATACAGGAAATCTTTCCTGCCACATGCCATTTCACTGTACAATAGCCCACTCTAATGTTGAATTTTGGTCATAACAATGCTGCCATAACGCACCTTACAGTATAACTGGTACCTCACATTTCACCCTGCGCCTGATAGTCCTACAATGTACAGTGAGTACGATGTATCTATCTGTACGGGTCATCATCTGCGATGTATATAAAGTTATCTATGCAGTTTTACTTTCCTGGGCAATTCCTTTGTCTATTATGCTGTGTGTGTTTCTGTCATTTTGGTCATCTACTGTCATGCTGCAGTTACGCTGTAATTTCCCAGTTTGGGATCAATAAAATCCATCCATCCATCCATCCATCCTTTCATCCATCCATCAAATCTACTTTTATCGGACGGATAACCACACTAAGTCGGGAACTACATTCCCCACTCCCCACACATTAGTGACTCGGTGAAGACAGAAGCTTTCAGTCTCACATTTTCATAAGTTAATCAGTTCCCATGTTGATGCTAAATAGCTAATGTTAGCACCATTTTATTTACCTTCATCACTCTGCTTCAGTTCAATTGAACATCATGGAGCAGAATCATCTCTCTCTCACACAGAAAAACACCTGGTTCTTGAAAAATGAATTACACAGGAAACATCCATAAACAAGTCAGCCACAACATGACCTGACTCCACAACACGGTCCACACCGTCTCCAGTTTTGCCAGATGGGAAATGTTGAAATATCGTACCAGCAGCTTAAAATTGTCGTATTTTGAGGAAAATTATCATACACTCCCAATTTTCATTCTGACATGGCTCAGGACCGTCTGCTTCAGTAACACATTATCACAGATCATGCCTATTACAGCCTATAACACAGTTTTACATTTAAATAATCTAACAGATCGGTTGAAAAAAAAAGCACCTCCACCTGTGTGAAGTACAGGATGAGCCTGTACTGAACAGCCCAAAAATATCAGTCGTACTTAACTATCTTCTATATTGCTTCCATTGATTCATCCTATATCAAGGTCTTGCCTCATAAATATTTTGTGAAGTACTCTGTTTATACATCAGGACTAAACAATCAATCCACCTAAACTACTGCTAAAATGCCTCTGATAACTGAAGCAGAAACCTGTTTCAGTTTTATTCAGAACTACAATTCAGTGACATTTTTGCAGATATTTGCACGTTGCAGCAGAAAGCTTTAATATTAATGCAAATAACAGGTTTGAACCACTCAGTAAAACTGGGGTGTGCACCCCCCCATTCGTTTCTCAACCTGCTTGTGATGTTGCTTACTTGTTGAGTCTGCCATGCCTGCATTAGTGCTGTAACGTACACGAACAATTCAATCAAGTGTACTAGTTTTTATGGATGAATGTACTGCACTGAATCACTCACTGGAGCTGTACTGGAAGCCAGGGATCAGTAGCTGAATCCCCCACCTGAGCAGCAAACAAGCCCCGCCCGCTCGGTTCAATCAATTCTCAGTTCAGTGAGCGGTAGGCAGTTGGAGCTCCAGTACAGCACAAAGTGATTTGGTGTACAACTATTTCTAATGGATCTTTTTAGCTTGATTCGGCACGTTTCAGTGAACTGTGGATCCCATCACTAACCTCCATCCAAGGCTGCCTCTCTCCTACTGCAACACGTGTCTTCGGTCTTCTTTTCCATGCAGCCCGTGCACATGAGATGATGCATAAAAATAACCGTAGTATGTGCAGGATCCATATTCTGATTGTGTTTGCTAATGTATTAACGTAGCAATATAATGAGCGGGTCAAATTATTGTAGCGTCAATCCCTATAAAATTACTCTTCACCTTAAAGAAATTGTTTCACCCAAAAGCCTGATCAAGAATTGTTTCCTTCACCTAAGAACCACAGTTTGAAAACACATTCCATGGTAAAAGGGACGATAAGAATCCCATTTCGTGCCAGGAACGAATTGGTCTGCAATCATAAATCCCTGAACTTCCTCCCCAACCAGGCAGTTTTATGCTTCAAGAACTGTTTGAAATCTTCCAGATACATTGAACCACATTACACACGTCTCTAGGAATTATCCACAGCTCAACATCACCCCCTGGTGGACAACTCCGTCTCTGTTGAACTACGCCCCCTTTCATTCTATTCGCTGGTTGCAGACAAAGGACTGCTTTCTTATTGGACCAGAGTTCATTCAATTCTCCTGCAATGGGAGACAATTGGTTTCCTTTCATGTCAGTCAAGTTTTTCCTGTGAAAAACTACTCAGTAAATAGGGAGAAACGCCCTAGTTCAGAGAGTTGTTCTTTCTGAAAGTTTGTCTAAGTTGTCTGTGTGTCCTGCTTTGCATTCTCTCTTTCCTTTAAACGTCTGGAAAAAATACTTTTTCTTCTGTTTTGAGCTCAAACTTCTCTTTTATATTGAGTGAAACTCCGTGTTCACAGATGTTTTTCTATTTTATTCTGTTATACTTTTTCTATTGACTTTTCTTAACTCACACTGTTTTAAAGTGTTTTTCTCACACTGGAAGCTGCTTTTGCCAATCCGCACAACATATGAAGAACTCAGATTTTGTGGCTTAAATAATTTTTTTAAATTTTTGTCTCTTCAATTCTGTGACTTTGATCAGACTTTGAACTATTTCCAATTTATTTGGACCCAAGAAAGTCATTGAAAAATTCTTGTGTTGTCCACATGGCATATTCAGCAGCCAGCAGCCTCTCATCATTGTCACCAGATCTCAGCTCCTGACTGTTGCCTCTGGGAAGAAATATCTGCTGGCAGATATTCTCCGGTATCATCTTAAAATTAAGCTTCAGCAGAGGATGGAAGCTAACACAAAGGTCACGTGAGCAAGATTGCTTTGTTTCATCTGCTAAGTAATGTGATGTCCATCGCCTTAAAGTATGTCATAATTTGTCTCAGGTTTAAAACTAGTTCATAACTCTGATCGGAGCTATAGTATTAAAAAGAAATAGTATCCCTCTTTTCAATAACTTACGTTTTTACTTTTTAGAGTAACCCAGAATTTCTTTTCCATATAATTAGTTTTTATAATTTTCTTCATAAAACTTGCGTCCAATTTTCTTCATATTTTGATTACAGTTATTTCAGTCTCCATTTTCATCACAGTTACAAATTCACACTAAGGTTTCCTTGGTTCCACAAATATGATTACACTCTTTTGCTCAATAATCAGTTACAAGTTGAATGTGATGCTTGATACTTGATCATTTCACCTTACCAACAAGTCGGCCTCCTGCTCCACCTAAGTGCATAGCCATCCTGGTCAGAGGTGGCCATCGAAGGCAGCAAAAAACAATACAGGACTGTCTCACCACGGCCATTAAACCTCTCCAACTGCTTCTCCGTGTTACCAGCTGTTGCCATAAGTCACCCTGCTGATGGGCCCTCGGTTGACGCTTCCCACACTGACAATAAGCCAAGCTTTCCTCCTCCTGGGATTGCACCGGCTGGTTGGGTGGCCTGAGCCGCATCGCTGACTGGTCCAATTCCTGCTGTTGCAGTTACCATTGGCACGGTGCCCAGACTGACTGGTACCTCGGAGTTCCCTCCACTGTTGGCGGTTGGTGCTCAGGTGGCTGACCTCTCATCGGAACCTCTACGACCCTTACTATACATTATACACTGTAGAACAAATGATATCTCTAAGCAGCAGTCCGAAGTTTTAAAGCAAGATTTTATCCGTCTTTTTAATGAACTTAAAAACTGGAAAATCCATCTTCATCTCAGGACCCCTCCTTTCTCTGAACAGGGGTATTGGGCGTTTTAGCCACCTGCTCTCACTTCACACCTGGCTGCAGTCCACCTGCCCATCACACAACCTGGTTTTTATTGACAATTTTAATCTGTTCTGGAACCGAGCCTCCATTTTTTAACAAAGACGGTACCCACCCTAGTGTCAATGGGACTCGTGCACTCTCAGCAAACATTTTCCACACTGTGTCTACTGCTCCACGCCACTGACTGACCGCTGCTCACGGCATGACATCTCCAGGCAGCACACCTGTCTCTGATTGCCCCTGTCCTGTGACCTCTCCACCTCCCGAATGTACCTTCGGTTCCTCCTACTGTCACAACAGCTTGGAAGAAAACTCTGAATTAACCTCCCTCATACCAGTCATGGACAGTGGTGGAGGTCAGTAGTGCAGTGGTTAGCACTGTGGCAGCACAGCAAGAAGGTCATGGGATTGATTCCACCCCTGGCCATCGTGGGTAAGATCCCACCCCCAGACCATTGGTGACCCTTCTGTGTGGAGTTTGAATGTTCTCCCCGTGTCTGCGTGGGTTTGCGCTGGGTACTCCGGTTTTCTCCCACAGGTCAAAGACATGCACGTTAGGTTAATTGGCATCAACTGGGGATTCTAAATTGTCCTTAGGTATGAATGTGAGAGTGAATGGTTGTCTGTCTGTCTGTGTTGGTCCTGTGATGGACTGGCGATTTGTCCAGGGTGTACCCTGCCTCTCAACCAAAAGATGCTGGGATAGGCTCCAGCACCCCCACAACCCAGAAAGGATTAAGTGGTAGAAGATGGATTGATGGATGAATGGATCCCAGTTATTATTAGAAAGAGGGTGAGTAAAACTGTGTGCTGTGGAGCATGTGTGTCAAATCTGCACCAGCCACCTGTTGCTGTTGCTGCAGTGAATGAGAGGCACAATAGTTCGCCGATAAGGATGCTTTTAATTAATGCTCGTTCCATTACTAATAAGGCATTTTATCTTAATGATCTTTTTAATAGAAAGAGACTTGATTTTATGTTTTTAACTGAAACCTGGCAGCAGGCGTCTGATTTTTGTCCACCTGAATGAATTGTGCCCACCTGACTGTTCTTACATCAGTGCCCCTAGACTGTCAGGCCATGGTGGGGGTTTGGCCATCATGCACAGAAATCTTTTTCTATGTCAGTCTATATGGACACAGACTTACTCCTCTTTTGACTGTCAGATGGCCCAGGTTGGTCGATCTAATCAGTTTTACTGTATTTTAATTTATTGCCCACCTGGTTCTGCTGGGTAGTTTTTATCTGAGTTTACATAATTTTTATCATCTCTTATAAAACTGGACAAAGTTTTAATAATTGGTGATTTTAATGTTCATGTTGGGATTAAGCGGTAGAAAATGGATGGATGGATGGATGTTGATGTATCCTGCAAAACTGCTTCAGAATTTTTACACATCATGGAGTGTTATAACTTTGTGCTACATGTCAGGCAACCAACTCACAACAAAGGGCACGTGTTGGACTTAGTTTTCTCCCTCAATCGTGTGATTGATGATCTTAGAATAGAAGAGTCACTTGTGAACAATATATTTTCTTTAATGTCTTTTTTAACACTGATTCTGTGCCCCACTCACGGCCCTTTTATAGACGTTTTATCACCCAGTCTGCTGCTGACAGGTTTTCTCTTTTGTTTAATTTTTGTCCCCAGTCTAAATTCACTGATGTTGAAAGTTTTGTTCAGTCCTTTAATGACAGTTGTATCTCAATACTTAACAGAGTGGCTCCAGTTAAATCTAAACAAGCCTCTTCCAAAAATTCGGCCCCCTGGATAAATGACTCAGTACATAGTTTTTGCTGTTTATGCAGGAGGACTGAAAGACTGTGGAAAGCTACGAAATTGGAGGTTCATAGGTTACACCTGAAGGATCTTATATTTACCTTAAATAGTATGATTAAATGCACTCACAGCAATTATTTTGCTGCCCTTATCTCCTCAATCAAGAGAAATCCTAAAACCTGGTTTAATTCAATAAAATCCATTGTGTCTCCTGCCTCTCCTACCATACCAGAACATTCAAAAAATGACGGTAACAACTTTCTTGCTTATTTTATTGATAAAGTAAACTATTCGTTCTAGCATTTTACTTTTTTTTAAAAAACAAACTTTATTGAACAGTCAAACACAACAGATCACATATTTACAAAACACAAAGAAAATCTCAATAAATACCATAAGTGTAAATTTATTTTACCTTCATCTAATCCTCCTTTTCCTGGCTTACACCATAAAACAGTTTTTGATTCATTTTTTCCAGTCTCATTAGATGACATACAGTAACTGACCTCTTAAACAAATCTAAACCTTCATCCAGCCCTTTAGATATTTTACCAGCTACTTTGTTTTTAAAAGTTTTTAACTCCATTGGGCCTAGTGTTGTTAGACTGATAAATTTGTCACTTTTAAATGGTTATGTTCCTAAGTATTTTAAACATGCCATTGTCGAACCCCTTTAAAAAAACAGTCTTGAGACATCTCTGCCTGAAAATTATAGGCCTATTTCCAAGTTGCCTTTTTTTTCCATAGATTTTGGAGAAGGTCATTGCTAATCAGCTTTTGTCATTTTTGGAGACACATAATCTTTTAGATAAATTTCAGTCTGGTTTTTGTAAAATGCATTCCACTGAAACTTCTCTCTTTAAAGATACTAATGACATTTTAATGGCTGCTGATGCTGGTTTTCTCTCTGTTTTGGTTTTATTAGATCTTGGCTCTGCTTTTGATACAGTTGACCATAAAATTCTTATTGACAGACTACACCACTCGGTGGGTGTTAGTGGAACAGCTCTGAACTGGTTTTCTTCATATTTAACTGACAGGTCTTTTTCCGTCTCTGTGAACCAGTTATTTCTGATAAGGCAGCCTTGTCATGTGGGGTTCCTCAGGGCTCAGTCTTGGGTCCTGTTTTATTTTCCTTATACCTGCTTCCACTTGGTCATTTAATTGGTACTTTTAATGATGTTTCTTATCATTTTTTATGCTGATGATATTCAGCTGTATTTTTCTTTCAGACCACAAGAACTTCATGTACTTTCAGTTTGAACAAACTGTATAACTGCTGTCAAGAACAGGCTATCTGCAAACTATTTACAGTTAAATGATGTTAAAACAGAGACTCTAATAATTGCTCCTGACAGTATGATCCCTACTATTAAAGAATCCCTTGGGCTACTTACTGTATTTCTGTCTGTGCATGTGTGTATGTGTGTCTGTGTGTCTGTCTGTTCCTCACATATCTCTCAAACCTTTTGTCAGACTGACCTCAGATTTTATAAGTGCTTTACTGAGGTTAGGAGGGTGTGCATCCCAGAGTATGGAGCTGTTCGTAAAAATGTGCAATTTTTATCAATAAAAGTTTAGTCATCCTCTCTCCTCATGCTCTGGCTTCTAAAGTGTGGGCGGGGTTTTGGACTGACTCTGTACTGATTGGATAATGCACGGCATCATGGCATCAGTAACCACAGTGCTCTGTGAGCAAAACAAGGAAGTGAAAAGCGACAAATTTGACTAGAAAAAGATAATACTGAAGATTTAATGCTTTAAAATTACACCATTGAGTTGCTGTGATTGCGTAGGTCTAAAGGAAAATTCAGCATATGTGGAGAACACAAGGTGCGCGGGTGTGCTGGAGGGAGGGGGGTGCCCATGGGGACCCGTGGTGCCGCAAAGAACAGCAATGACACATGGGGGAAGTATCAGCTGAGCCTCCTGTTAACCGGGCAGACTGGGCTTGGCTCCCTGTAAAGGACTGCAGTCCCCTGGTTCAGCTGCTGCTTCTCCAACAATGGTGTCCAACTGAGCGGGCCACAATCCTTCATGAGAAGGCACGTCCCGCTTGCTCGGTCAGTGGTAGACGGGAGTCCTGACTGCTGTTTCACCCGTGTGGTACCACTGTCCTTTGCAGGACCGTGAGTCCTCCCTCCTGCATAAGTAACTAAAAATTTAAAACTTAATAATAATACCGCCATAATTGTGGAGCGGAATGGCCAGATCAACTGCATATCATATGTGGGCACATATGCGCACTTTGACTAAATGACGATTGTGACCAAACAGGAAAAAAAAAATTACAGACAATTGGGCAACACTGATGCAAAAGTTGCAGTTAAACGGGTCATTCTGCTGTGTATAATAATGTTGGGTGTTTTGTACTTATAATATTGAAAACATATACAGTAAATGGATGTACTAAAATGGATCTTAAATATTTATAAACATGTCCTGTTATAGTACTTCAAGAGTTTATTGATGATACACTACACATATAAGCTAAAGCAATTATAATGGTGACTGAACAACTCCCATTCCCCAAAGTGCAAGATACACTATTATGAATATAAGTCAAAAGATCACACAAATAAGTAATCTGACAAACAAATAAACCAGGGTTCTTAAACAGTAAGAAATATTGGATGTTCCATTCATTTTCAATAACTCTGTAATTAATATTCACACAATCAAAAAAATCTCAGTGGTGTTCAGTCCCTTTCATATTTGTCAAAGTCTAACATGTGTGATTGCCTACATACAGGCTACACCTCCACTTTCAAACACAGCCTACATTTGGGCCTGTAAAGCCTAAATGGGATACCTGTTTCAGACAGGAATACTTGCATTCTACGTGTATTTTTGATGGAGCCACTGATTTGAGATTCTCACCAGATATCAGCAACAACCCAAGTAATCCATACATACAAAGAAATCAATGCAACTGTGTTCACAAAACAATTTATATTTAATAAAGTGGAATGACACAGGGAATAAGTATTGAACACATGAAGTAAAAGAGGTGCAAAAAGGCATAGAAAGCCAAGAAACCAGCTGAAATCCATCAGAATTAGGGAAGCCATCCTATTCCCCATCAGTGCAAATTAATTTTAGTTGGTTAAGTCCTGATTGATAGCCTTTTAAAAGGTCTGTATATATCAGATTGTCACACCACAAAGAACTCATGATGGGTAGAACAAAAAAAGCTCTCTCTAGACCTTCACAACCTCATTGTTGCAAAACATAATGATGGCATTGGTTACATACACATTTCTAAACTGCTGAATGTTCCAGTGAGCACTGCTGAAGCCATCATTCAGAAGTGGAAAGAACATCATTTTACCATAAACCGGTCACGACCAGGAGCTCCTCGCAAGATTTCTGATGGACAAGTCAAAAGAATTATCAGAAGAGTTATCCAAGAGCTAAAGACAACTTGTGGAGAGCTCCAGAAAGACCGGGAGTTAGCAGGTATTGCTGTTTCAAAGAAAACAGTAAGTAATGCACTCAGCCGACATGGGCTCTATGTATGCCCGCTCACCTCGCAAGACTCCATTGCTGAAGAAAAAGCATGTTGAAGCTTGTTTAAAGTTTGCTGCACAACATTTGGGCAAGCCAGTAAATACTGGGAAAATATAGTCTGGTCAGATATGACCAAAATTAAACTTTTTGGATGCCACATCACAACATGTTTAGAGGAGAAATGGCACTGCACATCAGCCCAAAAACACCATACCCACAGTGAAGTTTGGAGGTGGGAGCATCATGGTGTGGGGGTGTTTTTCAGCACATGGTACAGGCAGACGTCATATAATTAAAGAAAAGATGAATGGACAAATGTACAGAGACATCCTTGATAAGAACCTGCTGCCATCTGCCAAGATGCTGAAGATGAAACAAAGGTGGATATTTCAGCAAGACAATGATCCCAAACACACAGCCAAGGAAACTCTTAACTGGCTCCAAAGAAGGAAAATAATGCTACCAGATTGGCCCAGTCAGTCACCTGACCTGAATCCAATTGACAATCTATTTAACGAACTGAAGATCAGAGTTCATAGAAGACCCCATGGAACCTTCAAGATTTGAAGACAGTGTGTGTGGAAGAATGGATGAAAATCACTCCTGAGCAATGCCTGTGCCTAGTTTTTCCATACTGGAGGCGTCAGGAAGCTGTTAGTACATGTACCAACAAAAGCTTTTCTACTAAATATTAAATGAATTTTACCAAGCATGTTCAATACTTATTCCCTGTGTCATTCCACTTTATTCAATACAACTTGTTTTGTGAACACTGTTGCCTTGATTTCTTTGTATGTATGGATTGCTTGGGTTGGTATTGATATCTGGTGAAAATCTCAGGTCAATGGTTCCATCAGAAATATGTTTAATGAGAAAAATGTTGACATGTTCAATACTTATTGTCCCCGCTATGTGTGTATATACATCTATACATCTATAAATGTGTGTGTGTGTGTGTGTGTGTGTGTGTGTGTGTGTGTTTAAAAACCACTTCTGCCAAAGTGGACAATTAGGGCAGGACTAAATGTTGACTTCTTTTAGTCTGGTGGCAAGATTAAGCAAAAACTATTGAAATTATCTTAATGATGCTCAGTCAAGCGAGAGATCCTAGGAATAGAAATTATCAGGTAAATTTTGGTTTAAATAAAGCAGGGCTATTCAATTACAAAATCAGTTGGGCCACAATCTGAAATCAAGACATGTAACTGGGCCACACATGTTCAGCAATCTGTTGAATATGACAAATTTCAAACCAACAGAGATCAATATGATCAAAAATAGGCACTTTTTATTCATTGTCTTGGTTTTAAATGTGCATTTGGCACATGGCAAAGGCACATCACAAGTGCATAAAAACACAATAACTGTGCTGGGGTTGAGCAGAACTTGAAGTAGTAGAAACATTTTTCCTCTTGAACAACAATTAATTAAATAAATAGAATGAAAAAAATACATTTCTGTAAATAACTATTTTGGTCACATCTTACTCAAAGTGCATAAAAACTCAATGTGCACTGTTAGTAGCATTAACATTTGTTTCCGTTTTGAAGTAAAATATACTACATCCTGGTCATAACTGACCTTGGCACATCACAAAGTGCATTTAGCTGAATAAAAAATGAACTGTCAAACACTTCAGTCCACAAACCCCCCAAGAAAAGACTGATAACATTAACAAACATTGAACATTCATTGTTGTGGTTTGTTGTGTTTTACCACGTGTGAGTAGGAACGTCTTTTCATATCTACACATTCCATTACACACACATATCAGTCAACCAAAAATTTCTAGTAGAGTTTAGGATGCAAAAAGCACCCACTTAAAAACTTGAGTAAGGACTTCAGTCTTGAAGGTTTTAGGTTTTTCTCCAAAATTTTTAACAATTTTCTTATAGTTTTCTACTTTTCTCTGTAAATGTATCTAAATTTGAAACCATTTTCCTCATGTTTGTAATTTCCTCTTGCAAAATTGACTTTTTCTGTACATTTGAGACTTTATTATAAATCTGTGGATTATTTTATAGCTAATTTTTGTCTGTTTATTTATTTTTTTGATAAATTTGAAACAGATTGTGGTAAAATTTTGACTTTTTTTCCTTATACAATTTACACTTTTGACCATAATTTTGTAGTGCCAGAACAATAATTTAACTCTGATTTCAAAGAAAAACATATTACTAAAATTATATTTAATGAGATAAATTAACTTAAGTGACCAAAGATGCAGTTATTTCTGTTAAAATATTTCTGTATACTGTATTTATAGTTTTTAGAATTCTCCTCACCACGTAGACAGCAGGAAAAACCTCTTTTATTTTGAAATCCAACGCGACCCGAAAAGGATCAAGCAGAAGAAGATGAATGAATGAATGAATTTTGGCACGTTTAGTTTGTCCGAAGGCTGCTGACGGATTAAAGTGAATTCCGGTCATCTTAACTTGCCAGGTACATAATAGTGAACATAAATTATTAGTTAACATTGCAGTAGCTGGTGCAGTCAATCCTCAGCGATTCATCAGTCACTCTTGCTTTTCCCTGCATGTCAAGTCTAGCTACACCTCTTTGCTAAGTGACTCTTCATTACGTTCCCATTACCAGCGGGTTAAAACCATGATAAATGCCTCCACTGCTTACATACCTCTTCTGCCTTTTTCCACGTTTAAAGTACTTTAATAAGCTCATGCTTAAGGTTTAGTCTATTAGTTCCTAATTGCCAGAATTATTTTTAATGTGACATGAAACTATGATCATAGCTGTTCACCATACAGTATAATAAATCAAGCTCTAAAACACTTAGGACCCTATTATGCCATTTTTTTCCATGAAATCTATTAATCTGAAGACAATTAAATACAAACTATCCAATACATCCTGTAATACAACTGAGAAAGAGTTTTCCTCTTCCTTCTAAATTGAACGACTGGGCATCAGCACTAATTAATGCCTGGCTTCGTGCCAAGCAGAGTACTATTGTGTAGCTGACCAACACATAGATACATAGACACACAGACAGACAGATAGATAGATAGATAGATAGATAGATAGATAGATAGATAGATAGATAGATAGATAGATAGATAAGTAGATAAGTTCAAAATTGAGCATCTGGGATGGTACTGGGTGTGTTAGTGCCATGGCATAAGTAACTTGCACAGCTGTGAAGGTGCCATTAGTACTGAATGGTAAATGCCAGTTTTGGAGCAATGCATGCTGCCATCTTTTTCAGGGATGTCCCTGTCTATTTCAGCAAGACAATGCCAAGCCACATTCTGCACATGTTACAACAATGTGGCTTTACAGTAAAAGTCCAGTCCAAACCTGTCTTTCATTGAAAATGTGTGGCACATTATGAAGCACAAAATATGACAACCGAGACCCCAGACGGCTGAGTAATTGAAGATGAAGCAAAAATGGGAGAGAATTCCCCCTACAAAGCTTCAACAATTAGTGTCAGTTCCTAAACACTTGAGTATTGTTAAAAGGAAAGGTTATGCAACACAGTGGTGGACACGCCCCTGTCCCAGCTTTTTTGGAATGTGTTGCAGGAATCAAATTCAAAATGGGTGAATACCAGAGTAGTGGCCTAGTTGATAGAGCATCCGCCCCACAACTGGGAGATCGTGGGTTCAAGCCCTGGCCAGGTCATACCAGAGACCATATAAAAATGGTACTTCCTGCCTTCTAGCTTGATGCTCAGCAAAAATAGAATGGGGGAAGGAAAAAGTTGTTTGTGGTGGCACTTTGCATGGCAGCAACCCCTCCTGATTCTAGACGTGATTAACATTGTAGATAGAAATGTAATTTTGTTCTACTGTACATGATTGGCTGTATGGATTTAATGACAATAAAGTTGACTTCTCTTCTTATCTGCAACAAAACAATAAAGTTTATCAGTATGAACATTAAATGTCTTGTCTTTGTAATGTACTGTATTCAGTTGAATATAGGTTAAAAAGGACTTTTAAATCATTGTATTTTGTTTTTAATTTATGCTTTACACAATGTCCCAACTTTACCAGAATTGGGATTGTAGCAGGGAGAGGTTAAAAAGACAAGTAAAAATCCCAGAGAGCTGGTCTGCGCATGCTTTCATTAGCTTACTAGGCACCGCGTCAGGACCAGCTGCTTTCCCGGGATTTACAGCTCTCAGCACTCATCTCACCTTGTGTTCCTGCAGGGTGAGTATGTTGTTGCAAGGGTCTGGAGAGGACACTGAATTTGAAGCCTGCTTCACCTCAAACTGGGCAAAGAAACAATTTAGTTCCTCAGCCTGTGAGATGTAGCTGGTGCTACTGCTGTTGGTGCTGCCCTTGTCGTTGGTCAGGTACTGTATTCCCTGCTGCGTCCTCAGTGGGTTACCATCTGAGAGGTGGTCCTCAATTTTCCTTTTATATGCTGCTTTAGCTTTTTTAATGCCTCTCCTCAGGTCTGCTCTGTGGCCAGCACAAAACCTGTCTTCTAAACAAGCCATTAGGCTACGTATCCACCAAACGTGTTTTTTGTTGCCCAACCGCCCTGAGCTTTTTTTTTTTTTTCAGCGTTTGTACGCTGCGCTCTGGGGGAAAAAAGTCTGTGCCCTGTATCCCTGCAACATTTTGTCACTCTCAGCTCATCACTCCTGCTTTTCCTATTGTCAGACTTTCTACAGATTTTTTAAAAGCAGTCTCTAAATGACAATGGACAGGAAACGTTTTCTAGCAGCTCTGGATGTAAAATATGATGACACGGAAAGCAGGAGTCTGAGTACAGTGCAGTACTGGTGTCCGATGTCCTGCCCATGCAGCAGTTCTGATTGGCTGCTTAGGTCTGACATTGACGAGCTCAGCTGCAGTCTCTGAAAAGTTGAAACTTTTTTCAACTCTGAGCGCGCTGAGCGCCATGACAAAAAATGGCCACCGCCGAGAGCATTTCAGTGCTGTGGGCACTCAGCGCTGTAAACGCTGGACTACATAGAGCCCAGAGCTGAAAAAACGCATTTTGTGGACACGCAGCCTACTTTAGATCATATGCCTCTATTCATTAAAGGGAAGGGCAGGAAAGCTTTGGATTGGATTACCCAAAACACACCTATGAATTAGACCAGCCTCTTCCTGCTTTTTGCCAGACACAAAATTCATTTTTGTGCTGCTGTGATAACAAAATGATAACAAAACAACACTCATAAATGTGCTCTGCACCCTACACAATAGACTGTTGACTAGACTGTCATAATACAGCCCCAAGTATATACATTAATCTTAAATTAACATTTAAATATAGTAATATAGATAATCATGACACTTGACACAATTTGAAGGGACTAAGCAAACAAGTAATGTTGGTCTACTACACCAGACAAAATTCCAAAAGAAATAATAATTTTGTCACATATTACAAATTTACATATATTTTCTGAGGTACAGAGAACAACAAGGGAGAGTCTGTGTAATTTTCTGAAATTACAAAGGGAGAATAAAAGTTAATCAACAGGAATGAAAAATATGTAGGCCAAAGCTGAATTAATTGCATTGTCAACTGGGTAAACTAAGGATGGAGGATTCTGAAATCTGCACTTTAATTTGGATCCTAATCAATACATTATGTTGAGTCAATTTACACGCACAGTTAATTCCTCTTGTGAACATGTCTGCTATATGACAATATAAAAAGAAAAGACCTTAATGAGAAGAAGATGTTTGGAGTAATTTAGAAACATTAATAATGTGTGGTTGTGGGGGATTTGTTGTGAGCTTGACCAGCTGTGGTAAAACAAGCCCTTGGCTGTAGGCCGTGTCCTCTGAGCCTTGCTGATTAAATCATCAGTAAGAAACCTTGCAGGCATAGAAGTGTGGTGTTCTTTTGCTGGCATTAAAATTGCAGGCTTCTAAAAAAAATGCTAGCTTTCACATAAATCAGATTTGAATAATCTGATCACCTACTGCCATTGGGTTGAACAGTCAGACAATACAATTAAACCAAAAATCACTTATCAGACATAACCATAGAATTACAAACCTAATACTCTGTAGACCTTTGTGTTTTGTTATGTTGTCCATTGTCCTGCTATTGTGGTGTGCTGGGGAAGATCTAACAGCTTGTTTTAATCTCAACTATTATTGCTCTTGGATGGCTTGCTAACTCTCTCATTTGAATACATGAATGAAGGCTTGCATGTCTGTGATCTTATGAGACTGCCCTCCAACAGAAAGCACCCTACTGTACATGATTGTTTTTATCAGCAGGTGTTATGCCCTATGTGTACATAGTAACATTAAGTAAACATCAAGCTTCAGTGGCTGTGGTAATAATGACATGAAGAACCATGACAGAAGATCACAGTTTCAATCAGTGTAAATTAGAGCCTCACTTGTTCCTAAGGCTCATCCTCACCATTACCCTAAACATAACCAAAATGTTTTCAGCATCTAACCCTCACTAATCTCTCAGCCATCTCTACCTTTGGAGTGGAAAAAAATTGGAGTTCAGTAAAAGATCATTGAGAAATCATTGGGAGACTGATGAGATCATTGAGCACTCTTTGAGAGTTCACTGAGAGAATGTTTTGGACCGAGTCAAAACGTTGAGGGATGTGGAGATCATGAAAATTGTTCAGAGAACTGCCCATTTTTTCATCACTCAACAACCTCCACCCTGTTTTCAGTACCTACTCCAGCCCATTAATCTAATTTTAATTACTTAATTGTCAACCTAGACTTGAGTCTCAAAAGAAGAATGTTAAGTAAACAGAGTGCAGTTACTAAAGGTCAAGTCACAAGCATGCAACTCCAGGGTGGGACTGCATGTTTAGTACCATTCCCCCTCCAAAACCTGCCTCCTTGGGTGGGTTTAAGTGCTTTTGAAGTAATGAAATGACTTGAAAGGTGGTGATTAGGGCTGCAACGACTAGTCAACTAGTCGACAAATAGTCGACGGCAAAATTCGTCGACAATTAATTTAGTAGTCAACGCATCGTTACTGCCGTCATTGTGTGTATCCCACGGCATGCAATGCCACTCTAAATAATGTTTCACCATAGCCAATTGAAGAAGCTCAGAGTGAGACATCACACTTTTCCCACTTCTTTGGTGTAGTGACAGAGCATGTGCACTTGTGACCGGGAACAATGCAGGGGAAGCAGCACAATGACGGAGCCTGAAGCGGAGTTCACACGAAGCAAACGTTTCAAAGTTTGGGAACATTTTGTACGTGACTCAGCCAACAAAACTGGTCAATGCAAGCTCTGTAAAATGAGCCTTATGTACCATGGGGCCACTACGGCGAAGCACAAGCATTTGAAGAGGAAACACGTTTTGGAAGTCAGATGCCCCTCGGTAAGATAATTAACTCCCATGCTAGTAGCTAGCCTATTACTGTAGGTGCGTGTGTGGAGGATCATTTAAAGAGTGATGTCGTTTTGTCTGACAATTTACTTATAAAATTTATGCAGCGTAAAGATGAGGACAGGGACCATGGACCAGGCGCGTACTCCGCAACAAACTGCCTCTCTCACAGAGTCAGTTCTAAACATGATGGTCGAAGACATAAGGCCACTTTCCATGGTTGATGGGGGAAGGATTTCAACAAATGATTCACTAGTTCAACCATGACTATACACTGCCATCAAGAACCCATTTCACCCACTTGATGGAGAAGAAATATGAAACAACCCATACAAACATAAGTGATTTTGTCTCGCGCGCTCACACACACACACACACACACACACACACACACACACACACACACACACACACACACACACACATTTAACAAATGTTAAATGTCATGCATTGTTTGTTATCCACAAAATGCATTTTAAGAAAAAATGTTTATTGCTGATTGCAATTCTTGCTCTTGTTCACCAAATGCTCTATGTTTTTGGTTTGTCTGTTAACAACATAACTCAAAAAACTATGAACGGATTTTGATGAAATTTTCAGGAAATGTGTGTATTGGCACAAGAAACAGATGATTAGATTTTGGTGATGATCTGAAAGTGCATACCTCAACCAAGGGCTTTTTTGTATTTGTGCAGCAGGATTACACAAAAACTACTGGATGGTTTTGGATGAAATTTTCACCAGAGGTGGTTCATGGACTGCAGACAAATTCAGTACATTTTGGTGATGATCTGAGAATGCATACCTCTGCCAAGGCTCTTATCTTCTCACAGAGTGTTAGCAACAATACTCCAAAACCAATGGACAAACTTTGATGCAATTTTCACCAGAAGTGGCTCGTGGCATACACACAAACCCATTACACTTTGGAGGTGATTCATGAGGGACGGAAGGGGCCCTGGTGGACGTACGTGCTCTCTGAGTGCTTTTCTAGTTTTAACCCCTTTAGGATTAGATTTGATTGCATGACCTACCTCTCCTGTGGCTGGTGTCACAGATCTGCACCTGTCACGTGATAGTTCAAAAAGTATGAAAAAAAAACACAATAAACTCAGTGTACCAAGCATTTCACATCACTAGATGGCAGACACATATAGCTTACTGTTTTTCACTGGAGGACTCAGTTCAGTCCACCAGAACCTTGTCAAATCTGATATCACTTCTGGGGGGCAGAAGAAGAGACCTATAAACAATTGTGCAACATATATTTCAACAGGGAGGAAGCATTTGCTCCAAATTTTGCCAACTATGATTCTAAAAGAGATTATTTAGCTTCTGAAGGGAAATATTTACCTTCTGTGACAGCACAAGATGGACCGGACCATATACACTTTTCGTCCATGTGACAGAGGACAATACTCCCGGTTCGGTGGCGTTGTCTAACCGAAATCGAGGTGGAACAAATCAGAAGATAAATGTCAGAGTTTCTGGATGTGGGAGAGAAAGCGAAAATGACCGACACAAGACAAAATAAGGACCGGGGATGAGCACTTGGACGCATGGCGGCAGATGACGAGCGGTAGGTCTGATGTTGTTATCAGTTTGTTTACATTCTACTGATTTTCTGGTTCATATATTTTGAAGATAACAAAAAACAAAAAACAAAGACAAATAAACAAAACCATCCTTTGTGTAAATATGTCCAAAGTCCACTTTGACCGAAAGTTATGTAATCCAATATGGCTGCCGTCACATTATGCAAATTAGATGCATAAATTTACTCCTATCATAAACTTTGGATCATATTTTACATCTTTCTCATTTACAGTAAGCCATTATCTCTTACTACTTTCAAGTTACAGCCTTTGGAATTTGTGATATCTAAACGGAATATTTTCTTGAAAAAATCTTCACCATCAGAAGGTGCATGCAGATGGTGCGGATCTGTGACAGAAAACTTCTCAGGGTTAAAAGGAAAAATGTTTTATTTTTTGCAATAAAAAGAAATGAGAGTTTTTTTGTGCAGTTCTTAATGACTAGTCGATTAGTCATTAAAATAGTCAGCAACTAGTCAACTAGTCGTTAAAATAGTCGGCAACTAGTCGACTAGTTGTTAAAATAGTCGGCGACTAGTTGACTACTGAAATAGTCGTTAGTTGCAGCCCTAGTGGTGATATGACCATCTTTGAAAATTTAGGAACTTACAATCAGCTTTTACTTATTAGTTAGAGAACTTGTTGGATGTTATTCATGGTGCCTAACATTAACCACAATGTGTCAGATGTCCACTGTATACCATTTGTTAGGCAGACAGATTGGTAATCTTCAGCAGTGTCTGTACAAATTAATTCAACTTTATGGTAATGCTTGATATTAAGGTGTAACTAACAACCACCAAATGCGCACAACTTTCAGCTGTGTTAAAATGTAAAGTTAATACATTTGTAACTACTAGATGTAACGGTAACAATGCAAGGAGTAGAGGTAGAGAGGGTGGCTCAGTTTTAATACCTGGGGTCAACCACCCAAAGCAATGGACAGTGCACAAGAGAGATTGAGGAAAGAATGCAGGCAGGGTGGAGTTGGTGTAGACAAGTGCCAGGGCTGATTTGTGACAGAAAGATAGCAGCTAGAGTAAAAGGGAAGATTTACAAGATGGTAGTAAGACCTGTATGGGTTGGAGACGGTGACACTGACAAAAACACAGGAGGTGGAGCTGGAGGTGGCAGAGTTGAAGATGCTAAGATTCTCATTGGGAGTGACTAGGAGGGACAGGATTAGAAATGAGTATATCAGAGGGACAGCTCAGGTTGAGCGGTTTAGAGATAAAGTAAGCGAGGCAAGGATGAGATGGTTTGGACTTGTGCAGAGAAGGGATAGTGGCTATACTGGAAAAAAAAGGAAGTTGAAGATGGAGCTGCTAGGCAGGAGGAAAAGAGGAAGACCATAGAGAAGATTCATGGATATAGTGAAGAAGGACATGGAGAGGGTTGGTGTTACAAAGGAAGATGCAAAGGATAGGGTGAGATGAAGGCAGATGATCTGCTGTGGCAACCCCTAAAGGGAGCAGCCTGAAGAAGAAGAAGAAGAAGGAGAAGAAGAAGAAGAAGAAGAAGAAGAAGAAGAAGAAGAAGAAGAAGAAGAAGAAGAAGAAGAAGAAGAAGATAGTACTGCATAAAAAAGAGAACAGAGCTGTTTGTTAGGAATGTGTACTGGTGACCGGTTCAATCCCTGGACAGGCAGGATCAGATCTGGGTGGGACAGATCACATGGCAGTGTTTGCCCCTTCTTCAGTAGCCCCACCCACTGTGGTGCCCTTGAGCAAGGTACTTAACCCCAACTGCTCCTGTGAAGCTGCTCAGACTACACGCAGGACAAACCTGTGTGTTCTAATCTGTGAAGAAAGACTCAACTCTTGCTCAGCACAACAAAGAAAGTGTGTGGCACTATTGCACATCTATTGACTCCAAGCCACAATGTCAAAACGAGTCAGCAACAGGTACAGCAATCAAACCACCAAACTGAACAAATAAAATTGTGCACCAGTTAATATTAAATTATGCAGATCCTTCAAGAAATGGATCAAATGTTAAACAATGGAAACATGAATAATAAGAGTCAGAACAGCATGTGATTTATTGAATGAGCGAGGCTGACAGGAGGGGGAAAAAAACCTGAATGGCAGCTCATTCACAGATGTGCTCTTTGCATACCAAATCTGTGAATGAGAGAAAAGCAAGGATCATGGTCTGAAACCACACACTGGCAAATATGAAAATGAATGCTTGACTAGAGGGAGAGGGGTGGCTCTGTGCTCGCGTGATACTACAAAGATTTCTTAACATTAAGCATCTTTACATCCAGCCTTTAATTTGTCCTATAGGCATACAAGTGCACATATCTCCTATGCATGCAAGGCTGCTGCACAGCTGTAGATAGCAGGTTGTTTGTGCGAGCCCCACATAGCAAGAATGAAAGGAGACATGGGGGGAAGTGCCAAGTAAAGTGTTTGAGCAGGTGGGGGAGGGGTTCTCAGACTGTCTGCTGTCTGTTTGTAGTAATACCATCACATAGAACCAGCAAATGTGGGCTTAATCCATAAATACAACATCAGAGTGACCTACATTTATTCAATATCTCTGTGAAACCATGATTGAGCAACACATTTCAATACTACTTTGTATTTTCTATGACACAACTGGATGATCACTGGATAGAATTACAACATTTCAATAATGGGAAGGAATACTGTAGAATTGGTGTGGAAAGTTTCTCTTTTGCATTTTTTTGTGTGTTTCAGATCAAACATCATTTAATGAAAGATTGGTTAAAATTGGATTCTATAATAACATTTTGATAACTATCTGGAGGTGCTTCATCTGACTTGATGTTTCGAGGGAAAATTGTATCAGTGTCTGTGATGGTAAAGGATGACACAACAGGAGAGTGCAATAAAGGCGAGGGCGGCTGACCGAATGTGTTATTGATCTGAGTGACCTTGTTACACACTAAGTGTAAGCTTTCATGAATTTTGATACAAATAAATGAAGATAAAAAGACAACAATAACTCACCAGTCTGAGCATGCCCTTCTACCTTTAAGGCCACTGAAAGAGCAACAATCCTTTAGTTTAAAAAAATACCTGAGGTGTAGCTCACTATATGTTGTAAGGATAACAGAGATAGATTATATTGAAAATATCAGTCAATATATTGATATGAATTAAAATTTCTACCTTGTTTTCAAGTAGGTATTTTGTAATATTATGAACATTAAGGGCCCTATTACCACCAGTCAACAGCGGACTCTTCTCGCCTTGTGTCAAGTGTTTATGGTAGTTTCTTCAAGTGCATAATATGTTTTTAATGTTTTGCGTTTTGCCATCTAATTACCTGTAGACAGTGTTCTGCTTTGTGCTGCCAGGAGGGGCCTTATTTCAAAGAAGTGTGGCAGCAGCACAGTGTCAGCGCATCAGTAAATGAGTGTATTTTTTGCCAACGCACTTTTGATCAGGAAAAAGGAGGTCTGTCGTCATAAGCGCATTGTTTAATGCTATTTGCATGCTTTGAAATCATGCAGCGCCTAAGCATAAAACAGATTTGTTCTCCCATTTAAATGCCTTCAAATTAGTATTAAGTCTTTGTGTCATAATCGGGGCACAACCAGGGACCATGCCCATGCTTTATGTTCATTTTGGTCTTTACTTTGCCACAGTATTATTATCATTATGATTATGATTACCAGTATTTTTATTATTAGGTGTCCTCGTGTTCTCTGATCAGTGTCTGTCATGTCATGTCATCCCCTGTTGTCTGTGTCTTTTGTATTTGGTTATATTTTATGATCCCGGTTTATTTTTACTGTTTAGTATTTTTGTCCTGTGTCTTTAGTCATGCTGTGTCATCCCCTGTCTGTCCTCACTGCCATCATTTTAGTCTTGTGTGCATATTTGTTTGCCTAGTGTCCTCAGTGTTATGTATTAAAAGACGTATTATTGTGTGATGTGGGTGGTGGCTCTACCTTTCCGGTTCTGCCGCCACCCTGACTATAAAGGGCTGATGCGGAAGAGGCATGGTCTCTTTTGACCTATGCCTCTGCCTGTATAGGAGCGCCTTGTGTAACAGTGAGTCACATAATAAAGTCAAGTTCTATTGCATCTCTGGCCTTGTTACTGGAACACTGGTTATGGACATAACATTTGGCAATGAGGATAAAAGTGTGGATAAGGGTGTTTCTAGTATTCGGCCATTTTTGGAGCTCCCAGGCGAACCGCTGCTTCCCTGGGCGAGGTGGTATGTAGCATTCCAGAAGTATTTGCTGGCTTTAAACCTTGGCGAAGTGGAGAAACTGCGTGCACGAGCAATATTGGTCCATAATCTCGGCATGGAGGGACGATGCATTCTCAGCACATTGGGTGAGAGTGATGGTTTTGAAGACGTGGTTGGGCTAATGGCGTGCTACTTTCGCGTGCCGGAAAATGTCATAGTCCAAAGATTCAGTTTCAACAGTGTCGCCAGCGGACTGGAGAGTTGGTACAGCGATATGTCACAGACCTGCATCAGCTGGCTGGGGAATGCCAGTTCGGGGCTTTGGAAGAAGAAATTGTCCGCAATCAGTTGGCAGAGCACACGCTATGTTCTGTGGCACGGTCAAGGCTCCTCACACACTCCGGTGAACTGACGTTAGCCATGGCGGTCGAGATAACTCAACAGTTTGAAGCAGCGGATAAACTATCTAAGGACCTCAGTGAGAGAACTATATTGGGGCAAGTTGAATCACAGTCAGCGGCACAGGCTGTGGTCCCGGATAGCGATGACAGCGCAGAAGACACAGAGGAATATGCTACCGCTATTAATATAAGGTCTGCCCCGGGGTCGCCCAGATGTATGGACTGCAGGTCCACCAAGCACCATTACAAGGCAAGAGAGTGTCCAGCAAGGGGCAAATGCTGTGGCAAGTGTGGACTCCTACATCATTTCGCCTGGCCCTGTAAAAAATTTGAGCAAGGGGAATGGCGACGCAAAGTGGATTCTCCCACCACGACTCCTACGGTTGTTCACACCGTCTCTCCGGGCACAGATGGGCGGATTTACTGTAATGTGATAAGATAAGATAAGATAAGATAAGCCTTTATTAGTCCCACAATGGGGAAATTCCAGGATTGCAACAGCACAGGGACAGCAACACTCAGAGCAACAATCAGAAGGCAAGAAAAAAACAACATCTAGTAAACATATGTCCATATTACTATAAATGTATATAGACACACAGTGCAGAGCATTATGGTTGGTTGGTGAATGTGCAGCAGAAAGTCTAAGCTCTCTCTCCGCGGATGCGGCGAGCCAGCTGGAGGTCTTTGGGCATGATGGTGACCCCCTTAGCGAAGAAGAGACCACCAGGTGGGCCTCGCTGGTCTCCTGCAGAGCCATGACGGCGAAGCACAGGAAACGCAGGACGGTCTTGAAGTCCTGAGCGATCTCCCTCACCAGGCGCTGGACGGGCAGCTTACGGATGAGCAGCTGAAACAGCTGAAACGAGCAGCATCTCCGTCCAGAGATGCTGGACGGAGTGGAAATGCCACTGTTAGTGGACAAGGGAGCAGCGGTTTCCGTGTTGAACTGGCCTACTGTGAGGAGTATGTTCCCGTATTACCGAGTGAGAGGACTGTCAACGCCATATTGTCGCTACGGAGGAAATAGGCTGGCCATCATGGGTTCGCTGGAGTTGACGGCGAGATACAAGTCGGAAGTGATGTCCAACGTCCAGTTTGTGATGACCATCAGCGGGTTGAATGTGAAGGGCTGCAACATGTTCTACAGCCTGGGCTTCACGATCACCAGTGGCGTCTGAGAGGAGTTTGTGGGACTGACCGGTTCTGAGCATGGTGGACGATGCGGTATGGGACAAAGATTGGCCTAGCATTCTGGGAGATGGACAGGACCAATTCCCTCCAGGGCCATTGCGGGAGGATTCTGGTAACAGGACCCAAGTTAACCTGGATGTGGGAACTGGGCGGCATGGTGGAACGCCCGTGACAGCGGATGGAGCCGAGAGGATAGCTCCCTCTGCTTCAGGAGTTCGGCCTGGAGATATCAAGAAGCAAAGGGCTGCAACGGCTTCTAAATGAAAGAGAACGGGACAGGACCAACTGACACGGTGGACAGACATGCCACGCAGCAATGCTGGAGGCCGAGTCGGGCTTCGCATGGGGTTGGTGGAGCGGTTCGACCCAGAGAGGAAGCCTGGTTTACACGTTGTGGACGTTTGAAGCCGAGTCGAGCTCCCCTGTGGGTCGCTGACGTGGTTCGACCCAGGGAGGAGGCTCGGCTAAGGGGAAATGACGGGATGACCAGGGGCGAATGCAGGTGGTGGCCGTCCGGGAGGACGGTTACCTCCAGCTGTCCGATGACTCATGAAGACACCCCAACGAGCTGCGGTGCATCAGCGATGAGAAGGAGGTGTCAAGACTCTGACGTGGCTCATCTCCAGGGGCGAAGAGACGAGACGCTCTGGGCAGGAACCGCCAGACGGGTCTCTGGAGGGTGGCTTCTCCTTCGGGACTGTATGGTAGCAAAGGGGCGATGGGTTAAACTGTATGTTGTGTTGTGAATTGCCTAGGCTACGCAGTCAATATGTTCTTTACATTGAGTGCTATGTGAGTTGCCCGTGTACAAAACAAAACAAACAAAAAAAAAAAAAAACAAGTAATGTTTCAAGTATATATTTCTGTGTGGTTTGCCCAGGACACGGGGTGATTTTACTGGATGTGCCAATAGCTCTGCGCATACGTAAATATTGACTGTTTAATTGTTGAATGAGAGTTTGCCTGTCTGTATAAAAATTCATGGGATTATTTTCAGTTATATTAGGAGCACGGCAGTTTTTGTTTTCATGGACTATATATATATATATATATATATATATATATATATATATATATATATATATATATATATATATATATATACAGTATATATATATATATATATATATATATATATACACATACATACAGTGGGGCAAAAAAGTATTTAGTCAGCCACCAATTGTGCAAGTTCTCCCACTTAAAAGATGAGAGAGGTCTCCAATTTTCATCATAGGTACAGTGGTACCTCTACTTACGAACGTCTCTCCATACGAAATTTTCAGGTTACGAGACGCCTCAACGGGAAAATATTGCCTCTAGTTACGAACAAAATTTCAGGATACGAAAGGCAAAAAAAGTACGCGCTCCTCGCAGCTCCCGTATTTTACCGAACGTAAACATACCTGTAGCTGCTCTGCCATTGGCTATTGCCTAGCATCTTCCTGGTATCCCATTGGCCACGAATGGGTGCGTTTGGTTGATCTCGCTTTATCTTATTATTATTTACTATTCTTACTACTTTATTTTATCCTTCTTACCTCTTGTAAGACTGTTGACTGAACTACACAATTTAGAGAAAAAAAATTGTTAACTGCCATGTTTATCACCATCTACGTTATAACTCTGTACTTTCACCTTGTTCTTAATAAAGTTTTGGGGAAAAAAAACAACAACATCAACGATCAGCACGGTATTAAAACAAAAGGAAGCCCTTACAAGCCGATAAAAGCAAACGTCCTTGGATCGTTTCATCACAAAACGTCAGGCAAAAACCACTGATGAGACAGAACATGAACCAAAGAAGGCAAAAGGTGACGCTGACGCCGACGATCGCAGTTAAAAGGTAAATGAACATAATTTTTATTATTCTTTCTCTTTTATTATTCTTTCTCTCATTTTAAACTCTCATTTTATGTTTATTGTGCAGTAATCTAATTGTAACATGTATTTGTTACATGTTTTGATGCGTTTTTACGATTTATAAAAAATTTATGCCCGAATTTTGGGGGCTTGGAACGGATTACGGCATTTACATGTAAAATGCGCCTCTACTTACGAATTTTTCACGTTACGAGAATTCTTCCGGAACGAATTAAATTCGTAAGTAGAGGTACCACTGTATACCTCAACTATGAGAGACAAAATGAGAAAAAAAAAAACAGGAAATCACATTGAAGGATTTTTACCTCCACCAGGCCGGAGGCCAGGAGGAGGTTATGTTTTTGCCAGCGTTTGTCTGTCTGTTTGTTTGTCTGTCTGTCTGTTTGTCTGTCTCTTGGTTAGCAAGATAACTCAAAAAGTTTTGGATGGATTTCAATGAAACTTTCAGGCGTTGTTGGAAATGGTACAAGGAAGAACTTATTAACTTTTGGGGATGATCCGGATCACCGTCTGGATACAGGAATTTTTTAAAGGATTCTTTAACATTGTCAGATACAGACATTTTCAACATGTGTGCAGGCCCAATGGAGGGCGCTGCTCGTCGTGTCTGACCAACACAAACTCCGCCTTCTTCAAAGTTTTAGGCACAAAAGCACACCGAACACAGTACTGGCCAGGGCTCGGCAGCGTGCCTGTGTGCCTGTGTTTGCGCTACGCTGCAAAAACTCAGACGAGCAGCTGTCCACCGCCAGATTATTTGGCAGAAATTCCCCGGCCAGCCATAGTAGCTGCGCAAAAAGAAGCTCTCTGCCGGGGAAGATTCCAAATCATCTTTTGCCGCGGAGCGCAACCCCAATAAAACCCACGCCAACCTGTCTACCCAATTTCCATCTGTCAGTGAAGCCCTCAGTGCTGCTTTCAGTGATCTATGAAAACGCTCGCATAACCCATTGGCCTGTAGGTTGCACGCGGTTGTGTCATGATTTCTTTTGTTTTTTCTTTGGAATTCTTGGATGGAACATGGGTGGGCAATATAAGCTGCGGATTCAGCCATCACACATTTCAGATAACTTATGTTGAACTGTATAATCACAGGAGTTATTGTCTAATTTGACCTTGTTGGATTTTATTACCCCCTTTGTTATATTATTCACTTTCTTTTAACCTGTACTCTTAATCTATTCGAAATAAAGATTCATTCATTCATTCATTCATTCATTCAATTGCAACGCCCGTAGCCTGGGAGTTTGCAGATGCAGGAGATGGACACAACACCAACACTTCAGTTTATTACCTCCGCCAAGGAGCCAATGCTTTTACTAATGAACCACTAATCCTATCATTGTGAATCCAATTGCTAGTCATATGTTTTCATGGTCAAGGAATCTGAAAATGTACACACAAACACTGTATGGGGGGAACTGTGGCGCTTGGCGGAGGTCTGCGCTCTCCGAGTGCTTTTCTAGTTAATGAATTAATTGGTAAATTCCTCGGTAAAATAAGTATTTGGTCACCTACAAACAAGCAAGATTTCTGGCTCTCACAGACATGTAACTTCTTCTTTAAGAGGCTCCTCTGTCCTCCACTCGTTACCTGTATTAAACCTGTTTGAACTCATTATCAGTATAAAAGACACCTGTCCACAACCTCAAACAGTCAGACTCCAAACTCCACTATGGCCAAGACCAAAGAGCTGTCAAAGGACACCAGAAACAAAATTGTAGACCTGCACCAGGCTGGGAAGACTGAATCTGCAATAGGTAAGCAGCTTGGTGTGAAGAAATCAACTGTGGGAGCAATTATTAGAAAATGGAAGACATACAAGACCACTGATAATCTCCCTCCATCTGGGGCTCCACGCAAGATCTCACCCTGTAGAGTCAAAATGATCACGATAACGGTGAGCAAAAATCCCAGAACCCCACGGGGGGACCTAGTGAATGACCTGCAGAGAGCTGGGACCAAAGTAACAAAGGCTACCATCAGTAACACACTATGCCGCCAGGGACTCAAATCCTGCAGTGTCAGACGTGTCCCCCTGCTTAAGCCGGTACATGTCCAGGCCCGTCTGAAGTTTGCTAGAGAGCATTTGGATGATCCAGAAGAGGATTGGGAGAATGTCATATGGTCAGATGAAACCAAAAAAGAACTTTTTGGTAAAAACTCAACTTGTCGTGTTTGGAGGAGAAAGAACACCATACCTACTGTGAAGCATGGGGGTGGAAACATCATGCGCTGGGGCTGTTTTTCTGCAAAGGGACCAGGACGACTGATCCGTGTAAAGGAAAGAATGAATGGGGCCATGTATCTTGAGATTTTGAGTGAAAACCTCCTTCCATCAGCAAGGGCATTGAAGATGAAACGTGGCTGGGTCTTTCAGCATGACAATGATCCCAAACACATCGCCTGGGCAATGAAGGAGTGGCTTTGTAAGAAGCATTTCAAGGTCCTGGAGTGGCCTAGCCAGTCTCCAGATCTCAACCCCATAGAAAATCTTTGGAGAGAGTTGAAAGTCTGTGTTGCCCAGCGATAGCCCCAAAACATCACTGCTCTAGAGGAGATCTGTATGGAGGAATGGGCCAAAATACCAGCAACAGTGTGTGAAAACCTTGTGAAGACTTACAGAAAACGTTTGATCTCTGTCATTGCCAACAAAGGGTATATAACAAAGTATTGAGATGAACTTTTGTTATTGACCAAATACTTATTTTACTGAGGAATTTACCAATTAATTCATTAAAAATCCTTCATTGTGATTTTCTGGAATTTTTTTCTCATTTTGTCTCTCATAGTTGAGGTATACCTATGATGAAAATTGGAGACCTCTCTCATCTTTTAAGATAAGATAAGATAAGATTGTTATGACTCGCCGCTCATCAGCGGTGCCAGCCGCGCGCACACCTGCTCCTCGACAGCGGTGAGGTATTTAATCCACTCTGCCCTGGGCTTCGGCCTGAAGCCGTCTCTCTACTTCGGCCCCTTTGCTACTACGGATCTCAACCGACTAGTGAAGATTTCTTGGGTAAGCTCCCCTTACCTCTCTCCTCTAGCCATCCCCTGTGCACAGGTGGACATTCCCGGCGGCGGACTTCCTCACCTTGCCGTTGGCTCTACGCTGCTGCCACAGGTACCGCAGGTTGCTGTCTCCCGGGCCTCGCCCTTGTCGACGCCAGCCACCTGTCATAACCAAGTAAGCCAGCTATCATCATTATTCCCTGTATTGGTGTGGTGCCCGTTACCCTTCTCCCTCTGCTCTCTCCCACAGGGTTGTCCGGCTGTACGGCCTCCTGCCCCCATGCCTGACGCAGACGCCACCACCAATACATTCTTACTCCACAGACACGCAGCCATACACTTCCTTGTTGCTAATAAAGCTGTTAAATCTATCCTGAGTCTGCGTGTGTGTCTCCTGGGCTGTGCGTTATGTCAGTACGGCTTCAGCAGAGCGGCTCGGCAGACAGCGGGCTCGCACGCCGTCTTTCCACCCTCGAGGCTCGGGTGGATTTAATAGCTCATCAGCAACAGGTGATATTAAATCAATTAATTATCATTACTAACCGATTAGACCGCTTGGACCCCCAGCAGCCGTTCCCCTCGGCTCGTCCGGGTGGCGTGGCTCCTGCGGCTCCGGTGGCCGTCCAGTTCGCTCCGGGTGCGCCAACACGGCTCACACCAATCCCCACTCCTGCTCGCTTCAGCGGTAAGCTGGGTGGAGCTCGGGGTTTTATTATGCAGTGTGAGTCTGTGTTTCTTCGCGTTCCCGGAGATTTTCCCTCAGACCATAGCAGAATTGGCTATATAGGTAATCTCCTTGAGGGTCGTGCGCTTACCTGGGCTTACGCCATTATGGTGAAGCCCAGCTACGCCACCCTCACCTATGACCAGTTCATGCGACAATTTCTGGAAGTGTTCGATCATTCGCGTTTGGACAGTGTCCAGGTCGACCGCCTTCTCGGACTCCAACAGGGGAGCCGATCGGCGGCCGACTACGCGATCGACTTCCGGGTTACCGCGGAGGAAGTTGGATGGGAAGAGCGCGCGCTCTGCAGCATCTTCCTCCGCAGTCTAAATTCTGGTCTGAGGGATGAGCTGGCTGGACGGGATACCCCGGAGACGCTGGCGGAGCTGATTTCTCTCACCATCAGTGTGGATAACAGGCTGCGCGAGCGCGCCTCCGAGCGGAAGCAGCCTTCTCGCTCACGGGGCGCCTCTGCACGTCTGCCCCGAGCTCGCCACCTGGCGTTGCCGCCGCCGGAGGTCTCCGAGGAGTCGGAACCAATGGTGATGGGCCGGACAAAGCTCCCCCTGGCGGAGAAACAGCGCCGTCGTGACCTGGGCCTCTGCATGTATTGCGGAGGTAGCCAGCACACGGTGGAGCATTGTCCGGAGAAGCCAAACGAGGTGGTCCGCGAGTCACTGTAGGGGGCCTCGCGGACGCTAATCGGTTAAATCCCCTCACACATTTGACGCTGCCCATCCGCTTCTGTCACAACCTCACTGGGCACCTCACACATGCACTGGTGGATTCAGGCGCGGAGGGTAGCTTTATTTCACAAAGCCTGGCAACCCGACTGGGCATCCATTGTCACCCCCTTGACACTCCTCTCGCCCTGGTTAATCTCTCCCGAGTTTCCCTGGGAAAAGTAACTCACCAAACGTCCCCCGTCCCGGTGATCATCTCTGGAAACCATCGGGAGGATATCTCCTTTTACGCCCTGCCCACCTCAGTAACTCCTGTCATCCTCGGTTATCCCTGGCTCCGCCTCCACAACCCCGCCTTGGACTGGAAGACTGGGAAGGTGTCAGCGTGGAGCACTTTCTGCATGGGCACCTGCCTCCAATCCGCGGCCTGCGCCCCGTCCTCGCCTCCCACAGCTCAGGACACCGCGCCCCCGGATCTCACCCTAGTGCCCTCAGAGTTCCACGACCTGGGTGCTGTTTTCAGTAAGTCCAAGGCGATGTCTCTGCCTCCTCACCGGCCCTACGACTGCGCCATTAACATCCGCCATGGGGCGCCCTTACCTTCAGGACGCCTCTATAGTCTGTCAGCGCCGGAGAAGGAGGCAATGAACAGCTATATGAAGGAGTCGCTCAGTGCTGGGATCATCCGACCGTCCTCCTCTCCAGTAGGTGCAGGGTTCTTCTTCGTGGGAAAGAAGGACGGATGTCTTCGTCCTTGTATCGACTATCGAGCTCTCAACGATATCACGGAGAAGGACCGGTACACCCTGCCCCTTATGGACACAGCCTTCCACTCCCTCCAGGGGGCGACCTGGTTTACTAAGCTGGATCTCCGCAGCGCTTACCACCTCGTCCGGATCCGGGAAGGAGATGAGTGGAAAACCGCCTTCCGTACCCCAAACGGTCATTTTGAATATCTCGTGATGCCGTTTGGGTTGACCAACGCTCAAGCCGTCTTTCAGCGCCTCATCAATGACGTCCTCCGGGACTTCATCGGCCTGTTTGTATTCGTCTACCTAGACGACATTCTCATCTTCTCCAGGTCCAGGGATGAACACCGGGTCCACGTGAGGCGGGTCCTGCAGAGACTGCTGGAGAACCGTCTGTACGTCAAGGCGGAAAAATGTGAATTCTATGCCAAAACAACTTCCTTCCTGGGGTTCGTCATCTCCCATGAACAGGTGCTTCCGGACCCAGCGAAGATCAAAGCGGTGGTGGATTGGCCCACACCAACTTCTCGGAAACAGGTTCAGCAATTCATCGGGTTCGCCAATTTCTACCGCCGCTTTGTCCTGAACTTTGGAGCCATCGTCGGGCCCCTGACCCGCCTCACCTCTCCTAAGACCCCGTTCCGGTGGACTGAAGAGGCCGCTTCGGCCTTCCAGGCGCTGAAGACGGAGTTTTCCTCCTCCCGGGTCCTCAGCCAGGTCGATCCCGCGCTGCAGTGCATTGTGGAGGTGGACGCTTCGGACACGGGGGTGGGGGCGGTGTTGTCCCAGCGGTCCCCAGCCAATGGAGTCAAGTGACCCTGTGTCTTCTTCTCTCGGCGCCTGTCCCCGGCGGAACGAAACTACGACGTGGGGGACAGAGAGCTTCTTGCCATCAAGCTTGCCCTTCAAGAATGGCATCACTGGCTGGAGGGGGCAGCCTTGCCTTTTGTGGTCCTCACTGACCACAAGAACCTGGAGTACCTAAGATCTGCCAAGCGTCTGAACGCCGGCCAGGCGCGTTGGTCCCTGTTCTTTGCAAGGTTTAAGTTCAGCATCACATAAAGGCCTGGCTCCAAGAACGGCCTGCCCGACGCCCTCTCCAGGCAATTTGCCCCGGAGGCCGCAGTAGACGTTGCTCACACCATCTTGCCCAGGTCGTGCATCGTGGGGGCTGTTACATGGGACATAGAAGACAAGATCCGGAGGGCGCAGGAGTCGGAACCGGACCCTGGCGGCGGACCGGAGGGGAGGCTCTTCGTACCATCTGCCGTCCGGGGGGACGTTATACACTGGCTCCACACCTCCAAGCTCACCTGCCATCCTGGAGCTTCGCGGATGATTGACCTTCTCCAGCGATCCTTTTGGTGGCCAGGCCTGCTCAGACTCAGAGCTCAGACTCAGACTCAGAAAGGATTTATTGCCAAGTACATTAACAGATATGAAAACTGATAACATACGAGGGATTTGACTTGACACAGAAAACGACCTGCATTTCCGGTGACACGGCAGCATCTGTGAACGCGCCTGTCATCAGATGGGTACAGGATGCATAGGGAAGAAAGGATAATACAATAGGAAGGAGCAAAAAACCATTGATTGTCAGAATACTGGTCATATATGATCAATATTATGATTACAAGAAAAAAAGCCCTCAATGCACAGTTAGCAGACAAAAAAGTACACAAGGACACAAAGAGAGCAGTGAGTGAGTGATCTTTTTCATCAGTTTTTTGAGTCAGTGTGGGTGTAGTGTTGAATGTAGGTGTTTGTATCAGTTAAGAACAACAAGGTCTCTTTGGCAGGAGATGTTTTGTCTAGCTGCTGGCATTGTCCTTGGGCCATGCAGCTGGCTGTCCGTGAAGGCCGAGAAGCTCAAATGTTTTGAAAACAAAAAAAAACTGCAGATAATCTGGAGGACTTGTGTGAGGGGAGAGATTAGTCGAATAGTACTGATCCAGAGAAAGAAACTTTTTATCCTCTTACAGATTCAGTACTTAATCCTTCATTGCTGGACGTTGAATCCTTCATGGACGGCTCTCAGCGTAATCATGATGTAATCCATCTTCCTAGACAGTTATTTTTTTTTTTTTTTTCAGACCTGCGGAAGGATGCCGCCCATTACGCCCGGGCCTGCCCCGTCTGTGCTACCAATAAGTCAGGTAACGCTCCCCCTGCGGGTCTGCTCCAGCCCCTGCCCATCCCTGGCAGGCCCTGGTCGCACATCGCCCTGGAATTCGTCACCGGGCTCCCTGTCTCCAACAACTTTGACACAGTTCTGACCAACGTTGACCGTTTTTCCAAGGCTGCCCACTTTGTGCCCCTACGTGGACTTCCCTCAGCCTTGGAGACGGCGGACCTCCTCATCCAGCACGTGGTCAGACTGCATGGAATTCCGGTCGACGTGGTCTCCGACCGCGGCCCCCAGTTCTCTTCGGACGTCTGGAGGTCATTTTGCAACGCCCTGGGAGCCAAGGTAAGCCTCTCCTCCGGCCATCACCCCCAGTCTAACGGGCAGTGTGAGCGGACTAACCAGGAGCTGGAGGCTACGCTCCGCTGCTTCACTTCATCCAAACCCACGTCCTGGAGTTCTCACCTCGCCTGGGTGGAGTACGCCCACAACACCTCTCGCTCTACGGCCATCGGGATGTCGCCCTTTAAAGCATCCTTGGGCTATGATCCACCCCTATTCCCCGGCGAGTTGGCTGTTCCCTCTGTCCAGGCACATCTGAGGCGGTGCCGCTCCCTTTGGTCCACGGCGCGTAATGCGCTTTTACGCACGGCGGAGTGCAATAAGTCTACGGCGGACCGACATAGGAGACCTGCACCTGCCTACCAGGTGGGAGAGCAAGTTTGGGTATCCACACAGGACGTTAACCTAAAGGGTGAGAGGAGAAAGCTGGCCCAATGGTTCATTGGCCCTTATCCCATAACCAGAATCATCAACCCGGTGGCTGTGCGTGTGGCTATTCCCTTCTCCCTCCGCATCCATCCAACCTTCCACGTCTCCAAAATTAAACCGGTGGTCTCTGACCCCCTCTGCCCTCCATCTGCGGCGCACCCCGCTCCCCGGATGATTGGTGGCCATCCGGCCTGGACCGTCGCTGACATCTTGGACGCCCGACGCCGGGGTCGCGGATTGCAGTACCTGGTGGATTGGGAGGGCTATGGACCCAAGTGGAGACAGTGGGTGCCTTCCTCGCTGGTGTTGGACCGGTCACTCATTTCTGAGTTTCATCGAGCGCACACGGAAAAACCATCGCCAGGAGGCGCTGCTAGAGGGGGGAGTACTGTTATGACTCGCTGCTCATCAGTGGCGCCAGCCGCGCGCACACCTGCTCCTCGTCAGCGGTGAGGTATTTAATCCACTCTGCCCTGGGCTTCGGCCTGAAGCCGTCTCTCTACTTCGGCCCCTTTGCTACTACGGATCTCAACCGACTAGTGAAGATTTCTTGGGTAAGCTCCCCTTACCTCTCTCCTCTAGCCATCCCCTGTGCACAGGTGGACATTCCCGGCGGCGGACTTCCTCACCTCGCCGTTGGCTCTACGCTGCTGCCACAGGTACCGCAGGTCGCTGTCTCCCGGGCCTCGTCCTTGTCGACGCCAGCCACCTGTCATAACCAAGTAAGCCAGCTATCATCATTATTCCCTGTATTGGTGTGGTGCCCGTTACCCTTCTCCCTCTGCTCTCTCCCACAGGGTTGTCCGGCTGTACGGCCTCCTGCCCCCATGCCTGACGCAGACGCCACCACCAATACATTCTTACTCCACAGACATGCAGCCATACACTTCCTTGTTGCTAATAAAGCTGTTAAATCTATCCTGAGTCTGCGTGTGTGTCTCCTGGGCCGTGCATTATGTCAAAGATAAGATAAGATAAGATAAGATAAGCCTTTATTAGTCCCACAACGGGGAAATTCCAAGATTGCAACAGCACAGGGATAGCGACACTCAGAGCAACAATCAGAAGGCAAGAAAAAAGCAAGCAAGGAAGAGCAGCTAATATACATATGTACATATTACTATAAATATATATATACTGTATATACACACAGACACACAGTGCAGAGCATTGTAGCTGGATGGAATAAATATATGAGTATATAAACACACAGTGCGGAGCATTGTAGCTAGATGGAATAAATATGTAGATATATAAACACCCACAGTACGGAGCATTGCAGCTAGGTGGAATAAATATGTAAATATATAAACACACACAGTGCGGAGCAATGTAGCTAGATGGAATAATATGTAGATATATAAACACACAGTGCGGAGCACTGTAGCTAGATGGAATAAATATATAGATATATAAATATAAACAAACCCAGTGCGGAGCATTGTAGCTAGATGGAATAAATATGTAAATATATAAACACACACAGTGCAGAGCATTGTTGCTAGATGGGATGAAACAGCACAACCGTCTACTTAGTTATCCTACATGGTATGATTATGTGCCCATACATATTCTCACCCTCCATAGCGACCGGTATTTTCCTAGTTGTTTGCCGGAGGGGACCATTGTGTAAGTCTATTGCATCTTTTGCATTCAAAAAACTATTAGGTTGTTACGTCTTTTTGCTATCTCTGCGAGCAGCCCTGCTTAGGTTGTACAGTCTGACAGCCGTTGGTAGGAAGGACCTGCGAAACCTCTCGGTTGTGTACCTGGGATGATGTAGTCTGCTGCTAAATGAGCTCCTCAGTGCATTCAGTATGTCCTGCATAGGGTGGAACTCAGACTCCAGCAGAGATGACAGTTTAGCCACCATCCTTCTCTCTCCTATCTCCTCCACCAGATCAAGGCGCTGCCCCAGGACAGAGCTAGCTTTCTTGATCAGCTTGTTCAGTCTCTTCCTATCGGCTGCAGTAATGCCAGGTGGGAGAACTTGCACAATTGGTGGCTGACTGTATGTATATATGGGTATATACCCATATATATATATATATACTGTATATACACACACACACACACACACACACACACACATATATATATATATATATATAGATAGATAGATAGATAGATAGATAGATAGATAGATAGATAGATAAATAGATAGATAGATAAAGATGGCAGAATAATCCATCTAGCCGTATGGGGATGGGACAGTAGTCCACCTGTCCTCCTCTAGTTTTAGTTGTTTTGTGTGCATGAATAGGCCTGCTTTATCTGTTTATTATTTGAGTGAGACTCGGGTACTAAATTTGGGAGGGTCTAATTAGTGTACATGTGTTTTGGACTTTTTTTTAAAGGGGGGAGGAATGTTATGTATTAAAAGACGTATTATTGTGTGATGTGGGTGGTGGCTCCACCTTTCCAGTTCCGCCACCACCCTGAGTATAAAGGGCTGATGTGGAAGAGGCATGGTCTCTTTTGACCTACGCCTCTGTCTGTATAGAAGTGCCTTGTGTAACTGTGAGTCACATAATAAAGTCAAGTTCTATTGCACCTCCGGCCTCGTTATTGGAACACTGGTTATGGACATAACAATCAGCTCCTCAAGCTTCCGTATCCATAGCCACTCCTCATGTGTGATCCTGTTCAGCCCCTGATTACTATACCGGCTGTCCTGTATTTTCTAATTATGAGTCCCCCTATATATGTGCCTCTCTGTGCTCTGTTTTGTGAGAGGTCATCACGTTGCTTACCCTGCTATGTCTCTGTCCATGTTCCATGTTCCCTGTAAGTTATCCATGCCTTTGTTTCTGCCAAGTTTTTGCTTTGTGTTTTGCCAAGTTTAGTTCAGTGTTGCCATGCTCAGTTTACTTTAGTTCTCAGCCCACGTGCTGCTTTGATTTTGTCCCTGAGTTTTTTGTTAAATAAATCATCATTTTGCACTGCATTTCTGCCTGCACATGAGTCCTCCTTTTAAACCCTCAGCTGACCAGTGGGCAGCTCATAACACTTTGATTTCACGTCCCTGTTTATTAAAGGGAATGAGAGCAAAGACAGCAATTAGTTTATTTCAAATTCAGGGCTTCCTCTGGTAACCTTTCCCGGTGGCGGCTCGCTACGCTTGTAAATTTCCCACCACTCTATGAGGAAATATAAATTTAAGAAAAAAATATGAAGAAATTACAGTCTGCAAGCGTGCACACGAACAACGCGCGTGACTGTCATCCGCGTGGCATTCAGAAGCACCGCGCTCGCGTGACCGCTCCAGTTGCCGGGCAGAGTGTCTCACTCGCGTCACTGTCCGAGAGAAACATGAGCTTATTAAAGCACTTTAAACGTGGAAAAAAAGAGAAGAGGTATGTAAGCAGTGAAGGCATTTATCATGGTTTTAACCCGCTGGTAACAGAAGCAATAATGGAAGAGTCGCTTAGCTAACAGATGTGGTTAAGAGCTCGAGTTGGTTCATTTTGTCTTCTTTTTAATCATTAGTTTTTTGTTTTTCTTAGACTTTTAGAGTGAAAAGGAGCTGTTTTTACATTTACCTTAGTTAATATTAATTAACTAATTTATGTTCACTATTATGTACCTGGAAAGTTAAGATGACTGAAATTCCTGAAGTCAATGACTTTAATCCGTCAGCAGCCTTCAGACAAACTAAACGTGCCAACATTTGGATTGCCAAACGCCAACATTTGAATTTCAAAATAAGTGAGGTTTTTCCTGCTGTCTGGGTGGTGAGATTTCTGAAAAAAACTATAAATATATAAAAATATTATAACAGAAATAACTGCATCTTTGGTCATTTGAGTTAATTTATTTCATTAAATACAATTTTATTAATATTTTTTTCTTTGAAATCAGAGTTAAATTATTGTTCTGTTCTGGCTCTGCAAAATTATGGTCAAAAATGTAAATTGTTATAAGGAAGAAGTAAAAAAAAATTACCACAGTCAGTTTCAAATTTATTTAAAAAAACAGTAATTTCATTTTAAAAAATAGACAAAAATTAGCCATAAAATGATTCATAAACTTATAATAATGTTTCAAATGCACAAGAAAAGTCAATTTTACAAGAGGAAATTACAAATTTGAGGAAAACGGTTTCAAATTTTGATAAATTTACAGAGAAAAGTTGAAAACAATAAGAAAATTGTTATAAATTTTGAAGAAAACCCTCAAACCTTCAAGACTGAAGTCACTATTCAAGGTTTTTGGTTGTCTACTTTTAATTATTAATTTCAAGGCACTGCTTTTATGTGAGTAGAATTTCTGGCTACTATACCCACCTCTGATCATATAATTTAAAACCGTTTAACTGTCACATGCGCCAAATTGCGCCTTAACCCCCTAGGGTCAAGAGTGGTCAAGATTTTTTTCAAGAAAATATTCAGATCAGATGTCAGAGATTTCCAAGGTTATAACTTGAAAGTGGTAAGAGATAATGGCTTACCGTCAATTAGAAAGATGTAGAATATGATCCAAAGTTTGAGATAGGAGTGAATTTAAGCATTTAATTTGCATAATGCCACGGCAGCGATATCGAATTACATAACTTTCAGTCAAAAGTGGACTCTGGACATATTTACACAAAGAATGGTTCTGCTTTTTGTCACTGTTTCTTGTTTTGGGCATTTTGTTATCTTATCTTCAACGTAGGATGTTCTTCCTGGACGTTCATCCTGGATGTTCTTCCAGGATGTTCTTCCTGCGGCAGCTGAGGAAGCTCAAGCTACCCACCAAGATGTTAGTGCAGTTCTACACAGCCATCATCGAGTCCATCCTCACCACCTCCATAACTGTGTGGTACGCAGGAGCCACTGCCAGGGACAGACTAAGGCTGCAGCGCGTCGTGCGCACTGCTGAGAAGGTGATCGGCTGCAAGCTCCCATCTCTCCAGGATCTGTACATCTCCAGGACCCGGAGGCGTGCTGGCCGGATCATAGCCGATCCCTCACACCCTGGTCACGTACTGTTTGCCCCCCTCCCCTCTGGTAGAAGACTTCGGTCCATCCAGACTAAAACCTCCCGTCACATGAACAGCTTCTTCCCCTCTGCCATTAGACTGCTGAACACTAAGTGACTTATTGACTCTCGTGCACCATGTACAGCAGCTCAACCAGACTCATGTCAATCATCACTGTTTTCTTCCTGCATTACCGACTGCACTATATAGTTCTCCACAGTATCTGCTGCTGGCTAATATATATTTTAACTGTTGACCAGTATCACTTAATCTTATCCTACACTTTATTACATGTATAGTTTATTTCTCTTATCTTATCATGTTTAATGTTGCAGCATTGTACCGAGACAAATTCCTAGTTTGTGTACTACATGAACAATGGCAATAAACCTGATTCTGATTCTGATTCTGATTTTTGCTTTCTCTCCCACATCCACAAACTGTTAGGATTATTCCACCTCAATTTCACTTTTATTCCGCCACTATTTATGTTATAAAACGAGCAATTGTTCCCCCAGTCACATGGCGCTGTGATCAACAGCAGCTGAAATCAACCTGCTTCCCGCACCCTCTCTTATAACAAAATGTAAACATTTAACTTCATAAGCTAAATAATCTCTTTTTTGAATCATAGTTAGCAAATTTGGGAGCAAATGCTGCTCCGTCCTACATCCACAGCAATCGGTAAAGTCGGTAACATCCATTTTATTTGGCTAATCTAAAAGAAGAAGAAGAAGAAGAAGAAGAAGGCCCTGTGGTGTAAATAAAGATGCTTCTATGACGGCCATGATTCCTCCAAGGCAAGAGCAGTAAGTTATATGTGAAGTGGCATTCTCAGTACAACGGGAGTGTTTGGCACATCATATAACATCACTTGACAGGTGCAGCGCTGCGCTGTGCCACTAGGGGTGCGATCTGTCCAGGAAATCTTGACAGTTAAACGGGGGTAAGTATACATGAGTAAATTACTATTATGAATGTTTTTTTTCTCCTTCCTTACTCTCTCAATGAAAAAAAAACAACAAAACACTAGAATAGAAATACAAAAAAATACACATATTTTTGTCATTTATGTAAACCATGACAAAAAACCCTGCAGGGCAAAACATGACACTTGATATTTTTTAACCTGTTTGTATACCACCATAGACAGAGAGAGAACCTGAATTAGACAGAGCTCAGAGAGGGCAAGATGAGACAGAAGAGAGGAGCCAAGGACAGGAAAGTGTCCAGGCAGAGGGTCCAGGAGAGGTGAGAGCAGAGGAAGGAGAGAAAGATGACACTGTAGCCACACATGTGGCCTACTTAATGCCTTGCATAATGCCTCACATCTTAGATAAGAACCAAGGGCAGAGTTTCCTCGGAGATAACAGGAAGCTGTGAAAGTGTAATCTTTTATATGCAAGAGACTGCCTGGAGGATCCTTTGTGGGCCAAAGACTGTGAGGGGGATGCTAGGGGATTTAAGAGAAAATGCAAAGTTACCTTTGATGTGAATGCAATGTGACTTGTGAGCTGTGGGGAGACCTGGGTATATAAGGGACGAGTTTTTTTCTGAGATGCTCTCTTTCTACTTTGCTCATGTTGGAGACGTGTAATAAACTGCCTTGAGACAAAACATGCCTCGTCAATTACACACTCCACAACACCACTAACGGTTCAATTATGTGCACAATATGCACATAATTTAGTTACCTGTTTATTGATTTTATTTTACATTTACTTATTTTTGTAGGTTTTTTATTTGGGTTCTAAATCTTTTATTGGGTTTTAGACTTTTGAGTTTTTAACCTCTTTGACTAGTCTTTAACTTTTTAATATGACCCTTCTCTCTTATCTCCTTGGGTTTTTTGGGGTTTTTTTTTCTCTTATCTCTTTGTCTTATGTCCTGAGTGGTGGAGCCTTGAGTTTTTTTTATCATGTTTATAGTCAGCTTCATGTGTGCCTGTGTTTGTGTTCATGTTGAATGTAATTGTGGTTTGTAAATATGGATGCCACCTGACTGCAAAACAAATCTACCTACGGGTACAAATAAAGTAACTTGAACCTGAACCTGAACCACTAAAAAGTCCAAACACAGGACGTCTGGGTGGGACCCCAACTGGCCCAATATTCCAGCATTCAAGCCTCGGTTGTACAATACTTCAAACGGTAAGTTTCATATGCAAAGTTACTGTGCAAAATAAAAAAAGAGAAATAAATAGTATAAAGTTAACATATTCCGGTTACAATAGTGTCATGTGTTTTCTGCCCCCCCCCGGAAAAATATGTTGCCACCGTGCCAAGGTCTTTAAGCCAGAGAAAACACTGAAATTACACCCCAAACACACCTCTGAATAATTAAGAACATTAAGACAGCTTCTTTCAACTTTGCGCCCAGCAGAAAATCTGGTTCTGCACGGCTGTAATAGGGTAATGAACTTGGAAATGCCCATAAACATACCCCAGGCTTCTGACAATTGATTATAGACTGCCCCACTGTAATACAGTCCTATAAATTTTGAAATAAACTTGATCCTTACTGTCAGTCATAAAATATTATTACAGAATATCACAAAAACTGGAAATAGTAGAAGAAGAAGCAACTTCCGATGGAAACAAACACGCTTCGTGTGTCTCGCTCTTCTTGAAATGGACCTGCATTGTGTTATTCAGACTGTACTTTTGCTTCTGCTGGTCTCCGTAAAGAAGCTACAAGTCCAGTAGTACATACTTCTGCATATGATGAACAGAGGGAGACAGCAGGACGATACAGACCAGTTCTGTTTTACTCCCGCCATGTCTTCCGCTAGCTGCTATAAAAGCAGAAATACATCACGTTGACGTGTGGCTGACGTACAGACATGCGCAGTAAACATATTTTCTACCCAAACTTCAGAATAAGTGTTTATATGCATACCAATTGGATCAACAATTGGCATAACCCACCCGTCTCAATTGGAAGGAAATTTTGATCCCAAGGAGTGTGATCGGGTCAGAATCTTCAGATTGGCATGTTTACATGAAGCATTTTTATTCCGATCAGACTCCAGTTACTTGTGCCCATGTAAACATGGCTAATGTGGTATCCCCCTGATTGCCTGCTATTTGCAAATTATAAAGACTCAAGCGTACAATAGTTGATACACATTAACCAGTGCTTGTCGCCATTATTTCAGCATCCAACGTACATGTTATCATCATTTACTATATATGTCAAAAAGTGATGTTTTCTAAAGCTGTAATTTTCTTTTGTGATTTGATCTCCACAGTCACCTGAAGTGACAGAAAACAAGTACTATTAGAGACATCAAAAATAGCTTCAGTATGTTTGATAAAAAGCACCACACTTTCACCATTTCTATGTTATAAATTAGAAGGCACTCGGAGAGTGCATATCTTTGCCAAGGTCTGTTTGTCTGTCTGTTTTTTGAGCAGGATTATGGATAAAGTATTGGACGGATTTTCATGAAATTTTCAGCCAAGGTGGCCGGTGGGCTACAGATGAACCCATTAGATTTAAGAGGTGATCTGAGTCAGGATCCACATTCTGGATTGCTTTTTCAAATTCTTTAACCTTTTAACTGGCCACATTTCATGGACAAGTCACGCGCCCCCAGTGGCACAGCGCAGCAAGTGCGCCTGTCAACTGACTGACGTCCCCGCCTGTACTGAGGATTTGTACTGATTTGTACTGATCTGCCGGTTGAGAAGGTAGCAGGCACGCATTGGAGGAATCATGGCTGACACAGAATACACCAAAGAAGGTTCAAGTTACTTTATTTGTACCCGTAGGTAGATTTATTTTGCAGTCTGGTGACATCCATATTTACAAGCCACAAATTACATTCAACATAGACACAAACACAGGCACATATGAAGCTGACTATAAACATGATAAAAATACTCGAGGCTCCATCAATCAGGGTATAAAAAGACAAAGAGATGGGAGAAAAACCAGAGGTAAGAGAGAAGGGTCATATTAAAAGTTAAAAACTAGTCAAAGAGGTTAAAAACTCAAAGGTCTAAAACCCAATAAAATATTTAGAACCCAAGTAACATCCTACAAAAATAAGTAAATATAAAATGGAGTTAATAAATAGGTACCTAAATTATGTGCAATATATTGTTACAGCTTGTTCAACTCTTTGACAGCAGCAGGAACAAAGCTGTTTTTGTAGCACTGGGTTCTACTTTTTGGGACAGCAAACCTCCGTCTTGAGGGAAGAAGCTGAAAGTTGCAGTGCAAAGGGTGGGAGTCATCATTTAAAATGGAGGTAGCCATCCTCTGTACTTGTCTGGTGCACAGGGATGTCAGGCTCAGCTGTGGCTCACCAAGCAAACGACTGGACCATCTAACTACCTGATCCAAGGATTTCCTCTGTTTCAGTTTTATCTGACCAAACCATGACACTAAAGAAAAGGATAAAACTGTCATATCCCGAGCGCTTTGTCCGCGCTCGGGTTATTCCTCATCTCTGTCAGCTTTTGACAGCTGGTGTCGTCACACGGGTTTCCCGGGCTCTGATTGGCCAGACGCTCAGGAGCTCTCAGCTGTCAGAACCTGGGCAGCTGTGCCGAGTTTCCAATCATGAGCAGCTGGCTTTAAATGTCAGTGCGAGTGAACTGGACGGCGCGGCTGTCTCGTCAGAAGTCCTATGACTTTCCCCTGTCTCCTTACCACATGCTCCCTGGGTTCCTCGACGTATCCCGCTGCATGTAAGTGATTTATTTGGAACTGTCTTCTCCCTCGCTGACGTTCCTTCCTAACTACGGCAGACGAGAGCTCCTCGTCACTGCCATAACTCTCTTTTGTGAATTTATGTTGTGTTGTGTAACGAAGCCTGCGTGGCAAAGTTATGTTGTACACCTAAGTCCTGTGCTTTATAAATAAAGGAACTGAACTGCAATTTACTGAACTGAGGCGTCTTATGCTGGCTCGTGAGGGCCAGCCGTGACAGTAGACAGCCGCCAGAAGGAGACGCCGTTCTCAGTAAGTTGCGTTCTGGGAACTTTGTCCTTCCTGTCCAGGTACGCGGCGTTGGAAATATGCCATCTCAGCGGAGTCATTCTCGGGGTTCCCACGTCCTGCTGACCAAGGCGCTGGAGGAGGTAGATGAAATCCTCATTATCGCCTCCGACCTTGATGGGCATCCAGACACCTCCCTCGCCCCTCCCCTCCTCGGTTATCAGCCCGATGAACAGTGGTATTTAGACCGGGCTGAGGAGGTGCTTGACCGTCTGCCTTCCCGCTACAACGGTCACCCCGAGGTCGACGCGAGGAGACTCGACATCGCTGCCCAACGCCAGACAATTCTGATGTATGAAGAGGAGGAGGCTGCAAGGTGGAGTGATCTCTGGCTCCAGCTGCCTGAGGCGCTGGAGGAGGTGGATGACTTCATCAGCGCTTCCGCCAGCCTTGACGACTCATCCGAAGCGCACTACTACCTGGACTGCGCTGAGAGAACGCTCGACCGGTTGTCTTCCCGCTACACCGACCACTGGGACGTCCAAGCGAGGAGACAAGAGATCGCCGTCCACCGCGAGGCGCTCCAGGAGATCGAGGAGGAACGAGGCCAAAGGCGGAGTAACCGGAGCTCCCGCTGCCCGCTCTGGAATCCGGATCCTTCCCTCGATCCAGTCCTGGAGTTCGCACCATCCGGGGCCCGTCGTAGACGTCGACACCGTGGCCAGAGACGTTCTCAGCGTGACTCCCCTCCGGAATCCGCTCCGGTTCACTGGGCTGACCCCATTCATCCCACTGCTGTCTCTTCGGCGTCTCACCTGGAGGAGACCCCAGCAGCCTTTCCCCCCGGGCCTGCTTTCCCCGCTGAGCTGTCAGCGCGTCACGCCCGGCCTGACTTGGCTGTTGACACCTTCTCCAGCGGCTGGGAGTTTGAGAAGTTTTGCTCCAGTGGACAGCGCGGCTACACCATCCCGAGTGGCCCCCTCCCCTCCAAGAGAGTCTCCGGCCACCACCCGGTGGGAGGAGGATGGAATGACGTTCCCAACGGCAGGTTCCACCGCTCCTCCGGGAGCCAGGCAAGTTCAAGTTCACTTTTTTCCATCTAATAGTGATTTGTTCTGTCTGACTCCTGGGGGTGAGGCTCGGGGTTTGCAGTCCCCCGAGCCTCAACTCCCTGCTGATATGTTAATTAAACCCGCTGCCTCTGTGTCTCCCCCTGCTGAGCACGCTTCGACCTCTGAGGAGCGTCACCAGACGAGGAGTGAGCCTGCGGCCCTCGGGCAGAAGACCCCAGCCCCGCAGCCATTTTCTGGGCAGAGGAGGTCGGACGATTGGTTGGAGCCTGTGCCGACGACGGAGCGTCCCCGGGACTCCGCAGATGAACAGTCCGATCCAGCGGGCCGAGAGCCCCTCACCTCCACGCCGCATGAACTGCCAGCGTGGACGATGACGTCGGGGGGTCCTCGAGCTGCAAGAGCCCCTCTTCCAGGGGCGGATGACGTCGCGACGGAGTGGGAACCGGACGACGACCTCCTCCCGTTTGAACCCGGAGCATCGAAGTCCTGGATGGCGGCAGAACCCGAGATCAGGCAAGTGCTCTATTTTCTATCCCTCCTCTTCTTTCTGGAGCATTATTGCCTGTCTCTCGGGGGGGTGAGCCGGGTGCAGCCGTCTGCTGCGCTCGAGCCTGTCTCGCCGGGCCCTGCCGCTGCCGGTGATCCTGATCCCGGTTCCTTTTGTCCCTCTGAGCCTCTCCCCAGGGTCACTGGAGGCGAACCTGCTCTTGGTGCCACCTTGGAGGGTCCAGCTCTCGGCATGGGGTCCACCAGGAGTGCTCCGCCGGTTCAAGCGGAGCTTGACGTCATGGAGGTTCCGGCCCAATCGGGGTCCGACGCGGGTGCTGCTCTCGCCCGATCGGAGCTTGACGTCATGGAGGTTCCGGCCCAATCGGGGTCCGACGCGGGTGCTGCTCTCGCCCGATCGGAGCTTGACGTCATGGGGGTTCCGGCCCAATCGGGGTCCGACGCGGGTGCTGCTCTCGCCCGATCGGAGCTTGACGTCATGGGGGTTCCGGCCCAATCGGGGTCCGACGCGGGTGCTGCTCTCGCCCGATCGGAGCTTGACGTCATGGGGGTTCCGGCCCAATCGGGGTCCGACGCGGGTGCTGCTCTCGCTCGATCGGAGCTTGACGTCATGGGGGTTCCGGCCCAATCGGGGTCCGACGCGGGTGCCGCTCTCGCTCAATCGGAGCTCGGCACCATGGTCGTTTTGACCCAGGTGGGTTCTGGAGACTGTGTAGCTGACACGCCGCTGAGCGCTTTCCAGGCCATGCCCCGTCCTCGCCGTGGCCCCTTTTTCCCCGCCTTTGAGACTGCGGGGGTAAATTCCGGCTGGCCCGGTTCGCCGACCTTCCCCCAGCCATTCTGTTGGCAGGCCGATACTGCTCGACCACCCGGTGACCGGCTCTTTCCTTTTGGCGTCCGGGTCCGGCCTCCTGACAAGCTGGATGGTTCTTTTGGCGCCCTGGTCCGCCCGCCGGAGACATGGTTTCCCTCGGCCCGGGGTTTGGCTGGGCCGTTAGGGCACGTTCCGCTGCTTTTGCTGGCGGCCTGGATGCTGGGTGCTGGGAGGCCTCCTGAGCGGAGTTGTTTTACTCTATTCCCCAATGGTTTTTTTTTTTCTCTCTCCTTCTCTTGCCCCACCACTGACTTGTGACTGAAATACCCCACTGGGGATTGGACTTCATGTTTAAGGTGACTGTTTTCCGTGGATGGACATATGTTCTCTTGCCGTGGCTATCATGGGTATTGCATGTTTCTTTAGGGTGTGGTTGTTTATTTCCTATGTTACTCCCTTACTCGGGTCTAGTTCTCTTTTTTTGGCACCTGTGTTGTCTTTTGGTTTTGACGGTTTTCTGTACACATTAACTTGGAGAAGAAGGTATTATTTGTCCTTTTATTTCCTTGATCCTGCCTTGTGGTATTGACTGGTGTTCCTTGTACCCTCATCTTGGCTTTCTTTTTTGTGGTTATGTGAGTGATGTCAATCTAGCGTTGACTTTTCTTTTTATTCATCTCTGTTCCCGTTTATGTACGGTTTCTGCCTTTTTTTTTCTCTCTCCCTCCCTTCCCCGATGTTTTTGTTCCCTTGTTGTGAGTTGGCCCTGCTCTCCCTCCACCTGCTTCCCCCTCCACCCTCCCTGGGGTGGGGTGGGGGGGTCTGGATGTTGCGCGCGACCAGGAGTTCGCGTAGAGGGAGGGGCCCTGTCATATCCCGAGCGCTTTGTCCGCGCTCGGGTTATTCCTCATCCCTGTCAGCTTTTGACAGCTGGTGTCGTCACACGGGTTTCCCGGGCTCTGATTGGCCAGACGCTCGGGAGCTCTCAGCTGTCAGAACCTGGGCAGCTGTGCCGAGTTTCCAATCATGAGCAGCTGGCTTTAAATGTCAGTGCGAGTGAACTGGACGGCGCGGCTGTCTCGTCAGAAGTCCTATGACTTTCCCCTGTCTCCTTGCCACATGCTCCCTGGGTTCCTCGACGTATCCCGCTGCATGTAAGTGATTTATTTGGAACTGTCTTCTCCCTCGCTGACGTTCCTTCCTAACTACGGCAGACGAGAGCTCCTCGTCACTGCCATAACTCTCTTTTGTGAATTTATGTTGTGTTGTGTAACGAAGCCTGCGTGGCAAAGTTATGTTGTACACCTAAGTCCTGTGCTTTATAAATAAAGGAACTGAACTGCAATTTACTGAACTGAGGCGTCTTATGCTGGCTCGTGAGGGCCAGCCGTGACAAAAACAGATTCAATAAAAGCCCGATAAAACACTGTCATTATGGTTCGGTCAATTTGGAAGCTTGCAAGTTTTCTCAAGCAATGCAAATGTTGCTGACCCTTTTTGCACACCCTTTCACAGTTCTCTTCAAAGTTTAAATTACTATGAATGAATGAATGAATTTATTTATTTCGGATAGTACATTACAGGTTAAAAGAAATTGTATAATATAACAACAAGGTCAAATTAGACAAAGACTCCTTCTACTATACAATTCCACGTGAGTTATCCGAAATGGGTGATGGCTGAAGCCGCAGCTTATATTGCCCACCCATATTCCATCCAAGAATTCAAAGGAGAAAAAAGAGAGAACAAGACAAGAGCGATTACAATTTAAAACAAGGCTAAGACAAAATATGACTGAGAGAAAAGAAAACTGAGCTAGTCTAAGTTAAGCGGTTACTATTCAAAAACAAATCTAAGACATAGTGTCACAGAGAAAAAAGAAAAAAAGAAAAACTAAGCTATAACACAACACAGGCTGGAAATGTCAATCCTTATGTGAGTTTACATGTCGTCTTGTAAATATGTTTGGAGTATTTCTTCCTTTAGTTTTTGTTTAAATTGTCCAAGCTTTGTACATGATTTTAATTCAGGTCCAAAATCGTTCCATAATCTGACACCTTGCACTGAAATACAGTGTTGCTTGGTAGTTGTTCTCACTGTAGGCTTTTGAAATATACATGTTCCTCTGAAGTGATATCGTTTCTCCCTTGTTTGGAACAACTTTTGGATATTTGCGGGCAGTGATAGATTCTTCACTTTGAACATTATTATTGCGGTTTTAAAGTCGATCAGATCTTTCAACTTGAGAGTTTTTTGTTTAAGAAAAAGTGGGTTTGTTGGTTCCCTGTAAGCTGCTTTGTTGATTATTCTAATAGCTCTCTTTTGAAGCATAAAGAGTGGATATATGTTTGTTTTATATGTATTTCCCCATACTTCATTACAATATGTCATGTATGGGAGTATTAATGAATGATACAAGGTGTATAGTGTGGGTTGATTCAGCAAATTTTTCACTCTGTGTAATATTGCAATTGATTTGGATACTTTACCTTTTATATAATTAATATGTGGCTTCCAACACAGTTTGTTATCAATTATTACTCCAAGGAATTTAGTTTCGGATACCCTTTCAATCTCTACACCATTTACACTGAGTTTGGGTACTGGGTAGTTGTGATGGTTGTTAAAGACTATAAATTTTGTCTTGCTTAAATTGAGCGTTAATTTGTTTGAATCAAACCACAGTTTCAGCTTTCCTAATTCCTTTCCGAGTGTATCCAGAAGTTGTTCCAAATTGTTTCCACTGCATAGCAGGTTAGTGTCATCAGCAAACAATATTAAGTCCATTTTTTCTGAAACTTTACATATATCATTTATATACATATTGAATAATAATGGTCCCAAAACTGAACCCTGTGGGACTCCACAGGTGACCTTCAGTAGCTCTGAGTTTTTGTTGTTAACACATGCAAACTGATATCTATTCTTTAAGTAACTTCTTAACCAGGACAGTGCTACCCCTCTAATACCACAATTTTGTAGTTTCTTTAATAATAGATTGTGATCTACTGTATCAAATGCTTTTTTAAGATCCAGGAATACTCCAACTGAATACTCTTTATTTTCAATGGCTGTTGATATTTTTTCTGTAAATTCCATTAAGGCATATGCTGTTGTCCTTTTGTGTCTGAACCCATATTGCTGCTCACACAATAAATCATTCTTCAGTATGAAGTTGTCAATTCTCTCATAGAATATTTTTTCAAGTATCTTGGAAAATTGCGGTAATAGTGAAATTGGTCTGTAGTTGGAGAGTTCCCCTCTGTCGCCTGTCTTGTAAATCGGAATTACTTTAGCTATTTTCATTGCATTGGGAAATATACCTGATTGGAGAGACAGGTTACAGATATACGTCAGTGGTTTCACTATGCATTCGATAACAGTTTTGACTAGTAGCATATCAATACCATCGCAGTCAGTAGATGTTTTACTTTTGAACGATTTAACAATTTCAATGACCTCTCTTTCGTCTGTGTTCTTTATGAAGATGGTGTCTTTTACAGCAGTGTTATTGCATATTGAATCACCTGTAGGCACCGTAGTGGGTATTTCTCAGGCCAGTTTAGGTCCAATGTTAACAAAAAAATTATTAAATTCATCTGCAGGTGAAGCTATATTCACATTCGGAGTCGATTTATTATTTTTTGGAATGTTAGTTGGGTAGCTGGTATTTCTGCTTTTATTTCCAAAGATACTGTTGATTATTGTCCATGTATTTTTAATATTGTCTTTGTTTTTTTCCAGTTCTTTACTGTAATAGTCTCTTTTACTACATCTTATTATATATGTTAACTTATTTTTGTATGTTTTATACCGCTGCTCTGCTTCTTTTGTCCTTTTCTTTATGAAAGCTTTATATAATAAATTTTTCTTTTTACACGCCTTTTGTAGTCCTTTGGTTAACCATGGTTTGTCAGTAAATTTGTGTTTAAGCTTTTTTTTAACTAATGGGCAGTTTTTTTCATAAAGAGTGGTTACAATGTTTATAAATGTGTCATAGGCTTCATTTACATCTGATACATAGACTTCTGTCCAGTCTTGCTATCAATAATCGTCCCAAGATACAGTGGGGAAAAAAGTATTTAGTCAGCCACCAATTGTGCAAGTTCTCCCACTTAAAAGATGAGAGAGGTCTCCAATTTTCATCACAGGTATACCTCAACTATGAGAGACAAAATAAGAAGAAAAAAAAAATCCAGAAAATCACATTGAAGGATTTTTAATGAATTAATTGGTAAATTCCTCGGTAAAATAAGTATTTGGTAAATAACAAAAGTTCATCTCAGTACTTTGTTATATACCCTTTGTTGGCAATGACAGAGGTCAAACGTTTTCTGTAAGTCTTCACAAGGTTTTCACACACTGTTGCTGGTATTTCGGCCCATTCCTCCATGCAGATCTCCTCTAGAGCAGTGATGTTTTGGGGCTGTTGCTGGGCAACACGGACTTTCAACTCCCTCCAAAGATTTTCTATGGGGTTGAGATCTGGAGACTGGCTAGGCCACTCCAGGACCTTGAAATGCTTCTTATGAAGCCACAGCTTCGTTTCCCGGGCAGTGTGTTTGGGATCATTGTCATGCTGAAAGACCCAGCCATGCTTCATCTTCAATGCCCTTGCTGATGGAAGGAGGTTTTCACTCAAAATCTCACAATACATGGCCCCATTCATTCTTTCCTTTACACGGATCAGTCGTCCTGGTCCCTTTGTAGAAAAACAGCCCCAAAGTATAATGTTTTCATCCCCATGCTTCACAGGAGGTATGGTGTTCTTTCTCCTCCAAACACGACAAGTTGAGTTTTTACCAAAAGTTCGATTTTGGTTTCATCTGACCATATGACATTCTCCCAATCCTCTTCTGGATCATCCAAATGCTCTCTAGCAAACTTCAGACGGGCCTGGACATGTACTGGCTTAAGCAGGGGGACACATCTGGCACTGCAGGATTTGAGTCCCTGACGGCTTAGTGTGTTACTGATGTAGCCTTTGTTACTTTGGTCCCAGCTCTCTGCAGGTCATTCACTAGGTCCCCCCGTGTGGTTCTGGGATTTTTGCTCACCGTTCTTGTGATCATTTTGACCTCACAGGGTGAGATCTTGCGTGGAGCCCCAGATGGAGGGAGATTATCAGTGGTCTTGTATGTCTTCCATTTTCTAATAATTGCTCCCACAGTTGATTTCTTCACACCAAGCTGCTTACCTATTGCAGATTCAGTCTTCCCAGCCTGGTGCAGGTCTACAATTTTGTTTCTGGTGTCCTTTGACAGCTCTTTGGTCTTGGCCATAGTGGAGTTTGGAGTCTGACTGTTTGAGGTTGTGGACAGGTGTCTTTTATACTGATAACGAGTTCAAACAGGTGCCATTAATACAGGTAACGAGTGGAAGACAGAGGAGCCTCTTGAAGAAGTTACACGTCTGTGAGAGCCAGAAATCTTGCTTGTTTGTAGGTGACCAAATATTTATTTTACCGAGGAATTTACCAATTAATTCATTAAAAATCCTTCAATGTGATTTTCTGGATTTTTTTTTTCTCATTTTGTCTCTCATAGTTGAGGTATACCTATGATGAAAATTGGAGACCTCTCTCATCTTTTAAGTGGGAGAACTTGCACAATTGGTGGCTGACTAAATACTTTTTTTCCCCACTGTATTTGTAGGATTGTACACATTCGGTGGTCTGGCCTTTTAGTACGGTGATTTTGTGCCTGGGATTTTTCCTCCTAAAGTCAATAATCATGTCTTTAGTTTTTGTCGTATTCAGCTGCAGGTAGGAATCCTCACACCAGTGAACAAAATCATCAACTACTGGGCCGTGGCCACTCTCGCCATCCTGGAGGAGACTGACAATAACTGAGTCATCAGCATACTTTATAATGTGTCTGTTGTCATGTCTGCTCCGACACATGCTTGTGTACAGGATGAAGAGTAGTGGTGACAACACACACCCCTGAGGAGAGCCAGTAGAAGAGCACTTTAGGTCAGACAATGTACCATTGACCCTTACTCTCTGCGTCCTGTTGGTTAAGAAATCCAGAATCCAACCCACCAGATTATTGCTCAAATCAAATTGTTGCAGGAGCCTTTCAACTAAGATATGAGGATGGATTGTATTAAAGGCGGAGGAAAAGTCCACAAATAAAAGTCTGGCGTGTGTCCCATTAAAATCCAGATGTTTAAAAAGCATGTTAAACAGAGTGACCGTGGCATCCTCCACTCCTCTGTGAGGCCTATAGGCAAACTGCAGAGGATCCAATGCATGCTCAGTCTGCTTTAGGACCTCACATCTGACCAGTTTTTCAAAAATTTTCATTAAAATTGAAGTCAAAGCAACTGGTTTAAAGTCGTTTACCGTTTTAGGACAGCTGGATTTTGGAACGGGAACAACCACGGCTTCTTTTCAGATCTTAGGCACATGTTGTGTCTGTAAGGACTTATTGAAAATGTAATGAAATATAGGACTCAGTTCATGTGCACAGGACTTTACCAAGCGCCCACATATATTATCAGGGCCCTGACTTTTGTTCACTTTTACAGCGCAGAACTCCCTTTTAACATCCTGCACCTCAATATTAAAGCGCTGATTGTCTTTGAGTTTCTGTTTCAAATCTTGGGTTTATGTGCTAAAATCAAAGGAGTCAAAACGACCATAAAAACAATTAAGAGCATTAGCCAGCTCTGTGTCTGAATTAAAGCCATCTACAAACACACGATTTCTGTGCTCTGAAGGCCTGCAATAGTTTTCATACTGGCCCAGGCTGAACCAAGTTTCTTTGTTGCCATCTTGCTTTCCAATTCTGATTTATAATTCTGTTTTGCTCTTAAAATTTCGGACTTCAGCTCTTTTGTGGCAACCTGTAGCTCAGAAACAGACCCCTGTTTAAAGGCAAGTGCTTTCCTCTGTAAGCAGGATTTAACTGATTTTGTAACCCATGATTTGTTGTTGGGATATATTTTGACACGTTTACGTGGAACGATCTTATTTTTACAGAAAGCCATGTATGAGCATGTGACGTCCACCAAAGAGTCCAAATCATCCCCGCAGGCCAGTGTGAACATCTCCCAGTCTGTACAGTCAAAGCATTCCTGGAGGCTGTGCACTGAATCTTCTGTCCGCACATCAATGTCCCTCGTCTCCACCTTGCCTCTTCTGAGAGCAGTCTTATATGTGGGCAGCAAATGTACAGGTTTTTTTTTTGTTACTTATTTGTACCCGTAGGTAGACTTGGTTTGCAGTCTGGTGACAAGCCACCGGCTGCTGGTCGCTGCGTGCGCGAGCGCCCTAAACCTACATGTTTTTGGTGTGCGGGAGGAAACCGGAGAAATCCCGGAGTAAACCCACACAACACGGGGAGAACATGCAGACTCCACACAGCTCACTGTTGGTCGGGGGCTGGGATCGAACCCACGATCTCATGATCCCCACGATCCCCCGGCCGAGGGTAAAACTGTGCTGCCACAGTGCTAAACCACTGCGCCACCGTGCAGTGGTTTGTGATCTGAGGATCCTACAGGAGGAAGGGGGAGTGATTTATAGGCCCTCTCTATGGATCCATAGCACAGGTCCAATGTCTTTTTTCGCCTGGTTGGGCAGGAGACATACTGATAAAAGTTTTTAAGTGTCTTCTTTAAAGAAACATGGTTAAAATCCTCAAGAATGAAGTTTGGCGCCTCTGGAGAAATTGATTGCAGCCTCTGGATCACATCAAAGACAGTGCTGGACGCGGAGTCAGCGTCTGCCCTCGGGTGAATGTACACAGTGGTGATGAAAAGCTGGGGGAACTCACGAGACAAATAAAAGGGGCGTAGTGACACAGACAGCAGCTCCACATCGGGTGTACAGATGCGCTCTCTGACCGTGACAGATGTGCAGTACTGCTTATTAATGTATAAACATACGCCGCCCCCCTGACGTTTCCCCGTTACCTCTTCCTGCCGATCCGAGTGCAGTGGGGCTCCAAAGCCGTCAATCCACAGGTCTGCGTCTCGGTCATGCGCATTAAGCCAAGATTCGGTGAAAGACATGACACAGCAGTTCTTAATGTCCTTCTGGTAGCGTACATTCCTTTGAATTTCATCCGCCTTGTTTCTCAGACTGTACGTTCCCAAAAATCATAGAAGGAAGAGGAATGTTACCAAACTGACGTCTTCTCAGGCGCAATTTCACACCTCCACGCTTTCCGCGTTTCCTTCTGCCGTCTCTCTTTTCACCGCTGTGTCCGTCTCTCAAAATAAAGTCCGGCAGTTGCGGCTTAGGCTCAATCATAGCCGCTGCATCAACCGTGTTTAAATGCAGCAACATGTCCCTGGAATAATGTATTCTGCCCGCCGTGACAAAAGAAGAAGAAATCCTCATTATTATTCTTCCTTTTCCCTTCTCTGAGCTCACAAGACCAATATGGCCGCCATGCATCGTCATGCTCCGTCACATAAACGGCTTTGTACACGGAAAATAGCCACAGGATACAAGCGAAATTTACGTGGGATTATCATTAGACTTTGCAGATGTGATAGAGAGCATAAATGATAAGATAAGATAAGATAAGATAAGCCTTTATTAGTCCCACAACGGGGAAATTCCAGGATTGCAACAGCACAGGGATAGCAACACTCAGAGCAACAATCAGAAGGCAAGAAAAAAAACAAGCAAGCAAGAGCAGCTAATAAACATATGTACGTATTACTATAAAATATATATATATATACACACACACACAGACACACAGTGCAGAGCATTGTAGCTGGATGGAATAAATATATGAATATATGAACACACAGTGCAGAGCATTGTAGCTAGATGGAATAAATATGTAAATATATAAACACCCACAGTACGGAGCATTGCAGCTAGGTGGAATAAATATGCAAGTATATAAACACACACAGTGCGGAGCAATGTAGCTAGATGGAATAATATGTAGATATATAAATATATAAACACCCACAGTACGGAGCATTGTAGCTAGATGGAATAAATATGCAAATATATAAACACACACAGTGCAGAGCATTGTTGCTAGATGGAATGAAACAGCATAACCGTCTACTTAGTTATCCTACATGGTATGATTATGTGCCCATACATATTCTCACCCTCCATAGCGACCGGTATGTTCCTAGTTGTATGCCGGAGAGGACCATTGTGTAAGTCTATTGCATCTTTTTCATTCAAAAAACTATTAGTTTGTTACGTCTTTTTGCTATCTCTGCGAGCAGCCCTGCTTAGGTTGTACAGTCTGACAGCCGTTGGTAGGAAGGACCTACGAAACCTCTCGGTTGTGCACCTGGGATGATGTAGTCTGCTGCTAAATGAGCTCCTCAGTGCATTCAGTATGTCCTGCATAGGGTGGAACTCGGACTCCAGCAGAGATGACCAACAGAACGCAAAATAACGACCACGATGGACAAAAACGCAGCGACCACACCGGCCAGCGAGTCCCCCTCCGCCAATAGTAAGATGAATTTCTTTGTTTCTTAACATTGTACTGATTTTGTGGTTCATATAATTTGAAGATAAGATAACAAAATGCCCCTGTAGAAACAACGGTGTCAAAAAAACAAACCACTCTTTGTGTAAATATGTCCAAAGTCCACTTTGACTGAGTTATATAATTTATATGGCTGCTGCAACATTATGCAAATTAGATGCATATTTTTTTCCTATCTGAAACTTTGGATCATAGTCTACATCTTCCTAATTGACAGTAAGCCATTATCTCTTGCAACTTTCAAGTTATAGCCTTGGAAATCTGAACTATTGACAAAAAATGTTTACCACTCTTGACCACTAGGGGTTATACAGCCAAATGGCGACTGGGACAGTTAGAGGGTTTTAACATTTCGCTGGGGCCTTGGTGGAGGTATGCACTCTTGGATCACCTCAAAATCTAATGGGATCATCTGTACCCCAAGGGCCACCTTGGCTAACAATTTCATGGAAATCCATCCAGTAGTTTTTGTTTAATCATGCTAACAATCAGACAAACAGACCACTCCAATCACATTATCTCCTTGGTGGAGGTAAGTATAGTTAGCATCACATTTTGTGAGTTTAGCCTTTCAACTACAACAGAAAACCCCTATATGAGCCCCTACATGTGTTCACTACTGCCCTTGTTCTTTCAAGATCAAGGTTTCAGCACAAACAGATAACCCATTAGTGACTTCCTGTATGCACTTCTGAATAGTAATGATGCCAGAGACTATTGCAAATCCATAATCTGAGACATAAAGAGCTGATTTCACGTTCAAGGTTTAAGTAAAACCAGGACTAAAACCAGAAAGCACTCAGAGGAAGATCCAAGATGGCACCGCGGATGGCAGCCACTGGCTTCTGCTCTCTGATGTTTTTGATAATTTTGTGTGTTTTTTTGGACTTCTGCTCTTCCGTCCGAGTCACCTTTTCAAGGGAGGAACTACTTTCACTCATACTATCTCCCAATGCAACTTCTCCGCCAGTTTCTGCTGCTGATCTGAAGTTTTTTCAGGCGATCTTAGTTGTGGGAGCAGCGGCTATTGGCACTGGCCAGAAACGAAGGCGGCGTGGTAAACGTGCCGGTGTGCTAGTCAGGCTGAAGAAATGAGGATATCGCACGCCGCTCCCATCGATCCATCTGGCGAACGTCCGCTCTTTGGCGAACAAAATTGACGAACTGCTGCTCCTGACTCACAAAAACCTGGATTTTAGCAGATCTGGCGCCCTGTGTTTCACGGAGTCCTGGCTGAGTGAACACATCCCGGACAGCGCGGTTCACCTGGACGGACTCCAACTGTTTCGCGCTGATCGCAGCCGAGAATTCTCTGGAAAGACTAAAGATAGCGGAATCTGCTTCTACATAAACGAAGGTTGGTGTACTGATGTCACAGTGTTGAAGACGTTTTGTAGCCCTAACCTAGAGTCACTGTTCATAAACTGTAAACCCTTTTATTCACCGCGAGAGTTCTCCTCGTTTATTCTGGTCGGAATTTATATCCTGCCTGTTGCTTGTACAACGGAGGCACTACAGCACCTCGCTGACCAGATAGCAGAGGTGGAGGAAAAACATCCAGACTCTCTGCTTATCCTTCTGGGTGATTTCAATAGAGCTAATCTCACAAATGATCTTCCTAAATACAGACAGTGTGGAGAATGTGTTCAAGGATGAGGCTGAGTTTGTTCCTCAGATTCAGCTTTATTCACAGAGCACATCTCCAAATCTCAAAGCAAATCAAGAGGAAGTTTTCATCTCACATCAGGGGTTTTATACCCCGGGCACGAAACAGCAGTCGCATGGTGTTTAATCAAACATACAGTCACATGGTACTTAATCTCAATCCCAAAGTAACCCCTTTGATCTCACGCCATTGTCCTCTAGTCTCTGTGGCCCGGAAATCTTCCCCGGTCGTCTCCCGGAAACAAAGGGCGAATCTCACACTCCTCTGCTGAATCCCAGAGTCTCAGTCCTCTTTGTTCCATGAGACGTGAAGCACACAATAAACATACAGCAACACAATTGTGGGGAATATGTAACCAACATATGCGCCACAAGACCCCCCCCCCCCCCCAAACGTCTAAATGGGACAAACATAACCAGAGACACATGACATCATAACATCACTACACATCAATCCACCAGTTGCCTAACTCTCAGTCTCCTGCCGTATCTGCTGAAAGCCGGCTTTGCTGCTGTCTGCACCTGTGGATTAGAACTGTTAGTCAATCTCTGTGGGAGTCCTGTAGAATGCCCTCTAGGGGGTCTACCGCGACGGGGGGCTCTCGCCAACTGCACCTCTTCATCCGCCAAAACAAAAGCGGGTTTGAGTCTGTTAATACAAATCAATTCTTTTCTGCCTCCCAAATCTAGCAAAAAATGCTTCTCTCCTGTTTCCAGCACCTTGAACGGCCCATTGTAAGGCGGGCTCAGGCTGGGGCGACAAGCATCATGTCTCACAAAAACAAACTCCGCATTTTTTAAAGCCTTCGGCACAAAAACGCGTGGGAAATTGTGATGAACCGGGCCAGGAAGCATGTTTGATCCTGTGCCGCTCTGCAACAGCTGAGCAGGGGGGCCATTTGGGGCAGGATTATCGGGGAGAAATTCCCCTGGCAAACGGAGAGGCTGTGCAAAAACTAATTCCGCTGGAGAGGCTTGCAAATCCTCCTTAGGTGCAGAACGCAACCCCAATAAGACCCATGGTAACTTGTCAACCCAATTTGTATCCGTAAGTGACGCTCTGAGGGCCGCTTTCAATGACCTGTGAAAACGCTCGCATAAACCGTTAGCCTGGGGGTTGTACGTGGTGGTGCGGTGGATCTTTACCCCTAGGCTGCGGGCCATCGATGACCAGAGTTCGGAGACAAATTGAGGACCTCTGTCTGACGTTATGTCCGACGGGACTCCAAAACGCACTACCCAAGCTGTTAAAAACGCGCGTGACACTTCTTCCGCTGTGGTTGACGCCAGAGGAACTGCTTCTGGCCAACGTGTGATGCGATCCACCATCGTCAAAAGATGTGTGTGCCCCTGTGACGACGGGAGGGGGCCTACCAAGTCGACATGCACGTGATCAAAGCGCTTAGCAGGAATGTGAAAAGGCTCCAAAGGAGCTCTAGTGTGCTTGTGTATTTTGGCTCGCTGACATGCTACGCAGGCTGTCGCCCATTCCTTGACCTGTCTGCGCAACCCCGGCCATACAAATTTCTCCCCCACCATTTTGACCGATGCGAGCACCCCCGGGTGCGCCAGAGAATGGATCGAGTCAAAAACGTGGCGGCGCCACGCAGCTGGCACCAGGGGGCGCGGCCGTCCCGTGGAGACATCGCAGATTAGGGGAGGCATACCCATTTGCAGCACCCTGTGCTCCAGCCTTAACCCTGTTGGTCCAGACTGGAGCGCGCGCATGTCCGCATCGCTAACCTGCTCCGCGGCCATGGCTGCATAATCTAAACCCATGTGGACCGGGGCCGCGCACGCTCCCGCATCACTACCCTGGCCCACGGCCATGGCTGCAGAGTCTGCCCTCACGTGGTCTGGCTCCGGCACAGCACGCGAGAGGCAGTCTGCCACTACATTATGTTTACCTGCGACATGCTGGATATCGGTGGTGAACTCTGATATCGCGGCCAGCTGTCTTTGCTGCCGGCCCGACCAGGGTTCAGAAATCTTGGCCATCACAAAAGTCAGCGGTTTGTGGTGCACGAACGCGGTGAAACGGCGCCCTTCCAGCCAGAACTGGAAATGGCGGATGGCTAAGTGTAGGGCCAACAACTCCCTTGTCGAACGCGCTGTATTTTCGCTCGCTATCGCGCAAGGTTTTGCTGAAAAATGTGAGCGGTTGCCAGGTTCCCGCTACCCACTGTTCAACGACCGCCCCTACCGCTAAATCGGACGAGTCAGTGGTGAGGGCCATGCGGGCTGTTGGAACTGGGTGTGCCAACAAAACCGCGTTTGCCAGCGCTGTTTTGCCTTGAGAGAATGCGCGCTCCCGCTCAGGAGACCATTCGATTTTATTTGTGGGTTTTTGTTTTTTTAGTGCCGCGTACAATGGTTGCATGAGCCGCGCTGCACTTGGGAGGAAACGATTATAAAAATTAACCATTCCCAAAAACTCCTGTAACACTTTGACCGTTTGAGGTTGAGGAAAATTTGTTATTGCGCGCACTTTATCGGGGAGAGGGACCGCTCCTTCTGGCGAAAAGCGATGCCCCAAAAAATCAATCTGCGCTACCCCAAACTGGCACTTCGCTGGGTTAATTATTAACCCGTGCTCTGCCAGCCTCCGGAAAACTGTCGTGAGGTGGTTTTCGTGTTCGTCTTCGGACGTGCTGGCTACTAAAATGTCATCCAAGTAGACGAACATGAAAGGGAGGTCGCGCAGCACCGCGTCCATCATGCGTTGGAAGGTCTGCGCGGCCCCCTTGAGTCCAAAAGGCATGCGCAAAAACTCAAAAAGCCCAAAAGGAGTTATTACCGCTGTTTTGGGTATGTCTTGGGCGTGCACTGGAACCTGATGATAGCCGCGCACTAAATCTATTTTAGAAAAAATGCGCGCTCCCGCCAAATGAGCTGAAAAATCCTAAATGTGTGGGATCGGGTAGCGATCGTGTGCGGTGGCGTTATTCAACCTGCGGAAATCACCGCAAGGTCGCCATGAGCCATCAGTCTTTGGGACCATGTGCAATGGTGAAGCCCAGGGACTTTTCGAACGTCTGATGCCCAGTTTTTCCAGGATGGCAAACTCCTCGCGCGCTATGGCCAGTTTAGCTGAGTCCAGGCGCCAAGCTTTTGCAAAAACGGGCGGCCCGGTGGTAGTGATATAATGCTCCACCCCATGTTTGGCCACTGTCGCCGAAAATGTTGGGACTGTTAGTGCTGGGAACTGAGTTAGGAGTGCGTGGAACTTACCACCCGCAGTTGTGACGTTGGCTTGTGCAGTTGGCGGTGCCACTCGTGCTGTGCAGGGAATAGAGTGAAAAGGCAAGATCAACCAATAAACCATGTGAGCACAAAAAATCAGCCCCTAACATGTTGAAACTGACTGCAGCTACCACAAAAGTCCACTCAAATGAACGACCCTGCAAAGACAGAAGCAGAGTCCTCTCACCGAAGGTCTTAATAGCTGAGCCGTTTGCTGCTGACACTGACACCCGGGGAACTTGAGACGGCATCAGCCGGTCCGCGTAGGAAGGCATGATGAAGCTCATCTGGGAGCCTGTGTCCACGAGGAATCATTTCCTCGAACGTGCATCCGTCAGGTAAAGCAGCTTGTTCTCTTCCCCGAGGGCCGCAGCCGCTACCGACCCTCGGTCCTGGCGTTTCCCGAACACTTGAAGTGACACGGCGGGAGGCACTTGTGTGCCCTCTCTGCAAAACGGCGATGATAGAAGCACAGGACGTCGCCCGCTCCGTGTCACATGGTGCTGACTGCTGCCGTCGTCGGCGCGTCTGGTGCTGCAACCACTGGCCCCATGCCGTCTCCGGGCGTCGCTCCTAGCTCCGCTGCTGCAGCCGAAACTGCGCTCCGCTTGTGGGCGTCAACGAGTCGCTGCGCCTCCTTGCTCAGCCCGTGGTAGTCTCGCTTGGCCAACCGGGGTGAATCTGCCAGGGTAACTCTCACTGCTGGCGGTAGGGTCCGGAGGAAAAGGTAGGCAAAGATAAATTCACAGTCCTCGGAGTCTTTCAGCCTCAGCATTTTGACCATCAGGTCTACGGGTCTGTCGTTCTCCGACTCCGTCAACGCCAGGAGCCCCTCTGCTCGCTGTTGCACGGAGGGGGTGAAATGACTGATAAGCACAGCTTTCAAGGCGCCGTATTTGTCGCTGTCCGGTGGGTGGTTGACCAAATCTTCCACCCTCTGAACTGTGTGGCTGTCCAGCTTCGCCACAACATGGTAGAATCTCGTGTCGTCCTTCGAGATTCTCCGGAGGTTGAACTGCGCCTCGACCGCGCTGAACCAGGAGCGCGGGCTATGCTGCCAGAAGTCAGGCAGCCGGAGTGTGGAGGCAGCCATCAGGCTGGCTTCTGCCGAGCCCCGCTCGGGAGAATTATTCCTGCTCATTCTGAGTCGTAAGGTCACCAGTGTGGAGAATGTGTTCAAGGATGAGGCTGAGTTTGTTCCTCAGATTCAGCTTTATTCACAGAGCACATCTCCATCAAATCTCAAAGCAAATCAAGAGGAAGTTTTCATCTCACATCAGGGGTATTATACCCCGGGCACGAAACAGCAGTCACATGGTGTTTAATCAAACATACAGTCACATGGTACTTAATCTCAATCCCAAAGTAACCCCTTTGATCTCACGCCATTGTCCTCTAGTCTCTGTGGCCCGGAAATCTTCCCCGGTCGTCTCCCGGAAACAAAGGTCGAATCTCACACTCCTCTGCTGAATCCCAGAGTCTCAGTCCTCTTTGTTCCATGAGACGTGAAGCACACAATAAACATACAGCAACACAATTGTGGGGAATATGTAACCAACATATGCGCCACAACAGCATATTAAATGTCCCACCAGGGACACAAATACACTCGACCACTGTTACACAGTTTTAGGAAACGCCTATCATGCCGTCCCCTGTGCAGCTCTGGGTTTTTCTGACCACTGTCTGCTCAATCTTATTCCAACATATAGACAGAAACTTAAAAACTTCCAAGTCTGTTGTAAGGACTGTGAAGAAATGGACTGAGGAATCAAAGCTGGAGTTACAAGCCTGCTTTGACTGCACAGATTGGAGTGTTTTTGAAGATGCAGCCATTAACCTAAATGAACTCACTGACACTGTGACATCATACATCAGTTTTTGTGAGGACATGTGTGTGCAGACCAAGACCTTCTGCACATACAACAACAATAAACCCTGGTTCAGTCCTAAACTCAAGCAGCTACGTCAGACCAAGGAGGAGGCCTACAGGACTGGTGACTGGACTCCGTACAAGCGGGCCAGAAACATGCTGACGAAGGAGACCAGGCTTGCTAAGAGGAGCTACAGTGAGAAGTTACAACAAAACTTCTCAGCCAACAACTCTGCTTCTGTTTGGAGAGGCCTACGGAATATCACCAACTACAGGAGACCATCCCCCCACCCTGTGGAAAACCTCCAGCTGGCTAACAACCTAAACAGCTTTTACTGTAGGTTTGAAAAGAACCTACAGTTCTCACTTCCCACCCACACAAAAGGATTATCTACAGCCCCAGGAACTCCATCCCTCCTCCACTCTGGCCTCCCACCAGCACTAACGATCTGTGAAGAGGAGGTACGCTGGGTCTTTCAGAGACAAAAGATCAAGAAGGCTGCAGGACCTGATGGTGTGTCTCCGTCCTGCCTGAGAGTCTGCTCCAACGAGTTGGCCCCCATCTTCACCCGGATCTTTAATAGATCACTGGAGCTGTGTGAAGTGCCTTCATGCTTCAAACGCTCCATCATTCCAGTTCCCAAGAAACCCTCTGTTACGGGATTAAGCGACTACAGACCTGTTGCCTTGACCTCTGTGGTCATGAAATCCTTGGAGAGATTGGTGCTGAACCACCTGAAGGTCGTCACAGGCCCCCTGATGGACCCACTGCAGTTTGCCTACCGGTCAAACAGGTCAGTGGATGATGCAGTGAATATGGGACTACACTACATCCTGCAACACCTTGACTCCCCAGGGACGTACGCCAGGATCCTGTTTGTCGACTTCAGCTCGGCGTTCAACACCATCATCCCAGGCATTCTTCATCAGAAACTCCTCCAGCTCAAGGTGCCCCCCTCCACCTGCCAGTGGATCTCCAGCTTTCTGACTGACAGGTGGCAACAGGTGAAGCTAGGGAGAATTACATCCAGCTCCCGAAAAATTAGTACTGGCGCCCCCCAAGGGTGTGTCCTTTCCCCACTGCTCTTCTCCCTCTACTCCAACGACTGCGCCTCAGAGGACCCTTCGGTGAAGCTCCTGAAGTTTGCGGACGACACCACAGTCATCGGTTTGATCCGGGATGGTGATGAGTCTGCATACAGGCGGGAGGTGGAGCAGCTGATCCTCTGGTGCGGTCAGAACCATCTTGAACTTAACCCAGCCAAAATGGTGGGGATGACTGTGGATTTCAGGCGACACCCTCCTTCATTCCCCCCACTCACCATCCTCAACAGCACAGTGTCCACAGTAGACTCCTTCAAGTTTCTGGGTACCACAATCTCCCGGAACCTGAAGTGGTCCTCCCATATAGACACTGTCCGGAAAAAGGCCCAGTAGAGGTTGTTTTTTCTGCATCAGCTCAAGAAGTTTGATTTGCCTCAGGAGCTGCTGGTTGTCTTCTACACCGCCATCATCCAATCTGTCCTCTGCTTTTCCATCACTGTCTGGTTTGGATCTGCCACTAAACAGGACAAGACCAGACTGCAGCGGATCATTAAGTTTGCGGAGAGGATCATTGGTACCGACCTACCCTCCATTGAGAACTTATATCGGTCCATAACCAGGAAACGGGCGGGAAACATCTGTGCTGACCCGTCTCACCCCGGCCACAAACTGTTTGAACTTCTATCTTCTGGTCGACGTTACAGATCACTGAAGGTCCAAACCACCCATCACAGGAACAGTTTCTTTCCTCAAGCCATCACTCTGATGAACTCCTAACATTCACCTAGTCCTACCTGTTGCTGTACTCATGACTTTTCATCCATTCTTACATTGCACATAACTCTCACACTGCTTTTTACTTCATTCACATTATATCACTGAATCTGAGTTCACATTGAAATGCTGTATGACTGTATATTTTTTCATAAATTTCTGCAAAGTGTGGATAGTCTGAGTAAATAACTGCATATATTCCTGTATATATTTGCATCCTTTTATAGAAACATGGACAGACTAATTTACTGTACATACTCTGTTGTCATTGAATCCTTATTTAAATGTTATTTAAATCTTACACCTGAACAACGAGAGCAAGTTTTTAGCCAGAGTCAAATTCCTTGTATGTGTTGTGCATACTTGGCCAATAAAGCTGATTCTGATTCTGAGAGCGCAGACCTCCGCCAAGGCTCCTTCCCGGGGGAAAAAAAAAAAAAAAATCTGAAAATTGCATCAAAGTCTGTCCATTAGTTTTGGAGTATTGTTGCTAACACACTGTGAAAGATAAGAGCCTTGGCTGAGGTATGCATTCTCAGATCCTCACTAAAATATAATGGATTCATATGTAACCCAAGAACCACCTCTGGTGAAAATTTCATCCAAATCCATCCAGCAGTTTTGGAGTATTGTTGCAAACACTTTGTGAGACGATAAGAGCCTTGGCGGAGGTATGCATTTTGAGATCATCACCAAAATCTAATCATCTGTTCAGTGTGCCATTACACATCTTTCATGAAAATTTGAATGAAAGGTGCTATATAAATGCGACCCATTATTATTATTAACAGACAGAGAATTGACAGCAAAAACAATATGACTGTAGAAGAGCTGGAAATAACGAGGCGGTTTTGTATCACAAAAGCAGAGTCTTTAATGAACAACTCTTCTATCTTGTCTCATCATGGTGCAGAGCTTGGCAGAAGGCAAAGAGGAAGAATTCTGCCCAGCTCGCTGGTTAAATACAGGCACACATCCAAGACATGCAAAACACAAGCTGAAATCCCCCGTTATCTAAATCCCCATTAGTCCTGTTAACTCCTCCCTCCGTCTTGGGAGGTGATGGGAAAACCTCTCCTCGCCTAAGGGGGTGAAGGTGTCAAGTCTGTTGCCATGGCGTCCTGTGACGTCATTGGTCTTCACACGGCGGTGAGATTCCTTTGTCCTTTCAGAGGTGTGAAATTCCTTTGCATATGTTGCCCCACACATTTCCACATGCTCTAACGTATGCAGGTATGGAATATATGAGTAATATATACCACAGGCCCCCCAAACAACTAGGAAATGACACAGAAAGACTCACAGTCTAGGGTAATTACTAAGACATACTATGTGTTACAGCTGTTGTCACAGAAGAAACTTCCAAGCAGCCATGCTCCTAAGAGAGTTCAGTGAAAATATAACAGCATAGTATAATCATAAGTCAGTCCTAAACTGTTGCGGCACAATTAGCGAAAAATTGCAGAGTGGTGTAATCAGTCCTTGTGCAGTCTGGGTTTCAATCTTCTCCCAAAGCTGCTGTAGGCTGGTTTAGGTGTCCTGCTGGGACCTTGTTGTGAGGAATCTGCAGTGTGGGAAGGAGAGAGATTATCTGTTCCCTGCCTGGGGGCTGAGACTTTTTCCTTGGGGGGTCTACCTCGCCGAGGTGCTCGCGCCAACTGTGCAGGTTCGTCTCTCAACAAGAAGGCAGGTTTGAGTCTGTCAATGCTGACCGTTTCATTTCTATCCCCATAATCAAGCACAAAGTGTTTGTCACCATTTTCCAGCACTCTGAACGGGCCATCGTATAGTGGGCGTAACGTTGGTTTAAGGGCTTCATGCTTAACAAAAACAAACTCGGCGTTTTTTAAAGTTTGAGGAACAAAAACCCGCGGAAAGGAGTGATGAGCTGGACCGTGTAGAGAGTCCGGTCCGTTGGCTGCCACTGCTCCATTGCCCCGGGTGCCCATGGCTCGATCTGCGTGGGAGGGCATGACGAAACTCAGCTGGGCTCCTGTGTCGATGAGGAACTGCTTGCCTGTGTGTCCATCCGTCACGTATAACAGCTTATTTTTCTCGCCGAGAACCGCTGCCGTTAACGGCCCTCGGCTTTGGCGTTTCCCGACATCGTAAACTTGCAGGGGGGGAACACATTTCCGGGCTTTCTCGGCGAAGCGGTGATGATAACAGACGTCATTCTGTTTGTTGCGCTTGGGCCGCGCTGCTGTCACCGTGGGTTGAGCCTGCTCCGTGGTTTGTGACTCTCCAAGGTTCGGGGCGTCAGTTTTGAGGTCTGCGGATGCCGCTGTGGGTGTCCAATCTCTGCAGGCATTGACAAGTCGATAAGCCTCGTTGGCCAGCGTGCGGAAGTCCTGATGATTGTTGCACTTCATACTGGCGAGTGTCCCTCTCATGTGTGGTGGTAGCGTGCTGAGGAAAATAAATTGAAAGAGGAAATTATCATTGTCCTCCTCCTTGAGCTGCAGTAAATCCTCCATGAGGGTCTTTGGATTGCCCCCTCTGTGGCCGTAGACTGCCAGGATTTTTTCGGCTCTTTCTTCCACCGACGGGACGTAATTCGCCACGATGGTCGCCTTGAGTGTCTCATACTTGTCCCGGGCCGGTGGTCGCTGGATCAAGCTTCGCACACACCTCGAAGTGGCGGAGTCGAGTTTGGAGACGATATGGTAGAACTTAGTATCGTCTGCCGTGATGCCCGCCAGTATGAACTGGGCTTCAGCTTGGAGAAACCAAGAGGCCGGGTCTTCTCGCCAGAAATCTGGCAGTTTAACAGCGACGGCGTTTGTGCACATCATCACTGTTGTGCCCGCCGGGTGAGAGTGCCTTGCCTCGGCTCTCACGGCGGTGCTGGAGCTCGGTTGAGCTCTCTCGGTACCCTCTGCCGGGGGGAACAGCTGTCTGCTTGTTCCCTCGTCTGCGTTGTCGCTGGCGTAAGTCAGATTCGCCGCGGATGAGTCGCTTGAAGAACGCCTCAGGTCCATACTTGCGTCAAGGTCACCAGTGTAGAAGAGCTGGAAATAACGAGGCGATTTTGTATCACAAAAGCAGAGTCTTTAATGAACAACTCTTCTATCTTGTCTCATCATGGTGCAGAGCTTGGCAGAAGGCAAAGAGGAAGAATTCTGCCCAGCTCGCTGGTTAAATACAGGCACACATCCAAGACATGCAAAACACAAGCTGAAATCCCCCGTTATCTAAATCCCCATTAGTCCTGTTAACTCCTCCCTCCGTCTTGGGAGGTGATGGGAAAACCTCTCCTCGCCTAAGGGGGTGAAGGTGTCAAGTCTGTTGCCATGGCGTCCTGTGACGTCATTGGTCTTCACACGGCGGTGAGATTCCTTTGTCCTTTCAGAGGTGTGAAATTCCTTTGCATATGTTGCCCCACACATTTCCACATGCTCTAACGTATGCAGGTATGGAATATATGAGTAATATATACCACATGACTACATTATAATAATGAATGAATGAATGAATCTTTATTTCGGATAGCTTAAAAGTAAAGATTAAAAAAAGGAACAGAATAATATAACAAAGGGAAAAGAAAAAAAAACATCTTACAAGGTCAAATTAATCTCTTGCACTCCGGGATACCGTGGGCGGTCATGTCTCTGCGTCCTAGCATGCCCTCGTGCGCACTAGGACGCACACTGTGCGTCTCAGAGCGCACTGAAAAAAAAAAAGCTGCATTTCCGTTCTTCCACTACAGACACAGCCGCGAACAGAAAGCCAAAGGAGTGCTTTGATTGGTTTAGATTTGATTGACCTCTCATTAGACTAATAAGAGCCTTGAATTGGGTTTCTGAAACCTTGAAGAACCAATGACTGAAAACCTAGCAAGAAGGACCCGCCTACCAACGACTGCGAATACAGCGAGCCAATTGAAGCAGATAAGTTTGACTATTGAAAGCGTGCGTCAAATCTGTTCTGTGTAAGCCGCTGGGTGACACACACGCGTTCGCCAGTCTTTTTTTCTTACTACTGTTCTTATTTGTTTTGAAAAATTGTTCGCCAAAACCGTAATCATGGAAGCGCAAAACCGTAATAATGGAATCATGGTTTGACCGGGTCGCGTGACCAGAACCACGAGTCGTAACAAGCAGACCAGCGTCATGTTCGTCTGACAATGATGAAGAGATGTTCGCCAGCGACACTGCTGTTGTGGACAGGTAAGTGTTATAAGCTAAATTATTCTTTTTCCCTGAAAATTGTAATCAAAATTACTTTTGACCGATCGGTAAATTACAACTGTGCGTCATCGCCACATGACAGACCGGTCCGTGCACCGCGTCCGGACCATAACCCCCCCCCCCCCCGCCGCTACTCTTCTGTAGCGGATTGCAGCTATATTGCAGATATTTTAGTACAACTGTGCGTAGTAGACCACGGGGACTGTGCGCCGCAGTCGCCACTAGGGGTGGGTTCAAAAGATCAATATATCGATATGGATCGATACATGTTTGACTGAGCCGATATCGATCCACAAAATCCGCGGATCGATCTTTTAATATTAATATGTTTTAATATAATATTTTTACGTTTGTGAACGTCTGCTGAGTATAATCGGGTCGAAATCGGGTCAGTGAGCCAGGAACAACAGCCGAGACCAATAAACAACCGACGCGCTAACGGAGCTAGCAAGCTAACGGATATGCTAGTTCTTCTTCTGTGGTGTTAAAACGGTTCTCATCCGGCAAGAGTTTCCTGCCGCGTGTGCTCTTTCGTGTTTACACGAGCGGAGATAATAACGTGCGTCTCTTAATTTAGCAACAAAAGTCACCGTAAAGATTGTCCTCAACAGCTTCTGAATATTTTTCATAAATAAAACTTCTGTGTTCCCTGCGGCGCGGGCACACGTCTTTTGTGTTTACATGACGCGGAGATAATAACGTGCGTCTCTTAATTTAGCAGCAAAAGTCACCGTATAGACTGTCCTCAACAGCTTCTTAATATTTTTCATAAAGCGGGGATAAACGGTCTTTTACTCCATGCAGCGCTGTGTTGGAACATAAAGTTGACGACTGATAAAGGGAAAATGCGCGGAGACTAAAACCCGTGAAGTAGAGACTTGGAGCTGCTGAGACTGTAAGTATAATATTTGTTTCTTTTAACGTTTGTGTCGTCAATTAATAATTTATCCGGCATGATGATGGTTTCTTTTACAAACTATGGACACAGAGAGAACTGTTGGTTAAGCGCTGTGAATAAATGCAGAATTAAGGTATATTTTATGAGATTATGGACTTCTGCCACTTAAGCGATGTGAAGAGAATAAATCACAATAAAATTAATAAAGGCTGCAGTACAACAAGCTATTTTTACTCAGTAGAACTAAATTGAAATGAACAAACCTTCTCAGGAAATGAACTGAAACCCTTTTCCAACATTGAAAGTTAATTTGTAGTTAAAATATAAAAAAAAAACCTAAATTATTAAACCCGACTGTGGTGTGGCGATCTAAAAATATGAATGTTAATTTTACTGTGAAATCTATTCTTTTTATCTGCCTTCAGACGTGTGAAGACTGGAAGGTTCATCCTCACTGAGACCTTCTGAAGGTCAGAGGTCATCAGTGGAGGAGCATCCCTGCTTCATGTGGATTTCAGCACAGAAGAAGACCTTCAAGATTCAAGGAGGTGCTGCCATCACTTTCTCCACACTAACATGCATTCAATGCAATTTAGTTGTTGTAATGACAAATTCTTTTATTTCTTTTTTTAAAGTTCTCAGCAAGAACACAATATTGGTCTTTTTTTTTTTTACAATTTTACTGAGCATTTAATTCTAAATAAATCACTGTTTAACAAGAAATTTTTGGCAATCCTGTACTTTTCTTGTGGTGTTACGTAGAATAGCATCACTGTAAACTATGGAAAAAGCAGCTGCTTTAAAATTTGTACTTCCTCACACAACTTTGAGTGCAAAAAAACTCTAAAAGTGCCATAACTTTTTGGAAAAGCTCCCACAAATCCAGGCTTTTTGGGCCACAACAATCACAAAAACAGCTGACAAAATCCTGGAGGGACTGAAATACAATGAGATTATGAATGTATGGTTCATGCATTGAATTTGTTTACTTACTCTGGGTGGTGAACTTGACACGACACACCCTTTGCACTAAAGAAAGCATCTGTGAGCACTTTATGAAATGATAAGTTAAATAATAAAAAGTGCATTATTGTAACTGATTTTGGGTCAGTTCTATATGTGATAATTTATGTATTAACAAAGTTAGAAGATTCTTGGTACAATTTGCAGCATTAGGTCTCGAAGATTTTTGTTTCATGGGAAGTAAAATGGCTATTAAAATGGTAATTCCCCAGATTAAATAGGGATCGGATCGAATCGGGATTGAATCAGAATCGAATTGATTCAGAATCTCAAGAATCGGAATCGAATCGATTCTGGAAATTAGGGATCGTTCCCAGCCCTAGTCGCCACATCGCCACATGACTGTTCCATCATGTGCCGATGGACGATGTCCGTCCTCTGTAGCGGGGGGGGGGGGGGGAGTTGTTATCCTCTACATTACAGATATTTTAGTATAATTTTTAGTGCACTGTAGGTTATTTTTTCTTTTAAAAAAAAAAGCCACACATTTTTTACGTGGCATGCTTCTTTGTGTGTGGGGGCTTGTTTGTTCATTCATTCATGAATGAATAAACAACCCCCCCCCCCACACACACACACACAGCCCTGAGTGTCACCTTTCATTAGAACCCAAGATCAAAGCTTCTATATTGAATCATTCAAAAGTTACAGACGTTTTTCCAAACTGTGCCATTTGGCACAGTTCAAAAACGCCTGGGAACAACCTGACAAAAAAGCTGTAATATATTCATTCTTTGTGGTATTGTTACAAAATTTTGACCTCAGCTGGATAACACTTTGTTCTACATTTCTGTTGCATTTTCCAGCCCGGATCTGACAGCTGTGTGTTATTTGCAAGCATTTGTATCCAAAAAAACACCCAGGCAAAATTTATTTTCTTCAAGTTCAGTATGTTTAGATGACTGTTACTCAGTGGCAGGAGCACTTAGAGACATTATGACTGTTTTGCCAAAAAATTAAAAGTGTTTTCTTTTAAATGAGACCAACCCCATGAAGATGCTGCAAAGGGTTGAAGAACAGCTTTTGATTTACTTTGGGTATGTTATTTTTAGGCGTTTTTAGGGAAAATGACCAGAGTGCAAGGGGTTAAACAATAACTCCTCTGATTCTACAGTTCAACATGTTAGCCGAAATGGGTGATGGCTGAAGCTGCAGCTTACATTGCCCACCCATATTCCATCCAAGAATTCAAAAGAAAAACGAGAGCGATTGCAATTCAGAACAAAGCTAAGACAAAACGTGACAAAAATCTAAGCAACAACACAACACAGACTGAATATGATAATCCTTATGTAATTTTACATGTCATCTTGTATATATGTTTGGAGTATTTCTTCCTTTAGTTTTTGTTTAAATTGTCCAAGCGTTGTACATGATTTTAATTCAGGTCCAAAAGCATTCCACAATCTAACTCCTTGCACTGAGACAGTGTTGCTTGGTGGTAGTTCTCACTGAAGATTTTTGAAATATACATGTTCCTCTGAAATGATATTGTTTCTCCCTTATTTGGAACAACTTTTGGATATTTGCGGGCAGTGATAGATTCTTCACTTTAAGCATTATTACTGCAGTTTTAAAGTCAACCAGATCTTTCAGCTTGAGAACTTTTAATTTAAGAAAAAGTGGGTTTGTTGGTTCCCTGTATGCAGCTTTGTTTATTATTCTAATAGCTGTCTTCTGAAGCATAAAGATTGGATATATGTTTGTTTTATATGTATTTCCCCATACTTCAGTACAATATGTCATGTAAGGGAGTATTAATGACTGATACAAAGTATATAGTGTGGGTTGATTCAGCAAATATTTCACTCTGTGTAGTATTGCAATTGATTTAAATATTTTACCTTTAATATAATTAATATGTGACTTCCAACACAGTTTATTATCAATTATTACTCCAAGAAATTGAGTTTTGGATACCCTTTCAATCTCTACACCATTTACACTGAGTTTAGCTACTGAGTTGTTGTGATGGTTGTTAAAAATGATAGATTTTGTCTTTCTTAAATTGAGCGTTAATTTGTTTGAATCAAACCACAGTTTAAGCTTTCCTAATTCCTTTCCGAATGTATCCAAAAGTTGTTCCAAATTGCTTCCACTGCATAATAAATTAGCGTCATCGGCAAACAGTATTAAATCCCTTTCTTTTCCTGAAACTTTGCATATGTCATTTATATACATACTGAATAACAATGGCCCCAAAACTAAACCCTGTGGGACTCCACAAGTAACCTTCAGTAACTGTGAGTTTTTGCTACCAACACATACATACTGATATCTGTTCTTTAAGTAACTACATAATCAGGACAGTGCTACCCCCCAATATCATAATTTTGCAGTTTCTTTAATAATAAATTATGATCCACTGTATCAAATGCTTTTTTAAGATCCAGGAATACACCAACTGAATACTCTTTATTTTCAATGGCAGTTGATATTTTTTCTATAAGTTCCATTAGAGCAAATGCAGTTGTCCTCTTGTGTCTGAACCCATATTGCTGCTCACACAATAAATTATTCTTCATTATGAAGTTGTTAATTCTCTCACAGAATATTTTTTTCAAGTATCTTGGAAAATTGTAGCAATAGTGAAATTGGTCTATAGTTTGAAAATTCCCCTCTGTCACCCGTCTTGTATATTGGAATTACTTTAGCTATTTTCATTGCATTGGGAAATATACCTGTTTGGAGAGACAGGTTACAAATATACGTCAGTGGCTTCACTAAGCATTCAATGATAGTTTTGACTAAAAGCATGTCAATACCATCACAATCTGTAGATGTTTTACTTTTAAACGATTTAACAATTTCAATGACCTCTCTCTCGTCTGTGTTCTTTATGAAAATGGAGTCTTTTATAGCAATATTTTTGCTTATTGTATCACCTGTAGGTGCCGTAATGGGTATTTCTCGAGCCCAATTAGGACCAATGTTAACAAAAAATTTATTAAATTCATCTGCAGGTGAGACTGCATTCACACTCTGAGTCGTTTTTTTTTTTTTTTTTTTTACTGACAAGGTTCATAATTATAAAGCAATATTTCACAACAGTGCCCCCACTGTCATTCCATTTTATTGCAGTTATCAAATACAAATTCACATAGTATCCATATTATCTACCACAACAAACTTGTAAGAAATACAACCATGACAAAGGCACAAACGCTCACCTGGTATGCCGACAGATGCAGACATGTTCCTCTAAGCGTTTGCTTTCAAATTTTGATCATAATATCCTTTTAGTGTCAGGTCAAACAGTAGGGTTGTTTGATGCAGCAAAGTTCAGCCTCCACCTCCTCCACCGCCCCGTCACCTACCATTATCATCTTCCTCTACCGGCGTCCTTTGTCCCACCCTTCCTTAATTCTGACTGACTGCTTATAAAGGTCTGACACTGACAAGTACAGCTGTACAGTAGTCTGAAAAGTTGAACTTTTTTCAGCCCTGAGCGCTGCAACAAAAAGTGGCCACCACTCAAAGCGTTTCAGCGCCGAGGGCACTCAGCACTGTAAACGCTGGACTACATACATAGAGAATGAATAGAAAATAGTTGCCCACAGCAGAAAAAATGAGTTTGGTAGACACGCCTCCTAATACTTTTTCTGCAGTGTTTGGCTTCCGTGTTGCCGAGGCGCATGGCCCTATGGCGTGACCAGGCATGTAACTCAGTGGATACGTCTTAAAGGGGCAGAAAAGCGTCTTATTAATACATAAAATAATATTCAAAAATTCCTGAATCCAGGTTGTGACCCGAATCACCACCAAAATCTAATCATCTGTTCCCCGTGCCATTACACACCTTTCCTGAAAATTTCATCAAAATCCGTTCATAACTTTTTGAGTTATGTTGCTAACAGACAAACCAATGCCACTAAAAACATTACCTCCATAAATTAATCCACATTAATCCAGTATCTTTCTGAGATGTTACTTAACTTCAGATTAACTAGTTCCAGACTACAGAGTCTCAGACTATGAGAAGATAGTCAAGAACAACTCAGATCATCTGCTGGAAACCTGATCAGATTAACAATGGGCACATGGTGCCAAGGGATGGGTACTCTGAAAACCAGAGGTGGAATATTTCCATATAAATTTTAGCTGTGTGTGTGTGTGTGTGTGTGTGTGTGTGTGTGTGTGTGTGACTTGAGTTTGACCCATGACCTAGAATGCAGAAAGGAAAAAGAAAGCCTTCAAAAAACTTTATTAAAAGCTAAAAGACACTTTTAAAGGACATTATTTCAAAGTACCAACCACAGAAACCAAAAAACAGGAATGCACAGAGTGCAATTGTGAATGAATATAACTCAAATAAAAAAAAAATGACCAACTGGACCCTCTACCACGTCGGGTAAAATGTATTTCTATTATTTATGGTGGCTGGACTACACTAATCACTCATTTTGAAGTGTGTGTTTTCTCATGTGACACAACTGCTAATACTACTCCTATATTGTAATGTACTGGGCTTCTCCCCTTAAATGTTTGCTGTCTACATGTCTGTTCTTCTCATCTTCTCTATCCCCTCACCCCCCAGCCATTCGCAGCAGATGACCGCCTCTCCCTGAGCCTGGTTCTGCTAGAGGTTTCTTCCTGTTAAAAGGGAGTTTTTCCTCTCCACCGCCGTCAAGCACTTGCTCACAGGGGATCGCCTGATTGCTGGGGTCTTTCTGCAATTGTGGGGGTTTCCCCTACATTTGAAAGTGCTATGAGATGACTGTTGTTGTGAAATGGCGCTATATGAATAAAGTTGAGTTGAATTGAATTGAATATTGCCTTTTAAAGGTCCAGTGGAAAACATTAAAATACAGTAAAGAAAAAAAAAAACAACTGCCATTGCTGATAGGGAGCATTTCAAGACCAGAGATACTGTAAATGACCTGGAAGACTTGTTGACTGGGATGACTGAAACCCTTTAAAAGTATCTCAGGTGATAATCATCTGGAATGTTCAGGTGGAGAAACAGTCCAATACTAATTTGGTATAGGACTCATTAATTTTTTCCGGTTCCGGCTCTGCCGGACCGGCGGCGCCACACGAGTCGGCTGCCTGTTGCAACAGCCTTTTTTTTTTTATCTTCCTTCTTCTTTCTACACCTTTCACTCTGTATATATATCATGGACGCACGGATCGCCCCGGGGGTCTCCCGGGTCGGCGGACGGAGCCACGGTTTGCAGCGGGAGACGTTACAGCGGGGAGGAGCTAGTGCTAGCTAGCACTTGGCCGCCGCCCAGTGCTAATGGGAAACTCGACATACCGGGAGCTGTAGCGAAAACGAAGCGGGTGCCGGGCTGGAGTTTAGGTGGCGTGAAAGAAATATAAGACAGAATAATAAAGAGCGATGGCAAGAACCAAGCAGACCGCTCGTAAAATCTACTGGAGGAAGAAGCCCCCCAGGAGACAGCTAGCCACCAGGGCTGCTCGGAGAGGCGCTCTGGCCACCGGCAGAGTGAAGAGGCCTCGCCGTCACAGGTCCGTGGCTCTGAGAGAGATCCGTCGCTACCAGAAATCCACGGAGCTGCTCATCCGTAAGCTGCCCGTCCAGCGCCTGGTGAGGGAGATCGCTCAGGACTTCAAGACCGTCCTGCGTTTCCTGAGTTTCGCCGTCATGGCTCTGCAGGAGACCAGCGAGACCCACCTGGTGGTCTCTTCTTCGCTAAGGGGGTCACCATCATGCCCAAAGACTTCCAGCTGGCCCGCTGCATCCGCGGAGAGAGAGCTTAGACTTTCTGCTGCACATCCACCAGCCATAATGCTCTGCACTGTGTGTCTATATATATACATTTATAGTAATATGGACATATGTTTGCTAGATGTTGTTTTTTCTTGCCTTCTGATTGTTGCTCTGAGTGTTGCTGTCCCTGTGCTGTTGCAATCCTGGAATTTCCCCATTGTGGGACTAATAAAGGCTTATCTTATCTTATCTTATCTTATCTTATCTTAATTTAGCATAAGCTATCCTGCCTGGTACATAGTGTTATCTGTGCTCTGATGTCATGGCCTCAAGTGTTGAACTCTTATGTCTAATACTGGAATTGTTTTCTATACAAAGATAACCTCAGCTTGAACCAGATGTTGGAGGAGCCAGAGCAGAGTCGAGAAGATCAGCTCACTGCACCAGTAGCAGCAGCAGCAGCAACAGCAGCTAGTATCTCCAACCCAGACAGAACAAGAGGGAAAAGGCTGACCATTCATGAGAAACTTGCTATAGAATTACCAGGAATGTAAATTACAATATACTAAAAAGAATAACATGAACTCAAGATGAAAATCCTTCATGCTGAGTTGTCGATCAAAGAGATGGAGACATGAGACGGCAGCAGTAGCAGGAGCGATATGTCAATGTTCTTTGCAGCAATGCCTCTGTTAACCATGTGCCTTTGTGAAATTAAAAAAAAAAACTTTGTTACAGTGCAATAACAATTCTACTAAAATTTATTAGAGCAATGAACCATCTTTTCTTTCCAGAATAAAATACATAATGCAGATAACTTTATGCACACAGTGGATTCATTTGCAACACACAAATATTCTATTTCAAAATGGGAGGTTCCACACGCCAAAAACCCCAAGGTGATAAGTACTTGTAAGGAAGGAGGTATCGGGGTTCTCCTCACTAATTCACATGAAAGCTTTGTCTGAAGCAAAGATTTCAGCTGCTCATTCTTTATCTATACTGAAACAGTCACGAAAATTTATGCTATCAAATTAATTCAGCTTGTTACTTCGGTCTTTGAGCAATCTTCTCTCTGGTCTTGGTGGTGCTGGTCTTTCAACGTTATTGATGTAAGATAAGATAAGCCTTTATTAGTCCCACAATGGGGAAATTCCAGGATTGCAACAGCACAGGGATAGCAACACTCAGAGCAACAATCAGAAGGCAAGAAAAAAAAAGAGCAGCTAGTATGCATATGTACATATTAATATAAATATATATATATATATATACACTACCGTTCAAAAGTTTGGGGTCACTTAGAAATTTCCTTATTTTTGAAAGAAAAGCACTTTTTTTTTCAATGAAGATAACTTTAAACTAATCAGAAATACACTCTATACATTGCTAATGTGGTAAATGGCTATTCTAGCTACAAATGTCTGGGTTTTGGTGCAATATCTAGATAGGTGTATAGAGGCCCATTTCCAGCAACTATCACTCCAGTGTTCTAATGGTACAATGTGTTTGCTCATTGCGTCAGAAGGCTAATGGATGATTAGAAAACGCTTGTGCAATCATGTTAGGTCTGCAATGCTGTAATTGCTGCAAATGGAGGATTCTTTGACGAAAGCAAAGTTTGAAGGAAAAAATTATTTCAAATACAAATCATTATTTCTAACCTTGTCAATGTCTTGACTATATTTTCTATTCATTTTACAACTCATGGTGGTAAATAAGTGTAACTTTTCATGGAAAACACAAAATAATTGTCTGGGTGACCCCAAACTTTTGAACGGTAGTGTATATATATATATATATATATATATATATATATATATAGACACACAGTGCGGAGCATTGTGGTTGGTGGATGTGCAGCAGAAAGTCTAAGCTCTCTCTCCGCGGATGCAGCGGGCCAGCTGGATGTCTTTGGGCATGATGGTGACCCTCTTGGCGTGGATGGCGCGCAGGTTGGTGTCCTCGAAGAGACCCACCAGGTAGGCCTCGCTGGCCTCCTGCAGAGCCATGACGGCGGAGCTCTGGAAGCGCAGGTCGGTCCTGAAGTCCTGAGCGATCTCCCTCACCAGGCGCTGGAAGGGCAGCCCACGGATGAGCAGCTCCGTGGACTTCCGGCAGCGACGGATCTCTCTCAGAGCCACGGCACCGGGCCTGCAACGGTGAGGCCTCCTCACTCCGCCGGCGGCCGGAGCGCCTTTTCGAGCAGCCTTGGTGGCCAGCTGCTTCCTGGGGGCTTTTCCTCCAGTAGATTTACGGGCGGTCTGCTTGGTTCTTGCCATCGCTCTTTATTATTCTGTCTTTTATTTCCTGCACGCTGCACAAACTCCAGCCCGGCACCCGCGTCGCTCCCGCTTCAGCTCTCCCGGTATGTCGAGCCTCTCTGTTAGCACCGGGTGGCGGCCGAGTGCTAGCTAGCTCCTCCCCGCTGCATCGTCTCCCCGCTGTAAACAGAGGCTCCGTCCGCCGACTCGGGAGACCCCCGGGCGCGATCTGTGTGTCCGTGACACACATAGAGTGAAAGGTGTGCCGGATCAGAAAGCCATCACCGGATCAGAAAGAAGAAGGAAGATAAAAAGACTCAGAATTGAGCCGCTGTTGCAAAAGGCAGCCAACTCGTGTGGCGCCGGAACCGGAAGAAGAGTAGTCAAGGTAATCCATTTTCATCATGCACCATGTGGCATGTTAAACCTGCCTCTGGTCATGTTTAATGTAGGCCCTTATTTGGATCTGGATTAGCCCTAGTCTTCCTTCAAGAAATCTGAATAACTCAGTCTGAGACTATTTTAATCGATGTCTGAGAAAGCCATTTCAATAAGTCCTGGTTTAGAATGTGCTTTAGTCTAGAACTAGGACTTAATCCCTGTACAGGAAACCGGCCCAGTGGAACTAAAGTTCAAACTGGGGAGCTTAACATTTTAAGGTCAACTACGGACATTGAAAACCAAACCAACAGAACCCCCATGATGACTTCCTATGAGTGTTCAATAGTCACCATAGCCTTCACACACATCATTTCTAGGGGTGGGAATCGCGAGGGACCTCACGATTCAATTCAGATCGTGATACTTGGGACACGATATAATCCTAACACGATTCAATGATAATTACCTCTGCCAAGGAGGTTATGTTTTCATCGGCGTTGGTTTGTCTGTCTGTTTGTCTGTCTGTCTGTTTGTTTGTTAGCAAGATAACTCAAAAAGTTGTGGACGGAATTTCATGAAATTTTCAGATTGTCAGAAATGGGGTATCCTACAGATGATTAGATTTTGGTGGTGATCCGGATCACCATCCACAAGAAAACCGCCATTACGGAAAATTACATTTTCCTCAATAACTACTGAACCACTAATCCTATCATTGTAAATCCAATTGCTAGTCATATGTTTTCATGGTCAAGGAATCTGAAAACGTACACACAAACACTGTATGGGGGGAACTGTGGCGCTAAACCGCCATTACGGAAAATGCCATTTTCGTCAATAACTACTGAACCACTAATCCTATCATTGTGAATCCAATTGCTAGTCATATGTTTTCATGTTCAAGGAATCTGAAAACTTACACACAAACACTGTATGGGGGGAACTGTGGCGCTTGGTGGAGGTCTGCGCTCTCCGAGTGCTTTTCTAGTTATGATATTGTGATATCTAGTATCACAATCCCATATATTTCAAATTTTTTCAACTTACTCAACCTCAAATCATGTCTCAGAGTAAAACTGTTGACATTTCTTTCATATAATAAAGGATTCTCGGGGCTTCATTTTCCGCTGAGATACGTCTCTGCACACAGGGAGGGCGGTGGACGGTTTTTAAAATCTGCTAAAACACATTAAAAGGTATGCACAGTAGAACTGAATTATTCAAATTTAGCTGTCCCAGGCGCCACATGGCGATAGGAACGGTTAAGGGGTAAACATAATCCCTAGCGGTCAAGAGTGGTAAATAGTTCAGATTTCCAAGGCTATAACTTGAAAATTGCAAGAGATAATGGCTTACTGTCAATTAGAAAGATGTAGAAAATGATCCAAAGTTTCAGATAGAAATAAATTTATGCATCTAATTTGCATAATGTCGCTGCAGCTATATAAATTACATAACTCAATCAAAAGTTGACTTTGGACACATTTACACAGAACGGCTCGTCTTTTTTTATGCTGTTTTGTCTACAGGGGTATGTTTTTATCAAATCTTTAAAGTATATAAACCAGAAAATCAATAAAATGTAAAAAAAAAAAAAAAACAAAAACAAACAAACATATTTTTCTCTTACCTGTTGCCGGGGGGGGGGGGGGTCTCGCTCACCCACGTGGCCGGTCCGTTTTTGTCCATCGTGGTCGATGTTTTGCGTTTGCTCGGTCATTTACACTCTCTGCCACATCTACAGTGTGTGAATGTGTGTGTGAATGGGTGGATAGCAGGATCTGTAGAGTGCTTTGGTCATCAAGAGATGAGAATAAAAGCGCTATATAAGTGAATGCCATTTACTATTTTACCATTTTACAAACTCTTATGATTATCCCACGTGAATTTTGTTTGTATTACGCGGCTGTTTTTCCTCTTTGATGCAGTTTCAGTCAGAATTGCCGTCGCCATGACCAAACATGGCAGTGACAACATTGGTGCTGAGGAGCTCAAAGTGGAAAAAGGAATAATAATAATAATAATAATAACAATAATGAGGATTTCTTCTTCTTTTCTGTATTCCATGTCAGCCATGATTCCTTCGGCGCATGTCTGCCACCTTCTGAACTGTCAGATCAATACAAATTCTCAGTATAGCTGGGAGATGTCAATAAGTTGACAGGTGCAGTTGCTGCGCTGTGCCACTGGGGGCGTGCGACCCGTTCATGAAATGTGGACAGTTAAAGGGTTAACTTTTTAAAAATACAAAATGACCACCAGGGGAGCCATCTTGAATGTGATTTTGATCAAAATTATATGTTGTCCAGACCTTGACCCAAAGAATATTCTCACAGCATAGCTTATGTTCCTCTGACAAGAAATCTCCACAGAGCCGGCAGATGGGATATGATAAATAATACATCGCATCCCATAGAGGGACAGGATATAATTACTAATCAAGGTTACATTAAAGCCAGTAGTACAGTGCTCTTTTACTAAGTGGTGCCATTAGCAGTGGAGGGCACATTAAAATTGTGGGTCAATGACTGCCTGTAATATGGTACTGTATGTATTTTGGGAACAAGTTTTTTTCCACTGAAGAAATCGACAATGACAATGTGTCAGCATATTGTGTAACAACAGCAATAAACCATACACTTCATTTACAACAAATATGTAGAAAGTAATGCAGTACTGTCAACAATGCTGTCATGATATGCCAGACCATGTCCATGCTTTAAGTTATTTTGATATCTTTGTGTTTTCCCTTATTAGGGCCTGAGCCACTGACAACGTCAGTCGGCGAAAGCCCTATTGTAGCTGCTTTGTTTCTTTATTATTTTTCTGCCTAAATGATCGCATTTTTCACCCTCTGAAGGTTAACCAAAACGCAATTTTTTTTGGCAAACCCCTCAGACCCGGCAAAAAATTCGATAAACTGGAAAACATATGTGCCCCCCCACCCCTCATTTTTGTGGGTGGGGCCAAACGTACAAGGTCTATGGAGACTGGAGACCATAAACTTTGCCGTAGAGACAAAAAATTTGGGTGAGGTGTGCATCACCTCAAGATATGCAAAAAACATCATTGTGGCCCATACCCACCGCCAACAGGAAGGCAGCCATCTTGCCTCAAAGTCGCCCCACCTCCAATTTGGAAAAAAGTCACACCTCGCATTTGAATGCACTAGTCCTAGGAACCTGCTCCGATTGAGCTCAATTTTACATGGCGGCATCTATAGGCAAAATCTCAAAAGGTGTGGCCAGGGCGCCAGGGCGAAATTTGACTCCTCCCCTTACAAATTCAACCACCTGTAACTCGGGCAAAACCTGTCCGATGTGCACCAAACTTTCCATTATCACCCTCTGAACGTTAACCAAAACACAATTTTTTTTTGGCAACCCCTCAGACCCGGCAAAAAATTCGATAAACTGGAAAACATATGTGCCCCCCCACCCCTCATTTTTGTGGGTGGGGCCAAACGTACAAGGTCTATGGAGACTGGAGACCATAAACTTTGCCGTAGAGACAAAAAATTTGGGTGAGGTGTGCATCACCTCAAGATATGCAAAAAACATCATTGTGGCCCATACCCACCGCCAACAGGAAGGCCCCCATCTTGCCTCAAAGTCGCCCCACCTCCAATTCGGAAAAAAGTCACACCTCGCATTTGAATGCACTAGTCCTAGGGACCTGCTCCGATTGAGCTCATTTTTACATGGCGGCATCTATAGGCAAAATCTCAAAAGGCGTGGCCAGGGCGCCAGGGCGAAATTTGACTCCTCCCCTTACAAATTCAATCACCTGTAACTCGGGCAAAACCTGTCTGATGTGCACCAAACTTTCCATTATGGAAAATAGTCCCGCCCCGAACACAACTACATCAAAATCCCTGACAAAAGTTATAGCGCCACATAGTGGTTAACGAAAGAATTGCTGAAAACTGTTTTATTTATTACTCACGCGTTGCTGGCCAGAATGAGAAGAAATTTTCTGAGATTCATCAGAACACAGCGATGATCATAACTGAACATCAACGTTAGCATGACATCAAATGTGTTACCATGGACACGTCCTCCTCGCCATTCAATCCATTAGCTTATGGGGAGGGGTGGAAAGGTCTTGGAGTTATAAATTTTTGAACATATGTTGAGGTCACTGTCATATATAGTCCAATTTGGGTTGACAACCCATAACTTACAGGGAAGTGTTGCCATGGCAACATGGCGACGGTTGACTACTCGCCATGAAATTTCGGAAAGTTGTATCTTGGACAAACTTTGTCTGATTTTCACCAAATTTTCGACAATGGATAACAGTCCCACCCTGAACACTATATAAAATTACAAAAGTTTTAGCGCCGCCTAGTGGTAACAACATTGGACCCTTGTAAATTGGACAAACTTTGTACGATTTGCACCAAATTTTATACAATCAATATTCTCCCTTCCCCGCACTCATCTATATACAAATAATAAACAAAAGTCATTGGGCGCAATGGCGAAGTTTGAATCCTCCCCTTACAAATTCAACCAGCTGTAAATCGGGCAAAACTTGTCCGATGTCCACCAAACTTTGCATGATGGAAAATAGTCCCACCCTGAACACACCTACATCAAAATCCCTGACAAAAATTTTAGCGCCGCCTAGTGGTAACAACATTGGACCCTTGTAAATTGGACAAACTTTGTACGATTTGCACCAAATTTTATACGATCAATATTCTCCCTTCCCCGAACTCGTCTATATACAAATAATAAACAAAAGTCATAGCGCCCCCTAATGATTAAAGGAAGAATTACTGACGACTGTTTTCTTTATTTTTCTCTCACCAGCTTAACAAAATTACATGAAGGAATTACTTGGGCTCATTGATAGTACATGTACATAGTACAGAATTGTTTCCATGGCAACCGGCGTGCTTCAATGGCTTTCTCACCATGCAAAACATGACAGTTACAGCTCAGACAATCCTCATCTAATTTTGGCCAAACTTTGCACAAATCATACTGATCCCACTTTGAACATGTCTGCATATCAATATTCAAAAAACTGTAACACCTGCACCTACTGCTGACATTAGGTACTGCAAAACATTGTTTCAAATTTTGCTCAAACACCAGTACTCAACTCACAATGACATGAAATTTTCAGTGGTTTCTCAGAGTGCATTGGACTACCCTCGGTGGAAGTCACTTTTGTCCTGCGATAAGCACAGTTGCCATGGAAACCCACTCCTTGCCTTTCAATCACGGACACTTGTATATTGGACAAACTTGGTACAATTTGCACCAAATTTTCTACGATCAATATTAGTCCTGCACCAAATGTGTCTACATAAAAATAACAAACAAAAGTTTTAGCGGCCCTATTGTTAAAAGGAAGAATTGCTGAAAACTTTTTTCTTTCTTTTTCTCTCACCAGCAGAAAAAAAAAAAACATGAAGGAATGACTAGGGCTCATTGACAGTACATGTACATAGTACAGAAGTGTTTCCATGGCGACCGGCGTGCTTCACTGGCTTTCTCGCCATATAAAAAATGACAGTTACAGCTCAGACAATTCTCGCCTGATCTGGAAAAAACTTTGCACAAATCATACCGATCCCACTCTGAACATGTCTGTATATCAATATTCACAAAACTGTCACACCCACACCTACTGCTGACATGAGGTACTGCACAAAATTGTTTCAAATCTTGCACAAAGACCAGGAGTCACAATGACATGACCTTTTCAGTGGTTTCTCAGAGTGCATTGGACTACCCTCGGTGGAAGTCACTTTTGTCTTGCGATAAGCACAGTTGCCATGGAATCCCACTCCTTGCCTTTCAATAATGGACACTTGTACATTGGGCAAACTTGGTACAATTTTTACCAAATTTTTTACGATCGATATTAGTCCTGCACCAAACGTGTCTACATAAAAATAACAAACAAAAGTTTTAGCGGCCCTATTGTTAAAAGGAAGAATTGCTGAAAATTTTTTGTCTCTTTTTTCTCACCAGCAGAAAAAAATACATGAAGGAATGACTAGGGCTCATTGACAGTACATGTACATAGTACAGAAGTGTTTCCATGGCGACCGGCGTGCTTCAATGGCTTTCTCGTCATACAAAACATGACAAATACAGCTCAGACAATTCTCACCTGATTTGGAAAAAACTTTACACAAATCATACCGATCCCACTCTGAACATGTCTGCATATCAATATTCAAAAAACTGTAACACCTGCACCTACTGCTGACATTAGGTACTGCAAAAAATTGTTTCAAATTTTGCTCAAACAACAGTACTCACAATGACATGAAATTTTCAGTGGTTTCTCAGAGTGCATTGGACTACCCTCAGTGGACGTCACTTTTGTCCTGTGATAAGCACAGTTGCCATGGAAACCCACTCCTTGCCTTTCAATCACGGACACTTGTACATTGGACAAACTTGGTACAATTTTCACCAAATTTTCTATGATCAATATTAGTCCTGCACCAAACGTGTCTACATAAAAATAGCAAACAAAGGTTTTAGCACCCCATTGTTAAAAGGAAGAATTGCTGAAAATTTTTTTTCCTTTTTCTCTCACCAGCAGAAAAAAAATACATGAAGGAATGACTAGGGCTCATTGACAGTACATGTACATAGTACAGAACTGTTTCCATGGCGACCGGCATGCTTCATTGGCTTTCTCGCCATACAAAACATGACAGTTACAGCTCAGACAATTCTCGCCTGATTTGGAAAAAACTTTGCACAAATAATACTGATCCCACTCTGAACATGTCTGTATATCTATATTCACAAAACTGTCACACCCACACCTACTGCTGACATGAGGTACTGCACAAGATTGTATCACATTTTGCACAAAGACCAGTAGTCAGAGTAAAATGACATTTTCAGTGGTTTCTCAGAGTGAATTGGACTACCCTCAGTGGAAGTCACTCTTGTACTGCAATAACCACAGTTGCCATGAAAACCCACTCCTTGCCATTCAATATGTTTTATACTTTGGAGGGTTGGGAAAGTCCAAGAGTCACCAAATGTGGAACGTACGTCAAAATGACTCTCTTCTGTAGTTCTGTGGTGTCTGCAACATGTACCTAAAATGTAAGTGTTACCATGGCCACATGTCCGAGTTTACTTGATCGCCATTCGTTGGACAGTTGTAATTTGGACAAACTGTGTCGGGCTGTCTCTGGAATTGCTATGATGGAGATTAATCCCACTCCGCACATTTGGCCCCACCCACAAAAATGAGAGGTGGGGGTGCACATATCGTTTCCACTTTATCAAATTTTTTGCCAGGATTGTTATGATGGAGATTAGTCCCACTCCGCGCGCTCCTATATAAAAATATTTGACAAAAGGGCTAGTGCCACTTACTGCTGACAGGAAGATCTGCGCCAAATGGTTTACTTTAATATTCATGCAGCCCTTGCAGTGATGACGGCACATTTTCCGAGCTAGCAAGGGACAGCGGGCACTGGGTTCCGTGGGTGCGTGGGGGGGCGAAGGCCCATTTACTCCTGCTTGCAGGTTTAATTATTATTTGTATGTATTGTCTTCTGTGTTTAGTTCTTGGTGGTTATTATTATCTTGATCACTGGTATGTTTGGGTTTGATGTATGTTTGGGTTTGAAAGTTCATCGATTTAGTTAAATTTAAGACAGCACAAGTCATGTACAGGGCAATTAATAATCAACTCCCAACTAATATACAAAAAATATTTTAAAAAAGAGACAATGATCATAATTTGAGAGGAGACTTAAACTTTACAAAACCCAAGATATGAACAACCAAGAAAAGTATGTGCATATCTGTCTGTGGGGTGGATTTGTGGAACAGTCTGGAGCCGGAACTGAAACTATGTACAAACAGAAATCAATTCAAAAAGAGGTACAAACATTATTTGCTGAAAGGATATATGTTAGAAGGGTAGTATTTATATGTACGATTCACTATGCTCACTCTGGGACACTATGGGACACTATGGAATGGTGGGTGGGACAGCACTGTGTATATCTGTGTTGTTTGAGGCTGGTTTTGATGTATGGACATCAATGTATGCTAGTTAATTGTTTACTTGGGGTCTTAAATGTGGTAATTTGTATATAATTCACATGGGTGTATTTATGGAAAAGGAGATGGAATTAATAAGTGTTCACTTCTTCCTTCTCCCTTTCGAACACTGTATACTGTTACTTTATTGCATTTGTCATTTGTTTTGTTTTTGTTATACTTTTTTGTTTGAAATAAAGTATCTATCTATTATTATTATTCTCATCTTAGTCTTAGTTTTGTTCTTAGTCATCTTGTTTATTGGTATTATTAGTATCATGTTCTTGTATCATATTTATCCTTGCTTTGTCCTTAGTTTGTCATGTCATCCCCTATTTATCGTTAGTGCTATTATTGGTATCTTGGTGTTTCCCTTGTCTTGGTTTTTGTCCTTTATCCATCCCCTGTCTAAGTCCAGGGTTGTGTGTGTACTTGTTTACCTATTGTCTCAGTTCCTCATCTTTCCATACCTGTAGACACTTTACCTCATGTGTAACTGTTCAGCCCTGATTGTTCTCCCAGCAGTTGTGCGTCTTAGTAATTGTTCTGTCCCCTATATATGTTAGTCTGTGATTGTGTTCCTTGTGGCGTCATTATTGTAATGTTATTGTTATTCTGGTTGTCATCAGTGCTAGCTGTCATTATTCCCTTGTGTCCCAAGTTCCCTTCATGAGTTTTTGTAGCCTTGTTCTCCTGTGCTTTTTCGAGCCCTCGTGCTGTGCTTTTTGTTTCTTTAAGTTTGCTGATAAAACATCATTGCACCAGATCAGTCCTGCCTGCCCTCAGACTCCTCTATCCATCTATATCTGCTGTAGGCAGATTTACAACAATTGCTACCAGTAGTTACTCTACAATGTACAGTACCAGAACTGCAAACTTAGTACATGATAATGAGTAAATATTATTTTTCATGCTCTACTAGGCCTGTAACGATAACCAATTTTGTCAGAAGATAAATTTTTCCAGAAATTATTATGATCAACAATGTTATCATTGGTGTCATGAACACCATTTTATGACCAGGACATATAATAATAACATAATCCATGTACATCTTTTCAAAGGACATTGATTTTTTTTTTATTTATTAACAATATCAAACACTGGAAATGAAATGTGGAAAAAATATAAATAAATAATGGCTGCATCTCTTCAGCTGTAACACTGTCTGTGAGCATGTGCCGTTTATCACTGTCACATTTATATCTGCACTGTTGGTCAAAGGCTCTTTATTACCAGAATCTGAGGAAATGGAGGGCTGTGACTGTTCAACCGCAGTTTTGTTCCCACTTGAAAAAATTGAGTGCAATGGTTATGTTTTTAATGCATTTTCAGGTTAGCTGTATTGACAGATTTCATTACAACCATTTTCAAATAAAGGCGACATAACAGCTCATTGACATTAAAGTGCTCTCCCCACTGATTGGGCTTCAATCTGAAATGTTGCCACTCTGGAGCTTTGGAATTCAGCTTTCCATTTATTCTTCCATACTTTGTGGAATTGTGCAGCCGTCAGCAATGGTAGACTGCCTTGAGAGACCCAACCAGGGGCAAGTTGCCCCATCAACATAGTTGAGGGGATCATTAAAGCACATAAACCACTCTACCACTATAGGTGGTGATTCACAGAGGGGAGTGTCCCACATCTTCTTCCACATTTAGCAATTTAAAAATATATATATTTGGACAGAATTGGCATTGACAATTTACCTTTATTAAAATAACAAGTAGAAAAAAAACTGAATCTCAGTGTTACAATAAAACATCCAGATGATCAAAAATTTATGTACAGCCCTAAGAATTAGCGCTAACATGATGGCAACACTTGCTTGCTGCATTTTATTGTGATCCTGCAGCAGAATCGTAATGCTGTATGTTGAAATACAGCTTTTGTTTTTGTCAGGTGACAGTTTCAGCATTGCGTGAAAAGACCCCAGTAGGGCTGTTCTCCCAAGCCAGGATGAGTTAACGCTATCAGTGGTGCTGCATGGCTCTTTTAGCTCTTTTAGTGGTTGCTGGGACAACAGTGTGCTGTGCTGCACAGAGATACTTTCTTTACACTGATGAGATTGTGATAGTGTAAAAAAGAGCAAAAAAATCTCTTCAGGGTTAAAAAATAAGAATATGTTGTCTGGGTAGTTAAAATAAAAAGTCAAGTTTATAACAGAAAAAGCCAAGAAGAGTTACTAATGGTGCTTTTCTTGCAAACAGTCATCCTGTAAGTGTGGATCTTCTCCCGTTAGCAGACAGCCCAAAAAAACTATTGAAAAGACTCATTATAAAGGAGAACCACTGGAAGGCATGAACACAGAGGAAATCGAAGCCTGCACTACAACACAAATCTGTCCGTGTCACTTTAAATTGAGGGTGGTGGGTTTCCTCATTACACTGCTTGCTCCCTGGGTTTTGAGAACAGATGAGAGTGAGCCTTGCAGCCATACTCAGAATCACAACGTTGGCCAAATAACTCGTTTATTTGGTTGAACTTGAAATGTTTCCGTCTAGGTTGAAAACTAACACAAGCTCGCTCTCTGTGTAGCCCACTGAGGTTTATTTTACTTCTATGAATAAAAAGGCAAGACCAGCCCCACAGAGAGACTGACAAAGGGGTGTTGGATACAGAACTAAGGCCATCCATAATTGAAGCAGCTCTCAAGCTGCTGGACTGAATTCAAGAGGGTGTTCCTGCAATGGAAGAAGTCATCTGATATTCAGCTGCTCCTGATTTCTCTCCGACTCTGACACCTTCATTTACTCTCTCTTGCCTGTTCACTCACTTCACCCCTAACACACATGCATTAGTTAAGGAAGAACACTCTTTTCTTTATTCCTACTGTTTTGCCCTCATTTATGTGCTTCATTTTGTCTTTGCGATGCCCCCACTACTTACCCCACTGCATCTGCTTTTCTATTTTTGATTCTATCGGCATCTCCCTCACTTTGGCTCATTGTGTCTCTCTTCATGCATATGTCTTATGCAGAGACAAGCTTCCCTCCGTATGCTGAACTTGAGAATGTAAGAGACTGCAGATGGAAGAGAATAGGAGCTTATCTTGTTTGTGCAGCAGAGAATCTGGAAGAATTGGTTTTACAGAGGATGGTTTCCATTGCAGAGTCTTGCAAACTCTTTAGACAAATAACCAGTCTTCATGACTCAAGTGCAGCGATTCACTTGTTAGTTACACATTATTTTAGGGTAATGCAACAATGTACAATTAATTCACGTCACTGTCTAAGAGGTATGTCCTGTTCAGGGTCACTGGGGAACTGGGGAGTATCTGGGAGTCTTTCGGGAGAGAGGCAGCAAACACCTGGGAGAGATCATCACACATACATTCACAACTACGGACAATTTAAAATCATCACTTAATCTATTGGCGACCAGCTAACCTAATAAGCATGTCTTTGCTCTCTGGGAGGAAGCCAAAGAACCCAGATAGAAACCACACAGCCATGTTCAGAACATGCAAACTTCTTACAGAAGGGTCCCTGAAGGCTGCCTGGTTCCAACCCAGGACCTTCTTGCTGTAACTAACTAACTAACCTGCACTTATATAGTGTAAAACAATAGTACAAAGCACTAAACCACCTTGGTGCTCTATCAATGCATCTAAAGGTGGATTCACACTACAATATTTGGACCAACCTTTTACTGACGTTTTGGCAAACGTCAGGCTCTGCTTGCAAAAGTTAATGATACTTGGTGTTTGTTGGCAAACACTGGCGAAAGTTGTGTTCTTTGAAAATTTTCAGCCTACTGAAAATTTACTGACATTTGGAAATAAACGGCGAAAGCTGTGCTCAGTTTGTAAAAGTTCCTGAGCGCTGGGGTAAGTTATGCCCAGTTTACCTAAGTCAGCCTAAGTAAAAGCTGGGTTTACTCTATAGCATTTGGACGACTTGTTCAGACGTTTTGAAAAATTAGAGAAATACTCAGTGCAGGTCAGCTGACATCAGCGTCAGGTGATGCTCATATAAAGATCAGCATTTGCAGAGGCTTCCTGCAGTTCTGCTTTTGGAGTGAACACATCTGCTTTGGGCATACGTTTCATTATTTACTTTCGTTTGATATTCTTATGTAGTTACTTCTGTATACCCTTTTCCCCTGTTCATTCATTCATTCATCTAAAAAATAATAAAACTCCAACACTAAGTCCGCAATTAAAATGTGAATGTGGATGGAATAAAAAAAAAAAAATGTTTAGTGACCCTGCTGGAAAAACCAGCATGGACCAGCACAGACCAGCATGCTGGTCACCAGCATGATTTGTTGTGTTTTGAAGCTGGTCATACCAGCATAGATCTATGCTGGTCAATACTGTTTTTTTGTTTTTTTTCAGCAAGGGAATCATCATTTAAATAAAATGACGGGTGATTATATTTTGACTGTTACAACTCTCTCCATTAAAATAACATAAAATCCAGTGAAATCTTCCAATCATTTTTGGAAGATTATATATATACATATATGTAGCTGGCTGGCAGAGAGTAGACAGACTGTGACTGAAAATTTCATGGAAAAAAAAAACATTATTCCACATACCAAGAAAATGTTTTTTGAGACAGCAAAAAAATAAATAAATAAATAAAATAAATGATCGGTCTCTGCTTCCAATGCAACCAGTAATCCCTACTGGCAAAAGACACGTTTGCACAACAGCACAGCCTGGTGGTAGAAAAATAACACTGCAAAGACACGAAACCCAAACCACTCACCAGACCACACCCATGACACCATCAAATACCCGTTTTATATATATATACACACTACCGTTCAAAAGTTTGGGGTCACTTAGAAATTTCCTTATTTTTGAAAGAAAAGCACTTTTTTTTCAATGAAGATAACTTTAAACTAATCAGAAATACACTCATATATACATACATATACAGAAATACATACATATATATATATATATATATATATATATATATTTAAAAAACATGTCATACACACCATGTTATAACCAAACAAATACTGTACATTGTCTTCTTACATATATATCTTCTTTTTTTAAATTCCCCCTTCTCTCTATTTCTCTTTCATTCCTGCATGTCTGAACTGAGTTTTGATCTTCAGTCAACGTTTGCCAATGGAGCTTAACTTTGGCTGACTTAGGCAAACTCTGAATAACTTAGCCCAGCGCTCAGGAACTATTACAAATTGAGGACAACTTTCACAAACGTTTATTTCCAAACTTCGGCAAATTTTCAGCATGCTGAAAAGTCTCAGCGAATACAACTTTTGCCAGCATTTGCCAACAAACACCAACTTTTATCAACTTTTTCCAGCAGAGCCAGAAGTTTGCCAAAACGTTAGTAAAAGTTGGTCCAAACGTTGTTGTATGAATCCACTCAAAAAAGCAGGTCCAGGATGGCAGAAAGCCTCCACAAATGCTGATCTTTATATGAGTGTCGCCTGACGCTGATGTCAGCTGAACTGCACTGAGTATTCCTTTGCTTAAGTTAACCTAAGTTGGCAACTGCTACACATACGCTAGCCTAAGTTGGCAAAAGTATGACAACGCTGAATGCAACACTGGCAAATGCTAAAAAAAGTTCATAAAAATTTGTAAAAGTTTGTAAAAGTTGGTGTGTGCTCACAAACGTACTTTCACCAACATTTGGACTGATTTCTCTGATTTTTCAAAATGTCAGTAAAAGTCGGTCCAAAGGCGTGTGAACCCAGCTAAAGCAGCAATAATTATGATTATTGCCCTTATATTATTATTAAAGATTATAATAATAATAATAATTATAATAATTATTATTATTAATGTTGCCCCAAAATTTCACAACTGATGCATCTTTAATACTAACCAGAGTGGTGGCCTAGAGGGAAAGCATCTGCCCCACAACCGGGAGGTTGTGGATTCAAGTCCCGGCCGGGTCATACCAAAGACCATATAAAAATTGTACTTCCTGCCTTCTAGCTTGGTGCTCAGTAAAACTAGAATGGAGGAAGGAAAGTTGGTTATCCAGTCACAGGGGATGCACAAGCCAGTATACTCCCTGTGCCAGTCCCAAGTCCGGATAAATGCGCAGGGTTGCGTCAGGAAGAGCATCTGGTGTAAAAATCCTTGCCAAATCAACATGCGGATCATTGTGATATAAGGTGATGATACACAGTGGTGACCCCGAAAGGGAGCAGCCAAAAGAGAGGAAAAAAAAAGACAATTGAAATAAGGTGAACAATACATTGTTTCTATAATTTTTTGTTTTAATATATTCCATCTTCAGCGTCAGGGAGACAAATAAATACACATAAAAAAAAAATCAAAAGAAAATTTTGGTAGTTTACCAATTTCGTTGCCGCCTGCTTATGTTGCCTTCAAGGTTTGAGGACCTAGCATTAATCAAAAGGTGTTAACACCACCCTATTATTTAGGAATTCACACTTTAAAAAGGGAGATTTTGTAATAATAAAAAAATAAGAAATGCCAGAAAGCCATATTAAAGTATGGTCGAGACTCAGATGTCTGAAATCTTGGATATTTTTAATTTTTTCACTAGAAATCTCCATTCAGTTAACCCCTTGCACTCTGGTCAATTTCCCTAAAAACGCCAAAAAATAACGTACCCAAAGTAAATCAAAAGCTGTTCTTCAACCCTTTGCAACATCTTCATGGGGTTGGTCTCATTTAAAAGAAAACACTTTTGAATTTTTTTGGCAAAACAGTCATAATCTCTCGAAGTGCTCCGGCCACTGAGTAACAGTCATCTAAACATACTGAACTTGAAGAAAATATATTTCGCCTGGGTGTTTTTTTGGATACAAATGCTTGCAAATAACACACAGCTTCAGATACTGGCTGGAAAATGCAACAGAAATGTAGAACCAAGTGTTATCCAGCTGAGGTCAAAATTTTGTAACAATACCACAAAAGATGAATATATTACATAGCCTTTTTCTTAGGTTGTTCCCAGGCGTTTTTGAACTGTGCCAAATTGTGCCAAATGGCACAGTCTGGAAAAACGTCTGTAACTTTTGAATGATTCAATATAGAAGCTTCATCTTGGGCTCTAATGAAAGGTGAAGGGCTGTGTGTGTGTGTGGGGGGGGTTGTTTATTCATGAATGAATGAATAAATGAACAAACAAGCCCCCACACACAAAGAAGCATGCCACGTAAAAAAAAGTGTGGCTTTTTTTTTACAAGAAAAAATAACCTACAGTGCACTAAAAATTATACTAACATATTTGTAATGTAGAAGATAACAACTCCCCCCCCCCCCCCCCCCGCTACAGAGGACGGACATCGCCCATCGCTACATGACGGAAAGCGGTGACGGTGCGCCGCGGTCTACTACGCACAGTTGGACTAAAATATCTGCAATATATCTGCAATCCGCTACAGAAGAGTAGCGGCGGGGGGGGGGCATTCACAACATGATGGGGGGCCGTTTGCAACATGACGGACCCGGACCGCTCCGGTCCGGGTCCGTCATGTTGCGATAATGCACAGCTGTAATTTACCGATCGGTCAAAAGTCATTTGGATTACAATTTTCAGGGATAAAGAATAATTTAGCTTATAACACTTACCTGTCCACAACAGCAAAGTCGTTGGCGAACTTCTCTTCCTCATTGTCAGACGAACATGACACTGGTCCGCTTGTTACGGACTCGTGGTTCTGGTCACGCGACCCGGTCAAACCATAATTCCATTATTGCGGTTTTTGCGCTTCCATGATTGCGGTTTTGGCGAACGATTTTTCAAAACAAATAAGAACAGTAGTAAGAAAAAAAGACTGGCGAATGCCTGTGTGTCACCCAGCCTTACACAAAACAGCTTTCGAACTTCTGTGCTTCAATTGGCTGGCTGTATTCGCAGCCGTTGGTAGGCGGGTCCTTCTTGCTAGGTTTTCAGTCATTGGTTCTTCAAGGTTTCAGAAACCCAATTCAAGGCTCTTATTAGTTGAATGAGAGGTCAATCACATCTAAACCAATCAAAGCACTCCTTTGGCTTTCTGTTTGCGGCTGTGTCTGTAGTGGAAGAACGGAAATGCAGCTTTTTTTTTCAGTGCGCTCTAGGACGCAGCGCCCTCATGCGCCCTCGTGCGCTCTAGGACGCAGAGACGTGTCCGCCCGCGGTACACCGGAGTGCAAGAGGTTAAATGGGCAAAATGATATGTTTCTGCAATCATTCTTTTTTTTTATTAATGAAATGATTTCATTTTTAACTCACGGAGGACAACCATGTCTCCATTGAACGCAGTAAGCGAAAACACATCCACACATCTCCCAGTTTTCCCCAACCACCACCAAACATCTAGAGCTTAAAGACAACAAAAACAACAAAATTTAGAAAAAAAAATACCTTTCCTATTTTCTCAACACTTCTACCTGATACCCATATGACACTTAAATCTTTTTCAAAGTGCAAAGACTTCAGTCAATTCCCTCTGCTAACTTTCACAAAATTCAAGCGATAACCAACCTGTACATATGTGTGTATGTGCATAAATAACATGTATAACTTAAAAAATTACCTCAAACTATCCATTCATACATGTATTTATAAATACAAAACAACAGAAAAGTGTCATGTCTGTATCATTTCAGATCGATTTCATTGCCACAAGATGCTCAGCATCGAGTCCCTTCCCCGGGCCTGGTTCCAGAGCAGGGCCCTGGTAACCCCATACTGGGTGGGCTACACTGAATCCTTGATATTTTATCTGTCATGGGAATCTACTGGACCACTTTTATTCTGGCCCTTCACCCATGACCTGTTTGTCTTGGGTGACCCTCAGCATAACTCCTGAGGGTCACTCTTCCCCCAACATTCTTTTTTGGAACTGCACTCGCTCGGTCAACACTCACCCTCTGTGCAGGGTTTGCGCATGATGTGACTCATCCACTCACTTGTGCACCAAAGCGTTTGTGCCGCCATCAGTTGGCTTAACAGAGAGGGTGAGAGGGTCAGAGTAGAGCCGCTACTCCTCTACAGGATGCCTCGCATGTGTGGTGCTTCAGGCACATTCTATTGGGAGGAGACAAGACTACGTGGCTGGATGGATGGATAAGCATAAGTGTTATTCTAAATCACCAATTGTGGCATTAATGATAAGTATTTCTGTTGATGAACTTTGAGCAACAAAAATATATTTAGTTTTGGCTGGGGAAAAAATATTCTTTTCTGGAGAATATTTTCAAAATAGAGCAAATAATCAAAAATATGAAGAAAAACAACTTAATCCACAACAAGCTAAATGGTTTGATAAAAGCTTAGTGTTTTTTCTCAAAGTAGCAGAAGCAGAAACACAGCAAAGTTCTAGCAGTGGAACAATAAATATAATGAACATATTTTGAAGGAGTAAGTTAGTGTGCCAATTCTTTGCATTGGCACACTAAAATAAGTGAACTAAAATACTTTAAAATTGTTTAGTCCTGGATATTTTCAAAATTTTCAGCTGTAGTTTATTATGGTCCTTTTCAGAGCAAAAGTAATGTCACCCAGATGTCACACATCAGATAAATATTTATCATTGCCATTGATTAATCAAATATCATCATTAATTCAGAAATATAAAATAAATCATTGCAAAGTGCATTTCAACAATGAAAATCTTGAATTATCTGCTGCCCCCCCCCCCAGAGTCTAAAACAACAGAATATGAAGTGGGTTCAAAATCAACTTTTACTTTTTTATTTTCATATTTATGCAAATGAAATACTATCTCAGTGACAGCAAAACAACAGTTTATAACAACAGTAATTAACACGACTGCTTCAAGAAGAAAGTATTTTATTTAGATGATGACTTTAAATACAAAGAGATCATAACAATCTGAAGCTTCTACAGCGAGGCAAGGCATTTTAAAGGTGAAAAATATCAAACCTCAATAAGTGCTGCTGAAACACAACGACTTTAATCTATTTATAACATGACATTTATTTTCAGTCTCACTTGCTATTTGCAAGCAAGAGCTTGTAACATGTGTTGGGCTTATGGATTTCTGGATACAATAAAGATACTTAGAATCTGCTCTTTTTTGTGTCGACAGTGAGATTTGTGATTATTCTGTTTGAATGGTCAACAGATATGCAGACAGTGCCAGTGGTGATAAGTAAATATGTGCCACTGTAGCTGCAATGGTTTACTTTTCGTCATGGATTGTTGAGGCTGTCATGAAGTTGGTTTACATGTAAAATCTTTAACTTGGGCGATTTACTTCTGTGCTGAATGCATTCATTTGCAAATAAAACCCCACAGACTAATGAGAGCTGATAGCTGTATTATCTGCAATTATACCTCCTGCAGTGCATTGTTCAAGCTAAGCTTATAAACAAATTTGTGCTTTAAAACTGTGAATTAGAGAAATTGAAATTTTATAAACTACCACTCATTTACTCAGTGGTCCATACTTGTCCCAAGACAAGAGCATCATTTATGTGGATCCTAATATTATAGTAACATATAACTACAGTATAAAGAACACTGATGTTACTAGTATTTGTCCCTATGCTGTGGGAGCTCTCTGTTGTAGAAAGCAAAACCCAGTGGAAAACGGGGTAAACATCAATTACATTAAGTTATTTACAACATAAAAAACAGGAGCTGGAATGGAGGTTATTTACAGAGCGAATCGCTCTGTACATAACTAAAGAACCATAAATATGATTCTATATAAGACCTACAAGCCAAGTCATCAGATGATTCTGGGCACTGAGATCAGTTGCTATGCTAGGAAATCAGATTATTTCAACCCTGGGGCTGAAGTAATATTAGCTTTTTTTTTTTAAACTTTAACATTTTGAAAAGTTAGTGAGGTGAGCAAATACAATCAAAATGAAATAAGACTATTAATGTTTTGACTCCATGGAGCTGACATTTCAAATCAATTTTAGACACAAAATAGAGTCTGTTGTCCAACAGAAAACGCCTCATATGGCCATTTTTAACACTAGGTATTATGATCTAATATGTTTGTTTTGACATCAACCAACCTCTAGTGGTTATGGAAATAATTACATGAACTGACAAGGCAGAGGGTTACAGTTGTAATGTGAGTAAAATAGACGGCTCACCTTTTCCTAACCCTCACCCTTACCACTGCCCTAACCATAATTCCCCAAAATGTGTACTTAATGCATATAAGAAGTAAATTGTGAAACCAGAAGTGAGTCGCAAATGCCGACGTGACAGTTGAAATAGATGGCAGGGAATGAAAAGACAACAGAAGGATGAAAATGGCTCTCCAGTATGGGAGAACTGCTTTTAGTGCCATCCCCAGTGCCCTGTCTGCCTCTGTATACTGATTAAGGCCATTTTGAAATGGGGTATATAATCATACGGAAATGATAATAATGCACAACATCTACCTTTACACACATCTGTACAGTTCTCTACACATTACCAATATCCCAGATAGCTGGTACTAAATTTCGCACACAACCTGAGAAATTGTGGGTTTCTTGGTGGGGATTTTGCATGTGATTTACTAGCAAATGTTGTGTACATGACAGGTGGAGGTGGGCATAATTATCTATGTTTCTGCCTTCAAGGATCAAAAACTGACCTGCAAACACAAGATGAAATGTGATCCAGGGGAAATTAATGGTATTAGGGAAGCAGGCAAATAATCCCTTTAATGTATGACAATCACAAAATCTCAGCATTATAAGAAGAAACGCAACATAGAAAAATGTCAGATATGAGACTCAAGTTGAGACCTGGGGAGAATGAATGACATTAAGAAAGGATGGCAAGATATAAGGCAGAGAACTAGGGGGAGCCAGGGAGGTGGAGGGGGCAGCAGAGGAGATGACAAGCAAAGATGTGACAGATCATCGCTTCAATCAGTGACCTGCAGGGTCCAGTGTGCTCTGGGCACAAGGAGGGATGGGATGCAATGGATGAGAATAGGCCGTATTAAGCCTTGTGTATACCTGGCATACACCTTGGACAATTAAAGACTGAAAAACATAGCCTGATCTGAGTCTCGTTTTTTGTGGGAACATTTGGATGGTAGAGTAAGAATTTGGTGTAAACAGAAGAATAAAATGATGCATGCATAGAACATCATGGATATGCAGCCAACAAATCTACAGCAACTGTGTGATGTTACCATATCAATATGGTAGATTCACACAGTGAGGAAGGTGAGGAATGTTTCCAGCACCTTGCTGAATCTGTGCTATATAGGATTAAGGCAGTTCTGAAGACAATATGGATCCATCAAGTTTGCCCATCTCTATCTGGAAAAACAGTAGGTTGAAACATGAATGGCTCTGGTACTAGGAAGTAGTCTACACTACTAAACATAAAGCATAAAACAAAAACAAACCTTTCCAGGACGGAATGTGATTGTGATATATGGGAAAGAGTACAATGTACCACGCTGCGGTTGCATGTAGGCATGTGTGACATCATCATGCTGCAGGTATAATAGCCGGCTACCCAGGGCTAGCCAGTCTCTTGTGAACTCTCTCTCTTGCTCTCCACCTTTGGTGTACCACCTCCCAGTTACCTCACTGTGTGCTTCCTCCTAGCTGTTTGAGCTAACATTTAATAAAGTTAACCTCAACATGTGGACCTGTCTGCATCCATTATTTCCAAACACAACATTGGCGACAAGGAGAAACTTGGGCAACATCAAGACGGAAATGCTGCTGACAGCTCTACCACTGTTCCTTGCTTTGCCCAGTAAGCCGTCCATTCCTTGGTCACATTGGCACGAGTCACTTGAAATGTTTGTGTCCACCATGGACCTAGCTAAAGCTAGGGAGCTAAGGCTGTGCGCCATGCTAATCCACTGCCTCGGAAGCAAGGGACAGCATGCCTTTAGGACACTCGGACCTACGGATAGCTATGATGAGTGGGCCGCTTTGTTAGCCAGACACTTCGCCACCCCTGAGAGTGTGTTGGTCAGGAGGATTAGATTTTGCCAACGCCGATGACGTGTAGGTGAGTTGGTCCAGCAATATGTTGCCGACCTCCGCTATTTGGCCAGCACAAGTAGGTTTGCACAACTGGAAGATGAGATGGTGTTGGACCAGTTAGCAGAACACACCACCAACTCAAAGTTGCGTGAGAAGCTGCTAATGGCGCCGAACGACCTGCCACTCTCCTGGGCGGTGGAGTTGGCATCCCAGCTAGATGCCGCGGCTCAGCTAACCACCCAGCTAGGAGCCTAAAGCCCACACTCCCCATACTTTGCTCCGCTAGCACAAGCTGCTACCTCGGCTGCTGAGCCCACTGACCCCACATCCTCCCAAGAGGACCCCAAGGTTAACATCGTGGAATGACAGGACAATACAACACGCTGACCATGTGGTAACTGTGGCTCTCCCTCGCACCAGACACATGCACCTGCCTGCCCTGCCAAAGGACACAAGTGCCAACACTGCGGTAAGCTGAACCATTTCGCCAAAGTGTGCCACTCAGCCCCGGCAAGCCCACCCTCTAGCTCACTCAGTCAGCCCAGTCCAACCACCACACATTCAGTGGACTCCACCAACACACTGCACAAGTGGTGCACAGTGGAATTGGACGGTGTCCGTCTTCCACTGCTGCTGGACACTGTTGCCACAAGGTCCCTGATGGACAAGGCCACAGTGAAGACTGTCTTCCCCCCGCATCCAATCGACCCAGATGCGGTGGAACTGTTTGGGTATGGACACGTAAAGTCAGCATGGTAGGAACCATCACTCTATCGGTTCGCTACAGGTCAAGAGTCCTCCCAGCGTTCACATTCAAGTGACATGCCTCAGTGACAACATCCTGAGATGTGATCTTTTCCATAAGCTGGGCTTTTCCATCATAGATCACATAGGATTCTGTTTGACCACTTCCAGCCCGAGTCCGCTTCGCCCAGACATAGGCGTAGCCACTCCTTATTTCACACTGCACATTGACCGGAGCACAGAAGAGTGGGGACTGATCTTTGCAGGGCATAAGCCCCTCAGAGGCGCCGTCTTGCTGCAAGAGTTCCAGTCTGTGACAACGCAAGACCTGGAAGATCTTGGGGTTCATCCGGTCAACAATCTGGATGAATCCGGACTGGGACTTTGCTGATAAGCCAACCACAATTCCAGCAAGGTGACCCCCAGATTTGCCTGAGCTGGCGCCGCCAGGGGTGCGCCCAACACGGGCTCGATGGGTTGTAACAATTTTTAAAAAAAATTTCTGATGTCATGTTTGGAAATAAGCCTTAGGTGGTTCTCACAGTGGTCCAGTCAAGTACATAAGCATAACTTGTTTTACATTAAGCATATGCTAATGGTCATATCGGCTCATTTGGCCACATCTTGTGTGTTTAATTTTACATCAGCCGATATGCCAGTTTGTCTTAATGTTTACTTGCTACCTTTGCTAAGGCTAACCACAGACATAGTTCTAAGCTTTTTTTTTTGGGGGGGGTGTAAATGTGATATATGGAAAAGGGCACGACGCACCATGCTGCGGTTGCATGTACGCATGTGTAACATCATCACATCGCAGGTATAACTGCCGGCTACCCAGGGCTAGCTGGTCTCTTGTGGGCTCTCTGTCTTGCTCTCCACCTTTGGTGTACCACCTCCGTTACCTCACTGTGTGCTCCCTCCTAGCTGTTCGGGCTAACGTTTAATAACGCAAACGTCAACACATGGACCTGTCTGCATCCATTATTTTCAAACACAACAGTGATCTTTTCAAATGGGAACCCAGCTGCAAGGGAGTTGTTGGAGAAACTAGTTTTCAACTTAGAATAGAATAAATTATATAAACAGATGAATCCGTCTAATCAAGCTCTGGTAACACCTCAAGATTATTTTAATGGGTTATTCTATCATTTTTCTCATAGATAGCTCCTTTAACCTGACAAACATGTTGCTGAGCTGTGTGTAGGTAACAGGGCTCTATCCAATTATCCAAATATATTTTTGTTAAATTAGTAGTTTGTTTTGCAATTTAGGTATTCAGATATGTGGTGGTTTTTTTTCTAACTGCTTGACTCTGATTCATAATGAATGCCAAGAACCATTCACCCTGTAACTGATGTTACTGTATATTACATTGGACCATGAAATATTTAAGGATACATGTGACAGTGTCTCACAGAACATTTGACAAGCATTTGCTGTTCAGGTTGAGACCGGACAGAAGAAACAATAATAATAATAATAATAATAATAATACTAATAATAACTGCAAGCAGCAATAATTGGGTTCAAGTAGATGTAGACTTCAAGGTCTTGCATTGTTTAGCAAGAGCATTTAAAACCTAAGGTGTGCTATACATTAATTTTTAAAGCAGCACTATGTAACTGTCTTGTTCCTTGTAGGAACACTGAAAAGGCTACAACCACAACAACTGCGACTCAGTCCCTACAGCCAACCCCAGGGTGCTTTGTTGTTGGTGGCTAAAGACGTGCCCTGTGATTCGCTGCTGGGACAGAGGCCACAGCCTCCACAGCTGCTGTCCTCCCAGTGCTTACACCAAAAAAAGAACTTTTTCAGGCAATGTGGGTCAACTCAGTCTATGGGGGAAATGACAAATGTTGGTGTACCATCAAAATAATTTTGTAAACTTTATTTTGAGATGAAAATCTTATATAGTGGGCGGCACGGTGGCGGAGTGGTTAGCACTGTGGCAGCACAGTAACTCATCCTTGGCCGGGGGATCCTGGGTTCGATCCCAGCCCCCGACCAACAGTGATCTGTGTGGAGTTTGCATGTTCTCCCCGTGTCTGCATGGGTTTACTCCGGGATTTCTCCGGTTTCCTCCCACATGCCAAAAACATGCAAGTTAGGTTAATTGGCATCAAAACTGGGGATTCTAAATTGTCCTTAGGTATGACTGTGAGAGTGAATGGTTGTCTGTCTCTCTGTGTTGGCCCTGCGATGGACTGGCGATCTGTCCAGGGTGTACCCTGCCTCTCACCCAAAGATGCTGGGATAGGCTCCAGCCCCCCCGCGACCCGAAAAGGATTAAGCGGAAGAAGATGAATGAATGAATCTTATATAGTGTTGCTTTAAAATGCAGAGGAGAAAAATACTGAACTTCAATTGTTGTTCAAAAGAATAAGATCTCCTTGGCAAGATTCAAACCTGTGACCTCCAGCATACCAAGATATCCCCTTTACCACAACACCACACAATTCCTTCAGTTCACACTCTGACTTTCTCAAATGATAAATGTTATATTGACAGGATTCCCAGTAGCAGTAGTACAGCATTTACAAGTTAATGTGCGCTACACATTGTTTTCAAATGCACAGAAGAGCCATGTTTCACTTTAGAACAGGGGTTACCAACTGGCGGACTCCAGTCCAGATTCGAATCCTGAGAGTTCTCCGTCCAGATCCTAAAGTCTTTTGATACAATTTGGGAAAAGGGAGACTGTTTTATTTTGGTGGGGAAAAAAAACGAAAAAAGCTGAAATAAACTGCTGCATTGGCGACCACCTGTCAGATTATGGCACGAGCCCTTGGGCGCTCTCCTGCTGCAGACTGCCCTCTCCGCTATCCCACGAGCACCACTCTCTGCAGAGACTCTATGGCTCCAACTGCTCCAGAGAGTATACAGCGGGTTGCAAAATCAGGTTCGCTGCAAGCACACCCGCCCCACCACCACACACACACAAAGCCGACATCCACTCCAGACAGACCACTCTGTATCCACAAAAAGAAGCGCCGTTGTGAGCCGAGAGTAGTCTATGCTGGGATGCAGAGGTGAGGTTGCTGGTTATCACGTAAAAACTCAATAAAAGCTCCGTGTGTTACTGAACATAAAAAGTTCCACCTCCCCTTTCCCTGTAACCATGGAGTTAAAGCTCCATCCATGTTATAACAGGGTTTACTGTTGAGATAAAAAAAAAAAAATGTCAAGGAATTCTGTCCTGGAATTATATTTTGTGTCCATTTTTTTGTCTTAGTTTGAAAGTTTTTTCTGCACTGAAAATACTGTGTAGTGGTGGACTTTTTGTGAAATTTAGTTTTTTAGATATTAATCTTTTCTTAATGCAATGCCATTTAGTTTGTGTTCTCCTGTATAACATTTTTAGGATTTTAGTCGTAGAGTTTAGAATTTTAGACCTATTTATTTGGAGTCAGCAAACACATTTAGTGTTCTCCTGTATTATAAAACTTTATATAACATTTTGTTTGAAATTGACAAAGAATTCATTTTTTTTGTTTAAAAATTAATATAGAGCTAAAACCAGCTAAAACATGAGCTTAATAAAATAATGTGTGAAAGCAAGTTAAATGATACTGGCCTGTCTGGAAACAGCTGTGGTCTTCTGAAAGAATGTGATGGAAAAATTCTGTGTTACACTGAGTTATATGATCTTTTTATGAATATGAATATGAATTTTTCCTTATAAAGCTTAATGTGTATACCTAGGAAATCCTGTTAACATATTTGGAGTTGTTGAGTAGTGGGGAAAAAAAACAGATTGAAGGATGCTGATGTAAGTGTGAATGTTCAGTTCTATCGTTGACTGTTCAGCTGATCACTAGTGTTTTCTGCATGAACTCGGCAAATACAATCTTAGTCATGAATGAAATATCAAGAGGCTCAGCAAACCTTATCACACTGAGTCATGAATGAACTCATCAAAAAGAGACCCACCCCAAGGGTCACTTGGATATAATTAGCCAGAAATACTCTTGTCATGGGCAGCGGGAGCGTGCCCCTCCCCTCCGGTCTCACCTTCTCCAACTCATCACAGCACCTGAGGCAGAAGACACACCTGCGCCCGCTCATCGGCCAGCGTACTTAAGGAGGTCTCCTCCGCACAGTCTACGCTGGCTCGTCTGGGTATACTGCCCGTAATCAGGCAAGCTGTGTACAATCTAAATGTTAACACGTCATTAACATTTATTCTCTTTTCCCTTCTCAGGTTGCTGCCACTGTGTAGGTGTGTCACCGGGACTGCGCGTGCTCTCCTGCCCCACCACACTGTCCTTCAGCAACTTCATCCCCCCGGTCAGGCACTATCAGCTCCACTACCCCTCCTTACCCTACTGGTTCGTCTATTCCCCGCTGGGTCCTGCCGGTCCTCTCTGGATTTCCCAAGTAAATGGTAATTTGGCTGGCCCATTTTCCCCTTACTCCACTCCTCAGCTCACGGCTCTCGTCTTCTCTCCACAGGTCCTTTCCCCGGCGCGTGACTGTTTCTGTAGCTGTGCGCTGTTGTATTTTGCTATTAATAAAACTGTCAAACGTGCCCTTCTGTGTGGTTCCCTCCTGTGTTTGGCATCGTGCAAGTGACCTGTCAAAACTTAATATGTCGTGACAGAATGAGCCAGCCAGGACGGTAGCTCAGCCGGTGCCTCACCGCAGGAGCAGTTTGCTATGGATTGCCTAGCGGTGACTGAGCAACAGCTCGCTGCGCTGATGCAACAGGTATCCAACATGACTACGTTGTGGTCCGCAGCGCATCCCACAGGTGCATCCCCTCAGCCTGCTCCGCGCACTACGATGCGCCATACCACCTCCATTCCCATGCCTTCCCCATACGCGGGGGAGGTGGGGAAGTGTAAGCCTTTTCTATTTCAAGTGCAGATGTACCTAGAGCAGGTCGGGGGGGGGGGGGGTATCTGGAGGATGTCGCTAGGACCTAGCTTTTCACCCTGTTGCTCAAGGATCGAGCCCTGGAGTGGGCTCAGTCCACTCTAGACAACCCTGAAGGGCACCGTTATATGTTTGACCAATTTGTGGCCGCTTTTACCTGCGCGTTTGGCCGGATCGAGCGTCAGGGCAACGTAATGAACCGCCTAATGGCTGTCCGCCAGGGTACCCAGTCAGCAGCCGAGTACTCGGTGGAGTTCCGGGTTGTGGCGTCCGAGTCGGGGTGGTGCTTTACGTAATGCGTTCCTCCACGGATTGAATGACCAACTCTGTGACAATCTGGCGGTTCATCCTGTCCCGGAGACACTCAACGGCCTCATAGATCAGGCGGTAGGGCTGGACAATCGGCACTGTGAGCGCGCAAAGGAGTGCGGCCCCACCCGTCGCCCGTGCGCCGAGCGCGTACCCGGTGTGGTTACTGGCACTGGTGGCGCCGGCTCTTCGCCCAAACCGATGGAGCTCTCTCAGAGCCTAACCGATGATGAGCATCGGCGAAGGCGGAGGGCTGGCGCGAGCACGTACTGTGGTTCACTCAATCACAGCCTGGACGAGTGCAGCCAGCGGCCAAAAAGACACAGCCCATCAGTAACCTTGGGGGGGCTGGCGGGCGGGACCAAATCTACCTCCCTGGCAATTTTTCTATTTCGGCCCTCGTTCGGTTGCCGGGGGTCGAGAGGAGGGTTATGGCACTGATTGATTCGGGGTCGGGGGGTAATTTCGTGTCTGCTGTTTTCGTCAAGCAGGTGGGCATTCCCACACGTAAACTGCCCTATAATCAGAGAATCACCGCTATATCTGGTGGCAAGGTCGCGGTGGTCACCCTGAGCATGGTGCGTATATCCATCCTTCTTTCCAGGAACCACCAGCAGGAACTATCATTCCTGGTTCTCCCTGTTTCATCGTCCCCAGTGGTTCTAGGTTATCTGTGGATCCAGAAGCATAACCCAACGATCAATTGGGCCAAAGGTACCATCTCTGCCTGGAGCCCGTTTTGTATGGCCAACTGTATGCGTTCAGCTGAATGAACATCATTGCTCGCTGTTCCTCCCTCTTGGGCTGAGCCGCCGGACCTCAGCCTCGCCCCTCGGGCATATCACGATTTGGGCGAGGTCTTTAGCAAGTCAAGAGCGTTGTCGCTGCCGCCTCACCGCTCTTTCGACTGTGCTATAGACCTCATCCTGGGGACAAGGCTGCCGTCCAGCCGGCTGTATAACATTTCTGCCTCTGAGAGGGAGGCAATGGAGCAGTACATTAAGGAGTCGCTGAACACTGGCCTTATTCGGCCATCTTCAGCTCCGCTCGGGGTCGAGTTCTTCTTCGTCTGTAAGAAGGATGGCTCGCTGCGCCCGTGCATCGACTACTGGAAGCTCAACGTTATCACCATCAAAGACAAGTACCCTCTGCCATTGATCAATTCAGCGTTCAAGCTCCTTCAGCATTCACAGGTTTTCACCAAGTTAGACCTTAGGAATGCTTATCATTTGGTCCGCATTCGCAAGGGCGATGAGTGGAAGATAGCCTTTAAAACACACTAGGGCCAATTCGAATACTTAGTGATGCCATTCGGGCTCACTAACGCCCCTGCCATCTTCCAGCGGTTAATAAATGACGTTCTCCGCGATATGCTCTATCAACTCGTGTTTGTCAATCTTGATATTTTGATTTTCTCCCACTCGTCAGAGGAACATGAGGTCCATGTCAGAGCCATTTTACAGCGGCTTTTGGAGAGCCAGCTTTACATTAAAGCCGAGAAGTGTGAGTTCTCTACACGATCCACCACCTTCTTGGGCTTCATCATGGCTGAGGGGGAGCTGATTGCCGACCTGGCCAAGATAAAGGCAGTGTTAGATCGGCCAACTCCCCACTCCCACAGGGAGCTCCAACGCTTCCTCGGGTTTGCAAACTTCTATCGCAGGTTCATCAGGAACTACAGTGGGATCGCACTGCCGATCGCACTGACGCAGTTGACCTCCGTTAAAGTCCCCTTTCGGTGGACTGAGGCAGCTGAACTGACGTTTAACAAATTAAAGCGCCAGTTCACGGAAAGACCTATCTTGGCTCAGGTCGACAAGCAGCTTCCATTTGTCCTCGAGGTGGATGCATCTGATTCGGGGGTTGGCGCTGTACTGTCACAGCACACGCCCCCCGATCAGAAGCTTTGCCTATGCGCATATTTCTCTCGGTGGCTCACGCCAGCTGAGAGGAACTATGACATAGGGGACAGAGAGCTGCTGGCCATTAAGTTGGTATTACAGGAGTGGAGACACTGGTTAGAGGGGGCCATTCACCCCAACGTCGTGTGGACCGACCACAAGAACCTTGAGTACTTGCGGTCAGCCCGCCAACTGAATGCCAGGCAGGCTCGCTGGGCGTTATTCTTCCAGCAGTTTAATTTCACTATCACTTACCGTCCTGGCACCTGGAATACCAAACCAGATGCGCTCTTGTGCCAGTTTGATTCCGAGGATGTAGCCCCCCTTCCCCCCTCCAAACCACAGTGCCACCTGCATGCATCATTGGAGCCCTTACATGGGATATTGAGCGGAGGGTCCGCCAGGCCCAGTCCCGGGAACCTGTGCCAGTAGGGTGCCCCCAGAACCATCCTCAGTGGTGTCGCCCTCCGCAGTGATGTCATCCAATGGGGTCACACCAGTCGTTTTGCCTGCCACCCTGGAATCGCTCGAACCATAGACTTTGTCAAACGGGTGTTCTGGCAGCCCACGCTGCGGCAGGACGTCCTGGAGTATGTTAGAGCCTGCCAGACATGCGTCCGGGGTAAGACTGATTCCTCCCCCCCATTGTGACTCCCCCATCCCCTTCCCATCCCTGGTCAGCTGTGGTCCCACATTGCATGGATTTTGTGACCGGGTTGCCCTCCTCCCACGGCAAAACAGTTATTCTGACCATTGTGGATCGCTTCTCCAAGGCGGTCCATCTGGTGGCCCTCCCTAAACTCCTGTCGGCCTTGGAGACAGTGGTCCTCCTCTCTGACCACGTCATCCTGATCCACGGCATCCCAATTGACACTGTGTCTGACCGGGGTCCTCAATTCACGTCCCAGGTCTGGAGGGCCTTTTGCCAGACTCTGGGAACGACAGTGAGCCTTTCGTCCAGTAATCATCCCCAGAGCAATGGGCAGGCGGAGCACACCAACCAGTCCCTGGAGGCTGCCTTGCGGTGCATAGCAGCCAATAATCCCTCATCCTGGAGCACACACCTGACCTGGGTGGAATATTCTATGAACTCTGCGGTGTCCTCCACCACCGGACTGACCCCCTTTGAGGCGTCGTTGGGGTACACGCCGCTTCTTCTCCCTATGGCCGAGAGGGAGGTTTCGGTTCCATCCGTAGGGGCCCAAACTCGGTGCTGCTGGCATGTCTGGAGATCTACTCGGGCCGCCCTGGCCCGCACCACAGAACGCACCCGGGCCGCTGCGGATCAGAGTGGGTTCTGGCCACCAAGTACGTCGTGGGACAGCGAGTCTGGCTGGTGGATAGCCAGATTCCTCTTAAGGAAAAATCTAAGAAACTGTCTCCCTGCTTCCTTGGGCCTTATCCCATTGTCCAGGTGATCAACGACGCGTCAGTCCAGCTTAAGCTGCCCCCGTCCCTGCGGATGAACCCAACCTTCCTCGTGAGTCACATCAAGCCCCTCTCGACCAGTCCTCTCTACCTCCCCCCAAGCCTCCTCCTCCTCCCCGCATTATCGACGGCCACCCCACCCACACGGTTCAGCGGATTCTGGATCTTCACCGCCTGGGTCGGGGCCTTCAGTACCTCATTGACTGGGAGGGCTATGGGCCGGAGGAGCAATCCTGGACTCCCTCATCACTGGTACTGGACAAAGGGATGCTCCGGGCTTTTCACCGCGCTCACCCAGACAAGCCTTCCAGACCGCCAGGAGGCATTCCTAGAAGTGGGGGGGCCTGTCATGGGCAGTGGGAGCGCGCCCCTCCCCTCCGGTCTCATCTTCTCAAACTCATCACGGCACCTGAGGCAGAAGACACACCTGCACCCGCTCATCAGCCAGCGTACTTAAGGAGGTCTCCTCCACGCAATCTACGCTGGCTCGTCTGGGTATACTGCCCGTAATCAGGCAAGCTGTGTACAATCTAAATGTTAACACGTCATTAACATTTATTCTCTTTTCCCTTCTCAGGTTGCTGCCACTGTGTAGGTGTGTCACCAGGACTGCGCACGCTCTCCTGCCCCACCACACTGTCCTTCAGCAACTTCATCCCCCCCGTCAGGCACTATCAGCTCCACTACCCCTCTTTACCCTACTGGTTCGTCTATTCCCCGCTGGGTCCTGCCGGTCCTCTCTGGATTTCCCAAGTAAGTGGTAATTTGGCTGGCCCATTTTCCCCTTACTCCACGCCTCAGCTCACGGCTCTCGTCTTCTCTCCACAGGTCCTTTCCCCTGGCAAGTGACTGTTTCTGTAGCTGTGCACTGTTGTATTTTGCTATTAATAAAACTGTCTAACGTGCCCTTCTGTGTGGTTCCCTCCTGTGTTTGGCATCGTGCACGTGAGCTGTCCAAACTTAATACATCATGACATACTCTGTTAGTTAAGCCAATGCACTGCAGCAGTCTGTAAAAGGTGTACTCTGTATTGTCTTCCGCTGATCAGTGCATATTAAATTTTCTGAAACTTTGATCCTGCCTGATTTTTAATAAGGAATTTTTCCAACAGAATGTCAATGAAAGGATGACAGTTCTTTAAAGCACATTTTGAGATAAATTTGCCCATGCTTATTTTTTATTATTTATCCTTTATTTATACAGGGTAGTTCCATTGAGAGGAAACCTCACTTTTTCAAGGACGAAACTGAGCCTGGCGGAACCTCCAGTGCTCAACTCGTGACATCTTCCATTTGTTTTAATAAAAAATGTTGGAAGTCATTGCAAATACTTTGCTTTAAAAGGGCCAAGTTGTCATACAGTGGGAGGGAAAAATCTTGAATAGAAAAGAAATGTGTCAAGATGTATTGAGAATGGTTTTAGAATCAAGTTGCAGTTTGGAATCATAATCGAATCATGAGGTGCCTAAAGATTCCCACACAAGTCCGAACCTTGGCTGGGGAGGAGGACGGACTTATCAGACCTTTTGCAGTTTTATTTGGTGACCCCTGGTTTAGAAGAATGACACTTTACCAGGAGGATATAAGCCTGGGTCTGATGGTCTTTCTATAAGGGTGTTTTTCCTCCCCACTGTCACCTGATTGCTGGTGTTTCTCTGTATTGCTCATTGTCTGGCTGCGCACTTTGAAATGAGTTTCACATAACTGGGTGCTTTTAAGATAAAGTGAAAGTAAAATGAAATGAATTGATTTGTTCCTCAATTTTCAGAGCCACAAAAGTGGTATTTGGGACAACCCTAGAAGAACTCCATAGACCAGATAAAATCTACCAAACACAGTGACAACATACAACATACAAGATGCATGCAGTTTTGCAGCTTTAATAAAAGTTACATCTCCTATAGAGGTCATATGCATTGGATAGCAGAAAGAGTGGTGGTCGGGTGAATGCACAAATCATAAAGCATTAAGAATGGACCGGAGATTGTGCTGACAGGCAGAATCTCCTTTACTGACTGTAAAGGACAGTGAATGATGCGTTTACTTTGACACAGGGTCAGAGGATTAAAAAGTGGAAGATTGCCTCATAGAACTCCCAATGGTCCACTATGAGGAGAAAAATCAGTTTGCTGCAATTACATTTTTCGTGGAATTCCAATACAAGAGACAATTGTGGTAGGGGCTGGTGTGTGGGTGTGTGTGTGTGTGTGTGTGTGTGTGTGTGTGTGTGGGCGTGTTTTAGACTTAAAACCATTCTATAAATCCTGCCACTGCGATTTAATTGTTTCAGGTTCCTCAACGCCTTGCAGCTTGTTTTCACACTTTTATTGTGTTCCAAACCATTTTTCTCACATTTTACTCAAGTACGTGAATTTTGTGAAGACAGTTACACTTAACAGACACCAGCAGTTCTCTGAGGGATTTCACAGGATCTAGGATGGCATTCCTTCATGCTATTATATCACATAAAGTTCAGCAAGACATTTCAAAACAGAAAATATCTGTGTCGGTTATGACAAATAAAAGCACTTCTCCTTTGCCAAGAAATTTAATTCACCTGGCAGGTGTCACATATGAAGATGCTGATGTTTGACAGCATCTGACAGCATGACTATTCGCAGCACAAGTGTGTCTTGAGCTGCCCTTGGTGGGTAGAGGCTGCATGAAATAACTCTTCCAAAAACAAAAAGCTTGATTTTCGGTCAATTGTAAAAGATAGTGTTTCTCACTACAGACACCAGTATTTGAATCTCTGCATGCATGCCTTTGTCCATGCAGTAGCCTTTGGCTGATGCTTCAGGTAGACAGACTAAGAAACCAACGCACTAATATTATCAAGGATGTTTGACATCCAGTGACACCACCAAGTTTTAACTGCACTTCACTTCAGAATCACACAACAGCAGCTTTTGAAACAGGATGAATGCTTATACCAGCTCATAAAAAGAGCATCATACATAAAAGCATACTACCAAGCTAAAGGAGGTCCAGTGAGGCTCTGAGTCAGGTGAGAGGAAAACACTGAGGTAATTAGGATCCCAGATACAGAATGGTAATAAGGCCTTTTCCTCTGTGACAAGTCCAAGTCTAAAGTTCTGCATTGGACAGTTTGTTAAAAATAACAAACTATCCACTTTTTAAAACAAGTCTCCCATGAACTAGCCAGGAGAGGGTGGTGGTGGATTGATTTGCCCTCTCCAAAGCACTGGTTTTGAAGATCAATGCAACTTGCACTAAGGTATTTTAGTCATCCTTAGTGCTGTTTGCTCAGAAGGTCGATGCAAACTGAAGCTGAAAAAATGTGTGTGAATGCCCTCCTCTGAAAACTTACAACAAAATTTACAGTAGATACAAGTATTGATCCTATGCCCAAGGTCATATCAAGCATATTATTGTTCTTATTGTAATTAATTCAGCAAACATCCCCATTAATTTCTCAAATAACATTTTAAAATGAGAGCATACTCATTATGCAAAGCCATCCACACACCACAAGATTATCTGGCCAATTTGAGCCCCGATTCCCTTTCCCCCCAGGGATAATAATACAGAGATCATTCTGGTGATTATCTTTTCAGATGTTTCCTGTGGTGTGAGAGGTGTTACGAGTGAGCTGATCTGCTTGGAAGAACGGCAGGGCCACTTTCATCTCACATCGTCAATATCCACTATGGGAAGGATGTGGCAATAATTAAATAACTGAAGAAAATTTGATCAAAATATGTCACAAACATTTCATTAAGGCATGTGTGAGCTGTTAAATTGTGGAAAAAGTGCAGTCAGTGATCCCTTTTAGAGCAATAAAAATGTTCCAACACCATAACCAAAGATGGATTTATATCAGCTCCAAACAACTGAATGCCAGGCCAAAATATCAGTCAAATAGGACTCTGCCAACAGTGACGAGGATACTAGGACACACACACACACACACACACACACACACACACACACACACACACACACACACACACACACACACACACACACACACACACACACCAACCTGACAGTCCTAATGGGTGTAGGCTTCAGGCGGTTTTCTCGTCTTCATCTCTGTTTTTAACCTTCTACCCCAAACATCTGTGTCTCCAAGGATACCATCCTTTGTGATTGTTTTTGTGAGATATTTCAAACTATGTCACACAACCGCAACAACGCCGCTACCATCACTCTGGGCTTTGTTATACCTGCCTGAGTCTGAAAAGCAAACATGCTCACACAAACAGAAGCACAAGCAGACAGTTTTTGAACATTACATCACAAGTGGTCTGAACCTCAAATTACACGTCAAGCGTCAAAACAAATCTCCCCCAGCAGGCTCTGGTTTCACAGACCATGAGAAGAATCCTCTGCTCGGAAGCACAGATCAATCTTACACGTTTCTCCATGTCAAACATGTTGTATGTTTGTTGTGTATCTGCGTTACAAGCTATAAAATGCTTCATTCATTGATGCTTAGTGAGGGTGTAACTGCTTTTGTTATTTTAGCAAATATAAACACGCTGAGGAAATTGGAACACAGTTTTTATTACTGTTTAGCTGCTGTAAAAAATGCATATCCTTTTGCAGACTACCATTCAGACCAATAAGCATAATTCATACAAGATCTAACTGGTAACTACAGCAGACCATCTATGAATACAGTTTGAACTTGGCAACAGATCATGCCGAGTTGAATAGTCTCTCTTTCAGTTACAGTCAGCATATATTGCAGACTATGTAGTGTGCAGTGTGTTGTGTGTGAAGACTGTAATCTTAACTCTCAATAAAACAGCCATTGGCTACCAAGACACCAAATTTATTGGCCCTGTTTCTAGGATCAACGTCCACATTTGTATCTATATTAATCCAAAATGTTTCAATGTGTTCAATTGATTGCTGTCTTGGTCAGGAAAGGGTAAATAGACAAAAGGCAAGGAGGCAAATTGAAACAAAGTAGATGCAATATTATGTATGAAGCGTCATCATTGAACACTAATTTTATTTTTTTAAGTGTCTGGCTGAGTTCGTCCACTTCTGCCAAGATGCACTAAATGTCATTGAGCTGATTTTCTGTGTACTCCGTATTTTTGAGAGTCCAGGGGCCTCATGTACAAAGACTTGAGTGGATTTCCTATTGAAAGATGACATACATTTAAATCAAGAAAACGCCGTAAGCAAAAAAAAAATAAAAAATCCAGATGTATGAAACCATCTGTATGCAGGAATCCAAGCACATTTCCTTTGTACATACCAATCTTCCTGAAATTGAACGCACATGAGGAAATACCTTACTCCTCCCTTGACATGCCTTAATTTGAATATGCAATTAGATGCAAATAGGTATGCAAATAGATATACACAAACACTGCACGTTTGATTCTCCTGTATCCACAATCAAAAATAATGGATTTCGTGGACTGTGAGTTAGGGGTGCTTCTGAATGAGGCAGAGGCACATACAAACATTTTGTTTGGCACACCGTCCTCCGGCATTAGTGCTGGATACAGGTAATTTAATAGCCTGCTCACAGCCGTAGAAGATTAGTTTATTGTTTCTTTTATTCAGACAGGGATAAGAAGGAGACATTTTTAACTTAAACGTGTGTAGACTGATGTCTGCAGTCATCCTCAGAAGCGTCAGCTGATCACTGTGATTTGTAGCATGTACAGCTCAGTGGTTAAACTGCCAGACTTTGAAGCAGAAGGTTGCAGGTACGAGACCACCTGCAATCTCTTTTAGGGACCACAATGGGAATAAGTGTGTGCACTTTCTTGTGTCATTGCATTGTTTTTAAATGTATGTTGAATCTTTTATACAATGTTATTTTAAATGCTGAATAAATCAATCATTTTGTGACCAGCCAGGAGGATCAGCTGGTTGAATAAAGGAAAACAGTCACAAAAAAGAAGAAAATATGAACCTATTTAGTACGTAGGCAAGGTCGCCTGTCAGTTGTAAGCAGATCATATTAGACTCGACCAGTGCATATTTTATGTCCAAAATGCAAATCTCATCCTTTGTAGTTATATACAATTTACATGGATTATACACTACTAAATGAATGAAGTGCACCGGGGACACGGTGACACTGTTGCATTTCAAACTTTGTGCATGTGTTTATTGACATAACTACTGTACACACAGAGTCAATCGGGGGCTTGGTAGAATGCTGTGAAACTGTAGTTTAATCAGCAAAAAAAGGAAGTCACTTACTCAAATCACTGAATTGTAATGAAGCCTTGAAGACAGGGTGATATTCGTGGGGCGCACAGGTGCATTGTGCATGAGGTGGGTTATTATTAGGACAATTATATGAATTTATTCACCAAGAAGCTGTCACAAACCCCCGTGCGCCATTACACGGCGCACGGGGGAGAGAATGAAAAACCCAGTCACGGGAGTAGAGAGTGTCATGTTTATTAAACTTCACCACAAAGTTTACAGTTCAGTTCAACCACCACATACAGAGAGATGAGATGATGGAATTAAGGCCACCAGACATACAGGGCGCCTGCCGGATGCTCTACAGCCTGGTCAATATGGAGCCTACAGCTGCAGGGCTGTGATACGCACAAAAGGAAAGGTGATCAACCTAGTGCTGCAGGGCTGATAAACACGAGAGGGAAGGCGAAAATGACACTTATGAAGCTGGAGCAATACCGGGGTGAGCCGTGCAGTCTGGAGGATGAGAAAGAGGAGCTGGGCCAGCCAAAACTCCAAGGGAATAACCGGAATTGCAGTGACGGGCTGAATAACAACGAAAGTGATGGACACATACGAGGACAGCTAGCTGCTGCGTATGGAGATGAATGCCCCGACAATCTCTTTCCCTCAAAGCAGCGAACAAATACTTCTGCAGCTAACGAGGAAATAGATTGCCGGTACGAGAAAGCGTGGGCTGAACTTGATTGCACCAGGTGTGAGAGGGCGGGTATATGAGTGTGTGGCTGGGAATGAATGGAGCGTGTGCATGTGTGTGTGTGTGTAGTAGTGTGTAGTGTGTATGTTGTGTGAACACCCATGAGAGTGCAGCTGATGGCACTTGATAGGAAGAGGGGGCGTGCCCAAGCTGTCAGAAGGAAAACAGGGCAAAACATGACAATAAGTAGAACTGGGTTTGGGAGCCAAACCCATATTCATGACAGAAGCCAACCATCTGCACAGTGCCATCTTGTAGTTTGTTCCCAACGATGCTGTTCATTAGAATCATTAGGAAAACTGTCTCTTGCTGCAAATTGTGCTTTGATGGTGGCCTGTTCAACTGCATTGTACAGGAATATGATGTACCTGGGTAACAGCCGGATAATGCCATCCTACACAGCTGGCATAGCTCAGCTCAGGGTTGACTGGGAAATTCCCGATGGGTCTGCCAGCTCCCTCTGGAATGCCTGTTTCCAGAAACCCCAGAGTTGTCAGCACCTGCACTGGGACGGGCAGCACACGACTTATCGCCGTGTCGCGCTCCAAGAGCGGCCGCAGCTCTGTTCAGCTCAGTTCCACAGGGACTGTCCGTGGAAACCTAAACCGGCTGACAAGCCAGTCATCATCCTGAGCCAGAAAATCTTCTGTCTCTAAATATCCTTTCTCTTCTCATTGCGCAATTTTCAATATCCTCTAATCTTCTGTTGTTAGAGAAATTTTCTGCACTTCTTTGAGCTTGCTTTTATATCCACTCATCTAATTGCACACACTTGGATGTTTGTTCATCATGTGTCTCTGGTATGTACAATAATTTTCATGTCATTATCAGTCTCCCAACATCACCTCTAAGAGTTGCCAATGGATCAATAACAGTAGAAACGTATGTATGCCAGCCATAAATTTGACGTGGCGCTGTGTATATTTCCACGGTCATGTCATTCTTAATACATCTTTCCAAGGAAAAGGACGTACAACATGTTTTTGTGCATAAGTACCCTTTGTACATGAGGCACCAGGACTTGTATTTAGTGTATCAAAATGCAGAAAATAACAGGGTTAAACAACAGACTGTACTGAGTTTCTAGGGGCCCTATTTCAGTGATCCAGTTGACAGTCTATTGTCTAAGGTGCAGACATTTACGGCCTCTATAGAACTCTTGGACATGACATCAGAGCCCATCTCTCCCTGATCTAGAATCAAAACAAGTGGCATAATTTCAGCAACTCTACTGACTACTGGTCATATCTGCAGACCCCTGTTTGGAGAGGGGGTCCCCGTTTGCTTTTGACACTTCTCCTGAAGCTGGTGTGCGGCAAAGGTCACGTCAGCAGTTCCACGACCCTCTCTGAAGCCACACTGGCTCTCTGGCAGGTGACCGCTTTCCATGTGCTGAATGAGGAGGTTGAGGACTCTTGTGAGGATCTTGCCGGCAATGGCAAGGAGAGAGATCCTACGATGGTTGTCGCAGGACTGCTTGTTTCCTTTTCTCTTGTATAGATGGACAATGGAGGTGTCCTTGAGCTCCTGGGGGATAACTGCCTGCTGCCACATGGTCTGAAAGAGCTTGGTGAGTTTCTGTATTAAAACTGGTCTTCCTGCCTTGTAGATTTCAGCTGGGATGCAGTCAGAGCCTGGTGCTTTACAATTCGAAAGGAGTTTGATCGCTTTTTGGACTTCTGATTCCGTTGGAGGTTCTTCCAGGAACATGTTCACCTCTACTTGGGGCATGCGAGTGATGGCTTCTGCACTGATGGACGAAGGTCTGTTCAGGATGCTCCTGAAATGTTCTGCCCATCTTTCCAGGATTGCGTTCTTGTCGGTGAGGAGAGTGGACCCATCAGCACTGAACAGTGGTGATGTTCCAGAAGACAGAGGCCCGTAGATGGTCTTAAAGGCATCATACAAGTGTTTGGAGTTGTTGCTGTCAGCATACTGCTGTATTTCATCTGCCTTTTTGCTGAGCCAGAAGTCCTGCATTTCTCTGAGCTTTCCCTGCACCTTTCCTTTGATGGAGTTGAAGGTTGCATTCTTAGAGGCAGATCTGCTATCTTGCTAGTACGCTCTGTGGGCTTCACGCTTCTCGTCAAGAAGCTTTTGGATATCCTCATCATTTTCATCGAACCAGTCTTGGTGTTTGCACGTGTTCTGGCCCAGATGAGTGAGTGAGGTGTCGTACACTATGTCTCTGAAAGCTGCCTAGTCTTCTTCTGCTCTGTACGCCCCGAGGTCGAGCTGACTAAGCTTGCTGTCCAGGTCCTCACTGAGGTTCTGTCACACAGAGTGCTGTTCCAGATTGCTGACATTGAGTCGCTTGTTTGCCTTTTTCCCCTGTGGACGCTGTTTGGGCTGGATGTGCATGTTGAGCTTTGAGAGAATGAGTCTGTGATCCATCCAGCAGTCTGCACTACAAATCACCTTTGTCACTCTAACATCTTGCCTGTCTCTCCTTCTCACAATGATGTAATCGATCAGATGCCAATGCTTGCTGCGTGGATGCATCCAGGAGGTCTTGTTGCGATTTGGCAAGCGGTAGACAGTATTAGTGATCAGAAGGTCATGAGAGGCGCACGTCTTCAACAGGAAAAGACCGTTGCTGTTGCACTTTCCAACTCCATTTCTCCCAAGGACTACCTCCCATGTCTGGTAGTCTGTACCAACTCTGGCGTTAAAGTCTCCAAGAACAATGAGTTTGTCCTGCTTCGGTACACCTTCAATGAGAGTCTCTAAGTCGTTGTAAAACTTGTCTTTGATCTCATCTGGGTTTGTCATGGTGGGGGCATATGCACTGATGAATGTGGCATGGTGCTTTCCTCAGAGGGGGAGCCACGGGGTCATGAGGCGGTCATTGGTTCTTTTGGGGAGGCTGGTAAGCTTGCTGATCAGACTGGATCTAATCGTGAAACCCTCTCCTGCTTCACGGCGTTCTTCGCTGCCTCGGCTGCTCCAGAAAAAAGGTGTAGCCGGCTTTGACTTCTGTCAGCTGACCTTCGTCTGCAAACCTCTCGCTCAGAGCTGCAATGTGGATGTTGTACCTGTTGAGTTCTCTTGCGACAAGTGCTGTCCGTCTCTCGGGTCTGTACGCTTTGGAGCTGTCCATAAGCGTTTGCACATTCCAAGTGCCAGTGGTGAGTGATGTCACCTTAGTTGATTTCTTCTGAGAATTTTGACCGCTAGGGTGGGATCCCCGCCAGCCACGGCTTGCTGGCCAGAGTGTAGCGAAGCAGGCTATGTTTAGGGCACTTTTTCCAGCCCCTTCCTCAGGCCATGAAAGTGAGCGGAGCAAATCCTAAAGAGGGCTGCTCAGACACTCAGGGGGCCGCTGAACTCCACTACTGCTTCAGTCCAGAAGAGAGCGACCCTATGCCCTGGGCTGTCTGTGTGTGGGATTGTAGCTACAGCTTCCAGTGTATCCGCACCTGCTGCTTCATCACTTGCCCATCGCCACAGGACTTTGGATGGGGGGTGAATGAGAAGGAAATTGGGGGGGGGGGGTGATGTCTTGACTTGCGCGTGAATTTGATTTAAGTGAGGGAGAGTTGCACAGGGTCATCAGCCTCACTCTCTTGTCCCAGCCTATCTGGATCCAGTGGCAAGACGTAGTCAAGACAGCTGGAGATAGGTTAGGATACAGTGGATGGCCAGCAGTGTCCTACGTGTCTCACTGTGCCCTAGTTGTGCCCCACAACACTTTGCTGGGTCTGCCTTCCTGCCCATTGAGCCAATCTGGTGGTTTCCTCCACACAGTCCACTGGGTCCAGTCTACACATGCGTAGGTAAACAAGCTCTACCTCACCGAGGGTTTCAAACCTGTCGGCTACCCTCACCTGGTTTCGTCCACCAGTCGAAGCAGTTTACCGAGGTGTGGCCACTGTTGCATGCAAACAGCTACTTGGAGCCACAGGTGAGAGTCGAGTGCCAAGTGGGAACCAAAGCAGACCAACCACCCGGAGGTGCGACTGTTGCCCCGTCAGAGGTACTATGCCTCCCTGACACTCCAGCCACCAAGCATGATCTTGCTTCCGTGAACAGGCAGGGCAGAAAAAACCTCCAGAGAAGTGGGTCAGCAGATGTCAGGAGCACATATTATCAAGCTTTGATGAATTGTATTTCTCTGTATTTACTTACTGTTGAAGTGGATTGTAAACTCTGTTGGGACAATTGTCTCAGATTTTTTTTCAGTAGTGTTCTGTCTAAAGCCACTTTCAAACTACAATTGGCAAGCCACAGTTGTGTATTCCATTAACATAAATTAACACCTCAACATCCCTCTACGGCTTTTTCAATCCTCAAGAAGACATGGGTCTGATCACTTGCAGATAACAGTGCATTTATCCAGTGTATCAAGTTTCATATCCTCACATCACTGATGTCACACGAATGTGCCGGCTGCTACTGATTAGTTGAGACTCACTGGCATTTTTAAAAGTCTTTTATCCCCAAGTGTCAAACTCAGCACAGATCAATGGTGGATTGGAATACACTGATCTATATAGTTCAGCTGTTGCTGCTCTTGTCCTCTATTTTAATCAACGGGGTTGAAAAATGCACCCAACACTTTATGTAATAAGCATCATTTGTTCATACTGGTACTGAATAGCTTTCAAATTTACAAGAAGAGATGTTGTATGTGCTTGTGTGTGCACGCTTGCACTTTTATTTGGTGGGGCCTTGTGTTTGTGTGTCACGTTTTGTGTCCAGCACCACACAAAGTGGGATAAGTTTTTTTTAATTTGTTTTTTCAGAGAGGGCTGTCATGGAAAAAAGAGGAGCAGATAATCGCAGGGTGTACATTAATGCGAGCAGAACAGGGATGAAAGAAGGAGCAAAGAGCGATGCTGAACAGGGAGATTGACAAGATATTTAATATTCAAACTGGTAAACTTTATTGTTTTTTATTTTCAAATATTCACTCATTTTGAATTACAACAAAACAATAAAGTTAATTAGTTTGAACATTAAATATCTTGTCTTTGTAGTGTGTTGAAAAGGATTTTTAAATCACTGTGTTTTATTTGTATTTACATTTTACACAACGTCCCAGCTTCACTAGAACTGGGGTTGTACATACATATTAAACTATTTCAGCTATAGGTTAATTTTGTACCCCGATTTTTCTAATAAAAATATATTGTCTAACACACAGCACCATCACCAACCACCAAGGATAAGAAGAAAATAAAGCCATTAATAGCCATTAATACAAAAAACAAACTCTAATATCTGACAATTTGTTTGCATTATATGCTGTTTCTCAAAATACTTAAAGCAAAACCTCACCATCACTTACAGTGTTACACAGACTTAATCGTTTGAATGCATATTCCATTATTAGAGGAAAGTGCATGAACTATTCCTAAACGAGCACAGGGGATGTGATTGCTTTCAGCTTGTAATTCATCAAAACCATGCCCATCGTCACACCATGATCTGCACGCAGTATTCAACTGGGCAGTAGTATTTATAAGTATTACACAACTTATCATCAGTCACAGACAACCACCAGGCCTGTGAAATGCCAACACTGGGAAATGTAAAGCAGCAAAATCAATGCAAAGTAAGTAGTCTAGACACAAAGACAGGGCGAGAAGAGAAGCAGAGGGATTGCACATCCCACAATCTTCACATTAGTCTTCAGGGAAGTGCACTACATCCTTCTTGGGGGTGCCCTACCCAATACAGGCTAATGAACATCTTTCCCTCCCATTCAGCTCCAGCATCATTTCAGAACTGGACTCCACAGCAGAGAAAACCTTCACAGCTGTTCATCTCTCCCCTCAGGGCTCTAAATGGGTGCACTTGGTGATTTGCTTCTACAAAATGCTCCAGATAGAGACAACTCAGTACTAAAAATTGCCTACTCTGTAGATACGGTGTGAAGCATTGAGCGGGTTTACACATTTTCCCTGCAGCTGCGCCTCCCCCTCTGCAGGTGCACATTTGACAGTCAATAAGGGAGTAAAACAGCAGTTCCTCTGGCCTTGTGAGTGACTGACAGCACGAAGATTGCAGACTTGCTTCATGTCAGGCGTCAACAAACATACTCACCATCTTTGCGGTGGTAGGTGATCTCCACCTTGCGCTCCTCTGAGCCCAGCAGCGCCTGGGCCACCTGGGCCACGGCATGCCGGCTGGTTAACTGGCCGTGCAGAAAGTCACAAGTGCACGGCTTCTGCATGACGTCCGGCCTGGAGAATCCCGTCATCTCGCAGAAGCCATCGTTACAGTAGATAATAGCACAGTTCTGCACCCGGGCATTGGCTATGATGAATTTCTTATCTGTAACAGGGCAGTGGAAGAGTGTGGAGGAGAGGGTGAAATAAGTTGTTGGTTATATTTAATGGAAATATGAGCAAAGACAAGAATTTTTTTATTTTATTTCAGGAATAGAGGTGAGCCTATATGTTTACAAGGGTTTATCCTAAATTTCATCCCTGAATATGAGAGCTTAGCTGATCCAAAATAAAAAATGTGAAAGTTCAATAGCAGATGGAGCTGCTTCATAATCATTAATGTTAACTTGTCATTTTAGTTAACGCTGAACCTCATACTGTTAAATTTATTTGCCACCTTAAAGCATGGGGAGATTCCCCACATCTTTAAGACAATTGCTGGTTATTTATCATCATAAACGACAGTTACTGTGGGGGGTATAATCTTTGACTAATTGCATCATTAAATCAACGTTTCTCATATGCAGCCTTTGAACCAGCAGGGCAGAAAAGTACAAAAGGCGACCCACAACTAAGCAAGCCCGATGCTTGATAACACAGCGGGTAGCAGCGTTCTAACGACCTTTATTAACCTGTGATACATCGATTACTTAAATCCAGAATTAGCGCCACAGGCCTGTTCCTTAACAGCTGCGGGACAGACACAAAAGGAAAGGCGGCACCATCATCACCGGACACCCGGGAAGGGCTACTCACTTTGTCCCTCGAATTTCCGGATTATTACTCCCAAAAATGTGTTTTGTGGCGCAACATGACCCCTCCGGACCGGCATGGTTTCCCCCCCTCCAAAGAAAACGATGAAGACAAAAATCTCTGGCAGTCCAAGTAAAAGTGAGCCGGTCCCCTTACAAAGACCTTCCGTCAAGTTCCAGCGGGTGTAAAGCGAAGCCAGAGGAGGGGGCTCCCCGTTTCCTTTGTCACCAGTCAGTCATGCTGGAGGAGAGCATCTCCCACCCCCTCCGCCGCTCTGCCTCTCTCTTCTCCTCCTTTCACCCGAACCCCCGTGTTTGCCTTATTTCAACTCCGACGCGTCCCCGGCTGAGCGCATCGCCGGCGCCTCCCTGCGCTCCTCTCCGGTGCCAAGCTGCGAAGAAAGGAAGGGTCGACACGCCGCAGTTTATCCAACATTTCACCGACGCTTTCTCCTAGAAAGCCCCGTGCGCTTTTGTGCCGCCGCGTGATGAGGAGCGGAGAGCGTGGCGCGCGCGTGTTTGTGTGCGCGCGCGCGGGGGGGGGGGGGGGTGCGCTCTATTGTTGTGAAGGGAAGACGGATAGTCCGCGAGGCCAATGGCTGAGAGGCGCAGCAGAGGGAGAAAGCACATGGATGCCCAGACAAAGCGGCAGAAGGAGCGAGCTGGTGGTGGAGAGGCGGGCGTGGAGCGGAGTAGTGTAACGCCCTGCAGCTGGTTGGTGTAACTGCATAAACCGGAGGTCGAATTTACGAGATATTAGCAGCGGGAGCTTTTCATTAATAAGACATATAGGCTACTTTACCCGCTGAATATAAAGGTACACTGGCTAATTACCATTTAAAAGTAATTTATTTATTAAATGGAAATGCAGACAATGGTGAATAACCCAAAACAACAGGTGTAATAAGTGATTACTTTGGAAACACCTGTGATTTTATTTATTTTATTTTTTTTTAAAGTCGCGCTCAGAGGGAGGGGTGACGTCAGGCGACGCACGCGGCAGGTGGATCTGAGCTGTTGGAGGAGAGCCGCTTCAGCTTTCCGCTTTACTTTCCACACACTGGCTGCACACGATGTGGCAGAGCTCCGCTGTAGCCCTGTGACGGGAGGAGGAGGAGGAGGCGCTGGCCATGGTGCTGCCTGCTCCACTCTTCCTCCATGGGAGCAGCGCATGGGCTCAATAAAACTGTCAGGACATCCGCCTTATTCCTGAGGGCGCCGCTGTAGAAACCATTATGGGCGCAACTTCCGGTTTCGGTGTGTTAAGCGTGGAATGTGAAACAGCAAGAGTGGAGTAGTGAGGCATTTAAAATAGCGCTTTTAAAAGTGTTTCACATTCGTTTCAATGTATAGTCCACATACCTGTTTTGCAGTCAAGTGGCAGATAATTTCAGCGCTTGTAGTTTTTGTTTTTTTGAATGATTTTGCGTAGTTCTGGTACTTGCTGCTGTTCGTGGTGTGAGGCTCCTAAACCTCAGCTAAAACTGTGGCTTCAGCAGCAATGCATAGATGTTGCACTGAAAACTAAAAAGGACTGTTGATGTGATCGGTGGTACAGACACAGGACGGACACAACAGCACCAGGTACGTTTTCACTTGTATGAATGTCACAGATCTGATGTTTATGCGTTATATACGTCACCAGATGCATGAAGTAAAATAATACATGAAAAAATAGTAACAGTTTGCTTCCTAAGGCTTAAAGATCTCAGAAAGATATCAAATAGGGTTTTGTTTTTTGGGGGTTTTTTTTGCATTTGTTGCACTGCATTGGAACAGAATGGACTTGATATTAGCAGCTTCAGCTATGCATTAACTTTTAAATTATCACAAAATATAGATCAATAAAATTTTGAACAATTGTCAGAAAAAGTCTGTACGTGTTAAGTTAAATAACAAGCATTCACAGCATGACAGCAGCATGAGCATTTTAATGTCAGGGTAAAGCAAACAGTTATAGCTGTCTGTTTTACCCCGATATGAAAACACCGAAGCATGGTGTTGTGATTCTTTGTGGCTCTGACTAGATTCTACATCTGCTCTAAGGTAAATTTGATTTTGTCCAACATCTTTTTGTCAGAAACGCCCCTCGGGGGCAGGAAGACAGACCCACACACTGAACTGTAGTTGTGACATTTATTGACAAAAGAGAACAAAAATTCCAAAACTGTGTAGACTATACAAAAATGCAAACAAGGAGGATTTACAGACAAAGGCACTCCAGAGCTGGATTAGCTCTGGAGGAGATGAGGAAATGATATGGAGGAATGAAGTCCATTCAAGTCCAAACAATGCAAACAAAGCATCAATAATGATGCAACAAAACAGTGAACAGACAGTGCTTAAATAATAGGCAAACAAATGAGCAGCAGGTGTGGTGCAGCTGAGATGGCAGGTGACCTAATTACCTAACTGCTCACAGCTGAGATGACAGGAGAGCAGACTGTGAGCAGCGAGTGGGAGTGTCTGGAGAAAGGAGGGCACAAAAGACAAAAAAAACCAAAAATATATACATGAACTGACAAAATAATAATAACAGACATACAATACTCAAAAATAAGTTAAGAGTCTGGGCTCTGTGGAAACACTGGACCCAGACTCATGACACTTTTAACAAAATGCAACCAACTTTATTGTGGTGGAAACATTGATATATCTCAGAGCTTTTATTTGTTTACAGCATTAGCATCTTAGCAGCGGAGCTAACTAACGAAGCCACTGTCTGTGAGGCCACTTTTTAAGGTCACCTTCCCATCCCTTGATAGTCGGAGGAAGTGGTATGATTACATTATTCTTTCTGAGGTGCAAAAGGCTGTGTTCCCCCATTTTTGATGCTGAAGTAATTTTTTTAACAAGGAAAAGTGTCCCATTTCCCTGACAACTCCATGTTCTAAACTAGTACCCGAAGTTGCACCCATAATTCACGCAAGGCATCGTGGGGGCGAGGAATAAACTGGATTAACATAGAGAGTATAGTTTTATCTTGTGTTTATTTTTTTTCCACAAAACTGTGTTGCAAAACTTCTTAAAATTGCAATAACACACACACACACATACACAAGGGGGTGGGGGGTGGGGGGCTGAAAAGTTCATAGCGGTCAACTATGACCAAATGTGGTTTATTTTTCAACATAGTCTCTCCTTCGGTCCACACACTTCTTCCACTGCTGTTGCAGCACTTGGATCCCTGTGGTTGGGAAACAAACCACATTTGGTCAAATCTGACCACTATGAACTTTTCACCCTCTCGTATATTATATATATATACTGTATATACTGTATATATATATATATATATATATATACTGTATATACAGTGGGGCAAAAATGCATTTAGTCTGCCACCAGTTGTGCAAGTTCTCCCACTTAAAAGATGAGAGAGGTCTCCAGTTTCCATCATAGGTATACCTCAACTATGAGAGACAAAATAAGAAAAAAAAATCCAGAAAATCACATTGAAGGATTTTTAATGAATTAATTGGTAAATTCCTCGGTAAAATAAGTATTTGGTCAATAACAAAAGTTCATCTCAATACTTTGTTATATACTCTTTGTTGGCAATGACAGAGGTCAAACGTTTTCTGTAAGTTTTCACAAGGTTTTCACACACTGTTGCTGGTATTTTGGCCCATTCCTCCATGCAGATCTCCTCTAGAGCAGTGATGTTTTGGGGCTGTCGCTGGGCAACACAGACTTTCAACTCCCTCCAAAGATTTTCTATGGGGTTGAGGTCTGGAGACTGGCTAGGCCACTCCAGGACCTTGAAATGCTTCTTACGAAGCCACTCCTTCATTGCCCGGGCGGTGTGTTTGGGATCATTGTAATGCTGAAAGACCCAGCCACGTTTCATCTTCAATGCCCTTGCTGATGGAAGGAGGTTTTCACTCAAAATCTCACGATGCATGGCCCCATTCATTCTTTCCTTTACACGGATCAGTCGTCCTGGTCCCTTTGCAGAAAAACAGCCCCAACGCATGATATTTCCACCCCCATGCTTCACAGTAGGTATGGTGTTCTTTGGATGCAACTCAGCATTCTTTCTCCTCCAAACACGACAAGTTGAGTTTTTACCAAAAAGTTCTATTTTGGTTTCATCTGACCATATGACATTCTCCCAATCCTCTTCTGGATCATCCAAATGCTCTCTAGCAAACCTCAGACGGGCCTGAACATATACTGGCTTAAGCAGGGGGACACGTCTGGCACTGCAGGATTTGAGTCCCTGGCGGCGTAATGTGTTACTGATGGTAGCCTTTGTTACTTTGGTCCCAGCTCTCTGCAGGTCATTTACTAGGTACCCCCATGTGGTTCTGGGATTTTTGCTCACCGTTCTCGTGATCATTTTGACCCCACAGGGTGAGATCTTGCGTGGAGCCCCAGATCGAGGGAGATTATCGGTGGTCTTGTATGTCTTCCATTTTCTAATAATTGCTCCCACAGTTGATTTCTTCACACCAAGCTGCTTACCTATTGCAGATTCAGTCTTCCCAGCCTGGTGCAGGTCTACAATTTTGTTTCTGGTGTCCTTTGACAGCTCTTTGGTCTTGGCCATAGTGGAGTTTGGAGTCTGACTGTTTGAGGTTGTGGACAGGTGTCTTTTATACTGATAATGAGTTCAAACAGGTGCCATTAATACAGATAACAAGTGGAGGACAGAGGAGCCTCTTAAAGAAGAAGTTAGAGGTCTGTGAGAGCCAGAAATCTTGCTTGTTTGTAGGTGACCAAATACTTATTTTACTGAGGAATTTACCAATTAATTCATTAAAAATCCTTCAATGTGATTTTCTGAATTTTTTTTTCTCATTTTGTCTCTCATAGTTGAGGTATACCTATGATGAAAATTGGAGACCTCTCTCATCTTTTAAGTGGGAGAACTTGCACAGTTGGTGGCTGACTAAATACTTTTTTGCCCCACTGTGTGTATATATATATATATATATATATATATATATATATATACAGTATACTGTATATATATATATATATATACCCTTCAAGTGGACTCCTCCCACTTGAGGTGTTTCAGGCACATCCCACTGGGAGGAGACCCCAGGGTGGAGAGACTATGTCTCCCAGCTGGTCTGGGAATGCCTTGGTATCCTCTCTGAAGAGCTGGAGCAGGTGGCTGGGGAGAGGGAAGTCTGGGCTTCTCTGGTTGAACTGCTGCCTTCGTGACCCGGACCTCCGGAAAAGCGGTAGAAGATGGATGGATGGATGGAGAATGTGAGGCCACTCGATGTTGTGGTTGTTGCTGGTGCGGCTGTTGCTGCTGGTTGAGACTGAGCAGCGGTCTCAAAGGTGAATATTCCTCCTGCAGGAGCAGCAGAGGTGGTCTGCGTATATATATATATATATACAGTGTATATATATATATATATATATATATATATATATACTGTATATATATATATATATATACAGTATACACGCCGGCCATCCCTCCATGTTCACTCTACTCAGGCAGCGCAGGCTCCGCTGGCTAGGCCACGTTCACCGTATGGAGGATGGCAGAATCTCCAAAGACGTCCTCTACGGAGAACTGGTAACTGGCAGGAGAGACGTTGGCTGCCCACAGCTGCGCTTTAGAGACGTCTGCAAGAGAGACATGAAGGCCCTGGAGATCAACACAGAGCACTGGGCGGACCTTGCAACGGACCGCTCCAAATGGAGAGGCACCCAGACCAGACAGCTCAACGCGAGTGAAGAGAGACTGACTGCTGCAGCAGATGAAAAAAGGACCCGCAGGAAGAACCGCCACAGACCCAGCAGCACGGAGACCACCCACAAGTGCGACCTGTGTGACAGGGACTGCCATTCGCGCATCGGCCTGTTCAGCCACAGGCGGTGCTGTTCCAGCAGAGTAGACGTTTAGGATTCTCTTCCATGGTCATCATAGACCAACGGAGGCCGACAGACGGATATATATATATATATATATATATATATATATATATACAGTATATATACTAGTGCATACCTGTGCATGCCCATAGAGGGGATGCATTGGAACAGAATTCTTGCCAGTTACAGGACAGTTGGTACAGCAAAACAGCACTAAGTGGCAATCACATGTGATGGCTTTTGTATGCAGCAAAACATAAAAATCACACAAAATGTGCCCTGCCATCTGGGGCTGTTTGCCCCTGCTTGTTACTTCTTCTCCTGCCTGTCAGTGTTCTGTGTTATGTTGCTTACCTGTGTCTATATACAGTATGTGTCTTGTAGGGAGTCATGTGTTTTGTCTATGTGCCGTCATATAGACATCATCTGGTGGGTCTTCTTCTTCGTTCAGACCACTGAAGGGTCTCCTCCTGTCTCAGACGGCTGTGTTGTTCACAGTCATGCCTGCGGCATACTGGTGGAACCTGAGGTGTTTCATGTTCACGGCATCCTTTCTGTCGTGCAGCAGTTCTCCTCATTCTATTGCGCTCCATCTGGTGGGTCTTCTTCTTCTTCATTCAGACCACTGGTTAAGGGATAGGTGCATCGTAATTCCAGTTCATGGGCACAATCCTGAAAAAGTGGCTTTCGACCCTGTTCAGGAAGGCCCGTGCATGTCCATAGAAACCGAGAACCCCGAGGGAAATCAGAGCTTTGCTTGGCATTTTACACATTTGTAGTGTAGACTGGCATTCGTCAAGGTTACACATTTGCCGTCATGTAGGCATGGCGAGTCGTCCTATGATGCCTGAGTTCATAGGATGCTATGATGATGAGGCAGAGATCATAGGCCGTCCTATGATGTTCTAGAAACGTGTTTTAAAGTCTGCCGTACCCTATGCAGGTGAAGGGTGTCCTCCTGTCTCAGATGGGTGCGATGTACTGCTGGAACCTCAGGTGTTTCTTCTTCATGGCATCTTTTCTGACGTGCAGCAGTTGTCGTCATTCTATTACTCTCCATCTGATGGGTCTTCTTCTTCTTCTTCTTCTTTTTCTTCTTCTTCTTCGTTGAGACCACTGGTTGAGGGATAGGTGCGTTGTAATTCTAGTTCATGGACAGGATCATGAAAATAGATCTGAGCAAAAAGAGTTCATAGGCCATCTTATGATGTCCTATGAATGTGACAGATGTCTTGTAGGGAGTTCTATGTGCTGTCATATAGACATCATCTGGTGGGTCTTCTTCTTCGTTCAGACCACTGAAGGGTCTCCTCCTGTCTCAGATGGCTGTGTTGTTCACAGTCATGCCTGCGGCGTACTGGTGGAACCTGAGGTGTTTCATGTTCACGGCATCCTTTGTGTTGTGCAGCAATTCTCATTCTATTGCTCTCCATCTGGTGGGTCTTCTTATTATTATTTCAGACCACTGGTTGAGGGATAGGTGCATCGTAATTCTAGTTCATGGGCACGATCCTGAAAAAGTAGCTTTCGACCCTGTTCAGGAAGGCCCGTGCATGCCCATAGAAACCAAGAAACCAGAGCACCCGGAGAAAATCAGCACTTTGCTTGGCATTTTACACATTTGTAGTGTAGACTGGCATTCGTCAAGGTTACACATTTGCCATCATGTAGGCATGGCGAGTCGTCCTATGATGCCTGAGTTCACAGGACGCTATGATGATGAGGCAAAGATCATAAGCCGTCCTATGATGTCCTAGAAACGTGCTTTAAAGTCTGCCGTACCCTATGCTGGTGAAGGGTGTCCTCCTGTCTCAGACGGGTGCAATGTACTGCTGGAACCTCAGGTGTTTCATCTTCATGGCATCTTTTCTGACGTGCAGCAGTTGTCATTCTATTGCTCTACATCTGTCGGGTCTTCTTCTTCTTCTTCTTCTTCTTCTTCTTCTTGTCTGCTTTCAAGGCCTTGTTGAAAGTCAGACTCCAGGTGGAGTTCTCTTACTATCAAATGGTGGACAATTTGGAGGCATTCACCAATACATGGGCTGTGGGGAATGTTTTGTGTTCTGTGGGAGAGGGGGATGAGTTATGTTTGCACTTTTGAGATGTGACACACTTGGGGGCATGATATTGGTGTTCTTACATTTTTGAATTGTACAATAAAGCCATTTTCTTCTTCTTCTTCTTCTTCTTCTTCTTCTTCTTCTTCTTCATTGAGACCACTGGTTGAGGGATAGATGCATCATAATTCCAGTTCATGGACAGGATCATGAAAATAGATCTGAGCAAGAAGAGTTCATAGGACGTCCTATGATGTTCAGGCAGAGCTCAGAGGCCGTCCTATGATGTCCTATGAAGCGTGACACACACACAGACACAGACACACACACAGACAGAGAGATTTCTTGCGTTTATACAGTGTGACATCATAAAAACACATAGAGTGTGACATCATAAAGGCACATTTGTCTATGTGTCCTATGATGCCTGAGTTCACTGGACGTCCTATGATGATCAGGCAGCGATCATAGGCCGTCCTATGATGTCCTATGAAGTGTGACACACGTACAGATAGACACACACACAGAGATTTCTTGCTTTTATAGAGTGATATATTTATATGTATTTGTATATACTGTACATACATACAGTGGAGAAAAGTATTTAACACGTCAACATTTTTCGTTTTCAATAATTAGGTATTCTGTAACTATTATTCACACAGTCAAATAAATCTTAGTGCCATTTAGTCCCTTTTATATGTATTTGCCAAAGTTTAACATGTGACTGCCTACATATAGTTTACACCTCTTTGTATTCGACTTTCAAGCACAGCCTGCATTTGGGCCTGTAAAGCCTAAGTGAGATACCTGTTTCAGACAGGAATGCTTGTGTTCTATGGGCAATGCACTAGTCTCTTCAAGATAAAAACATTTGCAAAAATCTGAAAAAAGCTTTTATTTCAACAAATAAATTATTAAAACTTAATTCAAATGAATAAATCTTTGCAAAAATTAAAAAGGCCAAAAATATCTTACCCCTTAAAAGTAATTCAGAAGCCTAGGGACTATATAGTGAACTCAAAATAATAATAATAATAATAATAATAAATAAGATTTTGCACACTACTCTGCTCATTTTCTCTCTCTCTGCTCTCTAATCAGCCAATCAGAATCAGTCTGAAAGGACACCATGAGCAATATTTAACAGTGAAAGCTTGGATTGTTGCATGTTTTCTTACCTGTTTGATGTGGTCTGGTGCAGTTTAGAGCTTCAGGGCAAGCTGTGAAGTCCCAATGGCAACCTTTGAGGGTTGCTCGGATACAGAGCAAAGACCTTTTTAAGAGCACCTGTGAAGCACCCAGGAAAACAAGTGCACAGCATTTTTATGCACTCAGTATACATACAGTGGGGAAAATAAGTATTGAACACGTCAACATTTTTCTCATTGAACATATTTCTGATGGAGCCATTGACCTGAGATTTTCACCAGATATCACTACAACCCAAGTTATCCATACATACAAAGAAATCAAGACAACTGTGTTCACAAAACAAGTTCTATTTATTAAAGTGGAATGACACAGGGAATAAGAATTGAACACACTTGGTAAAATTCATTTAATATTTAGTAGAAAAGCCTTTGTTGGTAATAACAGCTTCCAGATGCCTCCTGTATGGAAAAACTATTTGCAGGCATTCCTCAGGAGTGATTTTAGTCCATTCTTCCCTGTCTTCAAATCTTGAAGGATCCTTAGGTGTCTTTCATGAACTCTGATCTTCAGTTCCATAGATTTCCAGTTGAATTCAGGGCAGGTGACTGACTGGGCCATTCTAGCAGCTTTATTTTCCTTCTCTAGAGCCAGTTGAGAATTTTCTTGACTGTGCGTTTGGGATCATTGTCTTGCTGAAATGTCCACCCTTGTTTCATCTTAAGCATTTTGGCAGATGGGAACAGGTTCTTATCAAGGATATCTCTGTCCATTTGTCCATTTATCTTTCCTTCAATTATATGAAGTCTGACTGTACATTATGCTGAAAAACACCCTCACACCATGATGCTCCCACCTCCAATCCACACTGTTAATATGGTGTTTTTGGGCTGATGTGCAGTGTCATTTCTCCTCCAAACATGCTGTGTGTTGTGGCATCCAAAAATTTCAATTTTGGTCTCATTTGACCAGACTATATTCTCCCAGTGTTTTACTGGTGTGCCCAAATGTTGTGCAGCAAATCCTGATGTTGGACGATTAAAATTTCTAATTGCAATTAAGCTTTTGGAACCTTGAGTTAATCGCAGTTAATGTGTTATTTGCATGTTTTTCCATTCAGATACAGTGTGTCACGTCTCGCCGCTCATCAGCGGCGCTAGCTGCATGCACACCTGTGCCTCGTCAGCGGCGAGGGATTTAAGCCGCCTCGCCCTGGGCTTCGGCCTGAAGCCGTCTGTTCTCATCGGCTACTCTTGCTGCAAGGAATCCCCTTCTACAAGCAAGATCGCAAGTAAGCATCCTTACCTTCTTCTTCCAGTTCTCCTCCCCTATTATTATGATTACCGATTATGTCAGTACGGCTTCAGCAGAGCGGCTCGGCGGACAGCGGGCTCGCACGCCGCCTTTCCACTCTCGAGGCTCGGGTGGATCTAATAGCCCATCAACAACAGGTGATTTTAACCCAATTGGGTACAATAACTAACCGATTGGACTGCTTGGACCCCCAACAGCCGTTCCCCCCGGCTCGTCAGGGTGGCGCAGCTCCTGCTGCTCTAGCGGCCGTTCAGCCAGCTCCGGCGGCACCGACACGGCTCACACCCATTCCGACCCCCGCCCGCTTTAGCGGTAAGCTCATTGGAGCGCAGGGGTTTATCATGCAGTGTGAGTCTGTGTTTCACCGTGTGCCCGGAGATTTTCCATCAGACCACAACCGAATTGGTTACATAGGGAATCTCCTGGAGGGAAGAGCGCTTACCTGGGCTTACGCCGTAATGGCGAAGCCCAGTTACGCCACCCTCACCTATGGCCAATTCGTGAGACTGTTCCTGGAAGTGTTCGATCATTCGCGTACAGAGAGCGTTCAGGTCGATCGTCTTCTCAGCCTTCAGCAGGGAAGCCGGTCGGCAGCTGACTACGCGATCGACTTCCGGGTCGCTGCGGAGGAGGTTGGCTGGGGCGAACGATCGCTCTGCGGCATCTTCCTTCGCAGTCTCAGCGCTGGTCTGAAGGATGAACTGGCTGGACGGGATATCCCGGAGACGTTAGCGGAGCTAATTTCCCTAGCCATCAGCTTGGATAACAGGCTGCGCGAGCGGGCCTCGGAGCGGAAGTTGTCTTCTCGCCCTCGAGGTGCCTCGTCGCGCCTGCCCCAAGCTTGCCCCCTGGCGTTGCCGTCACCGTCGTTCTCCGAGGAGTCGGAGCTGATGGTGACAGGTTGGACAAAGCTCCCCCCAGTGGAGAGACAACGCCGCCGTGAGTTAGGTCTCTGTATGTATTGCGGAGACAGTCAACACACGGTGGAGCTTTGTCCACAGAAGCCAAACGGGGAGGTCCGCGAGTTACTGTAGGGGGCCTTGCGGACGCTAATTGGTTAACTCCCCTCACTCAATTGACGCTGCCCATTCGTTTCTGTCATAACTCCACGGGGCACCTCACCCACGCACTGGTGGATTCAGGCGCGGAGGGCAGCTTTATTTCACAGAGCCTGGCAACCCGATTGGGCATCCGTTGCCACACCCTCAAGACTCCTCTCGCCCTGGTAAATCTCTCCCGTGTTTCCCAGGGAAAAGTAACACACCAGACCATCCCCGTCCCTGTTATTATTTCTGGAAACCATCGGGAGGAGATCACCTTCTACGTCCTACCTAACTCTGTATCTCCCGTCATCCTTGGATACCCCTGGCTCCGCCTCCACAGCCCTGTCCTGGACTGGAGGTCTGGCAGAGTGTCTGCCTGGAGCTCCTTCTGCATGAGCACCTGCCTCCAATCCCCTGCCTGCGCCCCGTCCTCGCCTTCAACTCCCAAGGACGCCGCGCCTCCGGATCTCACCCTGGTGCCATCGGAGTTTCACGACCTGGGTATGGTATTCAGCAAATCCAAGGCGATGTCTCTTCCCCCGCATAGGCCCTATGACTGTGCTATAAACTTCCACCAGGGGGCACCCTTACCCTCGGGGCAACTCTACAGTCTGTCTGCGCCGGAGAAGGAGGCTATGAATTCGTATCTTAAGGAATCGCTGAGTGCAGGAATCATCCGTCCCTCGTCATCACCATTAGGCGCAGGGTTCTTCTTCGTGGGCAAGAAGGACGGCTCCCTCCGTCCTTGCATTGACTATCGCGCCCTGAATGACATCACGGAGAAGGACTGTTACACCTTGCCCCTAATGGACACCGCCTTCCACTCCCTCCAGGGGGCGACTTGGTTCACCAAGCTGGATCTTCGCAGCGCATACCACCTCGTCCGGATCCGGGAGGGAGATGAGTGGAAGACAGCCTTCCGTACCCCGAACGGCCATTTCGAGTACCTGGTTATGCCGTTCGGGTTGACCAACGCTCCAGCCGTCTTTCAGCGCCTTATAAATGACCTCCTCCGGGACTTCATCGGCCTGTTTGTGTTCGTCTACCTGGATGACATCCTCATCTTCTCCAGATCCAGGGACGAGCACCGGATCCATGTGAGGCGGGTCCTCCAGAGGCTGCTGGAGAACCGGTTGTATGTCAAGGCTGAGAAGTGTGAGTTTTACGCTAAAACAACGTCCTTCCTCAGGTTCATCATCTCCCACGACCAGGTGCTTCCGGACCCAGCGAAGGTGAAAGCGGTAGTGGAATGGCCCACTCCTACGTCAAGAAAACAAGTACAACAGTTTATTGGGTTTGCCAATTTCTACCGCTGCTTTGTCCCGAACTTTGGTACCATCGTCGGCCCTCTGACCCACCTCACGTCTCCTAAGGTTCCGTTCCGGTGGACTGAAGAGGCCGCAGCTGCTTTCCAGGCGCTGAAGGCGGAGTTCTCCTCCTCCCGGGTCCTCAGCCAAGTCGACCCCGCGCTGCAGTGCATCGTGGAGGTGGATGCTTCGGACACGGGGGTGGGGGCAGTGTTATCTCAGCGGTCACCTGACGATGGGATCAAACGGCCCTGCGCCTTCTTCTCTCGGTGCTTGTCTCCGGCGGAACGAAATTACGACGTGGGGGACAGAGAGCTCCTCGCCATCAAGCTCGCGCTGCAGGAGTGGCGTCACTGGCTAGAGGGGGTGGCCCTGCCGTTCGTGGTTCTAACCGACCACAAGAACCTGGAGTATTTAAGATCTGCCAAGCGTTTGAACGCCCGCCAGGCGCGTTGGTCCTTGTTCTTTGCCAGGTTCTGCTTCAACATCACCTTTAGGCCTGGCTCCAAGAACGGTCTGCCTGACGCCCTTTCTAGGCAATTTGCCCCTGAGGCGTCCGAGGACACAGCCCACACCATCTTGCCCAGGTCGTGCATCGTGGGAGCCGTCACTTGGGACATCGAAAGTAAGATCCGGAAGGCGCAGGAATCAGAACCAGACCCTGGCGGCGGACCGGAGGGGAGGCTTTTTGTGCCGTCCACGGTCCGGGGGGAGGTCATCCACTGGCTGCACACATCTAAGCTCACCTGCCACCCTGGTTCCTCCTGGATGATTGACTTACTTCAACGATCCTTCTGGTGGCCGGGCCTGCGGAAGGACGCTGCCTGCTACGCCCGGGCCTGCCCCGTCTGCGTCACCAGTAAATCAGGTAATGCCCCTCCATCGGGTTTGCTCCAGCCCCTGCCCGTCCCTGGCAGGCCCTGGTCGCATATCGCCCTGGACTTCGTCACCGGTCTTCCGGTCTCTAACACCTTCGACACAGTCCTGACCATCGTAGATCGTTTCTCCAAGGCTGCTCACTTCATCCCATTACGAGGGCTTCCATCTGCCTTGGAGATGGCGGACCTCCTTATCCAGCACGTGGTCAGGTTGCACGGGATTCCGGTGGACATGGTCTCGGACCGGGGCCCCCAGTTTTCCTCAGAGGTTTGGAGGTCCTTTTGCAACGCCCTGGGAACCAAGGTAAGCCTCTCCTCCGGCCATCACCCCCAAACCAACGGGCAGTGTGAGCGGACCAATCAGGAGCTGGAGGCTGCGCTCCGCTGCGTCACAGCATCCAAGCCTGCGTCCTGGAGCGCCCATCTCGCCTGGGTTGAGTACGCCCATAACACCGCCCGCTCTTCTGCCACTGGGATGTCCCCATTTAAGGCGTCCCTAGGCTACGACCCCCCTCTGTTCCCTACGCAGGAGAGTGGGGTAACTGTCCCCTCAGTTCGGGCGCACCTCAGGCGGTGCCGCTCCATCTGGGCGTCGGCGCGTAATGCGCTTTTACGCACGGCGGAGCGCAACAAGGCTACGGCGGACCGGCACAGAAGACCTGCCCCAGCCTACCAGGTAGGCCAACGTGTCTACATGTCTACTCAGGACGTCGTTTTAAAGGGTGAGAGGAGGAAGTTGGCACAGCGTTTCATGGGCCCATACCCCATTACCAGGATTATCAATCCGGTGTCTGTGCGTGTGGCTATTCCCCCCTCCCTCCGCATCCATCCCACCTTCCACGTTTCCAAGGTGAAGCTGGCAGTCTCCGACCCCCTTTGCCCTCCCCCTGCTGCGCAGCCCGCGCCCCGGATGATTGATGGTCATCCGGCCTGGCCAGTCTCTTCCATCCTGGACTCCCGGCGCCGGGGTCGCGGGTTACAGTACTTAGTGGACTGGGAGGGCTATGGACCGGAACATAGGCAATGGGTACCCTCGTCGTTTGTGTTGGATCCATCTCTCATACTGTCACATCTCGCCGCTCATCAGCGGCGCTAGCTGCACGCACACCTGTGCCTCGTCAGCGGCGAGGGATTTAAGCTGCCTCGCCCTGGGCTTCGGCCTGAAGCCGTCTGTTCTCATTGGCTACTCTTGCTGTAAGGAATCCCCTTCTACAAGCAAGATCGCAAGTAAGCATCCTTACCTTCTTCTTCCAGTTCTCCTCCCCTGTGCACAGGTGGATTTCCCGGCGGCGGACGACGTTCCCCAGCCATCTCCTCCTCGCTGCTGCTTCAGGCGCTCCGGGTTGCTGTCTACCGGGCTACGCCTTTGCTACGCCAGTCACCTGCCCGAACCAAGTAAGCCAGTAGCCATTATCTCATCTCCTGTGTTGGTGTGGTGCCCGTTACCCTTCTCCCTCTGCTTCTCCCATAGGGTTGTCCGGCTGTACGGTTGCCTGTCCCCGTGCCTGACGCAGACGCCACCACCAATACATTACCATCTCACATACACGCACTCATACACACTTGTTGTTAATAAAGCTATTGAATCTACCCTGAGCCTGCGTGCATGTCTCCTGAGCCGTGCATTATGTCACAGTGTACCTTAAGTTGGTAATTTTACAAGTTTCTCATACTGTCATAAACATGGGAGTGGGCAAATGTGCCTGCTTTCTTCACCTGCAGGTTTATTAATGCTCTCAACATATCCAAAATGACAAAAACTATCTAGAATATTCTCCAGAAAATCCTCAAAAGTACTACTGCATGTGCAAAAAACAACAATGCCAGGGCTCAGTAACATAGCTGCAACACAACTTGTCATCTACACTCCCATAGCAAACATCCACCGCTTTTACGCAGCTCAACACAAAACAATGGACCTCATGGGTCACAACAGACACAATTTCCCTTTTTAATAGAAAAACTGTAAACTTAAACAAACAACTATCTCGCCCGTGACGTCCCCAACCACGCACCAAAAACACACAAACAGAGAACTGAGAATTTTAGACTGTTACTCACCTACTGACAGTTGGACCCAAAGCTATAACGATGAAACGAGAAAATGTCTATTCGTGTCAGCTACTGGCAGTGGCTACATCCATGGCATGTAGCTGTTTATACTGCTAGTTGACTAGACGCCTTCAAAAGAAGAACAACCGACATCCAGGTGAAGTTTTGGAGGAGGCTGTGACAATTATCCAGCTAAGAGCTCCGACAGATAACGTTGTAAACTTAAACATGACAGCATTTTTGGGATTTCTATGGCAGTGATACAGCTTGTTTGACTTCACAATGTCTGTATGGCATGCACAGTGTCTGTATGGCCAGAGCGGCTTCCGTAGCTCTGTACGGAGTGCAGCTTGGCTAAAAAAGTACTGTTTGCACTTTCTGCCATTAACTGCAGTTAACCGCAATCACAAAATTTGTTGCTGTTAATGGGGGCGAAGTGTTAACGGGGGATAAACGCGATAACATCAACACCACTAGCAGCAAACTTTAAATGTGCTTCAACATGCTTTTTCTTCAGCAGTGGAGTCTTGCGAGGTGAGTGGGCATAGAGCCCATGTCGGTTGAATGCATTACTTATTGTTTTCTTTGAAACGGCAGTACCTGCTAATTCCAGGTCTTTCTAGAGCTCTCCATGAGTGGTCTTTGGCTCTTGGATAACTCTTCTGATAAGATTTGTCCATTCATCTTAATGCCCTTCACAGCAGAAGGCACTAACAGTATCACAGCCTGGAGCGTGGAGGCATGAAATTAAGCCTGAGGAGACGTCAGTTTAACAGCATTCTTCTTCCTTCCATGATTTTGGGGAACGTACAATCCCTGAGAAATAAGGTAGATGAAATTCAAGGGAATGTACGCTACCAGAAGGACTTCAAGAACTGCTGTGTCATGGCTTACACGGAGACGTGGCTTACGGCGCAAGACCCGGATGCGGACCTGTGGATTGACGGCTTTGGAGCCCCACTTCGCTCGGATCGGCAGGAAGAGGTAATGGGGAAACGTCAGGGGGACGGCGTATGTTTATACATTAATAAACAGTACTGCACATCTGTCACGGTCAGAGAGCCCATCTGTACACCCAATGTGGAGCTTCTGTCCATATCGCTACGCCCCTTTTATCTACCCCCGAGTTCCCCCAACTTTTCATCACGACTGTGTACATTCACCCGAGGGCAGACGCTGACTCCGCCTCCAGCACCGTCTTTGATGTGGTACAGCGGCTGCAGTCAATTTCTCCAGAGGCTCCAAACTTTATTCTTGGGGATTTTAACCATGTTTCTTTAAAGAGACACTTAAACTTTTATCAGTATGTCTCCTGCCCAACCAGGCGAAAAAAGACATTGGACCTGTGCTATGGATCCATTGAGAGGGCCTATAAATCACTTCCCCTTCCTCCTTTAGGATCCTCAGATCACAACTGTGTACATTTGTTGCCCACATATAAAACTGCTCTCAGAAGAGGCAAGGTTAAGACCAGAGACATAGATGTGTGGACAGAGGATTCAGTGCACTGCCTCCAGGAATGCTTTAACAGTACGGACTGGGAGGTTTTCACACTGGCCTGCGGGGATGATTTGGACTCTTTGGTAGACGTCACATGCTCATACATGGCTTTCTGTAAAAATATGATTGTTCCACGTAAATGTGTCAAAATATATCCCAACAACAAGCCATGGGTTACAAAATCAGTTAAATCCTGCTTACAGAGGAAAGCACTTGCCTTTAAACAGGGGTCTGTTTCTGAGCTACAGGTTGCCACAAAAGAGCTGAAGTCCAAAATTTTAAGAGCAAAACAGAATTATAAATCAGAATTGGAAAGCAAGATGGCAACAAAGAAACTTGGTTCAGCCTGGGCCAGTATGAAAACTATTGCAGGCCTTCAGAGCACAGTAATCATGTGTTTTTAGATGGTTTTAATTCAGACACAGAGCTGGCTAATGCTCTTAATTGTTTTTATGGCCGTTTTGATTCCTCTGATTTTAGCACAGAAACCCAAGATTTGAAACAGAAACTCAAAGACAATCAGCACTTTAATATTGAGGTGCAGGATATTAAAAGGGAGTTCTGTGCTGTAAAAGTGAACAAAAGTCAGGGCCCTGATAATATATGTGGGCGATTGGTAAAGTCCTGTGCACATGAACTGAGTCCTGTATTTCATTACATTTTCAATAAGTCCTTACAGACACAACATGTGCCTAAGATCTGGAAAGATGCCGTGGTTGTTCCCGTTCCAAAATCCAGCTGTCCTAAAACGGTAAACGACTTTAGACCAGTTGCTTTGACTTCAATTTTAATGAAGGTTTTTGAAAAACTGGTCAGATTTGAGGTCCTAAAGCAGACTGAACATGCATTGGATCCTTTGCAGTTTGCATATAGGCCTCACAAAGGAGTGGAGGATGCCACTGTCACTCTGTTTAACATGCTTTTTAAACATCTGGATTTTAATGGGACACACGCCAGGCTTTTGTGGACTTTTCCTCCGCCTTTAATACAATCCAACCTCATATTTTAGTTGAAAGGCTCCTGCAACAATTTGATTTGCGCAATAATCTGGTGGGTTGGATTCTGGATTTCTTAACCAACAGGACACAGAGAGTAAGGGTCAATGGTACATTGTCTGACCAAAAGTGCTCTTCTACTGGCTCTCCTCAGGGGTGTGTGTTGTCACCACTACTCTTCATCCTGTACACAAACATGTGTCGGAGCAGACATGACAACAGACACATTATAAAGTATGCTGATGACTCAGTTATTGTCAGTCTCCTCCAGGATGGTGAGAGTGGCCACGGCCCAGTAGTTGATGATTTTGTTCACTGGTGTGAGGATTCCTACCTGCAGCTGAATACGACAAAAACTAAAGATATGATTATTGACTTTAGGAGGAAAACTCCCAGGCACAAAGTCACTGTACTAAAAGGCCAGAGCACTGAATGTGTACAATCCTACAAATATCTTGGGACGATTATTGATAGTAATTTAAACTTTGAAGAGAACTGTGAAAGGGTGTGCAAAAAGGGTCAGCAACATTTGCATTGTTTGAGGAAACTTGCACGCTTCCAAATTGACCGAACCATAATGACAATGTTTTATCGGGCTTTTATTAAATCTGTTTTATCCTTTTCTTTAGTATCATGGTTTGGTCAGATAAAACTGAAACAGAGGAAATCTTTGGATCAGGTAGTTAGATGGTCCAGTCGTTTGCTTGGTGAGTCACAGCTGAGCCTGACATCCTTGTACACCAGACAGGTACAGAGGATTGCTACCTTCATTTTAAATGATGACACCCACCCTTTGCACTGCCACTTTCAGCTTCTTCCCTCAAGACGGAGGTTTGCTGTCCCAAAAAGTAAAACCCAGCGCTACAAAAACAGCTTTGTTCCTGCTGCTGTCAAAGAGTTGAACAAGTTGTAACAATATATTGCACATAATTTAGTTATTCAATTCAATTCAATTCAATTCAACTTTATTTATATAGTGCCATTTCACAACAACAGTCATCTCATAGCACTATCAACTGTAGGGGGGAACCCCCACAGTTGCAGAAAGACCCCAGCAATCAGGTGATCCCCTGTGAGCAAGCACTTGGCGACGGTGGAGAGGAAAAACTCCCTTTTAACAGGAAGAAACCTCCAGCAGAACCAGGCTCAGGGAGGGGCAGTCATCTGCTGCGACTGGCTGGGGGGTGAGGGGACAGAGAAGATGAAAAGAACAGACATGTAGAGAGCAAACAGCACGATGGGGACTCAATCTATGGGAGAGAACAAACAAATGTTAATGACCAGCAAAAAAAAAATATTTCATAGAGAGTGAGGAAAGGAGTGAGGCCCAGTGCATTACTGGAGGTCCCCCGGCTGACTAAACCTATTAGCAGCATAACTAAGGGAGGGTTCAGAAACACATGATCCCTCCCTAATTGTAGGCTATATCAAAAAGGTAGGTTTTAACCCTAATCTTAAAAACAGAGATCGAGTCTGACTCCCGAATCCAGATTGGCAGCTGATTCCACAGGAGAGGAGCTTCATAACTGAAGGCTCTGCCTCCCATTGTACTTTTGGAGATTCTAGGTATTACAAGTAGTCCTGCATTTTGGGAGCGTAGTGCTCTGTTAGGATAATACGGTAGTATCAAATCTTTTAAATAAAAAGGAGCCTGATTGTTTAGAGCTTTGTAAGTAAGAAGAAGGATTTTAAACTTAATTCTAAACTCTATGGGAAGCCAATGAAGGGAGGCCAGAACCGGAGAGATATGATCTCTCTTTCTAGTACCTGTTAAAACTCTTGCTGCAGCATTTTGGATCAGCTGAAGACTTTTTAAAGATGTTTTAGGACAACCTGATAATAAAGAATTACAATAATCTAATCTCGAGCTAACAAAAGCGTGGATCAGTTTCTCAGCATCACTCTGAGACAAGATGCTCCTAATCTTGGCAATATTACGCAAATGATAGAAGGCAGTCTTAGAAACAAATTTAATATGTGAATTGAAGGACAAATCCTGATCAAAAATAACTCCAAGGTTCCTCACAGAGCTATTAAGAGAAAGAGTAACTGCATCCAAACTGAAAGTTTGATTTGGAAAGGAATTTCTAAGGTTTTTTGGACCAACAAGAATGACTTCAGTCTTATCTGAATTTAATAGCAGGAAATTACAAGTCATCCAAGCTTTGATTTCCGTAAGACAGGCTTCTAACTTGGCTAATTGATTACTATCATCTGGCTTCATTGACAGGTATAATTGTGTGTCATCTGCATAACAATGAAAATGTATACAGTGCAAATAGTTATCTATTTATTAACACCATTTTATATTTACTTATTTTTGTAGGATTTTTATTTGGGTTCCAAATCTTTTATTGGGTTTTAGACCTTTGAGTTTTTAACCTCTTTGACTAGTCTTTAACTTTTTAATATGACCCTTCTCTCTTATCTATGGTTTTTCTCCCATCTCTTTGTCTTTATATCCTGATTGATGGAGCCTTGAGTATTTTTATCATGTTTATAGTCAGCTTCATGTGTGCCTGTGTTTGTGTTTATGTTGAATGTAATTGTGGTTTGTAAATATGAATGTCACCAGACTGCAAAACAAATCTACCTACGGGTACAAATAAAGTAACCTGAACCTGAACAGCCATAGTTTGTACAATCAATCACCGCAACAACGTTGAGTCTAATATTGCTTTCATACAACAGTTCCACAAGCAAAATTTATTAAACAACATCAATACTGTCGTGATTTAGAACAGGGTTAGACTCAAACGCAGAGCTGCCAGAATGATCACTCAGACTCAGATAAAAAGTTTCACAAATTTATTGAAAACACACAGAAAATAAAAGTGCATGATCTAAAGAAAAGTGAAACACAAAAATGCCAACTTAAATTTCCAATAAGACAGGTGCCCCCTGGAGCGCATGTAGCCTACGGGAGAGAGCAGACAGAGGTTATTAGGGACAGATTCTCCAAAGGGAGAAAAATGCGAGAAAGCACACTTACTACTAGAGCAGCAGAGTCCAGCAGGGAACTCCTGCAGGGACCAGGGGACAGGGGGAAGGCAGAGACCTGGGTGGATGTCTTCTTCCGGCTTTCAGAGAGAGCAGACGCATTTCTTCTCCTCTCCTCCTCTTCCTCCCCTGACTGATCCCAGCTTGCTGTGTCCTGTCTGTGTCTCGCTCTCCTTCTTGCTGATCTCAATCCAAACGGAAAATTATGGAATTGGAATTGGTGAGCTGGGCTTTAAATGCAATTGTCACCACTTTTTCAAACAGAAAATCGACCCGGGGGAGCCCAAGTGTGAGAGACTCATGGGACAATTGGAAACTCGTGTGTCTGTGTGACCTTTCGATTGATGTGGAAGACATCTACCTGTTTTGGCTTCATGATCACAGGATTTCTGCTGTTTGGCTTTGGAGTTTTCCTGGTGTATCGGAAATTAAAGAAGTTGGAATAGCTAATCAAAATGCAGACCCGGCGAAGCTTCTTCAACAATTCGACCAGCTGGGGAGAGCACTGATAGCGGCAAATAGCGAACTGAATCGGAAGGTGGGAAACATCTCGGAGTCGCTGGGTGCTCTCCAGGGAATGATTTTAAAGCCTGTGAATAATGTAAATTATGCACAGAATCGCATGAGAGATGAAAATTCTATGCTCTAAGTGAACTGTGCTCATCAGGCCTTGATTCGGCGTCCTTGGGAGAACTCATTCCTCCAGGAGAAAAGATAAGGCAGAAGGGAGTTTTGGCTTCTCTTAACCCAAACATTCTGATGTGCAGCAATCTACTCTCCAAGGACAGCGTCATCATGTGACTAACATGGAATCTTGCCATCTGACATGCTGAAGAGAGATGAACTCTGTGGACATGTTATCTATGTTTTAGAACACCATGGACATAACATCTAGTCGTTGCCTAGGAGAAGATTTTTGTTGTCCACCAGCACTGATACTTCACACACCGCATTCACACTGATACCACATAACTGACATACACACACTGTCTCTCTCTTGCTTTGTTAATGTGTGGATCTGTATTTTGTCGCTAAATGTGCAATTAGAGGGTTTTTTTCTATGTGATCACAATCTTTCTCACTTGAGCTATATTTTGATAACTATGTTTTTTCTCTCTGCCTAATGTGTCACCCCCTCCCCTTCCCCCTCTTTACCCCCCACTGTATGAGGCGCCTGTATGGCTGCCGTGTCATTAGGGAGCGCTTAACACGAGCGCACCTTAGTGATAAGTAAAATTCCTTGTATGTGTAAGCATACTTGGCAATAAAGTTGATTCTGATTCTGATTCTGATTCTGATCTTCCTGGTCAGGCGAGCGTGATCAGCTCCGGAGACACACCTGCGGGTGGCAGTAACCTGAAGAGCAGGAAAACAGGGTGAGTGCACAGGTACTAAAAACAATGAGACAAAGCTTGACTAAAGCCGTGGCTGCAAACCCAGACGATCCAGCAATGAGCTCTCCTCATGCTGGGCCTTAAATACACTGGCTCATCCGATGCAGCTGGGGGACAATCACACAGGTGTGCTCAATCTCCCGGAGGGGGAAACCAAGAACAGGAGGGGAGGGGAGAGCAAGCTCACCTGACCATCACAGTGCCCCTTCCCCCAAGGGACGCCCCCTGGCCTCCCACTGGGCTTGCGTCGATGGGTTCGATGGAAGGCCCGAATCATCCGCTTGTCCAGGATGTGTGATCCCGGGATCCACGACCTCTCCTCCGGACCATATCCTTCCCAGTGGACAAGATACTGACATCCCCGCCCCCGACGGCGCACGTCCAGGATCTTCTCCACCATGTACGTCGTCTGGCCGTCAGTGATCCCGTGGAGCAGTGGGGGATCCACAGGAGGCATAGGGGACTGGCAGAGAGGGGCTTAACCTGGGAGACATGGAACATGGGATGGATGCGCATAGAGGGTGGCAAGTTCAACCGAACGGTGACATCGTTGATCAACCACTTGATAGTAAAGGGACCCAGAAAGCAGGGGGACAGCTTCCGGGATTCCATCTTCAGCGGGATCTGGTTGGCGGACAGCCAAACCTTCTGCCCCACCGTGTACTCTGGCACTGGCGCCCACCTGCGGTTAGCGTACTGCTTATTGCATTCAACTGAACAAAGGAGGGCAGCCCTCATGGCCCTCCACAGACGGCGGGACGGGCACACATGGGCCTCCACGGATGGGATGGTGAGGCCCGTCTCCCCATGGACAGCAAAGGTGGAGTGTAACTCATTGACGCTTCGAATGGCGTAAGCCCAGTGGAAGAGGAGATCACCGAGTTAAGTGCGTATTCCACCCAGGTTAAATGGGTGCTCCAGGTAGTAGGGTTGGAGGATGCTACACACCTTAAGGTGGCCTCCAGAGACTGATTGGCATGCTCAGCCTGACCATTGCACTGGGGGTGATGTCCTAACGTCAGAATGCCTTCCACACCTGGGATGTGAATTGCGGCCCCCGGTCCGAGACGATGTCAATGGGAATACCGTGCAACTGGATGATGTGCTGTGTCAGCAGGTCGGCTGTCTCCATGGCAGATGGTAACCTGTGGAGAGGAATGAGGTGGATGGCCTTGGAGAAATGGTCAACAATGGATGGATGTCGATATTCCCCTGGGAAGGAGGGAGGCCCGTAACAAAGTCCAGTGAAATGTGAGACCAAGGGCAACCCGGCACCGGGAGGGGATGGAGGAGACTCGCAGGAGGGGAGGAGTCAGACTTATTTGCGGAGCAGGTGAGACAGGCTTTAAAAGGAACTCCGATTATATTGGCATGTTAGCTCTATATGCTTTATTTTTATGTTAGTAACATAACTATAATATAATTTTTTTGAAAATAATTCCCAGTTTTATATATTTTTAAAAAACTTTATTACGATGTAAATCGCCATTTTTGTTTACGTTGCAATGCATTCTGGGTAGTGACGTAGAATGGTTGCAGCCGTTTTTTCTGTCTTATACAAGCCAGGAAGCGAAGCTACGAACTAGGTTCAGGTTCAGGTTCAGGTTACTTTATTTGTACCCGTAGGTAGATTTGTTTTGCAGTCTGGTGACATCCATACTTACAAGCCACTAATTACATTCAACATAGACACAAACACAGGCACACATCTTACAAAATAGGTAAATATAAAATATGTACAATATAATTTTTATAGCTTGTTCAACTCTTTGACAGCAGCAGGGACAAAGCTGTTTTTGTAGCGCTGGGTTCTACTTTTTGGGACAGCAAACCTCCGTCTGGAGGGAAGAAGCTGAAAGTTGCAGTGCAAAGGGTGGGAGTCATCATTTAAAATCGAGTCGGCCAACCTCTGTACTTGTCTGGTGTACAGGGATGTCAGGCTCAGCTGTGACTCACCAAGCAAACGACTGGACCATCTAACTACCTGATCCAAGGATTTCCTCTGTTTCAGTTTTATCTGACCAAACCATGACATTAAAGAAAAGGATAAAACAGATTCAATAAAAGCCCGATAAAACATAGTCATTATGGTTCGGTCAATTTGGAAGTGTGCAAGTTTCCTCAAACAATGCAAATTTTGCTGACCCTTTTTGCACACCCTTTCACAGTTCACTTCAAAGTTTAATTTACTATCAATAATCGTCCCAAGATATTTGTACGATTGTACACATTCGGTGGTCTGGCCTTTTAGTATGGTGACTTTGTGCCTGGGAGTTTTCCTCCTAAAGTCAATAATCATATCTTTCGTTTTTGTTGTATTCAGCTGCAGGTAGGAATCCTCACACCAGTGAACAAAGTCATCAACTACTGGGCCGTGGCCACTCTCACCATCCTGGAGGAGACTGACAATGACTGAGTCATCAGCATACTTTATAATGTGTCTGTTGTCATGTCTGCTCCGACACATGTTTGTGTACAGGATGAAGAGTAGTGGTGACAATACACACCCCTGAGGAGAGCCAGTAGAAGAGCACTTTAGGTCAGACAATGTGCCATTGACCCTCACTCTCCTGTTGGTTAAGAAATCCAGAATCCAACCCACTAGATTATTGCTCAAATCAAATTGTTGCAGGAGCCTTTCAACTAAAATATGAGGTTGGATTGTATTAAAGGCAGAAGAAAAGTCCACAAATAAAAGCCTGGCGTGTGTCCCATTAAAATCCAGATGTTTGAAAAGCATGTTAAACAGAGTGACAGTGGCATCCTCCACTCCTCTGTGAGGCCTATAGGCAAACTGTAGAGGATCCAATGCATGTTCAGTCTGCCTTAGGACTTCACATCTGACCAGTTTTTCAAAAATTTTCATTAAAATTGAAGTCAAAGCAACTGGTCTAAAGTCATTTACCGTTTTAGGACAGCTGGATTTTGGAACGGGAACAACTACGGCATCTTTCCAGATCTTAGGCACATGTTGTGTCTGTAAGGACTTATTGAAAATATAATGAAATATAGGACTCAGTTCATGTGCACAGGACTTTACCAGGCGCCCACATATATTATCAGGGCCCTGACTTTTGTTCTCTTTTACAGCACAGAACTCCCTTTTAACATCCTGCATCTCAATATTAAAGTGCTGGTTGTCTTTGAGTTTCTGTTTCAAATCTTGGATTTCTGTGCTAAAATCAAAGGAGTCAAAACGACCATAAAAACAATTAAGAGCATTAGCCAGATCTGTGTCTGAACTAAAACCATCTAAAAACACACGATTACTGCGCTCTGTGCTCTGAAGGCCTGCAATAGTTTTCATAGTGGCCCAGGCCGAACCAAGTTTATTTGCTGCCATCTTGCTTTCCAACTCTGATTTATAATTCTGTTTTGCTCTTAAAATTTCTGCCTTCAGCTCCTTAGTGGCAACCTGTAGCTCAGAAACAGACCCCTGTTTAAAGGCAAGAGCTTTCCTCTGTAAGCAGGATTTAACTGATTTAGTAACCCATGGCTTGTTGTTGGGGTATATTTTGACACGTTTACGTGGAACAATCTTATTTTGACAGTAAGCCATGTATGAGCGTGTGAGCTCAGCCAGAGAGTCCAAATCATCCCCGCAGGCCATTATGAACATCTTCCAGTCTGTACAGTCAAAGCATTCCTGGAGGCTGTGCTCTGAATCTTCTGTCCACACATCTATGTCTCTCGTCTCCACCTTGCCTCTTCTGAGAGCAGTTTTATATGTGGGCAGCAAATGAACACAGTTGTGATCTGAGGATCCTAACGGAGGAAGGGGGAGTGATTTAAAGGCCCTCTCTATGGATCCATAGCACAGGTCCAATGTCTTTTTTCGCCTGGTTGGGCAGGAGACATACTGATGAACTACTGCCATTTGTCAGTGAAAATGCCACATTGCACGGCTTTTGGATGTAATTTCCAATCAAAGGGAAATAAAGAGAGCGGGGTAAGCCTCCATAGCTTTCCTAAAGAGGGAAAATTGCGGAAAAAGTGGGGCGGCAGCGGCTCAGGAGGTAGAGCAGGTCGTCTAATAACCCGATGGTTGGCGGTTCGAATCACGCTCTCCCCAGATATCCTGCCGTTGTGTCCCTGGGCAAGACACTTCACCCGCATTGCCTCCAGTGCCCATAACACTGGGTATGAATGTGTAAATATGTTTAAATGCTCGGTGGTGGCCGGAGAGGCCGTTGGCGCGGATTGGCAGCCACATTTCCGTCACTCTATGAGTGTCTATGATAAAGCGCTATAGCGCGCACTTGATAAAGCTGATATATATATATTAATCACGCTATATTGCTCAAAGCGCGCGCTTTGAGTGTCTATGATCAAATGCTATAGCGCACGCTTGATAAAGCTGATATATATAATCGCGCTATATCGCTCAAAGCACACGCTTGAGCACGTGAGACGTGCGCTTTGAGTGTCTGTGATAAAGCGCTATAGGGCACGCTGGATAAAGCTGATATATATATTACTCACGCTATGATAAAGCGCTATATTGCTCAAAGCGCGCGCTTCAGACGTGCGCTTTGAGTGTCTATCATCAAGCGCTATAGCGCACGCTTGATAAAGCTGATATATATATTAATCACGCTATGATAAAGCGCTATATCGCTCAAAGTGTGCGCTTGAGACGTGCGCTTTGAGTGTCTATGATCAAGCGCTATAGTGCACGCTTGATAAAGCTGATATATATATTAATCACGCTATGATAAAGCGCTATATCGCTCAAAGCGCGCGCTTGGCTTGACATGTCGAAGATCTGGCTGGCAGTCATTTGGAACGACTTTGGAGCACTGCTTATGGACGTTCAACCCGCAGTCTGAGAAAGCAACAGAGAAATTGCTTTATGTTGCTGAGAGTCCATGTTTATCAGTTCAGTGCCCATCATGCTTGTAGACAATTTTTTGTGTTTGAGCATTCTATTGTAAGTAAATCAACAATATATAAGTTTCACCTTAAAATAATGCTTCCTCAAGCGCGCGCTTGAGACACTCGCGGAGCGGAGAGACACTCAAGCGCATGCTATATCGCTCAAGCGCGCTTTGAGCGATATAGCGCTTTATCATAGCGTGATTAATATACACTACTGTTCAAAAGTTTGGGGTCACCCAGACAATTATTTTGTGTTTTCCATGAAAAGTCACACTTATTTACCACCATGAGTTGTAAAATGAATAGAAAATATAGTCAAGACATTGAGATAGTTAGAAATAATGATTTGTATTTGAAATAATAATTTTTTCCAGATACTCAACCTGCTCAAAGGAAGGTCAGTTTTATAGCTTCTCTAACCAGCTAAACTGTTTTCAGCTGTGCTAACATGATTGCACAAGGGTTTTCTAATCATCCATTAGCCTTCTGACGCAATGAGCAAACACATTGTACCATTAGAACACTGGAGTGATATTTGCTGGAAATGGGCCTCTATACACCTATGTAGATATTGCACCAAAAACCAGACATTTGCAGCTAGAATAGTCATTTACCACATTAGCAATGTATATTAGATATTAGAGTGTATTTCTGATTAGTTTAAAGTTATCTTCATTGAAAAAAACAGTGCTTTTCTTTTAAAAATAAGGACATTTCTAAGTGACCCCAAACTTTTGAACGGTAGTGTATATATCAGCTTTATCAAGCGTGCGCTATAGCGCTTGATCATAGACACTCAGAGTGAGGGAAATGTGGCTGCCAACCCGCGCCAACGGCCTCTCCGGCCACCACCGAACATTTAAACATTTTTACACATTCATACCCAGTGTTATGGGCACTGGAGGCAATGCGGGTGAAGTGTCTTGCCCAGGGACACAACGGCAGGATATCTGGGGAGAGCGTGATTCGAACCGTCAACCATCGGGTTATTAGACGACCTGCTCTACCTCCTGAGCCGCTGCTGCTCCACTTTTTCCTCAACTTTCCCTCTTTAGGAAAGCTATGGAGGCTTACCCCGCTCTCTTTATTTCCCTTTGATTGGAAATTACATCCAAAAGCCGTGCAATGTGGCATTTTCACTGACAAATGGCAGTAGTTCGTAGCTTCGCTTCTTGGCTTGTATAAGACAGAAAAAACGGCTGCAACCATTCTACGTCACTACCCAGAATGCATTGTGACGTAAACAAAAATGGCGATTTACATCGTAATAAAGTTTTTTAAAAATATATAAAACTGGGAATTATTTTCAAAAAAAAGAAATTATAGTTATGTTACTAACATAAAAATAAAGCATATAGAACTAACATGCCAATATAATCGGAGTTCCTTTTAACGTACTCCCACGCATCCCTCCCAAGTGTGGGCCACCAAAATACCCTACGTAACAAGTCTATGGTTCTGGAGATGCCGGGGTGACAGGCAAAAATGCTGGTATGCCCCCACTGGATTACCTCTCCACATAGCGCCGTGGGGACATACAGCCAGTCCGGTGGGCCTCCCTCTGGGACAGGTTCTAATGACTGTGCCTGCCGGACCCTCTGCTCAATCTCCCACTGGAGTGTCCTGAGAAAGAAGGAGGGGGGGAGAATAGTCTCCGGGGGAGACACAGCAGCTGCGGAGGAGGAGTCTGGAGAAAACTGACGTGAGAGAGCATCAGCCTTAGTATTGCAGGACCCTGGTCTGTACGAGATGGATGAATTGGACCTACTGAAGAACAGAGCCCCCTGAGCCTGCCGAGAATTCAACTGTCTGGCCGACCGAAGGTATTCTAAATTTTTATGGTCAGTCCAGACAATGACCAGTTGGCTAGCTCCCTCCAGCCAGTGTCTCCATTCCTCCAATGCCAGCTTAATGGCCAACAGTTCGCGGTCCTCAACAGCGTAATTCCTCTTGGTTGGTGTTAAAGGCGACGGACAGACGAAAATTCAATATCGCTAAATCATATCTCAAATTGTTGTCTGAGACGAGCTAATTTGAACCCCACATGTTTTGGTGTCAACGTATGTCGCATAAGGTGACAATGCGCTCTTGAAGTACGCCGTTGTGGAGAGCTGTCTGACCCAGCCAAGAGATCAGCGGCTAAAATGGCCACTGACTGTGTGATGTCATTTCGGTTAGGCACACGGTCAGTGGCCAAGTATTCCGATATTTCTCGGAATACTTGTGGATTACAAATAGATTATTTATTAACATTAGGATTTCAGGAATCAAATTAGTTATGGTTTGTCGTTGTGTTGTCTACGGGTGCGACGTTATACCAGAGGAGCATGCTGAGTGTTTTTGAATTTCCCGTCCCTGGGAAAATCAGAACGGCATGGGTGAAATTCATTCAGAAAACGCGAAAAAAAAATGGACTGATGTCAGTAAAACACCCAACGTGCAGTAGACATTTCGTTGACAGCGATTTCGAGAATAAGATGCAATTTGTGTCACGACTCGCCGCTCCTCAGCGGCTTCAGTTGCGCGCACACCTGCGCCTCGTCAGCACATCCCCATACCGCATACATCCATTCACACACACCTGCTTGTTGAATAAAGCTGTTAAATCTATCCTGAGCCTGCGTGCGTGTTTCCTGGGCCAGACATTATGTCAATTTGAAATGAAATTTGCAAAAAGATTGCTGATAAAGAAAACGGCTATTCCAACTATATATGCCTCGATTCCCAAGTGTGACTCTGAGAAAGGGGTCAGTGACAGTGGCGTGAAAAGCACGGGTGATCTACCGATGCGATCAACTGTCAGAACACGAGAAGTAAACAGGGTAAGTTTTTTTATTTTTAATATTCACTGCAAATGTTTACTAAACATCTTAAATGAATTCCAAGCCATGGTTTGCATTGCCTTACCAACTTATCAAATATTAGCATATTAGGGTGTTCATACTCATCAAATATGAAATATTCAGTGCTGTATAGGGAGGTGGTTGTGCCTGTTTGATCAATTTATATTTCTATGTATGCAATCCAATTTGAGACCTCTGGGATAAAATTATGATGATCTACTTTTTTTGCAGATTTTATCAACTGTCACTCAACCTTAAAATAGTGTTGATGTTTCTGACCAAGCAGAGGAAGCTGATGAACAGGACTTTTATGTAAATCCAAATTTATACCATAAAATGGTAGAAAAATTATTGAAATGTATATGACATGCGACTTTGATGAATGCTGAACTATGAGAATTATAACATTGACATGAACATTAAGAAACTCAATATATGATTTTACAAAACTTTATTTAAATAACATTGTTCACAAATCTAATCTTGGTAGGCAAAATCCCTTGTAGTGATGAGATGGGAAGGTTTCTCTGATGAGGCTCACAGCACAGGCAGGCAACATAACCCTCACTTCTTCCCCCAAAAAATCCCCAACACCAACGGACCATTTGCCTGTAGGCTATGAATCTGTATCACCTGAAAAATATGGGGTTGGCATTGATTATTCCATTTGCATTGATTATTGAATGTATTGAATGATTTCTTCATAATTCATCTGGGAAATTAAATCAAATGAATAAATATTGTTTATAAACTCACTCTTGTGGACGACATCATCTGTCTCATCAGCTCCAGCTGCGCACAGACCAGCAGGTGCTAATCAGCGGCTGTTAAAAGTATTGAGAAGATGATGATTAACAACATGTCATCAGGCAGCGAGTGACCAATGGGTAGTTTTAGTTTGAAAATTAAGTGTGTGACCATGCATGTCGCCAAAGAAAAATATTTCTAAGCGTAGTTTACCAAGATAAAACTTCAAGCCAATCCTGGTCAACGTGGTCTGTTCCCATCGCCATTTCGTCTTCCTCCTCTCCCTCTGGCTCGAACAAATAAGGCTGAATACCCCTCTCAGCACCACCCAAAACTACTTCATCATCAGATTCTTCATTGTCAATGTCATCATTTATATTGTGGTCGTCAAAGTCCAGAAAGTAATCGCTGTCGGAATCACTTTGCTCTCGTTCAGACATTTTCTCGGCCAAACCGAAATGACGTCACGACTGCCCGCACCTATCGGGAGATGGCGGTACTGCAGCATCACTGAGTGAAAGATGGGCTATGACCAAATAATGCCATTTATGGAGGATGGTGACACATATTAAATCAGGGGAATGGGCAGAATGGAATATTTTCATACAATCATTTGATTGGTTCAATAAAAAAAGTCACTGTCCGTCACCTTTAACTGCCAAGAGAAATACGCGCACAGATGGAGCTTCTGGTCAGAGGCGGACCACTGGGAGACGACAGCGCATACCCCCGAATCAAAAGCATCCACCTCGACAACAAACTATGCCGTGAGATCCACCTGCGCCAGGACACGCGCATCGGTGAATAGGCCTTTTAGGGTCACAAAAGCTCGCCCAGCAGCCTCGGACCACTTGGACGGCTTTTGGTGGACAGCAACTGTGTAAGTGGTTGTACCACCCTACTATAATCCCGGATAAATTGGCGGTAGAAGTTGGCAAAGCCCAGGAGGCACTGGAGATCGTTCCTGGACTGGTGGGTAGACCAGTCTACAACCGCCTTAATTTTTGCCAGATTGGCCTTTACCGTGCCCTCGGCGACGATGAACCCCAAAAAAGAAGTTGAGCGAGTGGAAAATTCGCACTTCTCAGCCTTCACAAAAAGCTGGTTCTCCAGCAACCGCTGCAGGACAGATCAAATGTGGACTATGTGCTCCTCCAGGGTGCAAGAAAAAAATCAAAATGTCATCCAAATAAACAAACACAAACTGGTTCACCATGTCTCGTAGGACGTCTTTAATTAACCACTGGAAGACGGCAGGGGTGTTGGGTCAGCCCGAACGGCATGACCAAATATCCAAAATGGCCCAAAGGTGTCTTAAACGCCGTTTTCCACTCGTCCCCCTCCCAAATGTGGACTAAATGATACGCATTGCGGAGGTCGAGCTTGGTGAATAAACGCACCCGTTGGAGTAACTCAAACGTTGAATTAATGAGAAGCCGCGGATACTTATCCTTCCGGGTAATTGCGTTAAGCTCAGGGTAATCAATGCATGGCCGCTGAGACCCATCCTTCTTCCCTACAAAAAAGAACCCCACGCCAAGTGGAGTGGACGATGGGTGAATTATGCCAGCGCTCAGGGAGTCTTTAATGTAGGTCTCCATCGCCTCTCTGTCTGGCCCAGATCAACTGTAGAGCCAGCTGGATGGCAGCCACGTGCTTAGGAGGAAATCAATAGCATAGTGTTAGCCCCAGTGAGGTGGTAAAGATAGGGTTCTGGACTTGCTAAAGATCTCACCTAAGTCATGATAAACCTCGGGCATGGAGCCGAGATCCATCGGCTCAGTGGAAGGGGAGGAGATCAGGAGTAAAGGCAAGCATGCGGCCGAATGGAGACAGGAAGAGAGACAGAAAGGGCTCCAGGATGAAATGGAACCCTGACTCCAATTAATGATGGGGTTATGTATGCAGAGCCAAGGATACCCCAGGATCATGGTGGTGTTGGATTGGAGCAGGACATAAAACTGAATAGTCTCGCAATGATTACCAGACAGAATGACCAAAATGGTCTCAGTCTGTTCGGCAATTGCCACCATGGTGCTGCCCGAAACCGCTGAGACTGTCAAGGGCGTCGGGACATTCCTGGTGGTTATCTGTAATTTGTGCACCATGGCCTGTTGGATGAAATTTTGCTCGCTCCAGAACCAACCAGAACAGAGGTTTTGAACTCGGTCCCCGGTAACTGAACGAGGGCTGGGAGTTCAAAACGGTTTGGGGAATTTGGTGAAGGCCCTCCCCCTGCCCCCCTTTGGTGACTGACGGGCTGGGCTTTTCGGGCCAAATCGGACATTCCGATATTGTACGGCCGGACGCCCGACAATAAATGCACTCCCCCGCCCTCTTGCGATGCTGGTGCTTCTCCGGAGTCAGACGGACCGTCCCGAGGGCCATCAGCTCTGGTAACAACACCAGCAGAACAGCATCAGAGGTCGGGGGAACCAGCCGTGGAGCGAACAGGGAAGCAGCAGCCACTCGCTCCTTCGTACGCTCCCTGAACCGATTATTAAGAGCCACTGCCTGCCCAATCATCTCATCCAGAGAGGAGGGAGAAGCGTGGATAGCCAGCTTGTTGTGTCAGTGCACATCCAGGCCCCAGAGTAAGGGGCTGCGTAGAGCAATGTCATTCCATCCTGAGTCGGCCGCAGCAACGCGAAACTTGAGGGAGAAGTCGGCTACTGACTGACCTCCCTGCCGAAGTCCCATCAGCTGGCTAACTATGTTTCCGTCACTCTCCGAATGGTTGAATGCCTCGGAGAATTCCTGCACAAACTGCTGGTAAGTGTATAGGGGTCCGTCTGGGCTTCTCAAGACGGAATGTGCCCACTTAAGCGCTCGGTCTTGCAGCAGCAAGGTCATGAAGTGGATTTTCGCTGCATCATCCCTATACTCCCCTTCCACTTGCTGAAAGTAAAGCCGAACCCCCTGCACCCTCCCACCCTCCCCTCAAAGGGGGCAGGCAAAGGAACAGAGATTTTCCTGCAGATAGCAGACACTGCCGGAGCAGCAGGTGCAGGGGGAGGAGCCACACCAGGAAGCCGACCAAGGTGCTCACTGATGGTGGCCAATTGCTGGGTAACGGTTTCCAATTGTTCAAAAAGAAACACGAACCGGCGTTCTGGGGCTTCCAAGCGCCAGAGTGCTGACTGATCGCTCAGCCGAGCGCTTGCTGAGCCTTGATCCTGGCTGGATTGTTCTGTCATGATTCAGAAACAGGGTTAGACTCAAGTGCAGAGCTGCCAGAACAATCACTCAGACTCAGATGAAAAGTTTCACAAATTTATTGAAAACAGAAAATAAAAGTGCATGAACTAAAGAAAAGTGAAACACAAAAATACCAACTTAAATTTCCAATAAGACAGGTGCCCCCTGGAGCGCACGTAGCCTATGGGAGAGAGCAGACAGAGGTTATTAGGGACAGATTCTCCAAAGAGAGAATAATGCGAGAAAGCACACTTACTACTAGAGCAGCGGAGTCCAACAGGGAACTCCTGCAGGGACCAGGGGACAGGGGGAAGGCAGAGACCTGGGTGGATGTCTTGATTTTCCTTGTCAGGCGAGCGTGATCAGCTCTAGAGACACACCTGCGGGTGGCAGCAACCTGAAGAGCAGGAAAACACAGGGTGAGTGCACAGGTACTAAAAACAATGAGACAAAGCTTGTAGCTCCAGTAGTTTCATTTTGTCTTCTGTCAATTATTTGCTTTTTGTTCTTATTAAGACAAAAGATAGAAAAGAAGGTAAAAAATCATTTCCTTTCTTTTCATGTTTCAACTGTTCACTGCAGTCTTCATCAGAAGTCGAAACATGAAAAGAAAAGAGGACCAGTCACTGGCTGTGGTTGAAATGGAGTGACATCATCTGGGCTTCTAGGGCAAACAGCTAAACCATGGGACACACACCCAGGTTTGATCAACCTGCAGTGGGTCTGCCTCGGCGGAGGGTGTTACATCAAAGGATTCCGGCATCAAAACAACTCATCTTCTTCTTCTGCTTCTTCTTCTTATAGATTTGATTGGCAGTTGGCAACCAGCTCATAGGTGCATTACTGCCACTGACTTGATTATCATCACTCTATATCCAAAACAACTCATGGAATCGTCTACATCAAAGGATTCCAGCATGTAATAGTCTGCTTACGACATCATATAGGATGTCGATGACATCATATAGCATGTCTATGACATCATATAGGACATCACCATTTCCTATGATCTATAGGCTACCAAGAGCTGGACAACAACGCTGAGATGACGAGTTGCTGGCTGTGAATGAAAAGGAGTGATAACATCTGGGCTTCTAAGGCAAACAGCTAAACCGTGGGACACACACCCAGGCTTGATCAACCTGTGGTAGCCCTGCCTCAGTGGAGGGTGTCTTGTGATAAGTGGCCGAAACACCCTGTGATACTGAGGTACACAACTGACGATGTGTCCCGGCGGTGAAGCCTTATAGTAGCCATTTCTCAAGAACTCCCCACTGAATCAGAACAGGTGGACTCGCTGATGAGTGGTGAACTCATCAGGGATGAGTGGTGAACTCATCAGGGATTGTAACAGCTAGTCCTTTCGTCGAACCATTAATGTAGGGCATTTAAGTAGAAGCATGCAATGGTGATTTCCTCATCTCAAACAATTTATTGAAACAAAAGCCAACAGTGGTGGGTATACTGTACAACAAAAAATGTCAATGTCTCAATAACTTGTCATGTGCCCTTGAGTATCAATTACAGCTTGACAACAACATCTCATGCTGTTCACAAGTTGACTTGTCTGCTGAGGCATGGCAGCCCACTCTTCTTGAAGGGTGGCCTTCAGGTCTGTGAACGTGTGGCAAGAGAAGGCGAGGCAAAATCTTCTTTTCAATAATCCAATTTATTTTAACTTACAAGTAATCTCCAGTTTCTCAGGAAAAATCATCTCACACAGTTTTTCCAAACAAAAATGTACTTCCTCAGCCAAGAAGCATATCAAGCAATAAAGCACTTTGCAATCAGCAATACAATGCCATGCAATCCAATATCATCAAATACCACTTCTCACTGATATCTCACACCTGTTATATAATGGACGAGATAATTAGAGGTGATTAGCCCCTACCATAATCCCAGGTAAAACAGTCATCATTCCTATTCTAAACACATACCCACTAACATCTAAAATACATAAATACTTTCCCCAAACATACACAATATAAATATAAATAACATACAATAAATAGTAATATAAATAGTTCAATAAGTAACTTTAACCCCTATTTACAAATATTAAACCACCCCTCTGACTTACCATACATGTTTGCTCCCTGCTGGTGTCCTATATAAGGCCCTCAACCCCTAACAGAGTCTTTTGCCTGGACAGGCACAGGAAGCATGTTGGCAAAGGTATGTGCAATAAATCCTTTATTATTTTACCAAATTCTTAATCATACTAATTATCTCCCAGGGCCTTCAAATTAACAAAGACAAATCCTAAACTACTATGTGCATCTTAACAAACAATCATACAGACATTACAACAATACAGATATAACATAATCACACAATACAACCAGACATACAGTGGTGACATCCCATCGTCACATTTCCTCCCCCCTTTCCTGAGAATACAGTACTCTAGGAGTCATGTATTCTAGAAAGGCTATCAACCACAAGGTTGGTTTTCCCTGCCACATACTGAACAGTAAAATTATATGGTTGGAGGGACACATACCACCCTGTAAGACGACTGTTCACATCCTTCATTCTGTCTAACCACTGTAAAGCCCGATGATCTGTCTCTAACAAAAAATGACGCCCTAATAAATAATATTTTAGAGACCCTATTGCCCATTTTATGGCAAGACATTCTTTTTCAACCGTAGAGTATCTTGTCTCCCGGTCCAACAATTTACGGCTCAAGAACAGTACTGGGTGTCTCTCTCCCTTCTCCTCCTGGAGAAGTACTGCTCCAATGCCTACCCCTGAAGCATCAGTCTGTAAAATGAACGGGTGAGCAAAGTCTGGACTGTAGAGAACCTTCTCCCCAGAAACAGTCCTCTTCAGATCCTCAAACGCTCTGTCACATTCCTCTGTCCATTTTACCTTATTCGGTGCTGAAGCTTTAGTGAGGTCAGTCAATACTGCGGCTCTTTCAGCAAAGTGGGGGATGAACTTACTATACCATCCTACCATTCCCATGAATGATCGCACTCTTCTTAGTGGTGGGTACAGGGTAGGTCTGAATGGCATCCACTTTACCTATTCGTGGTCTAATGACCCCCTGACCAACCACATGTCCCAGGTACTCCACCTGCTGTTGTCCGAATGCACATTTGCGTGGGTTAATTGTCAGTCCTTCCCTCTTAATTAGCTGAAGAACCTGCCTAAGGTGTATCAGATGTTCTTCCCAGGTCTGACTATAAATGACCACGTCATCCAAATAGGCAGCCACAAAGTTCGATACTCTCCTTAATATTTGGTCCATAAGCCGCTAAAACGTTGCAGGTGCCCCCTGAAGGCCAAATGGCATGACCCTAAATTGAAAACTGCCATACGGTGCTTTAAAGGCTGTAAGTTCCTTTATTTCTGGTGCCAATGCCACCTGCCAATACCCCTTGCATAGGTCCAAAGTAGAAATAAATCTAGCCTTGCCCGCTTTCTCTAATAATTCATCAATCCGGGGCATAGGGTATGACTCAAATTTAGATACTGAGTTAAGGTATCTAAAGTCAATACAAAATCTTAATGAGCCATCCTTTTTTGGAACCAGCACAATCAGGCTATACCACTCACTGACTGACTCCTCAATCACTCCCAGCTGCAACATCAAGTCAATTTCTGTTTTCATTTTTGGGACCAATCGTTCCGGGATCCTATACGATTTTCTCTGTGGAACAGTTTCCTCTTTCAAATAAATCTTATGACGTACCAACGTGGTGAAACCAGGTCTCTCCTGAAACAAATCTGGATCCAGTAATGTCTCTAACTCTCTCCGCTGATCCACCTGCAAATGAGACACTTGAAATAAATAAGGCTCTGACACATTTGTGGGAAAGGACTGTTCCTTCTCCTCATCCACTTCCGTCGCACAGATCAAGAGCTGATGTGTCTCCTGAAGTGCAGGTTGCTGCTGCTGATGACCAGGCTGCTGAAACTCTTTCAATACGTTAATATGGAAGGTCTGATACTTTACCTTCCTGTCAGGCATATATAGTTCATATGTCACTGCACTTAGTTTTTTGGAAATTTCATAAGGCCCCTGCCATCGAGCCAACAGCTTACTGTCACACGAGGACAGCAATAACAAAACCCGTTGTCTTGGGTGAAAAACCCTTTTCCTGGCCTTCTTATCATACCAGGTTTTTTGTTTGGCCTGCGCCGTCCTCATGTGCTCCTGAGCCGAAGCAGTCATTCGATCCAGTTTCTGTCTCATTTTAATGACATAAGAGACCACATTGTCCTGATCACTCGGTGGACTCTCCCAGTGCTCCTTTAATAAGTCCAGTGGGCCCCTCACCTGACGACCATAGAGTAGTTCAAAAGGTGAGAACCCTGTTGAAGCCTGGGGCACCTCCCGGTAAGCAAATAGTAAATAAGGTACCCATTGATCCCAATCTGAGCCCATTTCAGAAACAAATTTCCGCAGCATATTTTTAAGAGTCTGATTAAATCGCTCCACTAGTCCATCAGTCTGCGGGTGATAAGGGGTGGTCTTAATGCCCTTAATCCCCAACAGCTTATACACTTGCTGCAACAGTCTGGACAAGAAATTTGTTCCACAGTCTGTCAGAACTTCTCTAGGTATGCCTATCCTTGAAAACAACTGGATAAAGCAGTTAGCAACCTGCCTAGCCTTAATAGATTTCAGGGGAAAGGCTTCTGGGTACCGAGTCGCATAGTCACAAATTACAAGAATGTATTTATTACCCAAGGAGCTTCTCTCTAGGGGGCCAACTATATCCATCCCAATTCTATCGAATGGTGTTCCAATAATGGGTAATGGTTGCAGTTGGGCACGTGCTACTCCCTTAGATGCTGTAATCTGACATACTGAGCATGTCGTGCAGAAGTCCTTTACCTGGGTATACATTCCCGGCCACACAAACCTTCTAGCAATTCTCTGTAGAGTTTTTAGGAATGCTAGATGACCTGCCCAAGGAATAACATGTCCTAGATCCATAATTTTTGGTGTGAGGTCCTGTGGTAAAGCTATGGCCATAACTCCACCGTGCTGTTGATATAGAATGCCCTTTTTTATGACATACAAGGCCTCAGCCAAACAATCAGTTTTACCCTGTTTCACACCCTCAATCTCCAAGACTTTATCAAACCAGGGCTTAAGTGTTGGGTCAGCTTTCTGCAATCTAGCTATGTCAGGAGGGATGTCAAACTCTACTGACTGGCTTAATTGTGGTGTTTCTTCACCCAAATTCTTTGCTGACACTAACACCTTATCTCTTCTCTTCTAAGCCTTGGATTTGTGTTGCTTAATAGGGCCTACCTCTATCTCAGAATCATAAAAAGGTAATTCCTGAAGAGCATTGGCAACCCTCTGTGCCCTCTGTGCCCTAGTTGTCACCATATTACAATTTTTCACCACAGGTGTATTTACTCTCTGTTCAACAGCGCCACCTGCCTGTCTCTCCTCTGTTTGTTCCTCTCTAACCTGTTGTATGATGTCCAACAGAGTTGGAACATCATTGCCAAGAATAACAGGATACGGCAAATCAGGCACAAGAGCTACAGGAAGGAGATAAGTTTGACCCCCTACTGTTAAATAAACCTCAGCGGTCGGGTACAGTTTCTTATCCCCATGGACACAACTGATGTTTATTTCTGAGTCATTCCATAAATCCCTAGGGATCAAACTAGGTAGCACAACTGTTTGAAAACAGCCTGAATCTAACAGGGCCTCTTCACACTGACCATTAAGCAACACCTTTGTTTTATATACTCCACTATGCATTGAAGCTGAACAAGTGGGTCTAGGAACTGAACATAAAAGTGACGGTTTCTAATTCCTTATGGCAGGACATGAGTATTGGGTGTGACCGATTTTATTGCAGTGATAACAGCGTATATCCTTATTTGCAACCACTCGTGACTTTTTGCTATTATCATATTTGCTGTTTGTGATCTGACTGGGCCTGGAATACAACCTATTTCGAGCTGGGCCACCCCTTTCACCCTCATTAAACTCACTCCGAGTGGTGAAAAATCTGTCACGGCTGAGAGTAGGTCTCCTGCTCCCAGACCTGGCTGACAGAAAAACCTCTGCCAGACGAGCAGCGTCCTCTGCAGTCTTCGGGTCCCGCTCTTGTATCCAGACTCCCAGTTCCGGGTTCACCATGCGCAAAAACTGTTCCAAAATAAGCTGTTCCATAATGTCTTTTAAGATAAGATAAGATAAGATAAGCCTTTATTAGTCCCACAACGGGGAAATTCCAGGATTGCAACAGCACAGGGATAGCAACACTCAGAGCAACAATCAGAAGGCAAGAAAAAAAACAAGCAAGCAAGAGCAGCTAATAAACATATGTACGTATTACTATAAAATATATATATATACACACACACACACAGACACACAGTGCAGAGCATTGTAGCTGGATGGAATAAATATATGAATATATGAACACACAGTGCAGAGCATTGTAGCTAGATGGAATAAATATGTAAATATATAAACACCCACAGTACGGAGCATTGCAGCTAGGTGGAATAAATATGCAAGTATATAAACACACACAGTGCGGAGCAATGTAGCTAGATGGAATAATATGTAGATATATAAATATATAAACACACCCAGTGCTGAGCATTGTAGCTAGATGGAATAAATATGCAAATATATAAACACACACAGTGCAGAGCATTGTTGCTAGATGGAATGAAACAGCATAACCGTCTACTTAGTTATCCTACATGGTATGATTATGTGCCCATACATATTCTCACCCTCCATAGCGACCGGTATGTTCCTAGTTGTATGCCGGAGGGGACCATTGTGTAAGTCTATTGCATCTTTTGCATTCAAAAAACTATTAGTTTGTTACGTCTTTTTGCTATCTCTGCGAGCAGCCCTGCTTAGGTTGTACGGTAGGGTCTCTGGCTTAATCCATTTATACAACAAGTCTTTCAAACGTACATAAAGTTCGCGAGGGGTTTCGTCCTGATAAATGTCCAAGGAACGAAACCTTCTCCTATAAGTGTCAGATGTTATTTCAAATTTACTCAAAATAGCTTCTTTAACTTTTCCATAATTATCTGTGTCAGCCACATCCATCAAAACATATGCACTCCGCGCTTTACCTGTAAGTAAAGGAGCAAGATGGATAGCCCACTCTTCTTCCCTCCAGCGGCAGACTGTAGCGATCCTCTCAAACGTCGTCAGGTAATGTTCTATGTCGTCCTCGGGTGAGAGAGGATTCAGCCTGGGCTCGTGGTGCACTGATGTCCTCCTCGGCTGCACCTGCAGCGGCAAATCTTCCTCCTGCAGGCCGACCCGACTGGCCGTCACCCTGGGGTCCTTCCCCGGATCGCCGTCGTCACCACCATGCTCCGCCCGGCTCCCGTACTCCTCTCTCAGCTCCGCAACCTGCGACTGTACCCGACGAATTTGTTCATTCACAGCCTGCCACCTTTGGTCATGGAGAGCGGCTTCCTCCTCCATCTGCCGGTCTCTGACCGTCAGCGAACGTACCACTGATTTCACCAGGCTCGTTAGTTCTTCCAGCTCGCCCAGTCCGCTGACTCCCGGCTCCTCATCCGTCATACCTGCATCCAGGTCAGACCACTCCTCCTGCCTCACTTTCCTTCTGGCCATGGATTCCTCCGTCCACCGAACGCCGCGGCGTCCACAGCACGGACCACCGCTGCCACCAAATGTGAACGTGTTGTCTTGAGAAGGCGAGGCAAAATCTTCTTTTCAATAATCCAATTTATTTTAACTTACAAGTAATCTCCAGTTTCTCAGGAAAAATCATCTCACACAGTTTTTCCAAACAAAAATGTACTTCCTCAGCCAAGAAGCATATCAAGCAATAAAGCACTTTGCAATCAGCAATACAATGCCATGCAATCCAATATCAATCAAATACCACTTCTCACTCTATATCTCACACCTGTTATATAATGGACGAGATAATTAGAGGTGATTAGCCCCTACCATAATCCCAGGTAAAACAGTCATCATTCCTATTCTAAACACATACCCACTAACATCTAAAATACATAAATACTTTCCCCAAACATACACAATATAAATATAAATAACATACAATAAATAGTAATATAAATAGTTCAATAAATAACTTTAACCCCTATTTACAAATATTAAACCACCCCTCTGTCTTACCATACATGTTTGCTCCCTGCTGGTGTCCTATATAAGGCCCTCAACCCCTAACGGAGTCTTTTGCCTGGACAGGCACAGGAAGCATGTTGGCAAAGGTATGTGCAATAAATCCTTTAACAATTATTTTACCAAATTCTTAATCATACTAATTATCTCCCAGGGCCTTCAAATTAACAAAGACAAATCCTAAACTACTATGTGCATCTTAACAAACAATCATACAGACATTACAACAATACAGCTACAACAAAATCACACAATACAGCCAGACATAGAGTGGTGACATCCCATCGTCACAAGGTCATTGAGGTTGTGGGGTGCAGGATTATGAGCCTCCAGACAGTGACTCAGCTGATCCCATAGGTTTTCTGTGGGATTCAGGTCTGGGGAAAGTGTAGGCCACTCCATTTGAGGTACTCCAGCCTTCAGCAGCCGTTCCCTAATGATGCGACCTCGATGAGCTGGAGCATTGTCGTCCATGTAGATGAAATTAGGCCTGTGTTGTTCATGCAGGAACACAATGACTGGATTAATGATGTAATTCAGGTAGTATCAGCTTGTCACTGTGCCATTCACAAGGTGCAGGGAAGTTCTGTATTGACTAGACACACCTGCCCAGAGTGTAACACCACCATCACCAAAGGCTCATCTAGTGACAACAGTGGCTGATGCATAGTGCTCTCCTTGACATCTCCAACATTGTTGGTGGCCATCATTTCTGCTCAGTGTGAATCAACTTTCATCAGAGAGCAGCACTGAGGCCCACTGGTCCCTTGTCCAGCGTAAATGCTCTCTGGCCCATCTAAAACGATGGTGCCTGTGCCTTTTGTTGTGGTGAGGTACCCTTGCAGATTTCTAGCACGCAGGCCACACTGATGTAAACTGTTTTGAATGGTCTGACGTGACACTTGGGTGCCTCTCGCCTCCCTTAAATGTGCCTGGAGTTGAGTGGCATTCATCATCCGGTTCCGCAGGGCACTGTTCACAATGAAGCGGTCATCAGCATGGGTTGTGGCCAAAGGACATCCACTTCTATACCTTTCTGTGACTCTTCCAGTCTCTCTGTATCTCTGTTGCAACCTGCTGATGATACTCTGGCCCTCTAAGCCAGGGGTGACTAATCATGTGCCATGGAGGGCCAAGACCCTGCAGGTTTTCCCTTCTACCTAGTCTCTTCAGCAGATGTTTTCACTTATCAGCAATCAGTGTGAAGAAATTGTGTGAAATCTGCTGTTGAAGACACTGGTTGGAAGTAAAGCCTGCAGATTCTTGGCCCTCCATGGCACATGATTGGACACCCCTACTCTAAGCTCAGTGGCCACTTCACTCTGAAAACATCCTGTTTGATGCTTCGCAATGGTGATGTACTGTAGCTCAATTGTTCGGTGTCGTCTTGGTCTCATGAGGTCAAAATGTGAACAGCATGATGAAGAGGACTGTTTAAATACCAATTCTAATTGAACCCCCAAATTTATTGATCAATTCATGGATTAAACACCTGTTGTGAATTTTGCCCTTAAGCACCTTGTTAGAAAACAGCAAGTTAAGTTACGCAAAAAGTACTGAAACATTGAACAGTTGGACATGTGCATTCAAAAGGTTAGAGAAGGTCAAATTAAGTTCACCTATAAAGGTTATAGTGCATTTTAAGTTCATCCTGAAATTTCACCCAAAAGCCGAATATCCCTAACTTTTTGTGAGTAGTGTATATTTTGAAGGCACAGTTTGTAATTTCTGCAGCTAGGGATCAAGAAAAAAGGTGGTGGTGGCGGCGGTGGTGGTTTACCCCATCCATCCATCCATCCATCCATCTTCTACCACTTTTCCGGAGGTCCGGGTCACGGAGGCAGCAGTTCAAGCAGAGAAGCCCAGACTTCCCTCTCCCCAGCCACCTGCTCCAGCAATTCAGAGGGGATACCAAGGTGTTCCCAGACCAGCTAGGAGACATAGTCTCTCCACCGAGTCCTGGGTCTGCCCCGGGGTCTCCTCCCAGTGGGACGTGCCTGAAACACCTCAAGTGGGAGGCGTCCAGGAGGCATCCTAATCAGATGCCCATACCACTTCAACTGACTCCTTTCAATGTGGAGGAGCAGCGGTTCTACTCTGAGCCTCTCCTGGATGACTGAGCTCCTCACCCTATCTCTGAGGGTGAGTCCAGCAATCCTACGGAGAAAGCTCATTTCAGCCGCTTGTATCCGCGATCTTGTTCTTTCGGTCATTACCCAAAGCTCATGAGCATAGGTGAGAGTAGGAACGTAGATTGACTGGTAAATCGACAGCTTTGCCTTAGAACTCAGCTCCCTCTTCACCACAACAGACCGGTACAACGTCCGCATCACTGCAGATGCTGCTCCAATCCGTCTGTCAATCTCTCGCTCCATTTTCCTCTCACTTGTGAACAAGACCCCAAGATACTTAAACTCCTCCACTTGGGGCAGGAGCCTGTCCCTAACCCAGAGAGGACAATCCACCTTTTTCCGGCTGAGGACCATGGACTCGGACTTGGAGGTGCTGATTCTCATCCCAGCCGCTTCACACTCAACGGCAAACCATCCCAGCAAGAGCTGTAGGTCATTGCTGGATGAAGCCAACAGGACAACATCATCTGCAAACAACAGAGATGAGATCCTGTGGTCACCAAGCATGACACCCTCCATTCCCTGGCTGCGCCTAGAAATCCTGTCCATAAAAATTATGAACAGGATGGGTGACAAAGGGCAGCCCTGGCGGAGTCCAACTCTCACTGGGAATGACTCCGATCGAGTGTTGGCAATATGAACCAAACTCTCACAACGGTCGTACAGAGACCAAATAGCTCGTAACAACAAGCCCGATACCCCATACTCGGTTTAGCAGAGAGCTGAAGAGAGCTAAATCTGTGTATTCTGAGAGACTCCAGCAGCAGTTCACTGCTAATGACTCGGCTTCTGTGTGGAGAGGACTGAGGCAAATCACCAACTATCGGCCTCAGGTTTCTAAAGGTCAGGATGACAAAGCCCTTTGTCAAAAACTGTCCCAACATTACGCCCGTTTTGACACCTCGTCAACTGTGTCCAACTCCCCCCCTCCACCCAGCTCCACTGCCTCCTTGGCCGCTAATTCATCAAAAGCGGTCCCCCCCTCCTCCTCCTCCCCCCCTGCCCTTGTCATCAGTGTGCAGGACGTGCACAGACAGTTCTCCAGACTGAACCCACGCAAGGCCCCCGGTCCAGACGGCGTGTCTCCCTCCACCCTGAGACACTGTGCGAAAGAGCTGGCTCCTGTCTTCACAGACATTTTTAACACCTCCCTTAAGCAATGCCACGTGCCGACCTGCCTCAAATCCTCCACCATCATCCCTGTCCCCAAGAAGCCACGGATTACTGGACTTAACGACTACAGACCTGTAGCGCTCACCTCTGTAGTCATGAAGTCCTTTGAGCGCCTGGTCCTGTCCCACCTCAAGTCCATCACCACTCCCCTCCTGGACCCGCTGCAGTTTGCCTACCGAGCCAACAGGTCTGTGGACGATGCAGTCAACCTGGCCCTCCACTCCATCCTGCAGCACCTGGACTCCCCGGGAACCTACGCCAGGATCCTGTTTGTGGACTTCAGCTCTGCATTCAACACCATCCGCCCCGCTCTGCTCCAGGACAAGCTGTCCCTGCTCGCCGTGCCTGACTCCCTCTGCAGGTGGATCACCGACTTCCTGACGGACCGGAGGCAGCATGTGCGGCTGGGGAAGTCTGTCTCAGACTCTATTAGCATCAGCATCGGATCACCCCAGGGCTGTGTACTTTCCCCCCTACTCTTCTCCCTTTATACCAACTCCTGCACCTCCACCCACCAGTCTGTTAAGCTGATCAAGTTTGCGGACGACACCACCCTCATCGGGCTCATCTCCAACGGCGATGAGTCCGTCTACAGGAGAGAGGTGGCCCAGCTGGTGTCCTGGTGCAGCCACAACAACCTGCAGCTGAACGCTCTGAAGACAGCGGAGATGATTGTGGACTTCAGGAAAGTCACAACCCCCCTGCCCCCCCTCACCATCACAGGCTCTCCCATCACCATTGCAGATTCCTTCCGCTTCTTGGGCACCACCATCACCCGGGACCTCAAGTGGGAGCCAACCATCAGCTCCCTCATCAAAAAGGCCCAGCAGAGGATGTTCTTTCTGCGGCAGCTGAGGAAGCTCAAGCTACCCACCAAGATGTTAGTGCAGTTCTACACGGCCATCATCGAGTCCATCCTCACCTCCTCCATAATCGTGTGGTACGCAGGAGCTACTGCGAGGGACAGACTAAAGCTGCAGCGCGTCGTGCGCACTGCTGAGAAGGTGATCGGCTGCAAGCTCCCATCTCTCCAGGATCTGTACATCTCCAGGACCCGGAGGCGTGCAGGCCGGATCATGGCCGATCCTTCACACCCTGGTCACGTACTGTTTGCCCCCCTCCCCTCAGGTAGAAGACTTCGGTCCATTCAGACTAAAACCTCCCGGCACATGAACAGCTTTTTCCCCTCTGCCATCAGACTGCTGAACATTAAGTGACTTATTGACTCTCGTGCACTATATACAGCAGCTCAACCAGACTCATGTCATTCATCACTGTTTTTCTGTTGCATTATCGACTGCACATCATCTGCTACTTGCTAATTTATTTAAAACTGCTGTGACTAGTATTACTCATTATTATTATTATTATTATTATTATTATTATTATTTATTATTCTACACTTATTGCATGGTTTTAGTCTTTAATTGTTTTTTTTAGTTTATCTCTTTATCTTATCATGTTTTAATGTTGTAGCATTGCACCGAGACAAATTCCTAGTTTGTGTACTACATGAACAATGGCAATAAATCTGATTCTGATTCTGATTCTGATTCCATACTCCCGAAGCACCCCCCACAAAAAACCATGAGGGACGCGGTCAAATGCCTTCTCCAAGTCCACAAAACACGTAAACTGGTTGGGCAAACTCCCACAAGTTTGGTTTACCTCAGTTCACAAAAATTGTGTGCTTGCTGTTTTGTAGAGATGTCTGACTGCATAGTGACTACATCGAGGAAAGGTCAGAAGGAGTTGCACTTTGTCTTTGTGGACCTAGATGTAACCCAAATGTGGTTACTGAGCCAGTTATAAAGTGGTGCAATTCCCATCCCCACCTGAGGGTGGCACATACGCCATAGGGAGATCCTCTCCTGCATTGCTTCTTTTCTGGGGAAGACATTGCCTTGAGGGCACGCACCAGTCTACAAGAACGTTGATGTGGAAATATGCTTAAAAGACTAAAATTCACATAGGTGCCTCTTGTACAAACTGTTGACATGTTGTTGCTTGTCAAGGTTGGAATCTGTGTGAACGTTAAGTGGATGAGTCGCAACTGTTTGCGGACTTTCTCATTGTGAACTCTGGTAAGAAATGCTAATGCTAATGCCATGTTGACTGTGACTATTATGTCTTAATGTATTGTTCTTTTAAAACCAATCAGAGTTGTGACACTGTTATATGGTTACTGTGTGTTTAACACCTCATATACACAGATACTGATGTTTCAAGTTGTTGAAAACACTTAAAAAAGATAGCTAATTGCGCTATCCATGAGCTAACTGCTAGCATCTTTCTGCTACTCCCTGTTGACTGTAACACTGTTATGTGGCTAAGTTAGCTACTGTTAGCTCTTTAGCAGAACATTGGCGGCATTTCATACTGACAAAGGTGTTTCATGTTTGGTTGCTGACTTAAAAGTTACTTCATTGAGACCATATTTAATCTGTAATTGCTACATGTCAAATTTGGTTGCGACGTGAATATATTAAAGCAGATGCATAAATAGGTTTAAAATGTTAAATTGTAAAAATGTTTCCAGAATAATTATATGGTTTCATTGTTTGTTTAATGCTGTGAAAAGGGAGTCCATGACTAGTTATTCAATTAGTTATTCCCATGAGCTCCAGGCTGAATATGCACCCACATACCTCGGGATTACCATGGATCGCAGACTGACTTGGAAGAACCAGCTGCACAAGAACCAGGCAAGAGCAAAGATCAGGATGGCCCTAATGAAGAAACTGTCAGGAACAGACTGGGGTGCAGACCACGGTGTCCTGAAGAAGCTCTATGTGGGGAGGATTCGGCCTGTTCTGGAGTATGGCATGGCAGCAACCTCAACAGTTGCCAAAAGCAACACTGAGAAGCTGGACAGACTCCAAAACCAAGCCATGCGAATGATGACAGGAGCCATGCGCAGTACCCCTATCAAAGCGCTGGAGACAACAACAGGCCTTGCACCACTGGAAGACAGAAGAAACATCAAGGTACTGACCCAGGCCGCCAAATTCAAAAGACTGGAAAACCATCCCATGAAGGACAGACTGAACAAGCCAACAAAAGGGAGACATAAGAGATCGAGCTTCATCCACCAGAGCAGGACACTTGAAAGGAGAGACCCAGAACTGATGGACCACATACCCACACCAATACCACCCATAGCATCTGTTCCCTCCTGGAACCGACAGAACTTCCCAGCCATACGCACAGACATATCGGGCATTGGGAAGAAAGGAACACAGTCAGACCAAGAGAGAAAGTCACTGGCCCTGGAGTTCATTTGGTCTGCCTACCCTAAAGAGCAGTGGACTCACATCTACACAGACGGCTCTGCCATGGAAGCAACCAGGAATGGAGGAGGCGGCGTGTACATCAGGTACGCTGACGAGGATACCCACATTCCCATTGCGACTGGAAAGTACTCCACCAATTTCAGGGCTGAGGCAGAGGCCCTGAGAACAGCAGCGGCCCACGTCAGGGAACATCAAGACAAGGCACACAAGCGGGTCATCATCTTCACTGATGCCCTCTCTGTCTTGGATGCACTTCAGGACCTCCGACGCAAAGAACTGAATGAACTCGCCCTCACTCTGTCTCAACTAGCAACTGTCATATCCGGCTCTAGGGAGCCGGGCAATCAGAGCCAGGGGCAAGCCAGTGAGTCGTGATATTTTATTCAGGGTAAAGGGGAAGGGATGAGGAGAGCACAGATACTCATGCAGAGGTACACTCACAGGTTGCACAGCGCAGAGGTAAGCAGCTCGTACCGGACGTGGGGGTAGCAAGACGTACATACTCACAGCGGGATACAAACACAGGAATGCTGCAAGAGGAGTATAAGCTGACACCAGACGAAGGGGCTTCAGCTTAGCAATGTGTTTATGTCGCAGCCCCGAGTCATCGAGGCTGCTCCTATTTATCCTCATTGGCAGCGCCCCAGCTGATGAAGACTAATTGGCCCCAGCCGTCCATAATGCTGCCAGCTGGGGGCCAGCTGAGACGCTGCTCAATGGGAAGCAGGGATGAGGGAAAACATGGGCTGAGTGCCGAGACGGCATCTCAACCCATGGTGACAGAGCCCCTCCCTCAAGGTCGGGCTCCTGAACGACCAGGAACATCCCAGCCCCCCCCCCCCCCCCCACCTAGGGTGGGAGGAAGGGAGGCGGACCGGAGGGGAAGAAGCCAAGGGAAGGACAACACCAATGGGGCAATGTAGGGTAGCGGGAAAGAAAAACCCAAATACAATACTGACAAAACAGAATAATTAACCCAGGTACAGATGGGGAGAAGAACTGGGTCAGCACGCCGGTTACATACTACCCAGAGAGTACCAACCATGCGTGACCCAGAGCAAGGAAAAAAGAACCACCAAAAAGGTACAGGGCAAAAAATGCTGAGTACGGTTAAATAAAGGGGAACCTATACACAGTGCTAATTTAAGTACATACACACACAGTCACCAAGAAAAGTGAGGGTGACTGGAACAAATGACAATTATAGAGCATGGTGTTACGGAAAACAAGGCACATGACTCTATAATGAACCAACAGGACAAAAAAGAAATACTGAGTGCAGGCAAAGAAAAACCCACACACACGAATATATAAATACCCAGTCACCTAAAGAAATGAAAGTGACTGGAATAAATGGATAACTGCAGAGCATGGTGTTACGGAAAACAAAACATAACTCTACAATACAAAAAACGAGGCTAAAAACATGGCACAAAAAGTAAAATGCTGAGCATGAGCGATGGAAAACACAGCACTATAAAAACGAATCCACCAACAGGACAACACATTACACCCGAGTGACCTCAATAACAAAAGAAAAAGTGACACCCGAGGTGAATGGCAGGCAGAGTCCAAAAATGGCCGAGATGGCTCCGGAGATCTCCCCGCCCATTGTCCAGCTGGCGAATCAGGGAAGAAGTGTTCGGACGGCGAACTCTGGACCCAGATCCCAGGAATCCAGTCCACCGGCAGCCGAACCAGGCTGCCCAGAGGGAAACACAGACCAGTGGGGGGAACCAGATCACCGAACCGAACGTTCTGTGGGTCGGGTCGTCGACCCGCATCACTCAACCACCAGGACCGTTGAGACGGGCGAAGGATCAGAGCGGATCCCGGTGGAAGAGGCTCAGGGGAGAGCCGATGACGAGGGCGGCGGGCGTCAGGCCGCAGGAAAACGGCCACCTCCTCACCGGACCTGGACAATACTGGGGCAGCACCCACGTCGGACCCCGATCGGGCCTCAGGCGAACCCACGTTGGACCCCGACTGGGTCTCGGGCGAACCCACGTTGAATACTGCACCAGAACCGACCTCCAACGTTGAACCCGGACCCTCCAGCACCACGAGGAACAGCAACTCCTTGCCGGTGACCCTGGAAGAAGGCTCAGAAGAGAAAACAGAACCGGGATCAGGATCACCGGCAGCGCCAGAACCCGGCGAGACGAGCTCAGACGCAGCGGACGGCTGCACCCGGCTCGTCTCCCCTGGAGATAGGCTGAAGTGCTCGGGGATAAAAAGAGAGAAAAGAAAGGAGAGCACTCGCCTGATCTCGGGTTCTGACGCCGTCCAGGACTGCGAAGATCCAGGATCCGTCGTCAGGAGGTCGTTGTCAGGCTCCCATCTAGCCGCGTCGGGCCCCGCAGCCAGCACGATGGTCAGCGCAGCTTGAGATCCCTCCAGCTCAGGTAACCCCGCCGACGATCTACTCGGCGTGAAGCCAGAAGAATCTCGTCCCGCCGGACCGAACCGCTCCTCCGTGGAGACCCGGGGACGCTCAGTCGTCGGCGTAGACTCCACGCAGCAGTCAGTCCCCCTCCTCCGTCCGCAATGTAGCTGCGGAACCACAGGCCCTCTCCATATCCCACCACGTTGACCCGGAGCCGGGGACCGCTCGGCGGAGAGAGACACAGAGGATGCGGGATTAGGCATACAGGTTACAGCAGGTGGGGAGAGTTCAGGGAGCTGCGAACCCTGAACTTCTCCTCCAGGGATGTGACAGAGCAAATCATTAAGCAGGTGTGAAAAAACAATGACTTGCCTGCCCCCTGGAGGTTGAGTATCGCCTGCTGTAGTGGAATCTGCTTCTTCCTCTCCCCGCCCGGCGATAACGGAGGACCCCCCGGGAATTCGTCTGAGGGTCGCTCGCGTTGTCTCCAGCAGAGAGCTCACCAGGCCGGGATTCCAGGCACACACAGCGGTCAGGAAGCGCGTCGAGGAGGAGGGGGAAACAGCCGGGGTGAGCCAGCCCGAATGTCCAGGAATGACAGCGGGGGAACGAGGCTCAGGGGACGAGGCTGTAGAATCTCCACACTGACGAGGCGAAGGGATGACAGCTGCGTGGGAGGAACGGTCCTGACGATGACCCAGAACTGGATCCGGACGAGGTTCGTGCAGAGGTGACTCGGCGATGTGATGACGACTACTCCCAGGGGACGAAGCGAGGGGGAAACCCAGGATTCGCCGCTCCAGATCGGAGATCGAGACGAGGAAGGCGTCGAGCACGGGAAAGCTTCGTAGCCCTGAAGTCCTCACCATCAATCTCACTGCCGCCGCCACATGCCTGAAGGTGGTGACAGGAAACACAGTAGAGCTCGCGACAGCCACTCGACCCCGGACATAACTGCTGTCAGCTGCGGCTCCTTGAAGGGAATCCCGAGTGACGTGGCGCAGGTCGGGGGAAGTCCTCTGGTTGGCGCGAACTCCCGGACTGGAATGGCGACAGGAACGGGACTCCGAAGCGGGGAAAGACGTCGCCCACTTCGACTCCCTGCCGGGATTTCCATCCACCCCGTGGAGCTTCTCTCGCTGTGTACCTGCAGCGTCTATCCTGGCACTGTCCTCCAGATGGTACAGAGAGTGAGGGTGACAGTCCAGGAGTTCCTCAGCACGGCCCGGATGCCAGCGTCTCACGTTGGAGGCGTCGTGCAGGGTGAAGAGCGTCCCGTCGACAGCCTCCGAGATGGACCTCAGCTCGTCGCCCTGGCGCCGGAAGTGACTCCTGGGAAACGGCATGCTAGCAGCGCTGACACCCCGACAGAAAGGTACGTTTCCACAGTGACCCACGGCCGCCGGCAACTCTTCTGGCTGCGACATACTGTCATATCCGGCTCTAGGGAGCCGGGCAATCAGAGCCAGGGGCAAGCCAGTGAGTCGTGATATTTTATTCAGGGTAAAGGGGAAGGGATGAGGAGAGCACAGATACTCATGCAGAGGTACACTCACAGGTTGCACAGCGCAGAGGTAAGCAGCTCGTACCGGACGTGGGGGTAGCAAGACGTACATACTCACAGCGGGATACAAACACAGGAATGCTGCAAGAGGAGTATAAGCTGACACCAGACGAAGGGGCTTCAGCTTAGCAATGTGTTTATGTTGCAGCCCCGAGTCATCGAGGCTGCTCCTATTTATCCTCATTGGCAGCGCCCCAGCTGATGAAGACTAATTGGCCCCAGCCGTCCATAATGCTGCCAGCTGGGGGCCAGCTGAGACGCTGCTCAATGGGAAGCAGGGATGAGGGAAAACATGGGCTGAGTGCCGAGACGGCATCTCAACCCATGGTGACAGCAACACAGGCGAACGTATCACTCCAGTGGATTCCTGCCCACTGTGGAATCTATGGAAATGAGACAGCTGACAGACTTGCTAAGGAGGGTGGGCAGCAAGACCAGGAAGACAGGCAGGTCTCTTACAGTGAGGAGAAAACCATTATTAAGGCCCTGTCTCACAAGAAGTGGCAGCAGCAACACCCAAACTTCTGCAAGGATGACAACTACTACAGTCTGAGCAGGGCTGACCAAGTCGTTCTGTTCAGACTCCGAACTGGACATAACAGAATGCATGCTCACATGTACCAGAAACTTAAAGTTGGACAATCGGACAGATGCCCATGTGGTACTGCCCAAATGACCAGCGAACACCTCCTCCAAGACTGCCCAGACCATGCTGCACTCAGACGAACTACGTGGCCTGACCCCACATCGCTGAACCAAAAGCTGCACGGGGACCTCGGGGACCTCCGCAGGATGGCAGCATTCGTCAGGGCAGCTGGTGTGACCATCTAGCGATCGACGACGAAGAAGAAGTTATTCAATTGCACTAAAATATGTGTGTTATGTGATGTGTGCCTATTTGTTTCATGATGATTAGGGCATTGTATACCCTTGATGGCTTGTTATACTTGAAAAGAGAGTTTGAGTGACGATAATAAGATAATGAGATAAAGAGAAGATTTTGGCTTTTGCATTCTACACTGTGTGCATAAATTGTTTTTTTTGACCCAAACCGGATAAGTCAGGATCTGAACCTGTGGGTTCAGTGGCGAGTCAACCCAAGACGAACTGACTATGGAGGAGCCTATAATGTGGTGTGGCCAGCTGCAGCGTCCATCACCAGAGAACAACTCAGAACTCAGAACTCAGAAAAGATTTATTGCCAAGTACATTAACAGATAACTGATAACATACGAGGGATTTGACTTGACACAGAAAACGACCTGGATTCCTGGTGACACGGCTGCATCTGTGAACGCGCCTGCCAACAGAAGGGTACAGGAAGCATGGGAAAGGGTAATACAATAGGAAGGAGCAAAAAAATCATTGATTTCAGAATAGTGGTCATATATGATCAATATTATGATTACAAGAAAAAAAAGCCCTCAATGCACAGTCAGCAGACAAAAAAGATCACAAGACACAGAGAGAGCAGTGAGTGAATCATCTTTATCATCAGTTTTATGAATCAGTATGAGTGTAATGTTGAAAGTAGGTGTTGTATCAGTTAAGAACAACAAGGACTCTTTGGCAGGAGATGTTTTGTCGGCTGCTGGCATTGTCCTTGGAGCCATGCAGCTGCCTGTCCGAAGGCCATGAGCTCAATGTTTTGAAAACAAAGACTGCAGATGATCAGGAGGATTTTTGTGAGGGAGTCAGATTTCGTCGAATAGTACTGATCACAGAGAGAAAAGAACTTTATATTCTCTTACAGATTCAGTACTTAATCCTTCATTGCTGGACGTTGAATCCATCGTGGATGGCCCTAAGCGTAATCATGATGTAATCCACCTTCCGAGACAGTTCTCCATTTGCCGCTATCAGGGTCCTCTCCATTTTTTCAATTTGATGGATGCACCTCGCCTGGCCAGCATTTTGATAGGTTGTATCCATCTTCAACAATTTGCGGTACACCAGGACAATCCCAGATCCAATCAGAACGATCCCAATCACCATTACTACGAAGACGTATAAATCTTCTACATCTTCGATAAAAAGATCAGTCAGGCACAAGAGTTTCCAATTACTTGTTTCCCGTAAATAGCCTGCAGCAGCCGTTCCTGCGGGGCAAACAACCTCCCCCGGGGCACTTTTCCTCGTTGAAAAGATAGTGTCAATTGCATTCAAAGCCCAGCTTATTAATTCCATAATTTCTTTCAATAATCAGCAGTAAAGACGCAGACAGACGACAGCAAGCTGGGATCCAGTTAGTTAGGGGAGGAGGAGATAAGTCAGAGCAGGAGAGAAGAAAAAAGCGTCTGCTCTCTTTGGAGGGCGGAAGTGAAGATCAGCCCCACCTCGATCAACAACGTGTTGATCCATCCCGTCACTCATGATACAGATAAGACTGACACTTAAAATCTACCCAGGTAGTGTTGGACATTAAATAGAGACAATTAAAAACAAATATATTCTCATACACACACACAGTGAGTTGAGTCCTTTCCCACAGAGGAGCAGTGCACATTGGGAACTGAACTAAATCTGGCACTTTACCTTTTGCTAAGAAAACCTCCCAAAGGGGATGATTTTATTTTATTTATTTTATTTTGGGGCCCATTTAATGTGTGCCTGTGCACTCGAGGAAGCCGGCTTAGGTAGGCAGGGAGTGTAATGGTTTCTTTTTGTACAATACACTTTTATTGACACTACCTTATCTTGACTCTTGTGTCTGGTTTCTCTGGTAGCACTACACTTACAGGCTCTGTAGTCATTCCTGGATCTTCTAGATACTGGCCTATTACTAAATTATAACTAGTCTAATACTATTAGTTATAGCAATCAGTGGAACATCTGTTACACAGAGTAACCATATGATAGGGTGCCATGACAGAAAGTGTGGTACTGTATGAGGAAATCAGGAGTGGCAGAGATGTATGTGACGGTGGCACAGGATATGTATGAGGACAGCGAGGTGGTGGTGAGGTGTGCTGTAGGAGTGACAGATGGATTCGAGGTGGGGCTGAGATTACATCAGGGATTGGCTCTGAGCTCCTTCTTGTTTGCCATGGTGATGGCAGGCTGACCGATGAGGTCAGGTGGGAGTCTCCATGGACTATGGTGTGTGCAGACAACATTATGATTTGTAGTGAGAATAGGAAGCAGGTGGAGGAGAACCCGGAGAGGTGGAGGTATGCTTTGGAGAGAAGAGGAATGAAAGTCAGTCGAAGCAAGACAGAATACATGTACGTAAATGAGAGGAAGGCAGGTGTCATGGTGAAGATGCAAGTAGAGGTAGTGAAGGTAGATGAGTTTAAATACCTGGGCTCAACCTTCTAAATCAATGGACAGTGCACAAGAGAGGTGACTAAGAGTGCAGGCAGGGTAGAGTGGGTGGAGATGAGTGTCAGGGATAATTTGTGACAGAAAGATAGCAGCTAGAGTGAAAGGGAATATTTAAACAAGGGTAGTGAGACCTGCTATGATGTATGATTTGAGAGACGGTGGTGCTGATAAAACGACAGGAGGTAGAGCTGCAGGCTGCAGAGTTGAAGATGCTGATTCTCATTGGGAGTGACTAGGAGAGACAGGATTAGAAATGAGTATATCAGAGGAACAGCTGAGGTTAAGTAGGTGGAGACAGAGTAAGAGATTCAAGGCTGAGATGGTTTCGGCATGTGCAGATGAGGGATAGTGGATATATCTGACAAAAAATGTTGAAGATGAAACTGCCAGGCAGGAGGAAAAGAGGAAGACCTCAGAGAAGATTCGATGTAATGAAGGAGGACATAGAGAGGGTTGGTGTTACAGAAGAGGATGTAAGGGATAGGGTGAGATGGACGCAGATGAACCTGATGCCTAAAAGGAGCAACCTGAAGGAGGAGGAGGAGGAGGAGGAGGAGGAGGAGGAGGAGGAGGAGGAGGAGGAGGAGGAGGAGGAGGAGGAGGAGGAGGAGGAGGAGGAGGAGGAGGAGGAGGAGGAGGAGGAGGAGGAGGAGGAGGAGGAGGAGGAGAAGAAGAAGAAGAAGAAACTAGCTCTTTCTACATAAAAAGTTAGTCCAGGTTCCCTTCAAATTTTAAGTTGACTGAACAAGAGAAAACAAGTTGTAATGATATACAATACAATATACAGTAATATACTATATGTGTGTCTGTGTGCAGTCAAGTATTCCAGAGGTAGTGAGGAGCACTTATGAAATGTTTTATTTACAAAAATGAATACTGTAGAAAGGTATGAGCAACTGGGGGAATTCATCGTGGAGACAGCTTCCACATATGGAAATGATCATGGATGATTTTTTTTTTCCACAGACTCCACACTGAACTTGACATCTTGGGCTAATTAGGGTGGTGCGGTGGCACAGTGGTTAGCACTGTGGCAGCACAGCAACTCACCCTTGGATGTCTACCATACTTGAAGTGTTGATGCCAGTGCTTGACTATACTATACGATAGGACATCCTCTTCATAAGTCTCTCATAGAATGTCTCCCGTGGTGTGTGGACTCTCAAGTACAGGAACCTGAAGACTGCTCTGCATTCACGTCTCTTATTTGCAGCAATTGACAACGTTTAGCGACCTTTAACAACTATTTGCAACAATGCAAGTGTTTACAAGAGTGCTTATGAAAGCAGCTGGCAGACAACAGCTATTGACAAATGTTAGCAACAACGTTTGCAATGATTAGCAACTATTTACAACTCTTTTACCACTGTTTGAGAACATTTGAGACCTTTTGCAACTCCAGGTAAAATACCAGGTGAATGTCTGGTGAAGCTTTGGATCCAACCCGATAAAACAGGGTGTGCAACAGCGCCCCCTCCCCCCAAAGCATTTATTTTCTCCTGACCATTGTGGGAGAAAGACACCTTTAGAAACTATATAGAACATAGAGTATATTGAATAACAATATATGGATAAAAAATACGATATAACTCCACCTGGTTTGACTGGGTATTTACTGTGGCAACACAGGCCAAAACCTACAGCGCACAGCTGGGGCAAAAGCTTCCCACCTCATCCCTGCTCACATCAATCAATCAATCAAATTTTATTTGTACAGCACTTTTCAAACATTAGATGCTGTGCAAAGTGCTTTACATAGATAAAAACAGTAGACACATTTAGTTACATATATTTACACAATAGATCCCCACCCCTTCCGACCCTTCCACAAACATACACACAAAACACACACACACACACAAGCTCATATATCATCCCCTACTTCTTTTACACACATATAAAATAAAAGAGACATTGCTCAGCACCGAGGCACCATGTGAAGGAGCAACCATCCTGCGGAGCCCCCCACACCAGGAGATCACACAGCCCATAACCACAGGACGTGCCACAGAGGCCACCCCAACCAGGACAGGCTGGGGCCTACACCACAGCTGTAGGCAGTGACATAAAGCCCCCCCCCCCCCCACCCAAACTAGAGTGACCCACGAGACCAACACTCCTGCAGATGGGCCAAGCAGCATCCGGGTCTCCACTGAGGGTCTCCACTGAGGAAACACTGGAGCTAAAACACATAAAATACAAGATAAAACTAAGAACACATAAAACAAAGGGAATTAAAAACCCATAGTTATAAACTGAGCTAAAAACACATCAAAATAAGAAAATCTAAAAGCAAATGGATCTAAGAAGAACATAAAACAATGGACCATAAGTGACTACTTTAATAATGGTTCTTCTTCTTCTTTTAGATTTGATTGGCGGTTGGCAACCAGCTTACAGGTGCATTTCCGCCACGTGCTTCACTCCACATCATCACTCTATCTGGTCAGGAGCTGTAGTCCTTTAATAATAGTTAAACGGTTTGTTAAAAGCCAAATTTAAAAAGATACAGAAAGAAACTAAGAACACATAAAACAAGTATGTTTTTTTTTTAGTTCCTCTTGTTTTAACCATTAAAAGGCCAGCACCACAGGACCTCAGGGTCCACGAGGGCTCTTAAGATAAAAGCAGCTCAGATAGATAAGAAGGCCCAAGACCATTGAGGCATTTAAAAACTACTAAGAGAACCTTAAAATCGATCCTAAAATGCATGGAAAGCCAATGCAGTGATTTTAAAACTGGTGTAATATGTGCCCGCCCCCTGGTCCTTGTCAACACTCGTGCAGCTGAATTTTGGAGCAGTTGGAGATGTAATGTCCTTTTTTGGGGAAGACCAGAGAGCAGGACATTACAATAGTCTGTACAAGTGGTAATAAACCGGAGTGGTGGCTTAGTTGGTAGAGCATCCGCCCCACACCCGGGAGGCGGGGGTTCATTTCCCGGCCGGGTCATGCCGAAGACCATATAAAAGTGGAACTTCCTGCCGTCCAGCTTGGTGCTCAGCAATAATGGAATGGAGGAGGGAAATTTGTGGCGGCGCCTTGCATGGCAGCGGCCCTCTGATTCTACACTTGGGGTGTGTGTGATTGACACAGTAGATAGGTAAAGCACAATCTCGTTCTACTGTACATGATTGGTTGTACAGTTGAATGACAATAAAGGGTGATTTAAAATCATGCATCAAGACCTCCGTGCTGGCAAGAGAGAGAAAAGGGCAGACTCTGGCTATATTCCTAAGATGATAAAATCCAATTTTTGTTATATTTTTAATGTGTGGAAAAAAATTAAAGTCAGTCTAGAAGAGTGCCCAGGTTCTTGACAAAATGTGTAGGTCTTAGACCTAGCAATTTGGGTAAAAGTTTCTCTCTCGTCTTCAGGATCAATGATTAAAATTTCTGTTTTGTCCTGGTTGAGCTGTAGGAAGTTCTCTGTCATCCATGACTTTATATCTGAAATACAGTTCAAAAGGGCATTAATTGGTTTTGTGTCATCAGGAGACGTGGCAATTTACAGCTGTGTATCATCAGCATAGCTATGAAAATTGATGCCGTGTATCCTGATAACATCCCCAAGTTGTAACATGTAAAGATTAAAAAGTATTGGCCCTAAAATTGAACCTTGGGGTACCCCACACTTGATTTTGTGGATTGCCGAAGAGCATGAGGAACACACTACAAAACACAAAGATAGACCACACACACTTAGGCTAAATATGTACAACGTATTTTTTGTAACTCAGCAAGTATAGTTAGCCCAACCTTCATTTGGAGACGGTGTGCCAGCGCTCATTGGGAGAGCTATTGCTTCTTTTGATTCTGTTGAGATTTATTTGATTGATATTATTATTATTTTCGGCTTTCATGTTCATGTTTAGGATTATAATTATAGTTATAGATTCAGTATGGCTGTCTTTGCATAGACATGTTGGAATGTGTATACAGCACAAACTCATGTACATGCATGAACAATTTTGCTCAAGAATATGCCTATGATGAGCTCATGCACGTGCTTATCCATGCACTTACACTACACATAGTCCACACATGACTACACAAAGACAGCCATGTTGAAAGCTCAGCTTTCACAAAGCTTTTAGGAAGATTGTGCAATACTAACTGCTGAGCAGTTAAGGACTTAAGAGCTTTACACACTCCACAAAAACAGAGAATTTTTTTTTTTTTTTTTAAGGTGGCAAAAACAAATTCTTTCTGGCCAGGTCATACTTCACAAGAAACCCAAGTGCAGAAATCCTGGGAAATTCAAATTTCTGACCAATCACACAGTAGTTCTTGAACACCACACAAGAAAAAAATTCTTGGGCAGATGAGTGTTTAGAGGCAGGACTCATGGTGAAGACAGAGGTATGGTGCAAACAATGATTTATTTAACAAAAAACTCAGGGACAAATTAAAGCAGCATGGGGGCTGAATTTTAGGGATGTTATGCTTGACACTGCCCACTCGATACTGATTCCAGCAATATAACACAGAAGTGTCACGAGCAGAGTGTCAAGCACTGTGTCATACGTGACCGTAGCGAATGAGGCCTTGTTGTCACATCATGTGATCTGAGACCTGGTGAGAAATTTCAGAGGGCTGGGCGTTGCATACATCAGTAGTGAAGGATTTAAAAAGGGTCTGATTCACCACACTGAGGGTTTTTTTGAGAGGAGGAGATTTGTTATCATCATTGCATTCGCTATTTGAGTAGAAGTCACTAGCTTTAGGTTTAGTAACATTAAACAACACATTGCATGTACTAAATATTACAGATAGATACATTAGTGATGGTGAAACTGAACCCTTATAAAACAATGAACAACTTTGAGACAATAGCTTCATGATCGACAGTGTTATGAAACATTTAATAATGACTGCCATCTGCTGACTGAGTGTCAGAACTGCATCTGGGTTGAAAACCTGATAAATGGCAATACTCTACTGTATATCACAGGTTGCACTACACTTTTGCGCAACATGTGGCTAAACCTTTGACTAATTACAGCAAATGCCAGACAGACAGGAGCAATCAAGGGCAGCAGGTGACAAACACAGGACGGGCAGGCCTGCACACACACTCACAGACAGGGAATACACAGAAGACATGACAACAGACACGCAGGACAACAATACTAAACCATAAAAACAAACCAGAATGGCAAAATATAATCAAATACAAAAAGACAACCATAAAACAGACAACAGGGGAAGACAAGACATGACAGACAAGGATCAGGCAGCACGGGGCACTTAACCATAATCATAATAATAATCAAAAACACAACAATATGAACATAAAGCGTGGGCATAGTTCCTGGCCGTGGCCTGATTGTGACAGTTCTGCCACAATGATGTGTCAAGAACAAGCTACAAACTCCCAAACCAGGGCTGCTCTTTCAACCCGAGAAGAGAGAAGACATTTACAGTATTTGTTTTTGCTGAGTATGTAAAAGCCTTTATACACACTACATGATGTACTCATTACTGGTGTTGAGTCTATGTGAGAGAAAGCTGAGCGTATTTATTTGTTTTATTGATGCAATACGTTTTAACTGGAAGTATTTTTTTATTATCTCTTTTATTTTAAAAGGTGCTTTTTCTGACAAGTTTAATGACAAAGGGCGTGATGGGAAAATATTCACCGGCCACTACTACAATCTCATTGGCCAACCTAAGTGCCTCTAGGTCATACTGAACATGTCATTATTAATTCCTTGCAAGCTGTTTGTAGATCTATGAGTTTGCTTTTTAACCAAAAGTAAATTATCACAGCACTTTAATGAAGGCTATATTATTTATAACTAGAAAAGCATTCAGAGTGCATACCTCCACCAAGTCTCCTTCTGTCCCTCACGGATCACCTCCAAAATGTAATGGGTTTGTGTGTAGGCCATGAGCCAGTTCTGGTGAAAGTGCATCAAAGTCTGTCCATTAGTTTTGGAGTATTGTTGCTAACAAACTGTGAGAAGATAAGAGCCTTGGCTGAGGTATGCATTCTCAGATCGTCACCAAAATGTAATGGGTTCCTCTGTAGCCCAAGAACCTCATCTGGTGAAAATTTCATCCAAATCCATCCAATAGTTTTTGTGTAATCCTGCTGCACAAATAAAAGCAAAGCCTTTGGTGGAGGTATGTACTCTTAGATCATCGCCAAAATGTAATCATCTGTTCCCCGTGCCGTCACACACCTTTGCTGAAAATTGTATCCAAATCCGTTTATAACTTTTTGAGTTATGTTGCTAACAGACAGACAGACGGACAAACCAACCAACGCCCCTAAAAACATGACCTCCTCCCTTGGCGGAGGTAATAAAAATGCCAACAGACATCTGCAGTCATTCTTCTGACTGGGCTGTGGTGGCACTACTGGGGGAAGAGTCTCTACTCCAGCAGAAGCAGAGCAGCAGCAGATACTCAGAAGCAAAAGTTGAGAAGTAAATTTTCTCTTGCAAGAGCACTGACTTTGGTGAGTAAACAAATGCTTTGTGTGTGTGTGTGTGTGCACGCGTGTATGTACAGTCTTTAATGTAGAAAGTTATGGGATGCTAATCCGGAGAAGTTTTGAGACACGCAGCTATGCTAGTGGTAATGTAAACATGGAAGTTGTGGAAAAAAACTGCATTTAGCTACAGTGCTGGGATCAAGTAAAGTAGAGCTGGGTAGGAGGTGAGCTCCCTCAACTATAACACAGGGTTACAAAAATAATTTTTTTGTAAGTTCATTCATTCATCTTCTTCCGCTTGATCCTTTTCGGGTTGTCTGTGTTTTTTCAACTGATTTAAGACAATTTTGCACCGCTGAATCTGAAAATGACATCTGTTTCTCTCAATCAGGTGCTAAGTAAAAACCTGTTCTTACTTAGTACTTAGTCCTGTGCATGTACTTACCTTTATATAAAGGCAAGTACATGTAAATTGAATGTTACATCATCATTGTTCAAAATTCAGAGAATTTCAAGACATAAAAAAGAATTTTGTGTTACGGGTCCCGGGGAGGTGACCACAATAACAAAAAGAAATAGATTTTAAAAACGTGATCCTCCGTGTCTGCTCTTGGGTCTGTAAAATACAGAAAGAGTCTTTGAAAGACAGAACACAGGACCACTCGTGTCTTTCTCCAGATAGTACTCTTATTTTCTTTAACAAATTATTTCACAAACTTGGCAATAGACAAAGATAACAAATTACTCCACAAACTTGGCAATAGACAAATATATATATACAGGACAAACTCTATACAGGACAAACTCTATTAATTAACACCAGTGTGGGGAGCCTTGAATAACGAAACTGAATTGCATTTAATTCAAGTTTATTTCAAGCAATCATTCCCACAGTCTGCTCTCATTCTTGAGCAGCGAACAAAGAGGAGGAAACACACCAAAGTCCTCACCTTTAAACATTCTCACATAAAGGAATCTCCCTCGCAGGGGAGGTCACACATCTCCATCATAATCCCTTTATTCACATTCATCATCCCTTTATTTACATTACTCCCCCCTCTCTCCTCTCGAGCCTCAGAGGTCAGGAAGTCTTCTGTCCACGCCTATGTCTTCTCTCGCTGTCCTCCGCAGGGGGCTCAGACTCTGCATCGCAGGGGTCGCAGACTCTGCGGCTCCTTCATCGTGAGGTTAAATCACATATGCATATGTCCAACATATACATGCACAACTAGTTAAATCACATATGCATATGTCCAACATGTACATGCACAACTACACAGCCATAACCAGGAGACTTTTACATTCACACGGGGCAAAATGTACTTGTATTAAGTAAAACATTTTATGTGAGCTAACCGTCTTTCCCAAAGCTAAATTTGACTGGCGCGAAACCGCTACCGCGATGCGGCTCGCCTTTGATCTCCGGCACTGGCCGCAGCTTAAACTTGTATAAAACGTATCAAAACGACACACCAACATCACAGTATTACTCGTCGCGACACACAGAAATAACACGGAGCTTAAGGCTCTTATTTATGGCATTTTTAACCAAATACTGACCTGTAAAATACAGAAAGACTCTTTGAAAGACAGAACACAGGACCACTCGTGTCTTTCTCCAGATAGTACTAAAGGGGCGCCGGAAGTGCACCCTCATTGTTTACCTGGGGCGGGACGACCGCAGTGCCAAAGGTTCCGCTGCTTACTGTTAAATATTTATACAGGGCTACATATCAAATGTTAATATTATTGATCATCCACAATCTCAAAATATATTTAGATACTCTTAAAATAAAAATAAAATGACAGTCTCTCTGAATTATTTCCAAATGTGGTGCCCTATTTGGGTGTACCACACACTCCCCAACAACAAAAGTGGCTCCTGACACTTATCAGTAACAAATCAAAATCTCAACACTGATAAAGTCTCTATTCAAAAGTCTCTGGAACGTCTTTCTTTTCAAGTGTCCTTAATCTTCAGGTATTATCCAAGATCTGGTTAGTTTAATAGCAAGGAATAGCATACTGACATGGCAAGTAGTTAGAGGTGAAAGAAGGAAGATAAAAAGGTTGAGGATAGAAAGAAGGGTAGCACATAAAAGGATATGGTGTTGACTGCTGAACACTGACAGTGTTCACCGACGGACGAGTCTGGAAGGCTGGCTGGCCCAGGGACGGATAGGTGAACACCATGTTGGGTCGTCTCTGCCTGGTGGACTGCCTCAGACAGGGTGGCGACTCAGGATGGCGGTCTGGCTCTGGACTGGGCACCGGCTCAGGATCAGCTGCAGGTCTGGGACTAGGAGCAGGAACATCTTGGTGAAGATGAAGTACTTCCCTGTCGTCGTCTGGTTGAAGTTGGTCCACGTTTTGTTCGCTTTCCCTTTGTATTTCTTGTCCTTCTTCCGTAATATTGTCTCTGTCTTGTTCAGATTGAATAGGAACTTGTACTTGTCTTTGCTGTGTTGTTCCCTGTCTTCTTTGTGACTCACATTGAACTTGGTCGACTGGACGTTGACTTTCTTGCAGGTGTCTGGGAACACGAAACCAATAGAGGGGTTCGTCTTCTTCTGAATCACTCGCTTCAGGACTGTTTGACTTTTCCAGTGTGTTTTGTCTGATATCGGTAGGTCTGTTGTTTCTCTTTTGTGACTTGGCAACTGGACTTTGAACGATGTTGACTGGTAAGTCGTTGACTTGGAGAAGCAAGTTCCTGTGCAGGGTACGGATGGGACGACCTCCTGTCTCTGGACTTACTTTGTAGACGGGGTTGTCTCCAACCTTCTCCCTCACGATGTAGACTGTTTGTTCCCAGTAGGGCCTTAGCTTGCCAGGACCACCTCTTTCGCCCAGGTTCCGTACAAGCACTCTGTCTCCTACTTGCAGGACTACACCTTTGCATCATTTGTCATAGTTTGTCTTTCCTTTGGAGCTTGACTGTTGACTGTTTGCACTTGCGATCCTGTACGCTTCTGTCATTTTCCCTTTCCATTTCTGAGTGTATCCATGTGCCGTTTCTGTGTCTCCTTCTGTCATGAGGCCAAAGAGAAGGTCTACTGGGAGGCGAGGATGTCTGCCATACAACAGGAAGTATGGAGAAAAACCAGTGGCCTCATGCTTAGTGCAGTTGTAAGCATGGATGGTGTGAGGCAAGTGTTCCTTCCAGTTTAGTTTCTCTTTCTCTCCCAATGTACGTAGCATCTGCAACAAGGTCCGATTCAGCCTTTCGACCGGGTTACACTGGGGGTGGTAGGGAGAAGTCCTTGAGTGGCCAACACCTGCTAGCTCTCTGAGGGACTTGAATAACTCGTTCTCAAATTCACGACCCTGAGCATGATGAAGCTTGGAGGGGTAGCCGAATCTTGGAATGAAATAATTGAAGAGGCGGTCTGCTGCTGTCTTTGCGGCCTTGTTCTTGGTGGGGTAGGCTTGTGCAAACCTGGTGAAATGGTCGACTACCACCAAGATGTACTCAAACCCGCCTTTACAGGACTCTAGGTACAGGAAATTGATGCATACTAACTCGAGTGGGAAGTTGGATGTTATACTGCCCATCGGTGCTCTCTCATGCGTTGCTGGCTTTTTCTGTTTTATGCATGGGCACTTCCTGGTGACATACTCCTCGATCTCTCGCTTCATGAAAGGCCAATAGAATCGCTCACGGGCTAAGCTCAAGACTTTCTCCACGCCGACATGGCCCATGTTGTTATGGAGATGGGTGAGAGCTACTTGTCTGTAGACAGCGGGCAGAACTAGCTGCTTGCATTCTGCGGTTTTCCTATAGAGAAGGCCATTTTCAATGTGCATCCGACTCCACTCTCTCAACAGTCTTTTTGCGCTTATGTCAAGCTTGGCTTTGTCGTCTTCAGTTGGTGTCATGTCTTTTTCTTTCATCTCCATGACTTTCCCGATGGCTGGATCTGCTCTTTGTTCTTGGACTAGTTTATCGTGGCCGATGAAATGCAGTGGCTCCTTGAGGGGTGAACTTGGTGAAGCAAGGTTGAGGGCTGCAATCCATGCTACATCACCTTGCTTGGCTCTTCTGCTCCCTTCCCATACTGCACCAACGGCTTCCTCTGACAGTTCTCCTGTACACTCTTGCATGAAGGCTTCAATGTTGAGTGGACAACGGGATAGTACATCAGCGTCAATGTTTGTTTTTCCGGGGCAATATTTTATGTCAAAGTGGAAATCTGCGAGCTGTCCCACCCAACGATGTCCTACGGCGTTGAGCTTTGCAGTGCTGAGGACATACGTCAAGGGATTATTGTCCGTAAAAACTGTGAAACTTGGGGCATAGTAGAGATAGTCTCTGAACTTGTTGCAAACTGCCCACTTGAGGGCGAGAAACTCGAGTTTTCCACTGTGCAAGTGGTAGTTTTGTTCGGCAGGTGTTAGTGTGCATGACCCGTACCCAATCACTCTCATCTTATTGTCTTGGTTTTGATACAGGACCGCGCCAAGGCCTTTCTGGGACGCGTCCGTGTGGAGTACGAAGGGCTGGGTGAAGTCAGGATACGCTAACACAGGTGGCTGGGTCAACATGTCAATCAAGCGCTCAAGGATCTCTTGGTGTTCCTTGTCCCATTTCACTGGAGCTCGGGAAGACTGCTGGGGGTACTTTGCTCTGCCTTTAGATGGCTTGGACAGCAGTATGTCAGGCTTTACCTGGAGCAAGTCGTACAGGGGTTTGGCAATGCGCGAGAAGTCTTGCACATACGTCCGATAATAGCTCAGGAACCCCAAAAGTTGTCTGACTTCTCCAACTATTTGTGGCCTTCTGTGTTTGAGTGCCTGCACAGCTTCGATGTCCTTGGGGTCCACCCTCACTCCATCTTCTGACACCAGGCAACCGACATACCGAACCTATCTGCGGAACAACTCACACTTCTCAGGCTTCAGCTTCGCCCCATGGCGTTGCAAAGCTTGGAGAACTTTCCTCAGCACTTGGACATGTTCATCAAATGACTTGGAAAAACAGAGCACATCATCAAGGTAGGGTATGCAGCACTCATCACGGAGCGTGTCCAGCATTTCTTCCATGCTCCGCTGGAAGGCTGCGGGTGCATTGGACAGCCCGAAGAGTATTCTCACCCATTCGTAGAGACCCCACGGGGTGGTGAATGCAGTCAGGTACCTTGAGCCTTCTGCGATGAAACCTTGATGGTAAGCTTTACCCTGGTCCAGGATCGAGAACCAGCTGTAACCACCGAGGGAGTCGGTGAGGTCCTGGATCCGGGGAAGCGGGTGTCTGTCGGGCACTGTTTTGTTGTTTAGGAGGCGGTAATCAATACACAGACGTAAAGATCCGTCCTTCTTCCTGACACAGATAACTGGGGCTGCGTAGGGTGACTGAGACTTTACAATCCATCCCTTCACTATCAGTTCCTGAATGTACTCTTTTACTTCCCTATACAGGGGCTTGGGGATGGAGGCGTAAGCTCTCTGAACTGGCGTGTCATCTTTGAGTCTGATTTCCATTTGCAAAGAAGGGATACAGCCAATATCAGTGCTATCGCGAGAGAATGCCTCGCACTCTTCCATCAGAACCTTTTCGACTGACTTTTGCTGATCTGGGCTTAGATGACTGAGATCGACCGGTGGCAACCAAGGCTCGGCAGGAGAGTCACCTTGGGCGGTCTTACTTAGTACCTCTGCTGTAGTTGCTGATGTCAGTATGGACTGGGTTTCTGGTGGCTCTAGTGTATCAGTTTCAATGACTTTGGCGACATGTTCGATGGTGCCTAGGGCTGTTCTTTTCGGCAGGATTACTTCATGTTTGGAATGGTTGGAGATGGGGATCTTTACAAAAGGTCTTTGGGAATTGTTAATCTCTAAAAGTCCTTCCCCCACACTCAAATTTCTCAAAGCAATGTTCTCTTCAGCAGGTTCGTAAAGTACAAGAGGGTCAGAGATGTCAAAGTTCTGGGGCACCCTGCAACATATTTGTACTGCTTTGCCAGCTGGGATAATCATGTTGTCTTTACCGACTCTGAGTGTAACAGGATCACAGTCTGTTCTTTGCGGCACTTCAATGAAGTTTACCATGGTCACTACCTGGTCTTCGTACATTCCAAAAGTTCTGCGCAGCAGACTATACAGTACTGTACTGGCTTCTTCATCTGTCTCTCGGCCTTGTATAATCGCTCCCAGCACATTAGCTCCAACTAGTGGTTGGTTCAGTGACAGCTTACTGACTAGGAATGGCGCTTGTACAGTGAGATTGGGATCTTCGTGACCCGCTAAAGTGACTGTAAGCTCGATCCACCCGTCATTTGGAACTGCTTGGTCATTAACTGCATAAACCTCAAGCTCGTCGTTCAGCAGATCTTGGAGTGGTCTTACCACAGTGTTGGGTATGTACCTTTTGACCCATTGCCTGTCAACTATACTCACTTGCGAGCCAGAGTCAAACAGCACTGTCACAGGATAACCACCGATTAGACATTTCAGCAGACTTTTCTTACCGACAAGGGGAGCTTGACATTTGGTGGCACTCTGACAGGAGGGAATCTGACCTTTCCTTCTGTTGCGTTTGACCTGCTTTCTCAGCTGCTTACTCTGGTGCTTGGGTGCGGAGTTGAAGATTCGGCAGAGGAGGAGTTTTCTGGCTGGGATTTTGGCTCTGTACCGATCTCTGGCTGTCCCTTGACAGGGACCGATTCCCGTTTCCCTGATTCTTGGGGTCGCTTCAGACATCCAACCGCTCTGTGTCCCGACTCACTGCATACAAAGCAATGATTGCACTCCTGTAAACTTTGTTCAGTACATTTCGGACAGAGATAGATTTTCTTTTGGTTGGCTGGAGGCTGAGAACGCTGAGGGGAGGAATTTACAGCTTTCTGTTCCATGAAAGTTGCCACCATCTTGGTTAGAGTCTCTACTTGTGCAGCAAGTTGTTAGATTGTCTGTGAGGCTTGTTGGTCTTTGGCTGTCGTGTCCTTTGTTGCAAGTACAGCGCTTTGTGCTGACTTCAGACGAGGGGTTTGCCCTAACCTTCGCTGGTGCTCATTCTCATCACTGATTATCTTTGTGACCTCACTAAGAATCTCTTCATCTGTTACATTGTTGTTTGATATAAGAGGTCTTAGTCGTTGCTGCAGGTCTGCATACTTCACTCCCAGGCCTTGATAGACTGTGTGCAGAAACACTTCCTGGATTGTCCTTGGGTCATACGAGATGTCTGCATTGGCTTGTTTTGACTGAAAGATAAGTTTCTGTTTGAGTCCAATCATGCGATACAGGAATTGCTGAGGGGACTCCTGCTCAGTTTGTTGGGCGCACATTAACTCCTGGAACATCTCTGTTGTTGCCTTTTCTCCAAGGTGGGATCGGAGAAAGCCCTGAAGTTCAGAAAGAACCAGTTCATCTTTGAGCATGAGCATGTCCCTGAACGTGCCAGGCTTTACAATTCTCAGTACCCCCTCACGACCTCTGCTTCAGAAAATCCTTCTTTTAATCCTTCATTGATCTGTCTCATGAGACTGTTATAACTGATTTCAGAGCTGTTGTCTCCAATTTGTCCTCCAAAAACCTTGAATTCTCTCCGAGGCAGGTAGGAGAGGTCTTTGAGAGTGACATGTCTTTCTGGACTACCTTGTTCCCTTGGCTGCGGCTGTGAGTGGCTCTGACGACTGGGTGCTGCAGGTGGTTGGAGTGTCACAACTTCACACAGTCTTAGTCTTTCACCCAGTGTCTCATATGCTTTCCTCAGTTCCTCTACAGACTCTGCGTTTGCGTTCACACTAACTTGAATGCCTGGTGGAACAGCAGATGGTGATGGTGGATCTGGCAACATCTTGGATGGATGAGGACTTGACTTGGTTGGTGTTGCAGCCTGATCAGCTGGATGCGTGGTGGAGCCACTCGTTTGTATCACTTTAGTTAGCAGATCATCCAACATCAGCAACTGACTCATTCCCTCATCTTCAAGTTTCAGCAGAGTTGGGGACCGTAAATATGAATTGACATAGTCCATACAGCTCTCATTATCGTCTTCACTGAACTGTATGTCTTTGTCTCCAGCTGCAAGGCTCTTTGTTAGCTCGAAAAGATCCTTACTTGAGAGGGCAAACAAGCATCCTCTGATGCTCCATATCAGTTCTTTTCGTGCTGTCGACATGGTACTTTAGCTATCTGTAGTTCGAGTGTTGTATTATTTGTACAGTGACTAGGCTGCGTTTTACCTTCTTGACAGCAGTGCAGTTCCACTTTTGGTTGAAGATCCTTTCTTTCTCTTTGATCTTCCTCCTTGGACACCCACTGACTGACGTGTCTGATGTAGCAGCTTGGCAACCGTTGTCTCGTAGTTCTGGTATCACTGGATCTTCCCTCGATGACTGTAGAGGAGAGATCCCGGACGAGCCCCCACAGTTTGTTACGGGTCCCGGGGAGGTGACCACAATAACAAAAAGAAATAGATTTTAAAAACGTGATCCTCCGTGTCTGCTCTTGGGTCTGTAAAATACAGAAAGAGTCTTTGAAAGACAGAACACAGGACCACTCGTGTCTTTCTCCAGATAGTACTCTTATTTTCTTTAACAAGTTATTTCACAAACTTGGCAATAGACAAAGATAAATTACTCCACAAACTTGGCAATAGACAAATATATATATACAGGACAAACTCTATACAGGACAAACTCTATTAATTAACACCAGGAGACTTTTACATTCACACGGGGCAAAATGTACTTGTATTAAGTAAAACATTTTATGTGAGCTAACCGTCTTTCCCAAAGCTAAATTTGACTGGCGCGAAACCGCTACCGCGATGCGGCTCGCCTTAGATCTCCGGCGCTGGCCGCAACTTAAACTTGTATAAAACGTATCAAAACGACACACCAACATCACAGTATTACTCGTCGCGACACACAGAAATAACACGGAGCTTAAGGCTCTTATTTATGGCATTTTTAACCAAATACTGACCTGTAAAATACAGAAAGAGTCTTTGAAAGACAGAACACAGGACCACTCGTGTCTTTCTCCAGATAGTACTAAAGGGGCGCCGGAAGTGCACCCTCATTGTTTACCTGGGGCGGGACGACCGCAGTGCCAAAGGTTCCACTGCTTACTCTTAAATATTTATACAGGGCTACATATCAAATGTTAATATTATTGATCGTCCACAATCTTAAAATATATTTAGATACTCTTAAAATAAAAATAAAATGACAGTCTCTCTGAATTATTTCCAAATGTGGTGCCCTATTTGGGTGTACCACATTTGCATCATATGAAGAGAAAATACCCGTACATGTAAACAAAAAAAAAATAAAACAAAATGTGGCCATAATTCAAAAAGTTGACCTGATTGAGCAAAACCAATGTGATTTTTGGATTCTGCACATCAAAATTGTCCTAAATCAACTAAAAAAAAACAGACAATAAATTTGGTGTTGACCAGTGTAATCTAAGCTTCCAAAAAAGCAGTAAAATATACATTTGTGGGTATTCATTTACATTATAAACAAGCCTTATGCTATCAGGGTAAGGTTTGACCAATAAGTTACTGAACAAAGTCAGTATTTTGGGCTAAATAGAAACATCACTGCTTCCATCTTTTTTCCCCGGTTCTTTTTGAAGCCTTATTGAATAAGTCATTTGTTCTAAAAAATGGAGATGTTTGATTATGTTAATAAATAAAATACCTGTTGGTGGACTTTTCTGAACCCAGCACTTTGTAATTGCCTTTTTGCTTGCTGCCAACATAATCTTCAGGATATATTCATCAGTTCCACTTAAACCGTCCGGGATGTGTCCTAAATATAAGGAAATAAAGTTGACAGATACACTGAATCCAAATACCTTGGACATTATTACTGCTACACTGTATTTCTTTCCAGAAAGGCTGACTAACAGCACAAATCCAAAATACACGTCCATGGTCTGCTAAATTTTCTCCACGCTCTCACCAGCAAGCCAACTGGGTGCCAGTCAGTTTTGATTTTTGTTTAGTGGTGATAAAAAAACAAATTATAGTGACAGCTTTGACATCTGAAACACAAAAATTAATATGATCAGTGTGCAACAAAATGTGGGCAGTTTTCATTTATATCAAACATGCCGCATGCATTATCACTTAATTACTGACAGTTTTCCTCTCACAGTGCATCTGTAGAAATGTTTCTGTGCTTTAGTGGAGCCTACAGATAAATGCTAAGTTGTGATGATGACTGACTAAGTATAGACGCTCTATGTCAGTGGTCTCCAACCACTGGGCTCTCTGAAACGTTCCAGTTTCTGTGGGAAATTTTCTCAATTCACTTCTTAATTAGTCCAAAAAAATTGCAAATAATTTACTGTAGTTGAACATGGATGCCTACAGAAGACAGGGGACCCCAGGTTGGGAACCACTGCTTTAGGTTTAATGAGGACAGCAGATAAAGAGCAAGTGGTCGACAGCTCTCTACAACTTGCTGAAAACATTACACAGGTAGCTCAGAGGCTGCTGTTGGCAGTGTTGACATCAAACAATCATTTTTTATACAGAGTTGTTGTTGGACATCACCCTTCACAGACCAAAACATATTATAAACTAGCTTCACTGCTGAGATGAATTTGTGGTAATCACTTCACCCTTTGGTTTGACTTCCAAATGTATTGTTATGATGGCTGGCTGAGTTTGACACTGTGTTCCCTTCAGAGGATATAGGCTTCTAAGCTATGTATTCTCCACAGGCTGTAGTTCCTGAGAGATTCTTCCAGCAGCATGCAAGATGTCCTCCATGTTGAGGAAAACAAATTTATTTTATTTATACAGGGTAGTTCCACTAAGAGGCAACCTCTCTTTTTCAAGGACGTCCTGTTCACATTTACACCAGGAAGCTGCCCAGTCCAACCACAGACTGACCTGTGGCCACTGAGCAGCTCCACTGGAGCAGCTGAGGTTAAAGCCTTGCTCAAGGGCACCACAGTGGGGTTAAGGAGGGTGGGACAAACACTAGCATGTTATCTGCCCCACCCAGATCTAATCCTGCCTGACCAGGGATCGAACCCGCGACCCTCTGCTCACCAGTCCTCATCTCTAACCATTAGGCCACCACTGCCCACGAAGGAAGAAAGGAGGAAAACAAATGTATGGGAGAAGAGTCAACTGAAGAGTAGTTATTAGACAGAGAGATAGATAGCTAGATACTTTATTTTGAACAAAAAAGTAAAAAAAAACAAAACAAAGGACAAGTGTGATAAAAGTGACAGTATACAGTGCTTGAAAGGGAGAAGGAAGAGGTGAACACTTATTAACTCCAACTCCTCTTTTCCCTAAATACAACCCATGTGAAATGTATACAAATTACCTCATTTAAGACCCCAAGCAGACAATTAACTATATTTTGTACATATCAACATTGATACCCATCCATCCCAACATACGAGGGTCATTCAATAAATAAGGTGAATTTTTCGGTATAAGGACTTCTAATACAGATAGAAGCTTACTTTTTTTAAATTTTTCAACGAAGTCTCCCAGCAATGTCACACACTTTTCCCATCTGTGCACAAGCTTCTGTATTCCCTCAGCGTAAAAATCTTTGGACTGATGTCTCAGCCAGTCGCTCACAACACTTTTGACTTCATCGTCACTTTCAAACTTCATGCCTCTCGTGAACGCTTTCAAGGGACCAAACAGGTGAAAGTCTGAAGGGGCAACTCATCACCATCCTTCTCATAGCGGGAGAGACACTGCTGGGACAACTCGACCCTCCTCTGTTTGTGCTCTGCAGTAAGCATCTTTGGCACCCACCGGCAGCTGACCTTCGAGTAGCCAAGGTCATCATGGACAATTTTGTGTGCTGTCCCAACAGATAAGCTCAAAGTCCTTGCAATGTCATCCACTGTTCTTCTTCAGTCAGACTGAATGAGGTCAATGACTGATTCGATCACCTCAGGAGACCTCACTTCTGTAGGCCTCCCAGGCCTGTCTTCATCCTCAACACTTCTCCGTCCTTCTTTAAACAATTTAGCCCACTTGTAGACATTTTTTCGGCTGAAACATGTGGCACCATACACAGTTGACATTCTCCTATGAATTTCAACTGGTTTGCACCCTTCAGCAACCAAAAACTTGATAACTGACCGCTGTTCAATCCTGGAGCATGCTTCTTGGTTGGCCATCTTTGTTAATCGCCAAAACTCTCAAAGTTTTTCTTGAATCTGCAAAAGAAAGTAAATCCATGTGAAAAAGAAGTAAAACAAAAAAACAAAAAAAAATAAAAAAGTAAGCTTAAATCTGTATTAGAAGTCCTTATACCAAAAATTCACCTTATTTATTGAATGACCCTCGTACATACAGTCCACACATCAAAACCCAGCCCCAAACAACACAGATATACACAGTACGGTCCCACCTACCCAGAGTGAGCATAGTGAATTGTACATATAAATACTACCCCTCTTACATATATTCTTTCAGCAAATAATGTTTATACCTATTTTTGAATTGATTTTTGTTTGTACATAGTTTCAGTTCCAGCTCCAGACTGTTCCACAAATCCACCCCACAGACAGATATGCACATACTTTTCTTAGTTGTTCGTACCTTAGGTTTTGTAAAGTTTAAGTCTCCTCTCAAATTATAATCATTGTCTCTTTTTTTGAATATTTTTTGTATATTAGTTGGGAGTTGATTATTAATTGCCCTGTACATTACTTGTGCTGTCTTAAATTTAACTAAATCCATGAACTTTATGACATGTGACTTTAAAAATAACGAGTTGGTATGGTCTCTATAGCCAACATTATTTATTATCCTTATAGCTTTTTTTGTAATGTGCATATTGGCTGTAGGTTGGTCCTGTAGGTGTTTCCCCAGACCTCTACACAGTAGTTAATATATGGTAGAAACAGTGAATTGTACAGTAAGAACAATGATTTATAGTCCAAGATGTGTCTTGTTTTCCCCAGTATCCTGATACATTTTGCCAACTTGGCCCGGATGTGACTGATGTGAGGTTTCCAGCAGATTTTATTGTCTAGCGTCACCCCCAGAAACTTATTTTCCTGTACTGTTTCTATTCTGGTATCATCTATCGTTACCATTATTTCATGATTTATTTTATAATTTCCAAGCAACATAATCTTTGTTTTTTTTTTCAGATTTAGAGATAATTTATTTTTGTTGAACCACTGCATTAACCTTTTAATTTCAGTTGCGACCACCTCTAAAATCTGCTGCAAATTCTCACCAGTACAAAGGATATTTGTGTCATCCGCAAACAAAATAAATTTCAGAATTTTTGATACTTGGCATATGTCATTTATATACAAGATAAAGAGTTTGGGTCCCATAACTGACCCCTGGGGCACACCACAAGAGATGTTCATGAAGGGTGATTTGTGCTCACCAATCTGTACAAATTGTTGTCTGTTACTTAAATAACTTTCCACCCAACTCAGTCCAACCCCTCTTATCCCATACCTTTTCAATTTCCTCAGTAAAATTCTGTGGTCGATGGTGTCAAAAGCTTTCTTTAAATCTATAAATACTCCTACAGCAAACCTTTTTTTATCTATACAGCTAGTATTTTCTTCTGAGTTCGATCAGTGCCAAAGATGTAGATTTATCTGCTCTAAAACCAAACTGGCTGTCTGTAAGGAGGTTGTGTTTTTCAATGAAATCATCCAGTCTCTTAGTGAAGATTTTTTTCAAGTATTTTGGAGAATTGTGAGAGTAAAGAGACCGGCCTGTAATTTGTGAAATAATGACTGTCTCCTGTTTTGTATAGAGGCATTACTTTTGCTATTTTCATTTTGTTTGGAAATGTACCAGCTTGAAATGACAATACTTGTTACTCAAGGGCTGCTTTTACTTGAGTGCAATTTCTGGCTACTCTGCCAGAACTGTTCTCGCCGCTGCTCACTACAATGTATCCAGTCATGAAATGCAGAGCAAACGGATGAGAGAAAGGATACTACCTCGATGTTTTCCTTTTAATGTGGTAAAGTGGATCTGTAATATCATACACTGTTTTGCAATACAGTAAATGTTGATATTTAAATAATGCGTATATAATCATAAGATAAGATAAGATAAGATAAGCCTTTATTAGTCCCACAACGGGGAAATTCCAGGATTGCAACAGCACAGGGATAGCAACACTCAGAGCAACAATCAGAAGGCAAGAAAAAAAACAAGCAAGCAAGAGCAGCTAATAAACATATGTACGTATTACTATAAAATATATATATATACACACACACACAGACACACAGTGCAGAGCATTGTAGCTAGATGGAATAAATATGTAAATATATAAACACCCACAGTACGGAGCATTGCAGCTAGGTGGAATAAATATGCAAGTATATAAACACACACAGTGCGGAGCAATGTAGCTAGATGGAATAATATGTAGATATATAAATATATAAACACACCCAGTGCTGAGCATTGTAGCTAGATGGAATAAATATGCAAATATATAAACACATACAGTGCAGAGCATTGTTGCTAGATGGAATGAAACAGCATAACCGTCTACTTAGTTATCCTACATGGTATGATTATGTGCCCATACATATTCTCACCCTCCATAGCGACCGGTATGTTCCTAGTTGTATGCCGGAGGGGACCATTGTGTAAGTCTATTGCATCTTTTGCATTCAAAAAACTATTAGTTTGTTACGTCTTTTTGCTATCTCTGCGAGCAGCCCTGCTTAGGTTGTACAGTCTGACAGCCGTTGGTAGGAAGGACCTACGAAACCTCTCGGTTGTGCACCTGGGATGATGTAGTCTGCTGCTAAATGAGCTCCTCAGTGCATTCAGTATGTCCTGCATAGGGTGGAACTCGGACTCCAGCAGAGATGACAGTTTAGCCACCGTCCTTCTCTCTCCTATCTCCTCCATCGGATCAAGGCGCTGCCCCAGGACAGAGCTAGCTTTCTTAATCAGTTTGTTCAGTCTCTTCCTATCGGCTGCAGTAATGCCACTGCCCCAGCAGACCACTCCAAAAGTGATGGCTGATGCCACCACCGTGTCATAGAATGACTTCAGCAGCGCCCCTTGTACACCAAAAGACCAAAATGTGGTAATATTTAACTTTTCCCCCCGGTTATTTTGGTTCAGTCATCATCAGAATATACTACAAGTCCCCAAAAGATGTGGAGTGTGAGAACAGTGGCAGATCATCTGGACTGGTGGCTTTAATTCTCTCTCTGTCTCTCATCTTTTCTGCTTTTCCTGAATCGCTCCACTTTCCTTTTGGATGCAATTTATTTCCACTCCCTGCGCCCCTTTAACGCTTCCAATCTCAGACATACACAGGCAAACAAACACACCCAGAGTCTAGTGAAACATCTGTCCACTCCATCTGCTCCATTGAGGAAACCATTCACAATACAGCAGACATGGTGTGGAGGCTGCGGGGGGCACATATGCTGCTCTTACAACATTTTCCTGAAACAATGGCTATATTGTACTCTAAGTAAAGGCAGCCTGCAAGCTTATACACCAGCTCATTTATTTCGATACAGCCTGCTTTCCCCCTGTGGCTTCTACTGTAGACTGCCTATTGCAAAGAAATTAGTGGATGCTTTAGAGTGTTTATCTGTACTAATTGGCATTTGATGTCAGTGTCCACATTCACATTGCAGTAAACAGTGTGACAAAGCCATAAAAATAAGTTAATCCACAATACAAATCTTGTAATTTCCCTCCCCCCCTCTGCCACACAGCAAGCACGACTTCTCCACTGGCTGCAGTGAGGCTGTAAAAGGCAGGCCCACCCTTGAGTCATATTCACATTAAAGGACGTGACAGTCTTAATGAATTGTATTCCAGCTCATAAAACCCTCATTGACTGGACAGCTGTTAGTGGCAAACTCCATTTTTAAACTTTACATGAAAATCAAAGCATTCTTGTGTCATCGTGAGATGTCACTATAGAAATGTGGCAATGCAGACTGCGGTTCTGGGACTTTATTATTGCATCACTTGCAGCTCAAAGGTTGTGAGAAGTAGGAAATATGGGCACATCGTTGCCTCTGTGGGAATATTTTCAACCTTGTTTTTAGTTGATTGCTGTAAAGACAGTTTCTGCTAAGGGCAACCCACAGTTCTTTGATCAAGCAACAGTCATCCAGTGTTTATATAGTACAAGTTTTGTTTGAGGTTTTGACGTCTTTATACTTTCTCTCCTCTATTCTACACAGAAGTATAGCCCAGGCCAGGGGTCGGCAGCCCACGGCTCCGGAGCCACATGTGGTCCTTCAGGCCTCATGCTGTGGCTCCCTGCAGTCACATCTTAAAACTTACTTTATTAATCCCAGAGGGAGATTCAGGGCATCCATGGTACGGTGCCAGTCCCTTCACACACACCTAGGGCCACTTTAGAGGCTCCAATTAACCTAACTTGCATGTTTTTGGCCTGTGGGAGGAAGCCAGAGTAGCTGGGGTAAACCCACGCAGACATGGGGAGAACATGCAAACTCCTCACAGAAGGGTCACCAATGATAAGGGATGGAATCGATCCCCTGACCTTCTTACTGTGCTGCCACAGTGCTAACCACTGCGCCACTGAGCTGCCCGACGATGAAGGTCATTTTAATTATTTTTCAAATTATTTTTATTGGATACATTTTTCAACTGAAATGCATGCTTTTATGAATGGAAAACATTTTAAATTATTTATTATGCTGTCAATTGTATGTGTCACATCCAACAGTGGCTCGTATGCACAGAGCCGCTGAGCCTCACCATGTATATGGAGAACACGGAGAGCCCAACAGCTTCCTGCTTCCTCCCCCACCCTCGGTAAGACATGGACAAATCTAGAAAATGTAAAATCACAGAAGAAAATAGAGAGTTTAACTCTGTGTGGACAGATTCATTTGTATTCATGTATGGTTTTTATGTGGAAAGAATTTCTCCATAAGAACACAAACAAGGAGAAAAAAAAAAGCTGCTTCATTAGTGTCTACAGCTCCATAAAAAGTCTTAAAGTGACACTCAACCAAAAATCATGTTATTTTTTTCTGTTGTTAACATGTCTGTAACTTGTTTTTTTTTGTCACTTACAAGACATATCAAGAGCAAAGTCTGTCCCAAATCCCATGTCTGTGTTTTTCTGCTGTGAATGTCCAGTTAAGCTCCTCCCCTCCAAAAAATGCAAGTCTGGACAGAGTGTTTCTAGCTACCTAACCATTCCGGCTTATTCTGATTGGTTATAACATTAACCAGTCAGGCTAAGAAATGGGCATGACTACAGACCTGAGTTCACTCCCCCAGCGGAAGAGGGGAAGTGGCTTCGCAAAACCAACCGTGGCCGCCCGTAGTTTTCCACTGCTGGGGCTTTAGTATTCCAGAACCCCATAGCACATGCGAGGTGCAGTCAGCTCGGAGACTGGAGTCCACCGGCTGCCGCTCCCGTACGTGCGGGGTCCCGTAGGTGCCCATGGAGGAATGGGAGGCACATGGTTGGAAGGCCGAACCAAAGACAGACGTCAGCTCTCACGGGATGAAGGCACCAAGACCGCCACCCGTCCGTTTTGCATTCGTTTCACTAGGTTCGGTGAAGGGGTTTTCGACGGGGGGGGGGGGGCACAAAAACCCCTGGACGCTCCATTCTGTCCCCACCAGGGAGGACAGAGGAGAGACATTAAACCCCCGCTCCCTCTGAAGGAGGGTGGCGAGTTGGGTAATCGGGAGAAGCATGGCACAAAGGCTGGGGCGAGGCCACGCCTGCTGTGCTGAGGTCATGGTTCCATGGCGGTGGGCAGGTGCATCAGACCACTGCCCCCCAGCAAGCTGCCCAGCAGACATCCGTCAGCCCCCAGGTGGGACCGCCAAGAGCCAGCTCACTTTGACGGGAGTCGCCGGCGTTTACATGTGCGGCTGAATCACTGGAATGTTTTGACTAGCCATTGTTTAGTGAAGCAGTCTTCAGTGTTCTCAGGTCAAAGGAGAAGGGAGGGCTGGTCTGGCAGCATCCACTACTGTTGGGTGGGAGTATGGGTGGAGCTAATTACAATATTCATAGATCTGTGCATACTTAAGTAGGTGGAGGATGTAAAAAGCTCTTTCCAAGCAATTCTAAGACAATTAAAGTTTTTTTGTGGATAAAAAGGCACAATATACTATTTTCGGCAATAAAAATTTGTTTTTGAGGTGGTTTTAGAGCCGCTGGAGTGTGTCTTTAAATGTGATTGCCTAAGAACAATGTCTTAATTATCCTTAAAAATGAGAAATAGTCCTTGAATTCCTGCTCAATAACTTTAAAACTGGTAGCCTGCACTATAAATGCTGGCTTCACAGACATGACCAAAGTGTGAATTAGTGTAAAGTTATTTTCACCATCACAGCTCAATACATCTTTAATTATTTAAAAATAAAAGCCCTTTACAGTGATTCAGTGTCCAGAATGGTTGTTTCTGTTATGTGCTTTTATTATGAAACACCATCAACCAGATATACTTGTCTGAAATCAGCAACCAGCAGCCAACACTTTTTCCTCACAAACTGTAAATTAAAAAAAAAAACAAAAAACATAGTCAAAGGAGTTCAAATGAGTGAAAAAAAGTGAAGTTGAGGTGAACCTTTTATTTTTAAGGGGTCATTGACTGAAAAATGGTGTTTGTATTAACTGTCTGAAATGAGTCTACTGGTCACCTAATTATCCAAAAGTTTTCAAAACAATCAATTCTCTTTAAAAAAACAAAAACAAAACAACCCTTATCTCATTTTTCTCTCCCAGAAACGCCAGAAATGTTTTTGACTTTTTTGTGGAAATTGCATCGAATTGTCACGTTTAGAAAAAGCCAACCCACCGCCATCCTTGAGACCTGCCCACTGCTCTATTATTGGCCCGCCTGTCTGTCTGTCATGTAGATGGAAGTGGTGCTAAAGGTAGCCTAGTAGCCCCTGAGCTATTACCCCCCAAGCTAACACTGGTACCAGGAAGTTCAAACCTAGCACAGTTTATATTGTTATTTTCTTCAGATCTTAGTCACCCTAATAACCATCCCTGTTACCACCTGGTTCACCGGTCCGCGGTCCACAATGTGCCTCGTGTCACTCCAGCCTGTCTCCCAGTGGTTTTGCTGTGATTCCACTATGGGTCACCGGCATTGGGGTGCCAGTCACGAGGAGCTGACCATGAGAGCCAGCGGCTTCAGGCAGCATCCCCGGGTCGCAGCTACCACTTGCGCCATGACCCAGGGCTGTGCAGGCAGTTGCCGTGACCCAGGAATGCTGCCTGGAGCTGCTGGCTCTCACGGCCAGCTCCCCCACCATCCTCTGGGGCGCCGCTCTACTCTCGTGGGCAGCATGGGGGAGCCGCTTCATGACGGGCATTCCCTGGCTGGCTGTGGGAGAGGAGCGAAATGCCACAGAGCGAGACATTACCCTTTGAGATCCTGTGGCTTGGCCAGCGGCCTCGGGTTGCGGCGATCAGTGGGTTGCCTGTTGCTTGGTGCTGGCAATTTGTTGTGGCGTCTTGGTGGGGTTGTTGGGGGGGGGGGGGTGACGTGAAATACACAAATGACTGCGGATCAGTGAACCAGCATTGCTCATCAAAGCTAGAAGAAGGCTAGAAACTACTCATCTAATGGCTAACTGACGTAAGAGAGAGGGCGGAGTTGAACAGTTGAAGGATGTTTCTTAAAGTGACCAGCTTTAAATCAGAGTATTTAAAAAAAGCCAAAATGTGAACAAAATATGTCACAAACACTTCATTAAGACATGAGTGAGCTGTTAAAATGTGGAAAAGTGCAGTCAGTGAGCCTTTAAGGATGTTTTCAACTTTTTCTCTGGAGGATAGCTGCTAGCTTGTTACCTGATGTTTTAATCTGGTTTTGGGCAAACAGTGAATTATAGGTGCAGACTATCACACATTTTTTTAATTGTAAAGGCATAACATTTAAGTCAGTGGAAGGAAGTACTTTTAAATGTTTTTTTGTCTCTGCTGTAATTATTTCTAATTGGCTTAATTTGTAACAAAGGATTGTTTAAAGAGAATAAGAAAGTTGTTTAGTATTGTTTTTGTTTGATTCCAAAATAAAGATTATGCTGTAGTGGTCTGGACATGGGTGGGACCCTGTCCACGCTTTATGTTCTTTGTTGGACTGATCATTATCATTATTATTATCATTAGTTTTGTCCTGCTCCTCATCCTATGTTTACCCTCATGTTGACAGCGTCCTTATTTTCTGGTTGGTCATTTGTTGTTTATCATTATCATCATTACCTCACTTCACTTCAGTATATTCACTTCTAGTAATGTTATCCTTTATAATCACCATGATCCTGTCTTGCTTTGCATATTGTGTTTACATTGTGACAGCACACTCAGTTCATTTGTTGCTCCTCTGTTTATTGGTCCTTTGTGTTGCAATCATTCATGGCTGTGCCACATTTGTTAAGTATTTCCTCCCTCTGTATATAGTGCCACACCATACACTCAGTACGGCGTGCTCGTCATGTATTGTACTCTCCCCGCCACTTCTTGCAAGTAGTTTACATACGTATGTTGTTTCAGTCAGTAAATTGTGGGAATCGTGAAATAATGAGACTGGATGATTTCTCAGCATTGGTTTATTCCATCTCACGTCCCACAGCTCTCTCTCTCAGTCAGGAAAAAAAGAGGAAGAGCTGCAGTCAACCACATACCTTTATACCCACACATCAAACACAGAATCACATTTTCATTTAATCCCTCTATTTACATTTAATCACTCCGGAGTCCTCTTGTCTCTTCTGTCTGACCCCAGGAGGTCAGACCGTCCTTTCAGGCCCCCGCTCCAGATCCTCTGACTTCCTCCAACGTCTGCAGGTGGTCCAGACTCATTGTCCATCTGAGGCGTGATGTTAATACACACCGCAAGCTTAAAGTCCTTCCATGCTTGGGTCTCTGCAGTGTAATATGTGAGCTACATAATGTTATCGTTATGGGCGCCACATCACTCCCCCCGAAACGCCAAAGAATGGACACACATACGGCCATAGAGCATATGTCACCCCCCCTTTTCAGAATCTACAGCACAATCTACACAGTCAGATCAAAACACACATCACTCTGCCTGTAGTTTAGGCTTCAACTTCCTCCCGAACCCGCTGTACGCAGGCTTCACAGTCTGTGTTGTGCCGTCCTGCAGCGAACCTGTGGAATGAGGGGTAGAAGGGTTAATTGCCCCCTGCGGGGGATCCAGGGGCCGTTCCCTGGGAGGTCTGCCGCGTCGAGGCGCCCCCGCCGGTCGTTAGCAGCTTCGACTCTCGGTGAACAGAACAAGCTGCTGTACCTGACAGACGCGGGCTCCGGACGGCAATTCCTCATAGACACCGGAGCCCAGAGGAGTTTCATCACCGCGACCTATGCGGATCGTGTGGCTGCCCCCCGCGGTGCCGGGGCAACGGCTGCAAACGGCTCCTCTATCAAAACTTTCGGCGAAAGGACTCTGCGCCCATCTTTGCACGGCCGCACCTATGAATGGACTTTCATAGTAGCGGCGGTGAGTTTCAACATGTTAGGCGCTGACTTTTTGTGCTCACATGGCTTGTTAGTAGATCTGGTTAATAGACGCCTGGTTAATGCGCTTTCTTTTTGTTCTATCCCTTGTGCAGCTCGAGTGTCCCCGCCGCCAGTACAGACCAACGTCGCCACAGCGGGCGGTAAGTTTCACACTCTTTTAAACCAGTTCCCAGCACTCACAGTTCCCACGTTTTCAGCTAAGGTGGCAAAGCACGGGGTGGAACACTTTATCACCACAAGCGGCCCACCAGTTTTTGCGAAGGCTCGGCGCTTGGATGCAGCTAAGCTCTCCATTGCGCGCGAGGAGTTCGCCAACCTGGAAAGGTTGGGCATAATTCGCCGCTCGAAGAGCGCCTGGGCCTCCCCGCTGCATATGGTGCCTAAGGCTGACGGCTCGTGGAGACCTTGTAGCGATTACCGCAGGTTGAACAATGCCACAGCGCAGGACCGCTACCCAATTCCGCATATCCAGGATTTTTCAGTGCACTTGGCGAAGGCGCATATTTTTTCTAAAATAGACCTGGTCCGTGGTTATCATCAGGTCCCGGTCCGACCAGAGGACATTCCCAAGACAGCGGTAATAACCCCGTTCGGGCTTTTTGAGTTTTTACGCATGCCTTTTGGCCTTAAAGGCGCCGTGCAAACCTTCCAACGAATGATGGATGCCGTGTTACGTGACCTCCCTTTCGTTTTTGTCTACTTGGACGATATTTTAGTCACCAGCACCTCAGAGGAGGAACACGAAAAACACCTCACGACAGTTTTTCAGAGGTTGGGAGCGCATGGGTTGATAATCAACCCGGCCAAGTGCCATTTTGGTGCAGCGCAAATCAATTTTTTAGGGCACTGCGTCTCCCCAGAGGGAGCAGTCCCTCTGCCGGCCAAAGTACGCGCAGTGGCGGAGTTTCCCCAGCCACAAACGGTGAAAGCGTTGCAAGAATTTTTAGGAATGGTAAATTTTTAATACCGTTTCATACCCCACGCAGCGCAGCTCATGCAACCGTTATACGCCGCGCTTAAAAAGCAGAAGCCCTCCAATGTGATCGAGTGGTCCCCGGAGCGGGAGCACGCATTCACGGAGGTTAAAAAAGCACTGGCAGACGCAGCACTGCTGGCTCACCCAGACCCATCAGCCCGCATAGCGCTAACCACAGACGCGTCAGATGTGGCCATAGGGGCCGTTGTAGAGCAGCAGGTCGCCAGAGTTTGGCAGCCACTCGCTTTTTTTAGCAGGTCCCTGCGCGATGCTGAGCAGAAATACAGCGCGTTTGACAGGGAGCTGCTAGCGCTCCACCTGGCCATTCGCCATTTTCAGTTCTGGTTGGAAGGGCGGCATTTCACCGCGTTTGTCGACCACAAACCGCTCACTTTTGCAATGTCCAAAATTTCAGAACCGTGGTCAGGCCGTCAGCAGAGGCAACTGGCCGCAATTTCAGAATTCACCACGGATATACAGCACGTAGCCGGTAAACTCAATGTAGTAGCAGACTGTCTCTCACGAGCGGTAACAGTGCCTGTCCGCGCGGAAGCGGACTGTAATGCCGCAGACGCGGGGCAGGGTAGCAGCGCAGACGCGCACGCGACTCCGGTGCACGTGGGGATAGATTATGCAGCCATGGCAGCGGAGCAGAGCGAAGACACGGACGTGCGCGCGCTCCTGTCTGGACCAACAGGGTTAAGGCTGGAGAGCAAAAGTTTACAAACCAGTTCGCCCGCTCTAATCTGCGACGTATCCACCGGGCGACCGTGCCCAGTGGTACCGGCCGCGTGGCGCCGTCGTGTTTTTGACGCGGTGCACTCCCTAGCGCATCCGAGAGTACGCGCTTCGGTGAAAATGGTAGCGGAGAAATTTGTTTGGCCGAGCCTGCGCAAGCACGTGAAGGAGTGGCCGAAAGCCTGCATGGCTTGCCAGCGGGCCAAAGTTCACAGGCACACGAAGGCCCCTCTAGAACCGTTCCACAATCCGGCTAAGAGATTCGATCATGTGCACGTAGACCTAGTGGGCCCCCTACCGCCGTCACAAGGGTTCACGCATCTCTTGACAATGGTGGACCGGACCACACGTTGGCCGGAAGTGGTCCCATTACAATCGACCACAGCGGCAGAGGTGGCTTGCGCTTTTTTAACACACTGGGTAGCGCGGTTCGGGGTCCCGTCAGATATTACGTCCCACAGGGGTCCTCAATTCGCATCGGAGCTGTGGTCAGCAATGGCCAGCGGCTTAGGAGCGGCAGTCCACTGCACTACCGCTTATCACCCCCAGGCCAACGGTTTATGCGAGCGTTTTCACAGGTCGTTGAAGGCAGCACTCAGAGCGTCGCTCACGGATGCAGATTGGGTAACCAAACTACCATGGGTTTTATTGGGGTTGCGTTCGGCACCCAAAGAGGATTTAGATGCCTCACCCGCTGAATTAGTTTTTACACAATCTCTCAGGCTGCCCGGCGAGTTCCTGCCAGCCCATGCGGCACCAGGACACCCACCCCACCCCCGGTGCGGGGACCTCTAAGTGGCACGGGAGCAGAAATGCTCCCAGGCCCCGCTCATCACACTTTTCCGCGTGTTTTTGTTCCCAAGGCTTTGCAAAACGCTGAATTTGTTTTTGTCAGGCACGACGCTCAGCGTCACAGCCTACGCCCACCTTACGATGGTCCATTTCGTGTGCTGGAAACCGGGGAGAAATATTTTGTGCTAGATTTGGGGGGCAGGAAAGAAACAATCAGTATTGACAGATTAAAGCCTGCATATTACTCTGCAGAGACCCAAGCATGGAAGGACTTTAAGCTTGCGGTGTGTATTAACATCACCCCTCAGATGGACAATGAGTCTGGACCACCTGCAGACGTTGGAGGAAGTCAGAGGATCTGGAGCGGGGGCCTGAAAGGACGGTCTGACCTCCTGGGGTCAGACAGAAGAGACAAGAGGACTCCGGAGTGATTAAATGTAAATAGAGGGATTAAATGAAAATGTGATTCTGTGTTTGATGTGTGGGTATAAAGGTATGTGGTTGACTGCAGCTCTTCCTCTTTTTTCCTGACTGAGAGAGAGAGCTGTGGGATGTGAGATGGAATAAACCAATGCTGAGAAATCATCCAGTCTCATCATTTCACGATTCCCACATTGGTGACCCTGACGTGATCTGCAGCATGTCCTCCATGAGGACGGTCGGCCTGCATCCTCCTCTGTCGCGCAGGTCCAGAAGCCGCTTGGCCCTCACCTCGGCTGATGGCACAAAACTCCCAATGAGGGCGGCTTTCAGCGCGTCGTACTTGCCAGCAGCGGGCGGCTGCTGCACCAGGCTCCGCACACATCGAGCTGTGCGGCTGTCGAATCTTGCGATGACATTATGGAACTTGATGTCATCTGCTGATATTCCCCCGAGCACGAACCGCGATTCCACGTGTTGGAACCATGAGTGCGGGTCATCTTGCCAGAACTCGGGGAGCTTAACTGAGCTTGTGCCCGTGCGGGCGGTCCCCGGTGAATCCGGGTCGGAGAAATGGTCTCCAAGCCTTTCCATGTATCTCACGTGTCGGTCACCAATGTGGGAATCGTGAAATGATGAGACTGGATGATTTCTCAGCATTGGTTTATTCCATCTCACGTCCCACAGCTCTCTCTCTCAGTCAGGAAAAAAGAGGAAAAGCTGCAGTCAACCACATACCTTTATACCCACACATCAAACACAGAATCACATTTACATTTAATCCCTCTATTTACATTTAATCACTCCGGAGTCCTCTTGTCTCTTCTGTCTGACCCCAGGAGGTCAGACCATCCTTTCAGGCCCCCGCTCCAGATCCTCTGACTTCCTCCAACGTCTGCAGGTGGTCCAGACTCATTGTCCATCTGAGGCGTGATGTTAATACACACCGCAAGTCCTTCCATGCTTGGGTCTCTGCAGTGTAATATGTGAGCTACATAATGTTATCGTTCCAGGCGCCACAAAATCATGTTTAAAGGTCGCCCTGCACATGAGTCCATTCCACCCCGGAGGGCCGCTTATGACAGAAGCACGCCATCAAAAGTGGACTTAGCAGACAACCACAGAAGGAGGAGGCGGAGAGGGGGGAGAGCTGCCTATCACAGAGGTACTGCAGGACCTCATTGCTTCGGCCAGCAGCTTACTCTCTCCAGAGGATGCTGAAGACTGCTGGGGAGCAGTCGCTAACATCTTGGAAACCCACCCGAGCCTGCACTCCTTTCCATGGGTGCAGAGGTTTCCTCTCCCGGTCCTACCAGCATTGCTAGCCTCCTCGCTGGAGCCAGCCGACTGCCCACCTGTGTTTACTCCCGTGGAGTGGAGGGAGTTTTTTTATGGCAGTGGTTGGCACGTTGGGGACCCAGGTGGAAGGAGGACTCCAGGAGACGCCGCTCCACTCAGCGTTCCGTTCCAGCTCCACCCTCGCCTCCTCTCCCGTCCGGTTTCACTGTTCCCTGGGGAGCTCCAGCAGCTGCACCTCCTCATTCCCAGAGAGTTCCAGCTGTTGCATCCCCTCTCCACAGAACTCCACTGGCTGCTGCTTTGCTCACCTGCTGCCTTTCTCCTGGCCACTTCATTTGCTGCTCCTCTCCCGGTGACTTCACCAACTGCTTCTCTCACAGCTGCCTCACCTGCTGATCCTCCCCTGACCACCACTGTCTCTCCTGCTGCTCAACCCGAGGCCATTGCTCCCACAGCTCATCCTGAGGACACCATTTCAGCAGCTCATCCTGAGGCCAATACCCCGGCAGTTCACTCTGAGGTCGTCACTTCCATACCAGCAGTAGAGCCACTGGGATCCTTGCCAGCAGAGGAGCAGGAGTTAAGGCAAGTCCTCTTTATTATTTTTTTTAACATTCATTTTTAAAAGGGCTTGTTTTGCTCCTGGTAGGGAGACCCAGTTACAGCCTCCATCTGCCTCTGAGTTCTCCCCGCCGTGCTCTTCTGCTGGCTATTATTGTGTGGTCCCTACTCCTCCCTATACCTCTTCCTCCCTGTCCAAGGTGGCAGCTTTGGAGAGGGATTTCTGGGCATCTGGACCGGATGCTCCCCAGCCATCTCATCCAGAGGTCAGCGCCCTCCAGCCTCATATCCAGAGGTCAGCACTCTCAAGCCATCTCATCCAGAGGTCAGCGCTCTCCAGCCGTCTCATCCAGAGGTCAGTGCTCTCCCGCCATCTCATCAAGAGGTCAGCACTCTCCAGCTGTCTCATCCAGAGGTCAGCACCCTCCAGCCTCATATTCAGAGGTCAGCGCTCTCCAGCCATCTCATCCAGAGATCAGCGCCCTCCAGCCTCATATCCAGAGGTCAGTGCTCTCCCGCCATCTCATCAAGAGGTCAGCACTCTCCAGCTGTCTCATCCAGAGGTCAGCACCCTCCAGCCTCATATCCAGAGGTCAGCACTCTCAAGCCATCTCATCCAAAGGTCAGCGCACCCCAGCCATCTCATCCAGAGGTCAGCGCTCTCCAGCCGTCTCATCCAGAGGTCAGTGCTCTCCCGCCATCTCATCAAGAGGTCAGCACTCTCCAGCTGTCTCATCCAGAGGTCAGCACCCTCCAGCCTCATATCCAGAGGTCAGCACTCTCCAGCCATTTCATCAAGAGATCAATGCTCTCCCGCCATCTCATCAAGAGGTCAGCGCTCTCCAGCTGTCTCATCCAGAAGTCAGCACCCTCCAGCCTCATATTCAGAGGTCAGCGCTCTCCAGCCATTTCATCCAGAGATCAATGCTCTCCTGCCGTCTCATCCAGAGGTCAGCACCCTCCAGCCTCATATCCAGAAGTCAGCACTCTCCAGCCATTTCATCCAGAGATCAATGCTCTCCTGCCACCTCATCAAGAGGTCAGTGCTCTCCAGCTGTCTCATCCAGAGGTCAGCGCTCTCCAGCCATCTCATCCAGAGGTCAGCGCTCTCCAGCCGTCTCATCCAGAGGTCAGCACCCTCCAGCCTCATATCCAGAGGTCAGCACCCTCCAGCCATCTCATCCAGAGGTCAGTGCTCTCCAGCCGTCTCATCCGGAGGTCAGCGCTCTCCAGCCATCTCGTCCAGAGGTCAGCACCCTCCAGCCTCATATCCAGAGGTCAATGCTTTCCAGCCATCTCATCCAAAGGTCAGCGCTCCCCAGCCATCTCATCCAGAGGTCAGCGCTCCCCAGCCATCTCATCCAGAGGTCAGCGCTCTCCAGCCATCTCGTCCAGAGGTCAGTGCTCCCCAGCCGTCTCAGTCAGAGATCAGCACCCTCCAGCCTCATATCCAGAGGTCAACGCTTTCCAGCCATCTTATCCAGAGGTCAGCGCTCCCCAGCCTCATATCCAGAGGTCAACGCTTTCCAGCCATCTCCTCCAAAGGTCAGTGCTTCCCAGCCATCTCATCCAGAGGTCAGCGCTCTCCAACCATCTCGTCCAGAGGTCAGTGCTCCCCAGCCATCTCATCCAGAGATCAGCGCCCTCCAGCCTCATATCCAGAGGTCAACGCTTTCCAGCCATCTCACCCAGAGGTCAGCACTCTCCAACCATCTCGTCCAGGAGTCAGTGCTCCCCAGCCATCTCATCCAGAGATCAGCACCCTCCAGCCTCATATCCAGAGGTCAACGCTTTCCAGCCATCTCATCCAGAGGTCACCACTCTCCAACCATCTCGTCCAGAGGTCAGTGCTCCCCAGCCATCTCATCCAGAGATCAGCACCCTCCAGCCTCATATCCAGAGATCAGCACCCTCCAGCCTCATATCCAGAGGTCAATGCTTTCCAGCCATCTCATCCAAAGGTCAGCGCTCCCTAACCATCTCATCCAGAGGTCAGTGCTGTCCAACCATCTTGTCCAGAGGTCAGCGCTCTCCAACCACCTCGTCCAGAGGTCAGTGCTCCCCAGCCATCTCATCCAGAGATCAGCGCCCTCCTGCCTCACATCCAGAGGTCAACGCTTTCCAGCCATCTCATCCAAAGGTCATCGCTCTCCAGCCATCTCATCCAGGGGTCAGCGCACTTAAATCATCAGCACCTGGGGTCGGTGCGCCTCCATATCTGCCTAGCACGCCATGTTTCCTATTTTGGGGGCCTGTGGACTCGGGTAGACCCTCTGAACCATCTTATCCCATGTTTTGATGGCCTAGGGACTCTGGGAGGCTGCCTGATCCACCCTGCTTCTCAGTCTGGGGTCCCATGGACTTGGGTAGGCCCCCTGACCAACTTTGTTCTCTGGTCCAGTAGTCCCGGGACTTTGGGAGACCACCCGACCTACCTTGTTTTGTTTTGGGGCCTTGGACTTTGGGTTGCCCCCACAAATTGGGGTTTTGTGTTGGATTTTGCTTGGGGAGGGAGTTGTGAATGTGCTGATAATTAAAAACTATACAAAAACAAAGTCAGATATTCAGATATAACCTTTATTTTTCAGCACAACAACTTGTAATATATTTGTACTTTTGTGCCCTGCGATAGACTGGTGATCTGTTCAGGGTGTACCCTGCTTCTTCCCAGAGACGCTGGGATAGGCTCCAGCCACCCCCCCCACCCCCGACCCCCCCGGCGACCCGAAAAGGATTAAGCGGTAGAACATGGATGGATGGATTGTAATACTTTTATTATTTCATGAATGAAGCTATAAATAAAGCTTGACAGTTTTTTTCACTGTTGTAGTATGACTTCATTAATGCCACATAATATTCAGTGTTACGTATATATAAAACTTTATAAGCAGCATAATTTTTATTTTAAACATAAAATTGCTGTTGCAGCCCTCAGCCACTTCTATTTTAGTTGGAGATGGGCGAAGTGGCTCTTTGGTTGCCAAAGGTTGCAGACCCCTGGTGTAGACTTTGCAAGAAATGTCCACCTGCTTCAACTGTTTAGCACTAACAGTGTAGTTCACCTTTAGATTTTAATCAGAGCTTCTTGATCTTCTACAATGAACTGGACCTCTTGTAGTGTCTAACAGATAACACTGCTATGTTTTAAATCCTTAATGCAATGCTAATGACAGCAGCAGCAGATTTTTATAAACACCATAGGTTTATCTGAGCATTATGCCTCTTTTATTAATATTTACTGGGCAATATTTTAGTGTTCTGCATCCTCAGGGGATTTTTAAGTTGTAGCAAATAATGCAGTAGAGCAGCTAGTGCAGTAACCAAATGTTGTGCATTTGCATGACATTCACATAATATGCAAATACTCTTATGTACAACAACAATAAAACCACTTTGCTTCTTGTGGTTAACCAGGTGTAGAGCCCACGTTTTCTTTTAAATCAGCTATGACCAGTTTGGGCATGAACAAGAGCTCAGATGCATTTGACTCTTGATCACTGGCAGAGAGTGGGTCAAGATTACATTACAGGATAGTCACGTGGATGTTGGGACCTTCGAGTCTAGGCTAACAAACTGCAGGTCATCTTGCCGTTTCCTATCCCTGACCAGTCTGTGCTGTGTGGCCAGGCACTTTTCTTTTGTTATGGGAGCCTGCTTCCTTGGTCTGCACCAGTGTGTAGAAATACTATGTGCTAGAAGTCCAATAGAGGCCAATTGCTAGCAGCACAGCATGCTGACTCATCAATATCATGATTTTTATAAGTGTGAGGAGTGATTGTCCCAGTTGGTTGATCCCAGTGTAATGGTTAGTACGTGAGTGTGTGATTACAAGAAAGTGCAAAACTAGCACATTTAATTCAGTTTCACAGGCAAGTGTTTCTGTTTCCACATCAGTCTGGACTTTATGCTAAAGGTGCATTGTGTCCACCAGTCAATAGGAGAGGAGGACTGAGGTGATCATTAACCAGCACTAATTTGTGTTTATACAGTACTTGTGCATTGCTCGTAGAACACAAGTATTCCTGTCTGAAACAAGTATCCCAATTAGGCTTTTCAGGTACATCTCAAAAAATTAGAATATCATGAAAAAGTTCAATATTTTCTGTCATTTCAGAAAGTGAAACCCATATATATATAGATTCATTACACATAGAGTGAAATATTTCAAGCCTTTATTTCTTGAAATTTTGATGATTATGGCTTACAGATAATGAAAACCCAAAACTCAGTGTCTCATAAAATTAGAATATTGTCAAAAAGTTCAATATTGGAAAGTCATAGTGTCACGCCCTAATCAGCTAATCAACTCAAAACGCCTGCAAATGTTCCTGAGCCTTTAAATGGTCTCTCAGTCTGGGTCAGTAGGCTACACAATCAATGGGAAGACTGCTGACTTGACAGATGTCCGGAAGACAGTCATTGACACCCTCCACAAGGAGGGTAAGCCACAAAAGGGCATTGCCAAAGAAGCTGGTTGTTCCCAGAGTGCTATATCCAGGCATATTTGTAGAAAGTTGAGTGGAAGGAAAAGCTGTGGTAGGAAAAGGTGCACCAGCAAAAGGGATAACTGCAGCCTTGAGAGGATTGTCAAGCAAAATCCATTCAAGAATTTGGGGGAGCTTCACAAGGAGTGGACTGAGGCTGAAGTCAGTGCATCAAGAGCCACTACGCACATACAAATCCTAGACATGGGCTACAAATGTCGCATTCCTTGTGTCAAGCCACTCCTGAACCAGAGACAATGTCAGAAGCATCTTACCTGGGCTGTGGAGAAAAAGAAGTGGACTGTTGCTCAGTGGTCCAAAGTCCTTTTTTCAGATGAAAGTAAATTTTGCATGCCATTTGAAAATCAAGGTCCCAGAGTCTGGAGGAAGAGTGGAGAGGCACAGAATCCATGTTGCTTGAAGTACAGTGTGAAGTTTCCATAGTCAGTGATGACTTGGGCTGCCATGCCATCTGCTGGTGTTGGTCCACTGTGTTTTCTGAAGTCCACAGTCAACGCAGCCATCTACCAGGAAATTTTAGAGCACTTCATGCTTCCTTCTGCTGACAAGCTTTATGGAGATGCTGATTTCATTTTCCAGCAGGACTTGGAACCTGCCCCGCACTGCCAAAGGTACCAAAAGCTGGTTCAATGACCATCGTGTTATTGTGCTTGATTGGCCAGCAAACTCGCCTGACCTGATCCCCATAGAGAATCTATGGGGTATTGTCAAGAGGAAGATGGACACCAGACCAAACAATGCAGATGACCTGAAGGCTGCTATCAAAGCAACCTGGGCTTTCATTACACCTGAGCAGTGCCACAGGCTGATCACCTCCATGCCACACTGCATTGATGCAGTAATTCATGCAAAAGGAGGCCCAACCAAGTATTGAGTGCATAGAAATGAACATACTTTTCAGAAGCCTGACATTTCTGTTTAAAATATCCTTTTTTATTGATCCTATGTAATATTCTAATTTTCTGAGCCACTGAATTTTGAGTTTTCATTATCTGTAAGCCATACTCATCAAAATTTCAAGAAATAAAGGCTTGAAATATTTCACTCTATGTGTAATGAATCTATATAATATATGGGTTTCACTTTCTGAAATACTGTATCATGATATTCTAATTTTTTGAGATGTACCTGTACAGGCCCAAATGTAGGCTGTGTTTGAAGGTGGAATACAAAGAGTTGTAGGTGGTTATATGTAGGCAATCACGTGCTATACTTTTGTCATGAACCTGGAGCACGGGTGGGTGCCATGCCCAGTTCCCTGTCTAGTTTAGGGTTTTCTATCTGCTTGTTTCTTTGTTGTCATGTCAGCTGTACTTGGTTCCTGTTTAATTCTTGTTATTGTGTATTTGTAGTATTATGTACATTTTGGGTTCTGTTGAGTTCGTATCTTTTTGGTTTCCGGTTCATATTTTATTTTGACAGTGCTGTGCAGCTTCCGGCTGCCAAACTGGAGCTGCACAGCTGCTATTCATTCTGTTATTTTCTCAACTCATGGATCCACACCTGTTAACCATTATGAAAGGGTATTTAAAGGGCACGACGACCTTGTCTGTTGTCGTGCCCTACTGACCCGTCCTCAGATGTTGTGCTGCAGTGTTTTGTCTGCTGTCGCCGTTGAGGAGATCGCGTTGAGCTCCGACCAGGTAATCTTCCCTTCCCTTAATTCCTTCAGCTGTTGAGCCCCGCTGTTCCCTGGGTGGGCTTCAGCTGTATTCATCTCTGGTTCCCCGGTGTCCTTGAGCGCCTCAGCCGTTTTTCCCAGGCTGTTCCTTACCCCCTGGTCACGAGCTCCACTCTTCTCTGGCACAGGTTTTTTCCTGTTCTGTTATCAGTGTTGTTATTTGTATATGCATCTTTCCTTTAATAAATGTTACAAACTCACAGAAGGCGCTTGGCGCCTTGTTTCGTCTGTGAAATGGGCACGTTGTGACAACTTTGACAAATATAAAAGGCAGTAAATGGTACTAAGATTTATTTGATCGTGTGAATATTAATTACAGAATACCTAAATACTGAAAATGAATCGGACATCCAATATTAGTGACTGTTTCAGATTCCTTGATTATTTTTTTTGTCAGATCACTTATTTGTGTGATCTTTTATCACATATTCATAATAGTGTATCTTGCACTTTGGGAAATGGGAGTTGTTCAGTCACCATTATAATTATTTTAGTTTATATCCCTGTTCAGTGATGGAGTTCAGTGTAATATTGAATTTCTTCTGTGTATCATCAATAAACTCATGCAGCACTAACAGGACATGTTTACAAATATATGAGACCCGTAGTGCATCAGTTTATATTTAAACAATATTTTGTTATTAAAATGTTTTTTTAATTGTAATCAATCAAATTAACTACAAAACACCCAACATTAATGCAGTATATGTACTATATACACTCACCGGCCACTTTATTAGGTACACCATGCTTGTAACGGGTTGGACCCCCTTTTGCCTTCAGAACTGCCTCAATTCTTCGTGGCATAGATTCAACAAGGTGCTGGAAGCATTCCTCAGAGAGTTTGGTCCATATTGACATGATGGCATCACACAGTTGGCGCAGATTTGTCGGCTGCACATCCATGATGCGAATCTCCCGTTCCACCACATCCCAAAGATGCTCTATTGGATTGAGATCTGGTGACTGTGGAGGCCATTTGAGTACAGTGAACTCATTGTCATGTTCAAGAAACCAGTCTGAGATGATTCCAGCTTTATGACATGGCGCATTATCCTGCTGAAAGTAGCCATCAGAAGTTGGGTACATTGTGGTCATAAAGGGATGGACATGGTCAGCAACAATACTCAGGTAGGCTGTAGCGTTGCAACAATGCTCAATTGGTACCAAGGGGCCCAAAGAGTGCCAAGAAAATATTCCCCACACCATTACACCACCACCACCAGCCTGAACCATTGATACAAGGCAGGATGGATCCATGCTTTCATGTTGTTGACGCCAAATTCTGACCCTACCAGCAACAGAAATCGAGAGTCATTAGACCAGGCAACGTTTTTCCAATCTTCTATTGTCCAATTTCGATGAGCTTGTGCAAATTGTAGCCTCAGTTTCCTGTTCTTAGCTGAAAGGAGTGGCACCCGGCGTGGTCTTCTGCTGCTGTAGCCCATCTGCCTCAAAGTTCGATGTACTGTGCGTTCAGAGATGCTCTTCTGCCTACCTTGGTTGTAACGGGTGGTTATTTGAGTCACTGTTGCCTTTCTATCAGCTCGAACCAGTCTGGCCATTCTCCTCTGACCTCTGGCATCAACAAGGCATTTCCGCCCACAGAACTGCCGCTCACTGGATATTTTTTCTTTTTCGGACCATTCTCTGTAAACCCTAGAGATGGTTGTGCGTGAAAATCCCAGTAGATCAGCAGTTTCTGAAATACTCAGACCAGCCCTTCTGGCACCAACAACCATGCCACGTTCAAAGTCACTCAAATCACCTTTCTTCCCCATACTGATGCTCGGTTTGAACTGCAGGAGATTGTCTTGACCATGTCTACATGCCTAAATGCACTGAGTTGCCGCCATGTGATTGGCTGATTAGAAATTAAGTGTTAACGAGCAGTTGGACAGGTGTACCTAATAAAGTGGCCGGTGAGTGTATATTGTATATAAGGACTTTTTTGACTACAACCATTGCATCAGTGCTGCCCATTTGTCAGTAAATATTTAACTAAAGATTATTTATTTTGTTATTTGGGTGTTTCTGTGTCCTGTTTGGTCATTAAGTCGTTCTGGCCATTCTGCTCCACAATGACGGCAGTATTATTATTAAGTTTTTAATTTTTAGATACTTGTGCAGGAGAGGGGACTCGCGTTCCTGCAAAGTACAGTGGTACCACACAGGTGAAGCTGCAGCAGGGACTCCCATCTACTATTGACTGGACAGGCTGGGTGTGCCTCCCCGCAAAGGACCATGGTCCGCCGGTGTTCTATAATTCTGTGCTACCTATTGAGACGTGCTACCCTGTGTCTTTGCACACGCACAGAGTTGTGTACATAAGTTCCATCATTTCATGCTGCCGAAAACATTTATGTGCATTTTTGAAACAAAGAAGCCTCAAGCTCATGAATGCTCAAGTAGCGTAATGCTGGAGAAAGTATTATTTGTGTGTGTGTGTCTTCCTATATATATATACAGTATATATATACTGTATATATATACAGTATATATATATATATATATATATATAAAGAATACAATGTCTTCAAATTCTTCTGACTTGTAAACATTTGCACATTTTTGAAACTAATCAACAAAAAAGTAATTTACAATAAGTGGGTATTGGAAATTAAACAATAAATAAATTATATTGTTTGTAGTTGGTGAATATAATGATTCACATACAGAAACGGGAATTTTTAAAGTTTCTGATAAATCTGGCAATCAGACGGAGCAAAGAAATTAAGGAAAATTAAATAACTAAATATTACAGACTTATTAAACACATTAAACATTTATATGATCTGTAGAATTTACACAAATCCTACCGATTGTGATGATCAGGCAAGCGTGCTCCCCCTCCCCTCCTGTTCCTGCCTTCCCAGCTCCGGAGGATGACACACACCTACGTGATTACACACCTGCTGCATCTGATGAGCAAGTGTATATAAGATCCAGCGTGTGGAGAGTCCATTGCTGGATCGTCTGGGTTTGCAGCCACGCTTTAAGTCAAGCTTTTATCGAATTGTTATAGAGTAACCTGTGCACTCATCTTGTGTTTCTTGCTCTTCAGGTTGCTGCCACCCGCAGGTGTTTCTCTGGAGCTGATCACGCTCGCCTTACCAGGAAGATCCATGATGTCCACCCAGGTCTCTGCCTTCCCCCGTCCCCTGATCCTCGCAGGAGTTCCCTGCTGCACTCCGCTGCTCTAATAGTAAGTGTGCTTTCCCACATTATTGTCTCTTTGGAGAATCTGTCCCTAATAACCTCTGTCTGCTCTCTTCCGTAGGCTACGTGCGCTCCAGAGGGCACCTATCTTGTTGGAAATTTAAGTTGGCATTTCTGTGTTTTGTTCTTTTTAGTTTATGCACTTTTATTTTCTGTTGTGTTTTCAATAAACTTGTGAAACTTTTTATCCAAGTCTGAGTGATCATTTTGGCAGCTCTGCGTTTGAGTCTAATACTGTTCTGAAACATGACAGAACAATCCAGCCAGGATCAAGGCTCAGCGAGCACTTGGCCGAGCGATTAGTTATCACTCTGGCCCTTGGGGGCCATGGAATGCCGGGGCATGTTTCTTTTTGAGCAGTTAGAGATCGTAACCCAGCAACTGGCCACCATCATCGAGCACCTAGATCGGCTTCCTGGTGCGGCTTCTCCCCCTGCACCTGCTGCTCCGGCAGTGGCTGCCATCTGCAGGAACATCTCTGTTTCTTCGCCTGCCCCCTATGGGGGAGAGGTAGGAGGGTGCAGAGGGTTTCTGCTCCACTGCCGGCTTTATTTTCAGCATGTGGAAGGGGAGTATAGGGATGATATGATGAAAATCCATTTCATGACCTTGTTGCTGTGAGACCGGCTCTTAAGTGGGCACAGTCTGTCTTGAGCAGCCCGGACGGACCTCTATACACATACCAGTGGTTTGTGCAGGAATTCTCCGAGGCATTCGACCATTCGGAGAGTGAGGGAAACATAGTTAGCCATCTGATGGGACTTCGGCAGACAGGCCGGTCAGTAGTCGACTTCTCCGTCGAGTTCCGGGTTGCTGCGGCCAACTCCGGATGGAATGACGCTGCCCCTTCCTCTGGGGCCTCGATATGCACCTACACGACAAGCTGGCTATCTGCACTTCTCCCTCTTCTCTGGATGAGATGATTGCGCAGGCAGTGGCCTTTGATAATCGATTTAGGGAGCATACGAGGGAGCAGGTGGCCACTGCTTCCCCATTCGCTCCACGGCCAGTCCCCCGACCTCTGATGCTTTTCTGCCGGTTTTGTTACCGGAGCCGATGGACCTCGGGAGGGTCCGTCTGACTCCGAAGGATCACTGGCCAGGGAGTGCATTTATTGCGGGGTCCCTGGCCGTGCAAAATTGGAATTCGGCAGCACCATCGCAGCGATTACCGAACAGATGGAGCCCATTTCGATCATTCTGTCTGGTAATCATCACAAGACTATTCAGTTTTACGTCCTGCCCCAATCTAACCTAAACATGATCCTAGGGTATCTGTGGCTCCGCACCCATAACCCCATTATAAACTGGAGTCAAGGCTCCAATTCGTCCTGGAGCCCTTTCTGTCGCTTGTCTTGTCTCCGATCGGCCGCATGCTCACATTCGCTCCCAATCTCCTCCCCTTCAGCTGAGCCGGTGGATCTCAGCTCCATGCCCAAGGTTTATCATGAATTAGGGGATGTCTTTAGCAAGTCTACCTACCTTACCACCTCACCGGGGCTATGATTGTGCTATCGATCTTCTCCCAGGCATGCGGCTGCCATCCATCCGGCTCTACAGTTTATTTTTGCCAAAGAGGGAGGCAATGGAGACTTACATTAAATACTCCCTGAGCGCCGGCATAATTCGTCTGTCATATGCCCCTCTCAGCGCGGAGTTCTTTTTTGTAGGGAAGAAGGATGGGTCTCTGCGGCTGTGTATTGATTACCGTAAGCTTAGTGCAATCACCTGGAAAGACAAGTATCCGTTGCCCCTCATTAATTCAGCGTTTGAGTTACTTCAGTGGGCATGTTTATTCACCAAGCTCGACCTCTGCAATGCGTATCATTTAGTCTGAATTCGGAAGGGGGACAAGTGGAAAATGGCGTTCAAGACACCTTTGGGCCATTTTGGATATTTGGTCATGCCGTTCGGGCTGACCAACGCCCCTGCTGTCTTCCAGCAGTTAATTAACGACGTCTTACGAGACATGATGAACCAGTTTGTGTTTGTTTATTTGGATGACATTTTGATTTTTTCTTGCACCCTGGAGGAGCACATAGTCCACGTTCAGTCCATCCTGTAGTGGTTGCTGGAGAACCACCTTTTTGTGAAGGCTGAGAAGTGTGAATTTTCCACTCGCTCTACTTCATTTTTGGGGTTCGTCATCGCTGAGAGCACGGTAAAGGCCGATCCGGAGAAAATCAAGGTGGTAGTAGACTGGCTGACCCCTCAGTCCAGGAAGGACCTCCAACGCTTCCTTGGCTTCGTCAACTTCTACCACCAATTTATCCGAGACTACAGTAAGGTGGCGCCACCGCTTACACAGTTGACGCCAACCAAAAGCCCGTTCAAGTGGTCCGAGGCCACTGAACGAGCTTTTGTGACCCTGAAAGGCCTATTCACCAACACGCACGTCCTGGCACAGGTGGATCCTACGGCACAGTTCATGGTTGAGGTGGTTGCTTCTGAGTCGGGGGTGGGCGCTCTCTTCTCCCAGCACTCCTCCTCCGACCAAAAGCTCCATCCATGGGCATATTTCTCCCGGCGGTTAACACCAGCTGAGAGGAATTATGCTGTTGGGGACCGCAAACTTTTGGCCATTAAGCTGGCATTGGAGGAATGGAGACACTGGCTGGAGGGAGCTAGTCAACCAGTCATTGTCTGGACCGACCATAAAAATTTACAATACCTTCGGTCGGGCCAGACGATTGAATTCTCAGCAGGCTCGGTGGGCCCTGTTCTTTAATAGGTTTAATTTATCCATCTCATACTGCCCAGGGTCGCGCAACGCCAAGGCTGATGCTCTCTCATGCCAATTTTCTCCTGAGTCCTCCTCCTCCACAGCTGCTGCATCTCCCCCGGAGACTATTCTCCTCCCCTCCTGCTTTCTCGGGACACTCCAGCGGGAGCTAGAGCAGAGGGTCCGGCAGGCCCAATCATCGGAACCGGTCCTGGAGGGAGGCCCGCTGGACCGGCTGTATGTCCCTGCAGTGCTACGTGTAAAGATGATTAAGTGGGGACATACCAGCTTTCTTGCCTGTTGTCCCAGCATATCCAGGACTATCGATCTGCTGCAGAGAGTGTTTTGGTGACCTACACTCGGGAGGGATGTGTGGGAGAACGTGAAGGCCTATCACACCTGCTCTGCCAATAAAGCCGACTCTTCCCCTCCTGCTGGCCTCCTCCATCCCCTCCCGGTGTCGAGTCGCCCGTGGTTGTATATTGCCTTGGACTTTGTTACGGGCCTCCCTCCATCCCAAGGCAACACAGTGATACTCACCATAGTCGACCGCTTCTCCAAGACCATCCACCTGGTCCCTCTCCACAAACTCCCATCTGCCACAGAGACGGCCAATCTGCTGACACAGCATGTCATCCGGCTGCATGAATACCGATGGACATCGTCTCGGTCTGGCAGCCCCAAATCACTTCCCAGGGATGGAAGGCATTCTGCTGCTTCTTGGGTTTGACCGCAAGCTTGACGTCTGGCTATCACCCTCAGAGCAATGGTCAGGCTGAGTGTGCTAATCAGTCTTTGGAGGCCCCCCTACGGTGACTAGCTTCCTCAAACCCGACCACCTGGAGCTCCCACTTGACCTGGGTGGAATATTCCCATAACTCGGCCGTCTCCTCCTCCACTGGGCTTACACTTTTTGAAGCATCAATGGGCTACACACCACTTCTGCTGCCCATGGCGGAGAGGGGCCTCACAGTCCCATCCATGGAGGCCCAAGTGCGCTGGTGCTGCCATCTGTGGAGGGCCATGAGAGCTGCCCTCCTTCGCTCTGTGGAGCGCAACAAACAGTACACCAACCGCAGACGGGCGTGGCCAGAGAAGTGCACGGTGGGACAGAGGGTCTGGCTGTCCACCCACCAGATTCCTCTCAAAACAGAGTCCCGGAAACTCTCCCCCCGCTATCTGGGCCCGTTCGCCATGAAGCGGTTGATCAATGATGTCACCGTTCGATTGGACTTGCTGCCCTCTGTGCGCATCCACCCGACCTTTCACATCACCAAGATGAAGCCCCTCCCTACCAGCCCGCTCTGCCCTCCTCCGGATTCCCTACCACCCCCAGATCATCAACGGCCAGACCACGTACATAGTGGAGAGGATTCTGGACGTGCGTCGTCAGGGGTGTAGGTGCCAGTACCTCACCCACTGGAAACAATATGGTCCGGAGGAGAGGTCCTGGATCCCGGGGTCCCACATTTTGGATAAACGCATGGTGTGGGCATTCCATCAGGCCCTTTGCTGCAAGCCCAGTGGGACGCCGGGAGGCGTCCCTTGAAGAGGGGGCACTGTGATGATCAGGCGAGCATGGTCCCCCTCCCCTCCTGTTCCTACCTTCCCAGCTCTGGAGGATTAGACACACCTGCATGATAACACACCTGCTGCATCTGATGAGTCAGCGTATTTAAGATCCAGCATGTGGAGAGTCCATCGCTGGATCATCTGGGTTTGCAGCCACGCTTTAAGTCAAGCTTTTATCGAATTGCTATAGAGTAACTTGTGCACTCATTTTGTGTTTCTTGCTCTTCAGGTTGCTGCCACCCGCAGGTGTGTCTCTGGAGCTGATCACACTCGCCTGACCAGGAAGATCCAAGACATCCACCCAAGTCTCTGCCTTCCCTCTGTCCCCTGGTCCTCGCAGGAGTTCCCTGTTGCACTCCGCTGCTCTAATAGTAAGTGTGCTTTCCCACATTATTCTTCCTTTGGAGAATCTGTCCCTAATAACCTCTGTCTGCTCTCTCCCGTAGGCTATGTGCACTCCAGGAGGCACCTATCTTGTTAGAAATTTAAGTTGGCATTTTTGTGTTTTATTTTCTTTAGTTTATGCAATTTTATTTTCTGTTGTGTTTTCAATAAACTTGTGAAACTTTTTATAAAAGTCTGAGTGATCATTCTGGCAGCTCTGCGTTTGAGTCTAACCCTGTTCTGAATCATGACACCGATAAGCAACGGAAGCAGTTTTTGACAAAGTTGCATAAATCAAGAGACTCTACTGTTGATCAGTGCTATCGGTAGCATTTTTCGATAGGGCAGCACAAATTGACACAACACCGGTCGTGCCGCTGCTTCTCCCCCCGTGTCCTATCTTGGATACACCAGTCAGACCCCGGTCCCTGCTGGTGCTCCTCATGTTCTCCACATATGCTGAATTATCCTTTATACCTACGCAATCACGGCAACTTTATGGTATCATTTTTTTTTTTTAGCATTAAATCTTCAGTATTATCTTTTTCTAGTTAAATTTGTTGCTTTTCACTTCCTTGTTTTGTTCACTGAGAGTTATTGTGACTGACTGGTTGTGATGCCGTGTATTATCCAATCAACACAGAGTAAATCTGAAACCCCACCTACACTTCCTGAAGCCAGGGCATGAGACAGAGCAGTGACAAAGTGGTGGCTAAGCTTTTATTGATAAAAATTACATATTTTGACTGAGCAACTCCATACTTGGGGATGCACACCGTCATAACCTCAGCAAAGCACGTATAAAATCTGAGGTCAGTCTGACAAATGGTTTGAGAGACATGTGAGAAACACACAGACACACACACGCACAGACGGAGATTCCTTGCATTTATAGATAGATGTCTCCTTGTGGGATCATAATTGGCAATATTAACACTAGTATGGTTTTATCCTAACAGTATTGCTTCCATAACAGCCCAAAACAGTCCCCAGCTCTATAGTGAAAGTCCACAGTATTCTGAAACTGTGATCATAAAGTTAAACTGCACATTCTATTCTCTGGCTAACTATACACAGACAATATGATATATAAATAGAGTGGTGAAAGATCTCTGTAATACCCTCTTTACACAGGGGTGGAGATTGTTGAGAGATCACTGAGTGATGACAAAATGGTCAGATCGCCAAACAATCACTCAATGATCTCTCAGTGATCTCTATGGTCCTCAAAGTCTTGACTCATTCAAAAAGCAATCTCACAATGATCTCAAAGGGGAAGTGATCTCAATAATCTTTCAATGCTCTCCCAATGAGTGATCAACCATTTCATCAATCTCACAATGATTTCTCCGTATGATTTCTGAGCAGTCTTTCAGTGAACTCTTTTGGTCTTTCATGAAATGCTCAGTGATCCCTCACTGATCTCTCAACCATCTCTACCTCCTGAGCATTTGTTGAAAGACCAATAGAGTTCATTGAAAGACTGTTGAGAGATCAGTGAGATCATTGCATGTTCATTGAGAGATCACTGAAAGATTGCTGAGGGATCACTTTGGAAATTGTTGAGAGATTATTTTGGACTCAGTTAAAACAATATCTCAACTGTGGAGATCACTGGAAGATCGTTGAGGGTTTTGGCCATTTTTTCATCTTCCAGTGATCTCTCAATGATCTCCACCTCTAAATATCTCTAAGCAGATGTTTTTGGTAAAACAGCACAGCAGCTTATGGGAATAGAAAAGTGTGATAAGACTATATTCACTGCCTGTTTATCAGGAACAGCACTTATCTGATATGTCTTTTCTGAGACCCCATACTTCCAGCCAGGCTTATGACTCATAGTAGGTAAAGGAAATTAACTTTTATAGCTAAGCTGCTTTTAAATGAGTAATGAATAATTAAGCAGGGGTATGGGTAGTGCTGGCAACAAGAGAGGGAATCTTGAAGTGAAGTTTGAGGGTCTGAAAAAATAAGAAAAAATAGTGACTGGTTAGGAATTCAGATGCAATACAATAGCCGTTATTTCTATCATGCTGAGATATAATGAGACTCTTTGACTCCAATCAAAATGTCTATCAGACATGGTAAAATTAACCTCTTTATTGAACTTTGCAAGTAAGTGAAGTCAAAACCTCACAGACCGTGTTGCAGTTTCAGACTATATACGTATATTCAGCTTTAGTGACACAGTCCCATATTATCATATAACAATGACAAAGTTATCTCGTTTTCACTCAAACTATTATTTTTGTTTCAATCATAGTTTTTATTGATTAAACTTATATAATGCTTGAACACATAAAAACACCAAAAACACTGAAAAAGAAAAAAAAAAGCTAAATCTGTGGCCTGGACGACTCAAAGCATCAAACATCAAAGCAGCTCCACCACAGAGCTGTCCACGAGTCATCAAAAACACTGTTGGCACCTGACATGAAAAAAGCACTCTCACCCAAGCCAATACGGCGCCGCTATTTCTGCGTCACGGGACAGAGGTCCTCCACCTTGTACCTCTAACACTTTCTGACGATAACAGACTTCAGCAAAACTGGGGGTGATGACATCACAGCTCATCAGAGTTTGTGCCCTGTGCCTTTTTTTTTTTTTTTTTGGCCACTTCCATATCTATCTTAAATTCTCCATTCATGTTTACTCACTCATTATTTTAGGAGGTAAATAAACATTTTTAGGGTTATACTGTGATGATACGCTCTGCCTGCCTGATTCTCCACAGCTGCGCGCACACCAGCTCTCCCTCATCATCGGAGCTATTTAAGTGCACGACATCGTCTTACTCCTTGGTCTGATGAGACCGGCACACGTCTTCGTCTTCTTTCAGAGTCTTCCTTCTCGTCATCTACATTCTTCAGAGAAACTCGTCTTCCTTCGTTGTTTGTCTGGAAGGGCTCACGTCTCCACGACAAGTAAGCCATCTCTTCCTTCACCATTATTCTATGCTCTAATCCCCTGTACACAGGCGGAGATCCGTGGCAGCGGACCTCTCCCTCCTGGCGGCGGACCGAGCGGAACTACACCTCGACAACACCGCTATCATCTCCATCCGCAACCGGGACAGTAGACGCTGTCTCCCTGGCCAGGGCCCTCGGGACCCTGAGCTGTTCACCATCTCATCGACAGTAAGCTCGAAACATCACTGTATATTCCCTCCTGAGTTCAGACACTAATCCTCCCTGTCTTTGCTCATTCCTAGGGTTGCCAGGCTGTACAGTGCTCTGCTTATCCCAGCTGCAACGTCTACACATACACGCATACACACACACACTCAGCACACAATAAAGATAATTGAATCTACTTTTGAGTCTGTGTCTGCTTACTGTGTCCTAAAAACATGTCATATACACTAAAACTACTTGGACTAGGATTAGTATAATTAGTGATTTGTAAAAGGGTCAAATTTAAGTCCATTCCAGTTGCAGTCATCACACTCCAAGACACTTTCTGAAGCCAGGGGGTCCCTTCCATGTCAGTTCTGTGGCATAAATGGGCTTTGGAGAATTGCAAAATGTTATGTGATCTGGCTGCACTGTAAAGGCATTGATCTCTCTTTGTCTCTCAGTGATCTCTCTAGGATCTTTCAAAGATCTTTATAGATTGCCATGAAAATCATACAATGCTCTCCCTAACACTTACACAGAAAAAGCTTTTTTGAGGCTTTAGGAGGTTGTTGAAAGATCAGATGAATTTTTTGTCTTTCTATGGTTACCCAACGATCTCCATCTGTGTAAAGGGGCCCTGAGCATTTTTTTTTTTTAAACGACAGATAGAACCATCATATGCTAACACAAGCTAGAATGGGGTCTGTATGGTGGCAGGAAGTGCAAAACACATTTACAAACTTTGAGACAAATTTACATTTTGGAAAACATTTTTTCATATCATAAAACAAAATTACATTTCAGAAAACAAATTAACAAGTGACAAAACACTTTTACAAATGCCGATACAAATTTACATTTCAGAAAACAAATTTACAAGCTACGAAACAACTTCACAAATCCTGAAACAACCGGAAGGGGAAGATACAAGTGGTTGAGGTACGGGGTGGTTGCTCTGGCTTGACCTGGAAGTGATAACGTGAGCGGCCAATTCAAGATAGTAAAACAAAGAAAAAGAACACGGAGTACCAGGGGTTTGAGTTATTGTTGTTAATAGAGTTTATAGTGATTAATGGACAGTGATCGAGTCATGTTTTGCCCATTTTGTGGACAACATATGAGCCAGTTAACACGGTTTTGTTCTTGGTGTGGCCAGTCTCTACAATGTTTAAGTGACGTGGTCGAGACGGAAAGAGCGGGTTTACTGCAGCAGTGTATACAATATTTTAATGATGGCCACTCATACGCTGTAATTGTAGACATGATGTCATGTTTACACAGCGTACACATCAGCTTGCGGTATCTGAAAAGCAAACTGAATGAAGCCGGGCTATATCGCAGAAAGGATTACTCCTCTACAAACACCATAAGGGCCATCCGATTGGAACTTCGTGGACCTGGACAACTGTTTGGCTACTGCATGATGTGTCAGGTACTCAAACAAAAGTACAGTTTGCGAGTGAAGAGGGATCATGTAAAGAATTTGCTCCGGCAGCTTAATCCTCGAGAGGTGCGAGAGGAGAGCACACAAAATGTTTATCAGAAGAACCAACCACTCCATGGGACCAAACTATATGTGGCACACAGATGGCTATGATAAACTGAAGTAATTTGGTTTGGCTCTTTCAGGATGTATAGATGGATTTTCACGTAAAGTACTGTGGCTTGCATGTGGACCAACAAATTGTAGCAATATTTAATACAATACAGTGTAATAAGGTACAGGAATTATTTATTTAGAAGTGGGTGTGCGTGGGGACAGAGTTAAACAGTCACCCCGACACTCACTAAATAAGAGAGAAAAGCACTCGTAAATAAGGGGACACAAGTTCCAAAAGAACGAATTATTAATCAACTAATTTCCGTACCTTCAATTACTTAATGAATCAGTCTCAAAAATTAATGAGTTCTTTACTACCGTGACCCAGGAAAGCGCATATGCAAAGGAAAACACTTCAACTTCTCTCGTTTACAAGTTTATTAAATGAAACTCATTCAGGTTAAATGACATTACATTCAAATGATTGGTAAGCAGGTTCAAATGATCAACAGGTGTCAAATATCACATCAGCTGTTAATGGACTCCTGACCATAAAATCTATAGTTCAAACTTTGTGGAACCAAGAGGAAACCAGATCTTATATTTCAACTGTAATGCAATGGAAGGCTGAGGTAACTAACAAAATCAGAACACAATTTTATGGGGAAAATTTACATAAGCTGATTATCTGAAAAAGAAACTTCTGAATTAATCTACAAAAATGAACGGAGGTTACTGGAAAAAAAGAACAAGAATTTTCCTTCAGTTTATACAGTAGCTTTGTCCTACGGCTGAGGGACTAATTGTACCATGAAATATTGGTTATGTTCAATTATAATTGATATTTGGGACATCTCGTTTAAACCCAGCAGATAGGAAAGTGGGAGTCTCACTTACGAACACAGCCTGGTCAGCCAATTTCCAGCAGCCATCACAAGCGCCAGTAAAATGGCAAACAGGGGAAAGTGACAACCAGCTGTCTTTCAGGTTGTTCACAGCTGTGAGCAACGTAGACTCGGCTGGGGGCTCCCCAGAGCAGGTGGCACTTAGCCAGCAGCAGGATGAATGGGGCTCCAGGAGCAGACGTGACGTCTTTTGGCAACCATTCCGAAATTTAGGAGGTCCATGGCCCACAGGACAGCTAAAGGCTGGAGGAAAAGTGCATTTAGGCAGCTTCACCCACGAGGTCTGAGTTCTTCTCCGTGGGAAAACAGAAAAGTCCAAAATCTCTATTAGTCCACTTTAAAGGCAGAAACATTAAAAGTCCACTTTAACGACAGGAAAAGTCCAAAAGTCCAAGAAAAAACGTTCAATAGAATAAGCACGGCTTCTGAGGCGAAGAAGAAAAGGCTTTTTGGAAATCTGACTTCCACAGAGAAGTGAGCTCACTAAAAAAGGATGGTTTCTCCTCAGTTACCAGAAAAACAGGCGAAAGCCTAACAAAAGATGATTTAAGAAAGCTAGCACAGGACTTGACAAGGTTCAGACATACACAAAGATAAAAGCAACTCCTTAAAACTCTTAATTCTACTGTTAGGGTGTTTTCTCCTCTTTTTAAAGGGTCGCACTTCTAGTATCATAAAAGTATGATTGGCAGCAAGACGGACCAATTATTGGCTACCATCATAGTTTTGAATGGGCTAAGAGCCAATTAGCAAGCAGTTCTTTGTCTGGAGCCGACTAATAGGATGAAAGGAAGGGCGTCATCTAACCAGAGTAGCCTGTGGTTGGCTGACTCACAAGTTTCAGAAAACAATCATACATTTCCTATGAAATTCATTTTATATACTTAACATGAAATCTAACTAGCTTCAGTGATTCAAAACTAATAATCAGTGACTAGGTACTTTTTAATAAACATGTCCTTATATAATTGACACACATCAGAATAAGATTAATGGGCATTCCAACATACAATCACAATGAAATCAAGAATTAATGAATTATTGCAAACCATTATTGTCCATCACAAGGGTGATTATCTTCACAGTGTCCAGAGTTATCCTGAGGAATGTAAACTTGAAAAAGTGTTAATGTTCAGTCAGAAATAAAGTTCCAGATTGCCAAGTAATGAAACATATTCCATAGATGTCCACTAGGATGTACTGTTGAGCTGTAGATAATTTTTTGGTCTTGGTATGTGAAGAGTGTTGGGACAGCCTAGAGAGTTTTATGGGGCTTCTGCTATATGTCCAAAAAAAGGAGGCAACCGTATAAGGAGTTTATGATTTTTTTAAGAGTATCAGTTCCTGGTACGAAGGGATGCTATCAGCATGAACTGTCTGGTTGGAGTGGACTCCAGAAGTTTTATAGTGCACTTAATCCTTTAAAAGCAAATCCTTATCAGGTTTCTCTACAAAGGGAATTTTTTTCCACTGGGACTCTGATGAAGAAAAACAGCAATTCTTGACCAGAGTTAAAGTGAGAGTTTCTTTAAGATGAAGAGTGATCTCCTGAATTGGCCTGAGGAGAGCTGATGCTACAAAATAATAACCCTTCAGTGATCGCTCACCATCAATTACAGAAGCCAGAGGACTGGTAGTCTGCATCTGAACTGTATCTGAAGCTCAAAGAAATTGCTCAGCTATGAAGTGAAATTGATCAAAAAGGTTTACTGTAAAGGTGGAACATTGTCTGTCTCAACATAAGTGTCTGAGTCTGTTACCCACAGCTTCATTATTTTAAACTGGAAAATAATGAATAAAAAATAAAAGTAAAGTAATGACCTTTTATTGCATATTTGGATTATGTAACTGCACCTTTAGGTGTGCCTTTAACAAATTCAACAAAGACAAAACAATTTCAACAAAATAGAAATGAACAATGCAGTCACATGGCTTTGAAACAGCCGAATCCTGGACTATTTTGAATTCCAAAGTCCATTTGTAACTTAAACACACTATGTGTCTAGGAGTGGAAATTTCAGTGAGTTTGAACATGTACAGGTACATCTCAAAAAATTAGAATATCATGAAAAAGTTTAATATTTTTTGTTACTCATTTCAGAAAGTGAAACCCATATATTACGTATATAGATTCATTGCACAGAGAGTTGCATATTTCAAGTGTTTATTTATTTTAATTTTGACGATTTTGGCTTACAGCCCATGAAAACCCCAAATTCAGTTTCTCAAAAAAAATTACAATATTACATAAAATTAATTTAAAAAAATAGTTTTCCAATAGAAATGTTGGCTGACTGAAAAGTATGTACATGTACACACTCAATACTTGGTCGCACAGTGATGTCATGGTCATTAAACCAAGTTTTGATACTTTTGGCAGTGTGTGTCGGGGAGTGTGTGTGCAAAGTCCTGCAGGAAAATGAAATCAGCTTCTCCATAAAGCTTGTCTGCAGAGGGAAGCATGAAGTGCTCTAAAGTTTTCTGGTGGACGACTGTGCTGACTTTGGTCTTGATAAAACAGAGTGGACCAACACCAGCAGATGACATGGTTCCTCAAATCATCACTGACTGTGGAAACTTCACACTAAACCTCAAGCAACTTAGATTCTGTGCCTCTCCATTCTTTCTCCAGAATCTGGAACTTTGATTTCCAAATGAAATGCAAAATTTACTTTTATCTGAACAGAGGTCATCAGCTGGTGTTTGTCCACTGTGTTTTATCAAGACCAAAGTCAGTGCAGTCATCTACAAAGAAATTTTAGAGCACTTCATGCTTCCCTTTGCTGACAAGCTTGATGGAGAAGCGTATTCCATTTTCCAGCAGGACTTGGCACCCCCCCCCACACACACACACTGCCAAAAGTATCAAAACCTGGTTTAATGACCATGGCATCACTGTGTTTGATTGGCCAGCAAACTCTCCTGACCTAAACCCCATAGAGAATCTATGGAGTATTGTCAAGAGGAAGATGAGAGACACCACACCCAACAATGCTGACGAGCTGAAGGTCAATATCAAAGCAACTTGGACCTTCATAACACCTCAGCAGTGCCACAGGCTGTTCACCTCCATGCCACACCACACTGATACAGTAATTAATTCAAAAGGAGCCCAGACCAATTATTGAGTGTGTACATGGACATTCTTTTCAGTCGGCCAACATTTCTTTTAAAAAACAATTTTTTAAAATTAATTTTATGTAATATTCTAATTTTTTGAGAAACTGAATTTGGGGTTTTCATGAGCTGTAAGCCATAATCATCAAAGTAAAAATAAATAAACACTTGACATATTTCACTCTCTGTGTAATGAATCTATATAATATATAGGTTTCACTTTCTGAAATAAATGACAAAAGATATTGAACTTTTTCATGATATTCTAATTTTTTGAGATGTACCTGTATTTGCCATTGGGAATGGAGAGTCATCCAGGAACTCTGTTTGTGGCAATGGTTTCAAGCCAGATGGGGGAAATGAAGTCAGCCCAGTGGTGAACATCAAAACATCCTTCACAGACACAGCAGCCTGGCCCTCTGCAAAGAAAAAATATTCAGATACATACACCATGGTAATGTGGTTTCCCAACTAGTTACAAAAATTTTACAAACCTTCACAATCAAAGAGATAGTCTGCCCAGTAGACCAAAGTTTGACTCTCTTTTAGTCTCCTGTTACTCCCTGAAGGACTGAGGTCAGGTGTGAAGAGTCACTCAAGTTCAAAGCCAGTGAGTCGCTTTTCAGAGTGGCACAGAACAGGGGCCAGCAAAGTAGGGTGTTGCTGTAGTGCAGTGAAAAACTAAAGGGCTGAAAGTCCATTTTTGAATCTACAAAGTGAGTACAAACACTGTTTCACTGCTGTGTGGTACCAACTGCATTTAAATTATCTAAAGAAAAACTTAACCATTCTCTTCCCGATAATTACAGTCCATCTAAACAAACGTACATTTTGGGGAAAATGGTTTTGTTGAACATCACTGATTTAAAGAACCCAATTTCTTGCTTTGCATATGGAAAGGTATTTATGCACCCATGTCATTGTGCGAGAGGTGCATGTCAGCAATGCAGGCTGCAAGACCTATTGTCAAATGATGTGACATCACATCCTCGTTGTATTACACTAAGACACAAAAATCACATTATTCAAAATATAGTCTTACCTGTCAATTACAGATGTGTTGCGGTCAATAATTTACCATCGGAGGTAGTCAGCCACAGTTTCTCTTTTCTTCCACAGCAGCCACACGTCTCAGACAACCTGCTGTCTGTAACATTGTGCTGTGTCTCATAACAGATTCTTGCAGAGTAGCCAATGAATCAGCATTCTCAATCTGAAAGACATAGAGGCATAAACACTTCAGTAAATAACTACGTACCATATATTGTTGCCTAGGTTTTTAATTCAGTGACTTACATAGCATGGTATAACCCTAACCTATTAAAAATTTGAAAAAAATTAAGCCAATTCTGTGTACATGATATAGGAAGTAAACAATCTTAAAACCACTGCAGGAACTATGTAAAACTGTGCCCTACCACACTGTAGCCTTATGCTATTCTCACCTCTTGCAAAGCTTTCCATATTTCTTCATCAGTTATTAAATTAACTGTTGATTAGAATGAAGACTGACCCGCAAGATAATGTACAAGATCTTCTGACAAAAAATGGGGTCCTGGGCCTCTCATGTACAAATGACGCTGCAATCATCTTTCCTGCCAGGTAGTATTTACCCTCCTGAACAGCTGTAAATTAAATTAAATTAAATTTTATTTATATAGCGCCAAATCACAACACAGGTCATCTTAAGGCACTTTACAAAAGAGTTGGTTTATGCCACGCTCTCAAATTTATAGAACTCAGCAGAAACCCCTAAGAGCAAGCACTGCGGCGGCACCTGCGAGGAAAAACTTCCCTTTAACAGGCAGAAACCTCGAGCGGAACCATAGCTCATGGAAGATGACCATTTGCCTCGGCCGGCTTGGTTGAAAAAAGAGGTAAAAAGTAGGAGGCCTGGCAGTAGCTACATTCAAAACAAACGTAACAAATACAGTTCAACATTAACATTCACAGCCAAATGAATGAATTCATGTTGCAAAATGTAAACATACAATATATACTTTGAAATATTGATTTAAACACTTTTTCACATCACTGTATACACAGCTCTAGAAAACAAATTGAGGCCAAAGACACCACTGCAAAATTATGACTTTATTTGGTTTTACTATTTAGATGTGTTTGAGTAAAATGAACAATATTGTTTTATTCTCTTACCTACTTACAACTCACCCGAATTCCAAGTCAAAATATCATTTAGAGCATTTATTTACAGAAAATTACAGCTGGCCAAAACAAAAGATGCTGCGTTTTGATCAAATTATGCAAAGAAAACAAGTTCACACACTACAATACTTAAGTTTTAACTTGGGAAGAACTCAGAAATTTGTACTTGTGGAATAACTTTGATTTTTATTCACAGCTTTCATGCATCTTACCATACTTAAATGATCACTGAATCAGTACCGTCAAGTAAACTGAGGTGTTCTTGTGTTGGAATTCCACAGATACTCACTCAAATTGAATAGCTGTCATACATGTAGTGAAGCAAATTCAGTAAAGATTTTGCAGTGGTCTCTTTTTTCCCAGAGCTGTATGTTTAATGATCATTAACCAACCATTAGAGTAGTACATGTCTAACCAAATGCATACCATTTGCATTGTAAACCAAGAACCGATGTCCTTCTAGTCCATCAAAAATGGGCCGGTCTTTTAAGTGTTTCATTAGCAGAGTTAAAAACTCTTGTCATGGACCACTTGTGTCAATTCCCTCCTCAAAAACATCAGCATCATCAGTAAATCTGACCAGCACGTCACAGGTTTCAGAATATGTTGTACGCTTGAAACCTCTGACTGCTCCATCCCGAACATTAGCCCTTGAAATGTTGAACCTGCTGACTCTTTGGTGATCAATAGGAAGCGACAGGTTTGCTACAATGTCGGGTAGTGTAATGTTCATCTCCTCCCTGTAATGACAAAAAGTGATCTAATCAGTGGATATTCCAGACTGTGCACAATTTGATACTTTTATAAAAAATCATTTCAATGCCACAAATATTGCACAGTGAAAAAACTAGGACGCCACAGTAAAAAAACTCATTTTACACTGCTGCGTGTCGGAAATTTTCCACACTGACTGTAACCAGCTCCTCATCCTCTTCCTCAGCACCTGGTGCATACAAGTCTGTGTATTTCCTGTTGAGAAATTACCATTTCCATGTTAAAACATCTTACAAAACAAATTCCTTCCTGATCAATAAAATTAAAATTATGTCAGTCACTGTCATTTTTTCACTTACCTTCTACAGCAAGAAGTCTTGTCTGGATTTGTTTGAGGTGGATCCATATCCTCAGCATCAGATATTACCATCTGAAAAACAAATTAAAATGTCTGAAACAACAACACCAAAAGTATGAAACGTCAGGCTGCTGCAGCCTGCCTTTTTACCTGTCCAGACAGAATTGTTGCCGATGGTCCCGCTGCATTTCTGAAACATGATTAAAAAAATGACAACATCAATTACTGCTGTCATCCAGGCCTACAACAGTCATTCAAGAACCTAAACACAAAGAATACAACCAAGATTGTTGGTTGAATATCACCACCCATTGTCTCATTAAATCTGACTCCTGACAAGGACTAGATGCCAAAACCTGTCAGAGTTCTTTTAAGTGGCTCTGTATGCTCCTCAATAAAGGCATAAAGCTGGATTCATGCCACACCTCTGTTGTCCGCGTACGTGTAACCGGAAACCTCGTGTGATGAAATTTACCTCATCGTCTCCACTCCGCTAGTGTCTGCAGTGCTCGATTGCGGACGACCGTGTGCAGCCCAAATTTTGTGACCGCATCGCCTGCCCACGACCTGAACGCGTTGAAAAGTGCATGCGCTGGCCACACCTTGAACACAGTCCAAGGACGGATAATTTTTTCACACATAAGGAGTTGTTCAGAACTTCTTATACAAAGATATAGAGTGATGATAATCAAGTCAGTGGCGGTAATGCACCTGTAAGCTGGTTGCCAACCGCCAGTCAAATCTAAAAGAAGAAGAGGAATGAACGTCCCAGTCATGAGGTGGCAATATCGGCACAGCATACCAAGACAAAGTAGACAAAGAAGACAACGAGGAAGCGGAAGACGAACATAAACATACATGAATCATACATAAATACTTCAGCAGCAGCAGCAGCAACATCTTTGTTGAAAAGGGACTGAAAACTGGAAAGTCAAGCAGCAGAAAGCAAGCAGCGTTTCTTCGTTGGTGAAAATCCTGGTGCATCAGCACATTGGCGCTACCTATCAGGTGGGAGCAAAACTATAAATGATGGTTGTGTGCATGCGTCAGCCACCTGGCCTGGGTAGATGAAAAAAGTGAGCATGAACAGCGCCGCGTGCGTGCCAGGCTCGTCCAAAGCGCACGTGGACCAAAGCATACTAGAGGGGAAATCTTCTTCTTTTAGATTTGACAACCAGCTTACAGGTGCATTACCACCACTGACTTGATTCTTTGTATAAGGACACATATAAGGAGTTCTGAAAGTTCCTTATGTGTGAAAAAAATTACCGGTAAAAAAATTATCCATCCTTGGACTGTGTCCTCGGTGACGTCGACCAGCTTGCAGCATGAATAAGGCTTTAAAGTACTTGTATAAAAATTAGTACCTACCGTTCATCTTTAGGTTTGTGTTTGGGAGTACTTTGGTTTTGTGGTTGAAAAACCTGAGAAGAAATGCATCAATTTATCAACAATTTATAACACCTTCCATAACTGTTTCCTTATCATATACAGTATATATCAATGGTGAAAGGTTGTCACAGTGTTACTTATAGTAATAACTGCAAAATAATTAAAACAAGCCTTGTTTTTCTAAAATATTCACCAGGACATAGGTTTATGCTTAAAATCAAATGTATAGCCAATAGACAAATGAATACATGCATACATCACTCTATATCAAGAAATCTGTCAGTTTGTGTGTTTGTCTGTCTGTGTGTCACGATCATAGCACATCATAGGATGGCCTATGATGTCTGCATGATGTCCTGTGATGGTCCTATGATATCAGGCAACATAGGACTCGTGATGCCATCATATAGACAGATGTGTCTTTATGATGTCATATAGACCATCACTCACGATGCCTGCCTTGATGTCTTTATGATGTCATATAGACCATCACTCACCAAAGAAGAGACACTCATCACCCGATTACTTCTTCTTCTCTCGGTTACTAGCGGATTACGAATAGGACACAGCACTTTAAACCACACCTATTCAAAGCAGTAAATCTGGAAATCTTACTCACCACCCGACTAACAATAGGACACACTACTTTACACCACACCCATTCAAAGCAGTACATGTCCTATGATATGTCCTATGATGCCTGCCTTGATGTCTTTATGATGTCATATAGACCATCACTCACGATGCCTGCCTTGATGGCTTTATGATGTCATATAGACCATCACTCGCCAAAGAAGAGACACTCATCACCTGATTACTTCTTCTTCTTTTTCTCTCGGTTACTGGTGGATTACAAATAGGACACAGCACTTTAAACCACACCCATTTGAAGCAGTAAATCTGGAAATCTCACTCAATAAGGCAGAAGACAAATCAATAATTACAAATTATCTAGTCGAAAAAGTGGCAAGAATATTGGGACTCAATAGATACAGCAGTTGAGGTTCGATTGGACACAGCAATGATGAGATGATGAGATGAGATGAGAGAAGGACTACAGCTCCTGACCAGATAGTGATGATATAGAGTGAAGTACGTGGCAGTAATGCACCTGTAAGCTGGTTGCCAATTGCCAATAAAATCTAAAAGAAGAAGAAGGAAGACATCTTTATGACATTCAAAAGCATGTAAACTTTGGAATGGGAGTTGCCAGAAACAGGAAAGAAGAGATACTCATCACCCGATTAAGAATAGGACACACTAACTCAGGGGTGTCAGACTCATTCCATGGAGGGCCAAGTCCCTGCAGGTTTTACCTCCACCCAGTGTCTTCAACAGGTGATTCACCAAATTTCTTCCAACTGATTGCTGATCAGTGAAAACACCTGCTGAAGACACTGGGTGGAAGGAAAACATGCAGGGTCTTGGCCCTCCATGGAATGAGTTTGACACCCCTGCACTAACTTAAACCAGATGCTACATAAATGCAGAGCAATAGAGTGAGGAGAACTGCTGCACATCAGGAAAGATCCCGTGAAGATGACACAGCTGAGGTTCTGTGAATAAGTCCAGGGCCAGTCTTTACAGCGTATTGGTGTTTTCTGCACAAGAGATTTCTTCAGCCATGGCCAATTCTACCTTGCCGCGAGCAGAGTTGGCAGATCAAGCAGTCTTCGTATTCTTGGTCAAGATGAAGACACTAAGCAAAAGCGTCACTTTCTGAGTAATGTTGCTTTTAAAGAGGTGCTGACACAGTAAAAATGTGTAACCTTGAAGAATGGCAGTCTACACTACAAATGTGTAAAATGCCAAGCAAAGCGCTGATTTTCTCCGGGTGCACCGGTTTCTTGGTTTCTACGGGCATGCACGGTAGTTTTCTGAACAGGGTCAAAAGCCACTTTTTTGCTCAGATCTATTTTCATGATCCTGTCCATGAACTGGAATTACGACGCACCTATCCCTCAACCAATGGTCTCAATGAAGAAGAAGAAGAAGAAGAAGACCCACCAGATGGACAGCAACAGAGTGAGGAGAACTGCTACATGTTAGAAAAGATGCCGTGAAGATTTTCTTCTTCTTTTAGATTTGATTGGCGGTTGGCAACCAGCTTACAGGTGCGTTACCGCCACTGACTTGATTATCATCACTCTATATCTTTGTATCAGGAGTTCTTATAAGGAGCTCTGAACAACTCCTTATGTGTGAAAAAAATATCCGTCCTTGGACTGTGTCCTCGGCGGCTCCAATAGCTGTGCCAGCCAGCCGGCCAGCGTCCTTCTTCAGATGAAACACCTCAGGTTCAAGCAGTACGCCGCAGGCATGACTGTGAACAACACAGCCGTCTGAGACAGGAGGAGACACTTCAGCAATGGGCATGCAGAAATACTGCTTATACTTGGTTTCTACAGGCATGGACGGGTATGCACGGGTATGTACTAGTAAGTATTTTTTTAAAAAAAAAGTACCACAGTGTCAGCTCGATTGAATTCAGCTGTGCTCCTTGATGTAATGATAATTTCAGAATCGGAGTCCGAGGTATCATTCAGTGCTGTAAAAAAAAAAAAACAAAAAACAAAAAAAAGATCATGCAGATACCCTATAGTAGAGTATCTAAATGTGTAAAAATATTGAAATCATGACATCCACTAACCTCCTTTAAAGTCAGTTTCCAGGCAAATGAAAAAGGTGATCCTGGAATATGGCTTCCCTAATTCCTTTTGTCTGTGTGTCACGATCACAGGACATCATAGGACGGCCTATGATGTGCTTATGGTGTGCCTATGATGTCTGCATCATAGGACAGCCTATGATGCTCCTCTGACCTTGATGTCTTTATGATGTCATATAGACCATCAAGACTTGCGATGCCGTCATATAGAGTCTATATGACGGCATGTCCTTTTGTCTATATTATAGACAAAAGGACGGTGCCGTCATATACACAATAGGACACAACACTTTAAAGCACACCCATTCGAAGCAGTAAATCTTGAAATGTTACAAATTATCACTCTATAAATTCAAGAAATCTGTCAGTTTTGGTGTAAATCTGGAAATCTTACTCATCACCCGATTAACAATAGGACACACTACTTTAAACTACATCCATTCAAAGCAGTACATCATGTCTGTGTGTCACGATCAAAGCACATCATAGGACGCCCTATGATGGCTTGCCTGATGTCCTATGATGATCCTATGATATCAGGCAACATAGGACTTGCGATGCTGTCATATACACAATAGGACTGGCTACCTATGATGTAGGTATGAGGTCCTATGATGCCTGCCTTGATGTCTTTATGATGTGATATAGACCATCACTCACAATGCCTGCCTTCATGTCTTTATGATGTCATATACACCATCACTCACCAAAGAAGAGATACTCATCACCCAACTACCAATTGAACACAGCACTTGAAGCTGAATGGGAGTTGCCAGAAACAGGAAAGAACAGATACTCATCACCCGATTAAGAATAGGACACACTAATTTAAACCAGGATCAAATGCAAGCATCATAGGACTCGCTATGCCATCGTCAAAGATCATAGGACATAGGACAGCTTCCAAGATCAAATGCAGGCATAACTCACGATCATATGACTCCCTATGACATCATCACAGATCATAGGACTCACTATGACATCATCAAAAATCAAAGGCAGGCATCACTGAATGAGTGCTGATGTTCTTGCTTACACACTTGCTTACACCTGCTTTCTACGGGCATGCAGAAATACTTGCTTATACTTGGTTTCTATGGCCATGCACGGTTATGCTCGGCCATGCACGGGTATGTACTAGTTCTGCCAATTTGAATGGCCTTTCTGACCCAGGCATGTGGACCACTTCTGAGCAGTCTGGATACAAAGGACATATGGTCCTTCTTGCATGTCCGTAACTGTTTTCATTTTCTGGACACCTTGTTTCAGTGCATCAGTGGCTGCTACATCTGGGTCTACAAATAATGGGAGTGTTTTCCCTCTTACAGGTTTCAAATCAGTTCCATCAGTTCCATGTGGCAACATCAATCCAACGCTTATCTAGTAAAATAACAAAGTTAAGATTAACTTCATGTGTTACGTATGGTAGAATGAAAGATAACACATATAATGAGCTGAACAAGGTCTAAAACATTACACTATTATGACCAGTTGCTCAAGCAAAACTGCATCAGAGCTGCTGCTTAGAGTGCTATATGCTCTAAAATCTCTGCAACAAATGCCTGCATCAAATATATTAGCAAATGTTTTTTTTTAACTTAATTCAATCTCTACAATATATTACATACAGTCATGTGAAATATGGCATATGGATATAATATCAATATTAAAAACACTGGGAGATTCATGTAATACAACTACACAATTAAAAATGAATTGAAGACTTTTTTTTCAAATTTTCTGTAAAATGTAATTCTAAACAAATAGTGAGGAATAAATTAGGACACCCCTATCTTTTTTTAGGACACCCCCACATTCATTCCCACTTAAAATAGCTAAAATAAATGTTAAAAAAATGCAAATAAAAACAAAAACAAGGTTAGACATAGATTTGTGAACATTTATTAATAAAGAACTGAATATTTAATGGGGTGTCCTAATCTTTTCACATGACTGTATGATCCTCATCCACTGAGTTATCTGGAAGTCGAGTTTGACAGTCAGTACAAATTACCTGGATGTGTTTTCTTTCTTTAACCCCTTGTCTTCCTCTTGGCCCAAAATTAAACGACTGTCGTTCTTTTGACTTTGAGCTTCTGTACTCCTTGAACTGCTCATATGATGGGCAAGGTTTTTCTGCTGAAATGAACAGAGTGCCATTTCAAAATTTCAGAAACTTGACAGCCGCTAACACAACACAATTCATTTTCATTCACATGGCTTCAGATTGCAAATGTTATGCTGCACTTACTTCGTATAGCATCAGCTGTTTCCGGCTGCTGAGATGTCCCCTGTGTGTTTGGTCCCTCCATCTGGTCTGTGCTATTTAAAAACTCCCAAGGACTGACCACGCGAGAAACAAAACCGCATTAAGTGGTTCATGTGTTTGTCACAAAACGGGTAAAACATGATGTTATGTCGTAACTTGCAGACCAGGATGACATGGAAGAATGGAGCTGAGTACTTGTTTATTATCACGCTGATCTGCCATGCTAAATCTTGAATTGACCGCTCACGTTATCATTTCCGGGTCAAGCCGGCGCGACCACCCCATACCTCAACCACTTGTACGTTCCCCTTCCAGTTGTTTCAGGATTTGTAAATTTGTTTCAGGACTTGTTAATTTGTTTTCTGAAATGTAAATTTGTATCGGCATTTGTAAAAGTGTTTCACCACTTGTTAATTTGTTTTCTGAAGTGTTGTGGAGCAACAAATAAGGTCAGGCGAGATGCGACGAGCTGGAAGGTTTCAGAGTTTTATTTCCTCCTTCATCAAAAGAGACACACTGTAGCGCTGTGTGCTGTGTTGTGCTGTGTGTGCTGTGCTGTGTGTTGTGTATGTGCGTCTTCTTGAGGCATGTATAGCAAGCTCTTTTATACCTGTTACACAAAGAGAGAATGCATGGCACATTTGCATATTGCTATACATATCAGTCAATACATAGCAATCGCATGACCAACTGGCGCCCAGACTTCCTCTCCTTAATCCAGGGATGTATAACAATAGTCCATTGTTCTGGTTGTCCCCCCAGGGGTTCTCTGTCCGTATACAATCCCTGTTGAGCGTGAATAGTATCAGTCTGCATTGTGCTGGGTCACCACACGGCTCCCCCCAGAATGCTCAAAAGGGGCTGTGCCCCCCCCCCCCGCCGTCATTTGGGCTCCAGCTCCAGTAGAACTGTCGGAGGGCATGTCAGTCCGTGGGGGGACGGCGGAAGGGTGGAAAAAACAGTGTGCTCCGCTCCGGGTTCCAGCATGTTGAACGGCCGTGGATCGTGGGCGCATGGGCTGGTGTGTTTTGTGCGTAATGGAACAAGATGGCGATCGGCTGGCTTTAGGGAGTGAGGTGCAGGAAAAGCACCATGCAGGAGGAGGGGGAGAGGGGTGGGAGTAAGCGAGTGCCGGCCCGGGACGTCAAAGGTGTCTGGGCCGTGCAAAAATTGCGTGTGGATCCGCGATGGTGAGGGACTTTCCCGTTAACGCTGGCGATGATCCACAGTGGCTGTGAAAGAAAGAAAGAAAAGAAATATTAAGTTAAGTCACTGACTTCTCGTGCGGGTCTGGTCCAACGAGGATTTGGGGAAGGCAATCGGCCCAGTTCCCCGAGGATGCGTAGCAGCTGTGAAACAACTACAGCTGTGTAAGGGTGTGAGGCGGTTTGGCTTTTAGGTGCGAGAAGCAGCCCTAAAGTCATCGGGGAAAGCAATCGGCTAAATTTCCCTTGTGCGCCGTGGCTGAGAAACCCATACAAAGTCCAGTTTGGGGGCTGCACGTCTGCCCCAGGTGCGCAAGCAGCCCTGAAGGTTCCGAGGGTGGCGATCGTCCGTTTTTCTCGGGCATGTGCAGCGGCGGAGGACAATGTATCAGTCTGTGGAGCCGGTTCGTCTCTGTGCGTGGTACGTGCTTGGCGCCGTGACCACATAACTGGCAGTTGCGCTGTCCTCGTAATCCTGCGGCGTGCGTACGGGGCTTCTGTACACGGGAGGTCTGCTGTCCGGAGTTTAGTCAGAGTCGGGGAGCTCGGTGGAAATCAACGCAGTCGGCGTCGGTGATTGTCCCCATTCAGGCTGCTTCCTTCGTTAGCTCGTATTGTTCATGGTGCGTTTTGGTCCCAGCGCTGCACTCCGGAGCGCGCCCTCCGGCGAGGATGAAGAGGTTGCAGGCGTTCTCTGGTCCTCTGGGATCCACAGCGTGGTGAGAGGGAGCAGACGGTCATTCCTCCTCGTCAGGTCACTAATGTGGAGGTAAAAGATCAGACGAGGGTCACACCATGACGCGTGCTGGGGCTTTCCCGGTTGGGGTCAACTCCGGGGTGTTCGCCTCGTGTTCCATTCTTTGCCAAGGGTCACCAGAGTGGAGGAACAAATAAGTTCAGGCAACATGCTACGAGATGGAAGGTTTCAAGAGTTTTATTTCCTCCATCATCAGAAGAGACACACTGTAGCGCTGTGTGCTGTGTTGTGCTGTGTGTGCTGTGCTGTGTGTTGTGTATGTGCGTCCTCTTGAGGCATGTATAGCAAGCTCTTTTATACCTGTTACACAAAGAGAGAATGCATGGCACATTTGCATATTGCTATACATATCAGTCAATACATAGCAATCGCGTGACCAACTGGCGCCCAGACTTCCTCTCCTTAATCCAGGGATGTATAACAATAGTCCATTGTTCTGGTTGTCCCCCCAGGGGTTCTCTGTCCATATGCAATCCCTGTTGAGCGTGAATAGTATCAGTCTGCATTGTGCTGGGTCACCACAGTATAAATTTTTTTTCGGGACTTGTAAATTTGTTTTTGTAAATGTAATTTTGTTTTATGATATGTAAAAATGTTTTCCAAACTGTAAGTTTGTAAATGTGTTTTGCACTTCCCGGCCACCGTAGGTCTGGGACATTACCTCAACGTTTACATCATGGTGTCCCATCAGAATTGAACCACAGCCAAGCAGGGATTTTTCCTCCTCCATGACATTCCAACAGGGACAGGGCTGTAAGGCCTGGGTCTGCATCTCTGCTGAGTCCACTGTGCTCTGTAATACCACACCCTGGGAGACCCAAAGTTTGTGTTGAGCATGTCTGGCTTTGTTTCAGGTTGGATGGATGTTATTCTTTGGATATGAAGGATGAGTCTATGATGAAAAGGGATGGTGCTGAAGCTGCTAGTGTCTAATTGGGGCTGAGTCAGCAGGAAAGTAATTGCAGCTGTGCCCTTTGGGATTATTCCCTTCATTATGATGTATTGGACAAAGCGGGGAAAATCAGCTGAAGAATATAACCTTGCTCCAGACTGCTGATTGGCTGAACTGATGGCTAAGATTGCAAGATAGTGACAGGCAGTCACTCCTGTAGATGGGAGGTCCAAGTTTGGCAGTTCAGCGGCAAAGTGATGCAGGAATCTGTGACAGAGAGGCTGTCCTTTAGCTCTGGCAAACATCCACTCTGTTGAACCGTTCCTCACCAAGAGGACCATTATTTCTATCTTTAATCAACACCCGATTACATCATTTTCCCATATGTCAGCACTAATTCAGCTTGAATTGATTTTTTTTTTTTTTAAATTAAGGATGCTGTCCTCTGGGATAACCACTGTCCACTTTATTATGTGCTACCATATTTAAAGGTCAATGCATGCAGGCAGTTTATTTTGTTTTTGTGGGTGTAAGAAAGCTGACATGGTTAATTACATAAGCCCCCAACAAACCAGCAGTCTGACTCCCCTGGATGGTTGTAAAAGATCTCCGTTACTGCAAGGCTTTTTTTCCTCTGACTTCAGCCCATGAGAGGGGCTCAGCCTGCTGCAGCGTGTGGAGCGGTCATTAAATTAAAGCAGCACATCCTAATCCACTCAGCTTCTGCTCATTCACAACATCGAGGAACAAATACCGCCTGTGTCACAGTGCATGAGAATGCGTTTTATCTTGAACATCTGGACGTCCGTCTAACTGCGTAGCATGAGAGGAATATAAGTGTGACTAAATAATATATAAAACATATCCCAAATGAATAAAAGTGGGGAACTTTGGTAGAAACACAGACTGGCAACTGGCAGAGGAAGGATAAAGCTACATATGCAGAAAACAAAGAGAAAACCGAACACGGATGCTGTTAACATTTATGCACTGTTGTTGATAATGTCCCCATGTCGTGCTGCTGGACCTGTTGGTCAGGATGGTTATCATTTGGTGTGACTTGTTATGGGGGAGTTAGGTTCACCCGGAGCCTTTTAGGTGACAAACGTGTTTTAGTTCCGTTTTACTTACTGTTGTGTTGTTCAGGGTTTCCTCTGGTAACATTTCTGCGTGGTGGGTCGCCATCCTTGTTTTTTTTTTTGCCGCCACCTAAGGAAATATGAATTTAAGAAAAAAAAAATGTAGAAATGATGCTCCCCAAGTGCTCACACAAACAACGCGCGCGACTGTCATCCGTACGGAGTTTGGAAGCGTGCCACTTGCGTCTGTTCCAGTCAGCAGGCAGAGTGTTTCTCTAGCGCGGGGCTCCTCAAATGGCGGACCCAATCACAAGTCAGTCCGGACCCGAATGTGTGTCACATTATATGCGTTTCTTAGTAACTTTGCTGTGCTGCCTGAGTGTTGCGCACGCGCATTGTGTGACACCGTTGTACAGAGTGCGCCTGTCCATGTGTGTGTGTGCACGCATTCAGCCCACTTCCAAACATAGCAGGGTTGTTTAATGTTACTACCAGCTTACTGAGACCTGTGTGAAATTGGCCCCCCGTCTTGCAGAGCTGCCATCGCTCGTGTGTGACGCTCATTGCTCGTACGTGAATGCGCTCATTTGTCATGTATGTGTGCCCATCAACGCCGGTGCAATTACATGCAGTAATGTTCTCTAACTGCCACCGTGATATTGCTTTCAAAGTTGGAGCTGGCAAAAAAAAAGGAAGGACGATCAGAAAAACCGAGAATTCAAAGAGGAATAGACAAAAATATGCATTCATTCTGGCAGAGTCCAGCATAAAACCAATGTGCCTGAATTGCAGTGACACAGTTCTTGAATACTGAGGTGAGGTCAGACAAACTTGCTCAGCTGAAATCTTCATATTAAGCTACAGACTATCAGATCTATGACCCAGCAAGAAAGAGCAGCTGAAGGCCTCACTCAGAGTGGCCTGGGTCTTGCAAACCAGCTAACTGGTGACATCAAGAATGCACAGTGCATTTCATTAGCTGTGGATGAATCAACGGACTGTACAGACAATGCACAGTTATGTACAGTGGTGTGAAAAAAGTGTTTGCCTCCTTCCTGATTTCTCAGTTTTTGTATGTTTCCATCCATCTTCTTCTGCTTAATCCTTTTCGGGTCGCGGGGGGGGGGGGGGGGGGGGGGGCTGGAGCCTATCCCAGCATCTTTGGACAAGAGGCAGGGTACACCCTGGACAGATGGCCAGTCCATCGCAGGGCCAACACAGAGAGACAGACAACCCTTCACTCTCACAGTCATACCTAAGGACAATTTAGAATCCCTAGTTTTGATGCGAATTAACCTAACTTGCATGTTTTTGGCATGTGGGAGGAAACCGGAGAAATCCCGGAGTAAACCCCCACAGGCACGGGGAGAACATGCAAACTTTTTGTGTGTTTGTCACAGTTAAATGTTTCAGATCATTACACAAATTTAAATATTAGACAAAGATAACACAAGTAAACACAAAATGCAGTTTTTAAATGAAGGTGTTTATTATTAAGGATAAAAAAAAAATTGCAAACCTACATGGCCCTGTGTGAAAAAGTGACACCCCCCCCCCCCCCGTTAAAACATAAATTAACTGTGGTTGATCTTATCTTTGGAAAACTGAGTTCAATTTCTCTAGCCACACCCAGGTCTGATTACTGCTACACCTGTTCTCGATCAAAAAATCACTTAAATAGGACCTGCCTGACAAAGTGAAATAGACCAAAAGATCCTCAAAAGCTAGACATCATGCTGCAATCCAAAGAGATTCAGGAACAAATGAGAAACAGAATAATTGAGATCTATCAGTCTCAAAAAGGTTATAAAGCCATTTCTAAAGCTTTGGGATTTCAGGAACCCACAGTGAGAGCCATTATCCACAAATGGCAAAAACATGGAACAGTGGTGAACCTTCCCAGGAGTGGCCAGCTGACCAAAATTACCCCAAGAGCTCAGCTGCAACTCATCCAAGAGATCACAAAAGACCCCACAACAACATCTAAAGAACTGCAGGCCTCACTTGCCTCAGTTAAAGTCAGTGTTCATGACTCCACCATAAAAAAGAGACTGGGCAAAAATGGCCTGCATGGCAGAGTTCCAAGACGAAAACCACTGCTGAGCAAAAAGTATATAAAGGCTCATCTCAGTTTTGCCAGAAAACATCTTGATGATCCCCAATACTTTTGGAAAAATACTCTGTGGACTGATGAGACAAAAGTTGAACTTTTTGGAAGGTGTGTGTCCCATTATATCCGGCATGAAAGTAACACAGCATTTCAGAAAAGGAACATCATTCCAACAGTAAAATATGGTGGTGGTAGTGTGATGGTCTGGGGCTGTTTTTCTGCTTCAGGACCTGGAAGACTTGCTGTGGTAAATGGAACCATGAATTCTGCTGTCTACCAAAAAATACTGAAGGAGAATGTCCAGCCATCTGTTCGTGACCTCAAGCTGAAGCGCAGTTGGGTTCTGCAGCAGGACAATGATCCAAAACACACCAGTAAGTCCACCTGTGAATGGCTTAAGATAAACAAAATGAAGACTTTGGAGTGGCCTAGTCTAAGTCCTGACCTGAATCCAACTGAGATGCAGTGGCATGACCTTAAAAAGGCGGTTCATGCTTGAAAACCCTTCAATGTGGCATAATTGCAACAATTCTGCAAAGCTGAGTGGGCCAAAATTCCTCCACAGTGCTGTAAAAGACTCATTGCCAGTTATGGCAAATGCTTGATTGCAGTTGTTGTTGCTAAGGGTGGCCTAACCAGTTATTAGGTGTAGGGGGCAATCACTTTTTCCACACAGGGCCATGTAGGTTTGGATTTTTCTTCCCTGAATAATAAACACCTTCATTTAAAAACTGCATTTTGTGTTTACTTGTGTTATCTTTGTCTAATATTTAAATTTGTTTAATGATCTGAAACATTTAAGTGTGACAAACATCCAAAAACTGAGAAATCAGGAAGGGGGGAAACACTTTTTCACACCACTGTATGTGTCTGTCAGATATTACAGTGAAGCAAAGGGAGGATTTTGTGAAGACATTTTAGGCATCAAACCCCTCCATAGTTACACAAGAGATGAGGATATTTATGAAGGCATCATGCAGATGCTGAAAGAAAGACAAATTGACCTCAAAATGGTGGTGCCTATTGCAAGTGATGGAGCTCCAGCCATAAATGGGAGAGTGAAGGGAGCTATCCAACGCATGAAAAAGCACCATCCAGACATGCTGTCATATCACTGCATCATTCACCAGACAGTTCTGTGTACCAGTGATGGAAACTATTATGAAACTTGTGAACTACCTGAGATCCTCTTCAGCTCTTCAGCACCGCCTTTTACGTGCGTTTCTGAATGAGGTGAGTGGACTATTTACCTTGTTTTATAGGTGCTGCTCATTAAATTAGAATATCATAATTTATTAAAAAATATGATTATCATTAAAATTAAATCAAAAAAGGCTTGAAATATTTCCATGTTCACGTAAACAATATTAAATATAAAAGTTTCCTTTTGAATTATATTTTAAAAAGGATAACTTTTTCACAATATTCCAGTTTATTGAAATGCACCTCTATTGTAAACTGGTCAGGTTTATGTTAAATGAATGTGGGCCTTGTGTAAAAACATTTGCATACCCGCAATTAATATTTACTCAGAAGAAAATTTTCTGTTTATTGTTGCTCCCAACATCAAAATAAAATATTCGCTGATGCACCGTGTTAGCACTGCTCCGGACGGCCGACCCACTGGCAAAAACATTTGAGGACCCCTGCTCTAGCATCACTGTCCGAGAGAAGCATCAGCTTATTAAAGTACTTTAAACATGGAAAAGAAGAGGTATGTAAGCAGTGGAGGCATTTATGGTGGTTTTAACCCACTGGTAAAGGGAATAATAATGAAGAGTCGCTTAGCTAACCGGTGTGGTTAGACTTCATATGCAGGGAAAGACAAGAGTGACTGAAATGCTGAGGATTTACTTCACCAGCCACTACAATATTAATTAACTAATTTATGTTCATTATTATGTACCTGGCAAGTTAAGACGACCAAAGTTTACAAAGTCTGTGACTTTAATCCATCAACAGCCTTCAGACAAACTAAACGTGCCAACATTTGGATTTCAAAATAAGGGAGGTTTTTCCTGCTGTCTGGTTGGTGAGGAGATTTCTAAAAAACTATAAACATATAGAAATATTATAACAGAAATAACTGCATCTTTGGTCATTTAAGTTAATTTATTTAATTAAATACAATTTCAATAATATTTTTTCTTTGAAATCAGAGTTAAATTATTGTTCTGTTCTGGCTCAGCAAAATTATGGTCAAAAATGTAAATTGTTATAAGGAAAAAGTAAAAAAAAAAAAAAAATGACCACAATCTGTTTCAAATTTAAAAACCCCCCATTAATTTTAAAAAATAAACAAAAATGAGCCATAAAATAATCCACAAATTTATAATAAAGTCTCAAATGTACAAGAAAAGTCAATTATACAAGAGGAAATTATAAATTTGAGGAAAATGGTTTCAAATTTAGACAAATTTACACAGAAAGGTAGAAAACTATAAGAAAATTGTTAGAAATTTTGGAGAAAAACCTCAAACCTTCAAGACTAAAGTCATTACTCAAGTTTTTAAGTGAGTGCTCTTTGTACTCTTAACTAGAAATTTTTGGTTGTCTACTTTTAATTATTAATTTCATAGCACTGCTTTTACATGAGTAGAATTTCTGGCTACTGTACCCACCTCCGATCAAATAATTCAAGTACGCATGAGTAAATTACTGTTATGAATGTTTTCCCCTTCCCTACTCTCTCAGTGGAAAAAAAAAAAAGAAACACTAGAATAAAAATACAAAAAAAATACACATTTTTGTCATTTATGTAAACCATGACAAAAAAAAAAAAAATACTGCAGGACAAAACATGACACTTGATATTTTCTAACCTGTTTGCATACCACCATAGACAGAGAGAGAACCTGAATTAGACAGAGCTCAGAGAGGGAAAGATGAGACAGAAGAGAGGAGCCAAGGAGAGGAAAGTGTTCAGGCAGAGGGTCCAGGAGAGGTGAGAGCAGAGGAAAGAGAGAAGGATGACACCAGTAAAAAGTCCAAACACAGGACGTCTGAGTGGGACCCCAACTGGCCCAATATTCCAACATTCAAGCCTCAGTTGTACAATACTTCAAATGGTAAGTTCCATATGCAAAGTTTCTGTGCAAAATAAAAAAAAGAAATGAATAGCATAAAATTAACATATTCTGGTTACAATAGTGTCATGTGTTTTCTGCCCCCCCCCCGGAAAAATATGTTGCCACCACGCCAAAGTCTTTAAGCCAGAGGAAACGCTGGTTTTTGCCACGATCACTTGCCTGCTCCAGTGTGGACTCAAAATGTCTGTCTGCGTTGGAGTTGGTGTGTTGGCAACATATATGGCAGCCTGTGCCTGTACCTGCATTTTGTCCAGTAAAGTGGAGAAGCAGAGTGTCCTGTGAGTCCTTCAGCTGCACTGATAGCCCTGTTTTCCTTGTTAGCCGAGGAGCTAACAGTATGACTCAGGTGTGAGTGATAACGGGCGGGGAGTTAAATTCCAACATCTATGCGAGGAAAGTAGCTGTCAGAATAGGACCAAAAGTGACAATAATCGAAAGATTTGAATCACAAAGATGACAGAGGTTAACCGAGATTGGAAAACATGACAAAAATGGAGTAAAGATTAACATTATGAAACACAAAAAAAGAAAATTATGTAGACAATCCCAAACTGGAAAATAACTAAACATTATACAGTTGAAACCAGAAGTTTACATATGATAATGTTAATAAGTTAATTTAGAAGAAAAGAAATTGTAAATTTCCAAATAAATGTGGTAAATTAAAGGGGAAAAGTTACAAATTTATTAGAAAAGCTGTAAAAAAAAAAGCATTTCTGTTTAGCATTGGTGCTTCAAATGCTTTTTATTCAGTTACAGTATGTAATATGACACATGATGACATATAACATGATGATATATGGGGGGACAATTCTCTATTTTCTAGGTTGGGGGGACATGTCCCCCTGCCCCCCCCAATCCGATTTACGCCTATGACATGCTGAAAAAAAAATCAAAGTCACCAAGCTGCCCATAGCATAAGACAAATGGAGTGAATGTGTTTTCTACTCATTCAGCAACAACAAAACATGGTGTTTGAGTTGATGAGACAAACAGTCCTTGTTCTCTTGGAACCAATGCATTAACCAGGGGAATAAAAGGTGTGATGAAATGATTTTGTGTCCTCACCTCAGTATTCTGTGGATACTGCTGCTCAAAATTGCCATCCTCGGTCTTCTCCTGATCAACCTTCCTTTGTTGTATTGTCGTCTCTCAGCCAGGTGGATGGGCAGCAGCATCGGTGTCAGCGGTGGCCACATCAACACGTACAGTTGAAACCAGAAGTTTACATACACTATAAATACACATCATTGTTTTTCTCACTGTCTGACATTAAATCAGACTAAACTTTTCCTGTTTAAGGTCAGCTACGGTTACCAAAAAAATATGGCTATTTGCTAAATAATTTTTATATTTTCATTGTTTTTGAGAATTTTTTTCATTACTTTCTTGAAAGTCATAAGTTCACATACATTTCCTTAGTATTTGGTAGCATTGCCTTTAAACTGTGTTACTTTGACCAATCATTATGGGTATCCTTCCACAAGCTTCCCACAATAGTTTGCTAGAATTTTGGCCCATTCCTCCTGACAAAACTGGTGTAACTGAGTCAGGTTTGTAGGCCGCCTTGCTCACACACGTCTTTTCAGCTCTACCCACAAAGTTTCTATGAGATTGAGATCAGGGCTTTGTGATGGTCACTCCATGATACCATCAATTTTGTGAAGTGCAACAGTCCCTCCTGCAGCAAACACCCCTACAACATGATGCTGCCACCCCGTACTTCACATTTGGGATGGCATTCTCAGGCTTGCAAGCTTCCCCTTTTTTTCTCCAGATGTATCAGTGGTCATTATGGCCAAACAGTTCAATTTTAGTTTCATCAGACCACAGGACATGTCTCCAGAGATTGAGGTATTTGTCTCTGTGTGCATTTGCAAACTAATCTTGCTTTTCATGTTGCTTTTGGAGTAATGGCTTCTTCCGCGCTGAGTGGCCTTTCACCCCATGTCGATACAGGACTTGTTTCATTGTGGATGATGACACTTTTACCAGCTTCAGCCGGCACAAAAAATGAAAAGTATAGTTTGATTTAATGTCAGACAATGAGGAAAAAAGGTTATGTGTCTTTTTATACAGTGTATGTAAACTTTTGGTTTCAACTGTATGTAACATTTCAAAAGACTGACATGCACTCTTTAAAATCAAGTAAGTGAATGGAGCTGTAATGCATTCAGTGGCCAAAAGGTGTCACTAAAACTGAAGTTTCCAAAAGTTCCCTTGAATACCTTGTAGAGGGTAAAAGGGAAAGGATGTGGAGGTGAGGCACGAGCATAGGTCAACACAGATTCTTTATTGAACCGTCTATCATATATACAGCCTGAGACCCCAGCGTGGGTGCTGGGGCCATGAAAAGCCTAGTCTGGAAAAGCTTTGCCTCAGTTCCTCTGCGCTCTCTTATATAGCTTTATTGACCTGCGCGTAGGAACTGAGGCTGGCGCATATTCATTAGGTCTGACAAAGGCCGTGAGTGGCAAGATTATATTAACACGTTATATACAAAAGCACTGTGTGGCACTATTAACATAACACATGTTACCTTCCTACCATACATTCGCCTCCCTGTGCTGTTGTCTAAAGTAGCAGGAGACGGAGGCGTCTTACAGTCTGGTGTAATTAACCTTGTGGGGTGCTACCCCCCTCAGTCTATTGTTCAGCCCGTCTGCTTCTGGGTGAGAAATAATGTCCATCTGCGGTGTGCTGGCGTCGCCACAACCTTTAACTTTTAAACACATGAAATCTTTTAAGATAACCCACAATATTACAATCTTACCAAATGGAAAAATGAATTGCAGATGACAATGTAATCAACATTTACTGAGTTGCGGTAAAGAAATATCAATATCAACCTCAGCGAAGCAGTGCACATTTTATTTTCTGTGGACTGTATGTGGAGGAGATGCTACTCCATCCACGTAGGAAGACAATCAGGAAAGATTCCTTGTGTTTTGACTGATACTGGTATATGGTCATTTGTTTTCCTCATTGTCCAGCAGCGATGTTTAGAACAGACAAAATACATACCCCAGAGCATCATGATTAATATTTTTACAGTTTAACAGATATGATAGATTGACCAGCTCCTGCTTCCTGCATCACAAGATGTTCATGTGGAACAGGCCACAGGCAAAGTTATGAAGTGAAAGCAGTTCATATCCATCCCATCTTGATGCTGGTTTTGACCAACGTTATCTCTACTCGCAGAGATAGCAAAAAACGTGACGACCTAATAGTATTGAATGCAAAAGACGCAACAGACTTACACAAATGGTCCCCCCCAGTATACAACTAGGACAATATCAGTCGCTACGGAGGGTGACAATATGTATGGGTACATATTCATACCATGTAGGGTAACTAAATAGACGGTTATGCTGTTTATTACATCTAGCTACAATGCTCTGCACTGTGTATATATATTTATATATTTATGTGTCCATATGTATATTCACTGCTCTTATTTTTTCTTATCTTCTTAATTATTGCTCTGAGTGTTGCTATTCCTGTGCTGTTACAATCCTGGAATTTCCCCATTGTGGGACTAATAAAGGCTTATCTTATCTTATCTTATCTTATAGGCCTCAGTATATAGTCTTAATAATAGAAAGGCCTTTAAAAAGGGAAATGAACTTTAAACACTTGATAAAAACTTATTCTACAGATGTAGATGATGATGGGATCATAGAGAAGGTTCATGAAGTTAAACAATGCTTTTTATTAACGTGATACTGATAACCATAATAACATCATCACCAAGCTTGACAATGATTTATGCTGATCATGGCTGTCAGACTGATGCACGTTTTCCAGTAACATTGATGAGGGTATAATCAGGTCAGCCCCGTCAGTGTGAAAACTCATTCTTCTGCGTGTTAATCCGCCAACTGACTTCAGTCTGTAGCAGTCTTGTTGCTACTGCTCCCACTAGGGGTGTTTTTTTTTTTTTTCTGAACGGAGAATATCCTTTCATAAGCCGGACTCTATCAGCTCAGTTGGTCCTAATCTGTTCAGTATGTGGAGCAATTTAGATTGGGTAGCCAGGCTTTGGCCCCTAATCCTTGGATCACTCCAGGGCAAATGGCTGCCTACACTTAAAGATGACCCCATCTCTCTGTCTCTATTATGTTCTTTTATTTCTTCTTGTTCATGTTTTTGTTAACTCTTGATCTCTGGTCTGGTTGGAAGAATGAATACAGACAAGGAAAGGTGGAAAAGAAAGGCTTCTGACACAAGATACAGATGATAAAGACTGACAAAAAGTTACCCAGTGATGCTCATAGGTCACCCATCCACCTTTTGCCCAAGATTTTTTTCTTCCCAAAGCTGGCCCCTTCCTCAGATAAATGTCTCACCTTTCCCCAACTACTGTCCTGCTATCTTTGGGAAGCTAGTGCTGTACAGCTCTATGGTTCGTGGGAAAAACGTTGACAGGACACAGTGTTGGTGTTACAGTGATAACCCGCATGTCACTTCAAGATACTGCCGGCGGCTCTCCATAAACCCATGCCTTTGTCTACTGTCAGTGTCACCGTCACAGCTAAACGTCTCTGACTGCACAGCTCATCTCCAAAGAGAGGTGTCATCCCAGAGATTTATCACCCTGCACGTGACCCAGTCTCCTAGCTAGTCCACTTGAGGTGCCAAAGTGGACTCACTGTGATTCACGGTTATGCATGTGTTTACAGTAGAACTGTTTGGGAGCGTACTTGTGTGACATGCTTGTGAGGACACGTTTACATTTTTGCCCACAGAAAGGAGATTTGCAAAAAAAAAGGCCTGCTGTCTGTTGACTTAATTGATTTAGGAGACCGTAGGGCTTATATTTTCACATCCAAAAATTGTAGATGGAGACATCCTTTTGTTTCCCTCAGAACCTGCAAAAACAAAACACTATTCAAACACATGGAAAGTAACAGCTGAGTTGAGGAGTTCTAGACATCTGAGTACTATTCTGTCCACCTTGTACTCACTGTAAAAAGAATTCAAGTTAAGAATTTTTCAGTGGTTATCTCTGTCACCTCACAGCTAGAAGGTTCCCAGTTGGAATCCCTTGATAAGCAAAGACGTATTTGTGTGGAGTTTGCATGTTCTCCCTATGTCTGTGTGAGTTTCCTGACTCAGCTCAAAGATATGTCCGTTAGGTTAACTGGTGAAATCCCTAAATTATCCAGAGATAGGATTAAGCGTGTGTTGGCCACATGATGAACCGGTGCCTCTCCATATAAAGCTGGAACAAGTTTCAGCTCACAGTCCTGACCTGGATAAGCAGTTATAAAAATGATTAACAGTCATTTAGATTATAGAAAAATAATGCCATTATTTGGATTTCAACAATGAATAAGCACCTAACATTGTGTGGACATCTAGGGCCATATTGCAACAACACAGTCCATAATCAGTTCTCACCAGTGTTGGGTAAGTTACTAAAAAATAGTAACTAGTTACAGTTACTAGTTACTTCTTTTCAAAAGTACTGAGTTACATTTGAGTTACTGCATGATTTGATTAAAGTAACTAGTTACTTGGAAAAGTAACTTTCACGTTACTTTTAGATGCATACTTAAATCATCGTGCACACACAGCAAGATCAAGGGCCCCTTGTTCTCATCAGAAAAAAAGAAGAAAAAGAAAACTGATGAGAAAAAAGTCTCATCTTACAAAGAAAAAATGTCTCAGATTTACATAAACTATTGTAATCAGTAGAAAGTCAGAAATTTAATAGAAATAATGCTGTAAATTCACAGAGAAAATTTTGGACCCCTTGGTGGGCCGTTTTTGGCCCACGAGCCATATGTTTGACACCCCTGGACCAGCGCATTAAAAATGCATATTTAGAGTATTTATGTCCATGAAATAGCTGCATATCACAACAGCATGTAACTGAATGAGATAAAATAAAACAGAAAGCACAGATAAATGAAAGTTCACCGCTTACAAGAAGCTGTTCTTTACTGCAACAAACTGAGTCACTTTTTCTCTGTGCGGAAGAAAATTTACACACAGTTACTTACACAACTAATACATTTACACAACTACGGACAAATGTAAGCTTCTTGCTCACAAAATACTCATGTTTAACCACAGAGGTAGGAGCTGTTTGGGGGTCACTCGCCGCTCAGACAACAGGTGATCAGGGCTCCATATGGGAAGTCGCCACAGCATTTCTTCCCACTGCGGGACAGGAAACCAACCCGCCGCGGAGGAGACTGACGGCTGTGCCAGCTATGGTGGGGTCAGTTTATCTGCGCTAAAATATACAGTATATCCAGATTAATAAAACGAGTAACGCATCTGATCAGATTTCAGTAGCTGTAACACATTACTGAATTTTTAAACAGTAATTTTGTTACAGAGCACGTTACTGCAAAAGCAGTGGCGTTACAGTAATGCGTTACTTTGTAATGCTTTACTTTGTTACGCTGTTCCTTTGTTACTTTGTAACACGTTACTCCCAACACTGGTTCTCACTGATGCAGAACACATTTATGGAAATTTCCAAGTTCATTTCCTTATCACAGTGACATAAAACAAATTTTCCGCAGGGTGCAAAGTGTAAAGGAAGCTGGTCTAGTTATTCAGAGGTGTGTTTCATATACTGTAATTGTAAGGGAAATTAGTTATAAGGTACAAAGATTATTCAATTTATACCTATAGGTGTGTGTGGAAACAAAGGTTTGCTTCAGGTCCATGCGCACACTGGGAAAAAACTCATTTTGGGGGCACCAGTTCAAAACTTTTATTAATAGCTAATCTTTATACCTTCAATCAATCAGTCTCAAATATTTGTGAATTCTCCTGGGTGACTTCAGAAACAGACACAGGGAAAAGAAATTAACAGAAACTTCCATATACTGTTCACATTTTTAATGATCAGACTCCGATTAAATGACATTAGATTCAGTGGACTTGCTGGTAAGGTGAAAAGATCAAGTATCAAGATAAGATAAGATAAGATAAGATAAGATAAGCCTTTATTAGTCCCACAACGGGGAAATTCCAGGATTGCAACAGCACAGGGATAGCAACACTCAGAGCAACAATCAGAAGGCAAGAAAAAAAACAAGCAAGCAAGAGCAGAATCAGAATCAGAATCAGAATCAGAATCAGAATCAGGTTTATTGCCATTGTTCATGTAGTACACAAACTAGGAATTTGTCTCGGTGCAATGCTGCAACATTAAACATGATAAGATAAAAGAAATAAACTATACATGCAATAAGTGTAGAATAAGAGTAAGTGATACTGGTCAGCAGTTAAAATATATTAGCGAGCAGCAGATACTGTGGAGAACTATATAGTGCAGTCGGTAATGCAGGAAGAAAACAGTGATGATTGACATGAGTCTGGTTGAGCTGCTGTACGTAGTGCACGAGAGTCAATAAGTCACTTAGTGTTCAGCAGTCTGATGGCAGAGGGGAAGAAGCTGTTCATGTGACGGGAGGTTTTAGTCTGGATGGACCGAAGTCTTCTACCAGAGGGGAGGGGGGCAAACAGTACGTGACCAGGGTGTGAGGGATCGGCTATGATCCGGCCAGCACGCCTCCGGGTCCTGGAGATGTACAGATCCTGGAGAGATGGGAGCTTGCAGCCGATCACCTTCTCAGCAGTGCGCACGACGCGCTGCAGCCTTAGTCTGTCCCTGGCAGTGGCTCCTGCATACCACACGGTTATGGAGGTGGTGAGGATGGACTCGATGATGGCTGTGTAGAACTGCACTAACATCTTGGTGGGTAGCTTGAGCTTCCTCAGCTGCCGCAGGAAGAACATCCTCTGCTGGGCTTTTTTGATGAGTGAGCTGATGGTCGGCTCCCATTTGAGGTCCCTGGTGATGGTAGTGCCTAGGAAGCGGAAGGAATCAGCAGTGGTGATGGGAGAGCCTGAGAGGGTGAGGGGGGGCAGAGGGGTAGTGACTTTCCTGAAGTCTACAATCATCTCCACTGTCTTCAGAGCGTTCAGCTGCAGGTTGTTATTGTTGCACCAGGACGCCAGCTGGGCCACCTCTCTCCTGTAGGCGGACTCGTCGCCGTTGGAGATGAGCCCGATGAGGGTGGTGTCGTCCGCAAACTTGATCAACTTGACAGACTGGTGGCTGGAGGTGCAGGAGTTGGTGTAAAGGGAGAAGAGTAGGGGGGAAAGTACACAGCCCTGGGGTGATCCGGTGCTGATGCTAGTAGAGTCTGAGACAGTCTTTCCCAGCCGCACATGCTGCCATAGCCGCATTAGCTGCAGCAGCTAATATACATATGTACATATTACTATAAAATATATATATACACACACACACACAGACACACAGTGCAGAGCATTGTAGCTAGATGGAATAAATATGTAAATATATAAACACCCACAGTACGGAGCATTGCAGCTAGGTGGAATAAATGTGCAAGTATATAAACACCTACAGTACGGAGCAATGTAGCTAGATGGAATAATATGTAGATATATAAAAACACAGTGCGGAGCATTGTAGCTAGATGGAATAAATATATAGATATATAAATATAAACACACCCAGTGCTGAGCATTGTAGCTAGATGGAATAAATATGTAAATATATAAACACACACAGTGCAGAGCATTGTTGCTAGATGGGATGAAACAGCATAACCGTCTACTTAGTTATCCTACATGGTATGATTATGTGCCCATACATATTCTCACCCTCCATAGCGACCGGTATGTTCCTAGTTGTATGCCGGAGAGGACCATTGTGTAAGTCTATTGCATCTTTTGCATTCAAGAAACTATTAGTTTGTTACGTCTTTTTGCTATCTCTGCGAGCAGCCCTGCTTAGGTTGTACAGTCTGACAGCCGTTGGTAGGAAGGACCTACGAAACCTCTCGGTTGTGCACCTGGGATGATGTAGTCTGCTGCTAAATGAGCTCCTCAGTGCATCCAGTATGTCCTGCATAGGGTGGAACTCGGACTCCAGCAGAGATGACAGTTTAGCCACCGTCCTTCTCTCTCCTATCTCCTCCATCGGATCAAGGCGCTGCCCCAGGACAGAGCTAGCTTTCTTAATCAGTTTGTTCAGTCTCTTCCTATCGGCTGCAGTAATGCCACTGCCCCAGCAGACCACTCCAAAAGTGATGGCTGATGCCACCACCGTGTCATAGAATGACTTCAGCAGCGCCCCTTGTACACCAAAAGACCTGAGTCTCCTCAGCAGGAACAGCCTGCACTGTCCCTTCTTGTAGAGTGCGTCAGTATTTTGTGACCAGTCTAGTTTATTGTTCAGATGAACACCCAGGTACTTATAGGATGTCACCATCTCGATGTCTGTTCCCTGTATATTTACTGGTGCTGTGAGGGGCTGCCCATGCCTGCGGCAGTCCACCACCAGCTCCTTAGTTTTCCTCGCGTTGATCTGGAGGCAGTTCCGATGGCACCAGTCCACGAAGTCCTGGATAAGCCCTCTGTACTCAGCTTCATCTCCGTTGGAGATGAGACCAACGATCGCAGAGTCATCAGAGAACTTCTGTAGATGGCAGTGTGTTGTGTTGTGTGAGAAGTCCGCAGTATAAAGAGTGAACAGGAAGGGAGCCAGCACCGTTCCCTGGGGGGCCCCCGTGCTACTGATGATCGTGTCGGAAACACAGTCCCGGGTTCTCACAAACTGAGGCCGGTTCATGAGGTAGTCCAGGATCCATGATGACAGGTGCTAGTCCACCCCTGCGCGCAGCAGCTTGTCCTTCAGGATCATCGGTTGGATGGTGTTGAAAGCACTGGAGAAGTCAAAGAACATGATCCTCACCATATTCCCGGGCTTCTCCAGGTGGGACAGAGAACGGTGAAGGAGGAAGATCACCGCATCCTCCACCCCAATGCCATGCTGGTAGGCGAACTGGAGTGGATCCATCGCTGGTTCCACCAGGGGGCGGAGATGAGCAAGGAGCAGTCTCTCCAGGGTCTTCATCAAGTGGGACGTCAAGGCCACCGGTCTGTAGCTGTTCAGGTCTTTGGGGTGGGAAGTTTTTGGTACAGGTACCACACAAGATGTTTTCCACAGCTGTGGTACCCTCCCCAGTTTCAGGCTCATGTTGAAGATATACGTCACAATCCCACAAGGATTATCAAGCATCACATTCAACTTGTAACTGATTAGTGAGCAAAAGAGTGTAATCACATTTGTGGAACCAAAGAAACCTTAGTGCAAATTTGTAACTGTGATGAAAATGGAGACTGAAATAACTGTAACCAAAATATGAAGAAAATTGGACGCTGTGGAGAGCGTGAAATGAAGAGGCTGAATTTATTTCTCAATTCAGGTTTATTAACAATCACGTGTCTCCAACATCTTCTCAAACAGAAAGAGAACTAACTTCCCACATCTCCCCTTTTTATACCCGGGACATCAGAGTACAGAATCACATTGTCACTCACTCCCCAGAGACAATACATCACCCCCCCAGGTCCTCTCTTCTCCACCTAAACCCTGGTGGTCAGGAAGTCTTCTCAGAGCCATTTCTAAAGACACATTTCACACCCTCCTGTCATCCCCAGGAGGTCCAGACATATTGTTCCTTCTAAGACGTGAGGTAACAGTGATATACATATGCAGCCTAAGCATCTCAAAAGTAATATACATATGCAGCTTAAGCATCTCAAATATGTGTGCCACAACACAAACTTTATGAAGACAATTATAAAAGCTAATTATGTGGAAAAAGAAATTCTGGGTTACTCTAAAAAGTAAAAACAGAATTTAGTGAAAAGAGGGATACTATTTCTCTTTAATTCTATAGCTCCGATCAGAGTTATGAACTAGTTTTAAACCTGAGATAAATTATGACATACCTTAAGGCGACGGACATCACATTACTCAGCAGATGAAACAAAGGAATCTTGCTCATGTGACCTTTGCGTTGGCTTCTAGCTGGATCCTCCACTGAAGCTTTATTTGATAATACTGGAAATTATCTTGCAGCAGATAATTTCTTCCCAGGGGCAAACAGTCAAGAGCTGAGATCCAACAATGATGATGAGAGGCTGCTGCTGGCCGCTGAAGCAGTATGTCATGGGGACAACACGAGAGAGTTTTTCAGTGGCTCTCTCGGGGTCCAAATAAATTGGATATAGCTCACCGTCTGATCAAGGTCACAGAATTGGAGTGACAAAATTAATTAAAAAAAAAAAATTATTCAAGCCCCAAAATCCAAGTTCTTCAGATGTCATGGTGATTGGCAAAAACAGCTTCCAGTGTGAGAAAAAAATGATCAGTCCACTTTAAAACACAGTGAGTTAAGAAAAATTAGTAGAAAAGTTTAACAGAATAGAATAGAAAAAAAAAATCTGAGAACACGGAGTTTCACTCCATATAAAAGAGAAGTTTGAGCTCAAAACAGAAGAAAAAGTATTTTCCCCAGACGTTTAAAGGAAAGAGAGAATTCAAGACAGGACACACAGACAACTTAGAAAAACTCAGAAAGGAACAATTGCCTGAACTATCACATTCCTCACTTAAACCAAATAGTTTTTTTAGGAGAAAATCTTGACTGACATGAAAGGGAACTAATTGTCTCCCATTGCGGGAGAACTGAATGAACTCTGGTTCAGTAAAAAAGCAGTCCTTTGTCTGTAACCGACCAATAGAATGAAAGGAGTTGTTGTACAACAGAGACTGGCTGGTGATTGGCTGAGCCAGTCAGATGACTTGAGTAAGCTTTTCCAATAGGATGAAACGCATATTGATTAAAATGAAAATTCACTTGATGTATATAAGCTAAACTAACTTCAGTGATTCATGACTAATTTTCATTCTTGCTACATTAAACATACACTTTCATAAACTTGTCCATCTATAATTAACATGCATTAGAATAAGGTTCATTTAAGCATTTTCAAACATGCAATACATTTAAACCAATGATAAATGAAATATTTCAAAACAGAATGGTATGTCAGAGTCCCGCTTGATTTTCCAGGGTGTCCTGAAAAAGAAAATAATCTGAGGATTCAGAGTTTTTGTTAAAAGGAAGTCATTTCATGCATTAACCACAGTTCAGCTTGCAGGGGCAACAGCAAACATATTCTGGAGTTGTCCACCAGGGTGTAATGTTAAGCTATGGATAATTCCTAGAGACCTGTGGAATGTGGTCCAAGGTATATGGAAGGTTTCAAACAGTTCTTGAAGCATAAAACTGCCTGGTTGGGGAGGAAATTCCGGGATTTATGATTGCAGACTAATCTGCTCCTGGCATGAAATGGGATCCATATCGTCCCTTTCACCATGGAATGTGTTTTCAAACTGTGGTTCTTAGGTGAAGGAAACAATTCTTGACCAGACTTTTGGGTGAAACAATTTCTTTCAGGTGAAGAGTGATTTTATAGATTGGAGCCAAAGGGATTGACACTACATAATCCGATCCAAAGTGCTCCTGTCCATCCCTTTAATGCACAGAGGCACATTATCTAAAGTGAACTCTGATCATGACAACTTGTTTAATAAGATGGGTTTTGCGCTGACCAAAGGGCATACGTGTCAGTAAAAATCCACGCAATAGCAACATTGCTTGGTAACAAAGAAGACACCAATCACACTTGATGCCCAGTTAGTTATTTTATACAGAACAAAGGGGTAAGAGATAATACTGGGCTAAATGATTTAAAGTACAGCACAAAGATGCAACATACAGACATGAATGGGTTTGAAACTTCAGCAAAAGAGGATGATGCCTGTGCAAACTTTCATAAAATTGAAGGATCATTAACGGTGGCGCAGAAGTTGCTCCAGGCCCGTGGGGAGATGGAATGCTCCTTCTCTTGTTGCTTTTGCCAACCAAAGGTCTTCCCCATCTTGTGCAGGGGTCTGATGATGTTTGTGGCTCTCTGTCCCAGTGTAGCGTCCCGTCCGCCACTGACCCCCGGCATAAAACGAGCCCAGTCTTGGTGGCTTGTGGGCTTGGAGGATATGCAGCTGCAGGCAAATGTGGACACATCTCCTGTCTCTCTCGGGAGTTACTGTGAAAAGTAAAACACTGTTCATTCATTCCTTCATTCCCCTAAAACATATTAATGCCTAATAACAAACATGTGGATGGAATAAAAATCTTCAGACTGACATGCCTGTACATTGGATCCACACCGGAATGCACACATCCTCCCTGTTCATTCATTCATTCATTCGCCTAAAAAATCCTACATTAATGCCTAATCTATAGACTCCAATGGTAAGTCTGCAATTAAAATGAGAATATGGATGGAAAATAAAACTATTTATTGTATCATCATCATATAAATAAAATGACGGGCGATTATATCATGGCTGTTACGACTCTCTCCATTAAAATAACAGAAAATCCCAGCACTGCTGTTTCCTCATGAGCTCCGGAGCTGCACGATTTCAAAACACACCACTGAAATAGCATTTAACAGCTTCTGACAGCAGACCTCCTTTTTCCTGATCAAAAGCACATTGGCAGAACATGCACCATAATATCATTGTGCATGCCACCACACCTCTTTGAAACGACTCTCCTCCTCCCAGCACAAAGCAGGCACACTGTCTACTGGTAATTCAATGGTGTAAAGCAAAGCATAAAAAACAGACAATGCGCTGACAGAAACTAACACAAACACTGACCTACAGCAGGAGGTCTGGCACAAATGTTCACTGATGACCATCAAAATAGGGCCCTTAACATTTCTAATGTTCAAATTCCAGTGACATAGGCGATCCCTTAAGAATTTTTGGATTAGCTGACATGGATTTAATTTGGACTGAATAAAGTTCAATAACAGTGGTTCCCACAATTCTTGTTTGCCATGATGATGGACAGGCTGACAGACGAGGTCAGGTATGATTCTCCGTAGATGAGGATGTTTGCTTAACAACATTGTGATCTGCAGTGAGAGTAGCAAACAGGTGGAAGAAAACCTGAAGCGGTGAAGGTGTCATGATCTGAGCACGGGGGGATTCCACTGTGCTCGGTCTCTTTGCTTTTATTTCATATTTGTATTGTGTTGTAGTTCTGAGTTCTAATCCCTGCTATTTTATCTTTGGTTGGTTTTACATATTCTGTATTGTTTCTTTGTATGATTGATTTTCCTGTTTTTGTTCATTGTAATTTTATTTACATATTTGGGTTTACTTGTCTTTATTTTGTTGTCACACATTATTTGTATTCTGTTGTGTTCTTTCTCTCCCTCTCCGGAGCTGCAGCTGTCAGTGGCACTTCCAGGCTTGTTGCTTTGCCGTGGGTGGTGCTCCTGTCAGCTGCCAGTCCCGTCTTCTCCCTGGCATTACTCCCAGTTGACCCCAGTTGGTCTTGATTGTCATCTCCTGCCCACTCATGTGAGCCACACCTGCAACCATTTGTGTCTATTGGTTTTGTATCCTATTTAAGGCGATTGTTTCTTTCACTTTTTGCTGAAGTCTAATAGGTCATTTGGCATCGGAACTCTGTCCCTGTTCCGATGCTCGTTTCTACGTGATAACTGTTCTCTTCTCGCCATCCTGCTCGTAAGTTTTGTTTTGTGCACTGTTTGGTTTTTTTTGTGTGTGTTTGTGCACTGTTTGGACTTTTTGTGTTTTCAATAAATATCACAAACTAGCAGTCCAGTGTCTGGGTCTTCCTCTCTGCCCCGCAGGGTCCAATTCATGACAGAAGGTACGCAGAGAAGAGGAATGAAAGTCAGTAGAAGCAAGACTGAAAACATGAGTGTGAATGAGAGGGAGGCAGGTGTAATGTAAAAATGGAAAGAGCAGAGGTAGTGAACTGAGGTCAACCAACCAAAACAATGGATGGTGCACAAGAGAGGTGAAGAAGAGAGTGCAGGCAGGGTGGAGTAGATGGAGACCAGTGTCAGGGGTGATTTGCAACAGAAGGATAGCAACTAGAGTGAAAGAGAAGATTTACAAGACTGTAGTGAGACCTGCTATGATGTATGGTTTGGAGATGGTGGTGCTGACAAAAAGACAGGAGATGGAGCTAGAGGTGGCAGAGTTGAAGATGCTAAGATTCTCATTGGCAGTGTATAGGAAGGACATGATTATAAACAAGTATATCAGAGGGAAAGCTCAAGTTGAGCAGTTTGGAGACAAAGTAAGAGAGGCAAAGCTAAGATGGTTTGGACATGTGCAGAGGAGGGATAGTGGATATATTGGACAAAGGATGTTGAAGATGGAGCTGCTGGGCAGGAGGAAAAGAGGAAGACCACAGAGAAGATTCATGGATGTAGTGAAGGAGAACATGGAGAGGGTTGGCGTTACAGAGGAAAATGCAAGGGATAGGGTGAGATGGAGGCAGATGATCCGCTGTGGTAACCCTTAAAGGGAGCAGCTGAAAGAAACAGCAGCAGCTTGTAACGTACTTACTATCATGTCTGCTCATACTGCATGCAGAATTCTGTATGTGTAATAATGCTGTAGCCTAGCAGTGTTAATAGAGAGTTAGTAGAGTTAAACATCATGCAACACTTTTCAGTCTGATGATTATAAGAAGTTTTAGCATCTATAACAACCATGAATCACAACTTATGTGCCCTTGAGCAAGAACTGCTACAAGCCTAGTTCCCACATGTAAATGTTTGTCTCTGTGTGAGGGAGCGTGTTATGAAACATGCATATTTAAAAAATTAAAGTTTTCTTTCCAGTTATTAATTAACAGAAATCCCAAGCTCTCAGACCTGTTCCAACAGCCAAACCCAGAAGCTCAGTCGTCAAACCTCTCTGCTTTTCCATTTCTTTTCACCATAGTAACGCCTGCCGAGAGTCCTCAGTGAAATCTTTTGTCATTTGTGAAATTGCAACATGCACCAGTCCTCACGCACATCACAACTTGTTAACACCTGAGGCTCACACTCATCATACACCTATGGGTGTAATTAAATGCAGCAGTTATTGCCATTACAGATGGTGATGACTGCATCTATTTATGAGAGCAGCTGGATGGTTCCCAGCAACACAATCACAAATAAATCACAGCAAATATCTTTTTGCAACAATAGTGCGTTGGCGTTGAATCAGAGGAGTTATATTGGAACAAAGGCTCATAAAAATATCACGCACTTGGCAGCAGAACTACTTTGGGTAACAGTCAGTTTTAAATTTAGCTCACTTTCAGTCAAGGTGAACTAGAATAGAGTCGTAAACATTAAGTTATAGGGCAATTTTCAGTTCCCTGTCCCCCGTTATGGTATGTACTGTATGTAGTGAACAGCATGAGTACTGGCATGGTGTTCACTTAGACTGCAGCTTAAAATCAGATGTTTAAACAGACAGAGTAATAACTGATAGTTATACAGTTAGGCCCAGAAATATTTGGACAGTGACACAATCTTCATGATTTGGGCTCTGCATGCCACCACATTGGATTTGAAATGAAACAACTACAATGGAATTGAAGTGCAGACTTTAAGGTTTAATTCAAGGGGTTGAACAGAAATATATGATTAAACATGTAGGAATTGTAGCTATTTTGATACAAACGCTCCTCATTTCAGGGGCTCAAAAGTAATTGGACAAATAAACATAACCCTAAGCAAAATGTTACTTTTCAATATTTTGTTGAGAATCCTTTGCAGGCAATGACTGCCTGAAGTCTGGAACCCATGGACATCACCAAACGCTGGGTTTCCTCCTTTGTGATGCTTTGCCAGGCCTTTACTGCAGCTGTCTTCAGTTATTGCTTGTTTGTGGGTCTTTCTGCCTTAAGTTTTGTCTTGAGCAAGTGAAATGCGTGCTCGATTGGGTTGAGATCTGGTGATTGACTCAGTCATTACAGAATATTCCACTTCGTTGCGTTAAAAAACTCCTGGGTTGCTTTTGCAGTATGTATTGGATCATTGGTGAAGCGCTGTCCAATCAACTTTGCTGCATTTGGCTGAATCTGAGCAGAAAATATATCCCTATACACTTCAGAATTCATCCGGCTGCTTCTGTCTTTTGTCACATCATCAATAAACACAAGTGACCCAGTGCCATTGGAAGCCATGCATGTCCATGCCATCACACTGCCTCCACCATGTTTTACAGAAGTTGTAGTGCTTTGGATCATGAGCTGTTCCACTTCTTTTCCAAACTTTCTTCTTCCCCTCATTCTGGTACAGGTTGATCTTAGTTTCATCTGTCCAAAGAATGCTGTTCCAGAACTGGGCTGGCTTCTTCAGATGTTTTTTGGCAAAGTCAATTCTGGCCTTTCTATTTTTGAGGCTGATTCATGGTTTGCACCTTGTGGTGAATCCTTTGTATTTACTCTCATGAAGTCTTCTCTTTATGGTAGACTTAGATACTAATACACCTACTTCCTGGAGAGTGTTCTTCACTTGAGTGGATGTTGTGAAGGGGTTGTTCTTCACCATGGAAAGGATTCTGTGATCATCCACCACTGTTGTCTTCCGTGGACGTCCAGGCCTTTTTGAGTTCCCAAGCTCACCAGTGCACTCTTTTTTTCTCAGAATGTACCAAACTGTTGATTTGGCCACTCCTAACATTTCTGCTATCTCGCTGATGGATTTCTTCTTTTTTTTCAGCCTCAGGATGGTCTATTTCACCTCCATTGAGAGCTCCTTTGACCGCATGTTGTGTGTTCACAGCAACAGCTTCCAAATGCAAATGCCACACCTGGAATCAACTCCAGACCTTTTAACTGCTTAATTGATGACAGGTTAACGAGGGAAAAGCCCATGCAGCCTTGTTATTTTTATTTTGCAGCCTTCTGAGTCAATTGTCCAATTACTTTTGGTCCCTTGAAAAAGAGGCGGCTACGTATTAAAGAGCTGTAATTCCTAAACCCTTGCTCCAATTTGGATGTGAATACTCTCAAATTACAGCTGAGAGTCTGCACTTTAAGCCCACATTGATTATATAATTGTATCCTGAATATGTTTTCGTAAACAGCTAAAAAAACAAAACTTGTATCACTGTCCAAATATTTTTGGGCCTAACTGTATAATTCATCTGTCTGCCTGGCTCTACAGATGCACAGTAGTCTATATGGACAAATTAGCAAATCCGGCTTGCATTGTACAGTATAATACATGTTCATATTAAGATTTGTACATTGCCCCTTCTTCTTTCAGCTGATCCCTTTAGGGGTCTGCCTCCATCTGCCCAGTGTCTTTGTCTGTAACACCAGTCCTCTCTATGTCCTCCTTCACTACATCCATGAATCTTCTCTGTGGTCTTCCTTGTTTGATCCTTAATTATATCCACTATCCCTCCTCTGCTCATGTCTAAACAGTCTTAGTCTTGCCTCTCTTACTTTGTCTCCATACCGCTCAACCTGAGCTGTCCCTCTGATATACTCATTCATTTCTAATCCTGTCCCTCCTAGTCACACCCTGTGAGAATCTTAGCATCTTCAGCTCTGCACCACCAGCACCATCTCCTACCTTTTGTCAGTACCACTGTCTCCAAACCATACATCATAGAAGGTCTCACTGCTGTCTTGTGAATCTTCTCTTTCACTCTAGCTGCTACCGTTCTGTCACAAATCACCCCTGACACTCGTCTCCACCCACTCCATCCTGCCTGCATTCTCTTCTTCATCTCTCTTGTGCACCGTCCATTGCATTGGATGGTTGACCCCAGGTATTTAAACTCACACACCTTCACTACCTCTACTTCTTGCATCTTCACCATTCCACCTGGTGCTCTCTCATTCATACACATGTTGTCTGTGTATCTCTTCCCCTTGCTCCCTACTCTCACTACAGATCACAATGTTGTCTGAAAACATCATAGTCTATGGAGACTCCTGCCTGATCTTGTCTGTCAGCCTGTCCATCACCATAGCAAACAAGAAGGGGCTCTGGACCGAGCCCTGATGTAATCCCACCCCCATCTTGAATCCATCTGTCACTTCTACAGCACACCTCACCACAGTCTCACTGTCCTCATACACACGTGGACAAAATTGTTGGTTCCCCTCTGTTAATGAAAGAAAAACCCACAATGGTCACTGAAATAACTTGAATCTGACAAAAGTGGTAATAAATAAAAATTCTGTGAAAATTAACCAATGAAAATCAGACAATGCTTTTGAATTGTGGTTCAACAGAATTATTTTAAAAAACAAACTCATGAAACAGGCCTGGACAAAAATGATGATACCCTTAACTTAATATTTTGTTGCACAACCTTTTGAGGCAATCACTGCAATCAAACGATTTCTGTAACTGTCAATGAGACTTCTGCACCTTCTCAGCAGGTATTTTGGCCCACTCCTCATGAGCAAACTGCTCCAGTTGTCTCAGGTTTCAAGGGTGCCTTCTCCAGACGGCATGTTTCAGCTTCTTCCACAGATGTTCAATAGGATTTAAATCAGGGCTCATAGAAGGCCACTTTAGAATAGTCCAATGTTTCGCTCTTAGCCATTCTTGGTTGTTTTTAGCTGTGTGTTTTGGGTCATTATCCTGTTGCAAGACCCATGACCTGCGACTGAGACCAAGCTGTCTGACACTGGGCAGCACATTTCTCTCTAGAATACCTTGATAGTCTTGAGATTTCATTGTACCCTGCACAGATTCAAGACCCCCTGTGCCAGACGCAGCAAAGCAGCCCCAAAACATAACAGAACCTCCTCCATGTTTCACAGTAGGGACAGTGTTCTTTTCTTGGTATGCTTCATTTTTGCGTCTGTGAACATAGAGCTGATGTGCCTTGCCAAAAAGTTCCATTTTTGTCTCGTCTGTCCGTAGGACATTCTCCCAGAAGCTTTGTAGCTTGTCAACATGCAGTTTGGCAGATTTCAGTCTGGCTTTTTTATGATTTGTTTTCAATAGTTGGTGTCCTCCTTGGTCGTCTCCCATGAAGTCCACTTTGGCTCAAACAACGACGGATGGTGCGATCTGACACTGATGTACCTTGACATTGGAGTTCACCATGAATGTGTTTAGAGGTTGTTCTGGGCTCTTTTGTTACCATTCGTATTATCCGTCTCCTCCTGCGGCCACGTCCAGGGAGGTTGGCTACAGTCCCGTGGATCTTAAATTTCTGAATAATATGTGCAACTGTAGTCACAGGAACATCAAGCTGCTTGGAGATGGTCTTATAGCCTTTACCTTTAACATGCTTGTCTATAATTTTCTTTCTAATCTCCTGAGACAACTCTCTCCTTTGCTTCCTCTGGTCCATGTTTAGTGTGGTACGCACCATGATACCAAACAGCACAGTGACTACTTGTCACCCTTTAAATAGGCCAACTGACTGATTACAAGTTTGTAGACACCTGTGATGTTAATTAGAGGACACATCTTGGTTGAACATGTCCCTATGGTCACATTATTTTCAATCTTTTCTAGGGGTACCATCATTTTTGTCCAGGCCTGTTTCATGAGTTTGTTTTTTAAAATAATTCTGTTGAACCACAATTCAAACGCATTGTCTGATTTTCATTGGTTAATTTTCATAGAATTTTTATTTATTACCACTTTTGTCAGATTCAAGTTATTTCTGTGACCATTGTGGGTTTTTCTTTCATTAACAGAGGGGAACCAACAATTTTGTCCACGGCTGTATATGACCTGCCCCACTCTCACACACCTCTCTGCCACTCCTGTCTTTTCTTCTGAAACAAATGGCACAAATTAAAATAATTTATTCAACTGACGAAGAAGAAATACAAATAGCTATAACAATATACAGATAATGTAACTGGGAAAATATAAATAACCACTCTAACCACTGTTTAGAAGAAATGCAGGCAAGAGTCTACACTTGATCAGTAATAGTCTCAGAGTTCAAAACAAAGATTTAACTGCTCCCCAGAGCAAAGCACACAACACAGAGAGAATAGGATCAGTACAGTAGTATCATGCACAAGGACAAATGTTTACAGAGCCTGAGGAACATGTTTACCTAAGGAATTACTGTAGTTTCTGTTCAGGTAATCCATCGTGTTTTGTTTTATTGCAGAAATTGGTACAAATTTACTCTGTTCATTTTGAACTTGATTTGACAGTAGTCAGTGTAGACCAGTTTTAACCAGGTCATCACCCCATCCTCACCACGAAAACAATGGAGACAACAAAGTATAAGTGGGTTAGAAACTGCTGTGTGTTTAAAATGGAATTAGTATTTGTTGTAGTGCATGCACAATGTGCAAGAATCTAAAAAAACAAAAAAAGTGCAAAATCTCATTTATTGTACATTTAGGCTTATAGCTAATTAATATTTTCAGATATAAAATGATGCTAACTTACAATGACAAACGCAGAGAATTATTCTGCAGCATTTCTGTGCTCTATACACCTCTCCTGTGGACACCAGTTCCTGGGTGGGCACATTACAGACGACCTCTCCTGGACCACCAACTTTGTATCACTGGCCAAGAAAGCTCAGCAGCGTCTCTACTTCCTCCACAAACTGAGAAGAGCCAAAGCCCCGGCCCCCATCATGTGTACCTATTACACAGGCACCATCGAGAGCAGCATCCTGGCCAGCTGTATCACCGTGTGGTCCTGAAGCAAGACCCTCCAGCACATAGTGTCAACAGCTGAAAAGATCGTGGGTGTCTCTTGAGGCCATCAGCAGCACCTGCCTCACCTGCAAAGCCCTCTGCATTCTTGGCAGTCTGCTGCCATCAGGGATGAGACTGTGGAGTCTCCGGGCCAGGACCAGCAGACTCCAGGACAGCTTAATCCACCTGGCTGTCAGGAAGGTCAACTCTCTCCCTGCCCTGCCCCTTTTGCCTTGCACCCAACACACACACACACACACACACACACAAATCCTGGACTCTGACCCTGTGCCCTGATCTGTGTCTTAAGTCACTACAGGCTGTGTTAATTTTTTTTAAAATCATATTTAGTTATTGTGCACACCCTTAGTATTTTTAGTTAGTTTCTGGTTGAGGGTCGGTTTTCTTTGCACTGATGTTTCATGTTTAGTGTTAGATGTTATACTTTAACCCAGCCACATGGGGTGCACAAGCCAGTGTGTGTGACTGTTGCGTGTGTGTGCTTGGCCCTTAGGGCTTGCTGTAGCCACCCTGGTGGTGACGTCAGGCAGGCTGCGGCACCTGTATATATTTGACTGTGTTTCTTAATAAAGCCAGTTTGCTACATGGCATAAGACGGACTCCGACCATTATTACAGGCATAACATTTTGGTGATGAGGAGAAACTATGGGGGCGTATGAGCTACCTTCACCACTATTATCATTTCTGGAATATCCGGGAGAGCCAGCAATCCTGTGGCTGTACTGGCTGGCCATTTTCGAGGGTTACATCACGGCGCTCGGCTTAAGTAGACTCAACAGAGTACGAAGACGAGCACTTCTGTCCCACCATCTCGGCAAAGAGAGTTGGAAAATTCTCTGTATGTTGGGAGAAACGGAGTCTTATGCGGATGCTATCGGGTGGCTGGCCACATATTTTGCTGAACATATGAGGACCACGAAACTGCGGGTAATGGAGCTGTTGGTGCCAAAAGAAGCTAAGCTAGCTAGCTCAGGGAAGCTAGCGGTTCAGTCAGTGTCTATGGGGAAGTTAGCCACGAAGCTAGGTGTGTGCCAAACTCAAGCTATGAGCTACCAGAAAGACTTTGAGGTAGAACCGGGGCCACGAGTGGGGGAGCCCCTGGTCACCAAATACGGCAAGCCAGCCGAGGAGCTCAGCACGTGAGAATCGGAGCAGCAACAGCCAGACGCAGAGGCAGCGCAGTGGAGTACCTTGGATGACGGTGCTGGGCGCAACGTCAAGGCGCCTGGGTCAACAAGTGACACCGATGAGGGTGATGCTGAAAGTCCTGGGAACAGCAGTGTCAGCCGGACACAGAGACGGCACAGCGTAGCGCCTTGGACGAGGGTGCTGGGAGCAGCAGCGAGGCACCTGGGTCAAGGAGCGGCGCTGATGAGCGAGTTTTGGTTTTCCCCGGCGTTCGGCCACAGGGGGCCAGAGTGTGTGGGGCTACAGCAGCAGCAGCTGCAGCAGTGTTGAAAGCGGTCGGAAGCGGACTGACAGGCACGGAGGGACTGGGTGCCAGGTAGCAGCACTGCGGGTCCAGACGAGAGAAGCAGCCGAGGGTGAGGAAAAGAGACATTTTCGCCGGGGAGGTCAGCTTTGATCCCAGGGGTGAATGGCTGCCAGGGCCGTGCATACCGTGGGGCTGTCCTGGGCCTCCGAGCCGGTTTTATCCATGGCTGCCCGTGGACTGTGGTATAACTATATATATACTATATACTATATACTTGTGTGTCTCCTGCACACACACACACACACACACACACACACACACACACACACACACACAGAAAGAAGGAGACAAAACATATGCAGGGGATCAGAGGGAAACATGACTGACATACAATGACAGACGAGAACTGAATCTAAATCATAGATAGTCATGAAACTAATCAGAACAGAACAGAATCAAGAATCCAACAAATAATGATAAATACAGAAAATACCCAAGGCGAGAGCGTGGATTATACCGAAAAGAAACACAAGCTATGAATCTGATGAGCATGAGACCCAACCCATGCCCTGACAGAAAGAGGGAGTCAGACAGAATCATGAGTTTGAAGCTAGAAGCCAAAGGTGTGATGTTGAATGTTGTCAGTGTGTATGCCTCACAAGTAGTGATGTTGAAACTGAGGCCTTATGAAACAATGAGCAACTTTGAGACAATTGCTTTATGAAAAACACAGTGTTATGGAACAACTAATAAAGACTGCCATCTGGTGACTGACTGTCAGAACTGCATCTGAGTGGAAAACCTGAAAAAATCTCAATACTTTTTTTTGAGCATTTGGCCATCCAAGTTCTATTCAAAATTGAATCGGTGAATTCAAAAAGGGCCCAAGTCCCCTTTGAAAAAGTGTGGACTTGGGCCCTTTCTGAATTCACCGATTCAATTGGATGGGAGGAACAAACAATACACAGTAAACAAAACAAAACAAAACAAAAACTAATTCCCTCTCAAACTTCCTGCGAGCCCTCAAGTCACGTGATGTGACCGACATAGCAAGGCCTTGCTTGCTAAGGTCACATGACTGTAGGCATGCTGAAACAGCGCTCGATGCACTGCTCATGGCACTTCCGCTTTATATTGCTCAAATCAGTGTTGAGTGGGTGGTGTTGAGCGTAATATCACTACCCACAAGTTGTATGTGAGGTAGAAGAGAAAGAGGAACTCTGGAGTAAGTTGGATGAGATGGTAGAGAGTGTTCCCGGGGGGGGGGGGGAGTGGTGATTGGAGCAGACATTAGGTGAAGGGAACAGAGGTCATGAGGAGGTTCTGGGTAAGTATGGTCTTAAGGAGAGAAATGTGGAAGGACAGATGGTTGGATTTTGCTAAAAGGGTGGAAATGGCTGTGGTGAACACACTTCAAAAAGAGAGAGGAACAGAGGATGACTTACAAGAGTGGAGGAAGGTGCACACAGGTGAACTACATCTTATGCAGGAGGAAAACTTTGAAAGAGAGAGGAGTCTGCAAGGTGGTGGCAGGGGAGAATGTAACTAGACAGCATCAGATGGTAGTCTGTAGGATGATTTTGGAGAGCAAGAAGAGAAAGAGAGTGAAGGCAGAGCCAAAAATTAAGTGGGGGAAGTTACAGAAGAAAGAAGGTTGCACAGAGTTCAGGAAGGAGCTGATGCAGGCTCTGGGTGGTAGGAAAGAATTACCAGATGACTGGAAAAGTACAGCAAAAGTATTGCGGGAAACTGGTAGAAAGGTATGTGGTGTATCCAGCGGACAGAGGAAGGAAGACAAGGAGACTTAGTGGTGGAATGAAAAGGTACAGGAAAGTATTCAAAGGAAGAGGTTAGCAAAGAAAAAGTGGGATAGTCAGGGAGATGAAGTAAGTAGACAGGAGTATTTGTAATATTGGTGCATGGCAAAGAGAGAGGTGGTAAAGGAAAAGGAAAAGGCGTATAGTGAGTTATATGAGAGGCTAAACACAAAGGAAGGAGAAAAGCACTTGTACTAATTGGCTAGACAGAGAGATCAAGCTGGAAAGGATGTGCAGCAGGTTAGGCTGTTTAAGGACAGAAATGATAATGTACTAACAAATGAAGAGAGTGTTGAGAAGGGGGAAGGAGTACTTTGAAGAGCTAATGAATAAAGAAAATGAGAGAGCGAGAGAGGAGGATGGATGAAGAAAAGATGGTGTCCAAGGAAGTCCAGAGGATTAGCAAGGCAGAAGTGAGAGCAGCTTTAAAGATAAGATAAGCCTTTATTAGTCCCACAACAGGGGAATTCTAGGATTGCAGCACTCAGAGCAATAGTAAATAAGACAATAAGATAAGAATTAGCTAGCCAAAGCAGTAAATAAATATACATATGGACATAGTTATATACATGGTGCAGGTGCATTGCAGCTAGATGGTATCAACAGCATTGCAGTTTGTTAAATTACCCGGCAGAATATAAATATGTACCCAGACAGTATATTTCGCTTTTGAATCAACAGTGTTGTTGCCACCCTCAGTAATAATTGTTATTGTCCTAGTTGTGTATTGGAGTGGACGATCTCTATTGTGCAAAGTTGTGATGTTTAGTACATTTCAATCAATCAATCAATCAATCAAACAATCAATCAATCAATCTTTATTCGGATAGATTAATAGTACAGATTAAAAGAAACAGAATAATATAACAAAGGGGGGAAAAATCCAACAAGGTCATATTAGACAATAACTCCTCTGATTATACAGTTCAACGTAAGTTATCCGAAATGGGTGATGGCTGAAGCAGCAGCTTATATTGCCCACCCATATTCCATCCAAGAATTCAAAAGAAAAACAAAACGAGCGATTACAGTTCAGAATAAAGCTAAGACAAAATGTGACAAAAAGAAACTAAGCAACAACACAACGCAGACTAGATATGACAATCCTTATATGATTTTATATGTCACCTTGTATATATGTTTGAAATATTTCTTCCTTTAGTTTTTGTTTAAATTGTCCAAGCGTTGTACATGATTTTAATTCAGGTCCAAAATCGTTCCATAATCTGACTCCTTGCACTGAAACACAGTGTTGCTTGGTGGTAGTTCTCACTGTAGGTTTTTGAAATATACAAGTTCCTCTGAAATGATATTGTTTCTCCCTTATTTGGAACAGCTTTTGGATATTTGCAGGAAGTGATAGATTCTTCACTTTAAATATTATTACTCCAGTTTTAAAGTCAACCAGATCTTTCAACTTGAGAGCTTTTAATTTAAGAAAAAGTGGGTTTGTTGGTTCCCTGTAAGCAGCTTTGTTTATTATTCTAATAGCTCTCTTCTGAAGCATAAAGACTGGATATATGTTTGTTTTATATGTATTTCCCCATACTTCAGTACAATATGTCATGTATGGGAGTATTAATGAATGATACAAGGTATATAGTGTGGGTTGATTCAGCAAATATTTCACTCTGTGTAGTATTGCAATTGACTTGGATATTTTACCTTTAATATAATTAATATGTGACTTCCAACACAGTTTATTATCAATTATTACTCCAAGAAATTTAGTTTCGGATACCCTTTCAATCTCTACACCATTTACACTGAGTTTAGATACTAAGTTGTTGTGATGGTTGTTAAAAACTATAAATTTTGTCTTACTTAAATTGAGCGTTAATTTGTTTGAATCAAACCACAGTTTAAGCTTTCCTAATTCCTTTCTGAGTGTATCCAAAAGTTGTTCCAAATTGCTTCCACTGCATAATAAATTAGTGTCATCGGCAAACAATATTAAATCCATTTTTTCTGAAACTTTACATATATCATTTATATACATATTGAATAGCAATGGCCCCAAAATTGAACCCTGTGGGACTCCACAAGTAACCTTCAGTAACTGTGAGTTTTTGTTACCAACACATACATACTGATATCTATTCTTTAAGTAACTACATAACCAGGACAGTGCTACCCCCCAATACCACAATTTTGTAGTTTCTTTAATAATAAATTATGATCCACTGTATCAAATGCTTTTTTGAGATCCAGGAATACCCCAACTGAATACTCTTTATTTTCAACGGCAGTTGATATTTTTTCTATAAATTCCATTAAAGCAAATGCAGTTGTCCTCTTGTGTCTGAACCCATATTGCTGCTCACACAATAAATTATTCTTCAGTATGAAGTTGTCAATTCTCTCATAGAATATTTTTTCAAGTATCTTGGAGAATTGCGGCAATAGTGAAACTGGTCTATAGTTTGAAAGTTCCCCTCTGTCACCCGTCTTGTACATCAGAATTACTTTAGCTATTTTCATTGCACTGGGAAATATACCTGTTTGGAGAGACAGGTTACAGATATACGTCAGTGGTTTCACTAAGCATTCAATAATAGTTTTGACTAAGAGCATGTCAATACCATCACAGTCCGTAAATGTTTTAGTTTTAAACGATTTAACAATTTCAATGATCTCTCTCTCGTCTGTGTTCTTTATGAAAATGGACTCTTTTATAGCAGTGTTTTTGCTTATTGTATCACCTGTGGGTGCCACAATGGGTATTTCTCGAGCCAAATTAAGATCAATGTTAACAAAAAAGTTATTAAATTCATCTGCAGGTGAAGCTGCATTCACACTCTGAGTAGTTTTATTATTTTTTGAAAAACTGGTTGGGTAGCTTGTATTTCTGTTTTTATTTCCAAGAATATTGTTAAGTATTGTCCACGTATTTTTAATATTGTCTCTGTTTTTCTCCAGTTCTTTACTGTAATAGTCTCTTTTACTACATCTTATTATATATGTTAACTTATTTTTGTATGTTTTATACCGCTGCTCTACTTCTTTTGTCCTTTTCTTTAGGAAAGCTTTATATAATAAATTTTTCTTTTTACACACCATTTGTAATACTTTGGTTAACCATGGCTTATCGGCAAATTTATGTTTAAGCTTTTTCTTTACTAATCGACAATTTTTTTTTCATAAAGAGTGGTTACAATGTTCATGAATGTGTCATAGGCTTCATTTACATCCGATACATAGACTTTTGTCCAGTCTTGCTTCAGCAAGTCTTCTTTAAAAGAACTGATTGCATTTTGTGATTTGTGTCTGAACGATTTTAAAATTTTTTCTGTATTGGCCCCCGTGTGGCCATGGATAAGTGCAAAGGTTGGCAAATGGTCACTTATATCATTTATCAATAATCCACTTTCTATTTTCTTATCAATAATATTAACAAACAGGTTGTCAATAAGTGTAGCAGTGTGAACTGTGATTCTACTGGGATGTGTTATTGCGGGATATAGACTCATGCTGTACATAGAATTCATGATCTCTGTAATTACATTTTGTTGATATGGATTTAGTAAATCAATATTGAAATCTCCACAAATTACTACCATTTTCTTACTAGTAATATTATTGTACAGCTCGACTAATTTATCTCTGAATGTCTCATTGCAAGTTCCCGGAGTTCTATATATACAACTTATAATTAGATTTTTTGTTTTATCTTGGTCAATCTCAACAGTAACACATTCCAAAATCCCTGGTAGTGCAAAGAACATTCCATTTACAAGCTTACACCTATACAGGTCATCAATATACAGTGCAACACCACCACCCTTTTTTTGAGATCTGTTAATACGAAACATCTGATAACTCTCTATTGCCATCAGGGGAGCCTGCTCTTCATTAAGCCAAGTTTCAGAGACTGCGATAGCTGAAAATTTTCTGTCTAGCTGTTTTAAATAGTCCTGAATCTGTGGAAAGTTTTTCTTAAGACTTCTGCTGTTGAAGTGTATTATTGATAGTTTACCATCTAGTTGCACTTGACTTTTGAATTGCTTTTCAGTGTAATATTCACAATGATTATGAATATTATTGAAAAAGTGGTTATCAGGATCAATATCATTTTCCATCTCTTGTAGTTTATGTTCGGCATAATGGCATATTTTCAGAGTTTGAATTTCCTCACTCTGTGTCAAATGACTTCCTCCAACTGGGGATAATTGATGTCTACTCAAGTCAGTCATAAGTTTTTTTGTTTGTTTTGTTAATTTTTTTTTTAAAGTACATTGACATGGTATGTCAAAAGAACTATTCTTGCCGTGTGTGTGGATATGGATTTTTATAGTCTCTTAATTTTCTTAATCAGTGTTCATCTGTATTTATTTAAGTCAGTAACATCTCTGATTATTATACTCTTTGCTTCCTTAGGTGTTCCATTTAGTTTGATCCAAACTCTACAATTTCTTGTCCATGTTGCCTGTATCTTATTTTGTTTTTCCAGCATCCGTGCTTGCCGTGCTATTTCAGCATTAGTTTTTGTTAGATGTTCATTTAGGTAAACTTCTGTTCCCCGTAGCTTTCTGGCCTGCCTCAGTATGTCATTCTTTACCCTTCTGTTCACAAAGCGCATCACAATTGATTTCTTTGTTTTATTATCCTTTCTGGGTAAAGCATGACAGGCTGAAATTACATTTGCTTCGACCTTTATATTTCTACTATCAAGGAACTGAAGCACCTGGTTTTTCAGGGAGACTGATTCGCCCAGGGGAGCATCCTCTCCTCTCAATCCTGCTGTAGCATGAGCATATGATTGATATTTAATGTCTAGTCCACTTATAATTAGATCATCCATACGAGAATATTGTTCAAGATCCTCAACGCGTCGCTCCAAGTCTGCAATTTTTTTGTCTTTATCCTTAAAGGCCAAATGTCACGTAATTTTTTTTTCTAAATGACAACAAATTTAGATAAAATACACATAGCTTAAACCAAATATTCATACCGGAGACCATATCACCCACCTGTATTTACATAATTGCACAAAATACACCACATGAAGGCCCCACCTTGCTTGCTGGCTTGTGACAGCCAGTCCAGACCACGTCCATGTTTTTGACATCACCAGTTGTACCCTGGCTGCCCTGCCTATCCACATTCACACTTATCAACATTGGACAATCATGACGGAAAGTGACAGCGATTGTGAACAAATTAGTTTAGTTTTGTCTTTTTTTTTTTGGTCTTTTTTTTTGTCAGTGGTTCAGACAGTGACAGAGGCATTGAACCTTACCGGTTCGAGCCGTCCGAGACGGAATCAGATGCTTTGTCTGATGACAACAGTTCCAACGATGACCAGAGAGCAGAACCAGTGGAAAATGTCATTGAACTGGACATTAATCGCCTCCAGAATTGTGAAGCCGAAGGGGGTCTGTCGAGGGCGCCCCATAAATATTGATTTTTCGGAAGCCATTATTATTACAGTGGAGGAGAGCCGCTGCTGTCAAGAAATTGACCAGATCAATATGAAAATGGAGGCGCATACCTGTCAAGTGAGACGTTTTCGCCGTATTTTGGTGCCAAGCGCGGCTGTGGGGGACGGCGGAGTGGTGGGGGACACTTTTCTGGGAAATGTTTTAAATGTAGTTCGTGTTGTTATTGTCAAATATTTTAAGGAAAATACGGGGAAAATGCAATTTTAGCAAAAACGGGCGTATTGCCATTTCTGTACGCCCAAAAGAAAAATATACGGGAAAAAAAATTGAGTGTGTTGCGGAGCACGTCCTGTGTGTGATCCCCCACAGCTGGTGCTGGCAGATGGCTCAGCCTGAGCTATTATCACTACAATGAGAAGTGTGGAGTCAATCATTAGTCAGATTGTCGGGGCGGGCTGATCGCTCAGCGTGAGCTATTCTCACTACAATGAGAAGTCATTAGGACAATGGTTTAACACGTTCAGCTGTGCAGCAGTTGCGGAACAGAGAGAGATCGCCTGACAAATACAGAATTCTGCTTTTTTTTTTTATTTTGCGCCGGATGCTGAGTTGTGTTGTTATTGTCAAATATCCATGAATCCTTAAAATATTTGACAATAACAACACGAGTTGCATTTGGGGCATTTCCCAGAGAGGTGTCCCCTGTTGCTCCGCCGTCCCTTATAGCCGCTTTTTACGGTGTTGAAGTACGGCGAAAACGTTTCACTTGACAGGTATGAAAACATTTCCCAGAGAAGTGTCCCTTATTACCCAGCTGTCCCTGATAGTCCCGTTTTAAGGTATGGGTGAAATATCCAATTTTTTCTTTCTTGTTGCTCACTTCAACCTTCCAGTCTCCATATAAACAATCAATTGAAATACCCCAAGCATCAAACTAGGGTACAATCGATTTCGTCACTTCCACCTTCTACCCCAGGCGATTCCAGGGGCCGTGTCAGGCCAAGCACGGCAGTTTTAAATTAACGAATATTCCGTTGTTACTGAAGCATATGCACCAAGACCCGAACGGATCGGTTCCCTTTTATATCTAGTTTCAAGATATTTAAAGTACCCTGTTACGTGACATTTGGCCTTTAATTGTTAATTTTAATTCTCGGACTTCTTCCATTAGCCCTATTATTTTAGCCTGCTGACTAACCACTTTGGTCAGTTCTTCTGACAAGAAGTTCAGAGATTTTTTGATCTCTTCCATTTCCTCCTTCTTTGGTGGCATTTTTACTGACCTGTGGATAGTAAAACAATCTCTGCTGGTGTCGCCGGTATCTGATCCGACCGACCTCGAATCCAGCTGGGCCTCAGCTAGCCCCCTCCACTGCTAGTCCCACTGCTTACCGCCGCCGTAACTGAGCTCCTGTCCAGCCGGGGTACCGGCAGCTCCTCCACCAAGTCCCGCCACCCACCGCCGCTGTAGCCGAGCTCCGATCCTGCTTCTGTCCAGCTGGGGTCCCGGTAGATCCTCCGCTGAGCCCCGCCACCTACCGCCGTCTGCCTCAGGAGTTCCTCCGCCGAGCTCCATCGCTGCAACTGGGCTCCGACTCCGGCTGGGGCCCCGGTGGTCCTCCACTGGTCCCCGTCTCCCACCACCGCTGCACTTGAACTCCGATCCGGCTCCTGTCCAACTGCTGCCTCGGCTTGTTCCTTCGGCGAGCCCCAATCACCGGGGACAGAGGTCATTTAATATGACCTCTACGAGCAGCACCAGTTACATTATAAAGTCTAACAGCCGTAGGTAGGAAGGACCTGCGGAACCTCTCCCTCAAGCACTTAGAATGGCACAGCTTACCATTAACTGTGCTCCTCAGTGCGTTCAGCGTGTCCTGCACGGGTGGGACTCAGACTCCAGCAGAGATGACAGCTTAGCCACCATCCCACTCTCTCCTATCTCCTCCACTGGTCGAGGCATCACCCCAGAACAGAGCTAGATTTTTTGATCAGCCTGTTCAGTCTCTTCCTTTCGGCTGCCATGATACCACTGCCCCAGCAGATCACTCCAAATGTGATGACTGATGCCACCACCAAATCACAGAAGGTCTTCAGGAGTGCCCCCTGCACTCCAAAAGACCTGAGTCTCCTCAGGAGGAACAACCTACACTGCCTCTTCTTGTAGAGCAAGTTGGTGTTGTGTGACCAGTCCAGTTTATTGTTCAGGTGAACACCCAGGTACTTGTAAGATATCACCATCTCAATGTCTGTTCCCTGGATGTTTACCGGTGTTGTGGGGGGTTGTCCTCTCCTGCGGCAGTCCACCACCAGTTCCTTGGTTTTTCTTGCATTGATCTGGAGGCAGTTCTGCAGGCACCAGTCCATGAAGTCCTGGATGAGTCCACCGTACTCCGCATTATCCCCATCAGAGATGGCAGAGTTGTCAGAGAACTTCTGTAGATGGCAGTGTGGTGTATTGTGTGAAAAGTCAGCAGTGTGAATAGGAAGGGAGCCAGAGCTTTTCCCTGGGGAAGAGGGGGGGGGGGTACTGCAGATGATGGTGTTAGACACACAGTCCTGGGTTCTCATAAACTGTGGTCGGTCTGTGAGGTAGTCCGGGATCCACGATGACAGGTGCTAGTCCACCCCTGCACAGGTTAATAGGAGAGGTGACAATCAGTGAGCAACGATACAGTTTCATGCCAAGAACGAGTACTACAGATGCGTTGTTTGCTTTAAGAGTGTTGATGGAGAAGTATAGAGAAGGTCAAAAGGAGTTGCACTGTGTCTTTGTGGATCTAGAGAAAGCATATGATAGGGTGCCAAGTGAGGAAGTGTGGTACTGTATGAGAAAGTCAGGAGTGGAAGAGAAGTATGTGAGGGTGGTGCAGGACATGTATGAGGACAGTGAGACGGTGGTGAGGTGTGCTGTAGGAGTGACAGATGGGTTCAAGGTGGGGGTGGGATTACATCAGGGCTCTGTAGCTATGCAGGGCTCTGAGCCCCTTCTTGTTTGCCATGGTGATGGACAGGCTGACAGATGAGGTCAGGCAGGAGTCTCCGTGGACCATGATGTTTGCAGAAGACATTGTGATCTGTAGTGACAGTAGGAAGCAGATGGAAGAGAACCTGAAGAGGTTGAGGTATGCTCTGGGGAGAAGAGGAATGGAAGTCAATAGAAGCAAGACAGAATGCATGAGTGTGAATGAGAAGGAGGCAGGTATAGTGGTGAAGATGGAAGGAATAGAGAAAGTGAAAGTATATGAGTTTAAATACCTGGGATCAACCATCCAAAGCAAAGGAAAATGCACAAGAGAGGTGAAGAAGAGAATGCAGGCAGGGTGGAGTGGGTGGAGACGAGTGTCAGGGGTGATTTGTGACAGAAGGTAGCAGAAAGAGTGAAAGGAAAGATTTACAAGACTGTAGTGAGACCTGCTATGATGTATGGTTTGGAGACAGTGGCACTGACAGAATGATAGGAGATGGAGCTGGAGGTGGCAGAGCTGAAGATGCTAAGACTGTCATTATGAGTGTCTAGGAGGGACAGGATTATAAACGAGTATATCAGAGGGACAGCTCAGGTTGAGCGGTTTGGAGACCAAGTAAGAGAGGAAAGGCTAAGATGGTTTGGACATGTGCAGAGGAGGGATAGTGGATATACTAGACAAAAGATGTTGAAGATGGAGCTGCCAGGCAGGAGGAAGAGGAAGACCACGGAGAAGATTCATGGATGTAGTGAAGGAGGACATGGAGAGGGTTGGTATTACGGAGGAAGATGCAATGGATAGGGTGAGATGGAGGCAGATGATCCACTGTGGTGACCCCTAAAGGAAGCAGCCAAAAGAAGAAAAAGAAGATGTTTGATGTTATACTTTATATTCATATTTCCTACTTAAATTCAATTCAATTCAACTTTATTTATATAGTGCCATATCACAACAATAGTCATCTCATAGCACTTTCAAATGTAGGGGAAACCCTACCTCACATCCCCTGTGAGCAAGCACTTGGCAACAGTGGAGAGGAAAAACTCCCTTTTAACAGGAAGAACCCTCTAGCAGAGCCAGGCTCAGGGAGGGGCAGTCATCTGCTGTGACTGGCTGGGGGGTGAGGGGATAGAAAAGATGAAAAGAACAGACATAAAGAGAGCAAACATTAAAGGAGAAAAGCCAAGTCCATTATTGGAGGCCACCCAGCAATCTAAATCTATTAACAGCAAAACAAAGGGAGGGTTAAGAGACACAAGATCCCTTCATAATCATAGGCTATATTGAAGAGGAAGGTTTTTACCCTATTCTTAAAAACAGAGATCCAGTCTGACTCCCAAACCCAGATTAGTAACTGGTTCCACAGGAAAGGAGCTTGATAGCTGAAGGCTCTGCCTCCCATTGTACTTTTGGAGATTCTAGGTGTTACAAGTAATCCAGCATTTTGGGAGCGTAATGCTCTGTTAGGATGATAGGGTAATATCAGATTTTTTTATATAAAAGGGGGTGTAGGGAGCTTGAAATGAAGAAGCGATGGGATTTTATAAATCAAGATTTATTATCAGCTTCATCTCCCTAACATGTCTCATCTCGATGCAGAAGCAGAATGAGAGGTCGAGCGCAGTCAGACCTTCGTACTTATACCCACACTCAACAAAAGACATTGCATATCAAAGCTGACATCCCGCATTAACGTAATCCCCCTCCATTGTCCTTTCTCTCCTTCCCCTGACCCTGGGGGGTCAGGAAGTTCGATCCGGTCTCCACCGCTGTGACTCAGTCTGTTCTTTGATCTTCGCCGGTGGTCGAGACCTCTTGTCCTGTTCTGAGGCGTGAGGTCATTCTACATATGTAATCTCGAAACATTCTAATATGTCTATACATGTGTAGGTATGGAATATACCTACACAGCCACAGCCCCCCCCAAACGACTAAGAAAAGGACAATCAAATTAAGTTTGCAGCTTAAGATAACCTCCATGACATATTATACTGTTAAACATCTTGACAGGGAAAACAAGGAAAAAATCCTCTCAGCAGTCATGTTAACCCTCAGGTTATGCAGTCTGATCCTGTTAAGAATTCAGTGGTAACAACAACAGTATAGTAATGTCACAAATCCGCCTTAAAACTGTCATGGCACAATCTGACAACATAGTTAACACTCTTTGTCAATTTTGCATCAGTCCATGTGCCGTCTGGGTTTTAATCTTCTCCCGAAACTGCTGTAGGTCTGCTTTGGCGTCCTGGTGGGACCATCTTGTAAGAAATCTGCAGCTTGGGGAGGAGAGTGGTTATTTGTTCCCTGTAGGGGGGCTGAGTCTTTTCTCTTGGGGGGTCTACCCCGCCGAGGTGCTCTCGCCACCCGTGCAGGCTCGTCGCTCAACAAGAAAGCAGGTTTAAGTCTGTCAATGCTGACTGTTTCTTTTCTGTCCCCTAAATCAAGCACAAAATGCTTATCACCAGGTTCCAGCACTCTGAATGGTCCATCGTATGGTGGACGGAGGGTTGATTTTAAAGCTTCGTGTCTAACAAAAACGAACTCGGTGTTTTTCAAAGCTTGGGGGACAAAAACCCGTGGAAAAGAGTGATGTGCGGGACCGGGGAGCGTGTCCGGTCCGGTGCTGCTTAAGGGCCTCAGGGCTGGAAGGTGCCCGGGCTCTGGATGTTCTGGTAAGAACTCACCTGGTAGCCTGAGAGGTTGTGCAAAAACTAATTCTGCTGGGGAAGCATCTAGATCCTCTTTAGGCGCAGAACGCAACCCTAATAAAACCCAGGGAAGTTTATTCACCCAATCTGTATCCGTTATTGAGGCCCTGAGGGCGGCCTTTAAAGATCTGTGAAAACGCTCGCATAACCCATTAGCCTGATGGTGATACGCGGTGGTGCGGTGAATTGTCGCTCCTAAACTGCTGGTCATGGCTGACCACAGCTCTGAGACAAATTGAGGCCCCCTATCGGACGTGATGTCTGATGGGACGCCGAAACGCGCCACCCAGTTTGTTAAAAAAACGCGAGCGACTTCTGCGGCTGTGGTTGACGCCAAAGGGACCGCCTCCGGCCAGCGCATAGTACGGTCTATCATTGTTAACAGGTGTGATCCCTTGAGACGAAGGTAGCGGGCCCACGAGGTCGACATGAACGTGGTCGAACCTCCTGGCTGGGATTCGAAAAGGCTCTAGAGGAGCTTTTGTGTGTTTGTGTATTTTGGTGCGTTGGCAAGACATGCAAGTCTTTGCCCATTCCTTTACATTTTTGTGCAGGCCCAGCCAAACAAACTTTTCCACGACCATTTTAACCGAGGCGCGGAGTGAACCGAGTCAAAAATGCGGCGGCGCCATGCAGCTGGAACTACCGGGCGAGGTCGGCCGGTTGACACGTCGCAGATTAGGGGGGGTACACCGTCACGCAAACCCCTTTCCTCCAGTCTTAACCCTGTTGGTCCAGACTGGAGCGCGCACGTCCGCGTCACTGCTTTGTTCCTCTGCCATGGCCGCGTAATCTATCCCTACGTGAATTGGGGCCGTGTACGCGTCCGCGTTGGCCAAGAGTTCTGCGGCTGCGGTAGTATAATCTGCCTCCTCGTGCTCTGACGATGTCACAGCGCGAGAGAGGCAGTCTGCTACTACGTCAAGTTTGCCTGCCACATGTCGAATGTCTGTGGTGAACTCAATTGGGGAACGTGCAGTGTTTGACGATCCCTCCTGACACTGGGATCGTCACTTCCTTGTGGTAACGTACTGTATTGTCACTTCCTGTTTTGCTGTCTGCCTGTGTGGTTTGCTCTCTAGCCACTAGCTATGGCTACTAGCTCTCTTTCCTCTCCTCCTCTGGTGTGCTCTCTCTGTCAGATGTTTAGCTACACCTCTGCCTCTTTTAGCGATAACGGTAAATGTAATAAATGTTGTCTTTTTGAGGCGCTCGAGGTGAGGTTGTCTGATTTGGAATCCCGGCTCCGCTGCACTGAAACACCGTCTGCGCCAGTTAATCTTGACGGACGCCCATTAGCTGCAGCGGAGCTAGCTAGCTTAGGTCCCACTGTCAGCGGTCCCTCGGCTCTCCTCAGCAGCGAGGAGACTGGGTGGGTGATGCTGAGAAGGAAGCCTAGTCGCAAAGCCCCGGTACACCACCAACCTGTTCACGTTTCTAATCGTTTTTCCCCGCTCATCGACACACCCGCTGAGGAAAAAACTCTGATCATTGGCGACTCTGTAGTCAGAAACGTGAACCTAGAGACTCCAGCGGCCATAGTCCAATACATTCCTGGGGCCAGAGCAGGCGACATCGAGTCAAATTTGAAAATGCTGGCTAAAAGTAACTGTAAATATTCCACAATTGTTATTCACGCCGGCATTAATGACATCCGTCTCCGGCAGTTGGAAGTCACGAAACTTAATATAGAATCGGTGTGTGACTTTGCAAAAACGATGTCTGCCTCTGTAGTATTCTCTGGGCCCCTCCCCAATCTGACCAGTGATGACATGTTTAGCTGCTCATCATCCTTGAACTGCTGGCTGTCTGTGTGGTGTCCTAAAAATGACGTGGGCTACATTGACAATTGGAGCTCTTTTTGGGGAAAACCTGGTCTTATGAGACGAGACAGCATTCATCCCACTTTGGATGGTGCTTCTCATTTATCTAACAATCTGGCATCTTTTTTATCCAAATTTCCCAAACCATGACTACTCAGAGTTGGGACCAGGAAGCAGAGTCGCAGTCTTACACGCCTCTCTGCAGCTCCTCTTCATCCGCCACCCCTCAGCTTAGCCCCTGTCTTCCCCATCAGAGAATCGTTGTCTGCTCCCTCCAAAGTGAATAAAAATATAATGTATAAGCATCCCAAAGTGATAAAGCAAAATATTGGTAAAACTCAAATTAAACATAAAGCCTCTAAATTGAATGATTTGGCCTCTGTTCCTCCTCATAATTTAAAAATTAAATGTGGTTTATTAAATATTAGGTCTCTAACTCCCAAGTCTCTGTTAGTCCATGATTTGTTAATTGATCATCAGATTGATTTAATTTCCCTTACAGAGACTTGGTTAGGACAAGAGGATTATGTTGGTTTAAATGAATCAACTCCCTCTGGTTATTTAAACTGTCAAAATCCCAGAAGTTCTGGTCGTGGAGGAGGAGTGGCAACAATTTACCATTCCAAATTACTAGTTAATGTAAAGCAAAAAACATGTTATAATTCCTTTGAGGGCCTGGTCCTCAGTATTGGGCACTTTAGCAATTTTAGGTTAAACCCTGTTTTATTTGCCATAGTTTATCGTCCCCCATCAACCTACTCAGAATTTTTATCCGAATTTGCTGATTTCTTAGCTGATTTAGTGCTGAAATCTGATAGAATAATTATAGTAGGGGACTTTAATATACATGTGGATGTAGATAGTGACTGCCTTAATGTGGCATTCAATTCAATATTAGATTCGATTGGGTTTTCTCAGAAAGTAGGAAATTCTACTCATTACCTCCACCATACATTGGACCTTGTTTTGACATATGGCATAGAAATAGAAAATCTTGTAGTGTCTCCTCATAACCCTGTACTGTCAGACCATTGTCTGTTAACCTTTGATTTTACTATTTCTGACTATTTGGCTCCTAAAGAAAAATATTATTACAGTAGATGCCTCTCAGATGATGCTGTTTCCAAATTTATGCAGATTGTTTCCTCTATGCCATGTGTCAACACAACGGAAATAAGCTATAGACAGCTTGCTCCTTCTGTAATTGATAACATGGTGGATAGTGTTTCAGCTTCTCTGCATCAGACTCTAGACTTGGTGGCCCCCTTAAAAAAGAAAAAGTCTAATCAGAGATTTCTAACTCCTTAGTTCAACACAGAAACTCGTAGCTTAAAACAGAAGACTCGTCAATTAGAAAGAAAATGGCGCTCTACTAATTTAGATGAAATCTATTTAGCTTGGAGAAATCATCTTTTAATTTATAAAAAATCTCTTAGAAAAGCTAGAACGAGTTATTACTCTGCATTAATAGAAGAGAACAAGAATAATCCCAGGTTTCTTTTCAGTACTGTAGCCAGGTTGACAAAGAGTCAGGACTCTGTCAATCCTAGCATTCCCTTAGAGCTTACTAGTCAGGACTTTATGAACTTTTTCAATAATAAAATTTCATCCATCAGAGATAAAATCAATCAGATTCTTCCCACAGTTAACTTAAATACTGTAACTACTACAACTCCTTCTATTGATGTCTGTCTTGATGAGTTTACTCCAATCGACCTTTGTGAGTTAGACAAAATAGTTTCCTCATCCAAACCTTCAACTTGTCTTTTAGACCCTATTCCTACCAGGTTATTTAAAGAAGTCTTCCCACTTATTGGTAGCTTTATTCTTCATATAATCAATTCTTCATTAACTTTAGGCCATGTACCGCAGGCTTTTAAAACGGCTGTAATTAAACCCTTACTCAAAAAGCCAACGCTAGATCCAGGAGCTTTAGTTAACTATAGACCAATCTCTAATCTCCCTTTCATTTCAAAAATCTTAGAAAGAGTTGTTGCTACGCAATTATTTGACCACCTGCAGGGAAATGGTTTACTTGAAGAGTTTCAATCTGGGTTTAGAATCCATCATAGTACTGAAACAGCCTTAGCGAAGGTCACTAACGACCTCCTCATTGCATCTGATAATGGACTAGTTTCTGTACTTGTCCTTTTAGACCTTAGTGCAGCTTCTTATTCCATCCAGCTACAATGCTCTGCACTGTGTGTCTGTGTGTGTGTATATATATATTTTATAGTAATATGTACATATGTATATTAGCTGCTCTTGCTTGCTTGTTTTTTTTTCTTGCCTTCTGATTGTTGCTCTGAGTGTTGCTATCCCTGTGCTGTTGCAATCCTGGAATTTCCCCGTTGTGGGACTAATAAAGGCTCATCTTATCTTATCTTATCTTATCTTTTGATACTATCGATCATAATATTCTACTTGATAGATTAGAACACTATGTTGGACTTAATGGAACTTCATTGCAATGGTTTAGATCTTATTTATCTGATAGGTTCCAGTTTGTTCATGTAAATAATGAGTTTTCTTTCAACTCAAAGCTTAGTCATGGAGTTCCACAGGGATCTGTGCTAGGCCCTACTCTTTCTAGTTTATATATGCTTCCGTTAGGCAACATTATTAGAAAGCACTGTATACATTTTCATTGTTATGCAGATGACACACAATTATACCTGTCAATGAAGCCAGATGATAGTAATCAATTAGCCAAGTTAGAAGCCTGTCTTAAGGAAATCAAAGCTTGGATGACTTGTTATTTCCTGCTATTAAATTCAGATAAGACTGAAGTCATTCTTGTTGGTCCAAAAAACCTTAGAAATTCCTTTCCAAATCAAACTTTCAGTTTGGATGCGGTTACTCTTTCTCTTAATAGCTCTGTGAGGAACCTTGGAGTTATTTTTGATCAGGATTTGTCCTTCAATTCACATATTAAATTTGTTTCTAAGACTGCCTTCTATCATTTGTGTAATATTGCCAAGATTAGGAGCATCTTGTCTCAGAGTGATGCTGAGAAACTGATCCACGCTTTTGTTAGCTCGAGATTAGATTATTGTAATTCTTTATTATCAGGCTGTCCTAAAACATCTTTAAAAAGTCTTCAGCTGATCCAAAATGCTGCAGCAAGAGTTTTAACAGGTACTAGAAAGAGAGATCATATCTCTCCGGTTCTGGCCTCCCTTCATTGGCTTCCCATAGAGTTTAGAATTAAGTTTAAAATCCTTCTTCTTACTTACAAAGCTCTAAACAATCAGGCTCCTTTTTATTTAAAAGATCTGATACTACCGTATTATCCTAACAGAGCACTACGCTCCCAAAATGCAGGATTACTTGTAATACCTAGAATCTCCAAAAGTACAATGGGAGGCAGAGCCTTCAGGTATCAAGCTCCTCTCCTGTGGAATCAGCTGCCAATCTGGATTCGGGAGTCAGACTCGATCTCTGTTTTTAAGAATAGGGCTAAAACCTACCTTTTTGATATAGCCTACAATTAGGGAGGGATCATGTGTTTCTGAACCCTCCCTTAGTTATGCTGCTAATAGGTTTAGTCAGCCGGGGGACCTCCAGTAATGCACTGGGCCTCACTCCTTTCCTCACTCTCTATGAAATATTTTTTTTTTGCTGGTCATTAACATCTGTTTGTTCTCTCCCATAGATTGAGTCCCCATCGTGCTGTTTGCTCTCTACATGTCTGTTCCTTTCTTCTTCTCTATCCCCTCACCCCCCAGCCAGTCGCAGCAGATGACTGCCCCTCCCTGAGCCTGGTTCTGCTGGAAGTTTCTTCCTGTTAAAAGGGAGTTTTTCCTCTCCACCGTCGCCAAGTGCTTGCTCACAGGGGATCGCCTGATTGCTGGGGTCTTTCTGCAACTGTGGGGGTTCCCCCCTACAGTTGATAGTGCTATGAGATGACTGTTGTTGTGAAATGGCGCTATATAAATAAAGTTGAATTGAATTGAATTGAACTCTGAAATTGCAGCTAGCTGTCTTTGTTGCCTGCCTGACCATGGTTCTGAAATTTTAGCCATCGCAAAAGTAAGTGGTTTATGGTCTACAAAAGCCGTGAAACGCCGCCCTTCCAGCTAGAACTGGAAGTGGCGGATGGATAAATGAAGCACTAGCGGCTCCCTTTCAAAAGTGCTGTATTTGCGCTCGGTTTGGTTTAAAGATTTGCTAAAAAATGCTAACGGTTGCCAGGTTCCACCAACTTGTTCCACGACTGCCCCTATGGCCAGGTCTGAAGCGTCTGTGGTTAACGCTATGCGGGCCGAGGGGTCAGGGTGAACCAACAATGTGGCATTCGCTAGAGCACTTTTTACTTCCGCGAAGGCGCTTTCGCGCTCAGGGGTCCATTCGACCGCGTTGGAAGGCTTTTGTATTCTGAGCGCGGCATACAGGGGCTGCATGAGTTGAGCTGCGCGGGGGAGGAAACGGTTGTAAAAATTCACCATTCCCAAAAATTCTTGCAGCGATCTGACCGTTTGTGGTCGTGGAAAATTTTCTACCGCGCGCACTTTTTCTGGCAATGGGACTGCCCCCTTTGGTGAAACTCTGTGTCCCAAAAAATCAATTTGTGACATGCCGAATCGGCATTTAGCTGGGTTGATTATTAACCCGTGCTCTTCTAGTCTCTGAAAAACCGTAGTGAGGTGTTGTTCGTGTTCTTCCTCTGACGGGCTGGCTACCAGAATATTGTCGAGGTAGACAAACACGAAGGGGAGGTCGCGTAATACAGCGTCCATCATACGCTGAAAGGTTTGAGCAGCGCCTTTGAGGCCAAACAGCATTCGCAAAAATTCAAAAAGACCAAAAGGGGTTATTACAGCAGTTTTAGGAATGTCTTCCACTCGAACCGGGACTTGGTTGTAGCAGCGGACCAGGTCTATTTTAGAGAAAATACGCGCACCTGCCAGATGTAGTGAAAAATCTTGTATGTGAGGGATTGGGTAGCGGTCGTGCGCTGTCGCATTGTTTAATCTGCGGTAATCACCGCAAGGTCTCCAAGAACCGTTGGTTTTCTGGAGCATGTGTAGTGGTGATGCCCAAGGGCTTTTTGAGCGCCTAATAATGCCTAATTTTTCCAGGCTGGCAAACTCGTCCCGTGCTATGGTGAGCTTGGTTGCGTCTAAGCGCCGAGCTTTGGCAAACACGGGTGGGCCTGTTGTGGGGATGAAGTGTCCAACCCCGTGTTTCGCTATTGTTGCTGAAAATTTTGGAACTGTGAGTGCTGGAAATTGGGTGAGGAGTTGGTCAAACTTACCTCCTGCTGTGGTGACGCTGGCCTGCACGGGTGGTGGAGAAACTCGAGCTGAGCAGGGGATAGAAGAACCAAGCGTCTATTTGCAAGATCGACTAACAACCCATATGCACACAAAAAATCAGCGCCCAACAAGTTAAAACTCACCACCGCTATAATAAATGTCCATCTATAGTTGCGGCCGTGAATGAGAAGAAGCAGGTTCCTTTCACCGAAAGTGTCGATGATCGAGCCGTTGGCTGCCATCGCTCCGTTTCCCCGGGGTCCCATGGCCCGGTCTGCGTTGGAAGGGGTGATGAAGCTCACCTGAGCTCCGGTGTCGATGAGGAACTGTCTCCCGGTGTGTCCGTCAGTCACATAAAGCAGCTTATTCGTCTCGCCGAGAGCCGCAGCTGTTAACGGTTCTCGGCTCTTGAAACTGCAGGGGGGCACACATTTGTGCACCCTCACGGTGAAACGCTGATGATAATAGCAGAGGTCGTTCCGCTTGCTGCGCCTTGGTCGCGTCGCTGCCATGGTGGGCGGGCTCTGCTCCATTGTCCGCGGTTCTCCACTGCTCTGGGCTTCCGCGCTGAGATCTGCAGATGCTGCTGTGGCCATCTGTTCGCCACAGGAGTTGATGAGCCGCTGCGCTTCTCGGGCCAGCGCGTGGAAGTCCTGCTGGGTGCTGCACCGCATGTTGGCCAGTGTCCCTCTCATCAGAGTGCTGAGGAAGATATGCTGAAAGAGGAAGTTGTCGTTGTCTGCCTCCTTCAGCTGCAGCATGTCCTCCATGAGGGCCCTTGCTCTGCGTCCTCCGTGGCCATAAATCGCCAGAATCTTCCCTGCTCTCTCCTCGGCTGAGGGGACGAAACTCTCGATGAGGGTCGCCTTCAGTTCTTTGTATTTGTCGTGGGCGGGCGGTTGTTGAATCACGCTCCGCGCGCATCTTGATGTGGCGGCATCGAGTCTGGCGACGATGTGGTAAAATTTTGTTTCATTCGCCGTTATGCCCGCCAGCGCAAACTGAGCCTCAGCTTGCTGGAACCACGAGTTTGGGTCGCTTTGCCAGAACTCTGGCAGCTTGACGGTGACGGCGCTTGTGTGGGCCGTCTCTGATGTGTCAGCCGGGTGAGAACGCCTTTCTTCTGTTCTCACGGCGGAGCTGGGGATGGTGCTCGGTTGAGCCCTCTCTGTAGATTCTGCCATGGGGGAACATCTTCCATCCGTTCCCCTGTCTGCATTGGCGACGGCGCTTGCCTGGGTCGCCTCTGATGAGTTTGTCGCGGGAGAACGTCTTTGTTCCATCCTCACGTCTGGTCACCAGTGTAGGGAGCTTGAAATGAAGAAGCAATGGGATTTTATAAATCAAGATTTATTATCAGCTTCATCTCCCTAATATGTCTCATCTCGATGCAGAAGCAGAATGAGAGGTTGAGCGCAGTCAGACCTTCATACTTATACACACACTCAACAAAAGACATTGCATATCAAAGCTGACATCCCGCATTAACACAATCACCCTCCATTGTCCTCTCTCTCCTTCCCCTGACCCTGGGAGGTCAGGAAGTTCGATCCGGTCTCCACCGCTGTGACTCAGTCTGTTCTTTGATCTTCGCCGGTGGTCGAGACCTCTTGTCCTGTTCTGAGGCGTGAGGTCATTCTACATATGTAATCTCTAAACATTCTAATATGTCTATACATGTGTAGGTATGGAATATGTTACACCCAGGAGGGGCGAAGGGGAGGAAGGATGATTCAGCCAAGCTGTTTAGACTTTGCAGCGACCGTTTATTCACTTTACCAGCTCACACGGCACGGCCCACAATTACATAGCACATCGCTAGACACCATCTTGTTTCATAACACTCTCGAACATTCTCTGGAACACACACTAGAACACATACTACTCTTCTTCTATTGTGCTCTAACACTGAGCAGCATCTTGTCATTACTGAGCGCCACCTCTGGCGTAGAAACGCTACTGCTTTCTCTAACAGTTTATATCTAATAGTCCACACTGTTTTCTGGGGGTTTACTAAAGATTGTCCAAAACTGACTTTTTCCTACACTCACCCCTCAAAAAGTTAATGTCGTCCCGACATTACACCTTTCTTAAAAAACAGTAGTTTTTTTTCTCTTTTCTTCTGTCAGTCCACATTTGGTAATCATTTATTACATGTTAAGTAGGGTATCACTACACAGGAGTCAGAGTTCATTAAAGTCTATAAAGATGCAACTGGTAATTGTCCATAGTACAGCATGTATCTCCTATTCCATGCAATACATTTGCAGAAGAGGTCTTTGTGCACGATAACCTTCAACCGCTCCATCCATCATGGTGGGTATCTGCATCTTTCCTGAGAGTAAGGGTACTCAATCTAGTCATAACCTACCAAATAAACCTTGGTGTGATGCCTGTGCCTTAGTAACACACTGCAAGTCTCTTTTTTTGTGTTTTTAAATTTTTTTGTTCTTTTTTTCAATTTTTAATCAACCATCACAGTAACTACCAAGTTACTTTTCAAAACATTTATGCCTGAACAATGGTTATCTTTAGCTTCTACACATTTGTTCTAGACAGATGAAATGCAATGAAGTGCAAGGTTGGCCTAACTTATCATAAGTCAATCTCAATGGCTGTTTTCTTATTCTTGAAGGATACGTTTTAGCAGGAATCTCGTCAGGTCCCTCCTGGTCACTGGAACTGGACTCCGACACCTCATCACTCTGGTCCTGGTCTGCCTCAGCTGAATCTGGAACCACCGCATTGTCGACCTCTGGTGCCAGCTGCACCTGCGTGACGTCATCTGGGTCCTGGTCCTCATCCTCCGGAGTAGTGTCACTGTGCGGGTAGAACTCCGGTGCATCGGCTCTCAGTGGACGCTGCTCTTGATCCTTCCCAGCTCGTAATCCGATTATGGCATTCCAACCCTCTTCATCTTCATCATCCGTGTTGTTTTGTCTGTCCACATGCCTTTGTCTTTTAGAGTCTCTTTCTCTCTTTTTCTTAGAGGCATGCTCCACTGTTTCCATGGGAAGAAAGTCACAAGGTAGCAAAAGGTTTCTGTGCATGACCCGAGTGCGTCCCTTGCCATTTTCAGGTCTGATTTCATATACTGGACTGTCTGGGTACTTCTTTTGGGTCATGACATACACCTCGTCTTCCCAGAATGATCTTAATTTTCCTGGCCCACCTTTTTCGGTCAAGTTTCGGACCAATACTCTGGATCCAGGGAGTAACTCAGCACCGTGAACCTTTTTATCATAAAGTGCTTTACTTCTCATCCCTTCTTTGTTTGCTGTTTTAGAAGCGAGTTTGTAAGCTTCAGTCATTGTAGCTCTCCACTTTTCAGCATAGTCCTGCTGAGAAACACTCTGCTCTCTTGTTGTGAGGCCAAACATCAGATCAATAGGCAACTTTGGACTACGGCCAAACAACAGAAAATATGGCGCGTACCCCGTAGCTTCACTACGCGTACAATTATAGGCATGAACCATTTTTGCCAGAGAGGACTTCCAGTCTTCCTTAGCTGCTTCAGGCAAATTTCTGAGCATTGCCAACAGTGTACGATTAAATCGTTCCACCTGCCCATTCCCTTGGGGATGGTAGGGCGTTGTTCGGGACCCCTGCACACCACTGTAGTCTTGGAGTTTTGCAAAAAGTTTATTTTGGAACTCTCTTCCCTGATCATGATGGAGTCGTGTGGGGAAACTGAACTTGAGGGCAAAATCTCCAAAGATCTTCTCAGCAGCGGTGTGGGCAGCTTTGTTACGACAAGGGTAAGCCTGGGCAAAACAAGTGGTCCATTACAACCAGGATATACTCATATCCTCCTTTGCACTTCTCCAAATGCAGGAAATCCACTGACACTAATTCGAATGGGTACGTAGTGACAATGTTAGTCAGGTGTGCCCTTGTTGTCTTATTGGGACGTTTGTTCTTTAAACAACTGCAAACTCTCGTGATGTAGTGCTCCACATCTCTTTGCATGTGAGCCCAATAAAAACGCTCTCTTATCAAGTTCGTCACTCTCTCTACCCCTAAATGGCCCATGTTTTCGTGGAGCTCTTTGAACACGAGCTTGTGAAACTTCTGGGGTAGGAGTAGCTGGTCATGTGTTGCCGTTCTCCTGTAAAGCAGTCCATCATCTTCCAAGTACAGCTTGTGTTTTTGCCTGACTAAAGCTGCAATTTTACTGTTCTGCTGCTTTACACTTCTTGGCCACTGTTTTGACAACACATAGCGCAACACCTCTCCAATCACGGAGTCTTCTTTTTGAGCTCTTTTTAGATCAGTCTTTGATATTTCAGCTATAGAGCTGGCTTCTTGATCTGCTTCACTAATGAGAGTAGAAATGGTGACTGGGCAGAGCCATGGTTCATTTTCTTGTGACTTCACCTTAACTGCCTGTGTCACACAATTCATCACATCAGGATCAACATTCTGGGTGCATTTGTTCATGTACTGCTCCATATCTAGGGGCATACGTGAAAGTCCGTCTGCATCTCTGTTTGCTTTTCCAGGGCGATACTTAATCACAAACTGGAAATCAGCTAGTTCTGCTACCCACCTCTGTGTGGTTGCATTTAACTTTGCGGTGGTGCGCACATACGTTAGGGGATTATTGTCCGTATAGACAGTGAATGGTGGAGAATAGTACAGATAATCCCGAAACCTCTCACAGATGGCCCACTTCATGGCAAGAAACTCCAGCTTCCCTGAATGAAGGTGGTAGTTCTTCTCTGGATTTGACAGTGTCCTGGAGCCATATGCTATCACCACCAGTTTGTCTCGTTGTTGCTGGTATAACACCACCCCAAGCCCCTCCTGTGAAGCGTCACAGTGTAAAATGAAGGGTTCTTCAAAGTTCGGGTAACCTAACACTGGGGGTTGGGTAAGAAGGTCAACAAGCTGACAAACTACTGCTTGATGCTCTGGGCGCCACCTGATCACATGGGATGAGGGTAAATGGCCACCATCGTTCTTTTTGACATGTTTCTTTGAGTTTTTCTTTGCTTTATCTGTGTGGTCGTTAGCCAGAAGGTCGTAAAGAGGCTTTGCTATACGAGAGAAGTTTGGAATATAGCTACGGTAATATGATATAAAACCTAGCAATTTCCTTAGCTCTCCAACAGTGGAAGGTTGCTGCTGTTTGAATGTCTGCACTGGGGCAATGTCCGCAGGGTCCATGATGTAACCCTGTCCTGTTACCATTTTACCAAGGAAACGTACCTGCTGCTTGAATAACTCACATTTCCGGGGAGTCAACTTCACCCCATGGCTTTGATAGCGGTGCAGGACGCTTCTCAGGTCTCGCAAGTGATCTTCAAAAGTCTGTGAATGAACAAGGTTATCATCGAGGTAAGGCAGACAAACATCATCTCTCAACCCCCACAAGCACTCCTCCATAGATCTTTGGAATACTGCTGGTGCTGAGGACAAACCAAATGGAATTCTTACCCACTCGAACAAACCCCAGGGAGTGATAAATGCAGTGAGGGGCCTACTCGACTCTTCCAGGAAACCCTGATGATACGCCTTTCCTTGGTCGAGGACTGAAAACCACACACTCCCATTTAGACTGTTCAGCATATCCTGTATGCGGGGAATTGGGTGTCTGTCTGGGATGGACTTCTTGTTCAACTCTCTAAAGTCGCAGCACAAATGCAGACCTCCATCTTTCTTTCGCACACAGACGATTGGCCTGGAATACGATGACTTGGATTTGGTGATCCAGCCCCTGTTAAGCAGGTCTTCTATATACTCCTTTACTTCTTTATGAAGTGGTTTGAGAACAGAAACATAAGTCTTTTTGACAGGATCGTGATCTTTGAGTCGGATCTTCAACTGTAAAGAGGGGATTGTCCCTACATCATACTCATCACGGGAAAACGCTTGCCGTTCCTCCCGTAGTAGCTGTTTTGCTTGCTCTTGCTGTATGGGCGAGAGATGATCAAGGGGAACTGGAGGGTCCCACATGTCCATAGTCTCTTTGACAGCACAGTTCATCTTGGTCTCTTTGTTTCTTCCTGTTTCACCCGTCGTCGGGTCGACTGTCGCTTGGTTTACAGCAGGGGGTCTAATATCTGCCGGATAAGCAGTTTTAACTCTCTGCGTTTCCCCCAAAATGGTCTTAGCGGGCAGCTGGATATCACGGGACGTACTGTTTGTTATAGGCATTTTGAACATAGATCGCTTCCCTTTCCATAACTGCACCAACCCACTTTGCATCTGCAAACCCTCTGGTAACTGGGTGTACTGACTCGGCTCAAACAAGACGTCTTGTGTGTCTGGAAATGAGCCTGCTCTGACACAACCTTTGACTGTTTTGGTTTGGCCAGCAGGGATGGTAACCAACTCACTGCCAACTTTTACCATTCCTTCTCCTAGCCTATCCTCCTCACTTTGCATCACTTTCAAAAACACCTCTGTTTTCTTACAGTCAAATGAGAAGGCTGCACTAACAGCTTCACTGATAGCACAAGGGGGTTTAATGCCCATCTTCAGGACATGGTCAATCACGTTGAACTCAATGATAGGCGGCTCTGCCACTCCGTCCTCCTTCACCACTAGCACAGGAACTAAGAGTTCCACCGGTGGGCGACTTACTGTCGGCAGCTTAAATGTGACTTCGACCCACCCTGAGAATGGAATCGGTGTCTGGTTCACTGCCCTCCCACTCAGGATATTTGGACCCACCAACTCGGCTAAGTCTCTGATGGTGATGTGTGGCAGGTGCTCCTGTCTCCAGGTGTCATTCATTAAACAAACCTGTGACCCTGTGTCCCACAATGCTTGTGTCTCCTTGTCATCGAGGAAGCAGGTGATGACATATTTTTTTCCAACCAAATTGAGTAACTGTAATTGGCGATTAGGGGACAGTAGATTAACACGGACCGTTTCTACAGGAGGTACCTCGGCCTGAGCTACCAGCCTTGCTTCCAACCTCCGAATACTGTCAGTAATGAGCTCATACAGTTCTTGTGTGTTAGCTTGTTCTGATGTGGTTGCGACAGTATTGGCCGCCGTGTCTACTTGCCTTGTTCCTCTTCCGAGTCTCCTCCCTATTCGACATTCCCTTGACATGTGGCCGCTGATTCCACATCTGAAGCAGTCGTTGCATTGTTCGCCATTGCTGGTGGACTGACATCTCTTGCAGCCACGTGTCCTCCTGGCTCTTTGAGCGTGAGGTGCTCTGGGAGACTCACGTATGGCCTTTTTGATCTCCTCCATGTCACTCTTCAGCTGCGTGACTATGTTCAGGAGCTCAAATTCCGTACGGGTCACTGTGCTTTGGGATTTAAGGATTTTACCTTTTGTCGATGGTAGGGGGCGCTCTTGGCCATCTACTTCTCTCTCGGTTGCATACTGACCTGTCTGGTTTTCCACTCGGCATTCTCGAACCTTTAGTTCTTTTGTGTGCCTTTTAAATTTTTGGTGCCATTCCCATTCAAGACTGGCTGCTGCATTCATCTTTGAAATCAGAAGCTCGTCGGTGACGGCAGGATCCTCCAAATAACGCTTCAGTTGATACTTCACATCAGCACTGATCAGTCCTGTTTCCACCGCCCTCAGAAACTTCCTCTGAATAAGATCAGAACTAAACTGCTCTTCAGTGCCAGGCTCTCTGGATGCTGCTAAAAGTCTTTCCTTTAGCTCAATGGCACGAAACAGGAAGTTCTGAGGTGACTCATCACTGTCTTGTGTGAGATTTATCAGACGATGATACAAGTCAGTGGAACTATCTTCTTTATAATGTCCTCGCAGGATTATGCGTAGCTGTGGCAGTGTGAGATCTGACTTAATCTCCAACATAGCGCGCAAACTCAATCCAGGACTCACTGCTTTGACAACAGCCTCAATTATCTCAGCCTCACTGTGCTTTTTCTTTAAGCCCATATCAATCTGGTGAGTGAGATTGGAATAAGACAACTTGTCTTTTTGGCCCCTCTCCCCTATCTGCCCATTTATCTTAAACTCCCGTTTAATGATCACTTCTGGCGGTAGGGGCGCTGTGGGGACCGCGGGCTGTATCACAAAATGGCGGCTCTGTGGCTGCGCGGCCTCGGGCTGTGTCACAAAATGGCGGCCCGGTAGCGGCGCGGCCTGATCATCCGTCACTCTTATTATTTCCTCTGCAACCCTTTTAGCTGAATCAATGATACTTTCATGCAGAGCGGCATACTGGCTCTGTAAACTGGCGAGTGCCTCCGCCTTGCGGCTCGTGCCGGCCGCTATCGCTGCCTGCGTCAACGGTTCACTTAGCTTAGCTTCGTTAGCACATGCTATTAGCCTTAGCACAAACTCGCGGACTACATCCTCCTCTTCACGTTCAATGGCTTTTTCAACCTCCTCGATTAACAGTCGTATCAGCGTGTACTTCGTAGATGGTTCGGCTGGGCTTATCTTTGCAAATAAACAGACCTCATTTAGCTGTTCGGCCCGTAACGGCACCAAGGCCTCAGTTAGCTTAGCTTGTAGCTGCTCCAGCTCCATTGTTAGTAGCTGCTCCAGCTCCATTGTTACGGCCTCTCTTTTTTTTTTTATTTGCACTGACTCACCGTCTCAGACACGACTGAACCATCCTCTGCTACCAAGTTTTGTTACACCCAGGAGGGGCGAAGGGGAGGAAGGATGATTGAACCAAGCTGTTTAGACTTTGCAGCGACCGTTTATTCACTTTACCAGCTCACACGGCACGGCCCACAATCACATAGCACATCGCTAGACATCATCTTGTCTCATAACACTCTCGAACATTCTCTGGAACACACACTAGAACACATACTACTCTTCTTCTATTGTGCTCTAACACTGAGCAGCATCTTGTCATTACTGAGCGCCACCTCTGGCGTAGAAACGCTACTGCTTTCTCTAACAGTTTATATCTAACAGTCCACACTGTTTTCTGGGGGTTTACTAAAGATTGTCCAAAATTGACTTTTTCCTACAAATATATGATTAATATAAGCCACAGGGGCCTGATTATTAAGAGCTTTTTTAAGTGAGAAGAAGGATTTTAAACTTAATTCTAAACTCTATGGGAAGCCAATGAAGGGAGGCCAGAACCGGAGAGATATGATCTCTCTTTCTAGTCCCTGTTAAAACTCTTGCTGCAGCGTTTTGGATCAACTGAAGGCTTTTTAAAGATATTTTAGGACAACCTGATAATAACGAGTTACAATAATCTAATCTAGAGCTAACAAAAGCGTGGATCAGTACTTAGTATTTACCTTGCTGGACCTTGGGTCTCAGAGTAACGTAATTTCAATTCTTTTTATGTGCTGTACATATGGCAGAATTGACAATAAAGTTGACTTTGATGTTGACTTTATACACTATCACAGTACTTGGTACCAAGACCCAGAACTCAATGGAAAATCATAGAAGTCACAAAAGTCCCTTACTCTGTAGCAGTTCAAATTAATTTATTATAGTTAACCCTTAAATGGGCAGGCACATAAGCATCTAGGAGAAATAATATTTTTCTTAGATATCTAGGTTAAAATAACACAGTTCCATTTTTAAAAATATCACCTTTATTTTCAAGTTACAGTCTATATCTCCTGGGATACATTGCCCATTTCGTGCATACATTTTCCACATTCCCATTTAATATATGTCATGTGCTTACTTCTAAAACTCTCATGGAAAAAAACTCCTGAATAAATAATCATCTACTTATAACCCCTTTACACAGGGGTGGAGATCACTGAGAGATCATTGAGAGATCTCCACAGTCACCACAGTCTCAGTAAAGTTTTGACTCTGTCGTGGTTAGCTGACAGCTCACATGCATGATGCGAGCACAAGATGAAACCACACAAGGGGGGGGGCGTTCAATAATTTATTAAATGTAGAAAACAGCGCTATGTTAGAGAAACAGGCACTGGCCAGTAGATTCAATCTACCTGCGGAGAGAAAAGCAGGACTCCGAGCAAGAACCAGCAGGACTCCAGCGGGGTATAGACGAGCCAGTAGAGAAGGGGGAATGAGCTTGGAGTGCCTGACTCGGGTGAAGATCTGTTGCTGGGGAGGTGATGAGGTGGCAGGAGAGCGCACGCAGTCCTGAGACATACTCGCACGATGGCAGCAACCCAGACGAGCCAGCATTGACTGCGTGGAGGAGGCCTCCTTAAGTACACTGGCTGATGTGCAGGTGCAAGTTGTCCTCTGCCTCAGGTGCAGTGATGAATTGGTGAACGTGTGGCAGGAGGGGAGGGGCGCGCTGTCGCTGCCCATGACAGGGCCCCCTCCCTTCTAGTATCTCCTCCTGGCAGTCCTCTGGACCGCCAGAAAGGTCTTCCAGGAGGGTCTTCTGGGTCTTCCACTGAACCCAGAGCATCTCCTTGTCCAGAACCTGTGATGATGGGGTCCAGGATCGTTCCTCCGGGCCGTAACCCTCCCAGTCCGCCAGGTACTGCAGTCCCCGGCCCCGATGGCGAACATCCAGAATCCAGCGGACCGTGTAGGCAGGGTGGCCATCAATGATTCGGGGAGGAAGAGGCGGCTTGGGGGGGGCAGAGAGGACTGACTGAGAGGGGCTTAATGTGGGACACATGGAAAGTGGGGTTCACCCGTAGCGAAGGAGGGAGTTTCAGCTGAACCAATGCGTCATTAATAATCTGGGTGATGGGAAACGGGCCCAGAAAGCTGGGAGACAGCTTCTTTGATTTCTCCTTCAGTGGGACTTGACTCGCCGCCAACCAGACTTGCTGGCCAGCGGTGTATTTGGGAGCTGGGAGCCGTTTCCTGTCTTCGGCGGCCCGGGTGTGTTCTGTGGAGCATGTCAGGGCAGCCCGGGTAGACCTCCAGATGCACTGGCAGCGATGAGCATGGGCCTCCATGGACAGAGCCACCACCTCCCTCTCGGTCATGGGAAGAAGGGGCGGGGTGAAGCTCAGGGATGCCTCAAATGGAGTGAGTCCTGTGGCCGCCGAAACGGCTGAGCTGAGAGAATACGTCACCCAGGTCAGGTGCGAACTCCATGAAGCCGAGTTCTTGGCTGCTATGCACCGCAGGGTGGCCTCCAGGGACTGATTGGCAGGCTCTGCCTGCCGTTACTCTGAGGATGATTCCTGGATGAGAGACTCACAGTGGTGCCCAGTGTCTGACAAAAGGCCCTCCAGACTTGGGACGTATATTGTGGACTCCGGTCAGACATGATGTCGATGGGGATACCGTGGACCTTGATCACATGGTCAGTTAGTAGGACCTCCGTCTCCAAGGCTGAGGGGAGCTTCGGGAGGGCCACCAAATGCACTGCCTTGGAGAAGCGATCCACGATCGTCAGGATAACAGTCCTCCCAATGGGAGGGGGGATTCCGGTCACAAAGTCCACGGCGATATGAGACCAAGTACGACCAGGGGTGGGAAGGGGGTGGAGGAGTCCCGAGGGGGGAGAGGAGTCCGATTTTCCCCCTTACGCAGGTCTGACAAGCTCTGACATAGTCCTGTGTGTCCCGCCGCACCGTGGGCCACCAGAATGCCCGCTGGACGAAGTCCACAGTGCTGGTGTTGCCAGGATGGTAGGCGAAATGGCTGGTGTGGGCCCACTGGAGAACGTCACTGTGGAGGGCGGCCGGGACGTAGAGGCAATTCCGGGGCACCCTACTGGCATGGGCTCCCGGGACTGGGCCTCCTGGACCCTCTGCTTGATGTCCCAAGTAAGGGCACCAAGGACGCATGAAGGCGGAATGATGGTTTGGGGGTGGAAGGTGGGGTCTACCTCCCTGGAGTCAAACTGGCACGATAGCGCGTCCAGTTTGATGTTCCGGGCACCAGGCCGGTAAGTGATGGTAAAATTGAACCACTGGAAGAATAAAGACCAGCGGGATTGCCTGGTGTTTAATCGGTGGGCCGACCGCAAGTATTCAAAATTCTTGTAGTGGATCCACACGATGATGGGGTGAATGGCACCCTCCAACCAATGTTGCAGCTCCTCCAGTGCCAACTTAATGGCCAGCAGCTCTCTGTTCCCCATGTCATAATTTCTCTCGGCCAGCGTAAGCCAACGAGAGAAATATGCGCATGGGTGGAGCTTCTGATCCGAGGACGTGCGCTGCGACAGCACAGCGCCATCCCCTGTGTCAGATGCGTCCACCTTGAGGACGAATTGGAGCTGCGTGTCGACCTGTGCCAAGATGGGTGTGTCCGTGAACAGGCATTTTAATTTGTTAAATGCCTGCTCCGCTGCCTCAGTCCAGCGAAAGGGGACCTTAATGGAGGTCAGCTGAGTTAAAGGCAGTGCCACCCCACTATAGTTCCTTATGAACCGGCGATAAAAGTTCGCAAACCCGAGGGAGCATTGGAGCTCCTTACGGGAGTGGGGAGTTGGCCAATCCAGCACTGCCTTCACCTTGGCCGGGTTGGCAATCAGTTTCCCCTCGGCTACTATGAAGCCCAAGAAGGTGGTGGATGGAGTTGAAAACTCACACTTCTTGGCTTTTACGTAGAGCTGGTTCTCCAAGAGCCATTGCAGAATGGCCCTTACATGGGCTTCATGTTCTTCTGGTGAGCGGAAGAAGATTAACATGTCATCAAGGTACAGAAACACGAATTGATACAGCATATCGCGGAGGACGTCGTTAATTAACCACTGGAAGACGGCGGGAGCGTTAGTGAGCCCATAGGGCATCACCAGGTACTCGAACTGCCTCTGTTGCGTCTTCCACTCATCGCCCTCATGAATGCGGATCAAATGAGACGCGTTCCTAAGATCCAATTTGGTGAACACCCGTGAGTGCTGTAGGAGCTTGAACGCTGAATTAATTAAGGGTAGAGGGTACTTGTCCTTAATGGTAATTGTGTTAAGCTGCCAGTAGTTGATGCACAGGTGCAGCGAGCCATCCTTCTTTCTGACGAAGAAGAAGCTGGCTCCGAGAGGAGCCGAAGATGGCCAGATTAGGCTGATGTTCAGGGACTCCTTTATATACCTCTCCATTGCCTCCCTCTCTGTCCCAGAAATACTGTATAGCCTACTGGATGGCAGTCTCACCCCCGGGACGAGGTCTATGGCACAGTCATAAGAGCGGTGAGGTGGCAGTGACAACGCTCTAGACTTACTAAAGACCTCTCCAAGATCGTGATAAGCCCGAGGAACGAGGCTGAGGTCCGGTGGCTGGACCGGAGGGAGGGAGATGGATAGAGAGGGGAAGCACTCCGCTGAGCACATACAATGGGCCTTACAAAAGGGGCTCCAGGAGGAGATGGTGTTTTGAACCCAGTTTATCATAGGGTTGTGCCTCCAGAGCCATGGATACCAAAGGACCACTGGGGAAGATGAAATAGGGAGAACTAAGAAAGTTAGTTCCTCCCGGTGGTTCCCGGAAAGGAGGATGGAGATCGGCACCGTGTTACGTGTGACTACCGCAACCTCACGGTCAGGTATGGTTGTGATTTTCTGATCATGGGGCAATTTATGTGTGGAAATACCCACCTGCTTCATGAATTCAATAGATACAAAATTACCCTCCGACCCCAAATCAACCAGAGCCTTAACCCTCCTCTCGTCCCCCGGCAGCCATACTAGGGTCGAAATAGACAAATTACCGGGGGGAGTGTCTTTAGTCCCGCCCGCCAGAACCCCCGTGGTTACTGATGGACCGCATCTTTTAGGCTGCTGGCGGCATTTGTCTCGACTGTGGTTCAGCGAACCACAGTACGCACACGCGCCAGCCTCTCGCCTTCGCCGGTGGTCATTGTCGGTCAGATGTCAAGGGAGCTTCACCGGCTTGAGCGAGGAGACGGCGCCACCAGTGTCAGTAAGCACGGCAGATTCCTGCGTGTTGCGCGGGCAAGGAGAGGACTTGTGCTCCTTCGTGCGCTCGCGGTGCTGGTTATCCAAACCGACAGCTTGAGCTATAAGATCGTCAAGGGTCTTAGGGACAGGGTGAACCACCAATTTGTCCCGCAGCTGTTCTTTCAACCCGTGGAGGAATGCACTGCGCAAGGCAATTTCATTCCACCCCGAGTCTGCAGCCACAACTCGGAACTCCACCCAGTACTCGGCTGCTGACTGGGTGCCTTGGAGGAGGGTCAATAGGTGGCTCAACACATTGCCCTCACTCTCAGACCGATTGAACGCGCAAGTGAAGGTGTCAACAAATTGGCTGAACGTATAGCGCCGCCGTTCGGGGTTGTCTAGTGTTGAGCATGCCCAATCAAGGGCTCGGTCCCTAAGCAACAGTGTAAAAAATAGCATCTTGGCTGTATCTCCCGGGTACTCCTCCCCAACCTGCTCCAAATACATATGTACCTGGATTAAGAAACTCTTACATCTCCCCACCTCCCCCGCGTATGGGGTAGGTGTGGGGATGGAAGTGGTACACTGCACCATAGTGCGGGGAGCAGGTTGAGGAGGCGGAGCCAGGGGAGATGATTGAGACCAAAGCTGGATTAAGTTTGACACCTGTTGTGTCATTACAGCGAGTTGGTGCTTGGTCACTGACAGCTCCTGTGACGAGGCACCAGCTGAGCTATCGTCTCGGCTGGCTCGATTTGTCATGGTTAGCTGACAGCTCACGTGCACGATGCGAGCACAAGACGAAACCACACAAGGGAGGATCTTTCAATAATTTATTAAATGTAGAAAACAGCGCTACGTTAGAGAAACAACCACTCGCCAGAAGATTCAATCCACCTGCGGAGTGAAAAGTGAGAGCTGTCAGCGGAGAAGCAGAGAAAGGGAAATGGGCTTGCCAAATTGCCACTTACTCAGGACTCCGAGGGAGGACCGGCAGGACTCCAGCGGGGAATAGACGAACCAGTAGGAAATTGGGAATGAGCTTGGAGTGCCTGACCCGGGTGAAGATCTGTTGCTGGGCAGGTGATGAGGTGGCAGGACAGTGCATGCAGTCCCGAGACACACTCGCACAATGGCAGCAACCCAGATGAGCCAGCGTTGACTGCGCGGAGAAGGTCTCCTTAAGTACGCTGGCTGATAAGTGGGCGCAGGTGTGTCCTCTGCCTCAGGTGCAGTGATGAATTGGTGAACTTGCGGCGGGAGGGGAGGGGCGCCTTCTCACTGCCCATGACAGACTCAATCCAAAACACACAAGAATCTCCCAAATGATCCCAAAGATCAACAACTGGCCCAGTCGCTCAGTGTTCTTCGTGCCGTGTAAAGGGGCCCTTCCTTTTATATTTTCCTTAGAAAATTAAACACTTATTAACAAGAGGACATAATGCATCTGCCTTTCACTGACAGGACAAGGAAATGGTCAGTTCAGTCGTCATCATATATATGAAAGGGATTCTGCAGTGTGGGTATGTACTGTATGTACTGTATGTATGTGGCAGAAACTTTGTCCCCCTACTAACTCAGAGGCCACTTCACCATAGCCTCTCATCTCTTGCATGGTGATGCCACAATACCTGAAGAGTGTGCCTGATATGGTTTCACTGACCGCTTGACCATAAAAGAGGTTAAAGGTGATCTTTTTTAACTGACCTTTACCAGTGGAGGTGTAGGCCAGGGGAGGAATCAAGCGCACTTGACACAGTCGGCGAAGTTTAGAATCCGCGGGTCTCTCTCCACGATACAGACGTTGTGGACTGACGGGAAGATGATGGTACAAGATTCTGCTGGGACACCAAAACTATATTTATATTTACTTATAGTCACATTTCTTTACTTTAATTTGCTCATATAACCCCCTAGAGGTGTATACCGAGGGAGGAATCAAGCGCACCCTGGATCCAATCTCGCACACCCACTGCTCTTGTCCCGAGGCTTTCTCCACACCTGTAGTGGAGTGTCGTTGGATGGGGAAATGGATGTGTCTGGTGCTGGAGGAATCTTGCATCATTTTTTTTTTTAGCTTGACCTTTCCATAACGTTGGTGTCCCAAACTCAGAACATAATATTATAAAATTACTGATCCAACAATAGAAAAAGGATTTCAAGGGATTCCATGGACCATTCTGCAGAGTAACTGATTAAGATGGGAATGACTGAAGTGAGTGAGTACAAATTAGCCACTTGGCATCTAGCAGAAGTCTAAAATGTTCATTGGTGCAGTAAGTTTAACCTTGCTATTGCTCTTTCTGTATCAGAACGCTTAATGCATGCCAAATGCATTATGTCACTGTTGTATGTCTGTATTCATGAGGACAAAACTTGCTTGCTGTTGCTATTGTAGTACCACCATCAAACACTGCCATGTTCAATGAGCATCAATCCTTGTATCACAAATACAAGTACAAAGTATAGTTTATACAAAGTATACAGGAAGTATAAAGGAACCTTATTTTTGAACACCAGGAACAATTTTAATCTCTTTTTCTATGAACCATAAACTCTGCTGACATATTGTCATGGGGGGCCTGTTTAGGGAGCATGCCCAGCCCCTTTATGTCTTCAGGAAAAAGAGGACGCCTTCACAGCCTTTGCAGATTAGGGGAAGGATGTGGAGGACTATAAATACCTGGGTGTCATGATCAGCAATGGACTGGACTGAAAACCCAACACCGATGCTACATACAAGAAGGGGATGAGCAGACTCTACTTTCTGAGGAAGATGAGATCCTTCAACATGTGCAACAAGATGCTGGACCTTTTCTATCAGGCCGTCGGTGTCAGTGCCATCTTTTTTGCTACTGTCTGTTGGGGTAGCAGAATCAGAGCCAGTGACACCAACAGACTTGACAAGATTATCAAGAGGGCTGGCTCTGTGACTGGTCTCAGGCCGGAGACTTTTGACAATGTGGTGGAGAGGAGGACACTGAACAAACTGCAGTCCATCATGGACAATCCTGATCGCCCCTTCCACCACACACTGGACAGACAGCGGAGCAATTTCTCCAGCAGACTGCTACAGCTTCGCTGCAGAACGGTCAAGTACAGGAAATCTTTCCTGCCACATGCCATTTCACTGTACAATAACTCACTCTAATGTTGAATTCTGGTCATAACTACAGTGGGGCAAAAAAGTATTTAGTAAGCCACCAATTGTGCAAGTTCTCCCACTTAAAAGATGAGAGAGGTCTCCAATTTTCATCATAGGCATACCTCAACTATGAGAGACAAAATGAGAAAAAAAATCCAGAAAATCACATTGAAGGATTTTTAATGAATTAATTGGTAAATTCCTCAGTAAAATAAGTATTTGGTCACCTACAAACAAGCAAGATTTCTGGCTCTCACAGACCTGTAACTTCTTCTTTAAGAGGTTCCTCTGTCCTCCACTCGTTACCTGTATTAATGGCACCTATTTGAACTCGTTATCAGTATAAAAGACACCTGTCCACAACCTCAAACAGTCAGACTCCAAACTCCACTATGGCCAAGACCAAAGAGCTGTCAAAGGACACCAGAAACAAAATTGTAGACCTGCACCAGGCTGGGAAGACTGAATCTGCAATAGGTAAGCAGCTTGGTGTGAAGAAATCAACTGTGGGAGCAATTATTAGAAAATGGAAGACATACAAGACCATTGATAATCTCCCTCGATCTGGGGCTCCACACAAGATCTCACCCCGTGGGGTCAAAATGATCACAAGAACGGTGAGCAAAAGTCCCAGAACCACATGGGGGGACCTCATGAATGACCTGCAGAGGGCTGGGACCAAAGTAACAAAGGCTACATCAGAAACACACTACACCGCCAGGACTCAAATCCTGCAGTGCCAGATGTGTCCCCCTGCTTAAGCCAGTACATGTCCAGGCCGGTCTGAAGTTTGCTAGAGAGCATTTGGATGATCCAGAAGAGGATTGGGAAAATGTCATATGGTCAGATGAAACCAAAATAGAACTTTTTGGTAAAAACTCAACTTGTCGTGTTTGGAGGAGAAAGAACACCATACCTACTGTGAAGCATGGGGGTGGAATCATCATACTTTGGGGCTGTTTTTCTGCAAAGGGACCAGGACAACTGATCCGTGTAAAGGAAAGAATGAATGGGGCCATGTATCGTGAGATTTTGAGTGAAAACCTCCTTCCATCAGCAAAGGCATTGAAGATAAAACGTGGCTGGGTCTTTCAGCATGACAATGATCCCAAACACACCGCCCGGGCAACAAAGGAGTGGCTTCGTAAGAAGCATTTCAAGGTCCTGGAGTGGCCTAGCCAGTCTCCAGATCTCAACCCCATAGAAAATCTTTGGAAGGAGTTGAAAGTCCGTGTTGCCCAGCAACAGCCCCAAAACATCATTGCTCTAGAGGAGATCTGCATGGAGGAATGGGCCAAAATACCAGCAACAGTGTGTGAAAACCTTGTGAAAACTTACAGAAAACGTTTGACCTCTGTCATTGCCAACAAAGGGTATATAACAAAGTATTGAGATGAACTTTTGTTATTGACCAAATACTTATTTTACCGAGGAATTTATCAATTAATTCATTAAAAATCCTTCAATGTGATTTTCTGGATTTTTTTTTCTTATTTTGTCTCTCATAGTTGAGGTATACCTATGATGAAAATTGGAGACCTCTCTCATCTTTTAAGTGGGAGAACTTGCACAGTTGATGGCTGACTAAATACTTTTTTACCCCACTGTATGCTGCCATACTGCATCTTACAGTCTAATTGGTACCTCGCATTTCACCTTGCACCTGATAGTCCTGCATTGTACAGTGGGTATGATTCATGTACCTACACGGGTCATCATCTATTCATCTACAATGTATATAAGTTATTCAGGCAGTTTTACTTTCCATGGGTAATCCCTTTGTCTATTATGCAGTGTGTGTTTCTGTGGTTTTGTGTCATCTGCTGTCATGCTGCTGTTACACTGTAATTTCCCAGTTTGGGATCAATAAAGTACATCGATCTATGCCATATTATTTTGGTATTGTTATTATGACTATTATCATCTAGTTAAGGTTTATGTTGATAGTTTTTCCTGTATTTTGCTTGTCCAGCTCCATTGTTCCTTGTGTATTTAGTAAGGATCTCCTGTGTTTGTCTTGCTTTAGTTAAGATTCTCCTGAGCCTAGCTTTATTTTGAAAGTACTTCCTGTTTTGGTTAATAGTACTTCCTGTTTTGGTTTTGTGAAATTCCATGTAGCTTGATTTCCTGTTTCATTTTGGAAGCATCTTCCTGTCAGTTCTTAGTAATGACCCTCTGGTGACCTTTTGTTATGTAGCCTCATTAGTTTTCTCACACCCGTTTGCCCATCTGTTTCCCATGTGCAATTATTACTTTCCTATAAATTCAGTTTGGTCTTGCTGCTCCTCGTATCATGTTGTGGTTTCATTCCTCATGTCTTGGATTATACCTGTGTTTCTGGCTCATCAGTTTCCCAAAGTTTGGTGCATTTGCCGATCAGTTTTCTCGGTTACTTTAGTGTGTTTTCAGCCACTGAGCTGCATTTTGTTTTCTAGTTTTTTTTCAATGTTTCAATTAGTGCATTTCGATATTGTGCCTCAGCCTGTGCTTGATTATTTATTTCAATAAATCATCATGAACTGGACATTGCCTGCACTCTGGGTCCCCCTCTCCCTCTGCCTGCTCCGTGTACTACACATTGTGACACACATATTCCTTGAAAATGTGTAGTGAATTAGCAATACATTGTCATGAACTGGGCTGATGTTTAGGCCCAGTTCTGTGACGCAGTGGCTGTTCACTCGTTTGGGTACTTGTTGTTGTCTGTTTTCCATCAGGTGCTCTCAGGGAGTCTCTTGGGTCCACTCAGCTCCCTGACAGCTCAGCCACGCCTCCTCCTCCTGTCAGTGGTATCAGCTGTGTCTCGTTATCTCTGGTTCACGCAAGCGCACACACACACACACACACACACACACATCCATATTCTCCCATGCACACTCTTACACACATACACACACCCATTCACTCTCATTACTCACAGCGGCAATCTCTTTCCTCATCAGGCCTGGCACTATTTTAGCCCTCTGTCTGTTGGAAGAGATTGTCGGATCATTGTAAGTGTTTGGATCTACACTGTCGCTGCTCCTCTCAGTGTATGTTATCCGCCTCTCATGTCTAGATGCCCTGCCTATGCTTTGGTACCACATCACACTGGGAGGTGTGATCGTCCGTATTTGTTGTTTGTGCTCACCGGACTAAACTTGGACTTACTCGGACTGCTCCAGTACCTTGAGTACTAACTGTTTGCATTCCCCCGTTGCAGTCAGTCTGTTACGTTTTGGAACGTTTCCCCAGTTATACTCACCCGAGACTGTAGAGCGTCCTGGAGGACTCCTAAGTTATCCTGAGCAGTTATGTTATTTTGAACTGTTTGTTTGTCTGTCTAATGTTAAAAAAATGCACAACTAACTCCTGTGAGTGGGTTTAATTCCTCATAATCATAACAATACATATTCAAAACTAAAATAAAGATTCATTAATATATATATTATTTTAATCTGTACATTATATGTATGGCTAAAAAACATGTATATCTGTGAGTGATTACTCCTGTTTGATGCCCTCTTCTGTTAAATGTAACCATCAGGATACAGACATTTCACAAGTGATTGCCAGAGTGGTGAAAATGTCATTTCCCAGTCAGGACGCCATAATGGGCCCCACTATAGGTTAAATCTGGGCTGTCTTATGGGTCCTATGTGGATCTGTCCACAGGTACCATGTTGGCTCCATCTGTGTTTGCCCACATGGTCTTTATGTGTGGCACAGGAAGGCAGATTACCTGCTTACCCACATTACAGTGCATCCAGAAAGTATTCACAGCACTTCACTTTTTCCGCATTTTGTAATGTTACAGCTTTATTCCAAAAGGGATTAAATTAATTTTTTCCTCAAAATTCTGCACACAATACCCCATAATGACAATGTGAAAAAAGTTTTTTTTAAACTTTTTTTTTTTTTCAAATTTATTAAAAATAAAAAACTAAGAAATCATATGTACATAAGTATTCACAGCCTTTGCTCAATTGTTGATGCATCTTTGGCAGCAATTACAGCCTCAAGTCTTTTTGAATATGATGTCACAAGCTTGGCACACCTATCTTTGGGCAGTTTCACCCATTCCTCTTTGCAGCACCTCTCAAGCTCCATCAGGTTGAATGCAAAGCGTTGGTGCACAGCCATTTTAAGATCTCTCCAGAGATGTTCAATTGGATTCAAGTCTGGGCTCTGGCTGGGCCACTCAAGGACACTGACAGAGCTATCCTGAAGCCACTCCTTTGATGTCTTGGCTGTGTGCTTAGGGTTGTTGTCGTGCTGAAAGATGAACCGTCGCCCCAGTATATTTCTACATTCGTCTTTCCCTCTATCCTGACTAGTATCCCAGTTCCTGCTGCTGAAAAACATCCCCACAGCATGATAAGATAAGATACGGTAAGATAAGATAAGATAAGATAAGGTAAGATAAGCCTTTATTAGTCCCACAATGGGGAAATTCCAGGATTGCAACAGCACAGGGATAGCAACACTCAGAGCAATAATTAAGAAGATACGGAAGATATAAATAAGAGCAGTGGATATACATACATACATACACATCAATATATAAATATATATACAAAGTGCGCAGCATTGTAGCAAGATGGAATAAACAGCATAACTGTCTACTTAGTTATCCTACATAGTATGAATATGTACCCATACATATTGTCACCCTCTGTAGCGACTGATACTGTCCTAGTTGTATATACTGGAGGGGACCATTGTGTAAGTCTATTGCGTCTTTTGCATTCAGTACTATTAGGTCGTCACGTTTTTTTGCTATCTCTGCGAGCAGCCCTGCTTAGGTTATACAGTCTGACTGCCGTAGGTAGGAAGGACCTGCGAAACCGCTCGGTTGCGCACCTAGGATGATGTAGTCTGCTGCTAAATGAGCTCCTCAGTGCGTTCAGTATGTCCTGCATAGGGTGGGACTCGGACTCCAGCAGAGATGACAGTTTAGCCACCATCCTTCTCTCTCCTATCTCCTCCACTGGGTCAGGGCGCTGCCCCAGGACAGAGCTAGCTTTCTTGATCAGTTTGTTCAGTCTCTTCCTACCAGCTGCGGTAATGCCACTGCCCCAGCAGACCACTCCAAAAGTGATGGCAGATGCCACCACTGTGTCGTAGAATGCCTTCAGCAGTGCCCCTTGTACACCAAAAGACCTGAGTCTCCTCAGTAGGAACAGCCTGCGCTGTCCCTTCTGGTAAAGTGCGTCGGTATTGTGTGACCAGTCTAGTTTATTGTTCAGATGAACGCCCAGGTACTTGTAGGATGTCACCATCTCGATGTCTGTTCCCTGTATGTTTACTGGTGCTGTGAGGGGTTGTCCTTGCCTGCGGCAGTCCACCACCAGCTCCTTAGTTTTCTTCGCGTTGATCTGGAGGCAGTTCCTATGGCACCAGTCCACGAAGTCCTGGATAAGTCCTCTGTACTCAGCTTCATCTCCGTTGAAGATGAGGCCGACGATTGCAGAGTCGTCAGAGAACTTCTGTAGATAGCAATGTGTTGTGTTGTGTGAGAAGTCTGCAGTATAAAGAGTAAACAGGAAGGGAGCCAAAACCGTTCCCTGGGGGGCCCCCGTGCTACCGATGATTGTGTCGGACACACAGTCCCGGGTTCTCACAAACTGTGGCCGGTTAGCGAGGTAGTCCAGGATCCATGATGACAGGTGCTGGTCCACCCCTGCGCACAGCAGCTTGCCCTTCAGGATCATCGGTTGGATGGTGTTGAAAGCACTGGAGAAGTCAAAGAACATGATCCTCACCGCATTTCCGGGCTTCTCCAGGTGGGACAGAGAACGGTGAAGGAGGAAGATCACTGCATCCTCCACCCCAATGCCATGCTGGTAGGCGAACTGGAGTGGATCCATCACTGGTCCCACCAGGGGGCGGAGGTGAGCAAGGAGCAGTCTCTCCAGGGATGCTGCCACCACCATCAGCATGGTTATGAGCAGTGCCTGGTTTCCTCCAAACATGACGCCTGGCATTCACACCAGAGAGTTCAATCTTTGTCTCGTCAGACCAGAGAATTTTGTTTCTCATGGGCTGAAAGTCCTTCAGGTGCCTTTTGGCAAACTCCAGGTGGACTGCCATGTGCCTTTTACTTAGGAGTGGCTTCTGTCTGGCCACTTTACCATAGAGGCCTGATTGGTGGATTGCTGTAGAGATGGTTGTCCTTCTGGAATGTTCTTCTCTCCCCTCAGAGGAATGCTGGAGCTCTGACAGAGTGACCAGAGGTTCTTGGTCACCTCCCTGACTAAGGCCCTTCTCCCTGATCACTCAGTTTAGACAGCTGGCTAGCTCTAGGAAGAGTCCTGGTGGTTCTGAGCTTCTTCCATTTACGTATTATGGAGGCCACTGTGTTCTTTGGGACCTTCAAAGCAGCAGAATTTTTTCTGTACCCTTCCCTAGATTTGTGCCTTAAGACAATCCTGTCTCGGAGGTCTACAGACAATTCCTTTGACTTCATGCTTGATTTGTGCTCTGACATGCACTGTCAACTGTGGGACCTTATATAGACAGGTGTGTGCCTTTCCAAATCATGTCCAATCAACTGAATTTACCACAGGTGGACTAAAATTAAGCTGTAGAAACATCTCAAGGATGATCAGTGGAAACAGGATGCACCTGAGCTCAAGTTTGACCTTCATGGCACAGGCTGTGAATACTTATGTACATGCGATTTCTTAGTTTTTTATTTTTTATAGATGTGCAAAAATCTCAAAAAACCTTTTTTCATGTTGTCATTATGGGGTATTGTGTGTAGAATTTTGAGGAAAAAAATGAATTTAATCCCTTTTGGAATAAAGCTGTAACATAACAAAATGTAGAAAACGTGAAGTGCTGTGAATTCTTTCCAGATGCACTGTAAACCCACCTGGGCCCCGATGGGTTTAATGTGGGTGAGCAGGTTTCAGTAACACTGGTGCCACAGACAAAGTTGGAAGAAAATGTCACAAATTTATGAGAAATAAAGTTAAAAATTTTTGAGGAAAAAAGTCACAAATTTACTAGAAAAAAATCCCAAATTTATGACAAAAAAGTGATTATTTAGGAGAAGAAAGATGCACATTTACAAGAAAAAAATTGAAAAATTGAAAAAAGAAATAAATAAACTGAAAATTTACAAGAAAAAAGTTACAAACTTATGATTAAAATTTTATTAATTCTAAAAGTTTTTTAGTTCTAAATTTACAAAAAAGGTAAAAAATTATGGGGAAAAGTCACAAATTTTCAAGAAAATAGCAAATTTGTACAGAAAAAGTAACAAGTTTATGAGGAAAAAGTTGCAAGATTACAGTACAAAAGTTACAAATTTATGAGAGAGTTCCAAAATTACAAGAAGTCAGCAAATTTGCAAGAAAAAAGTCAGAACTTTACAAGAAAAACAAACATACTGAGAAAATGTTGCAAATTTGCAAGAAAAAAATCACAAATTTATGAGAAAAAGTTGAAAATAGGTGAAGGTGTAAAGTCCATGTGGGCAAATACAGATAGGACCAACATCAAACCTGCGGCCAAACCCACATGGGACCCATAAGACAGCACAGATTTAACCTTTTATGGGGCTCACATGGACATGCTGGCTGGGTTGTTATTTTTAATAGTAAAATAGGCTTTAAAAAACAATATTTTATTCAAGATAATGAAATCTATTAAAAACACAGCAAAGAGATTCAGTCAGAAGAGGCAGCCATTTTAGGTTCTGATGATGGGCAGATCCACGAATGCTGGGATGAAGTCACATGACCTGAGCTCTGGACTCATCACGCCTCACGCCTCATCTCTGCGTCTGCGTGGAGCTCACAGCCCGCCGCGTGTGCCCACGTGGGTGCTGGTGTGAATGAATGCTGTGCTGCCATGGTGGGTTCCTGCCGATGTGTAGAGCGATTTGTGTCTGTCGTGTGCTTTGTTTATTAGAGACAGACAAGAGCAGACCAGGATGGAGTTGGAGCTAAAAAATGTTAAAAAAAAAAGCAACTTTTCATACAATTGCTGCAACGAAGAAAAAAGAGAAGACGTCAGAGAACACAGTATGTACAACCAGACTGAGGTGGTTCTGTGGCAGTGCCGTCGCAGTGGCATCATTCTGACGCAGAGGCATGAAGTGTGCTTCAAGTTCCACGGTGTAGCCACCTACAAGCCCTGCCCCCACAGCCTGTCCCACGCTCGTACCCCCACAGAAACCGTTTAAGAATTCCACAGGCTTTGAAAATGTAACAAAATCAATTTTCTTATTGTGTCCCCTGTTCTCAGACTGGCACCTTGGATCGTTGAGGAGACAGGGCAACCAGAGCAGAAGACTACTGAACAGGATTGAGTTAATGTTTTTTTTTTGGGGGGGGGGGGCATTTGTTGTCATTCCGTGTAATGAAGAGCTACTCATCACGAGGAGTTCCTGCAGCTGTACTCTTCATTATGCAGCTGTACTCTTTATTATGTTGCTGCAGGTACAGGATGTTCATCCATTTGGCATGGACGCTCTCTAAGTGTACGCCTGCACCCTCGTCTGTCTGCTGTCAGTCTGACAGAACACGACGGCTTCAGGTGGCCCAACCATTAAGAGGTTACCCCTCCGGAGACCCCGGCGTGATAGCTCTATCTCTAGTGTTCATTACCGTACTGTTGTCAGAACCTCTCCTCCTCTTCCTCCTCCTCCTCTTCTCCTCCAGTCTGCCTCTCTCTTGCTCTCATTCTCTGCCAGCTCCAGCCGGTCAGAGGCATCAGGAGGCAGGGTTGCCGTGGCAACTTGTCCTATCTCTATCGCTAGATGGATCATCCCTGGATGGTTGTTCTGTGCCACCTCCAACTCTGTTTACATACAAAACAGACACAAAAAACAACCTCTTTACCTTCGTCTTGTTGCGCCAACTTCTATTTTTAAAGCATTCTTTAGGTTTTTTTTTTTCTGTTTTTTGTGTTTTTCTTCTTTTTTCTCTTCATCTGTCACTACAAGGCACAGGGAGCCCGGCTGCTCTGACTTTGTGTGGCCGCCCGAGTCAGATGAAATAAGCTTCAATAAATGGCTTGTTTAAGTGGATTTATAGGGTCAGACACGCCTCTGTGGGATTTCCCACTGCATCTCCTGCACACAGATGCCTCAGTGGCTTGAAAGGATCAGATTCTCTAGGAAGGATCATATATCTGCTAGCAGGCCGGGCTGTGGAGAAGGAGAAGAGCAAGGTTTCAGGGCTGATACCTGTGACGAGCAACTGTATCTGAACAGCACAGCACCGGGAAGATTGACATGGAGATCAAAGCTCCTATTCTATGACTTTTATCCAGCATTTTTGACACAAGGCAAACAAAATACATCAATATCTTTTTATGAGGACCTTTGCAATACTTCCTAATACTCTCTCAGTGATCAATCAATAATCTTCTTTGATCTCCATGGTTGTCAAGATTTTGACTCGGTCCAAAAAAATCACTCAATGACCACCAAAGTAAAGCAATCTCTCAATGAACTCTCAAGGAACCCTAAACAATCTCGATCTCCCAATTATCTCTCAGCGATCTCCACCATGCTGTTTCAAAGGACTGTGTCGGTCTTTCATCAAACGTTCAGTGATCCTTCACTGATTTCTCAGCCATCTCTATCTTCGGGGTGGAAAAATTTGGCATTCATTGAAAGATTGCTAAGAGATCATTGGAAGATCAATGACATAACTGAGTGATCCCTAGAGTTCACTGAAAGACTGCAGCATAGATCTCTGAGACGCTTGATGAGATTGTTATGTGCTCCTTGAGACTTTGTTGAGTGTTCATTGAGCGATTGCTTCCCTTTCCTTTAGAAACTGTTCTGGACTGAGTGAAAACTTTGAGGAGACCATGCCAGGTGTGGAGATCACTGGAAAATCAAGAGATCTTGGTGATTGCTGAGAGATCATTGAAAGATGATTGAGAGAGCTTTGAGTTGCATTGAGTGATCTCTCAATGATCTCCACCCCTGTGTGAAAGGGTAGAAGAGCACATGAAACCTCTCAACAGCTCAGCAACTGTCATGAACTCTCCGTGTGCTTCTCCAACAGCGCACAGAGGAGGAGAAAGGACAAGAGGATTTAACTGCAGGGTTACACCAAACACACATTCATTAACACAAAATGACACATACAACAGACACAACAGCTTGGGTACGCTAAGAGTTCATCAGGACGCCCTGCACACACACACCGGAGGATAAATTGGGCAAACAGCCACAGCGTAGTGGCTGTGCTGCACAGGGGAATGCTGCAGAAAGCAAGGCAGCACAGCTGCAAATAAACACACTGCAGTTTACTCACAGTGAGGGGCGCTGTCCGAGAAATCCCAGGATCCCAGCGAGCACACACAGAACACAGTCCTTAGACGTGGTGGTTAGATGGCGGAGAACAATCATCTACCACACAAAATGATCCACCGGAGTCTGTCTAGCGAAGAGCTCCTTTAATACAGACACCGCTGGCGTGACGAATTGGGAACACCTGGGCAAGCATGAGAAGGATGATTACCGGGGCGAACAGCTGGCTGTCAGAAAGAAGGGGGCGTGGCCGAAGGCCAGAGCGGCAGCTACAGGCAGGAACAGAAATGGTGCACAGAAATGAAAACAACAAGAAATCAAAACACAACTCCACATAACAAACCCACTGCCTGAGCCACCAGGATCGATCAGAACCGAGCCCACAGGAAACACGGGCTCGGTTCATGACAGAGCCCCTCCTTCTAGGGGTGGATACCAGACACCCACAGTAACATCAAGGAACCCCCACCACCACCACCACCAACAACCCCAAACAGGCACAGCAATAACACACAAACCCGGGTGGGAGGTAGGGGGAACAGGAAAGGAGGGAACACAATACCTCGCCCAAGGTCCACAATTAACCCCCTCAATTCCATGGGTGCTGGGGCTCAGGAGGCAGCCCAAAGTCCCAGGCCCAGCAGAAGGTCTGGTGGACGGAACCCAGCGGCCTGCCGGAGAACATGGGCCACCAGACCCAGAGAGTCAATTCTTCTGGTGGCCGGCCCACGTTGCTCAGCCACCAGGATGGAGGGGGTGAAGCAGGAGGCGGCCTGCCCACTGGGAGACTGACTGGAGGGCAACCGGACCTAGGAAAGGGAACCTACACGGCCTCCTCAGTGGCACCCGTGGTGGGACCCGACCGGGCCAGCTCCGCTGCACCCACGACGGACTCCAGCGAGAGCTTAACTGCGCCCATGGTGGCCCCTGACTGGGCCGGCTCCGCTGCACCCACGATGGACTCCAGCGGGATCCTAGCTGCGTCCGCGGTGGCCCCCGGCCGGACCAGCTCCGCTGCACCCCCGATGGACTCCGGCGAGAGCCTAGCTGTGCCCACGGTGGCCCCTGACTGGGCTGGCTCCGCTGCACCCACGATGGATTCCAGCGAGAGCCTAACTGTGCCCACGGTGGCCCCTGGCCGAGCCGGCTCCGCCGCATCCCCGATGGACTCTAGCGGGAGCCTAGCTGCACCCATGGTGACCTTTGGCTCAGGGTCTGCAGCACCCACGGTGACCTCCAGCTGAAGGTCTGCAGCACCCGCAGTGACCTCTGGCTGAGGGTCTGGTGACCCCCATCAGGGGCCTCATTACTCCCGTGGTGGCCGCTGACCGGGCTGGCTCTGCTGCACCCATGATGTACTCCAGCAGGAGCCTGGCTGCACCCGTGGTGACCTCCGGCTGAGGCTCTGCAGCACTCGTGGTGGACCCCGATTGGGCCAGAGCTGCACCCACGATGGTCCCAGTCTGGGATGTGGCTGCACTTGCGATAAGCTCCAGTTGGAGCACTGTTGCACCAGCGGTGACCCCCATTGGGGGCCTCATTGCTCCCGCGGCGGCCTCCCCAGCAAGGGAGGTAGCGCTTCTAACGTCACCTGGCGCTGGGCCCCGATCCTCGGCGATCTCTGGCGAGATCAGTTGCTCTTCAGTGGCCCTGGCAGGGGGATCCAACCCCGGAGAGAGAGAGAGAAAGAAACTGGGTTAGGGTCGGCGGCAGCGGCGGAGCCCGGTGAGGCAGACCCGAGGGCTGCTACGAGCTTCCCCGGGCCGTCCTCGCCATGAGACAGGCAGGTTCAGGTTCAGGTTCAGGTTACTTTATTTGTACCCGTAGGTAGATTTGTTTTGCAGTCTGGTGACATCCATATTTACAAGCCACAAATTACATTCAACATATACACAAACACAGGCACATATGAAGCTGACTATAAACATGATAAGAATACACAAGGCTCCATCAATCAGGGTATAAGTGTCAGGGTATCCATGTCATCCAGTGGGACATGGATATCTGGGGTATTGATATAATGGAGCACACTTGCCTGAACTTGGGCTCCATCGCCATCCAGGACTCCAAAGCTGCTGACGATGATGGTCCGTGTCCCATCGGCTGGGGGTCTGGTCCGGGGGATGACTCTGCTGCAGCAGTCCCTGCAGCAGGCGTGATGGTGACAGCAGTTCTATTAACTTCCTGCAGTAGCTCCAATGCAGGGGACTCCACCAGCGTGTCTGCAGGGGGACCTCTCCGTGCTGGCTCCAGGAAGGGATCGTCCGGAACCACCAGCTCATCCATTGTCCGGTGGCTCTGCTCACTCTCAGGAATCGATGGGGGGAACACAGAAGAGACAAGGAAGTAGTTTACCTCCGCAGCTGTAGGGGAGGACCCAGTGGACTGCTGAAGCTGGGCCTCTCTTCCAGGAGACAGACAATGTTTATCATTATCATGTTTAATAGCACGAAAACACACTTGCCTGTTCTCCTGGTGCTCGATGTTCACAGCTACGGGGAGCCGGCAGTCATCCTCACTCGCATCTGTGCTGGCTCTGGCTCCCCCTCTGGACGATGGAAGAGCCGGCTCGGGAGATGCGGAAGTGGGCATGAACCGGGGAACCATGGCCCTCTCGGAGGCTGGAAAGGCATCGACAGCTGAAGGAGGGGAAGACTTCCCCCTGCGTCTCCTCACCGGATGACGCCGTGGTCTGGTCTCCGGGACTGACCATGCTGGAGACGGAGGAGGGTCGGGTGAAGAGTCCCGAGGAATGAAGGCCTGGTGATCTTTTGGTCTCCATCTCGGCGCTGTGAGGAACATCAGCCCGGGAAAGGAGCGCTGAAGTGAACTCACCGTCGCCAGCAGGTCAGCGAACTCGGGGTAGTCCCATAACCCGGGGTAAGCCTCCAAAACCTCCATAGCTCCTTCCAAGCACTCCAGCTTCCTCTTTGGTCCTCGGGCGGCGAGGGCCCCATTGACAAAGGTCCAGATATATTCGGTGGCCCATCCCTTCTCAATCGCGGGCAACTCCTCAGCAACAGCCTCCACAGCTTGTGAGATGGTAGTAACAGTCCTATGTTCTTCCTGCAGGGGCTCCAACACTGGGGATTCCTCCGGCGTGGCTGCAGAGAAACCTCTCCATGCTGGCTCTGGGAAAGGATCATCCGGGACCACTGGCTCCTCCACCGTCTGACTGCCTTGACCTTGGGCCAATGGGCCCTCAGGGAGAATGGGAAGAGACATGGAGAGGGGAAAAGGTAAATTAATATTTGCAGCCGGAGGACAGGACCCAGCAGACTGCTTAAACTGGGCCTCTCCCTCGGAGACAGACAAGGTTTGCAATTAGGTGAAATGAAATGAAAAAACACTTGCCTGTCACCCCGGCTCCTGATGTTGAGAGCTGCAAAATGTTGGCTATCACCCTTCTCCGTGTCACTGACTCCTTCAAAAGGTTGTAGAGGAGCCGGCTCCGATGACGCGGAGGTGGACGTAGCCGGGACAATCTCGGCGACTGAAGTGATAACGGCCGCCGAAGATGAGGGGGGCTTCCTCCGGCGAGGCTTCCTTCTCCTCGCGGGCGGTTGGAGCACCAGATAGTCCGGGATTTTGAGCACACCACCCAGCTGCAGATAATCAAGGCCGATGCACCCCGGATTATCAGGAACCGATGGCGGTGTAGCCGCGGGGAGCTCGAGCGCTGGGAGCTCTGCACTCGACCCCACGCATGGCACGGTGAAGATATCCCGGAGAATCTTGGTCACCTCCGGATAGTCCCAAAGGCTATCCCGATTTATCACTCTCACCGCCGTTTCCCGAGCCCATCGAGCTGTCTCGGATGAGCAGGGCTCCAGCGTCCGTGAAAGTATGTCCTCCAGCAGACAAAGCGAGCACAGCTCCCTCTTCAGTAGCTCAGCCATCGTGCCCGGACGCAGGTGAGTGGAACGAGACAGTCCAAAAATGAAAAAAGTGATTTGTGTGAGTATAACCCGCTAAATCCATTAATTCGGCTGGATCATTCTGTCATGAACTCTCCGTGCGCTTCTCCAACAGCGCACGGAAGAGGAGAAAGGACAAGAGGATTTAACTGCAGGGTTACACCAAACACACATTTATTAACACAAAATGACACATACAGCAGACATGACAGCTCGGGTACGCTAAGAGTCCATCAGGACGCCCTGCACACACACACCGGAGGATAAACTGGGCAAACAGCCACGGCGTAGTGGCTGTGCTGCACAGGGGAATGCTGTAGAAAGCGAGGCAGCACAGCGGCGAATAAACACACTGCAGTATACTCACAGTGAAGGGGGCTGTCTAAGAAATTCCAGGATCCCAGCGAGCACACACAGAACACAGTCCTTAGACGTGGTGGTTAGGTGGTGGAGAACAATCATCTACCGCACACAATGATCCAGCGGCGTCTGTCTAGCGAAGAGCTCCTTTAATACAGACGCCGCTGGCGTGACGAATTGGGAACACCTGGGCGAGCACGGGAAAGATGATTACCGGGGCGAACAGCTGGCTGTCAGAAAGAAGGGGGCGTGGCCGAAGGCCAGAGTGGCAGCTACAGGCAGGAACAGAAATGGTGCGCAGAAATGAAAACAGCAAGAAATCAAAACACAACTCCACATAACAAACCCACTGCCTGAGCCACCAGGATTGATCAGAACCGAGCCCACAGGAAACACGGGCTCGGTTCATGACAGCAACCTCCTTGGTTGTCCAACAAAGTTAATGATCCCTCAATGATCTCTCCTGGTCTCTCAGTGATCGCTCAATGATCTTTCAAAGATCATTGATGCCATGAAATTGATATTTTTGATCACACAATGAACTCCTGAACATTTACACAGAAGCAGCTTTTTTAAGTCTTTAGGAGATCGTTCAGAGATCGTTCAGAGATTGGGCCACTTTTTGATCTCTCAGTGGTCACCCATTGATTTCCATGCTGTGTAAAGGACCCCTTACCATTTAATGTATATTGAGATAACCAGTGTAGTGAATTCTTACTATATTAGTAAACTGAAATAAATGATGGGCAAAATCAAAGAGTGTATAGGAGCTGGCCACATGTCACCCTCTAAATAATATCACTAGGCACTGGGAAATAAAGATCTTTGAGAAGATGTGGTAAATGTAAACCTCATTAAGGCTCAGTATTCCCAGTACAGTGGTACAACCCTACCCCATATCCCAGTAGATGGTGTGTCACATATTTTGAAAAAGGGAACAACACTTTTTCTTTCCTCTTCTCCCACCTTCACCCTTTGTGACTCACTCATTTTTGTTCTGGTAAAGTCCCAGCTCTAGAGGGGCTAATTCTCCTCAGGTCCAATTCACACTGAGCTGCAAACTGCTCACATACAGGAGACCAGAGACCACTGCAGCTGAAATCTTCCACTGCTTGGCTGTTCCCTGAAAGGGTTCAGAACCAAAGTCCATCTCTTACTCCATCCACACGTAAAAATGTGACGAAAACACAAAGAAGAATCAAACATAGAAAATACCCTGAGATAAATCACATGGGTTCGTCCTTTAAGAGTCATGACCTGGAGCATAATGGAAGTAAATCAGTCATGTGGCTGTTAAACTGGAGCTGCTTTTGATTTTTTTGTGCTGCTCTTTGTCCTCTGTAAGCCACTCAAGCTTCCTCCTGGCTGTATAGAACACTGGTTTGTTCTGCTTCCAGACCCAAGCTGCCAGGTTTCAAAGAAAGTACAGCTCTTGGCTGATCAAAGAGTCGAGAGAAGTTGCCAGGTGATGCTATTAATCTGCACATAAATATGTTTGCTACGGAGGACAGACAGCCCTTGCCTTGTGTTGTAAAGCACTGTGATCACCACATCACTTTAGATTAGACAGGACAGAACTGCAGTGGTACGTGCGGCGGAATCAGCTCCGCCAATTTACCGCTGGAAGCTCTGGGAGTCAACAGGCTGCGTCCCACAGTTCGGACAAAAACAGACACTTTCAGGCCAGTTTCTTTTCACCTGCAGCTTGTGGGAAAAGTCTGAAACATCACTGTCACTGCTGTAAAAATGTTTTTGGGAAAAGTCAAAATCTCAACTGCTGATGTACATTACACGCCCTCAGCATCACCATCGGTCCTGAATAAGATCTTGGCAGGACTGTCCGTTTAAAAAGATGTCAGACAAGGGGAAGCTGCCCAGTGATGAGTCCTCTGCACTGATTTATAGCTAATGACATTGACGGATGAGTGGAGAAAGCTCCTCCATCTCGCTTATTGACACCTTGAATTGAGCGAAAGATAACTGGCTCAGAATCATTCTTCCAGTATCATGAAGCTGCCAGCAGACTCATGGTACAAAGGGCTAAATATGGAATTAAGCTTTAATCAACCAGGTTATTTATAGTAATACTGGTGCAGGGGGTCTGACTGAGCTGTGGAAAAATGACTCTGGCTTGAACAATGAGACGAGTTGGAAGGGGAGTCCGACCTTCTTCTGCCCGAATGATTGACCTGCCGTCAAACTGCAGCTGGAATTTCTGCCCACAACCCTGACCTCCACCCGGCCTCAGTATCTTCAAATCATTAGCCGTCATACAGCTGTGCTCATAAACTTACATACCCTGGCAGAGTTTGTGAAAAGAGACTTTCTCTAAGTGAGCATGTTACGTGACTTAAGGTAAGGTAAGGTAAGGTAAGGGGTATGGGGTGACTTAAGGTAAGGTAAGGAGCTCTAAACCCACAGTTCAGAGCCCCACTGCATGCCGGGGTTTCACAAGGGAAAGCTCCTGATTGGTCACCTGTTCATCACTGACTACACCTTCACCCCTCCTCCACCCCACCAAAAAAAAAAAAGAAAAAAAATACTGCCATGACAAAAATTTAAGATCTCTGCCAAAATAAAAATACATGAAATAAAGACTGAGTTTATGCTGAATTACACACATTTATGTAGTTTAAATAATTTGGGGGGAGGGGGTGCATTTTTAAAAAAGATGATTATTTGATTACAAGAGGCTGCAGCACATTTAATTCAGTTCATTCCTGAAGAAAGTAATACGTACATTTAAAACCAAATGTCTGAGACCCACAATAGTTGGTCACATGTTTTAATTTCACAGAAATGAAGTGTATGGTTAAAATAAATTAAAAGATAGATTTTTTTTAATTAAAATTGTAACACTGAATATAAAAACAATGTTTGAACCTCTTTATTTCAATAAGACAATATTCCTGAATCGAGATGGGATAAATGAACAAGAATGCCACAATTTAAAACAAAATTAGGATTTTGTTTTAAAAAGTTACACTGACTGAAAAACAAAAAAGTTCTAGAGACACCGGACACACACCTGAACTTTCAGGATCATTTTTTTTTCTTTTATCCTTTGTTAATCTTCTTCTTCTTTTGGCTGCTCCCTTTAGGGGTCGCCACAGTGGCTCATCTGCCTCCATCTCAGCCTATCCCTTGCATCTTCCTCTGTAACACCAACCCTCTCCATGACCCCCTTCACTACATCCATGAATCTTCTCTGTGGTCTTCCTGTTTTCCTCCTGCCTGGCAGCTCCATCTTCAAAATCCTTTGTCCAATATATCCACTATCCCTCCTCTGCACAAGTCCAAACCATCTCAGCCTTTCCTTGGTCTCCAAACCGCTCAGCCTGAGCTGTCCCTCTGATATACTCATTTGTAATCCTGTCCCTCCTAGTCATTCCCAATGAAAATCTTAGCATCTTCAACTCTGCCACCTCCAGCTCCATCTCCTGTCTTTTTGTCAGCACCACCATCTCCAAACCATACATCATAGCAGGTCCCACTACTTTCTTGTAAATTTTCTCTTTCAATCTTGCTGCTACCTTTCTGTCACAAATCTTCCCTGACACTTGTCTTCACCCAGTCCACCCTGCCTGCACGCTCTTCTTCACCTGTTGTGCATTTTTCATTGCTTTGGATGGTTGACCCCAGGTATTTAAACTCACCTACTTTCACTACCTCTACTCCTTCCATCTTCACTGTTACACCTGCCTCCCTCTCATTCACACTCATGTATTTTGTCTTGCTTCTACTGACTTTCATTCCTCTTCTTTCTTTCCAGAGCATACCTCCACCTCTCCAGGTTCTCTTCCACCTGCTCCCTCCTCTCACTACAGATCACAGTGTTGTCTGCAAACATCATGGTCCACGGAGACTCCTGCCTAACCTCATCTGTCAGCCTGTCCATCACCATGGCAAATAAGAAGGGATCAGGGCCGATCCTTGATGTAACCCCACCCTTGAATCAATCCATCACTCTTATAGCACACTTCACCACTGTTTCACTGTCCTCATACATGCCAAAAACATGCATGTTAGGTTAATTGGCTGTTCTAAATTGTCCCTAGATATTTGTTTCCTATAGGCCCTTAGAATAGAGGGTTAGTATTAATGAAAGCGCTTTGAGTGGTCTTTGTGACTAGAAAAGCGCTATATAAGTGCAGGTTAGTTAGTTAGTTAGTCATACATGTCCTGCACCACCCTCACATACTTCTCTGCCACTCCTGACTTTCTCATACAGTACCACATTTCCTCTCTTGGGACCCTATCATATGCTTTCTCTAGATCCACAGTGACAGTGCAACTCCTTCTGACGTTCTCTATACTTATCCAACAGCACTCTTAAAGTAAACATTGCATCTATTGTACTTTTTCTTGGCATGAAACCATACTGCTGCTCACTGATTGTCACCTCTCCTCTTAACCTGGCTTCAACAACTCTTTCCCATATCTTCATAGTGTGGCTGATTAATTTTATGCCTCTGTAGTTAATACAGCTCTGAGCATCACCTTTGTTCTTGAAAATTGGTACCAAAACACTTCTTCTCCATTCCTCAGGCATCCTCTTCCTCTCCAAGACTGTGTTAAACAATCTGATTAAAAAGTCTACTTGCCATCTCTCCTAAACATCTCCTTACCTCCACAGGTATGTCATCTGGACCAGCCGCCTTTCCATTCTTCATCCTCTTCAAAGCTGCCCTCACTTCTGCCTTGCAAATCCTCGGGACTTCCTTGTCCACCATCTTTCCTTCATCCATCCTCCTCTCTCTCTCATTTTCTTCATTCATCAACTCCTCAAAGTACTCCTTCCACCTTCTCAACACACTCTCGTCATTTGTTAGTACATTACCATTTCTGTCCTTAATCAACTTAACCCGCTGTACATCCTTTCCAGCACGATCTCTCTGTCTAGCCAATCAATACAAGTCATTTAATCCTTTGTTAATACACCCCTGTTTGTTTCTGGTTTTAATCTTTTTTTATATTTTGTCCTTTTTGTGATTACACACACACACACACACACACACACACACACACATACAGTATATATACTGTATATACTCCTTTTGTTTTCTAATTTTTTCAACAAAGTTCATTAAAAAAAATAGTGTTGCCAAGGAAAAGTGAAGTGTGTCTCATTTCTACCATTTTTGACCCACTTCATCCCCTGGCAGACTCACACACTCAAGCACTACTGATGGCTGCAGCCTGAGTCTACAAGGACTCGGGGCTTGAGGGTTTAGGGAGGAGATTGAGATTTAGCCAGTGAGCCTGCCCATTTCCAGTGCTGCACTGACTTTGTTAAATTCTGAACCACTGGGAAAGCAAAAGAACTGTCAAAGGCCTGTGAGAGAAGATGGTTGACCTTCATAAAACAGGAAAATAATATAAAAAAAAGATATTCAAAGACTTAGGAATGCCAATCAGTTGTGTTCAAACTCTGACAAAGAAGTTGGCATCATTAGCTGCAAGCAGGACCCAAGCACAGTTAGTGATCAGTGCAAGATCTTTTATTAAATAATAAGCAAACACAGGACAGAGGTACCTCAGATGGGGAGGAAGAGGCAGAGGTGTGTAATAGGTTCACCACTATCATCACCAACAGGGGCTGGCGGAGAGGAACCAGAGGCAGATGGGAGCTGCAACTGGTTCTCTCCACCAGGAGCAAGACAAGACCTTTCAAGTATGGATGTTAAAAATACAAAGAAGATGACTTTCCTCAGCTCCTAGTCTACTGCTGTTGAGGTGGCATCCTCGGGAAATGCTGGCAGAACAGCTGAGGAGGTCTGGAGGAAAGCAGCAGGTGAGGAGCTTTGGGGCAAAAGAGCTGACGGGAAAGCAGGCGAGGAGTTCTGGGGTGGAGGAGCTGATGGAACAGCAGGCGAGGAGCTCTGGGGAAGAGGCGCTGACAAGATGGCAGGCAAGGAGCTCTGGGGTGGAGTAGCTGAAGGGAAGGCAGGTGGGGAGTTCTGGGGAGGAGGGGCTAACGGGATGGCAGGCGAGGAGCTCTGGGGTGGAGGAGCTGAAGGGAAGGCAGATGAGGAGTTCTGGGTGGAGGAGCTGACAGGACGACAGGTGAGGAGCTCTGGGCAGAATAGCTAACGGGACAGCAGGTGAGGAGCTCTGGGGCAGAGGAGCTGACGGGAAGGCAGGTGAGTTCTGGGTGGAGGAGCTGACGGGACAGCAGGCGAGGAGGTCTGGGGCAGAGGAGCTGAGGGGACAGCTGATGAGAAACTCCAGAAAAAAGCTGGAGTGGAGGAGACACAGCAGCTGGAGTGGAGGACTGGAGCGCTGGAGAGGAGTCACTGGTTGAGAAGATCACCACCCCCAGCATAGGAACAGAGGAGGAGGCCCTCATCTCCGGCATGGAAGCACAGGAGGAGTCAACCTCAGGCAGAGGTGGAGAAACAGAGGTAGGTGACAGGTGATAAACTGGAACAGCAGCAGAGACAGGTGGCGGGGGCTCAGCAGTGGAGAGCAACCACCATTGAGACCCCTCCTACCAGTGTTAAAAGAGTAAAGGTGCGTTCAGACCAAACGCAAACCGGCGGTGTGAATCCATACAAAGTGAATGAAAAGAGGCAAGTACACACGAAACTGTGCATTCGCGCGTTCACGTCCAAGGTAATATGCTAACTTTGAGAGTCTGCCATCACCGGAATAAACGTATCACCATTGCAGAGTAAACTATTTTGAAAGTGAGACTGCCACTCACCTGGAAACAGGAGAACCGGGAGCTTTTCAGCTCAATCGGGATGTCGGAGTTATTTAGCCAAGGATTCCTGCCATGGATGTGCTAACAAGGCTAGCAAGCTAACAATGGAAACACTCATTATCTTGTAAAGTTTTGGAGACAGAGACAACTTTTTCAGGTGAGATCCCTGTCAGATAATGTAAACCTAAACCATGACATTATTTTGGGGATTTCCACAGTAGTTTCAACACTGCTGCAGAAGTTATAAAGGCCACTTCGCCTGTCTGCATCTGACTCAGACGTAACTTTATCCCTGACAATTAATTCCTTGCCTGCCAAATCAAAGACAGGAAATTTCATTATCAAATCTTCTCTAGTGCGGCAAATCAGCACACAACTCTTATTTGTATTATATTTTATGTCATTTTGATCTCCATAAGCAGTACACACTCTTAATAACTCCTGAAGACCAGACTTTGAACTATCTCCAATTTATTTGGATGCGGGAAAGCCGCTGATAAAAAAACCCCTCTCATGCTGTCCCACATGACATACTGCATCAGAGGCCAGCAGCCTTGTCACCGTCGCCGGATCTCAGCTCCTGACTGCTTGTCCCTGGGAGGAAATACCTGCTGGCAGATATTCTCCGGTATCATCTCAAATAAAGCTTCAGCTAAGGATCCAGCTAGAAGCCAACACAAAAAAGGTCAAGTGAGCAAGATTCCTTTGTTTCATCTGCTGAGTAATGTGATGTCCATTGCATTAAAGTATGTCATGTCATAATTTGTCTCAGGTTTAAAACTAGTTCATAGCTCTGATCGGAGCTACAGGATTAAAGAGAAACAGTATCCCTCTTTCCCTTTCATTAAATTCTGTTTTTACTTTTAGAGTAATTCAGAATTTCTTTTCCATATAATTAGCTTTTATAATTTTCTTCATAAAATTTGCGTCCAATTTTCTTCATATTTTGGTTACAGTTATTTCAGTCTCCATTTTCATCACCATTACAAATTCAAACTAAGGTTTCCTTGGTTCCACAAATGTGATGACACTCTTTTGCTCAATAATCAGTTATAAGTTGAATGTGATGCTTGATACTTGATCATTTCACCTTACCAACAAGTCCATTGAATGTAATGTCATTTAATCTGAGTCTGATCATTAAAAATGTAAATGGTATATAGAAGTTTCTGCTTGATTTCTTTTTCCTGTGTCTGTTTATGAAGTCAGCCAGTAGAATTCACAAATATTTGAGACTGATTGATTGAAGGTATAAAGATTAGTTATTAATAAATTGTCCAAGTTTGGACTGGCGCTTCCAAATCAAGTTTTTCTCCCGGTGTGTACGTGAACCTGAAGCAAACCTTCGTTTATACACACACCTCTAGGCATAAATTAAATAATCTTTGTACCTTATAATCAATTGTTCCTACACACGTGACCATCTGCATCATTTTCAGGGATAAAAGTACAACAATAATCCCCCACAATTACACACCCACACCCTCAGGCAGCAGTTATTTGATCAAGAACCATCCTATTTTGGACCAATATAAGGCTAAGAGCTGTTAACTCCTCATTTACACCAGTAAAAGCAGACAAAGAAAAATTCACAAATTAGTGTAGTCTATAACTAGTTATTTCAATCCATAAGGTATTCTTAGCCATTCCCACCAAAGGGAACAAGAAATTAAGTACCTCCTGCCCCATGGTTTCAAACTTGAATTCTTCCGGCACATCCATGCCCCAGATGGGATCATGTGGTGAAAAAGAAACATCTCTTTTCACCTTACCCACCTGTCCTGCCAACAATATGATGGTATGGTCAGTCACCACCATGGGGCACACACCCCTCCCCAGTTCATGGGCAGGTGTGAGTAGGCACGATGACCACACAGCCACCAACCCCCTGTCCCTATATACATGCCGTACTTGTGAGAATAACAAATTGCGGTGCTACAGAGCTCCTGCAGGGTGACATCGCCTTCCAAACTTCTAGACTGACAATAAGGATCTTCAGGACAACTTTTGTCCACTACGCCAGTCCGTCAGGTAGCAGTACAGGGGCGAGATGTACCGCTGCACACCTGGAAAATGATAAACTGCCCAAAAAGACATTTTCACACCCTTTTAGACAAAAGGAAAAATTCCCCGGTGAGGTTAATCTTGCTTTCACTGAGTAAGGGGTGTCATCGTGTCTCTGGTCAGTGGAGTCATAGACAATATGGCAGGTGTGATTCAAGTTAATGCTGGCTTCACTATTTCCATACATAGCCTCTTGCAAGAAACAACCAGCTTCTGACAGTTCCATTGGTTTAGCAGTAACAGATATTTGACCAACTGAGAGTGGGAGCAAATAACACACATAACAATGACTAGCTGTTTTGGCTGTGTAGTTAGCATACTTCCACCACACATTACCAGCATAAACAGGGTCATCAGAGCCTGGTCCTTTTAGCCAGTCGTGATGCGTGTGAGTAACATACCTAGCCCTACGATAAATAGATAATGGTGTCCCTAAAAGTAATCAAATCAAAAGTGTTACCACAAGGATGATGATGATGAAAAAACAGGTGTACCATTCACATCCTTCTGCTGATGTCAACTTTCTCTCTCTTGCATTCTGTCTCCCCATGATAAACAACAGTTGTTTAACTATACAAACTGTTGCTGGGCACCCGAGGGCACCATCAGTCGAACACTTGTATAGAGAAACAATGACTTGCTTGTATAGCTAAACAGTTAAACAGTGTCTTGCTGAGGGTTTTGAATGGGGTAAAGTTTGCAATGTGTCAGGTGCACCCAAGAATCACGCCCTTTGACTTTCACGGCTGTTGGTGTCGCCAGGATGACCATGTGTGGTTCTTGCCAGGGAGCGTTGGCCCAGTGTTTCTTTTTGATGGCTTTGATGAGGACCAGATTTCTTGGGTTGGCTATGATGGGCACATCCCCATGTTCCTTCCTGGGAAGAGCAGCATCAGCTAAGCACACTTCCTTATCACCTGAATTAAATGGTCTTCATGGCGGGAGTAGGTAAGGCTTGCCATACATTACCTTTTTTTTGTCCTATTTCTGCCATTGTTTTCCTAAGTCTTCTTTAATGGTCCTATTTGTGCCTTACACCAATCCTGCAGATTGTGGATGTTAAGCTGAGTGGTTTTTCAAGTTAGTGTTAAGTGCTGTGCCTAAGTGTGATATAACCTGATTTACAAAATGTGTTCCATTATCTGAGTAAATCTTTTCAGGTATTCCAAATCTTGGTACTACTTCAGCTAAGAATTTCTTTGCTACCGTAACAGCATTTGGATGAGTGCAAGGGAAGGCTCCTGTCCATTTAGCAAATGCATCAATAATCACCAAGCAATATTTCTTCCCTTCACATTTATTTAGTTCAATGGAATCCTTGCAAAATGTTTTGAAAAGGATAAGTTGATGCAGGGAAAGTACCCTTCTGAGGTCTTAAGTGTCCCTGAGCATTGTTTTTGTCACGGATTAGGCATTTTTTACAAAACCGAGTAGCAAAATTACTAATCATACCCCCTGCTGCTACATGGGAAAGCCCATGCAGCAAAACAGTAGTCTGGTGGAATAACTTGAGTGGCAAAATGGGTTTGTTATTGCATCATTTGTAGAGTCTTGAAGTGTTGTCAAATGTTGCCCTTAGAGATTGGATCTGTGCCTTTAGTGTGTGGCACATTTGCATATGGCCAATTTTGAGATCTTTGTGTTGGATTAGCTTTCCTGTTGATGTAATCATATATCTTTTTCCCCCACTGTTGTGCAAAATGATGGATAGCAGAAAAAGCATATTGGCTGTCCATGTATATTGTGAGTCCTTTTCCCTGGCCTAATTTACAATCCTCAGTTAGAGCAACTAATTCAGCTGCTTGTGCACAATAATGTGATGGGAGTTTTTGTGCCAGTAAAACGGTGTCATGGGTGACACCTGCAAAACTGGACAAGTTTTAACCAGTACAGTCACGTTTGGAGGAGCCGTCAAACAATGTGAGATCAGAGTCCTCCAAAGGTGTGTCCTGCAAATCAGGGCATGGCAATGTTTCACTCTCAATTTCTGCCAAACAGTCATGAGGTTTTCCTTGTGTTGAAATTGGAACGTTCAGTGGTTAGATGAGGCTGTGATAATAACACTGTCATGCATGCAAGGTGTCTAGATGGTGAGAGAACTGATATTTTACTGATACTGCATGTGTGGCCTTTACGGTCAAGGGATGAAAAAGAACGGGCCCTGCTGAGGCCTGCACAACCATAGAGGCAGCTATGACAGCCTGCACACATGGCAACACTGCCCTCGCCACAGGGTCTAACCTTGAAGAATAAAATGCTATTGGACGCATTTTTGTATCACTTGGTTGGAGAAGGACTGTCACGTGTCCCCCTCTACAATCAACCATTTGCACAAATGGTTTTTTGTAACTGGGGAGTGCCAGGACACCAATGCTGACCAAAAGGTTTTTTTTTCTTTTCATTTTAATGAATGCCTCTTCTGCTTCATATGTCCGCTCAACCTTGTCCACCTGAGCCATGGGTGTTTTGTAAATGAGATCAGATAAGGGTTGTACTTCAAATGAGTAATTTGCAATCCAAGAGTGACAGTGATTTTAAAGTACCCAGAAATTACATCATGTCTCTTTTTGTGATGGGTCCCTAAATATTTGTCCACATTTTCCATCCATCCTCCCTCATGGATCGTCACCTTATCGTGGTGGGGGGGTTTGCGTGCCCCAGTGATCCCAGGAGCTATGTTGTCCGGGGCAATTTGCCTCTGATAGGGTCTCCCAAGACAAACTGGTCCTGGGTGAAGGGCCAGACTAAGAACGATCCAACAGACTCTCATGATAAATTGTATATCAAGGATTCAGTGTACCCCGCCCGGTATGGGGTTACCGGGGCCCCACCCTGGAGCCAGGCCTGGGGGAGGGGCTCGAAGGCTAGCGTCTGGTGGCCGGGTTTCCACCAATGGGACCCGGCTGGGCTCAGCCCGAAGGAGTTACATGGGTCCGCCCTCCAGTGGGTTCACCACCTGCAGGAGGGATCATGGGGGTCCGGTGCTATGTGGATTAGGTGGCGGTCAAAGGCGGAGACCTTGGCGGACTGATCCCAAGCTTTCTAAACTGGCTTTTGGTACGTGGAATGTCACCTCTCTGGTGGGGAAGGAGCCTGAGCTGGTGCACGAGGTTGAGCGATACCGGCTAGATATAGTCGGCCTCACCTCAACACACAGCTCCGGTTCTGGAACCAGTCTCCTGGAGAGGGGCTGGAGCTTGGCCTTTTCTGGAGTTGCCCCGGGCGAGAGGCGACGAGCAGGGGTGGGTATTCTTGTATCGCCCCACCTTGCTGCCTCTATATTGGAGTTTTCCCCGGTGGACGAAAGGGTTGCTTCCCTGCGCCTTCGGGTTGGGAAACGGGTCCTGACCATCATTTGTGCCTATGCACCAAATGATGTTTCAGAGTACCCACCCTTTTTGGAGTCTGTGACTGGGGTGCTGGAGGGTGCTCCTCCTGGAGACTCCATTGTCCTACTGGGGGACTTCAATGCACACGTGGGCAACGACAGTGAAACCTGGAGGGGGGTGATTGGGAGGAACGGCCTGCCCGATCTGAACCCGAGTGGTGTTCAGTTATTGGACTTCTGTGCTAACCACAGTCTGTCCATAACTAACACCATGTTCAAGCATAAGGGTGTCCATATGTGCACCTGGCACCAGGACACCCTAGGTCGCAGGTCGATGATCGATTTTGTTATCGTATCATCAGACCTGCGACCGTATGTCTTGGACACCCGAGTAAAGAGAGGTGCAGAGCTGTCAACTGATCACCACCTGGTGGTGAGTTGGATCCGATGGCAGGGGAGGAAGCCATTCAGACCTGGTAGACCCAAACGTATAGTGAGGGTGTGCTGGGAGCGTCTGGCTGAGGCCCCTGTCCGGGAGGTCTTCAACTCCTACCTCCGGAAGAACTTCAACCACATCCCGAGGGAGTCTGGAGACATGGAGTCTGAATGGGCCATGTTCTCCACCTCTGTTGTTGAAGCGGCGGCCCAGAGCTGTGGCCGCAAGGTGGTCGGTGCATCTCGTGGTGGCAACCCCCGAACCAAGTGGTGGACACCAGTGGTGAGGGGGGCCATTAAGCTGAAGAAGGAGTCCTATCAAGCTTGGTTGGCTTGTAGGACTCCCGAAGCAGCTGAGGTGTACCGGCAGGCCAAGCGGAGTGCAGCTCGGGTGGTTGCTGAAGCAAAAACCCGAGTATGGGAGGAGTTCGGTGAGGCCATGGAACAAGACTTTCGGTCGGCTTCAAAGAGATTCTGGCAAACTGTTCGGCGGCTCAGGAGGGGAAAGCAGCTCTCCGTCCACACTGTGTATGGTGCGGATGGGACACTGTTGACTTCAACTGGGGATATCGTCGGGCGGTGGAAGGAATACTTTGAGGATCTCCTCAATCCCACTGATACGCCTTCCACAGAGGAAGCAGGGTTTGGGGACGAGGGGGATGACTCGCCTATCACAGGGGCTGAGGTCGCCAAGGTGGTTAAAAATCTCCTTGGTGGCCGGGCCCCGGGGGTGGACGAGATTCGCCCTGAGTACCTCAAGGCCCTGGATGTTGTTGGGTTGTCATGGTTGACACGCCTCTGCAACATTGTGTGGAGGTCGGGGGCAGTGCCTTTGGCATGGCAAACCGGGGTGGTGGTTCCTCTCTTCAAAAAAGGGGACCGGAGGGTGTGCTCCAACTTTAGAGGGATCACACTCCTCAGCCTCCCTGGGAAGGTCTATGCCAAGGTACTGGAGAGGACAGTCCGGCCGTTGGTTGAACCTCGGATTCAGGAGGAGCAATGTGGTTTTCGTCCTGGCCGTGGCACATCAGACCAGCTCTTTACCCTCTCGAGAATTCTTGAGGGTTTGTGGGAGTTTGCCCAACCAGTTTACATGTGTTTTGTGGACTTGGAGAAGGCATTTGACCGCGTCCCTCGTGGATTTTTGTGGGGGGTGCTTCGGGAGTATGGGGTATCGGGCTTGTTGTTACGAGCTATTCGGTCTCTGTACGACCGTTGTGAGAGTTTGGTTCGTATTGCCAACACTCGGTCGGAGTCATTCCCAGTGAGAGTTGGACTCCGCCAGGGCTGCCCTTTGTCACCGATCCTGTTCATAATTTTTATGGACAGGATTTCTAGGCGCAGCCAGGGAATGGAGGGTGTCATGCTTGGTGACCACAGGATCTCATCTCTGTTGTTTGCAGATGATGTTGTCCTGTTGGCTTCATCCAGCAATGACCTACAGCTCTTGCTGGGACGGTTTGCCGCTGAGTGTGAAGCGGCTGGGATGAGAATCAGCACCTCCAAGTCCGAGTCCATGGTCCTCAGCCGGAAAAAGGTGGATTGTCCTCTCCGGGTTGGGGACAGGCTCCTGCCCCAAGTGGAGGAGTTTAAGTATCTTGGGGTTTTGTTCACGAGTGAGGGGAAAATGGAGCGAGAGATCGACAGACGGATTGGAGCAGCATCTGCAGCGATGCGGACGTTGTACCGGTCTGTTGTGGTGAAGAGGGAGCTTAGTTCTAAGGCAAAGCTGTCGATTTACCAGTCAATCTACGTTCCTACTCTCACCTATGGTCACGAGCTTTGGGTAATGACCGAAAGAACGAGATCGCGGATACAAGCGGCTGAAATGAGCTTTCTCCGTAGGATTGCTGGACTCACCCTCAGAGATAGGGTGAGGTGCTCAGTCATCCGGGAGAGGCTCAGAGTAGAACCGCTGCTCCTCCACATTGAAAGGAGTCAGTTGAGGTGGTATGGGCATCTGATTAGGATGCCTCCTGGACGCCTCCCACTTGAGGTGTTTCAGGCACGTCCCACTGGGAGGAGACCCCGGGGCAGACCCAGGACTCGGTGGAGAGACTATGTCTCCCAGCTGGTCTGGCAACGCCTTGGTATCCCCTCTGAAGAGCTGGAGCAGGTGGCTGGGGAGAGGGAAGTCTGGGCTTCTCTGCTTGAACTGCTGCCTCCGCGACCCGGACCTCAGGGAAAGCGGTAGAAGATGGATGGATGGATTTTCCATCCATCCATCCATCCATCTTCAGCCCAGACTTCCCTCTCCCCAGCCACCTGCTCCAGCTCTTCAGAGGGGATACCAAGGCGTTGCCAGACCAGCTGGGAGACATAGTCTCTCCACCGAGTCCTGGGTCTGCCCCAGGGTCTCCTCCCAGGAGCCAGGCCTGGGGGAGGGGCTCGAAGGCTAGCGTCTGGTGGCCGGGTTTCCACCCATGGGACCCAGCCGGGCTCAGCCCGAAGGAGTAACATGGGTCCGCCCTCCAGTGGGTTCACCACCTGCAGGAGGGATCATGGGGGTCCGGTGCTATGTGGATTAGGTGGCAGTCAAAGGCGGAGACCTTGGCGGACTGATCCCAAGCTTTCCACATTTTCCACAACTCTAATTTTTCCTTATTGACTTTGTGATCTTTTTTTCTGCTAAAAATCGCATTCAGGCGATGGTGCCTTGTTTGCATGTTTCTTCATCAGGTGATGCCAGCAAGATGTCCAAATTTGCTGACATTGCCTGTGAAAAAAATAGTTGGTGATTCACAGTAACCTTGAATGTGTACCTTTTGTTTTCAAATGTGAATGCAAACTAAAACTGATGAGCTGGATGTATTGGAATGCTGAAAAAAAAACTGCATGTGTGGTTGTGGGTCATTTAACAAAGTGCGTAGAGGATACTGTCTTTTGTACGGTCTAAAGTGTGATTTTGCATTTATTTTGACCAACTCTGCATTTTTAATCACCCTATATCTGCGTGTCCTGTCGACCACAGAGAATTTGGAATTTGTGAGAGTGAATGTTCCTTTTCTTAATGTTAATGTAAAAGTGATGGAATAGGTGAGCTGGGAACATCAATGTGGACCTCTTTTTGCACTGTGGTCACTCAGTTCAAGGGCAGCGAGTAGGTGTCAAGTTTTGAGGAATATTAACCTTTGTGTTAGAAGTTTGCTTCCAAGACCGACCACATTCCTCTGTTGTGGTCACAAACCGACCTACATCCTTCCAGTCCATGTGTTTGGGTTTGACCAGTGAGATGTGGGGAGCCTCCCCATATTTAAAATGCCTGCTATCCTCATCAGACAACATGACAGATGCTCCCACACATCCTCTTGGTGACTAATATAGATTTTTAATGACCAGTCTGGAGGATGGATTTGCAAAGAATGTTTTGGACTCAAAATTTTGCATAGCTTTTGTGTGCAGGTCTGATGTCACTGAGTGTGGTCCAGCCAAAACCAAACGCAGCGAGTAGCAGTATCTGGGCACATTGAAATCCTGCAATACATTTATTCCTTTCACATGTGGAATATGTGATGCTCTCATACCATTATTCGTTGGGATATGGCAATATTGAGGGCTGAAAGGAGATCCCTTCCCAGAAGGTTGACATGGCATGCTTCGGACAATATGAAGCAACCTTCTGCCATTTCACTGGTGACAGGGTCTTTTACCTTGACATTTTTTGAAAGGTGCTCTGTTTTTAACTTACCGTTTGCCGCTTTTACAGTTATTTTTCATCTGATTTTGTAAAATTGTCAATGTCTGCGCCTGTTATTGCCAATCTGCATGCTCCTGTGTCACATAGAAACTTTACTCGAATGTCCTGAACCTGCAACATCACTTCAGGTAAAACACTGCATTGTCAACATCAGATCAAAGTAAGGTAAACTGAAAATGTCTGTCATGTCTGCCATGTCCATTATGTCAGTGTTAGCATCAATAGTTGCACTTATCTTTGATGCGGTCAGTCACGCAGTTGGCCTGTGAGGTCCTCCATCCCCTCCCCACTGCTGCTGGAATTCAGGACATTGCCTCCGCCAGTGGCCCCTTTGTCCACATTGATGACAAACGTCATGTTCTCCTTGTCACGATCAGCCCGCCCCACTCCTCCTTCCATCTCCACTCCACTGCTGAGGTCCAGTTCTGGTGCTACCCTGAAAAATAGAATGGGGGGGAAGCCCCCCCCACCTTGTGTCAGCAATCACATAAACAGGAGTTGGGTTTTTCTTTCATTTTTTATCTTTTCTTTCTTTTCCTCCTCTATTGTCTCTGCATGTTTGGCATAGGTTAACACATCACCAAATGCCCAGGTGTGGTATGTGACCAAATGTTTGTGAACGTAACCAGCCAAGTGTGTGTGCATGTTTTGCCAAGAGAAATTTTTCAAATGCTACCAATGAGGTTCTATAAATGGATCATTATCAGCCTTAGTTAAACCAGAATGGCTATCAAAAACTTCTTGTAACCTAGTTCTATAAGCTTCCACACTTTCATCTTTACCTTGTTTTGTGGTTCAGATCATCCCAGATAAGCTGTATTTGAAAGTTTAATCATAGGATATTGTTCAGTGACAACATGTTTCATAATCTTCAGTTTTATTGATCGTATTGACGGTGAGTGTGGAGTGGATATGTGTGGTATATCTACTTAACTCTTTGGTGCCCCGGTGTGGTTGCTCCCGGGTACCCCACTCCTTCTTCACTTTGGGTTTGGCGTCAGCGGGTTCAGGGGTGGAGATGAACGGAGGTGAGGTGACATCAGCCACAGCTTCTCCAGCCTGGAGTTCTGTGAGATCGGGGTAGATGGGCTCAACAGCGGGGTGATACAGAGGAGGAGCAGAAACACGGCCCCTGCCCCCACGTCACACTCGTCATGCACCATGGAAGAGACAGAACACATATTAGTCAAATCCTTTTCACTTCCTTTTTTTTTTACCATGATCAATTTTTTTCTGATTCATCATCAGATTTAGATTTTACCGTCACAAGGTCCAAGTTAGCCTGTCGCTCCTTTTTTTTTTCCCCATCTGAAGCCATAACGCAACTGTGAGGTATAGAATACAATTACACTGCAAAAAGTCAAATATAAGTCAAATGAAATAAACTAATGCTGTTTACATGCCTTCAGGCATGCCAAACAAAAGAAAAATCAAATTTTTTCTTGCTCTGCTGGCAGATAATTTTACTTAAAATACTGTAAGTAAAAAATTCTGGTAATAGATAATGTTAGTTAAAAAAAAAAATCTGACCACAAAGTAAGATTGCATTGCTTAATACAAGTAATCCATCCTATAGCAAGCACAAATCCCACAGAAAACTATACAACAAAGAAATTACTGTCAAAACTATTGTAACGTCGGGGCTGTGTTAAGGGGGTGCGGATTTTCCCGGCATGCTTTGCCAGGAGAGGACGTTATCATTCGTGTGTGTTAAAGCGTTATTACTGTGCCATTATATTGCTGTGTCATTATTTAACAGTGTTATAAGTAGAATCAGAACAAGAGTGATCATATGTTTGTGCAACCCTTTGTGAAATGGAGGTCTGTGGGAATGACCTCCCCTCCTGTCTGTGTTGAAGGGCGTGTTTCAATAAAGCCTGTTCGTCACAGCCATCTTCTCCTTTTTCTTGTGTGAACCCCTAATACGTCACACTATCTTGAGATAAAACAAGCATCTAATATATTTCATTTTACCCAAATCCCCAGCTCAGTGTGACCTTATTACTGCCTTCAGCACAAACACAAGATAGATAGATAGATGTACTTTATTGATCCCAAACTGGGAAATTACAGTTACAAGTTAGTCTTACACACACACACACACACACACACACACACACACACACACACACACACACACACACACACACACACGTCAGTAAACAATCTCAAAGTCGCTTATAATAAGCAGATCTGGCAACCAAAGGTTTTTACCGTCATTCACTTTCTGCCGGCTTGAAAACACATTCATTTTTGCCATCTTTTCCACCTACCGAGCACCATCATCACTTCTCCAGTGCATATTTTTGCGGTCTTCTGTTAAAACAAAAATCTCATCCTCATCCTCTCGCATTCCACAACAGCACTACACGCGCATCCTCTCTTCATGCCACGTTGCGAGCTCTTGCTCTCTTCCTGCCTCTCGTGATCTCTGTCTCTGCTATAGCAGTTACCCTTTTCTTCAAAAAAAATAGATAAATAAAATAAAATAAAATAAAACCGTCAAGACGTTATTTATTAAAGACACACAAACGAACACGCAGATGACCAGATAAACAAACTGCAGTTATTTATTTTAATTTATTTATTGTTTTATCTTAGTCTAAAGGCTATTTTTTTATTCTGTTTTAAGCTTACTTTAAGTTATATCTTATGATATTTTAGTTATTGTTATTATATTAAAGTTATTCCTTATATTAAGGCTATTTCTTATTATAACTATTTTTCTTGTATTTTTTTCTCTCTCTATATTTTTCCTAGATTATTTGGGCTGTTAATATCACTCCACGGGTACTGTACCTTCGACCGCTGCTTTAACCTTCATTGCTGATATCGCTCCGTGATGTGCACTCTGCCCCACGATCACGCCACGGGTACTGTGCCTTGTACCGCTGATACCACGCCGCAGTCTGCACTCCATACTGTTATCACGCCGCGGTACTATGTATCCTTCCTCGTGCCTATTTCCCGATTTTAGACTCGAACTAAAATCCAGTAAAAATGCATTTATTACTGAGCAGTTCTGTTTAACCATGGTACTTTTCCCAACCGGACTCGAACCGCCGGTACCAAATTCTACGCGTAATCCCAAGACTGGACTGGAACCGACTGTGCCAGATGTCTAAACCATTAATACATATTATTTAATAAGTATTAATATTAATAAATAATTAAATTTACTCACTTCAATCCGCCTCGGTTCTGTTCCGTCACCCTCTCCACCTTGACGCTCCAGACCGACTCTGCTGTCGCTTCACTTCAGACAAACTGCTCCAATTGGGATGCAGGCGGGAAGTCTTATCAGCAGCCCATATACCAACTGTGAGACCGGTCCAGAGCACCACAGGTGTGGAGAAAGATTTTTGGAGTCCCTGTTCGGTGCATCAGATATGTTGGGGAAAATTCTCTTTAACCAGTAGTCAAAGAATTAGGCAGGATTAAAGTTTCAGTAAATTTAATTTGCACTGATCAGAGGAGAACAATAAGTGATACACAGAGTCGCCTCCGGAAATTGTTCTAAATCATATACATAACTTTCAGTCTTTAAAGCAGACGGACAGACAAAAATTCAATCTCGCTAATTCTTATCTCAAATTGTTGTCTGAGACGAGCTAAGTCGAACCGCACATGTTTTGGTGTCAACGAATGTCGCATAAGGTGACAATGCGCTCTTGAAGTACGCTGTCGTGCAGAGCTGTCTGACCCAGCCAAGCGATCAGCAGCTAAGATGGCCACTGACTGTGTGACGTCACCACCGGCAAACACACGCACACGGTCGGCGGCCAGTGCTGTGTTTTGCTTCATGCAACACTTGATGGTTACGTCTTATGTTTACGTCTTAAAATCGGCGATTACGGATATTTCTCGGAATACTTGTGGATTACAAATATATTATTTATGAAGATTAGGATTTCAGGAATCGAATTAATATGGTTTGGCGTTGTGTTGTCTACAGGTGCGATGGTCCTGCTGTGTTTTTCTTCATGCAACACTTGATGTTTACGTTTTAAAATCGGCGATTACGGATATTTCTTGGAATTACCAAATATTTTCATGATCATAAGAACGGTTAGGGGGAAAAAACATGCTGAAGAAAGACAGTTTAACTCACCGGTTACTTAATATTGGAAGTCCATCCTCCTGTGTTTTTTAGAAGCAAAGTTCTCAATTACAGAGACATACAGTGTTCCCTATTGCTTCAGCTTCTGTATTAAAGCAGACTCCAGTGAAATAGTACCCAGGTTTGTCAGTCTTTCTTGTCCACATATATTTTGCAGGTGTCACGGCTGCGCGCACACCTGCACCTCGTTAGCGCCCTACATGTGCAGTAGACATTTCGTTGACAGCGATTTCGAGAATAAGATGCAATTTGCAGAAAGATTGGTGATAAAGAAAACGGCTATTCCAACTATATATCCCTCGATTCCCAAGCCTGACTGTGAGACAAGTGTCAGTGACAGTGGCGTGAAAAGCAAGGGTGATCTACCGATGCGATCAGCTGTCAGAAAACGAGAAGTAAACAGGGTAAGTTTTGGAATTTTAATATTCACAGCAAATGTTTACTAAACATTTTAAATGAATTCCAAGCAATGGATGATTTTCAAAATCAAACATGTAAAAGTAGAAGAAATTACCAATGACAGTTCAGCTTTCAATTTTTAGGGAAGCAACATATTTGCTAAGAAAAATAAATATAAGCCTAAGATTGTAAGAGAAATGTGCTTTTAAAAATGGAACCCCAATTATCTAACATAAAATGGTGCCCATTATAACTGTGAAATGTTATTTATTGGAATATAATAATTGCTATATCTGGAAACTAATTATTTTCTTAATCTGTAGTGATACTCCATTGATTTTTGTATTTCTTTGTATATTTCTGCTGTGTTTTCAAACGTTCATACAAAGGTGGTATAGTATGTAATATTTCTTTTCAAATTGAGAAGAATTTAGTGTGTTCAAATTATTCAAATGTATATAACATGCGACTTTGATGAATGCTGAACTATGAGAATTATAACATTGACATGAACATTAATAAACTCAATATATGATTTTACAAAACTTTATTTACATATCATTGTTCACAAATCTAATCTTGGTAGGCAAAATCCCTTGTAGTGATCAGATGGGAATGTTTCTCTGATGAGGCTCACTGCACAGGCAGGCAACATAACCCTCACTTCTTTCCCACAAATAAGGCTGAATACCCCCCTCAGCACCACCCAAAACTACTTCATCATCCGATTCTTCATTTTCAATGTCATCATTTATATTGAGGTCATCAAACTCGAGAAAATAATCGCTGTCCGAATCACTTTGCTCTCGTTCTGCCATTTTCTATTGCTGTTGTGACGTCACCAATGCCCGCACCTATCAAGAGATGGCGGTACTGCAGCCTCACTAAGTGAAGGCTGAGCTATGAGCAAATAAGGTCATTTATGGAAGCTGGTGACACATATTAAATTGCGGGAATAGACAGAATAGAATATTTTCATACAATCTGTTGATTGGTTCAATAAAAAAATGTCACTGTCCGTCTGCTTTAAGCATCCTATTATCTCAAAACTGTCCATGAGAGAATATCTGGTCCAGGCTGGTTCTTCCAAACCCTCTCCCTCCTCAGACATAATCATAACAGCACAGAACGTTTGCATGAGAACAACCAGATAAATGTCCAGCTGGTTGTCCTTGTACATTTTCACCCAGACTCTGAGGTACCAAAGATAAAGAATACAAAATTATTCTATCATAATCACACTGCATGAAAATTTGCCGATTCGCGTTTGGTCTGAACACACCTTAAGAGGTAATTACCTGGTTCCCTGATCCGCTGCTGCTGAGACTGCTGCTGGCAAGCTGGAGAGACTCTTTGATGTGGCAAGGCAAGAAATAATACATGACATAACTTAAGACTGGCAAAATACAACTCAAAGCGTGGACATGGGTCCTAAACCATGTCCAGAGCATGACATCAACATCATCTCTCTTGAGGTTATAATTCCACAACTACTAGACGTCATTCAATGTCCATTTATTTTTAAAACCTACATGGGTGTAACACCTGCTAGTAAAATGATCATATTTTCTGTTGGAGGACAATCTTAGCCTCACCCAAAGATGCTGGGACAGGCTCCATCCCTCCCACAACCCAGAAAGGATTAAGCAGTAGAAGATGGATGGATGGAGGACAATCTTAGCAAGAGAGTTTCAAATAATCTGCAGCTTATACAGAGGCTTTGTCTGAAAGAGGTCCTTTTAGCTTCCTTCTCGCTCCCTTTGGGCTGCTGTAACTTTGTTCTGATTGGCTGCCACTCCTAAAGGCTGAACATCCTTTGATGTGGTAAACTGTTCAGAGCCTTCTGTTGGGGCCCTTCATCCAAGGACAGGTGCACAGGCAGCCCTTTTTTATACAGGAGCCTTGATACTTTAGAACTGTATTACATCAGGTAAAAACAAACAAACAAAAATGATTTTTTTACTCCAACTTAAGTTTAACAGCTACTGTAGGTAGCAAAATTCTTGAGAAAACTGTGAAAATTCAGCTCTGGAAAACAATGCCTCGGTCACAACTGGATGTATATGTATTTAGATATCGGACATCAGCTATGATCTTCTGGGGTCGTGGAGGACGTGGACGTCGTAGGGGTATTGGACAGGCTGCAAGGAGTTCTTGACACAGTCTTAAGTGTGTCTTGCACCTCACAGAGTCCACTTGAGGTGGTCTTGTACACACGGATGGAGTTCATATGCACTTCTTGAGATAGTGTTACTACCTGCGTAACTCACACGCACTCACAGTGTACGTGGGAGATGGGATGCACAAGTAAGTCACACTTGCATCACACATGAGATGTTTGTACAGACCGGTGTATATATACTCAAGGGATTTAAGAACACACCACACTATTTTTGGCCCCATTTGGGAGGAGCTTTTCTCTATTAAGAAAACATGTACAAATGCATGTAGGCAGTTCCCAACATTTGGGATTTGGTCATGCCTGACCGATTACTCTGAGTAGTCCTGTATCTCAAAACACAATTTTGGAGAAGAAGTCACATTACCTCATTACCTCATTATTATGTTATACCACAATTTTTCTTCCCAGGGGCCTTAAAAATCATATGTCTAACATGAAAACTCCTTGCGGGTGAAGCACGTCACACTTCTGACCTCTGGGTTGTAGAGAATTGGTGGAGCTTGGTGGACATATCCAACATGATCTGCACTTTGTGGCTCAAAGTTTTGGGGCTAGATTTGGACCCATGGCAATCTCTATACAGTCATGTTTTAATGTTTTCATTGCACACGCACACACACAGATGGATGTATTTTGGGCATTTGGTAAAGGTTTCTGATGATTTTGAGACAAAACCAGGTAAGCCACTGAACATCAGAGTAGTCAACCTACTGTACCTCTTGAGCTACATCTGCCTCACAACAAAAGTCCATGGTTTGACTTTTCAGTCAGTTTATAAACATACAATGGTCTGTGATTTTGTAATCAAACCTAACACTTTTTAAGGTAATCAACAGTGGAAATACATCAAGTAATCTGTAATCAAAGGCCTTCACACTTACTTTACTCAAGTTATAATGATGTAATTAAACACAGCTCAGAGCTATCGGGGGCTGACGGTGTGACGCCGTCAGTGCACCTTATATGGCCCCGGTGTAATTGGAGCCTATGTTTCAGTAGCTGCCTATCGAGGGCAACGGAAACTACAGCAGCGCTCTATAAACTTAAAACAACTGCTCCAGGGGCCCGCAGGATTCAGTTTCCCTTATGTCATCTACAAAATCAATTGGTCCCGTAAGACATACAGGGTGCCTCAGTGGGAAATGATTTTAACTTAAAGGGCCCCTGACACATTATTCTATGTTTCTGGACTTATCTACAACATAACAATGATGAGGTGTCATCGGAAAGGTGACCAAAGGCTCAAAAATAAGGTATACACATATTCTGCAGTAATTCTATTTAAAATAAACTAATTTTGCTGAAGTCTCATGTACTCTCACTTGCAAGACCTTTCTTGCAAGACTTGCATGCTGTGATGTCCTAGTGGATGAATGATTTAATTTCATTGGTCACATTTTTCAGGCAGTGTGCATCCCTGACACGGGAGTATCACTGTGAACGTCTAAACCCACGTACCAGCACACAGTGCTACATACCACAGTTAGCTTTATGGCCCACCAGGGATTTTATTGCTCTTTGTAAAATCTAGCCACCCAACAACACATTTGTCTTCCCCACTGGTTCATTAAATTACAGTCAATAATATAACTTGTATCATTCTGGCCTATTTTGTTAGTTGTTGACCAGGATGGCCCAGGAAACTGTGCCATTGACTTAGTATGCTAAGCAGCATAAGTCCACGTCACCACAGAGTTTATGGCAGTTTTATATCTAACTAGCCATCCCAATGGTCAACATAGCACAGTAAATCAGGCTGCTAGTGTGACAGAGATCATCCTGCGCAGTTCGCCCCACACGGGACACGAACCCGCGACCTACCAGTCAACTACACAGTTCGAGCATGGGAGACACAGCACGATCGCGCTGAGCTAAAGGTCCGACCGATAGCTCAGCGCTACCGATACTGTATGAGGCTTTTGGGAGGGAGGTTTACTAACGTTCTACGCCGAACAGTACTAGTTGGCATCCGTTACACTCTCCCCCTTAAACCTCACTCCCATGCCGGGTTCACGGCACCATTGTGACAGAGATCATCCTGCGCAGTTCGCCCCACACGGGACACGAACCCGCGACCTACCAGTCAACTACACAGTTCGAGCATGGGAGACACAGCACGATCGCGCTGAGCTAAAGGTCCGACCGATAGCTCAGCGCTACCGATACTGTATGAGGCTTTTGGGAGGGAGGTTTACTAACGTTCTACGCCGAACAGTACTAGTTGGCATCCGTTACACTCGCATTAGCTTAACTGGGCAATAACAGTCGTCCTTTTTGAAATTTTTGGAAAATAATCTGTTCACACCACTAGATATCCATAATCTCAGGGGGATCATAAGCATTTAAAGCAAAATGTACTGAAGTAGTTTTGAGAAAGGCTACTTTTTTCCCCTTTGTCCTGTTAGGCAGCTAGATAAGCAGAACAGAGATCTGTTACCCTTATTGCGCCAAAACAGATTTACTTTGCCAAAAGGAGCTTTATACAGTACCTATCTACAGTTAGGTCCAAAAATATTTGGACAGTGACACAAGTTTTGTTATTTTAGCTGTTTACGAAAACATATTCAGGATACAATTATATAATCAATATGGGCTTAAAGTGCAGACTCTCAGCCGTAATTTGAGAGTATTCACATCCAAATTGAAGCAACGGTTTAGGAATTACGGCTCTTTAATACGTAGCCGCCTCTTTTTCAAGGTACCAAAAGTAATTGGACAATTGACTCAGAAGGCTGCAAAAAAAAAAAAATAATAACAAGGCTGCATGGACTCTTCCCTCGTTAACCCGTCATCAATTAAGCAGTTAAAAGGTCTGGAGTTGATTCCAGGTGTGGCGTTTGCATCTGGAAGCTGTTGCTGTGAACACACAACATGCGGTCAAAGGAGCCCTCAATGGAGGTGAAACAGACCATCCTGAGGCTGGAAAAAAAAGAAGAAATCCATCAGAGAGATGGCAGAAATGTTAGGAGTGGCCAAATCAACAGTTTGGTACATTCTGAGAAAAAAAAGAGTGCACTGGTGAGCTTGGGAACTCAAAAAGGCCTGGACGTCCACAGAAGACAACAGTATCGCAGAATCCTTTCCATGGTGAAGAACAACCCCTTCACAACATCCACTCAAGTGAAGAACACTCTCCAGGAAGTAGGTGTATCAGTATCTAAGTCTACCATAATGAGAAGACTTCATGAGAGTAAATACAAAGGATTCACCACAAGGTGCAAACCATTAATCAGCCTCAAAAATATAAAGGCCGGAATTGACTTTGCCAAAAAACACTTCTGGAACAGCATTCTTTGGACAGATGAGACTAAGATCAACCTGTACCAGAATGATGGGAAGAAGAAAGTTGGAGAAGAATTGGAACAGCTCATGATCCAAAGCACACCACATCTTCTGTAAAACATGGCGGAGGCAGTGTGATGACATGGGCATGCATGGCTTGCAATGGCACTGGGTCACTTGTGTTTATTGATGATGTGATAAAAGACAGAAGCAGCCGGATGAATTCTGAAGTGTATAGGGATATACTTTCTGCTCAGATTCAGCCAAATGCAGCAAAGTTGATTGGATGGCGCTTCACAGTACAGATGGACAATGATCCAAAACATACTGCAAAAGCAAACCAGGAGTTTTTTTAAAGCAAAGAAGTGGAATATTCTGCAATGGCCGAGTCAATCACCAGATCTCAACCCAATTGAGCATGCATTTCACTTGCTCAAGACAAAACTTAAGGCAGAAAGACCCACAAACAAGCAACAACTGAAGACAGCTGCAGTAAAGGCCTGGCAAAGCATCACAAAGGAGGAAACCCAGCGTTTGGTGATGTCCATGGGTTCCAGACTTCAGGCAGTCATTGCCTGCAAAGGATTCTCAACAAAATATTGAAAAGTAACATTTTACTTAGGGTTATGTTTATTTGTCCAATTACTTTTGAGCCCCTGAAATTAGGAGCGTTTGTATAAAAATAGCTACAATTCCTACATGTTTAATCATATATTTTTGTTCAACCCCTTGAATTAAACCTTAAAGTCTGCACTTCAATTCCGTTGTAGTTGTTCCATTTCAAATCCAATGTGGTGGCATGCAGAGCCCAAATCATGAAGATTGTGTCACTGTCCAAATATTTCTGGGCCTAACTGTATGTACTGTATATTGTTACAAACTCCTCCTGTAATAACTTTTAATACTTTATTAAAATTATTTTACCCATGAAGGACCCGACAGGATGGGGAATGGGGAAAGGAAGTGTATGGAGGGGGAAAGAAAAGAAAGAGGAAGAGATAAAAAAGACAAACAAACCAACAACTAAAACAAACAGAAGACAAACTGCTTCTTCCACCGAAGAGGTCTCAACACGAGTCTGGTATCTGCACCTGCTGAAGGGGAGACATTTGTGCGTGTGTGTCTGTGTGCATGTATATGAGAGTGCGCGCAAAATAAGTGTGTGCATGTGAGTGGTTTGTGTGTGCATTTGAGTGGTTTGTCAGGAGACATACGAAGAGGGGGTCCCCTCAAAGAGGGGGCCGGTCGACAAGCCCTAGGAAAGCCAGGCATCCGCCCCCACCGGGATGGCTGAAAGGAGGCAAGACCACCAGGTGGCCGGCATGGCGGGACCACAGCCCTGGGCCTGCCAACTCCCCACCCCCCCAGCAGGGCCAACGCCAGCCCCCGGGCTCCAGGCGCCGGAAGGCCAGCGCTCCCACCCCCCAGGCCAGAGACCGGACCGTGCCTCCTGGTTCGACCCCCCCCATGCACCCCCCAGCACCCTCCCCTCCCCCCCGCACCATCGCTGCACACCCCAGGGACCCCCACACCCAAAGAAGTCCCCCACACCCACCCAAGGGAACCCGTGTAGCCGAGAGGCACTACCCCTTGAGGAAGGCTACTTAATGTTGGTGGAAAATGGTGCTGGGATATTTAATCCCTGAGGTGTTTTGACCTTGATGTGTGTGTCACAGAAATTTCATTAAAACCTCTGGGAACTGCTAATATGTTACAGTCACACTCTGATTGATCAGTTAAATGGAGTCATGATACTACTGAAACAACTGTAGAAAGAAAGTTTGAGCTCATTTAGTTGAGTTAGAATATATCATTTTTTTATTCAAAATTTGAATCCTCATGGTTTTATCAGTCTAATAATATTCAGGGTAATGACATAAACTTAGTGCTCCTTCAGTACTGTATATGAGGTGTTAGCTCATGGAAGACAAATCCTAAGTCTCTGTACTGTCGCCCTCTGTTGGAGATCTTGAATCAATACACTTGCAAAAGCAGAACCACAAATTTTCTCCCCATAAACAAACTGCAGGTTTCTTCTTGTTATTCTGCTCTGAACATAGAACATACACAGTAAAAATCATGACTCACAGTCTAAATACTGCCCACAGTTTCAAAAAAGAAAGAACATTCTAGAATCAATCTTAAGCACTATCATGTTGGGGGATCTTGAATGTACAATCTCATCATCATCATCTGTCATCCGCGGATGGAGCAAATGAAGCCGTGGCAACATGTTGGGCCCAAAGTTTCCTGTCCTTCATCAGCATTGACACCTCCTGCTCCTCAAGCTCCATGTCTCTTTTGATTGTGTTGGGATAACCGAGTCTTTGTCTGTCACGACTAGTGTGACCACTGACTGGAGTCCACTGGATGTACATTCGAACTCAATTCAAATGCAATGTGTAATTAGTGCAGAGATGGACAGTGTATCAGCTAATTGTTAATGTGTCGTCTAATCTAAATATTACAGTGCATCCAGAAAGTATTCACAGAACTTCACTTTTTCCACATTTTATGTTACAGCCTTATTCCAAAAGGAATTAAATACATTTTTCCTTCAAAATTCTACACACAATACCCCATAATGACAACGTAAAAAGAGTATTTTTTAGATTTGTGCAAATGTATTAAAAATAAAAAACTAAGAAATTGCATGTACATAAGTATTCACAGCCTTTGCTCAATACTTTGTTGATGCACCTTTGGCAGCAGTTACAGCCTCAAGTCTTTTTGAATATGATGCCACAACCTTGACACACCTATCTTTGGGCAGTTTCACCCATTCCTCTTTGCAGCACCTCTCAAGCTCCATCAGGCTGGATGGGAAGCATTGGTGCACAGCCATTTTCAGATCTCTCCAGAGATGTTCAATTGGATTGAAGTCTGGGCTCTGGATGGGCCATTCAAGGACATTCACAGAGTTGTCCTGAAGCCACTTCTTTGATATATTGGCTGTGTGCTTAGGGTCGTTGTCCTCCTTCAGCTGAAAAACATCCCCACAGCATGATGCTGCCACCACCATTGGCATGGTGATGAGCGGTGCCTGGTTTCCTTCAAACATGATGCCTGGCATTCACGCCAAAGGGTTCAATATTTGTCTCATCAGACCAGAGAATTTTGTTTCTCATGGTCATGTGCCTTTTACTAAGGAGTGGCTTCTGTCTGACCACTCTACCATACAGGTCTGATTGGTGGATTGCTGCAGAGATGGTTGTCCTTCTGGAAGTCCTCTCTCCACAGAGGAACGCTGGAGCTCTGACAGAGTGACCATCGGGTTCTTGGTCACCTCCCTGACTAAGGCCCTTCTCCCTGATCGCTCAGTTTAGACAGCCGGCCAACTCTAGGAAGAGTCCTGGTGGTTCTGAACTTCTTCCATTTACAGATGATGGAGGCCACTGTGTTCATTGGGACCTTCAAAGCAGCAGAAATTTTTCTATACCCTTCCCCAGATTTCTGCCTTGAGAGAATCCTGTCTCGGAGGTCTACAGACAATTCCTTTGACTTCATGCTCGGTTTGTACTCTGACATGCACTGCCAACAGTGGAACCTTATATAGACAGGTGTGTGCCTTTCCAAATCATGTCCAATCAACTGAATTTAACACAGGTGGACTCCAATTAAGCTGCAGAAACATATCAAGGATCATCAGTGGAAACATGATGCACATGAACTCAATTTTGAGCTTCATGGCAACGGCTGTGAATACTTATGTACATGTGATTTCTTAGTTTTTTATTTTTTTATAAATTTCCAGAAATCTCAAAAATTTATTTTTCCCATTGTCATTATGGGGTATTGTAGAATTTTGAGGAAAAAAATGAATTTAATCCCTTTTGGAATAAGGCTGTAACATAACAAAATGTAGAAAAAGGGAAGCGCTGTGAGGACTTTCAAGATGCATCCTATTTGAAAATAGATGATGGTGGGGGGGGGGGACAAACAGAAAGGAGGAAGAAGAATAGACCAGATGGAAAGATGAGAAAACAGGAAAGGGCAGGGGAGGAAGATAAATAAGACTAGGGGCCCTATTTTGACGGTCCTCTGCACACTTTTCCGACAGACTTTTTGCCATGCAAACAAGTTTTTGTTAGTTTCTGTCAGCGCATTGTCTGATTTTTACACTTTGCGTCATGCCATTAAATTACCAGTAGACAGTGCGCCTGCTATGCGCTCAGAGGAGGCGCCTCATTTCATAGAATTAATGCACATCGCTATTATAGTGCATTCCATGAGAATCCGCTTTTGATGAGGAAAAAAGGAGGTTTATCATCAGAAGCGTATTGTTTAATGATATTTCATGATGTTTTGACATCGCACAGCTCCGGAGCTCAGAAAATGGCATGCGCTGGGATCTTATTTTAATAGAGACAGTTGTAATAAGATAAGATAAGATAAGATAAGATAAGCCTTTATTAGTCCCACAATGGGGAAATTCCAGGATTGCAACAGCACAGGGACAGCAACACTCAGAGCAACAATCAGAAGGCAAGAAAAAACAACATCTAGCAAACATATGTCCATATTACTATAAATGTATATATATAGACACACAGTGCAGAGCATTATGGCTGGTGAATGTGCAGCAGAAAGTCTAAGCTCTCTCTCCGCGGATGCAGCGGGCCAGCTGGAAGTCTTTGGGCATGATGGTGACCCCCTTAGCGAAGAAGAGACCACCAGGTGGGTCTCGCTGGTCTCCTGCAGAGCCATGACGGCGAAACTCAGGAAACGCAGGACGGTCTTGAAGTCCTGAGCGATCTCCCTCACCAGGCGCTGGACGGGCAGCTTAAGGATTAGCAGCTCCGTGGATTTCTGGTAGCGACGGATCTCTCTCAGAGCCACGGACCTGTGACGGCGAGGCCTCTTCACTCTGCCGGTGGCCAGAGCGCCTCTCCGAGCAGCCCTGGTGGCTAGCTGTCTCCTGGGGGGCTTCTTCCTCCAGTAGATTTTACGGGCGGTCTGCTTGGTTCTTGCCATCGCTCTTTATTATTCTGTCTTATATTTCTTTCACGCTGCCTAAACTCCAGCCCGGCACCCGCTTCGTTTTCGCTACAGCTCCCGGTATGTCGAGTTTCCCATTAGCACCGGGCGGCGGCCAAGTGCTAGCTAGCACTAGCTCCTCCCCGCTGTAACGTCTCCCGCTGCAAACCGTGGCTCCGTCCGCCGACCCGGGAGACCCCCGGGGCGATCCGTGCGTCCGTGATATATATACAGAGTGAAAGGTGTAGAAAGAAGAAGGAAGATAAAAAAAAGGCTGTTGCAACAGGCAGCCGACTCGTGTGGCGCCGCCGGTCCGGCAGAGCCGGAACCGGAAAACAGTAATAGTCATCATATAGTTGCCCATCATTTCAATTATATGATGATCACACACTAGTTTTTTTATTCCATCCACATTCTCATTTTAATTGCGGACTCACCATTGGAGTCTATAGATTAGGCATTAATGTATGTTTTTTTTTAGGGGAATGAATGAATGAACAGGGAACATGTGTGCCAGTGTGTTCCAATGTGATGCATCGTGCGGGGGGGGGGGGGGGGGTTAGTTTTCATCAAGGACTTATTAGGCATTAATGTGTTCATTTTTAGGGGACTAAATGAATGAACAAGGAGTGTGCAGCATTTTACTTTTCACTGTAACCCCCCACAAAGACAGGAGATGCATCCACATCTGCGTCGGCCATGTGCTCCAAGTTTCCAGCCCAGCAAGCTCCCCGACAGCCACCTGTTGGCTCCCGGCAGAGGCTGCTGAGAGTGGGCTCACTTCATAGCAGGGGCAGGAGGCAGATGGGAAGCCGCGCCAGATCGCCTCCTTCCCTCCAGGAGGGATATGGGGGAGAACCTCGGTCGCCAAAAGCAACAGGAGAGGGAGCACTCCATCTCCCCACAGCCGGGAGCAACTTCCACACCATCACCCACGAAAGTTAATGAAAGTTTGCACAGGCATCATCCTCTTTTCCTGAAGTTTCAAACCCATTCATGTCTATATTGCATCCATGTGCACATTAAACCACAGTTGATTTTTTCAGCCCATTCTTCACCTTTTGTTCTTTTTAACATAACTAACTAGGCATCAACTGTGATTGATGTCTTCCTTATTACCAAGCAGCATTACTATTGCATACATTTTGGCTCACACACACAGGCTTTGGTCAGTGCAAAACCCGTCTTAAACCGTAATGATCACAATTTGCTTTAGATAATGCACATCTTTGCATTAAAGGGATGGGAAGGAGCACTTTGGATTGGATTATCCAAAACAAACCTCTGAATGATTAGACCAGCCTCTTTGCATCATGCGCCGGCAGAAAGTTAATTTTTACGCTGTTGTGATAAGCCAAGGAACTTGGAAATGCCCATAAATGCATTCTGTGTCAGTGACATCTGATCAACTGACCCCGTCATTGTAATACAGCCCAAGGATTGAGATAAAAGGGGAGATGCAGGGCTTAATTTGGTCCAGATCCAACCTGATCTTGTTCCGCCACCTCCCATGTCAGGAACAGAACCTCTTTAATGGGATATGCCACCACTTGTTTTACTATAAAAATATGTAAATAAGTGTTGCCTGTTATTTAATGATCCCCGTGGATCACCACCTTATCGTGGTGGGGGGTTTGCGTGCCCTAGTGATCCCAGGAGCTATGTTGACTAGGGCAATTTGCCTCTGCTAGGGTCTCCCAAGACAAACCGGTTCTGGGTAAAGGGCTAGATCAAATCAAAAATCAAATCAAATCAAACTTTATTGTCATATTGCTGTACATACAACTGTAGTGCAGGCAAGATGAAATTGCGTTTCTCTCGGCATCCATATAAGAAGCAGCATGATTTAAGACACATTGAATTAATGAATGAATGAATTTATTTCGGATAGTACAGTACAGGTTAAAAGAAACTCTATAATATAACAACAAGGTCAAATTAGACAAAGACTCCTCCTACTATACAATTCCATGTGAGTTATCCGAAATGGGTGATGGCTGAAGCCGCAGCTTATATTGCCCACCCATATTCCATCCAAGAATTCAAAAGAGAAAAAAGAGAAAACAAGACAAGAGCGATTACAATTTAAAACAAAGCTAAGACAAAATGTAACTGAGAGAAAAAAGAAAACTAAGCTAGGCTAAGTTAAGCGGTTACTATTCAAAAACAAATCTAAGACAAAATGTCACAGAGAAAAAAAAAACACAAAAAAAAAACTAAGCTACAACACAACACAGGCTGGATATGTCAATCCTTATGTGAGTTTACATGTCGTCTTGTATATATGTTTGGAGTATTTCTTCCTTTAGTTTTTGTTTAAATTGTCCAAGCGTTGTACATGATTTTAATTCAGGTCCAAAATCGTTCCATAATCTGACTCCTTGCACTGAAATACAGTGTTGCTTGGTGGTTGTTCTCACTGTAGGCTTTTGAAATATACATGTTCCTCTGAAGTGATATCGTTTCTCCCTTGTTTGGAACAACTTTTGGATATTTGCGGGCAGTGATAAATTCTTCACTTTGAACATTATTATTGCGGTTTTAAAGTCAACCAGATCTTTCAACTTGAGAGTTTTTTGTTTAAGAAAAAGTGGGTTTGTTGGTTCCCTGTAAGCTGCTTTGTTTATTATTCTAATAGCTCTCTTTTGAAGCATAAAGAGTGGATATATGTTTGTTTTATATGTATTTCCCCATACTTCATTACAATATGTCATGTATGTGAGTATTAATGAATGATACAAGGTGTATAGTGTGGGCTGATTCAGCAAATATTTCACTCTGTGTAATATTGCAATTGATTTGGATACTTTACCTTTAATATAATTAATATGTGACTTCCAACACAGTTTGTTATCAATTATTACTCCAAGGAATTTAGTTTCAGATACCCTTTCAATCTCTACACCATTTACACTGAGTTTGGGTACTGGGTTGTTGTGATGGTTGTTAAAGACTATAAATTTTGTCTTACTTAAATTGAGCGTTAATTTGTTTGAATCAAACCACAGTTTAAGCTTTCCTAATTCCTTTCCGAGTGTATCCAGAAGTTGTTCCAAATTGTTTCCACTGCATAGCAGATGAGTGTCATCGGCAAACAATATTAAGTCCATTTTTTCTGAAACTTTACATATATCGTTTATATACATATTGAATAATAATGGTCCCAAAACTGAACCCTGTGGGACTCCACAGGTGACCTTCAGTAACTCTGAATTTTTGTTGCTAACACATACATACTGATATCTATTCTTTAAGTAACTACTTAACCAGGACAGTGCTACCCCTCTAATACCACAATTTTATAGTTTCTTTAATAATAAATTGCGATCTACTGTATCAAATGCTTTTTTAAGATCTAGGAATACTCCAACTGAATACTCTTTATTTTCAATGGCTGTTGATATTTTTTCTGTAAATTCCATTAGGGCATATGCAGTTGTCCTCTTGTGTCTGAACCCGTATTGCTGCTCACACAATAAATCATTCTTCAGTATGAAGTTGTCAATTCTCTCATAGAATATTTTTTCAAGTATCTTGGAAAATTGCGGTAATAGTGAAATTGGTCTATAGTTTGAGAGTTCCCCTCTGTCGCCCGTCTTGTATATCGGAATTACTTTAGCTATTTTCATTGCATTGGGAAATATACCTGATTGGAGAGACAGGTTACAGATATACGTCAGTGGTTTTACTATGCATTCGATAACAGTTTTGACTAGTAGCATGTCAATACCATCACAGTCCGTAGATGTTTTACTTTTGAACGATTTAACAATTTCAATGACCTCTCTTTTGTCTGTGTTCTTTATGAAGATGGAGTCTTTTACAGCAGTGTTATTGCATATTGTATCACCTGTAGGCACCGTAGTGAGTATTTCTCGGGCCAGTTTAGGTCCAATGTTAACAAAAAAATTATTAAATTCATCTGCAGGTGAAGCTATATTCACACTCTGAGTCATTTTATTATTTTTTGGAATATTAGTTGGGTAGCTTGTATTTCTGCTTTTATTTCCAAGGATACTGTTGAGTATTGTCCATGTATTTTTAATATTGTCTTTGTTTTTCTCCAGTTCTTTACTGTAATAGTCTCTTTTACTACATCTTATTATATATGTTAACTTATTTTTGTATGTTTTATACCGCTGCTCTGCTTCTTTTGTCCTTTTCTTTAGGAAAGCTTTATATAATAAATTTTTCTTTTTACACGCCTTTTGTAGTCCTTTGGTTAACCATGGCTTATCAGCAAATTTGTGTTTAAGCTTTTTTTTAACTAATGGGCAGTTTTTTTCATAAAGAGTGGTTACAATGTTTATAAATGTGTCATAGGCTTCATTTACATCTGATACATAGACTTCTGTCCAGTCTTGCTTCAGCAAGTCCTCTTTAAGAGAATTGATTGCATCTGGTGATTTGTGTCTGAACGATTTTGAAATTTTTTCTGCGTTGGGCCCCGTGTGGCCATGGATAAGTGCAAAGGTTGGCAAGTGGTCACTTATATCATTTATCAATAATCCACTTTCTATTTTCTTATCGATAACATTGACAAACAGGTTGTCAATAAGTGTAGCAGAGTGAACTGTGATTCTACTGGGATGTGTTATTGTGGGATATAGACTCATGCTGTACGTAGAGTTCATGAACTCTGTAACTACATTTTGTTGATGTGGCTTCAGTAAATCAATATTGAAATCTCCACAAATTGCTACCATTTTCTTACTAGTAATATTATTGTACAGCTCGACTAATTTATCTCTGAATGTCTCAATGCAAGTTCCCGGCGTTCTATATATGCAGCTTATGATTAGATTTTTTGTTTTGTCTAGGTCAATCTCAACAGTAACACATTCCAAAATCCCTGGTAGTGCAGAGGACATTTCATTTACAAGCTTACACCTATACAGGTCATCAATATACAGTGCAACACCACCACCCCTTTTTTGAGTTCTGTTAATATAAAACATCTGATATCCCTCTATTGCCATCAGGGGAGCCTGTTCTTCATTAAGCCAGGTTTCAGAGACTGCAATAGCTGTGAATTTTCTGTCTAGCTGTTTTAAATAGTCCTGAATCTGTGGAAAGTTTTTGTTAAGACTTCTGCTATTGAAGTGTATTATTGACAGTTTACCATCTAATTGCACTTGACTTTTGAATTGCTTTTCAGTGTAATATTCACAGTGGTTATGAATATTATTGAAAAAGTGGTTATCAGGATCAATATCATTCTCCATCTCTTGTGGTTTATGTTCAGCATAGTGACATATTTTCAGAGTTTGAGTTTCCTCACTCTGTGTCAGATGACTTCTTCCAGCTGGGGATAATTGATGTCTACTCGAGTCGATCATAAGTTTTTGTTTATTTTGCTTATTTTTTTAAAGTACTTTGGCATGGTGTATCAAAAGAACTATTCCCATTCAACTATTCCCATATCAAAAGAACATTCCCACATAGCTCCCCCCCACCCCCACCCCCCCATCCATTCACACATCCCTGAGACATACTTGGGGAAAAAAAAGAATAACTAACTATAATATACAAAATGTCCGTAGGTGCAGTAGTGTGTATGAGAGATTCCGGGTCAACTGTTCAGCATCCTGACAGCTTGTGGAAGGAAGCTGTTGATCAGTCTGGTGGTTCTGCCTCTGATGCTCCGGAATCGTTTACCAGATGGAAGAAGTTCAAAGTGTTTATGCAGAGGGTGAGAACGGTCCTTGACAATGTTTAGTGCCCTGCTCCTACAACGGTTCTGAAAAAGTTTTTGGACAGAGGGGAGGGAGACTCCAATTACCCTCTCCGCCCCCTTGACTATCCTCTGCAGGGCTTTTTTGTCTGACATACTGCAGCTGGAGTACCATGTAGCAATGCAGTACGTCAGAACACTCTCCACCACACCTCTGTAGAAGGTCCTGAGGATGCAGATGGGGAGAGAGGCCTGTTTGAGTTTCCTCAAGAAGTGCAGTCTCTGCTGAGCCCGCTTCCTGATCTCCAAGGAATTCTTGCTCCAGGTCAGGTCCTGCGAGATCTGCACTCTGAGGAACTTGATGTTCTCTACTCTTTCCACTAAACGGCCGCCGATGCTGAGGGGGGCGTGCTCAGGCTGCGACCGCCGGAAGTTGATAATCATCTCCTTCGTTTTGTCCACGTTGAGCACCAGATTGTTCTCCCTGCACCAGCCCTCCAGGTCTCTCACTTCTTCCCTGTACATTGATTCCTCACCCCTCTGGATAAGTCCCACCACTGTGGTGTCATCTGCAAACTTAATAATCTGGTTCCCCTCGTGTCTGGATACACAGTCATGTGTTAGAAGAGTAAACAACAGTGGACTGAGTACACAGCCTTGAGGGGATCCGGTACTCAGCGTGACAGACTTGGAGATGTTATTTCCAACCCGGACAGACTGAGGTCTCTCAGTCAGAAAATCCAGGATCCAGAGACATGTGGCGGTGTTCAGACCGAGAAGGAGTAATTTCTCCATCAGTCTCTGGGGAATAATGGTGTTGAATGCTGAACTGAAATCAATGTACAGGAGTCTGGCGTAGGTGTCTTTCTGGTCCAGGTGGGTGATGACAGAGTGTAGGGTGGTGACTATAGCATCCTCCGTGGAGCGGTTTGAATGATATGCAAACTGGAGTGGGTCGTGTGATGCAGGGAGGCAGGCTGTAATGTGTGGTTTGACAAGCCGCTCAAAACACTTCATCACAATTGGTGTCAGTGCAACAGGACGATAGTCATTCAAACAGGACACCACTGGTTTCTTTGCCACCAGTACAATGATAGAGGTCTTGAAGCATCTGGGAATGATGGCCTGACTCAGGGAGATGTTATAAATGTCAGTCAGGACATCCGCCAACTCGCTCGCGCAGTCTCGGAGCACACGTCCTGGAACGTTGTCTGGACCTGCAGCTTTGCATGGGTTGACTCTGGTTAGGGTCCTCTGTGTGTCCGCTGTGTTGATGGTAAAAGCTGGTCCGACCGATGGTGGGGGAGGGCCAGCCCTTCCTCTGATTGTCGAGTTTGATGCTTCAAAACGTACAAAGAAGTCGTTAAGCCTGTCTGGAAGCGAAGCGTCGTCATCATCGACCCCCTGCCTAGGCTTAAAGCCCGTCAGTGTCCAAACTCCCTGCCACATCTGCTTGGTGTTCCTAGTGTCACAGAGGTGTCCCTGGATTTTCTCCGCATAGGCGCGCTTTGCCGCCTTAATTCCCTTTGAAAGCGCAGACCTGGCTGAGCGGAGGGCGATCCTGTCCTTCGCTCTGAAGGCTGCATCTCTGGCTGTGAGCAGTGAGCGCACCTCTGCAGTCATCCAGGGCTTATGATTACCCCGCATAGTGATGGTCTTCACTGTAGTGAAATCCTCTGTGAACTTCGCGATGTAGCTGGTGACCGAATCAGCATACTCCTCCACATCTGTCCTGTCTTCCTGGGAGGCTGCTATTTTGAAGACCTTCCAGTCTGTGTGCTGAAAACAGTCTTCAATTCAATTCAATTCAACTTTATTTATATAGCGCCATTTCACAACAACAGTCATCTCATAGCACTATCAACTGTAGGGGGGAACCCCCACAGTTGCAGAAAGACCCCAGCAATCAGGCGATCCCCTGTGAGCAAGCGCTTGGCGACGGTGGAGAGGAAAAACTCCCTTTTAACAGGAAGAAACCTCCAGCAGAACCAGGCTCAGGGAGGGGCAGTCATCTGCTGTGACTGGCTGGGGGGTGAGGGGATAGAGAAGAAGAAAAGAACAGACATGTAGAGAGCAAACAGCATGATGGGGACTCAATCTATGGGAGAGAACAAACAAATGTTAATGACCAGCAAAAAAAATATTTCATAGAGAGTGAGGAAAGGAGTGAAGCCCAGTGCATTACTGGAGGTCCCCCGGCTGACTAAACCTATTAGCAGCATAACTAAGGGAGGGTTCAGAAACACATGATCCCTCCCTAATTGTAGGCTATATCAAAAAGGTAGGTTTTAGCCCTATTCTTAAAAACAGAGATCGAGTCTGACTCCCAAATCCAGATTGGCAGCTGATTCCACAGGAGAGGAGCTTGATAACTGAAGGCTCTGCCTCCCATTGTACTTTTGGAGATTCTAGGTATTACAAGTAATCCTGCATTTTGGGAGCGTAGTGCTTTGTTAGGATAATACGGTAGTATCAGATCTTTTAAATAAAAAGGAGCCTGATTGTTTAGAGCTTTGTAAGTAAGAAGAAGGATTTTAAACTTAATTCTAAACTCTATGGGAAGCCAATGAAGGGAGGCCAGAACCGGAGAGATATGATCTCTCTTTCTAGTACCTGTTAAAACTCTTGCTGCAGCATTTTGGATCAGCTGAAGACTTTTTAAAGATGTTTTAGGACAGCCTGATAATAAAGAATTACAATAATCTAATCTCGAGCTAACAAAAGCGTGGATCAGCTTCTCAGCATCACTCTGAGACAAGATGCTCCTAATCTTGGCAATATTACGCAAATGATAGAAGGCGGTCTTAGAAACAAATTTAATATGTGAATTGAAGGACAAATCCTGATCAAAAATAACTCCAAGGTTCCTCACAGAGCTATTAAGAGAAAGAGTAACTGCATCCAAACTGAAAGTTTGATTTGGAAAGGAATTTCTAAGGTTTTTTGGACCAACAAGAATGACTTCAGTCTTATCTGAATTTAATAGCAGGAAATTACAAGTCATCCAAGCTTTGATTTCCTTAAGACAGGCTTCTAACTTGGCTAATTGATTACTATCATCTGGCTTCATTGACAGGTATAATTGTGTGTCATCTGCATAACAATGAAAATGTATACAGTGCTTTCTAATAATGTTGCCTAACGGAAGCATATATAAACTAAAAAGAGTAGGGCCTAGCACAGATCCCTGTGGAACTCCATGACTAAGCTTTGAGTTGAAAGAAAACTCATTATTTACATGAACAAACTGGAACCTATCAGATAAATAAGATCTAAACCATTGCAACAAAGTTCCATTAAGTCCAACATAGTGTTCTAATCTATCAAGTAGAATATTATGATCGCTAGTATCAAAAGCTGCACTAAGGTCTAAAAGGACAAGTACAGAAACTAGTCCATTATCAGATGCAATGAGGAGGTCGTTAGTGACCTTTGCTAAGGCTGTTTCAGTACTATGATGGATTCTAAACCCAGATTGAAACTCTTCAAGTAAACCCTTTCCCTGCAGGTGGTCAAATAATTGCGTAGCAACAACTCTTTCTAAGATTTTTGAAATGAAAGGGAGATTAGAGATTGGTCTATAGTTAGCTAAAGCTCCTGGATCTAGCGTTGGCTTTTTGAGTAAGGGTTTAATTACAGCCGTTTTAAAAGCCTGCGGTACATGGCCTAAAGTTAATGAAGAATTGATTATATGAAGAATAAAGCTACCAATAAGTGGGAAGACTTCTTTAAATAACCTGGTAGGAATAGGGTCTAAAAGACAAGTTGAAGGTTTGGATGAGGAAACTATTTTGTCTAACTCACAAAGGTCGATTGGAGTAAACTCATCAAGACAGACATCAAAAGAAGGAGTTGTAGTAGTTACAGTATTTAAATTAACTGTGGGAAGAATCTGATTGATTTTATCTCTGATGGATGAAATTTTATTATTGAAAAAGTTCATAAAGTCCTGACTAGTAAGCTCTAAGGGAATGCTAGGATTGACAGAGTCCTGACTCTTTGTCAACCTGGCTACAGTACTGAAATGAAACCTGGGATTATTCTTGTTCTCTTCTATTAATGCAGAGTAATAACTTGTTCTAGCTTTTCTAAGAGATTTTTTATAAATTAAAAGATGATTTCTCCAAGCTAAATAGATTTCATCTAAATTAGTAGAGCGCCATTTTCTTTCTAATTGACGAGTCTTCTGTTTTAAGCTATGAGTTTCTGTGTTGAACCAAGGAGTTAGAAATCTCTGATTAGACTTTTTCTTTTTTAAGGGGGCCACCAAGTCTAGAGCCTGATGCAGAGAAGCTGAAACACTATCCACCATGTTATCAATTACAGAAGGAGCAAGCTGTCTATAGCTTATTTCCGTTGTGTTGACACATGGCATAGAGGAAACAATCTGCATAAATTTGGAAACAGCATCATCTGAGAAGCATCTACTGTAATAATATTTTTCTTTAGGAGCCAAATAGTCAGAAATAGTAAAATCAAAGGTTAACAGACAATGGTCTGACAGTACAGGGTTATGAGGAGACACTACAAGATTTTCTATTTCTATGCCATATGTCAGAACAAGGTCCAATGTATGGTGGAGGTAATGAGTAGAATTTCCTACTTTCTGAGAAAACCCAATCGAGTCTAATATTGAATTAAAAGCCACATTAAGGCAGTCACTATCTACATCCACATGTATATTAAAGTCCCCTGCTATAATTATTCTATCAGATTTCAGCACTAAATCAGCTAAGAAATCAGCAAATTCAGATAAAAATTCTGAGTAGGTTGATGGGGGACGATAAACTATGGCAAATAAAATTGGGTTTAACCTAAAATTGCTAAAGTGCCCAATACTGAGGACCAGGCCCTCAAAGGAATTATAACATGTTTTTTGCTTTACATTAACTAGTAATTTGGAATGGTAAATTGTTGCTACTCCTCCTCCACGACCAGAACTTCTGGGATTTTGACAGTTTAAATAACCAGAGGGAGTTGATTCATTTAAACCAACATAATCCTCTTGCCCTAACCAAGTCTCTGTAAGGGATATTAAATCAATCTGATGATCAATTAACAGATCATGGACTAACAGAGACTTGGGAGTTAGAGACCTAATATTTAATAAACCACATTTAATTTTTAAATTATGAGGAGGAACAGAGGCCAAATCATTCAATTTAGAGGCTTTATGTTTAATTTGAGTTTTACCAATATTTTGCTTTATCACTTTGGGATTCTTATACATTATATTTTTATTCACTTTGGAGGGAGCAGACAACGATTCTCTGATGGGGAAGACAGGGGCTAAGTTGAGGGGTGGCGGATGAAGAGGAGCTGCAGAGAGGCGTGTAAGACTGCGACTCTGCTTCCTGGTCCCAACTCTGAGTAGTCATGGTTTGGGAAATTTGGATAAAAAAGATGCCAGATTGTTAGATAAATGAGAAGCGCCATCCAAAGTGGGATGAATGCTGTCTCGTCTCATAAGACCAGGTTTTCCCCAAAAAGAGCTCCAATTGTCAATGTAGCCCACGTCATTTTTAGGACACCACACAGACAGTCATCACTGGTCAGATTGGGGAGGGGCCCAGAGAATACTACAGAGTCCGACATTGTTTTGGCAAAGTCACACACCGATTCTACATCAAGTTTCGTGACTTCCGACTGCCGGAGACGGATGTCATTAATGCTGGCGTGAATAACAATTGTTATTGCTGGCGTGAATAACAATTGAATTACAGTTACTTTTAGCCAGCATTTTCAAATTTGACTCGATGTCGCCTGCTCTGGCCCCAGGAATGCATTTGACTATGACCGCTGGAGTCTCTAGGTTCACGTTTCTGACTACAGAGTCGCCAATGATCAGAGTTTTTTCCTCAGCGGGTGTGTTGCTGAGCGGGGAAAAACGATTAGAAACGTGAACAGGTTGGTGGTGAACCGGGGCTTTGCGACTAGGCTTCCTTCTCACCGTCACCCACCCAGTCTCCTCGCTGCTGAGGAGAGCCGGGGGACCGCTGACAGCGGGGCCTAAGCTAGCTAGCTCCGCTGCAGCTAACGGGCGTCCGTCGAGATTAACTGGCGCAGACGGTGTTTCAATGCAGCGGAGCCGGGATTCCAAATCAGACAACCTCGCCTCGAGCGCCTCAAAAAGACAACATTTATTACATTTACCGTTATCACTAAAAGAGGCAGAGGTGTAGCTAAACATCTGACAGAGAGAACACACCAGAGGAGAGGAAAGAGAGCTAGTAGCCATAGCTAATGGCTGAAGAGCAAACCACACAGGCAGATAGCAAAACAGGAAGTGACGATACGTTACCACAAGGAAGTGACGATCCCACCACGATCCCACCACCAAGTCTTTCAGTGCAGGGGTTGCACTCTCTGGCCAAATCCTGATTTGTTTCACTGCTGGCCTGCTGCGCTTCAATAAAGGTTTGTAGGCAGGCACCAGCATCACGGATATGTGATCAGAACGGCCGAGATGGGGGTGGGGTATCGCTTATATGCATCTGTGTTTGTGTACACTAAGTCCAACATATTCTCTCCTCTGGTCTTAAAGTCTACACATTGTTTAAACTTGGGGAGCACAGTCTTTAGGCTGGTGTGGTTAAAATCCCCCGCAACCACCACAAAACTGTCCGGGTGTGAAGTTTGGATTTCACTGATTGCATTGTGCAGTTCCCTGAGTGCCTTCTTAGCATTAGCTTTAGCGTTAGCGCTCGGCGCTATGTAAACACCGACTACAAACACGTTGCTGAATTCCCTAGGCAGATAATAAGGCCGACAATTTATAATAAGGAACTCCGCCAACGGAGAGCAGTGTTTAGACACTAACGTGGCATTAACACACCAGTTCTTGTTAACATAGATGCATAGCCCACCCCCCCGGCTCTTACCGGAGATCGCCGTTTCCCTGTTGGCACGGAACATCGCCATATCTTCCAGTTGAATGGCCTCGTCAGGAATGTTGTCGTGGAGCCATGTCTCGGTGAAAACAAACACACAGCAGTCCCTCCACTCTCTCCGGGTTTCTCTCAGCAGACGCAGTTCGTCAGTTCGTCAGTTAGCCTTTAGCCTAGCATGGATCCCGGCCCTTTTTCCTCGCTTTTTCCTGCGTTCCCTCCGCTTCTGCTTCCTCCTCTCACGGGTAGCTTCCAGCGGGGACTCCGCCAGAATTCCGTGCTGGCGTAGGATGTCCAAATCACAACCGATCTCCGCGATTCTTGCAGCGTGCAGTACCTTGATGTTTAATAAGGTCTCACGGTTGTAAGTTTTACAGAATGTACGTCTGGGATGATCACAACACTCAAAACTCTCACACTCGCTGATGTCAAGAGGGGCCGCTTCGTCTGAGCGCGCTGCCGCCATCTTATATAATATATATAGATGAAGAGTGATCCAACAGACTCCCATGATGAATAAAAAATCAAGGATTCAGTGTACCCCATCCGGTATGGGGTTACTGGGGCCCCGCCCTGGAGCCAGTCCTGGGGAAGGGGCTTGATGGCTAGCACCTGGTGGTCAGGTTTCTGCCCATGGGACCCAGCCGGGCTCATCCCAAAGTAGTTACATGGGTCCACCCTCCAGTGGGCTCACCACCTGCAGGAGGGACCATGGGGGTCCGGCACTATGTGGTTCAGGTGGCAGGCGAAGGCAAAGACCTTCGCGGTCTGATCCCCGACTTTCGAAACTGGCTTTTGGGATGTTGAACGTCACCTCTCTGGTGGGGAAGGAGCTGAAGCTAATGCACAAGGTTGAGAGTTACTGGTCAGATATAGTTGGGCTCACCTCAATGCACAGCTTCGGTTCTGGAACCAGTTTCCTGGAGAGGGCTGGAGCTTTGCCTACTCTGGAGTTCCCCTGGGTGAAAGGCAACGGGCAGCATTGGAGTTCTCCCCAGTGGATGAAAGGGTAGTTTCCCTGCACCTTCGGGTTGGGAAATAGGTCCTGACCATCATTTGTGCCTATGCACCAAATGATGGTTCAGAGTACCCACTGTTTGTGGAGTCTCTGACTGGGGTGCTAGAGAGTGCTCCTCTTTGAGACTCCATTGTCCTACTGGGGGACTTCAATGCACATGTGGGCAACAACAGTGAAACCTGGAGGGGCGTGATTGGAAGGAACAGCCTGCCCGATCTGAACCTGAGTGGTGTTCAGTTATTGGACTTCTGTGCTAACCACAGTTTGTCCATAACAAACACCATGTTCAAGCATAAGTGTGTCTATATGTGCACCTGGCACCAGGAGACCCTAGGTTGCAGGTCGATGATTGATTTTGTTATCATGTCATCAGACCTGCGATCACATGTCTTGGACACTTGGGTAAAGAGAGGTGCAGAGCTGTTGACTGATCATCACCTGGTGGTGAGTTGAATCCAATAGCAGAGGCAGATGCCACTCAGACCCTGTAGACCTAAATGTATAGTGAAGGTGTGCTGGGAATGTCTGGCTGAGGCCCTGTCCGGGAGGTCTTCACCCCCACCTCTGGAAGAATTTCGACTACATGCGGAAGGAGTCTGGGGACATGGAGTCCGAAGGGGGCATGGTCTCCATCTCCATTGTTCAAGCAGCTGCCCAGAGCTGTAGTCGCAAGGTTGCTGGTGCATCTCGTGGTGGCAACCTCCAAACCAAGTGGTGGATACCCCAGTGGTCAGGGGGGCTATCAAGCTGAAGAAGGAGTCCTATCTAGCTTGGTTTGGCTTGTGGGACTCCTGAAGCAGCTGAGGTGTACCGGCAGGCCAAGTAGAGTGCAGCTCGGGTGGTTGCTGAAGAAAAAACTCGGAAGTGGCAAGAGTTTGGTCAGGCTATGGAACAAGAATTTCGGCTGGCCTCAAAGACATTCTGACAAACTGTCTGGGCACTCAGGAGGGGGAAGCAGCTCCCTGTCCACACTGTGTATGGTGTGGATGGGGTGCTGCTGACTTTGACTGGAGACATTGTCAGGCAGTGGAAGGAATACTTTGAGGATCTCCTCAATCCCACTGACATGCCTTCCACAGAGGAAACAGAGCTTGAGAATGAGGGGGACAACTCATCACAGGGACTGAGGTTGCCAAAGTGGTTAAAAATCTCTTTGGTGGCCAGGTCCCAGGGGTGGATAAGATTCGCCCTGAGTACCTCAAGGCCCTGAATGTTGTAGGGTTGTCATGTTGTAGGGCTGACATGTCTCTGCAATGTTGTGTGGAGGCCGGGGACAGTGCCTTTGGTATGGCAAACCGGGGTGGTGGTTCCTCTTCTTAAAAAGAGGAACCACCTCTAACATAACTCACACAGAGGGTGTGTTCCAACTTTAGGGGATCACACTTCTCAGCCTCCCTGGGAAGGTCTATGCCAGGGTACTAGAGAGGACAGTCCGACCGCTGGTCAAACCTCAGATTCAGGAAGAGCAATGTGGTTTTTGTCCTGGCCATGGCACATCTGACCAATTCTTTACCCTCTCGAGAATCCTTGAGGGTTCGTAGGAGTTTGCCCAATCAGTCCACATGTGTTTTGTGGACTTGGAGAAAGCATTCGACTGCATCCCTCGTGGTCTCTTGTGGGGAGTGCTGCGGGAGTATGGGGTATTGGGCTTGTTGTTACAAGCTATCCGGTCCCTATGTGACCATTGCAAAAATTTGGTTTGTATTGTCAATACCTAGTCAAAGATGTCTCCAGTGAGATTTGGACTCTGCCAGGGCTGCCCTTTGTCACCGATCCTGTTCATAATTTTTATGGACAGGATATCTAGGCGCAGCCAAGGATTGGAGGGTGTCATGCTTGGTGACCACAGGATCTCATCTCTGCTGTTTGCAGATGATGTTGTCCTGTTGGCTTCATCGAATGACCTACAGGCTTTGCTGGGATGGTTTGCCACTGAGAGTGAATCGGCTGGGATGAGAATCAGCACCTCCAAGTCCAAGTCCATGGTCCTCAGTTGGAAAAAGGTGGACTGTCCCCTCCGGGTTGGGGACAAGCTCCTTCCCCAAGTGGAGGAGTTTAGGTATCTTGGTGTCTCATTCACGACTGAGGGGAGAATGGAGCGAGAGATTGACAGACGGATTGGAGCAGCCTCTGCAGTGATGCAGATGTTGTACCAGTCTGTTGTGGTGAAGAGGGAGCTGAGCTCTAAAGCAAAGCTGTTGATTTACCGGTCAATCTACATTCTTACCCTTATCTATGGTCATGAGCTTTGGGTAATGACCGAAAGAATGAGATTGCGAATACAAGTGGCTGAAATGAGCTTTCTTCGTAGGATCGCTGGACTCACCCTCAGAGATAGGGTGAGGAGCTCAGTCATCCGGGAGAGGCTCAGAGTAGAACCACTGCTCCTCCACATTGAAAGGAGCCTGTTGAAGGTGGTTTGAGCATTTGATCAGGATGCCTCCTGGACGCCTCCCACTTGAGGTATTTTGAACACGTTCCACTGGGAGGAGACCCCGGGGCAGACCCAGGACAAGCTGGAGAGACTATGTCTCCCAGCTGGCCTGGGAACATCTTGGCATCCTCTCTGAAGTGCTGGAGCAGGTTGGTGGGGAGAGGGAAGTCTGGGGTTCTCTGCTTGAGCTGCTGGCTCTGAGACCTGGACCTCCGGAAAAGCAGTAGAAAATGGATGGATGGATCGATGAATGGATATTATTTAATGCTATGTGTGTTATCAGTCTTTATTTGTTGTACAAAACATCCCTCCTTTACCCATTTTATTTGCATTTTTAATTGGATTTTAGCAAGGTGGGGAGGGCGGTGGCACTGGGCACTTCAGGTAACACAATGCGCAGTTTGAATTAGCTCTCAGCATCAATGTCTAAGCTGAATTGCCAAAGAACAGGCAACTTAATTGAAATTCTTTAAACTGGCATAACAGTTGGACTTTAAAGGGGACAAACCTTTTGGATATGGGCATCCCGCCAACCCTCCAGTTATTGGACGACTCACTCTACCACCTGAGCCACTGCTGCCCAAATGTTTGAGGTATGCCTTAAAATATATCAACAGATGTGCCTCCAGTTAACTCAGATGTTCTCAGTTAACCTATCAGGAGCATCTAAAGCCATGACATCATCGTCTGGGCTTTCCCAAATTGTTTGAAGTCAAAGTAATTTTAGTGTATGTAAACGTCTGGCTTTGAAGAAAGCAACAACAAAATTCTCTAAAAAATATCTAGCAAATATAAAAATTATTTAGCAAATAGAAATATTTTTGGTAATCCTAACTGACCTAAAACAGGAAAAGCACAGTCTGATTTAATGTCAGACAGTGAGAAAAAAAGGGTTATGTGTTTTTTGATATAAATGTATGTAAACATCTGGTTTCAACTGTAGCTTGTGAATGCGATAACTAAAGAACGAAATGATGTATGCTTTTCAAATCAATACCATAGCTGTACTTAAGAAAAAGTCTTGGGCAAGTTTGAATTCATACACATCTGACCTTGAGGTCAAGGTCAAAATGCCATATAAACTATGGTTGTGTTCAGAATGTTCACTCACTCACTCACTCACTCCCTACTCGCTATATAGTGAATTTAGATATAGTGGACTATATAGTAAACTCAATATAACAATAAAATTAACAGCTTTTGAACACTACTGGCCTTGTTTTTGTGGCACGGTTAATGACATCATCACAGTAAGATAGTAAAACATAACAGACTAAAAAAGGTAAAAAAAATGAACATCTGCATGTAATTTGTAGTAAATATGTATTAAATCAAATCGTTTTCGCTGAATTAATAGATATAATACCTTAAGGTAGTTTATGTTGTGATGTGAAGCTCTCTTCTCACTGCACCATTAGCTGCTCATTGCATTATGGGATATATTGGCTAATGTAGTGACCATCCGTTGTACACTACTTTTCAAAATGCTTGAAACCTGTGGCATGCTTAATAACGTGGAACATCCTTCTTAAGAAGTTTTCCTTTAATTGGGCTCACCTGGCAAACTAATTATAACAGGTGTCTGAGATTGATATCAGTGATCTAAAGAGTCCTGAGACACAATAGCATCCATGAGTTTAATTGAAAAAAAAATTGAATGTTTATGACACTAAAATCCTATTTGCATAATAATTTGGAACACGGTGTATAGAACAAGTAAAGCTATGGTCACCAAACTTGTTACACAGATTCACCCTGAGACCCTGACCTGTAACTACTGCATGCTTTGGGATTACAAGGTCAAAATGCCATAAAAACTGTATCTCAAGAACAAAGAAAGCTAGGGTCACCAAACTTGGTACACAGGTTCACTTTGGGGTCCTGACCTCAAACTATGAATCTGGGGTCAAAAGGTCAAGGTTTTTGACTTTCATTTCAAAACACTGTAAATATGATAACTCCCAAAGGAAATGACATACATGCCTCACATTGATACCATTGTGATGGTGTGTGGTGATTGCCTTAAACAGGATTTTATTGTAGGGAGTGCTGGTGGACGAAAGGGTTGTTTCCCTGCACCTTCGGGTTGGAAAATGGGTCCTGACCATCATTTGTGCATATGCACCAAATGATGGTTCAGAGTACCCACCTTTTTTGGAGTCTCTGACTGGGGTGCTGGAGGGTGCTCCTCTTTGAGACTCCATTGTCCTACTGGGGGACTTCAATGCACACGTGGGCAACGACAGTGAAACCTGGAGGGGGGTGATAGGGAGGAACGGTCTACCCGATCTGAACTCGAGTGGTGTTCAGTTATTGGACTTCTGTGCTAACCACAGTTTGTCCATAATGAACACCATGTTCAAGCATAAGGGTGTCCATATGTGCACCTGGCACCAAGACACCCTAGGTCACAGGTCGATGATCGATTTTGTTATTTTGTCATCAAACCTGCGATTGTATGTCTTGGACACTTGGTTTAAGAGAGGTGCAGAGCTGTCAACTGATCCCTACCTGGTGGTGAGTTGAATCCGATGGCAGGGGAGGATGCCATTCAGACCCGGTAGACCCAAACGTATAGTGAGGGTGTGCTGGGAATGTCTGGCTGAGGCCCCTGTCCGGGAGGTCTTCAACTCCCACCTCCGGAAGAACTTCAACCACATTCCAAGGGAGTCTGGAGACATGGAGTCTGAATGGGGCATGTTCTCCACCTCCATTGTTCAAGCAGCTGCCCAGAGCTGTGGCCTGGTTAGCACTGCAACAGCACAGCAACTCACCCTTGGCTGGGGGATCCTGGGTTCGATCCCGGCCCCCGACCAACAGTGATCTGTGTGGAGTTTGCATGTTCTCTCCGAGTCTGTGTGGGTTTACTCCGGGATTTCTCCAGTTTCCTCCCACATGCCAAAAACATGCAAGTTAGGTTAATTGGCATCAAACTGGGGATTCTAAATTGTCCTTAGGTATGACTGTGAGAGTGAATAGTTGTCTGTCTCTCTGTGTTGGCCCTGTGATGGACTGGCGATCTGTCCAGAGTGTACCCTGCCTCTTGCCCAAAGATGCTGGGATAGGTTCCAGCCCCTCCGTGACCCAAAAAGGATTAATTGAAAGAAGATGGAAGGTTTCACAGCCAGCTTTATGTTAATGTCTAGTGACTAACCTTGGTAACCCCAACACACACAATTCTGTTCATTTTTCCCTCTGCTCTGCTCCACTCCACTCCAAGCTCTCCTATCTCCTTACTCTTCCACACAAACATGCTCACACTCACTGCTTATGTAGGAGGGTGGTGATTATCTGAGGTGGAGATAAAGGCAGGGACTATGGAAAGGTGTGTGTGTGTGTGTGTATGGTGCAAAATGGAAGATTCCAGTTTGTCACACCATAGTTCCATCTTTGAAAAATCCGGGATAAGTACAAATTTTGGTGAACTTGACCTTAGGCCAAGGTCAAAGGTCAACTCTCAAAAATTCTTGTAAATGTAATAACTTGTCAATGAAATGACATAGGGTTTTCATACTGATCCCGTAGTTGCATTAACAGATCTCGGCCAATTTTGATTTCTTCCCACTTTGCACAAAAATTCAGTCAGTCAGTGCTTTTAATGCCAGCAGGCTGAGGGTTACCACTGATAGCTGCCAGCATATATACAGTGGTGTGAAAAAGTGTTTTCCCCCTTCCTGATTTCTCATTTTTTTTGGATGTTTGTCACACTTAAATGTTTCAGATCATCAAACAAATTTAAATATTAGACAAAGATAACACAAGTAAACACAAAATGCAGTTTTTAAAGGAAGGTGTTTATTATTAAGGGTAAATAAAAAATCCAAACCTACATGACCCTGTGTGAAAAAGTGATTGGCCCCCATTAAAACAAATTTATATACACTACCATTCAAAAGTTTGGGGTCACCCAGACAATTATTTTGTGTTTTCCATGAAAAGTCACACTTATTTACCACCAGGAGTTGTAAAATGAATACAAAATATAGTCAAGACATTGACAAGGTTAGAAATAATGATTTGTATTTGAAATAATATTTTTTTCCAGATACTCAACCTGCTCAAAGGAAGGTCAGTTTTATAGCTTCTCTAACCAGCTAAACTGTTTTCAGCTGTGCTAACATGATTGCACAAGGGTTTTCTAATCATCCATTAGCCTTCTGACGCAATGAGCAAACACATTGTACCATTAGAACACTGGAGTGATAGTTGCTGGAAATGGGCCTCTATACACCTATGTAGATATTGCACCAAAAACCAGACATTTGCAGCTAGAATAGTCATTTACCACATTAGCAATGTATAGAGTGTATTTCTGATTAGTTTAAAGTTATCTTCATTGAAAAAAACAGTGCTTTTCTTTCAAAAATAAGGAAATTTCTAAGTGACCCCAAACTTTTGAACGGTAGTGTGTGTATATATATATACTGTATATATATATATATATATATAATGGATGATTAGAAAACCCTTGTGCAATCATGTTAGCACAGCTGAAAACAGTTTAGCTGGTTAGAGAAGCTATAAAACTGACCTTCCTTTGAGCAGGTTGAGTATCTGGAAAAAATTATTATTTCAAATACAAATCATTATTTCTAACCTTGTCAATGTCTTGACTATATTTTGTATTCATTTTACAACTCATGGTGGTAAATAAGTGTGACTTTTCATGGAAAACACAAAATAATTGTCTGGGTGACCCCAAACTTTTGAACGGTGGTGTGTATATACAGTGGGGTAAAAAAGTATTTAGTCAGCCACCAATTGTGCAAGTTCTCCCACTTAAAAGATGAGAGAGGTCTCCAATTTTCATCATAGGTATACCTCAACTATGAGAGACAAAATAAGAAAAAAAAATCCAGAAAATCACATTGAAGGATTTTTATTGAATTAATTGGTAAACTCCTCGGTAAAATAAGTATTTGGTCAATAACAAAAGTTCATCTCAATACTTTGTTATATACCCTTTCTTGGCAATGACAGAGGTCAAACGTTTTCTGTAAGTTTTCACAAGGTTTTCACACACTGTTGCTGGTATTTTGGCCCATTCCTCCATGCAGATCTCCTCTAGAGCAGTGATGTTTTGGGGCTGTCGCTGGGCAACACAGACTTTCAACTCCCTCCAAAGATTTTCTATGGGGTTGAGATCTGGAGACTGGCTAGGCCACTCTAGGACCCTGAAATGCTTCTTACGAAGCCACTCCTTCGTTGCCCGGGCAGTGTGTTTGGGATCATTGTCATGCTGAAAGACCCAGCCAAGTTTCATCTTCAATGCCCTTGCTGGTGGAAGGAGGTTTTCACTCAAAATTTCACGATACATGGCCCCATTCATTCTTTCCTTTACACGGATCAGTCGTCCTGGTCCCTTTGCAGAAAAACAGCCCCAAAGTATGATGTTTCCACCCCCATGCTTCACAGTAGGTATGGTGTTCTTTCTCCTCCAAACACGACAAGTTGAGTTTTTACCAAAAAGTTCTATTTTGGTTTCATCTGACCATATGGCATTCTCCCAATCCTCTTCTGGATCATCCAAATGCTCTCTAGCAAACTTCAGACGGGCCTGGACATGTACTGGCTTAAGCAGGGGGACACGTCTGGCACTGCAGGATTTGAGTTCCTGGCGGCGTAGTGTGTTTCTGATGTAGCTTTTGTTACTTTGGTCCCAGCTCTCTGCAGGTCATTCACTAGGTCCCCCCATGTGGTTCTAGGATTTTTGTTCACCATTCTCGTGATAATTTTGACCCCACGGGGTGAGATCTTGCGTGGAGCCCCAGATCGAGGGAGATTATCAGTGGTGTTGTATGCCTTCCATTTTCTAATAATTGCTCCCACAGTTGATTTCTTCACACCAAGCTGCTTACCTATTGCAGATTCAGTCTTCCCAGCCTGGTGCAGGTCTACAATTTTGTTTCTGGTGTCCTTTGACAGCTCTTTGGTCTTGGCCATAGTGGAGTTTGGAGTCTGACTGTTTGAGGTTGTGGACAGGTGTCTTTTATACTGATAACGAGTTCAAACAGGTGCCATTAATACAGGTAATGAGTGGAGGACAGAGGAGCCTCTTAAAGAAGAAGTTACAGGTCTGTGAGAGCCAGAAATCTTGTTTGTTTGTAGGTGACCAAATACTTATTTTACAGAGGAATTTTCCAATTAATTCATTAAAAATCCTTCAATGTGATTTTCTGGATTTTTTTTTCTCATTTTGTCTCTCATTGTTGAGGTATACCTATGATGGAAATTGGAGACCTCTCTCATCTTTTAAGTGGGAGAACTTGCACAATTGGTGGCTGACTAAATAGTTTTTTGGCCCACTGTATATATATATATATCTCCAAATAATTCAGTTTTAAAATATTCTGTCCAAAGAACATTATTCCAGAAATCCTGGTCTTTGGTAAATGGTAAATGACGTTCACTTACGTACAGTATATAGTGCTTTATCACATCTTTGGATGACCAAAGCATTCATACACTGATGGCAGTGGAGCTGCCATACAAGGTGCTGTTCTGACCCACCAGGAGCAACTGGGGGTTCAGTGTCTTGCTCAAGGACCCTTCGACATGTAGACTGCAGACAGACTGGGAAGTGAACCCCTGACCCCTTAGATCCTTGTCTACATTCTCACTGGCAAACTTTAGTCTGCCCTTCATGTTTCTCTTAGAGAGCAAAGGTTTCCTCCTTGCACACCTCCCATGCAAGTTAAACTTGTGCAGGCTCTTTCTGATTATAGAGGCATGCACTTTCACATCAACAGTAGCAAGAGCCTGTTGTAGATCCTGTGATGACATTTTAGGGTATTTGGAGACTTCTTTTAGCATCTGGCGGTCTGCTTTTGGGGTGTGCTTGCTTGGACAGCCAGACCTGGGCATGTTGGCAGTTGTTTTGAATGTCCTCCACTTGTAGACTGTTTTCCGGACAGTGGGATGGCTGATTTCAAATTCTTTTGAGATCTTTTCAAATCCCTTACCAGACTCATAAGCTGCTATAATCTTCTTTCTGAAGGCCTCAGACAACTCTTTCGATCTCACCGTGGTGTTCACTCTCACTTCAGCAGTCAGGAGCACACCAAACTAAATGTCTGAGGTTTGAATAGGACAAGCCTCCTTCAAAATGCTGAGCAATAATGTTCTAATCATATGCACCTGATGGGATATTCCTGTGTGTGATTTTAGCCAGTTTAAGTGAAAATAGATATGGGGGTGTCCTAATTTATTCCTCACCAGAAATTGCAGGTTTTTAGAATTACACTTTATAGAGAATTTTAAAGTCTTTTCTTCAGTTTTAATTGTTTAGTTATATTACTTGAATCTCCCAGTATTGTTAAAATTGATAGTAAATATCCATATGTCCAAATATGTTAAAAAAACACACAGGCTTTCATAGGGTGTCCTAATTTTTTCATGACTGTACACTTGATTGCTGAAAAAACAAATTATATAGGCCAAGACCCAATATGAGTAAATATAAATCATGAGTGGAGTTTAGAAGAGACATGGCAAAGGTAATACAAAAAAGTGAGAGGTTGTGCAAAGGAATCTTCACTGAAAGTACCAATTTAAACTACATTACACTTAAGTAGTATACACTTAAAATCTGTCTTCATAACGTTCCATATTACTTATTATAAGTAATGTGAAATATATCATTCACAGAAAGACTTGGCACACAAACAGTAACCCTGGATTTACACTGACTACAGATGCAGTACGTTACGGTTGCGATCCGGCCTCTGCAGCAAATAGTTTCTATTCTTGTCAATTTTCTAAACCCCACCTGGTCCAGACCACTGCGGAATGAATCTGGTTTGTCAGACTTGGTTTGCTAATGAAACGCAACAAGTCTATTTCTGACGGATGCCGGATGAAATCCAAAAGGAAATCCTGCGGTATCTCGTGGTATTTAATAGCCGTTTGATTATTAAAAATGATTTAAGGATCGCCCGTTATTTTCTGAGGTCTACTCCTCCACCACTGTGTCAGAGAAGGTAAAAACTTGACATAACATACAAGCGCTTCATAGAATTAAAATTAATGGGCTACTTACTTATCTAGGTGGAGAGTCGCCGCTACATCACACTTCCTTGTTGTCATCACATGATCGCGATCGGTTCATCTCGGTTACCCTCAGGTCTTTCTCGAGATCTCATGTTATTTTGTATAATTCTCGCATGATCTTGTATTTCAAACTCTGTTCTCATTTATGCCACTGCAAAACACAAACAGATTTGATAGGGACAAACGCAAGGCTCCATCCGCACTGCATCTGCAACGTACTGCATCCGGAGTCAGTGTAAATCCTGGGTAATACATCTGCTGCTGTATGTTTCTGCATCTTGCTGCAACCATTTGCACAAATGCCATACCTGCTGCTGTCTGTTATTGCAACACTGACCATGTGCAGTCCAATCTGTCACTGTCTGCACCTACACTACTGCAATGAACTTGCAATTACGGTATTATGGCTCTACTCTTTTTTCTGTACATAGGATTGCTGATTTTTATCTTTTATCTTTATTTGCACTACGGGTAGCATTACTGTACATCGACAGCTGTTTTTATTTTTCATCCTTATTCCTTCTTTTCTTATACACTGTGTATATCTGTGTTGTTTGAGGCTGGTTTTGTTGTATGGACATCATTGTATGTTAGAATGGATGGGTGTTAATGTTGATTTGTAAAAAATACAGTAAATTGTTTACTTGGGGTCTTAAAGGTGGTAATTTGTATAAAATTCACATGGGTGTATCTATGGAAAAGAGGAGATGGAATTAATAAGTGTTCACTTCTTCCTTCTCCCTTTCGAACAGTGTATAATGTTACTTTATTGCATTTGCCATTTGCTTGTATTTGTTATATTTTTGTGTTCGAAATAAACTGTCTATCTATCTATCTATCTGTCTATACACTACCGTTCAAAAATTTGGGATCACTTAGAAATTTCCTTATTTTTGAAAGAAAAGCACTTTTTTTCAATGAAGATAACTTTAAACTAATCAGAAATACACTCTATACATTGCTAATGTGGTAAATGACTATTCTAGCTGCAAATGTCTGTTTTTTGGTGCAATATCTACATAGGTGTATAGAGGCCCATTTCCAACAACTACCACTCCAGTGTTCTAATGGTACAATGTGTTTGCTCATTGCGTCAGAAGGCTAATGGATGATTAGAAAACCCTTGTGCAATCATGTTAGGTCTGCAATGCTATAATTACTGAAATGGAGGATTCTTTGACGAAAGCAAAGTTTGAAGGAAAAAATTATTATTTCAAATACAAATCATTATTTCTAACCTTGTCAATGTCTTGACTATATTTTGTATTCATTTTACAACTCCTGGTGGTAAATAAGTGTGACTTTTCATGGAAAACACAAAATAATTGTCTGGGTGACCCCAAACTTTTGAATGGTAGTGTATATTGTGCACACCACTAAGAGAGAGAGAAATGACATTTCAATTCTCCTGTATGTCCTGTACATGTACAAGTACTGACAAATAGAAATCTTTGAATCTTTGAATTATAACTTGTAAAGTTCCAGCTTACTTATATGATAACAATAAATACAGTGGACCATTATTTGGATATCCTGTTATTGCAATGCGACAAGAGCTGTCAACAGGACTACTGTATATCCAGTACCCATATGGCACCTCCGTTTGCCATCAAAATGTTAGCCATAAGCACCCATGTGGTATTAACTTGCTTGAGAGTGGCAGTTAGCTAACATTAGTGTATGACAGGCGCACTCATGGGTGCACTCACATCAGGTGGCTGTTTTCGGAACACAGTGTGAACACACACATGGGCGACAGGCATTCTCACACACGAGCATGATGTCTCTCATTGCACGTATGCAACGCTGACATTCGTTCACGTTGGCAGTGCAGCAAAGTTGGTAATTTGTTGGTAATTCATTTTATCATGAATGTACACCTTTATCTCAAATAAATCTGTGAATTTTAATTTTCTTACTCATAAATTGTTTTTTTCTCATAAATTTGTGACTTTTTCTTGCACATTTGTGACCATTGTCATGCATTTTTTCCACACAATTTAGACAATATTTTATGACTTGTACGCATGAATTTTCAGTGGTGTTTTTCATAAATTTGTAACTTTTTTCTCATGAATTGATAACTTTTTCCTCATCAGTTTTATTTTTAATGTATTGACTTTTTCATGAACATTTGAGTCATAAACCTGTGAAGGTTTTTCTTATATAGTTCTAAACTTCTTGTTTTGAATTTATCACTTTTTTCCTCATAATTTTGTAACCGTTTTTTGATAATACACTGACCTTTTCACATAAATTAGTAACTTTTTTTGCACATGAGCTCAATTGCGAATTCAACACAGATCAAAATTAAATAAGATTATAAATTCACTACAGTGACCCAAAATGCAGACATTTCTGGTGAGAATAATAATAACTTAAAAAATGCATTTTTTAAATTATAATTTAATTTTTTTTTTATTATTATTATTCTCACCAGAAATGTTTGCTGTTGATTTACCGGTCAGTCTACCTTCCTACCCTCACCTATGGTAACAAACTTTGGGTAATTACTGAAAGAATGGATCGCGGATACAAGCGGCTGAAATGAGCTTTCTCTGTAGGATTGCTGGACTCACCCTCAGCGACAGGGTGAGGATCTCAGTCATCCAGGAGAGGCTCAGAGTAGAACCGCTGCGCCTCCACATTGAAAGGATCCAGTTGAGGCGGTTTGGGCATCTGATCAGAATGACTCCTGGATGCCTCCCACTTGAGGAGTTTCGGGCACGTCCCACTGGGAGGAGACCCCGGGGCAGACCCAGGACACGCTGGAGAGACTGTGTATCCCAGCTGGCCTGGGAACGCCTTGGTATCCTCTCTGAAGTGCTGAAGCAGGTGGCTGGGAAGAGGAAAGTCTGGGCTTCTCTGCTTGGACTGCTGCCTTGCAACCCTGGCCTCCGGAAAAGCGGCAGAAGATGGATGGATGGAAAAAAACTGTAATCATTTTTTAATTTAAAAGTAACTCCAAATCTTATACTACTCATATAAGTATAAAATGTTTACCTCAAAAGCTCAGTACACAGTTTTCCCAAACTGTGTAAAAGGTCTGTGAGCAGTCAAACAAATCTGACACTGTCTGAAGAGGACTAATTTGATTAATTGCAATCAATTACAAGCCATGTTCTCAAGGAGGAACACAATAAGCCCTAATGGGGCCTGCCTGAAAGTGGAGCCACAACTTTCACATCCTCTGAAAAGGCCAGCCACATGCATACACAATCACAGGTTTAGGTTTGCCCCGGCTGTAGGGTCACTGATAAGCTTGATTTCACGATATGACTTGTATCTCGATCAATCATTTACTACACTTTGTCAGACTGAAGTTGGTGTCGGCCTGGGCTGACTGCCAACGTAGCCTGGTATCACTTGCTGTCATTAACTATAAAACAACTAAAGTCAGGGCAGGAGTAGAATGAAATTGGAGGAGTGAACTTCAGCTGAGACTATTACACCCACCCATCTGCCAGTCTATCTCACTATATCTGCTTCTTTTCTCCATTACTTAGCCTCAGTCTCACATGTGTGTGTCTGGACCATAGACCCTGACTAGGACCCAGTTTAAGAGAGGCCTTGTCATGTCTGGAGAAATCTAAACCACTTAGAGGATGAGCAGTAGTCTGATCTCCCTTCAGACATCCCAGCGCAGCATTCTGCTGAGAATAAGATGCTGGAGCAGCCCTGTTTAGCCACAGATAGCAGCTAAATGCCCTGTTAGTTCAGTTCATCTCCAACCCTTCAAGCTCCATTCCCAAGAGCCTCTTAAGAGATACTGTGCACACACACACCCCATCCGCTTAAAAATGGCTGAGTTCAGAAAAACACATTTGTCACACTGAGGAGCTTTACAGGTAGGATGTTACAGACCATTGCCTTCCTCATACAGTACCTGGGCCATCATGCAGTTATTTGCCTTTTTAGTTTCTCTTAAACTCAAAGTACAAAGTGATGCCAAAATGGCTGTCAAGATATCAGATTTTTATTACATAGTCATCCTGACCTGAAATGTCACTGTATTACAGCAGTTTCTGCAGAAAATGCAAAGGCAAAAAATAATAACAATCCTGTCAGTTGAATTGATTTTTAACATTTTATTGTATTTTAGTAAACACTGTATATCTGTAAAGAAAGTGAACAAAAAGAACAATTATTATTAATAGATTTTCAAAAAGCAGCCAAATAACTGGGACATGATTTATTCACATGTATATTGATAATATAAATCAAGCATATTTTTTTAAAATATTGTGGTTATTGTGAATATTGTGATAATGCAACACCCCTAACTGATATTATAACAAAGTGAATACTGAAGATATGAGAAACATTGTTATACTTTATTATCTGGTCTTGCCTTTAAATGCAAAAGGTTTAGTTGACACTGTTGAGAAATCTCCTCTAATATTCCAGCTTTCCTGCAGGACCAGCCGCCCAGTTTCCTTCTGCAGGTTCACCTTATAAGGGATATAGGTTTACTGACATTAATACCGACAGTGGCTAAAGATCCCATGCAGAATAGGCCTACTTACTGTACCACACTCTGTTCAGGCCCGGCTCAATTTAAAAGGCGCCTGGGGCCTTACCCGTCAATCAAACGCTCACAAAAATGATCTCTTTCCCCTGGTCTGAGGTGGCAGGTGTCGCTTTCAGGCAAGTGGAGCAGGTTTTCATGCTAGAAGTAGAGGAGAAAGGTAACCCTATCGGTCCACCAGCCAGCCATGTGGTGTTGCTTGGTTGCTTTGGGATTCTCCTAATAAGGCTGAGGTTAATGAGGAAAGAAAACTGGAGGGAAGATGTTCAGCTTTTACCAACTTAATGCAAAGTAGAAGTTTGTTTAATTTTATCTCCTGCTTTGTTTAGAGGACAGTGATAAACTGGTTTGTTAAATTTTCCATAGTCATGCACTTCCTGCTGCATTTGTACGTGTTCGTGCTATCTGCAATACTCCAGCCTGTCTTACTTTATCAATAACACACACATATTCACCACTTTACAATCCCCAGAGTACACCATGATCTGACTGCCACACCATCCACACTGTTTTCATCCTGGATGTAATGTAGAAAAATAAGTCATTTTTTCTTTTTGCTGCCATTGTCTCAGTCTGAGTTGATCTGGTGATCCGTAAGGGGCAAAAAACAAATGATGAAATGTGATGATAAAAGCAAAAAATAGAACAAAGCTATTTGCGCAGGTGAGATTTAATAAATGAAGGACTTGTAAAAAGTGTCAGAAAATTAAAAACATATTGTCTAATATTAGCAGGGCAGTGTGATTTGTATCTTAACACTTGCTTCTTTGAATAACTGGCAATATTTGAAATAATTTCAAACAGTACAGACAGAGTCAGCCATGTCAGGGAGAGGACAGATATGTGACCATTGTGCATTGTTCACTGGCTATCATATTTATTTCCAACAGGCATAACTGTAATAATTTATTACCATTTCACCACATAAGGTATTTTAAGGAACTTAAAACTTTAAAGGCCATACAATATTAGAGGATGGCCCCCACCATCACCAATTGCAAACAATTGGTGATGGTGGGGAAGAAAAACTCCCTTATTCTTTGCCATGACTTTTGAAGGGGAATGGGGGAAGAAATTATTAGAACATAGAATATAATGTGTATATCACTGAATCCTTTGTTCTCACAATAGAATACAATAGCAGCTCTGTGAAACAGTGGTTAGCCCCGTCAGCTCATAGCAAAAAAGTCATGGGTTTGAACTCACTCCCGGCCAGTGGTAACCTTTCTGTGTGGAGCTTGCATGTTCTCTCTGGGTTTTCGCCAGGTACTCCAGTTTCCTCCCACAGTCCAAAGCAAGGGCACAACTTTGGGTTAAACATTGGGTGGGTGGCTAAGATCTATGCCTATATAAGGATTTTTTTAAAGCAAAAAAGTCAGCATATGTGTCCTAGTGTGTGGGAAGAGTGCAAAATCATTAACTTTGATGAAAGTACAAGGCTAATTTGCCACTTTATTTTGCCCTTCTAATATTAATAACAGCAGTAAAAAGAATTTCAGTCATGTACTAAACATATCTTCAGCCTTGTAAGCTTTGTAAGCAGCATACCTACTTAATACCTATTATGTGTTAAGTATTGCAGCACTGGCAGCAATCAAGCAAGTTTTGTCTACTGTTAGTTGGTCACGGTGTGCCTCCTGTGCAACCTCTCTCTCTAGTCATCAGTGCTGCTGCTTTTTCCCTCTGGTCACCTGTGCCTCCTCTCTCTCTGCCTCCCTCTTGGTTCACTCTGCTGCTGCCACATTCATATTCATGCTCCTGACATAAAATAAGATCAGTTATTGTTCAAATAGTTTAAAAGAGGTACTTCACTGACTATTTTGGAGGATATAATTCATGATAGATTTTTTCACGCCAAAAACTTGAAAAGATGTCAAATATTTTTTTTTTCTGTCTTTTCCCTCTTAATAGCATCAACTGAGGTTAATGCAGCCGCTGAATGTGGATGAGGCTTAATCGGGTCACCTGTGATTAACCACCATTATTCTTAACTCATTTTATTTTATTAATCAGTTGTAGCAATTAACACATTTATTCTGACAGGATTAATGCTTATCCATTAATATATCATATCACCACTTCACCGTGTGGCTATTTCTCACCAAACAGATGAACTAAGGACAGGTTTTGATTTAGTCAGCTAGAAGGGTAACAAGTTATCCAGCCTGCAAAGACATTATGAACACAGCGCACCACACCCTGTCATTAACACAATGTAAGGACCAAATTTGCCTGAAAGAGAAAAGTTGATAATTTTCAGAAAATATCAAAACAGACAAAACAACTCTGATGTACATAAAACAATCTGTTATTTTTCTCTCCTTTTTCACCAATCACATGTACACAGAAGTGGCAAAGATGACTTTTAACCCTGACCTATCGGCTCATAAGGAACATTTAAAAATTCAGTCAGCTGACTCACTCCTACTAGAGAGAACATTAGCTAAATGTGGAAAAGAAAATCTAGCAGCAATGTGTAATAGCTCAAATAAAACCATGAACTGGTCTGATAACTGTCTGATATTTTCATCTATCAGCTACATTTTACCTGCCCATGGACCACGGGTGGGGAGAGCAGCCAGACTTTGTACTCAAGTAAAAGTAGTTTTACCTTACATTGTGGAGAAAGAAAACAGGCGAGGCAACGAGCTGAACAACACATGAACTTTATTCCTTCTCCAACATATTGTACAGTAAAAAAGCTCCCGGGTCTCTGTGCATTCCTCTTTTATACCTTTAATTCCATGCATTGAGACCCGGAACTCCCAACCATAATACATTGTTTGGAACAAAGACTTGTGTGGCACATTATCATAACATAACGCCGACCTCGCTGCTCTCACCCTTCTCTCTTCCAGCGGCTCTGGCGGTTCCTCTTCTCCCTGGGGGGTGCATAGTCCATACTGTCCCGTTTGAGACCCCCCAGTGGCACTTCCTCCTCTGGTCCGTTGTTCCCCCCATCGCAGCTGCCTTCTCTGGGTGGAGAATCCCCCACCCGTGCCTCCACACAGTTCCCCCAGAACACTCAGAAAGGACACTACCCCCCTGCCCCCCCGGCCTTTGGGCTGGAGCCGGCGCCCATAGCGGCTATAGCGGGGGGTCACCGATCCAGTCGGATCACCCCGCTGGCGAGGTGTACAGAAGGGCACATCAGTCCATGGAGGGAAAAAGGGAGGGGGGAGGAAACACATCAGCTTCGCATGCGCAGGTCCCTACTGAGGGAATACCAACTTGCGGAGCCACTTGCGGTGGACATCCGCGCCAGGGAGCTTGGGCCAACACTACCTGCTCGTCTGCCAACACAAAAGCGGGCTTCGGCCTGTCGATGCATACGGTCTCCCGACGCCCCTGAACGGTCCATTGTACAGTGGGGACAGTGGGGTCTGGTGCGCCTCGTGCCTGACGAAAACAAAGCTGGCATTCTGCAAACTCTTTGGGACAAAAGTGCGGGGAAAACAATGGTGGGCCAGGCCCGGTACGTTAAAAGCCTCTGTAGTGTGCAAAAATTGCATGGGCGGATCAGCCTCGGGCATGGGGTTTTGCAGTAAAAACTCTCCAGGGATCTGCAGCAGCTGAGAAAAAAACGAGTTCTGCTGGTGAGGCTGCCAAATCTTCCTTAGGTGCGGAGCACAACCCTAAAAGAACCAAGGGCAGGCGGTCAACCCAATTTGTGTTTGTGAGTGAAGCTCTGAGCACTGCTTTAAGCGACCTATGAAAATTCTCGCATAACCCGTTAGCTTGGGGGTTGTATGCGGTAGTGCGGTAAAATCTGACCCCCAGGCTCAGGGTCATCGCTGACCAAAGTTCTGAAACGAATTGTGGACCCCTGTCGGAAGTGATGTCTAACGGGGATCCGAACCATGCAACCCAAGCCGGAAAAAAAGCACGAGCCACTTCTGCGGACATGGTAGAAGCCAGCGGGAACACTTCAGGCCAGTGTGTGGTGCAGTCCACAATTGTTAAAAGGTGCGTGAAACCTTGCGACAGCGGGAGGGGTCCCACCAAATCCACATGGACCTGGTCGAACCTCCGGGTTGGGATTTGGAACGGCTTGAGAGGAGCTCTCGTGTGCTTGTGCACTTTGGCCTGCTGGCACGTGACGCAAGCTGCAGCCCACTCCTTCACATCCTTGCGCAAGCGTGGCCAGACGAATTTCACCCCCACTAGCTTCAACAAAGCGCGCACTCCCGGATGCAAAAGGGAGTGGACCAACTCAAAAACGTGATGGCGCCAAGAGCTCGGAACAACTGGGCGTGGGCGGCCGGTGGAAACGTTACAGAGCAAGGGAGGGCACCGTTCTTGCACTACCCTGCTCTCCAGCCTTAACCCAGTAGGCACTGACTGGAGCGCGCAAATGTCTGCGTCCCCGGCTTGCTCCACGGCCATCGCAGGGAAATTTATTCCCATGTAGACCGGGGAGACTAACGTGCATGACAGACAATTGGCCACGACGTTGAGCTTACTGGCAACGTATTGAATGTCGGTCATAAACTCCGAGATCGCGGCCAAATGCCATTGCTGCTGGGCCGACCATGGTTCCAAGACCTTGGAAATTGTGTACGTCAACGGCTTATGGTCCATGAATGTGGTGAACTTGCGCCCTCCTAGCCAAAACTGGAAATGGCGTGTCGCCAGGTGTAGAGCCAACAAGTCTTTATCAAACATGCTGTATTTGCGTTCGCTGTCACGCAAAGTCTGACTGAAAAATGCGAGCAGCTGCCATGAACCTGAGATGTACTGCTCTACCGCTGCTCCTATGGCAACATGAAATGCGTCCGTAGTGAGCGCTATCCGTGCCGACGGATCCGGATGAGCTAGCAACGCGGCATCCGTATGCACTGTTTTGGTGTTCGTGAAAGCCTGGACTTGCTCAGGAGTTCAGTCAACATTTTCTGCGGGCTTCTTTTTTTTTCAGGGCAGTATACAATGGCTGCATCAGCTGGGCTGCCTGGGGAAGGAAACGGTTATAAAAATTGCCCATCCCCAAAAACTCCTGCAGGACCCTCACGGTGTGCGGACACGGAAAGTCTGACATGGCGCACACCTTATCCGGTAGCGGAATCGCGCCCTCCGGCAAAATGCAGTGGCCCAAAAAATCAATCATAGGCACATCGAACTGGCACTTCGCTGGGTTCACTATAAGCCCGTGCACGTCCAACCTCTGGAAAACCATCTTGAGATGGGTGATGTGCTCCTCCTCGGACGCGCTAGCTACCAGAATGTCATCTAAGTAGATAAAAACGTAGGACAAGTCGTGAAGCACTGTGTCCGTCATCCTCTGGAAAGTCTGTGCCGTGCCTTTTAATTTCTGTGCCGTGCCTTTTAATCCGAACGGCATGCGTAAAAACTCAAAAAGGCCAAAATCAGAATCAGAATCAGAATCAGAATCAGCTTTATTGGCCAAGTATGCACAACACATACAAGGAATTTGACTTTGGCTAAAAAACTTGCTCTCGTTGTTCAGGTGGAGGATTTAAATAAGGATTCAATGACAAACAGAGTATGTACAGTAAATTACAGTCTGTCCACGTTTCTATAAAAGGATGCAAATATATACAGGAATATATGCAGTTATTTACTCGGACTAACCACACTTTGCAGAAATATATGAAAAAATATACAATCACACAGTATTTCAATGTGGACTCAGATTCAGTGATATAATGTGAATGAAGTAAAAAGCAGTGTGAGAGTTATGTGCAATGTAATAATGGATGAAAAGTCATGAGTACAGCAACAGGTAGGACTAGGTGAATGTTAGGAGTTCATCAGAGTGATGGCTTGAGGAAAGAAACTGTTCCTGTGACGGGTGGTTTTGACCTTCAGTGATCTGTAACGACGACCAGAAGATAGAAGTTCAAACAGTTTGTGGCCGGGGTGTGATGGGTCAGCACAGATGTTTCCCGCCCGTTTCCTGGTTATGGACCGATATAAGTTCTCAATGGAGGGTAGGTCGCTACCAATGATCCTCTCCGCAGACTTAATGATCCGCTGCAGTCTGGCCTTGTCCTGTTTAGTGGCAGATCCAAACCAGACAGTGATGGAAAAGCAGAGGACAGATTGGATGATGGCGGTGTAGAAGACAACCAGCAGCTCCTGAGGCAAATCAAACTTCTTGAGCTGACGCAGAAAAAACAACCTCTGCTGGGCCTTTTTCCGGACAGTGTCTATATGGGAGGACCACTTCAGGTTCCGGGAGATTGTGGTACCCAGAAACTTGAAGGAGTCCACAGTGGACACTGTGCTGTTGAGGATGGTGAGTGGGGGGAATGAAGGGGGGTGTCGCCTGAAATCCACAGTCATCTCCACCGTTTTGGCTGGGTTAAGTTCAAGATGGTTCTGGCTGCACCAGAGGATCAGCTGCTCCACCTCCCGCCTGTATGCAGACTCATCATCATCCCGGATCAAACCGATGACTGTGGTGTCATCCGCAAACTTCAGGAGCTTCACCGAAGGGTCCTCTGAGGTGCAGTCGTTGGAGTAGAGGGAGAAGAGCAGTGGGGAAAGGACACATCCTTGGGGGGCGCCAGTACTAATTTTTCGGGAGCTGGATGTAAATCCAAAAAAGGATTTATTAAAAAGGAGTTATTAAGTTATTACCGCTGTCTTTGGAACATCTTCTGTGCGCACCAGGACCTGATGGTATCTGAGGACCAGATCCACTTTCGAAAAAACATGCACCTCAGCCAGGTGCATGGAAAAATCCTGGATGTGCGGAATGGGATAACGATGGTGTTCTGTGGCATTATTCAAGCGCTGAAAATCGCTGCACGGTCACCAGCACCCGTCGTCTTTAGGCACATGTGTAGCAGGGATGCCCACGGGCTGTTGGAGCGCCTGATGATGCCCAACTGCTCTAAGTTGGCAAACTCCTCTTGCACGCTGGCCAGTTTAGCTGCGTCCAAGTGCAGAGGTCACGCGAACACTGACGGGCCTTTTGTTGTTATGAAGTGTTCAACCCCATGTTTCGTTATCATAGGTGAAACAGTTGGGACCGTGAGTGCTGGGAACTGTGTGAGCAAATGTTAGTACTTACCCCATGGAACTATGATGTTAGCCAGTGTTGTTGACCCAGCTCCCCGTGCTGTACAGGGCCTTGAGGTAAAAGAGACAGCATCCACTAATCTCCTATTAGCAACATCGACTAACAACCCATAAGCACATAAAAAATCTGTGCCTAAAATGGGGGCAGAACATGCAGCTATCACAAAGTCCCACTGAAAGTTGCGTCCGTGTAAGCATATTGTCAGTGTCCGCTGGCCAAATGTCCTGATGGTGGATCTGTTGGCGGCCGTGAGCTCGGGACCGCTGCCTCCTGCCACCCTGTCTGCATTGACCGGCAGGATGAGGCTCTTCTGGGAGCCGGAGTCCACCAAAAAACACCTCCCCAAACGTATGTCCGTGACATAAAGCAGTCTGTTCCTGTAGCCATTGGTTGCAGCTGCAACTGAATTCCGAATGTGCCGTCTTCCCGGCTTCTTGAATTGGCATGGTGACAGGCAGCGTTGGGCATTCGAGCTGAAATGGCGATGATACAAACAGATCACCCCGTTCCTTCATCTCCTGGTGTCCGTCCCGGCTACCACCAGTGGCTCCTTGACCTCGCTGGAGTCCCTCATGGGTGCCTGTGCCACTGCTTGCACGCTGAGAGTTCTGGTCGCCAAAATGATGTGGTCTGCTTCCTGCACCAGGGCGCGGTAGTCCTTAGCAACCAGCCGCGGTGAGTTGGCCAGGATCGCCCTGGCTGCAGCTGGTAGGTTCCTGAGGAACAAGTGGGCGAACAGGAAAGATTCATCATCCTTCCCCCTCAGTGCCAACATGCTCTCCATGAGCTCCACTGCTGAGCTATCACCTAACTCCGAACCCGTTAGGAGTCTCTCTGCCCTCTCACTGTCAGAAAGGGTATAGCGCTGGAGAAACATCCTCTTGAGCAATTTATATTTTCCTTGGGCCGGCGGCTCCAAGAGCAGGCTCGTCACCTGTTGCATGGCACATGCATCCAGTGCAGCAACCACGTAGTAATACTTGATATCGTCCATTGCTGTCCCGCGGAGTGTGAACTGGGCTTCTATGTGCAAGAATCACGCGGTCGGGTTGTGAAGCCAGGCGTCTGGGAGCTTGACTGAGACAGCGCACGCGGCACTGGTGCTGTCCCTTCAAGTAGTCTCCGGGGCGGTGCTTGGCTCGCTTTCCATGGCACGTCTTAGGGTCACCAATGTGGAGAAAGGAAACAGGCGAGGCAACGAGCTGGACGGCACATAAACTTTATTCCTTTTCCAACATATTGTAGAGTAAAAGAGCTCCCGGGTCTCTGTGCATTCCTCTTTTATATCTTTAATACCAGCAATGAGACTCGAAACTTCTGACCATAATACACTGTTTGGAACAAAGACCTGTGTGGCACATTATCATAACATAACACTGGCCCCGCTGCTCACACCCTTCTCTCTTCCAGCGGCTCCAGTGGTTCCTCTTCTCCACGGGGGGGTGCATAGTCCATACTGTCACATTTGAGACCCCCCGGTGGCACTTCCTCCTCCGGTCCGTTGTTCCCCCTTATCCCAGCTGCGTTCTCTGGGTGGAGAATCCCCCACCCGTGCCTCCACAACATTATTATTTACTCAAGTAAGAAAAGTCACCAAAATTTACTAAAATATTACTTGAATAGTGGGTAATAATTTTACTCACTATATTGTGAGGAATTTCTCTTAAATGTGTAACTTTTTCACCAAATTTTGCATTTTGTGTAAACTTGTATTTTTGTACATTTGATGTTTCATGAGGTTTTTGTGCTACAGTGCATCCTGAAAGTATTCACAGCGCTTCACTTTTTCCACATTTTGTTATGTTACAGCCTTATTCCAAAACGGATTAAATTAATTTTTTTCCTCAAAATTTTACACACAATCCACCTTATTCCTGAGGGTGCCACTGTAGGAATGATTATGGGCGGAGCTTCCGGTTTCGGCTGACCTCTTGTTAAATCAGTCAATAAGAGTGGAGTAGCAGGGGCATTTAAAATTGCGTTTTTAGAAGTTTTTCAAATCCATTTTAATGTATAATCCACATACGTGTTTTGCATTCAAGTGTCAGCTAATTTCAACCCTTGTAATTTTTGTATTTTTGAATGTTTTTGCATAGTTCTGGTACTTGCTGCTGTTCGTGGTGTGAGGCTCCTCACAGATCAGCACAGCTAAATCTGTGGCTTCAACAGCAATGAGTAGATCATGCACTGAAAACTAAAGTATTGTTCGTGTGATCGGTGGTGCAGACACAGCAGCACCAGGTATGTTTTCACTTATATGAATGTCACAGATCTGATGTTTTACCCCAAACTTAAAACACCCAAGCACGGTGTTGTGGTTCTTTGTGGCTCTGACTAGACTCTACGTCTGCTCTGAGGTAAATTTGATTATGTCCAACATATTTTAACAAAATGCAGCCGACTTTATTGCGGTGGAAACATTGATATATCTCAGAGCTTTTATTTGTTTACAGCATTAGCATGTCAGCAGCGGAGCTAACTAACGGAGCTATTGTCCACGGAGCTACTGGCCACTTTTTAAGGTCTTCTTCTCATCCCTCCATAGTCGTGGGATGTGGCATAATTATATTACTGTTTTTGAGGTGCAAAAGACTGTGTTCCCGCATTTTTGATGCCAAAGTCATTGTTTTATAACAAGGAAAAGTGTCCCGTTTCAGTGACAACAATAGGTTCTAAACTAGTACCGGAAGTTGCTACCATAATTCACGCAAGGCATCATGGGGCCTAAGATTAAGGTGGATACCCCATAATGGCAACATGATTTTTTTTTTCTGAGATTTTTGCAAATTTATTAAAAATAAAAAAAACTAAGAAATCACATAAGTATTCACAGCCTTTGCCATGAAGCTCAAAACTGAGCTCAGGTGCATCCTGTTTCCTCTGATCATCCTTGAGATGTTTCTGCAGCTTAATTGGAGTCCACCTGTGGTAAATTCAGTTGATTGGCCATGATCTGGAAAGGCACGCACCTGTCTATATAAGGTCCCACAGTTGACAGTACATGTCGGAGCACAAACCAAGCATGAAGTCAAAGGAATTGTCTGTAGATCTCCGAGACAGGATTGTCTCAAGGCACAAATCTGGGGAAGTGTACAGAAAAATTTCTGCTGCTTTGATGATCCCAATGAGCACAGTGGCCTCCATCATCTGTAAATGGAAGAAGTTCGGAACCAGCAAAAATCCGTGTACTCTTTGTTCTTTTAATATTTTGTTTGTGAAACGAAAACAGAATGACCGAAATAGCCATTATATTGTTCTCGTCTTGTCAAAATAAAATCGAAATTGAGCAAAAACGACATAATGGATCTGATTTCATTTGGCGTCGTTTTCCTTTTATTTTGTCGGTCACAGCCGGAAGTGGTGATGGCAGCCGCAGAAGGCTGCCATTTTCAAACAAGTGAAAGACTAGCTGCTAAATCTCACTTTAAAATCGGAAAAATGCCCAAAGTTGCAGCATAGACTTATGCAGACATCACCGTCTGATGAAAGATGAGAAGGACTGCCAGAAATATACGTTTATAAAATTCCCATCAGCCAGCAATGAGGACGAAAGGAGGATGTTTTGGATACCGAAGGCCTGGGGAGTCATGAAAGGTTGACATGACCTCTGTTTTGACCACTTTACAACAGGTGAGGTGTACTTATAAATTATGCTTCTATTACTTTTTTCTCTTTTCAGATTAGTTTGGGGTCCACATGTTGGCTCAGTGATTACTGAGGTGATCCAGGTTTCCAGCAGTTTTAATATGGCAGGAGTCTCTTTGATTTTATGTTATATTTAGTGTTGATATTTGCATTCTGGGTGATTCTAAGGTATTTGTACTTGATTGTCTTTTGTACTTTAATATGTCCAACATAAGAAAGTGATGTTTTTGTCTTTTCCTCCAAGTGTTAATTTTTTTTTCCATAAAACTAATTTAAAATACAAGTAATCATTTTTATGTGACTACCGTCTGTCTCCGTAGTACACAGCTTTATTTATTATAGTCTCTTCACAAACTTCAACATGCAAAGTAATAAACTCAGAAAAATAGACTTGATAGTGTACTATGGTCTGATGTTGTATTTCTCTGTGTGTCTGATAAAAGATCTTCATAATGTGGAACCTGAAGACAGTGTGAAGCACTTGTCCCAGACTAATGAGAACCAGTTCATGACCTCAACCGTCACTGGTGAAATTCACTGTCTTAAATGTTAAAGTTACAGTCCAGGAAAGTGTCATGAGCCGAGCCGGCTTGGTTTTCCCCGGCTCGGCCCTGATCTCTCTGTGGGTTTTGGCATCACTGTTTATGTGCATTTTGTGTATTCATTCCATCATCTTAGCCACTGCCTGACCGGCAGCTGTTAGTCAGCCTCTGTGATCTTTTTCCCACGCTGCTGACAGTCTGTCACCCCTACCACTCCCCCTCACTCTCCATAATTCCACCAGCTGTCCCAGCCCCAGTAATTATCTTTCCCGCGCCTCAGGTGTTCTCAATTTGTGTGGCCAGCGGTGTTTGGATTTAAGCAGCTCTTCGCTGGACAAACGTTGCTGGGTCATTGTACGAGTCACACGAAGTGCTCTATGTCGGGTGACCGTCATGTCTTGAAGGATTGCTGTTCGTGCCATAGGAGAATTGAATTTTTTGGGACTGCTCCTGCCCGTGAGTAAATTGTTTAGTGTTTCTCGGTGCGGTTAGCTGCTACGCTTATCTAATAGCGTTTCTCCCTGCAGCTTAACTGCTACACTTAGGCCGTTGCCCAGTTTGCTTCCCTGTGCCAGTTGAGCTCCCTAAAGTCTTCCTCGCTCTCCCGAGGGCAGCTGTATTGTATTACTGTCCTACGGCCACGGTACACAGTGGTCTGCCCTCTGGTTGCTTCTGTGTCAGCCTTTTGTGTACATCATCCCGTCTTTATGTGTGAACTGTGTGTAATCAATAAATGTGTGTGGCGAAACCCAGTGTTTAAATCCTTCCATCCTTCTCCTTCTCTGTGTGCTATGGCAGAGCGCACGGAGAGTTTATGACAGAAAGAGTCCATGCTGGGACCTAAAATCACTTTGGTTTCCAGAGGAGAGCAGAGAAGATCCCTGGTCCTTCACTTCATCCTGTTCAGGATGTTTCACACCAACCAGGAGTGACCAGGACTCACACTGTCATTACCACCACCGTGCACTCTTCTCCCTGTTTTAATTGTTACAGTATAATAAAATTTAACAGCAAAACACATTTTCTTATCCATTTGTTAATTTTCTATCTACATCTTTGTTTAAAACCAGAGGTGGGTAGAGAAGCCAGAAACTGTTCTCAAGTAATATTACTGTTATTGGAATTGTTCAAGTATTAGAGTCGTAGCCAGAAAAGGTGAGGATGAAAGTATTCAAGAAAAAAGTTACTGGAGTAGTAATGACGGTTCTAAATTTGCAGACTTTTTCTCCTAAATTTGTGAGTCCTTTCGTATAATTTGTCTTTGTTGAATATACAACTTTTATCCTATGAATCAGAGTTTTTCCACATAAATTAGATTTTTGTAACATACATTTCTGACTTCTTACTTAAAAAAATTAGCAGTTCTACATTTCAAACATTTTTCTTTTAAATGCATCACTTTGGCAAATTTGTGACTGTTTTATATTTTTTTTAAAACATGAATTTGTAACTTTTTACATAAATTTGTAACTTTTTTAAACAAGTTAGATTTAAACAAATCTAACTTGTTTAAATTACTAGAAGAACAATAATATCAACACCCATCTCAGCTAAATAAGATTATAAATTTACTAAAATGACCAAAGATGCAGTAATTTCTAGTGAGACTAATTAGTCATTGTAAACAGGCCCATTTCTAATCAGTTTTTAATCAGTGAAATTAAAATTTAGTGACTGTGACCAAAGGTACTTGAGTAAGAGTAGTTTTATCCTCACATGTACTTGAGTAGAAAGTATCCTACAATAAAGTTACTCATCTACGTACTGTTCTGTCAAAGTATCAACAAGTACAAGAACCTTTTCTGGTGGCATGTTTATGCATCACTGCCAATGTCTGACTGTTCTGAATAAATATAACTTGTATTCTACCCAAACCTGCAGTGAATATTAATGATTATAAATAAGTGAATACAGATAAAGTACTTGAGATAAATCTTCTATTTAATAATTTAAAAATAACTACTTTTGGAAATTCCAGATTATGTCTTGTCATAAATAAATGCATAAAGAATGCATGAAATGAGGTGCAGCTCACAGTTGTGTAAACATGTGAATGACTGATTATTTAAAAAAGGTTAACACAGTTAAATTACACTTTTAATGGATTTAAATTGTAAACATGTAAAACATCAGTGTAGGTCTTAAAGAAGAAAGGAGAAGGTGCTTCCATCTCAGAACCAGTGGATGTGGACACCATTCACACCCAGACTGGTCCTCTGGTCTCACGTCAGATGTAGTCGTCATGGATCACACAGATGTTTGCTGGATTAAAAAATTGCACTGATTAATGTACATTATCTCCTCTGCATAGTTGAATGTTTACAATAGAAAATAACCTTTACTGACTTGTGTGGCTGTTGGACAGTGAAGGACTTTAAAATTTTCATTTATTGGTTTTGATATATTTTTTAAACTCATTGCTCATCAATAGTAGAAACACAATTCAGTAAATTAGTGACCATTTTATACTAATTACTGAAAGCACAATCTGGGTGACTAGTCAATATTCTGAAGGCCTATTGGTCCTAAAGTCTAATTGTTAAAAATAGTTCTATGCAGTTCAAACCAGCCCTCAAATAAATAAGTTTACTACAACTCAACCATCCAACATGACATCTTCCCTTCTCATCCACCACGCCACATATGTACACACTTTGCATTTAGTGTATTAATGTACTGTATATATACTTAATAATATGGTCAATAAAAATGAAACTGTTATGTCTGTCATAAATAGCATGTTTAATTAACTAATTTATCCCTATGATGGTGAGACATAAATGCAACCTTAATTTTCAAAGAAAAATAGTCTATTAATTTAGGCCTAATTAATTTGGTCCTAATTTTCGGATCAATGAACCTTAATAATATGTCTCCCAGTAGACCTACCAGAGGTGGGTCACGTCAACCTTTCATGACTCCCGAGGCCTTCTGTATCCATTTGTCCACAACGTCCTCCTTTGCTGGCTGATGTGAACTCTATAAGCGTATATTTCTGGCAGTCCTCATCTTTCATCAGATGGTGATGTCTGCATGAGTCTATGCTGCAACTTTGGGCATTTTCCCGATTTTAAAGTGAGATTTAGCAGCTAGTCTTTCAGGCTTATTTGAAAATGGCGGCGCTCTGCTGCTGCCATCACCACTTCCGGCTGTGGCTGACAAAATAAAAGGAAAATGATAACAAACAGTATCAGATCCATTATGTCGTTTTTGTTCAATTTCGATTTTATTTTGACATGGCGAGAATGATATAACAGCTATTTTAGGTAGTTCTGTTTTTGCTTTACAAATGAAATATTAAAAGAACGAAGAGGACACAGATTCACCAGGACTCTTCCTAGAGCTGGCCAGCTGTCTAAACTGAGCGATCTCGGGAGAAGGGTCTTAGGGAGGTGACCAAGAACCCGATGGTCACTCTATCAGAGTTCCAGCGTTCCTCTGTGGAGAGAGAAGAACCTTCCAGAAGGACAACCATCTCTGCAGCAATCCACCAATCAGGCCTGTATGGTAGAGTGGCAAGACGGAAGCCACTCCTAAGTAAAAGGCACATAGCAGCCCACCTGGAGTTTGCCAAAAGGCACCTGAAGGACTCTCAGACCATGAGAAACAAAATTGTCTGGTCTGATGAGACAAAGATTGAACTATTTGGCGTGAATGCCAGGCATCATTTTTGGAAGAAACCAGGCACCGATCATAACCATGCCAATGTTGGTAGCAGCATCATGCTGTGGGGATGTTTTTCAGCGGCAGGAACTGAGAGACTAGTCAGGATAGAGGGAAAGATGAATGCAGCAATGTACAGAGACATCCATCCATCCATCCATCCATCTTCTACCACTTTTCCGGAGGTCCGGGTCACCGAGGCAGCAGTTCAAGCAGAGAAGCCCAGACTTCCCTCTTCCCAGCCACCTGCTCCAGCTCTTCAGAGAGGATACCAAGGCGTTCCCAGACCAGCTGGCAGACATAGTCTCTCCACCGAGTCCTGGGTCTGCCCCGGGGTCTCCTCCCAATGGGACGTGCCCAAAACACCTCAAGTGGGAGGCGTCCAGAAGGTATCCTAATCAGATTCCCATACCACCTCAACTGACTCCTTTCAATGTGGAGGAGCAGTGGTTCTACTCTGAGCCTCTTCTGGATGACTGAGCTCCTCACCCTATCTCTGAGGGTGAGTCCAGCAATCCTACGGTGAAAGCTCATTTCAGCTGCTTGTATCCGCGATCTCGTTCTTTTGATCATTAACCAAAGCTCGTGACCATAGGTGAGAGTAGGAACGTAGATTGACTGGTAAATCAACAGCTTTGCCTTAGAACTAAGCTCCCTCTTCACCACAACAGACCGGTACAACGTCCGCATCACTGCAGATGCTGCTCCGATCCGTCTGTCAATCTCTCGCTCCATTTTTCCCTCACTCGTGAATAAGACCCCAAGATACTTAAACTCCTCCACTTGGGGCAGGAGCCTGTCCCCAACCCAGAGAGGACAATCAACCTTTTTCCGGCTGAGGACCATGGACTCGGACTTGGAGGTGCTGATTCTCATCCCAGCCGCTTCACACTCAGCGGCAAACCGTCCCAGCAAGAGCTGTACGTCATTGCTGGATGAAGCCAATCATCTGCAAACAACAGAGAGGAGATCCTGTGGTCACCAAGCATGACACCCTCCATTCCCTGGCTGTGCCTAGAAATCCTGTCCATAAAAATTATGAACAGGATCGGTGACAAAGGGCAGCCCTGGAGGAGTCCAACTCTCACTGGGATTGAGTCCGACCAAGTGTTGGCAATACGAACCAAACTCTCACAACGGTCGTACAGAGACCGAATAGCTCGTAACAACAAGCCCGATACCCCATACTCCCGAAGCACCCCCCACCAAAAACCACAAGGGACGCGGTCAAATGCCTTCTCCAAGTCCACAAAACACATGTAAACTGGTTGGCCAAACTCCCACGAACCCTCGAGAATTCTCGAGAGGGTAAAGAGCTGGTCCAATGTGCCACAGCCAGGACGAAAACCACATTGCTCCTCTTGAATCCGAGGATCGACCAACGGCTGGACTCTCCTCTCCAGTACCTTGGCATAGACCTTCCCAGGGAAGCTGAGGAGTGTGATCCCTCTAAAGTTGGAGCACACCCTCTGGTCCCCTTTTTTGAAGAGAGGAACCACCACCCCAGTTTGCCATGCCAAAGGCACTGCCCCCGGCCTCCACACAATGCTGCAGAGGCGTGTCAACCATGACAGCCCAACAACATCCAGGGCCTTGAGGTACTCAGGGCGAATCTCGTCCACCCCCGGGGCCCGGCCACCAAGGAGATTTTTAACCACCTTGGCGACCTCAGCCCCTGTGATAGGCGAGTCATCCCCCTCATCCACAAACCCTGCTTCCTCTGTGGAAGGCGTATCAGTGGGATTGAGGAGATCCTCAAAGTATTCCTTCCACCGCCCGACGATATCCCCAGTCGAAGTCAACAGCGCCCCATCCGCACCATAAACAGTGTGGACAGGGAGCTGCTTTCCCCTCCTGAACCGCCGGACAGTTTGCCAGAATCTCTTCGAGGCCGACCAAAAGTCTTGTTCCATAGCCTCACCGAACTCCTCCCATACCCGGGTTTTTTCCTCAGCAACCACCCGAGCTGCACTCCGCTTGGCCTGCCGGTACACCTCAGCTGCTTCAGGAGTCCCACAAGCCAACCAAGCTTGATAGGACTCCTTCTTCAGCTTAATGGCCCCCCTCACCACTGGTGTCCACCACTTGGTTCGGGGGTTGCCACCACGAGATGCACCGACCACCTTGCGGCCGCAGCTCTGGGTCGCCGCTTCAGCAACAGAGGTGGAGAACATGGCCCCTTCAGACTCCATGTCTCCAGACTCCCTCGGAATGTGGTTGAAGTTCTTCTGGAGGTGGGAGTTGAAGACCTCCTGGACAGGGGCCTCAGCCAGACGTTCCCAGCACACCCTCACTATACGTTTGGGTCTACCAGGTCTGAATGGCTTCCTCCCCTGCCATCGGATCCAACTCACCACCAGGTGGTGATCAGTTGACAGCTCTGCACCTCTCTTTACCCGAGTGTCCAAGACATAGGTCGCAGGTCTGATGACACGATAACAAAATCGATCATCGACCTGCAACCTAGGGTGTCCTGGTGCCAGGTGCACATATGGACACCCTTATGCTTGAATAACTGCTGCCTTTGACACAGTGGACTATCATGTTTTAATTTCCCGTTTGCAGCACCTAGTGGGCATTTGTGGCACTGCTCTCAATTGGTTTAGGTCCTATCTGGCAGACAGGAGTTTTAAAGTTAGCAACTCTGGGTTTGAATCCTCCTCTGCCACACGGGGTTCCACAGGGGTCAATTCTAGGGCCCATGCTTTTTTCTTTGTACATACTTCTGCTGGATTCCATTTTTAAAAAGTATGGTATCTCCTTCCACCTGTATGCTGATGACTGTCAGATATATGTCCCTTTAAAACAAAAAGCTGCCTCATCAGTAAACCTACTCTTGGCATGCATTGAAGACATCAAGTCTTGGGTGGCCATAAACTTTAAATTGTAATGATAAGAAGACAGAAGTTATGGCGCTTGGACCTAGTGGCCCCTGTGGGTCTCCTACTGTAAACTTGGGCCCCCTCACTCCTTACGTGAAATCCACAGTTAGGAACCTTTGTTTTATCATGGACAGTGATTTTAAATTAGACACTCAGATTTGTTCGTGGTAAAATCCAACTTTTTTCATCTAAGGCGTTTAGGAAAAGTAAAACCCATTCTCTCTAGACTGTACCTGGAAACAGTAATCCATACTTTAATTTCATCTCGGCTGGATTACTGTAACACACTTTATGTCGGTATCAGCCAGTCAGCTCTTTCGCATCTGCAGCTGGTTCAAAATGTCGCTGCTCGTCTTTTAACAGGTACACATGGAAGAGATCACATCACACCCATCTTAGCTTCACTCCACTGGCTGCCTGTGCATTTTAGAGTTCATTTTAAAATTATTTTATTTATCTTTAAATCCTTGAACGGTCTTGCTCCGCCTTACCTCTCTGAGCTTCTGCATCCCTACGCTCCCACCCGGTCCCTCAGGTCAGTTGAACAGCTGCTTCTGGGGGTGCCAAAGGCGAGGCGGAAGCTCAGAGGGGACAGAGCCTTTTCAGTCATGGCCCCCAGGTTATGGAATAATTTACCCCTGGACATCAGACAGGCACCTTCACTGTCCATTTTTAAAACCCATCTTAAAACACACTTTTACTCCCTGGCCTTCGACCCAGTGTAAGACATTGATTTTATTGAATGAAATAGATTTTTATTTATTTATTTTACCTTTTATTTTATTTTATTTTGACTGTGGTTCTATATTGTTTTTGTGCTAGTGCCCTGCTTCCCGCTTTTATGTTTTCTTGCTGTACAGCACTTTGTGTAGCGTGTGTTGCTTTTAAAGTGCTTTATAAATAAAGTTGATGGATTAATTCACTGGTCAACACCAAATTTATTGTCTAAGGTTTTTTTTAGCTGATTTAGGACAATTTTGATGTGCTGAATCTAAAAATCACATTGGTTTTGCTCAAGCAGGTCAACTTTTTGAACTATGGCCTCATGTTGTTTTTTATGTTTTTGTTTACATGTACGCATATTTTCACTTTATATGATGCAAAATTCTTTTTTATTTCTTGAAATTTCTCGAACTCTGAAGAGTTTGCATGCGCCAATTTATGATTAATTGGTATTTTTATTTTACAGGTGAATTAAATGGCTTCAACCAGAAGATTTTGTAAAAATAAGCCCGATGTATTCTGCTACATCTGCGGCGACTACACCATTGTTCCTAACAGAAATCCAGTCACAAATTTCATAAAGCGTGTTTACCATGCTTATTTTGGTATTAAACTTGGTGACCAGGATAAAGCTTGGGCACCACACATGGTATGCAAGGCATGCCCCGAGTACCTGCCTCAGTGGACCAAGGGCAAGAAGAGGTGTCTGAAGTTTGGAATTCCCGTGGTTTGGAGGGAGCCGACAAACCATGACACTGACTGCTACTTCTGCGCTATTGATGTAACTGGGATCAGCAGAAAGAACCGGAGCAGCCTCAAGCATCCTGATCTTCAATCAGCACGTCGTCCTGTAGCTCACTGTGATGAAATTCCAGTACCTGTCTTTGGAGAACTTCCTGGCATTAGTGATGAAGATTCCTCCAGTGTTCAGTGCAGAAGTGGTTCTTGATGATGATGCTCCACATCCTTTTTCCCAAAAGGAGCTAAATGATCTAGTTACTTAGCTTGTCAAAGTCCTCTGCCGAACTGTTGGCATCCAGATTGAAGGAAAAAAAACTCCTCTCTGACAGTGCTCGCATCACCTTCTACCGCAACAGGCATCAAGAGTACCTCTATTTTCTCTCTGAAGAGGAGGACTTGGTGTACTGTACAGATATTGTGCAGCTTCTGCACACGCTTGGAGTGCCACAGTATGAACCCAAAGATTGGAGACTGTTCATTGACAGTAGCAAGCGATCGCTGAAATGTGTTCAGCTGCACAATGGCAACAAGATACCTTTATCAGTGTCTACTATTCAATTTATAGTAATCGAAGTTTGTAAGATTTAATCAATAAATTGTGTTAGAAAATGATTTTTTTCTCTTAAAAATCTATTTCGGATGAGAAATATTAACAAAAATCAAACGACAATGTCACAAAAATGTAATCGATTTAGTCAGAAGATCAGATTTTTTAAAAATCAACTTAGAATAAAAACCTGACCTGATCGAGAGAAACGGATGACATTTTCGGATTCAGCGGTGCAAAGTCGTCTCAAATCAGTTGAAAAAACACAGACAACTTCCAAAAAAATTATTTTTGTAATGTATTCCCCTATGAAACCTTTATGAAAAAAGGTGAATGACAAAAAAAAAATGGGCAGCTTCCACTGAAAAATAAATACCTGTTCAAAAATAAATAAATCTTTGGCAATTCTGGAAAAGATCTTTCTTTCAGGAAATAAAATATTAAATTTCCATTCAAATACATAAATCATTGCAAAAAAATTCAAAAGGCCATCCCCCCCGTCAGCAAAATGAGCCAAAATCCCCCCTCTTGTTATCGTGCCACCCTCCATCCCCATGAAGACTGTAAGGATAGTTTATACTGGGAAACTTATTATATCAGTGAGAGGATAATAGCAAATGCACAAAATAAGTCATGAAACTTTGAGAAAAAAGTTACAAACTTTGTACAACAAAAGTGAAAGTAACTGTAAATTTGGGTGGATGAAAAGGTAACAAATTTATCACAAAACATGGCAATTTTATAGGAAAAAGTATGGAATTTGTTAGAAAAATAATACATGCCAGGACAAAATTGCAAATTTATCAAAATGTTATAACTTTCCAAGAAAAATGTTAAAGTTTACAAGAAAAACCAAGATAATTGGTGAGAAAATTGGACATTTATGAGAGAAAAAAGTGTTCTAGAAAACTGGCTTTTTTTTCTCGTAGATTTGTGACTTTTTATTGGAAATGAGATTTTTTTCAGCATTTGGAAATTGTTTTTTTTCCTCACAAAAATTTAACTTTTTTCTCATTTCTCAAGTCTCATTTGAGACTTACAGTCGATATAAAAAGTCTACACACCCCTGTTCAAATGCCAGGTTTTTTGATGTAAAAAAATGAGACCAAGATAAATCATTTCAAAACTTTTTCCACCATTAATGTGACCTATAACCTGTACAACCCAATTGAAAAACAAACTGAAATCTTTTAAGGGGAAAAAAAAAAATAAAAAACTTACAATAACCTGGTTGCATAAATATGCACACCCTTAAACTAATACTTTGTTGTAGCACCTTTAGCTTTTATTACAGCACAGTCTTTAGGATAGGGGTCTATCAGCATGGCACATCTTGATGTGGCAATATTTGCCCACTCTTCTTTGCAAAAATGCTCCAAATCTGTCAGATTGTGAGGGCATCTCCTGTGCACAGCCCTCTTCAGATCACCCCACAGATGTTCGATCAGATTCAGGTCTGGACTCTATCTGGGCCATTCCAAAACTTTAATATTCTTTCTGGTGAAGCCATTCTTTTGTTGATTTGGATGTGTGCTTTGGGTCATTGTTGTCCTGAAAGATGAAGTTCATCTTCAGCTTTCTAGCAGAAGCCTGAAGGTTTTGTACCAACACTGACTGGTATTTGGAACTGTTCATAATTCCCTCCACCTTGACTAAGGCACCAGTTCCAACTGAAGAAAAACGGTCCCAAAGCATGATGCTACCACCACCATGCTTCACTGTAGATATGGTGATCATTTGGTGATGAGCAGCGTTGCGTTTGTCCCAAATATACCTTTTGGAATTATGGGCAAAAAGTTCAACCTTGGTTTCATCGAACCATACAGTAACACATTTTCACACATGCATTTGGGAGATTTCAAGTATGTTTTTGCAAAATGTAGCCGGGCTTGGATGTTTTTCTTTGTAAGATAAGGCTTCCGTCTTGCCGCCCTACCCATAGCCCAGGCAAATGAAGAAGACAGGAGACTGTTGTCACATGTACTAAACAGCACAGCACAGTGGTGGAGTGGTTAGCACTGTGGCAGCACAGACACTCACCCTTGGCCGGGGGATCCTGGGTTCGATCCCAGCCCCCGACCAACAGTGATCTGTGTGGAGTTTGCATGTTCTCCTCGTGTCTGCGTGGGTTTACTCTGGGATTTCTCCGGTTTCCTCCCACATGCCAAAAACATGCAAGTTAAGTTAATTGGCATCAAACTGGGGATTCTAAATTGTCCTTAGGTATGACTGTGAGAGTGAATGGTTGTCTGTCTCTCTGTGTTGGCCCCGCGATGGACTGGCGATCTGTCCAGGGTGTACCCTGCCTCTCACCCAAAGATGCTGGGATAGGCTCCAGCCCCCCCCCCCCCCCCCGAGACCCAAAAAGGATTAAGCGGAAGAAGATAGATGGATGGATGGATGTACTAAACAGCCAGTACTTGCCAAAAACTCCTGCAGCTCCTTCAATATTGCTGTTGGCCTCTTGGCAGCCTCCCTGACCAGTTTTCTTCTCATCTTTTAATCAATTTTGGAGGGATGTCCAGTTCTTGGTAATGTCACTGTTGTGCCATATTTTCTCCTTTTGATGATAACCGTCTTCAGTGTGTTCCATGGCGTATGTAATGCCTTGGAAATTCTTTTGTACCCTTCTCTTGACTGATACTTTTGAACAATGAGATCCATCTGATGCTTTGGAAGCTCTCTGCGGACCATGGCTTGTGCTGTAAGATGTGGCTACAAAAATGCCAGGAAAAGAATACTAGAACAGCTGAACTTTATTTGGGCTTAATCAGAGGCACTTTACATGGCGGCAGGTGTGTGCTGACTCTCATTAACATGAGTTTGAATGTGATTGGTTAATTCTGAACACAGCCACATCCCCAGTTATAACAGGGTGTGCATATTTATGCAACCAGGTTATTGTAAGTTTTGTATTTTTTTTAATTTTCCCCTTAAAAGATTAAAGTTTGTTTTTCAATTGAATTGTACAGGTTATACAGGTAGGTCACATTAATGGTGGAAAAAGTTTTGAAATGATTTATCTTGGTCTCAGTTTTTTACATCACAAAAACCTGGCATTTGAACAAGGGTGTGTAGACTTTTGATATCCAATGTATTGTAAATTTTCTGACTTTTTAAACTGTAAATTAGCATGTTTAATTAAATTTTTGTACCTTTACCCTTGCAAATTTGTACTGAAATTATGTTTATACCTTTGTATTCTATGCTAAAGTTATGATAATGCCCCACCACCACCACCACCACCACAACCACCATCCCACTTGTTAAAAAGAAAACAAATAATGTACTGTGTGTACTTTCACAACAGTAACAAAAAATGCTGAGATTTAGGCCAGTGAAACACTAACAGGACTTGAAGGACAGGAGGCAGAAATTGAGCTGCTGTGTGTGAGGAGGGGAGGAGAGGGAGGGACATTCAAGGCTCAGGCACCGGTCACACAGAATTGACTGAACGTGAAAATATAGTTATCAGACATTAAAACACATTCGACTGGCAAATGGTGTCTCTGTGGAGAAAAATTATTAAAAAAAAAAAAAAAAAAACTTAAAAAAAAGATCTCCAGAAGGGCACTTAAGAGGGCAGATGGCAAGGGGGTGGTACTCAAGCACTACAGCTGTATTTGTGCACTTGCCTGAAAGTGAAGGTTGCTAATATGACGTCTATACTAATATAATGTCTAAAAGTTTATCTTTACAATTTACAACAGAAAAACATATCTGTGGCTAGAAAAATATTCCCAACAGTTATTCAAACCATACCCATGTTAATTCTTATTATGTCAGTGTTTGAAACACTGAAAAGATTCCTGAAATCACTCCAAAGCTTAAAAAACATATTTACATTGTTTTATTAACCCATACAATGTTGGGATACCTCTTGTAAATTAATTCAACACACTGCTTTTGTAAATCTTAGACCAAGCATCAGTGGAGGTTCCCAAACATAAAACCTAAATCATTCTATTACTCATGTAGGCAACTGAAGCATTTAAGAATTACACAGACATAAACAGGTATCTGAATTTAAACTGAGTCGAATATTCTATAAAACTAAAACGAATAAACACAAGTTGATACTGTATATGGTGGTTTTAACCGTGTTATGTCTGTTGTGTACCAGCAGGTGGCAGTGCTTTAGCAGAAATGACTGACTCAAAAAAATCAAGGCTCCATAACAAAACACTTCCCCTGCTCTGTTTGTTTCTGTCTAAACTGATCATTCATAATCATTTAACTACAGAAATTAAAATGTTTTATTAGTTTTCAACCATTCGGAGCTAAATTATATTTGAACCTTTGACTTAGTTCATTTGATTTTTGCCATCACATATTTTGTTATAATTTCAAGAGAATTGATTTCACAACACCAAATAATCAGATTAAAAATCAGCAGTTCTAAATGCCCCCTTATTTATGACACCAAGTTCCACTATATAACAGCCACTTAACACTGAGAAATAATAATTTGAGTTAAGACTTGTGATCTTCATTTTCAATATTAACACCAGCATTAAATAGTGAACATTGCCATGGACACAAATTAATTTTATTATGTACTTTTATACCCACAAAGTTACAATATTATTACTCAGTATTAATTTACACATGCTCATTTAAGGTACTTACAATGACTTAAATGCAAGTGCATTTTATACTGGAAGATGGTTATATTTTCTTTGTCATTAATTCAATTCAGCTTTATTTATATAGCGCCTAATCACAATATAAAGTCATCTCAAGGCACTATAGGCACGAAAGACATAATGAATAATTCAGAGAAAATCCAACAATCAAATGATGAGCAAGCACTAGGTGACAGTAGGGAGAAAAAACTCCCTTATAGGAAGAAACCAGCAGAACCAGGCTCAGGGAGGGGCGCAACTGGTTGGGGGGTGAGAGGAGAGAATTATCATCTAGAAGCTTTGTCACAAACTGTGCATGTGTGTTTAGGGTGAATTTAGCACTATTCACTGCCCAGTGGGGCATCAATATAATTAAACAGCTTTATGCAAAATAGTTCAGAGATTAAAAAAAGACCAAAATGATTCAAATTAAACCCAAAAACATTATAAGGAAGGGCAATGAGTGATTTTAAACGTCTAGTGCATGATTAATATTATTTAGATATATTGCACTATGTAATTTCCTGCTGTCAAAATTTCACTCTTAATAACTTAAATCAAGTATGTTAACTCAAGTCAACACTTATTCTGTCTCTGCTAAAAGTCAGTTCCACAACCTGGCTGTTACTCAGGTGATTGAAGCCAAAGTACTCATCAGTTTTCTAATATAGACAGAACCAATTAAAACCGACCCGACTTCAAAAATCCCAATATCAGATAACACGGCATCAAGCAGAGAGATTAAGAAACAAAACTAAACAAAATGAAAAAAAAAAAAACTGCCATAGTTTTAGAGTAGAATAGAAACTTTTCTTCAGTGAATAGTGGTTTGCTCTACTGTGATTTTAATCCTCATTTATTAAGCCATAAGCAGGTTTCAGTCACCTCAATGACCTTTATTTTTAATGCAAAATTTGACTGATGGTTGTGAGTTGTAGCTTTCACAGCACCACCAGCCTGTGATGCTAATATCACCTCTGCTAGAACTGCAGTGAAAACTGTCAGCTGAGAAGAGAAAGGCAACACATTTGAAGGCTGTCATAGCAACAAATTTCATTCATCTGCTACTTTTTATTAATGCAAAATGTAAGCTTTATTTTTAACACAGAGATCACCACATTTGCTAATGGATTAATAACATTTTTGAAGGAGAACTTTCAGAAATTAAGTAATCAAACTAAGCAAATTAAATCAAGCAAGTTAAACCATTAGAAAAATGTCAGAGTTGCAGTTTTGGGAATATTTTGGTTCCTATTTTGATCTTTATTTCAGAACAATCTTTATTTGGTGCAGTAATCTTTTTCACATTTTTCAGTGTGTGAAGTGTAACAATAGGAGCAGCCAGCTCATGATATATTCAGTGCAGATAAGATGCATATCTGCCTGTAATGTAATACAATTACATATTAACTCTCCTCCACATGGCATAGAATTATGAGTTCAGGGAAAGCTTTATTAATAAAAAAAGATTAATTCTGAGTCAAGATAACTGATGTAACATGCATGAAATTACCAATATCAATTAATTGTAGTGACTTGTTATAGAGTTATGACATGTTTCTGCCTTATATTACAGTTGCTGAAGATTGTTGTTTTGGTGAAAATAAAAGAATTAAAAAATCCATACATTCTGATAACATCTTATAAATAAAATTAGTCTGAATACTGAGATTACTCGCACGATGTGTCACTCTTTGCTGTGCTCTTCTAAACAATATTAATATTCATGGGGAATCCCATTCCCAGCGGCTTTCGTGTCAGTTTTCACCCATCATCAGCTCCATCCCACATGACAAATGCATTCTAAAAAGCACTGCCCCTTATTGCTACAGTTATCCATGTGGATCGATCTTTTATTTAAGCATGATAAAAGGCCCCCCATTTTTTAAACCACAGCTAAGGTGTACCTCGCATGCTCACAAGGTGGCGATAAAGCTCAACAGACAGAAGTCTGAGTATGGTCGCTCATCTATGTACGTATATGACAAGTGGGAAACAGGAAAGGAAAAAAAATCTGATCTGATCCTTCTTCCTGTGTGACTAAATGAGGAGTGGTTCATACTTGAGGCAAATGATACCTTTTTAATTTCTCCTTTAACTGTTGCCGGCTGTAAGGAAAAGGCCAACAAATTCGTCCATGGTTATTTTTCAGTTATTAGATGGGATGGAGATGAATATTCCACCAGCTGAGTTTGGTCCAAAGTTGAGACTTTATAGCAGAGCTCCTTAAATGGTGGACCCCGGTCCAGATCTGGGCCACGACGGTCTTCCATCCGGACCTGATGCCTTTTGATACAATTTGAAAAAAAAAAAAAAGCAAAACCCCCAGTTTCGTTTTGACAGTTTACGGCGTAGGGAGAGCCCTGGAAGGAGTAAGTTCTTTGACAAGGCTCCGTCAAACCAAGGCAAAATGCTCAGTGGAAGCAGGCAAGCATGACAAACGACACCACGCTCCACACCCGGAAGAGCAAAGAAAACGGTCACAACCGCCCCTGGCAACCGGAAGACTACAACCTGGAAAGGGCGTCCACATTCTGCCCTTGATAATCAGGGTCCCCGCCCACTCCATACCATGACACACCGCACCACCACCCTCCATGGACCAGCGATCCAAACATGATGCAAAACGAAAACCACGGAGCCACCGTCAGAAAGCGTTAGGGTTGTTTCCAGTTTTTAATAGAAGTCTGATATTCATGTGAGAAATCCAGTGTACTTTTGACTGAAGGACTACGTTACTTATTTTATTTCACCTTTATTTAATATATGAGCTTCTCTGTGCATACAAACTTTGCTATGCTGCCTGTGTGTGACTGAATCAGCGCTGTGTATGCGCAATGAGGACACCTATGCTGCGATCACTCCATTCCAAACACAGCTGCCTGACTGCTGCGACCAACTTAGCCTTGCTGCTACTGAAGCTCCAAGAGTGCACTTGTTGCCCATGTGGGTGTTCCCACAGAGATAGACTAGAGTGCTCATCGCTAGCCACCAGGTTAGTTTTAGGTGGCCAAGTGTGGACGCCATATAGGTGCTAATTAAAAACACAAACGCACCATAGAGCCACATACTGTCATATGAAAAAATTAGGACACCCCATTAAATATTCAGTTCTTTATTAAGAAATATTCACATATTGATGTCTAAACTTGTTATCATTTACAGACACATGAAAAAGTGTTTGCCCCCTTCCTGATTTCTCAGCTTTTTGCATGTTTGTCACACTTGAGATCATCAAACAAATTTAAATATTAGACAAAGATAACACAAGTAACACAAAATGCAGTTTTTAAATGAAAGTGTTTATTATTAAGAAGAAAAAAAATCCAAACCTAAATGGCCCTGTGTGAAAAAGTGATTGCCCTCTAAACCTAATAACTGGTTGGGCCACCCTTAGCAGCAACAACTGCAATCAAGTGTTTGTGATAACTGGCAATGAGTCTTTTACAGCGCTGTGGAGGAATTTTGGCCCACTCATTTTTGCAGAATTGTTGTAATTCAGCCACATTGTAGGGTTTTCGAGCATGAACCGCCTTTTTAAGGTCATGCCACAGCATCTCAATCGGATTCAGGCCAGGACTTTGACTAGGCCACTCCAAAGTCTTCATTTTGTTTTTCTTAAGCCATTCAGAGGTGGACTTGCTGGTGTGTTATGGATCATTGTCTTGCTGCAGAACCCAAGTGCACTTCAGCTTGAGGTCATGAACAGATGGCCGGACATTCTCCTTCAGGATTTTTTTTTGTAGACAGCAGAATTCATGGTTCCATTTACCACAGCAAGTCTTCCACGTTCTGAAGCAGCAAAACAGCCCCAGACCATCACACTACCACCACCATATTTTACTGTTGGTATGATGTTCCTTTTCTGAAATGCTGTTACTTTTACACCGGATGTAATGGGACACACAACTTCCAAAAAGTTCAACTTCTGTCACATCAGTCCACAGAGTATTTTCCCAAAAGTCTTGGGGATCATCAAGATGTTTTCTGGCAAAACTGAGATGAGCCTTTATATTCTTTTTGCTGAAGCGGACTTGGGTTCTGCAGAAGGACAATGATCCAAAACACACCAGCAAGTCTACCTATGAATAGCTTAAGAAAAACAAAATGAAAACTTTGGAGTGGCCTAGTCAAAGTCCTGGCCTGAATCCGATGAGATGCTGTGGCATGACCTTAAAAAGGCGGTTCATGCTCGAAAACCCTACAATGTGGCTGAATTACAACAATTCTGCAAAGATGAGTGGGCCAAAATTCCTCCACAGCGCTGTAAAAGACTCATTGCCAGTTATCACAAACACTTGATTGCAGTTGTTGCTGCTAAGGGTGGCCCAACCAGTTATTAGATTTAGGGGGCAATCACTTTTTCACACAGAGCCATGTAGGTTTGGATTTTTGTTTCCCTTAATAATAAACACCTTCATTTAAAAACTGCATTTCATGTTTACTTGTGTTATCTTTGGCTAATATTTAAATTTGTTTGACGATCTGAAACATTTAAGAGTGACAAACATACAAAAAAAATGAGAAATCAGGAAGAGGGAAAACACTTTTTCACACCACTGTAACTAAGAGTGAGGACATGATAACCATAATGATAACTGAGGTAGAATATAACTGTCATGAACCGAGCCCGTGTTTCCTGTGGGCTCGGTTCTGATCGATCCTGGTGGCTCAGGCAGTGGGTTTATTATGTGGAGTTGCGTTTTGATTTCTTGTTGTTTTCATGTCCGTGCACCGTTTCTGTTCCTGCCTGTAGCTGCTGCCCTGGCCTCCCTGGCCACGCCCCCCTCTTTCTGACAGTCAAATGTTCGCCCCAGTAATCATCTTTCCCGCGCTCACCCAGGTGTTCCCAATTTGCCACGCCAGCAGTGTTTGTACAAAAGCAGCTCTTTGCTAGACAAACACCGCTGGATTAGTGTACGTGTTGGATGACTGTGCTTCACCATCTAACCGTCACATCACTAAGGACCGTTCTGTGTGCTCGTCGAGAATCACTGACTACTTGGATTGCCCTGTACTGTGAGTTCAGCCTGTGTTCCATTCACCGCTGTCATCCTCCAGTGTGAGTGTTGGGCGTCCTTAAGGACTCAAGTGTATCCGAGCTGTGTTCGTGTTTGTATGTTTAGTTTGACGTTAATAAATGTGTGTGTGGTGTAACCCAGCGTTTAAATCCATTTGTCCTTTTTTCTCCTCCTCCGTGCGCTGTTGGAGAAGCACACGGAAAGTTCATGACAATAACTTAAAGCAAGGGCATGAGAATACTAATGATGATGATAAACATACTGTAGTAAAGAGTCTAAAAGGAACACAAAGCGTGCACAGGATCTGTGACCCTGTCTAGATCACTACAGTAGCCCCCATTAAGGGGCAGATCCCAGACGACCTTTGGATGAAGAGAGGGACCCTCCCAGCTGGGTGAGTGGTGGGGGAAAAGGCCAGGTGGGCAGAAACAAACTTCCTCCTCCCACAAAGTCCAACACAAAAACTCAGTTTGTGGGGGCAACCCAAAGTCCAAGGCCCCAAAACAAAACAAGGCAGATTCGGTGGTCTCCCAAAGTCCCAGGACCATCAGACCGGAGAACAAGGCGGGTCAGGGGGCCAACCTCAGTCCATGGGTCCCCAGACCGAGGAGCAGGGTGTATCTGGCGGCGTCCCAGAGTCTCTAGGCCACCAGACCATGGGACAAGATGGTTCAGGGGGTATACCCAAGTCCACAGGCCCCCAAATCAGGAAACAGAACGTGCTGGGCACATGCTGAGGTGCACCGACCTCAGGAGCTGACAGTTGAAGTGCGCTGACCACAGGCGGCACTGACTGAAGTGCGCCGACCCCAGGTGCCGATTATTTGAGCACGGAGACCTCAGGATGAGATGGCTGGGGCACGCTGACCTCAGGGTGAAATGCCTGGGGCTGAAGAGCATCCGGCCCAAATGTTCAGGAATCCCTCTCCAACGCAGCCACCTCAGACAGGGAGGAAGTGGAACAAGTTGGAGTAGGGTCACACCATAACAGCCAGCAGAAGAGCTTGGTGGGGAGAGCTCAGAAGCAGATGGAAGCTGCAACTGGGTCCCCCCACTGGGATCAAGACAAGATCACTCTAATATTGATACTAAAACAATAAAGAAGAGGACTTGCCTTAACTCCTGCTCTCCCGCTAGTGAGGACCCCGGTACTGCCGATGTTGGGATGATGACCTTGAGAGGAGCAGTCTCTGCAGAGGTGTACACGTGAGGTGAGGCAGTCTCTGCAGGGGCGTGCATGTGAGACAGAGCAGTCTCTTCTGGGGTGTGCACGTGAAGAGAAGTGGCTTCTGCAGGGGCATGCACATGCAAAGGAGCTGTGGCAGCGATTAAGCTCACCTACTCTGTTATAGACCCAACTGAGGTGGAGATGACCTTGGGGAAACAAGGAATAGAAGTGAGTGGTGGAAGTATGGAGGCAGCAGCAACAATGAAAAATGAGGGCTCAGCAGCAATAGGAAGTGGCTGCTGAGGCTCCTCACAGGAAACAAGGCAAGACTTCTCACTATTAGATGTTAAAAAACAGAATAGTACTTGCCTTGTTCCCAGCTCTGCTGCCGCTGCTGCTCCTCTTGAAATTGCAGCTGGAGAACCAGACAAATTACTCCAGGTGGCTGTGGTGACCGCCTGGCAAGGAGCTGGTGCTGGAGCAGAGGAAAGGTGTGTGGAAAATGTGAAAGCCAGGGGACGTTTCACTATTGGCACAAGCTTCCGTGGTGCCAGGACTGGCAGGCGGCGAGGAAGTGTAGGTGCTGGACGAGGCGAAATGAATGATGGAGCCAGGGGATGCTGATTCGTCGGCTCAAGCTCCACTGGGGGGCAGCTGGAATGCCTTGGCTGCTGGTGCAGTCGTCTTCCTGATCTACCCCTGTACACCCATCCAATGCCACTGAAATTTCCCAGTTCCCAAAATCGGCCAGTGGCAGGGTGCCCAGTACCGATGAGGACAAGACGGCTGGTGGCAGTGGTCGAGTGGGAAGTGGGAGCCCCTGCAACCAAGGGAGGGAGTGCAGGCTTGGGTGAGCTACCAAGATGTCGGTGACAGCCTCCCAGCAATATTTAGCATCCTCTGGGGAGCTGTGGGCTGTGGTAACAAGGTCCCACAGCATGTCGACAGCCGGCAGCTCTTCCCCCTTCTGCCTCCTCCTTCTCCTGCTTTTATTGCCCACTGGGTCCTTCACTGGTAGCGATCTTCTGTCATGAGTGCCCCTCTGGGGTGAAGAAGAGGACCCATTTGTGAGGTTCATACATGGTTTATTTGCAAAATAACAAAATACAACACGCAACACGAGGGCCAGAAAACATAACACAAACTGCACAGTAGGATAAACAAGAAGGAACCTATACCGTGAGCAGCTTGGATAAGTGTAAATATGCTGTGCGAGTCTAGGTGAAAATGATAGTAGATCACCGTACTGAACGTGAGGGGAGAGCTGAATAAATGGAGCAGGAGGTGATTAGCACAATCAGGTGCGGTTGTGAATAGTTAACCAAAAGAACCAATAAACGAGGAGCAGAAATAAACTGAGCGCTGTCACAAAAAGCAAACACAAGATGATGAGTAAGACAGGATATTGGCAATAAAAATAATGCAAAGGATAACATAACTAAGAGTGAGGACATGATAACTATAATGATAAATGAGATAGAATATAACTTAAAGGCCAAAAAAACCCCATGCACATTAGGTTAATTGGAGACTCTAAAGTGGCCCTAGGTGTGAATGTGCATGTGAACGGTGAAGGGATTGTGTAATATGTGTTTGGCCCTTGGGGCTTGCCGTAGCTGTCAGACAGGATGATGTCAGGCGGGCTGTGGCTACTGTATATATTCACCTCTGTCTGTAATAAAGTTCAGTTCATTGCTCGGCACAACCTGACTCACGTCTCGCTTATTTCATACAAAACATTTGGCGACTGAGGATTAACTTATGGATGCATGCGGGACACCTCTACAGCCATTTCTGGAGCAGCCAGGAGAACCAGCAATTCTGTGATCTCGCTGGCTGGCCGCGTTTGAGGCGTACATTGCAGCGTTGGGCCTGGGTGGACTCGGCGGAGTAAGGAAGCGAGCACTTCTAGTGCACTTCTAGTGCACTTCTAGTTCACAAACTCGGTGTAGAAGGTCAGAGAATTTTCCACACGTTAGGGGAGATGGAATCATATGCAGATGCTGTTGGCTGCTTGCTAGCTACTTTGCAGAACACACACGTAGAATGAAGCTGTGGATTGAGAGGCTAATGGCACCAAAAGACACTAAGCTAGCTAGCTTGGGGTGAGCTAATGGCCCAGCTAGTAGCAACATAGAAGTTAGCCACGGGGCTAATTGGGCGCCAACCACAGAAGCTACCCGAGCTGTCAGTGTTAGCTAACACAGTGGAATCGGAGCCACGGGAGAGGGAGCCCGTGTCCAGCGAGAACAACAAGCCAGCCGAAGAGCACAGCACGGAGAGTGAGCACAGTGAAAAGGGAGGGCAGCAAACAGACTCAGCTCAGTTTTCCCCACTGCCAGAGTAAGAGCCGCGGGAGGGGGAGTGCGAGCATGCTGAGAGCCCTGAAAAGCAGCAGCGGCAGCCGGGCACAGAGACAACGGGCGACACCGGAGAGGTACTGGACTGCTTTTGTACCCAGGATGAACTGCAGTTGATGATGGAGACAGCGGGTGAAGGACCCGCAGCAAACATGGTGACAACGGAACCGCCGCAGCACGGCGAAGGTCCCGAGCCGAACAATTATGCAGAGCCACCGGGAACACAATGACAGCGCATGAAAACAGGTAAAGCGCCGTTTCATATTATGGACTTGGTTCGAGTTCGCGCCAGCGGGAGACCGGGAAGGTGACTGACGGGGCCACAGCCAGCAAAACAACAGGTGCCGCTGAGGATCGTGGCGAAGTTGAGGACTGCATGTTTTTGGCAGACGGATGATTTGGTTCAGCACGCGAGCAGATGGTGGCGTGTCCGGGTGGTGGCTCCAGCCGGAGAGGCTCCGCACGGGTCGGTTGCTGCAGTGTGGGACCCGGGCCCCGACATCATGAAGATTGGCCAGCAACTCCAGGGAGGAGGCCGCCACGAGCATGCTTCAGAGCTCCAGGGGCCCATCCACTGCGGGGCCGCTGCCCCCCCCCCCCACCAATGGAACTGCCCTTATCTTGGAAGACTGTAAAAAAAAAAGGAAGCTAAGAACTGTTTAGTTAGGAGCACGGCTGGAACAACCTAAGTGACAGAATACCCCGCTTAGCCGTGCTGGGACTTGTGGCAGTCCACCCACAGACCCTAGTTTTAGGTTTTATTCTATTTTAATGTGTTTATTGGGGTTTTGTTTTATCAAATTGGGAGGTGGGCTTAATTTGGTTAATGATATTTGTTGTTCTATATTTTTCTGAAGTGGGGTGGGGAATGTAATATGTGAGTTTGGCCCTTGGGGCTTGCCATACCCATCAGACAGGATGGCATCAGGCGGGCTGTGGCTGCTGTGTATATCCACCTCTGTCTGTAACAAAGTTCAGTTTGTTGCTTGGCACAACCTGACTCACGTCTCACGTATTTCATACATAACAGATTGGCACCGCACCGTGGCTGCCTCATCCTGTTATGTTTTGCTCCTTCGGAGCAGAGAAAGATGACCCAGGCGCTGGATTGCCATTAGTGAGATTTATTAAAATAAAGAATTAATACAAAATGCTCCAACAAGCAAACTGGTGAGCGAGAAGAGGATTACTTACAGAATGACTCACCAGAGCGGACCGAGCTCTGGTGGAGATGAAGGTTGACAATACAAAGCAGCGACCAAGTCAAGTGAACAACAGAGCTCTTAAATAAGGCTCAAAACCCATTAGATAATACATGGCAGGTGTGAGCACTGAGCGGGCAGGAAGGCAAAGATACACAATTGTGATCAGCTGTGACTGTGAGAGAGGCGAACTCAGCTAACAGCTAACAGGGCACGCCCCCACAAATTCCACACCTCCTGACAGCTGTCAAAAGGAAAGAAAACAGGGAAATACATGATGAGATAATGTCCTAACAAAAAAATAAATACAGAATAAGAAATAAGGCACTAACAAACAGAAAAATGGCAAACACCAAAACCCAACTGGCATAAAATACAACAGATGAAAAATAAACAGGACAAAGTGTCATGCGGTGATCCTTGCGGATCACCATGAGACGCCAAGAGTCCACCAGTAAGTTTTTGAGATGATGTTTTATTTACACAAGACGTGACAGGACAAGACTGTGAGCCATACTCGGCACAACCACACACAAATTAACACTTGGGCTCACAGGGCTGCCCCCAGCGCTCGGGTTGTAACAGTACCCTCCCTCCACGGGCGGGCTCAGAACGCCCCAAGGATCCACCCTGCCCCCCCCCCACCCCCCAGGGTGGGTAGCCGGGGGTAGGAACGGAGGGAGAAGGACCAAACCCAAAGACAAAACAGAGGCAGGGGGAAAAAAAACAAAACATACAGGACAATGACAAGAGGAACTACTAGGACAAAATCGAAAAAATACACATGGAGGAAACAAAAAAAAACCCAGACTACCGGATCAGAAATACCAAACGCAAGGCTATGACAACATACCAAATATTCAAGACAGGGCAATGATCAGAAAAATTACTCAGATTAACTCAGAAAAACAGAATACAGGACTCAGAAAAACTAAATACAGGACTATGACAAAATACCAAGTGTTCAAATAAAAAAAAAATACTCAGGGGAAAATAAGGCAACATTAGAATATAACACAATCTGCCAAAAATCCCCAACTAGGTTACAGAGAACACAGGACAGTACGAGAGAAAAAAAAAAGTCTTGACCCACATGTTACACAAGAAAAAATGACTTCCCACCTGTGTGAATTCTCATGAGAGTTTCTGAAAAACCCAAATACAGAAAACACAGCATTACTCGCTCACACCTGACTATACACAATATAACCTAAAGCAACTGCAAGGCACGAAACACAAAATACATAGAACAACCAGGACGGAAAAAAAAAAAACAGAACAAACACTGACGGATAAACCCAGAGACCACTACCCCCCCGACAGTTTATGCCGACCGGCAGAGACCAAGTGCCACAGGAACAGTACAGGTGGTCTCCCCGCGTCCAACAGCCGGTGGGTGGTCACAGGAAGCGGAACATGGCCAGGCGGCTCACCAGAGTCCAAAGCCCAGTACGTCTGCTCCTCCGGTGGTCGAACCAGGTCGCCCGAAGGCACACACAACAGATCGGGTAGCTGACCCGAGGCCCCGAACTGGCGAAACAGTTCCTCCGGCGGCCGACCCGTGTCCCTCAGCCACCAGTCCTGGGGAACAGCAACCCGCGGCGGCCTCCCTGACGAGGACAAAACTCGGGAGAGCCGGGGCGAGCGAACAGGGGCCCCCACGGTCCCCGGCGAAGATGCACAGGGGTGGTGACTCTGAGGGGACAGATGAGCAGGGCGAGCCTGAAATCCGCTCGGCGGAGAAAGGTCTGCAGCTCCTCCTCTGTCCGTGGACCACGCTGTCGCTGCATCTCCGCTGGACCCCAATTGGGTCCCAGCTGCACCCACGTCGGGCCCCGATTGGGCCAGAACCGCACCCGCGGTGGACCCCGATCGAGCTTCCGGTGCACCCACGTTGGACCCCGATTGGGCCAGATCCGCACCCGCGGTGGACCTCGATTGGGCCTCTGGTGCACCCACGTTGGACCCCGATTGGGCTGAAACCGCACCCGCGGTGGACCCGGATTGGGCCTCCGATGCACCCACGTCGGACCCCGATTGGGCCACAGCAGCCTCCATGACGGGACCCGACTGGGTCGGTGCAGCTCCGCTGACGATCTCCACCCCCGAACCTGGGACCTCCAACTCAGTGACTCCGACCCGTTCCACGCCGGAGACACTGCAACAAAGCTCGGGGACAGGAAAACCAGGATCAGAATCACCGGTAGCAACGGAACCCAGCGAGACGAGCTCGGGCGCAGCAGACGGCTGCTCCTCACTCGCCTCCCTGAGAGGCAGGCAAAAATGCTCCAAAACAGGGGACAGAGACAAAAGAGGGAGCACTTGCCTGCACTCGGGTTACGTTGCCACCCAGGACTCCGACGATCCAGATTCAGGGCGGCGACTCTTGTCAGCTGACTCGGACTCAGCTGCGTCGGGCTCTGCAGCTGGCAAGATGTCATCTGCAGCCTGAGGTTCCTCCCACGCTGCTGTCCACGCCAATGACCCGTATGGCGTGGGGGCAGGGGACCCTCGACCCACTGGCTCGGACCGCTCCGGTGAGGAGACCCAGGGATGCTTCTTCGTCGGCTCAGGCTCCGGGCCGCAGTCCGCTCTTCTCCTCCGTCCAAGACGTGGCTGCAGGGCCGGATCCAGGCTTTCCAGCACTGCAGGGGCCCTCTTCATCCGACGACGCTGGCCTGGCGTCGCGGACCGCTCGACGGGGGAGAACACAGAGGCAGCAGGTTTAATAATTTTTTCCACAGCAGGTGGAGGAAGCTCGGGGGGCTGCAAACCCCAAACTCTGCCCCCAGGAGTCAGACAAGGCACATCATTATTAAGATGTGACAAACTATCGTGCACTTGCCTTCCTCCCAGGGCCGAGATGGTTTCTGCTGTAGGGGACGTTGTTCCTCCCCCTCCCTGCTGGATGGCGACAGAGGACCCCCTGGAAAGATGAGGTGGAGCCGCTCTCAGAGGTTTGCTGACGGGATTCGCCGGCAGCGCGTCCAGCCGGGGATTCTGCTGAGGGTTGCCTGCGCCGTTGCGCCGACGTCGTCGTCGGCCCCCAGACGGCACGCACTCCTGGACCAGCTCTGGGACGGGAACGGGACTCCAACGCGGGGAGCGAGGATGCCTCCTCTACTTCCTGCTCTCTTCCTCCTCCAGCCCACGAAGCATCTTGCGCTGCATGGCGAGTTCTTCCCTCCTCATTATCACCTCCGGGTGATCGTCACAATCGAGGGGAAGATTGTCCAGAAGATCCTCAGCATAGTCCAAGTGCCAGCGTATGTTGCTGGGAGTGTCGTACAGCGTAGCAGTCAATAAAGTACTGTCCACATACTCCAGAGCCTCCGCTAGCTTCCTGCCCAGGCGCCGACCGCGGCCCCTGGATGACCACATTCTCCCAGCAGTAGACACCCAGACAGGGAAGAACAACAGTCCAATAAAGGCACAAACTCACGGTGAAAAGGCGTCTCAGTGTGGCGTCTCCGTTCGGACGTCCTAGCAGGAGTATACTGTCATGCGGTGATCCTCGCGGATCACCATGAGACGCCAAGAGTCCACCAGTGAGTTTTTGCGATGATGGTTTATTTACACAAGACATGACAGGACAAGACTGTGAGCCGTACTCGGCACAACCACACCCAAATTAACACTTGGGCTTGCAGGGCTGCCCCCAGCCACTACGAGCTAAACTGTGACATAACTATGAACACGAACCTGACATGAAGGTCTTACGATGCTCCAACAAAGCTTGACGAGGCGTAGACCGTAACTTGACAACACAGACGAGATGTTGACCCGATGTTGACCAACACTCCTGCGTCATTACCGTCGCCAGCGCCCGCTTTTAAAGGCGAACACTAACAAGCAGTAATGACGCACAGCTGACCAGCCTTGACAGGCGGAAGCCCCACCGAGCACCTTCACAATAAGAGCCCGGTGAGGCCAGAATACAACCCACAGCTGTCAAGGCCGGCAGCGAGTTGAGCATCGCCCGAGCGCTATCAGAACCCAGCGCTCGGGTCGTAACACAAAGGCCATGAAACCAAGTCTGGGGAAAATCTCCAGCCCCCGGTTCATGATACATCCATCCAGGTGGATGCCCTGAATTTCCCTCTGAGGAATAATAAAGTATACAAAATAAAAATATAAATAAATAAATTAAAAAAAATAAAGCAAGGGCATGAGAATACTAATAATGATGATAAACATAATAAAGAGTCCAAAAGGAACACAAAGTGTGGAAAGGATCTGTGACCCTCTCCAGATCACTACAGCAACCTTAATGTTGCAAAACATAATGATGGAATTGGTTACAGGTGCATTTCTAAACTGTTGAATGTTCCAACACTGTTGGAACCATCATTCGGAAGTGGAAAGAACATCATTTTACCATAAACCGGCCATGACCAGAAGCTCCTCGCAAGATTTTTGACAAAGGAGTGAAAAGAATTATCAGAAAAGTAAACCAAGAACCAAAGACCACTCATGGAGAGCTCCAGAGAGATCTGGGGTTAGCAAGTACTGCTGTTTCAAAGAAAACAATAAGTAATGCACTCAACCGACATGGGCTCTATGCCCGCTCACCTCGCAAGACTCCAGTGCTTACACCACTGCCAATACCAAGGCTACAGATGATGCTTGGTGATCCCAGGTATCAGTGTCAATCTCAGCACACTTCATGTGGCATTTCAGGATATCCGCCTCCTCCTAGCCTTGCATAGTAGATGCAGACCCACAACGTTGTGCCCCTGTCTTCAGGTATCTTTAGGCCTGCACACCCTGGTCTAGAGGTACACTGAAGTGTAACAGAGCTGGGGATGTACAGGCTGCCCCGCAGTTTCCGCTAACATGGCTGGTTATGCCACCCGTTGACTATGAATAAGGTTCCTCTGCGTGCCACTGAGCTGCTCCTTCCACAGATGTCCAATAGGATTTAGATCGGGGCTCATAGAAGGCCACTTTAGAATAGTCCAGTGTTTGGCTCTTAGCCATTCTTGGGTGTTTTTAGCTGTGTGTTTTGGGTCATTATCCTGTTGCAAGACCCATGGCCTGCGACTGAGACCAAGCTGTCTGACACTGGGCAGTACATTTCTCTCGAGAATACCTTGATAGTCTTGAGATTTCATTGTACCCTGCACAGATTCAAGACACCCTGTGCCAGAAGCAGCGAAGCAGCCCCAGAACATAACAGAACCTCCTCCATGTTTCACAGTAGGGACAGTGTTCTTTTCTTGGTATGCTTCATTTTTGCGTCTGTGAACATAGCGCTGATGTGCCTTGCCAAAAAGTTCCATTTTTGTCTCGTCTGTCCATAGGACATTCTCCCAGAAGCTTTGTGGCTTGTCAACATGCAGTTTGGCAAATTCCAGTCTGGCTTTTTTATGATTTGTTTTCAACAAGAAACAAGAAAATTAAATAAAAAGCGCTTCAAATCCTTGGCCGCCACTGAATTCTATAGGATACCAAAACAGGAACAACAAAATTTTCAAGATTCAATTCAAGAAGTAAATTGGGATGAATTACTCATTGGCAAAAATTTAGATGAGGATTGTTCTAAATTTGCCAACAAAATACAATGAATTATTATACAATTTACACGGATAATTAAACTAAAAGCTAGAAAGAATGGCCTTCCTTGGTTAAACAAATTTATTCTGAAATTGATGAAAGAATGAGATCACTTTTTGAAGTTGTCAGTTAAATCAGGACAAAACAGGCACCAATTTATTTCATTGAGAAATAGGGTAGTGAAAGAAATAAGAAAATCTAAAGCTGACTTTTTTATTACTGTTTTGAATAGTGCAAGGGGAAATTCTAAAATAACCTGGACATATATTAAAAAACTATTGGGTGATTCCCAGAAAAACAAAGCAAAATTAATGCAAATTCAATTGAATGGAAACATCTTGACAGAACCTCAAGTGATGGCTGATGCTTTTAACAACTACTTCATTGAATCTGTGTCAGAAATCTCTGATAAGTTTATAGTAAAACAAAGGAAGGAATACCCTGTATTGTCTGCATCACAGTCTTTTACTATTACAAATATTACTGAGACCAAAGTTATCGATTTAATTCAATCACTCAAACCATCTAAAGCAAAGGATGTTTTTGGAATGGACACGAACATGCTCAAAGATTTAGGTTCAGCTCTCGCCACTCCTATTGCCTCAATCATTAATCTTTCAATTTCATCTGGCCATTTTCCAAAGGCCTGGAAATCTGCTATTGTTACCCCTGTTTTTAAATCCGGTGACCCAACTCTTCTGCATAACTACTGACCAATAAGCATTCTTCCGGCCATTTCCAAAATTGCAGAAAAATGGGTGGCAGAACAGATTATCCATTATTTAAACAGTAGTTCCCCCTCTCTCCATGCCATGCAGTTTGGTTTCAGATCCAAGCATTCCACTGAAATGGCTACATGCCTCTTCATTGAGAAAATAAAATCTTTTCTTGATAAGGGTGCAGTTGTAGGGGCGGTGTTTTTGGACCTCAGGAAAGCATTCGATACAGTAAATCACTCTGTTCTTCTTACCAAGCTCTTTAAATTTAACTTTTCTCACAATGCTGTGAGCTGGATTGAATCATATCTGCATGATCGAACACAATCTGTATCAGTTAACAACTGCAGATCTGATTCTCTTAGGCTAACTTCTGGAGTCCCTCAGGGATCAATATTAGGCCCCCTTTTATTTAGTCTTTATATTAATGATTTGCCCACTGTTTGTTCTGAAGCTGAATGCTTAATGTATGCAGACGACACGGTTTTTTTTGTTCATGGTCGCTCCAAAGACACTGTTGCTGCTAAACTTAGTAAAACAATGTCCTGTGTCACAACTTGGTTGCAGGAGTGCTGTCTACAGTTAAATGTTTCTAAAACTGTAGGCATGTATTTCACTAAAATAAATAGAGTGTCACCTGACCCTGACATACATGTTAATGGAGGAAAAATACAAATTGTTAGTCAATATAAATATCTTGGGTTAATAATAGATTCACAGCTTTCCTTTAAAGCCCATATTCCTAAATTGTGTAAAAAAAATCAAGTTAAATCTTGCAAATTTCCATGCAATTCGAAATGAAATGTCAACTGAAGCCGCAAAAATATACTTGCATTCAATGACTCTGAGTCACTTCAACTATCACCTAACTAGCTGGTCCCAGGCGGGTTTGAGTGCAAAAAAACCATTGGAAGTTTTGTACAAACAAGCACTTAAAGTTATGGATAAAAAACCTAGGCATTATCATCATTGTGCAATTTTAAAAAAATACAGTCTTTTAAATTGGGATAGTCTTCATACATTTGCAAATTTAAATTTGATTTATAAAGTACTGCATGATTTGGCTCCAGATCCTCTGGCAGAGTTCATCAGCCAAAGAAACAGCTCTGAGCGTGTCACTCGAGGCTCTGTCAGAGGTGACTGTTTCATTCCTCTGCGCAGGAGTACTTTCAGTAAGTCGGCCTGGTCAGTGAGGAGCGCTAGTGAGTGGAACTCAGTACCTGAGGAGGTTAAACTGCTCACAACATTCAAGGCCTTCACAAAAAAATTGAAAATGTGGCTTATAAACACCTACAGCTGCCAACACTAAAAGATAAGTCTGCTGTGATGTTTGATGTTGTGTTTAAATGTACAGTTTATGTATATGTTATTTGTTACATTAGTGCCCTCTTAAATGTCTAACCATGTTTTTTTCTTGTAGATGCATTTTACTGCTTTTTTACATCTTGGCCAGGGGACTACAGATGAAAACTAGCCTTTTGGCTAATTCTGGCTTTTTTAACCATGTGTAATCATGTGTTTTATGAAATTGCATTGTCCCTTTTCAAATAAACTAAACTAAACTAAACAGTGGTGTCCTCCTTGGTCGTCTCCCATGAAGTCCACTTTGGCTCAAACAACGACGGATGGTGCGATCTGACACTGATGTACCTTGACCTTGGAGTTCACCATGAATGTGTTTAGAGGTTGTTCTGGGATCTTTTGTTACCATTTGTATTATCCGTATCTTCCATTTTTCATCAAGTTTCCTCCTGCGGCCACGTCCGGGGAGGTTGGCTACAGTCCCGTGGATCTTAAATTTCTGAATAATATGTGCAACTGTAGTCACAGGAACATCAAGCTGCTTGGAGATGGTCTTATAGCCTTTACCTTTAACATGCTTGTCTATAATTTTCTTTCTAATCTCCTGAGACAACTCTCTCCTTTGCTTCCTCTGGTCCATGTTTAGTGTGGTACACACCATGTCAACAAACAGCACAGTGACTACTTGTCACCCTTTAAATAGGCCGACTGAATGATTACAAGTTTGTAGACACCTGTGATGTTAATTAGAGTACACATCTTGGTTGAACATGTCCCTATGGTCACATTATTTTCAATCTTTTCTAGGGGTACCATCATTTTTGTCCAGGCCTGTTTCATGAGTTTGTTTTTTAAAGTAATTCTGTTGAACCACAATTCAAAAACATTGTCTGCTTTTCATTGGTTAATTTTCATAGAATTTTTATTTATTACCACTTTTGTCAGATTCAAGTTATTTCTGTGACCATTGAAGGTTTTTCTTTCATTAACAGAGGGGTACCAACAATTTTGTCCACGTGTGTGTGTGTGTGTGTGTGTGTGTGTGTGTATATACAGTATATATACATATATATATATATATATATATATATATATATATATATATATATATATATATATATGTGTGTGTGTGTGTGTGTGTGTGTGTGTGTGTGTGTGTGTGTATATATATGTATATATATATATATATATATATATATATATATATATATATATATATATATATATATATATATATATATATATATACAGTATATATATACAGTATATATACAGTATATATATATATATATATATATATATATATATATATATATATATATATATATATATACATACATACATACATACTGTATATATATATGTATATACAGTATATATATATATATATATATTGTGGGGGACCCACTCAGTAGTTTTCCCTCAGACTGAAGAGCATGGCAGATCAAAGGTGCTGGGGGACAAGGGCAATTGTCATGGGGGATTGATATGTTAATACAGCACCTCAGGTAGCGGAGGAGTGTTGTGATGTAAAAGAGAGAGCCTGCAACCTGAGTGTTTAATACTTTTGATTCTGGTGGATGTGAGAGGGAGAAGAGTAAAGTTTCCTCTGCTCTGAACGCTCGGCCTGGTTATTCCTCTCTCCACACTGGTGTCCCTTGATGCACAATGGAACGCGAGGCGAACACCCCGGAGACGACCCGGACGAGAAGTGCCAGCAGCGCGTGCGCCGTTTCAGTCAAACTCTCAGACTTTTGGCTACACGACCTGAAGTCTTGGTTCCTTCACACCGAGGCCCAGTTCGTGCTCCGGGGAATAACGGCAGATGACACCAGATACTACTACGTGGTTGCAGCACTGGACACACACACAACCCAGCAGGTGGCGAGCCTGCTCCAACAGCCCCCAGCCCGCGACAAATACGGTGCTCTCAAAATCGCGCTGACCCGGCGCTACACGCTCTCGGACTGTGGAGAGGCTCCTGACGCGCTTCGACTTGGGAGACGGGTCGGTGGTCGAATTGATGGAGAAGATGGTGGCGTTGATGGGTACAGATGACGGGCATTTCCTCTTTGCCCACCTTTTTATCCGGAACCTCCCGACAGCGGCCAGGGCGGTCCTTGCCAATTTGCCGCTGCTGGCTGCGTGCAACTACCGGGCTCTAGCCCAAGAGGCAGATCGGATCATCCTCACCACCAGAGCCCTCACGGTGAACGCAGCGGCGTCTGAATGCAGCGGCATCTGAACGCAGCAGCGTCGGAACCCAGTGAGATGGCCAGCGGAGGTGAGAGGCCAGCGATGGTGGCTGCAGCAGAGGACAAGAAGCACCAGAGGGACACGCTATGTTTCTACCACCGCCGTTTTGGAGAGGACGCACGCTGATGTGTGCCACCATGCCAATTCAAGCGCTTGGGAAATGCCAGGGCCGGCAGTCGGTAGCAGCTGTGACCGCCGGTGAAGCAAGCAAGCTGCTCTATCTGACAGACTCACGCTTGGGTAGGTGGTTCCTCCCAAAAGAGCCTCATCCTGCCATCCTATGCCGACCGGCTGGTGGGAACTAGTGGCCCCAAACTGATGGCCGCAAACGGCTCAGATATTAAGACTTTTGGTGAGAGGACACTGACTGTATCCTTGCACAGCCATACATACCAATGGATATTCGTCATAGCGGCATGCAGCTTCCCCATTTTAGGCGCTGATTTTTTGTGTGCACACGGACTACTAGTCGATGTTGCTAACAGACGCCTGATTAACGCAGTGTCTTTTGATTATCTCCCCTGTACAGCTCGAGGAGCCAGGCCCACAACACTAGCCAACGTCACAGCGCCAGGGGGTAAGTTCCACACACTACTCACCCAGTTCCTAGCACTCATGGTCCCGACTTTTTCGGCAACCGTCACTAAACATGGGGTGGAGCACTTCATTACCACCACGGGGCTGCCCGTTTTTGCATGGCCTCGCCGTCTGGACACAACTAAACTGACCATAGCGCGCGAGGAGTTTGCCAACTTGGAAAAGTTGGGCATCATCAGACGTTCAAACAGCCCATGGGCATCCCCGCTACATATGGTTCCTAAGGCCGAGGGATCGTGGCGACCTTGCGGAGATTTCCGCAGATTAAATAACGCCACAGTGAACGACCGCTACCCCATCCCGCATATTCAGGATTTTTCCGTTCACCTCACCGGGGCACGCATTTTTTGCAAGATAGACCTGGTCCGCGGTTACTACCAGGTCCCAGTGCACACTGAGGACATACCTAAAATGGCAGTAATAACCCCGTTTGGTCTTTTTGAGTTTTTATGCATGCTTTTCGGGTTAAAAGGCACGGCGCAGATATTCCAACGCATGATGGATGCGGTGTTGTGCGACCTGCCGTTTGTGTTCGTCTACCTCAATGACATTCTGGTGGCCAGCGCATCTGAGGACGAACATGTAGCCCACCTCAGGACAGTTTTCTAGAGGTTGGAGGAGCACGGATTAATAATCAACCCGGCGAAGTGCCAGTTCGGGGTGAGGGGAATCGATTTTTTGGGCCACCGCATCTCACCGGAGGGTGCGATACCCTTACTGGACAAAATGCGCGCGGTGGCAGATTTTCCCCGGCCTCAGACGGTCAGGGCGCTGCAGGAGTTTTTGAGGATGGTTAACTTTTATAACCTTTTCCTCCCCCGCGCAGCTCAGCTCATGCAGCCGTTGTATGCCATGCTTAAGAAACGGAAACCAGCGGACAGAGTCGACTGGACTCCTGAGCAAGAGCAGGCATTTTCTGAGGTTAAAACAGCCCTGGCGAACCCCACACTGCTGGCGCACCTGGACCCGGCGGCTCGGATAGCGCTCACTACCGGCGCCTCAGACGTGGCCATAGGGGCTGTCGTGGAGCAGCATGTCGCCAGTTCTTGGCAGCCGCTCGCCTTTTTTAGCAGGTCTTTGCGTGTCAGTGAGTGTAAATACAGTACGTTCGACAGAGAGTTACTGGCTCTCCACCTGGCCATACGCCACTTCCAGTTCTGGCTGGAAGGGCGCACCTTCACTGTGTTCATGGACCACAAGCCGCTAACGTATGCGATGGCCAAGGTTTCGGAACCATGGTCAGGCCGGCAGCAGAGACAGCTGGCCATGATCTCGGAGTTTACGACCGACATTCAGCATGTGGCCGGTAAACTCAACGTGGTGGCGGACTGCCTCTCATGCGCATTAGTGGCCTCAGTCTACGTGGGGATAGATTACACGGCCATGGTCACTGAGCAGATCGGCGATGCGGACGTTTGAGCGCTCCAGTCTGGACCAAAAGTGTTAAGGCTGGTGAGCAGAGTACTGCAGGATGGGCCCCCCCCCAATCCGTGATGTCTCTATGGGCCACCCACGCCTGGTGGTCCCACGCGCTTGGCGCCACCGCATTTTTGAGTCGGTTCACTCCCTGGCACACCCAGGAGTGGTGGGAATGAAGTTCGTCTGGCCAAGCCTGCGCAAACAGGTGAAACAGTGGGTGGCAGCCTGCGTAGCGTGTCAATGAGCCAAAGTGCACAGGTGCACAAAGGCCCCCTTGGAGCCGTTCCATATCCCGGCTAAGCAGTTCAACCACATTCACATGGACCTCGTTGGCCCCCTCCCGCCATCGCAGGGGTTCACGCACCTCCTGACAGTGGTGGACCACACCACACGCTGGCCCGAAGCAGTCCCGCTAGCTTCCACCATCCACAGATGTGGCACGCGCTTTTTTGACAACATGGGTGGCACGTTTCAGCACCCCTTCGGATATCACGTCCGATCGGGGCCCACAGTTTGTTTCCGGCCTCTGGTCCATGGTGGCTCAGAGCCTGGGCGTCACAATTCATCGCACGACCACCTACAACCCACAGGCCAATGGGTTATGCGAGCGTTTCCATAGGTCACTTAAAGCAGCGCTCAGGGCTTTGCTTACGGATGCAAATTGGGTGGACCGGCTGCCCTGAGTTTTATTAGGGTTGTGCTCCGCACCGAAGGAGGATTTGGCGGCCTCCCCAGCAGAGCTGTTTTTTTCCCAGCTGCTGTGGATCCCTGGGGATTTTTTTGCCAGATAACCCCGCGCCAAACACCGATCCATCCCCGCGTTCATGGCATGGCGCAGAGGCAGGGACGCTAACCGACCCAGCCCACCACTGTTTTCCCAGCGCTTTTGTGCCAAAGACCTGGAAGGACGCGTCATTCGTATTTGTCAGGCATGATGCCCACCGGACCCCATTGTGCCCACCCTACGATGGCCCGTTCAGAGTGCTGGAACCCGGGGACAAACATTTTATGTTAGACTTGGGGGGGCGCCGGAAGACAGTCTGTATAGACAGGCTTAAGCCTGCCTTTGTTTTAGCAGACAAACAGGTGGTGTTGGCCAGAGCTCCTTGGCGCGGACTCCTCAGGTATATGACTTGTCAGATCAGTCACACGAGCATGCTGAAGGTGCCCCCCCCCCATTGTCCCCACACAGACGGAAACACACCAGCACAGCAGCGCCTTGGAGCCGAATGACATGAGGGTTAAGGCTCAATCTGAGAGTCTGGGGGGGGGGGGGGGGGGGACCCGCTCAGTAGTTTTCCCTCACACTGAAGAGCATGGCAGATCAAAGGTGCTGGGGGACAAGGGGAATTGTCATGGGGGATTGAAATGTTAATACAGCACCTCAGGTAGCGGAGGAGTGTTGTGATACAAAAGAGAGTGCCTGTAACATGAGTGTTTAATGCTTTTGATTCTGGCGGATGTGAGAGGGAGAAGAATAAAGTTTCTTCTGCTCTGAACGCTCGGCCTGGTTATTCCTCTCTCCACTATATATATATATATATATATATATATATATATATATACTGTATATATATATGTGTGTGTGTGTGTGTATATATATATATATATATATATATATACACACACACACAGTGGGACAAAAAAGTATTTAGTCAGCCACCAATTGTGCAAGTTCTCCCACTTAAAAGATGAGAGAGGTCTCCAATTTTCATCATAGGTATACCTTAACTATGAGAGACAAAATGAGAAAAAAAAATCCAGAAAATCACATTGAAGGATTTTTAATGAATTAATTGGTAAATTCCTCGGTAAAATAAGTATTTGGTCAATAACAAAAGTTCATCTTAATACTTTGTTATATACCCTTTGTTGGCAATGACAGAGGTCAAACGTTTTCTGTAAGTCTTCACAAGGTTTTCACACACTGTTGCTGGTATTTTGGCCCATTCCTCCATGCAGATCTCCTCTAGAGCAGTGATGTTTTGGGGCTGTCGCTGGGCAACATAGACTTTCAACTCCCTCCAAAGATTTTCTATGGGGTTGAGATCTGGAGACTGGCTAGGCCACTCCAGGACCTTGAAATGCTTCTTACAAAGCCACTCCTTCGTTGCCCGAGCGGTGTGTTTGGGATCATTGTCATGCTGAAAGACCCAGCCACGTTTCATCTTCAATGCACTTGCTGATGGAAGGAGGTTTTCACTCAAAATCTCATGATACATGGCCCCATTCATTCTTTCCTTTACACGGATCAGTCGTCCTGGTCCCTTTGCAGAAAAACAGCCCCAAAGTATGAAGTTTCCACCCCCATGCTTCACAGTAGGTATGGTGTTCTTTCTCCTCCAAACACGACAAGTTGAGTTTTTACAATAAAGTTCTATTTTGGTTTCATCTGACCATATGACATTCTCCCAATCCTCTTCTGGATCATCCAAATGCTCTCTAGCAAACTTCAGACGGGCCTGGACATGTACTGGTTTAAGCAGGAGGACACGTCTGGCACTGCAGGATTTGAGTCCCTGGTGGCATAGTGTGTTTCTGATGGTAGCCTTTGTTACTTTGGTCCCAGCTCTCTGCAGGTCATTCACTAGGTCCCCCCGTGTGGTTCTGGGATTTTTGCTCACCGTTCTTGTGATCATTTTGACCCCACGGGGTGAGATCTTGCGTGGAGCCCCAGATCGAGGGAGATTATCAGTGGTCTTGTATGTCCTCCATTTTCTAATAATTGCTCCCACAGTTGATTTCTTCACACCAAGCTGCTTACCTATTGCAGATTCAGTCTTCCCAGCCTGGTGCAGGTCTACAGTTTTGTTTCTGGTGTCCTTTGACAGCTCTTTGGTCTTGGCCATAGTGGAGTTTGGAGTCTGACTGTTTGAGGTTGTGGACAGGTGTCTTTTATACTGATAACGAGTTCAAACAGGTGCCATTAATACAGGTAATGAGAGTGCCCCACTGTATATATATATATATATATATATATATATATATACAGTGGGGCAAAAAAGTATTTAGTCAGCCACCAATTGTGCAAGTTCTCCCACTTAAAAGATGAGAGAGGTCTCCAATTTTCATCATAGGTATACCTCAACTATGAGAGACAAAATGAGAAAAAAAAATCCAGAAAATCACACTGAAGGATTTTTAATGAATTAATTGGTAAATTCCTCAGTAAAATAAGTATTTGGTCACCTACAAACAAGCAAGATTTCTGGCTCTCACAGACCTGTAACTTCTTCTTTAAGAGGCTCCTCTGTCCTCCACTCGTTACTTGTATTAATGGCACCTGTTTGAACTCGTTATCAGTATAAAAGACACCTGTCCACAACCTCAAACAGTCAGACTCCAAACTCCACTATGGCCAAGACCAAAGAGCTGTCAAAGGACACCAGAAACAAAATTGTAGACCTGCACCAGGCTGGGAAGACTGAATCTGCAATAGGTAAGCAGCTTGGTGTGAAGAAATCAAGTGTGGGAGCAATTATTAGAAAATGGAAGACATACAAGACCACTGATAATCTCCCTCCATCTGGGGCTCCACGCAAGATCTCACCCCGTGGGGTCAAAATTATCATGAGAACGGTGAGCAAAAATCCCAGAACCACATGGGGGGGACCTAGTGAATAACCTGCAGAGAGCTGGGACCAAAGTAACAAAGGATACATCAGAAACACACTACGCCACCAGGGACTCAAATCCTGCAGTGGCAGACGTGTCCCCCTGCTTAAGCCAGTACATGTCCAGGCCCGTCTGAAGTTTGCTAGAGAGCATTTGGATGATCCAGAAGAGGATTGGGAGAATGTCATATGGTCAGATGAAACCAAAATAGAACTTTTGGTAAAAACTCAACTTGTCGTGTTTAGAGGAGAAAGAACACCATACCTACTGTGACGCATGGGGGTGGAAACATCATTCTTTGGGGCTGTTTTTCTGCAAAGGGACCAGGACGACTGATCCATATAAAGGAAAGAATGAATGGGGCCATGTATCGTGAGATTTTGAGTGAAAACCTCCTTCCACCAGCAAGGGCATTGAAGATGAAACGTGGCTGGGTCTTTCAGCATGACAATGATCCCAAACACACCGCCTGGGCAACGAAGGAGTGGCTTTGTAAGAAGCATTTCAAGGTCCTGGAGTGGCCTAGCCAGTCTCCAGATCTCAACCCCATAGAAAATCTTTGGAGGGAGTTGAAAGTCTATGTTTCCCAGCGACAGCCCCAAAACATCACTGCTCTAGAGGAGATCTGCATGGAGGAATGGGCCAAAATACCAGCAACAGTGTGTGAAAACCTTGTGATAACTTACAGAAAACGTTTGACCTCTGTTATTGCCAACAAAGGGCATATAACAAAGTATTGAGATGAACTTTAGTTATTGCCCAAATACTTATTTTACCAAGGAATTTACCAATTAATTCATTAGAAATCCTTCAATGTGATTTTCTGGATTTTTTTTTCTTATTTTGTCTCTCATAGTTGAGGCATACCTATGATGAAAATTGGAGACCTCTCTCATCTTTTAAGTGGAAGAACTTGCACAATTGGTGGCTAACTAAATACTTTTTTACCCCACTATATATATATATATATATACAGTATATATACATATATAAAGTTCACAGAAGAGAACTACACTTATGTTGTCAACAGAGAAGTTACTGATCTGCATCTAAAATAATGCACAACCGATTATGAGGCAAGGACTGATAAAGTACAAAAACAAGTGTACCAGAGCTTACCGGTGAAAAGACAGTCCGTTCCCTTTTACTAAAATATTTTTACAAGTGGCATGTGCATTCAGGTGGCATTCTGCAACTTAACACAACAAAAAAACATAAAACCAACCTTGAATGTTGACATTTTCATTAAAATTTGTCCTCATAATGTTTCATATCACTTATTATAACGTATAACATTCCAGCTTACTTATATGACTTCCTCTTGTGTTAGGGTCGGCACCGACCCGTTTTAGTTTTTAAATGCATAAAAGAATCACTTAAAATTTGTTTATTGCATCAAGGCTTTTTGACTTTGTCAGGAACCTTGATTTCAACAAAATTAAACAAAAAAAATTGTTTTCACTACATTATAAAATGCTGTGGTTGAAATTATGTCCTTTGTGGTGTTAGGGTCAGTTTCGACCCGGTTATAAAAATAAGATTATAAAGCAATAATTAGAGCCAAAATTGAAATCGTAAGTGCACTGTCAGCCTGACAAGGCAACCAAGAGATGACAAAAAAATTGGATGATAGGTTATTGTTTTTAGTGTATTTTAAAGCTGATTTAAGACGGGTCAAAACCGACCCGTTAACACCGGGGATGGTAACAGAAAGCTAACACAGGAGGAAGGTTAAATACAACAAATCTGTTACAGTATGTCGGTAAATCAGAGACTGGAGTCTGTTATGCCATGCAGGGAATTCAGCTTTATTACAAGAACACAGAACTATTTCTGTGTTCTACTGGAATGGCGGCGCGCATGGACGCAGCGGCCCCTCTTGGCATCAGCAAGTGTTAAAGTTTTGAATGTTTTCCCAGACGTACATTCTGTAAAACTTACAACCGTGAGACCTTATTAAACATCAAGGTACTGCACGCTGCAAGAATCGTGGCGCTCGGTTGTGATCTGGACATTCTACGCCAGCATGGAATTCTGGCGGAGTCCCCGCTGGAAGCTACCCGAGAGAGGAGGAGGCGTAAGCGGAGCGAACGCAAGAAAAAGCGTGGAAAAAGGGTTGGGATCCATGCTAGGCTAAAGGCTAACCCCTCCAGACCAGCAGTACCGTCGCTCCTTCTCTCTAACGTCCGCTCCCTCGACAACAAGCTGGACGAGCTGTGTCTGCTGAGAGAAACCCGGAGAGAGTGGAGGGACTGCTGTGTGCTTGTGTTCACGGAGATATGGCTCCACGACAACATCCCTGACGAGGCCATTCAACTGGAAGATATGGCGATGTTCCGAGCCGACAGAGAAACGGCGAGCTCTGGTAAGAGCCGTGGGGGTGGGCTATGCATCTATGTTAACAAGAACTGGTGCGTTAATGCCACGTTAGTGTCTAAACACTGCTCTCCGTTGGCGGAGTTCCTTATTGTAAATTGTCGGCCATATTATTTGCCGAGGGAATTCAGCAATGTGTTTGTAGCAGCTGTTTACATAGCGCCGAGCACTAACGCTAACGCTAATGCTAAGAAGGCACTCGGGGAACTACACAATGCTATTAGGGAAATCCACACTTCACATCCGGACAGTTTTGTGGTGGTTGCGGAGGATTTTAACCACACCAGCTTAAAGACTGTGCTCCCCAAGTTTAAACAATGTGTAGACTTTAAGACCAGAGGAGAGAATATGTTGGACTTAGTGTACACAAACACAGATGCATATAAGGCGATACCCCACCCCCAACTCGGCCTTTCTGACCACATATCTGTGATGCTGGTGCCTGCCTACAAACCTTTATTGAAGCGCAGCAGGCCAGCAGTGAAACAAATCAGGATTTGGCCAGAGAGTGCAACCTCTGCACTTAAGGACTGTTTTCTGCACACAGACTGGGAGGTCTTCAAAATAGCAGCCTCCCAGGAAGACAAGACAGATGTGGAGGAGTATGCTGAAACGGTCACCAGCTACATTGCGAAGTGCACAGAGGATGTCACTACAGTGAAGACCATCACTATGCGGGGTAACCATAAGCCCTGGATGACTGCAGAGGTGCGCTCGCTGCTTACAGCCAGAGCTGCAGCCTTCAGAGCGAAGGACAGGATCACCCTCCGCTCAGCCAGGACTGCGCTCTCAAAGGGAATTAAGGCGGCGAAGCGCGCCTATGCGGAGAAAATCCAGGGACACCTCTGTGACACTAGGAACACCAAGCAGATGTGGCAGGGAGTTCAGACACTGATGGGCTATAAGTCTAGGCAGGGGGTCGATGATGACGACGCTTCGCTTCCAGACAGGCTCAACGACTTCTTTGCACGTTTTGAAGCATCAAACCCGACAACCAGAAGGAGGGCTGGCCCACCCCCACCATCGGTCGGACCAGCTTTTACCATCAACACAGCGGACACACGGAGGACCCTAACCAGAGTCAACCCACGTAAAGCTGCAGGTCCGGACAACATCCCGGGACGTGTACTCCGAGACTGCGCAAGCGAGTTGGCGGATGTCCTGACTGACATTTACAACATCTCCCTGAGTCAGGCCATCATTCCCAGATGCTTCAAGACCTCTATCATTGTACCGGTGGCAAAGAAACCAGTAGTGTCCTGTTTGAATGACTATCGGCCGGTTGCACTGACACCAATTGTGATGAAGTGTTTTGAACGGCTTGTCAAACCACACATTACAGCCTGCCTCCCTGCATCACATGACCGGATCCAGTTTGCATATCGTTCAAACCGCTCCATGGAGGAAGCTATAGTCACCACCCTACACTCTGTCATCACCCACCTGGACCAGAAAGACACCTACGCCAGACTCCTGTACACTGATTTCAGTTTAGCATTCAACACCATTATTCCCCAGAGACTGATGGAGAAATTACTCCTTCTTGGTCTGAACACCGCCACATGTCTCTGGATCCTGGATTTCCTGACTGAGAGACCTCAGTCTGTCTGGGTTGGAAACAACATCTCCAACTCTGTCACGCTGAGCACCGGATCCCCTCAAGGCTGCATACTCAGTCCACTGTTGTTTACACTTCTAACACATGACTGTGTATCTAGACACGAGGGGAACCAGATTATTAAGTTTGCAGATGACACCACGGTGGTGGGACTTATTCAGAGGGATGAGGAATCAATGTACAGGGAAGAAGTGAGAGACCTGGAGGGCTGGTGCAGGGAGAACAATCTGGTGCTCAACGTGGACAAAACGAAGGAGATGATTATCGACTTCCGGTGGTCACAGCCTGAACACGTCGCCCTCAGCATCGGCGGCCGTTTAGTGGAGAGAGTGGAAAACATCAAGTTCCTTGGAGTGCAGATCTCGCAGGACCTGACCTGGAGCAAGAAATCCTTGGGGATCAGGAAGCGGGCTCAGCAGAGACTGCACTTCTTGAGGAAACTCAAATAGACCTCTCTCCCAATCTGCATCCTCAGGACCTTCTACAGAGGTGTGGTGGAGAGTGTTCTGACGTACTGCATTGCTACATGGTACTCCAGCTGCAGTATGTCAGACAAAAAAGCCCTGCAGAGGATAGTCAAGGGAGCTGAGAGGGTAATTGGAGTCTCCCTCCCCTCTGTCCAAGAACTTTTTACGAACCGTTGTAGGAGCAGGGCACTGAACATTGTCAAGGACCATTCTCACCCTCCTGCATAAACACTTTGAACTTCTGCCATCTGGTAAGCGATTCCGGAGCATCAGAGGCAGAACCACCAGACTGATCAACAGCTTCCTTCCACAAGCTGTCAGGATGCTGAACAGTTGACCCGGAATATCTCATACACACTACTGCACCTACGGACATTATGTATATTATTTGTATATTATAGTTAGTTAGTTTTTCCCAAGTATGTCTCAGGGATGTGTGAATGGATGGGGGGGGTGGGGGTGGGGGTGGGGGGTGAAGATATGTGTGAGTGTGTCTTAAATTATGCTGCTTCTATTTATATGGATGCCGAGAGAAACACAATTTCATCTTGCCTGCACTACAGTTGTATGTACAGCAATATAACAATAAAGTTTGGTTTGATTTGATTTATAGTGGTGCCGCAGCCAGCCTGACGTCACACCCAGGATGGGTACGGCAAGACACACTAACTACACATCAAAACCATTATTTGGATGTCCCATTATCACAATGCTGCAAGGATCCCCCTCATGGATCATCACCTTATTGTGGTGGTGGGGGGGTTGCGTTCCCCAGTGATCCCAGGAGCTATGCTGTCCGGGGCAATTTGCCTCTGATAGGGTCACCCAAGACAAACTGGTCCTGGGTGAAGGGCCAGACTAAGAACGATCCAACAGACTGTCATGATAAATTCTATATCAAGGATTCAGTGTACCCCGCCCAGTATGGGGTTACCGGGGCCCCACCCTTGAGCCAGGCCTGGGGGAGGGGCTCGATGGCTAGCGTCTGGTGGTCGGGTTTCCATCCATGGGACCCGGCCGGGCTCAGCCCGAAGGAGTTACATGGGTCCGCCCTCCAGTGGGCTCACCACCTGCAGGAGGGATCATGGGGTTCCGGTGCTACGTATGTGGATTAGGTGGTGGTCAAAGGTGGAGACCTTGGCGGACTGATCCCAAGCTTTCTAACATGGCTTTTGGTACGTGGAATGTCATCTCTCTGGTGGGGAAGGAGCCTGAGCTGGTGTACAAGGTTGAGAGATACCGGCTAGATATAGTCAGCCTCACCTCAACACACAGCTCTGGTCCCGGAACCAGTCTCCTGGAGAGGGGCTGGAGCTTGGCCTTTTCTGGAGTTGCCCAGGGTGAGAGGCAACGAGCAGGGGTGGGTATTCTTGTATCCCCCCACCTTGCTGCCTCTATATTGGAGTTTTCCCCGATGGATGAAAGGGTTGCTCCCCTGCGCCTTCGGGTTGGGAAACGGGTCCTGACCATCATTTGTGCCTATGCACCAAATGATGTTTCAGAGTACCCACCTTTTTTGGAGTCTGTGACTGGGGTGCTGGAGGGTGCTCCTCTTGGATACTCCATTGTCCTACTGGGGGACTTCAATGCGCACATGGGCAATGACAGTGAAACCTGGAAGGGGGTGATTGGGAGAAACGGCCTGCCCGATCTGAACTCGAGTGGTGTTCAGTTATTGGACTTCTGTGCTAACCACAGTTTGTCCATAACAAACACCATGTTCAAGCATAAGGGTGTCCATATGTGCACCTGGCACCAGGACACCCTAGGTCGCAGGTCGATGATCGATTTTGTTATCGTGTCATCAGACCTGCGACCGTATGTCTTGGACACTCGGGTAAAGAGAGGTGCAGAGCTGTCAACTGAACTCCACCTGGTGGTGAGTTGGATCTGATGGCAGGGGAGGAAGCCATTCAGACCTGATAGACCCAAACGTATAGTGAGGGTGTGCTGGGAACGTCTGGCTGAGGACTCTGTCTGGGAGGTCTTCAACTCCCACCTCCGGAAGAACGTCAACCACATTCCGAGGGAGTCTGGAGGTATGGAGTCTGAATGGGCCATGTTCTCCACCTCTGTTGTTGAAGCAGCGGCCCAGAGCTGCAGCCGCAAGGTGGTCGGTGCATCTCGTGGTGGCAACCCCTGAACCAAGTGGTGGACACCAGTGGTGAGGGGGGCCATCAAGCTGAAGAAGGAGTCCTATCAAGCTTGGTTGGCTTGTGGGACTCCCAAAGCAGCTGAGGTGTACCGGCAGGCCAAGCAGAGTGCAGCTTGGGTGGTTGCTGAAGCAAAAACCAGGTATGGGAGGAGTTCAGTGAGGCCATGGAACAAAACTTCGGTCGGCCTCGAAGAGATTCTGGCAAACTGTCCAGCGGCTCAGGAGGGGAAAGCAGCTCCCTGTCCACACTGTGTATGGTGCGGATGGGGCACTATTGACTTCGACTGGGGATATCATCGGGCGGTGGAAGGAATACTTTGAGGATCTCCTCAGTCCCACTGATACGCCTTCCACAGAGGAAGCAGCGTTTGTGGACGAGGGGGATGACTCGCCTATCACAGGGGCTGAGGTCGCCAAGGTGGTTAAAAATCTCTTTGGTGGCCAGGCCCCGGGGGTGGACGAGATTCGCCCTGAGTACCTCAAGGCCCTGGATGTTGTTGGGCTGTCATAGTTGACATGGCTCTGCAACATTGCGTGGAGGTTGGGGGCAGTGCCTTTGGCATGGCAAACCGGGGTGGTGGTTCCTCTTTTCAAAAAAGGGGACCGGAGGGTGTGCTCCAACTTTAGAGGGATCACACTTCTTAGCCTCCCTGGGAAGGTCTATGCCAAGGTACTGGAGAGGAGAGTCCAGCCGCTGGTTGAACCTCGGATTCAGGAGGAGCAATGTGGTTTTCATCCTGGCCGTGGCACATCGGACCAGTTCTTTACCCTCTCGAGAATTCTCGAGGGTTCGTGGGAGTTTGCCCAACCAGTTTACATGTGTTTTGTGGACTTGGAGAAGGCATTTGACCGCGTCCCTCGTGTTTTTTTGTGGGGGGTGCTTTGGGAGTATGGGGTATCGGGCTTGTTGTTAAAAGCTATTCAGTCTCTGTACGACCGTTGTGAGAGTTTGGTTCGTATTGCCAACACTCGGTTGGACTCATTCCCATTGAGAGTTGGACTCCGCCAGGGCTGCCCTTTGTTACCGATCCTGTTCATAATTTTTATGGACAGGATTTCTAGGCGTAGCCAGGGAATGGAGGGTGTCATGCTTGGTGAACACAGGATCTCATCTCTGTTGTTTGCAGATGATGTTGTCCTGTTGGCTTCATCCAGCAATGACCTACAACTCTTGCTGGGACGGTTTGCCGCTGAGTGTGAAGCGGCTGGGATGAGAATCAGCACCTCCAAGTCTGAGTCCATGGTCCTCAGCCGGAAAAAGGTGGATTGTCCTCTCTGGGTTGGGGACAGGCTCCTGCCCCAAGTGGAGGAGTTTAAGTATCTTGAGGTCTTATTCACGAGTGAGGGGAAAATGGAGCAAGAGATTGACAGACGGATTGGAGCAGCATCTGCAGTGATGCGGACGTTGTTCCGGTCTGTTGTGGTGAAGAGGGAGCTGAGCTCTAAGGCAAAGCAGTCGATTTACCAGTCAATCTAAGTTCCTACTGTCACCTGTGGTCACGAGCTTTGGGTAATGACCAAAAGAACGAGATCGCGGATACAAGCGGCAGAAATGAGCTTTCTTCGTAGGATTGCTGGACTCACCCTCAAAGATAGGGTGAGGAGCTCAGTCATCAGGGAGAGGCTCAGAGTAGAACCGCTGCTCCTCCACATTGAAAGGAGTCAGTTGAGGTGGTACGGGCATCTGAATCAGGATGCCTCCTGGACACCTCCCACTTGAGGTGTTTTGGGCACGTCCCACTGGGAGGAGACCCCGGGGCAGACCCAGGACTTGGTGGAGAGACTATGTCTCCCAGCTGGTCTGGGAACACCTTGGTATCCTCTCTGAATAGCTGGAGCAGATGACTGGGGAGAGGGAAGTCTGGGCTTCTCTGCTTGAACTGCTGCCTCCGCGACCCGGACCTCCGGAAAAGCGGTAGAAGATGGATGGATGGATGGATGGATGCAAGGACTGTTAAGATGACTTTATCCATTTCCAATATGGTGCCCAAATTTGCCTCAAAATGTTAGCCGTGAGCATTCTAGTCTATTCCATCTCTAAAATTTGCAGCTTTTCTCATAAATGTAACTTTTCTTAATAATTTACTACATTTATTTGTAAATGTAAAGCTTTTTTCATGTAAATTAACTTTTTGCATCATAAATTGGCAACTTTTTTCTTATAAATTTGCCACTTTTCCCTCAAAAATCTGTTGTTTTTGCACATTAAATATGCAATTTTTTCTTGTAAATTTGTAACCTTTTTCTTGTAATTATGTTTTTTTTCTCATGAATTTGCAGCTTTTTTCTAGTAAACTTGACTTTTTGTAAACTTGCAATTGTTTTTTGAAAATCTGCAATTTTCTTTCTTATAAATTTATAACTTTTCTTGTAATTTTGCAGCTTTTTCTGTGTAAGTGTACATCTGTACATTATTTCTCATAAATTACTACTTATAAATTATTACAATAATACTTAGAATGTCCCCTCAATACTTACTCTGGAGAAAATGTTCCGTTTATTGGCCCTTCCAACATCAAAATGAAATATGTGCTCATGCACCATGTTAGCACTGCTCCAGACCTCCGGCCCATTGGAAAAAACAGATGTGGACCACTGGCAACATCATTTGAGGACGCCTGCCTACTTTAGAGCATGCTGGTGAGTTGCAGTGATCCCCAAAACAGATATCAGTGCAAAATGTTAAATGATTCTTATTGCGATACATGTAATTATTATCACTCTTATGATGGTTTGCAGCGGTCCCCCGATTCCCTCCATGTCTTTCCTGATGGAACACTAGCAGGTGCAATTTGAAGAATCCTCATGTTCATCCGAGGTCATCAAGCTGATTGCAGCCGTTTTGTTTCCACTATATGCTGAGGGAGGTAGCAACCTACAGGTGGGCCTCCTTTCTCGGGGGCGTGGGAGTGAAGCAGAAAGTAAGGTAACTAAATCAATATCATGTAAATTATTAAGGGCTTCCTCCATTGTCACGCACAGTGGAGCTTGAGTTCAGAGCTCCCTCTCAGCATCTTTCCTCTTGCATTTTTTTTTTCTGTTTCCCTTCCTTCATTTCCCCTTGTAAATTTTCTCTTCTACTAACACTGTATGTGCTGTGCAGTGCACATACAGTGGTGTGAAAAAGTGTTTGCCCCCTTCCTGATTTCTCAGTTTTTTGTATGTTTGTCACACTTAAATGTTTCAGATCATCAAACAAATTTAAATATTAGCCAAAGATAACACAAGTAAACACAAAATGCAGTTTTTAAATGAAGTGTTTATTATTAAGGGAAAAAAATCCAAACCTACATGGCCCTGTGTGAAAAAGTGATTGCCCCTAAACCTAATAACTCATTCAGCCACCCTTAGCAGCAACACTGCAATCAAGCATTTGTGATAACTGGCAATGAGTCTTTTACAGTGCTGTGGAGGAATTTTGGCCCACTCATCTTTGCAGAATTGCTGTAATTCAGCCACACTGGAGGGTTTTCGAGCATGAACCACCTTTTTAAGGTCATGCCACAGCATCTCAATCAGATTCAGGTCAGGACTTTGACTAGGCCACTCCAAAGTCTTCATTTTGTTTTTCTTAAGCCATTCAGAGGTGGACTTGCTGGTGTGTTTTGGATCATTGTCCTGCTGCAGAACCCAGGTGTGCTTCAGCTTGAGGTCATGAACAGACGGCCGGACATTCTCCTTCAGGACTTTTTGGTCGAAAGCAGAATTCATGGTTCCATTTGCCACAGCAAGTCTTCCAGGTCCTGAAGCAGCAAAACATCCCCAGACCATCACACTATCACCACCATATTTTACTGCTGGTATGATGTTCCTTTTCTAAAACGCTGTGTTACTTTTACATCAGATGTAATCGGACACACATCTTCCAAAATGTTCAACTTTTGTCTCGTCAGTCCACAGAGTATTTTCCCAAAGGTCTTGGGGATCATCAAAATGTTTTCTGGCAAAAATGAGACGAGCCTTTATGTTCTTTTTGCTCAGCAGTGATATTCATGATTTTTGGCCATGCAGGCCATTTTTGCCCAGTCTCTTTCTTATGGTGGAGTCTGGAGTGAGGCCTGCAGTTCTTTGGATGTTGTTGTGGGGTCTTTTGTGACCTCTTGGATGAGTTGTTGTTGTGCTCTTGGGGTAATTTTGGTTGGCTGGCCACTCCTGGGAAGGTTCACCACTGTTCCATGTTTTTGCTATTTGTGGATAATGGCTCCCACTGTGGTTCGCTGGAGTCCCAAAGCTTTATAACCTTTTCCAGACTGACAGCTTTCAATTACTTTGTTTCTCATTTGTTCTTGAATTTCTTTGGATCACAGCATGATGTCTAGCTTTTGAGGATCTTTTGGTCTACTTCACTTTGTCAGGCAGGTCTTATTTAAGTGATTTTTTGATTGAGAACAGGTGTGGCAGTAATCAGGCCTGGGTGTGGCTAGAGAAATTGAACTCAGCTTTCCAAAGATGTGATAAAACCACAGTTAATTTATGTTTTAACGGGGGGGCAATCACTTTTTCACGCAGGGCCATGTAGGTTTGGATTTTTTTTACCCTTAAAAATAAACACCTTCATTTAAAAACTGCATTTTGTGTTTACTTGTGTTATCATTGTCTAATATTTAAATTTGTTTGATGATCTGAAGCATTTAAGTGTGACAAATATACAAAAAAATGAGAAATCAGGAAACAGGCAAACATTTTTTCACACCACTGTATATATGGCTATAACATTCACACACACACGCGCACACACGCATGCACAAGCTGGTCTTTAAGCTCACCCTTGTTGGAGTGCTCATTAGTCAGTGCAGTGATGCAGAGTAGCCCTGTCATTAGCTGAGAGCTCTCTGTCCTCCACTCCCTTCCCTCTGTTTTGTTCTTCTTCCTCTACTAAGGATTCGTCTTCATTTTATCTCGGACGCCAGGGGCATTCCGGAGATCTACATGACAAAGATCTCCCTAATCCCACTGAAGTCTAAATACCCTCCGCAGACCGTCTTTATTAGCAGAATTGAGATCAGGTATCCTAATTGCCTTTGCCAAACATGTCACTTGTTTAAACCAAAGTCACAACTGTTGAGGGAAGAATTTGTTTCTCTCTGCTTTTGTTTCCTTTCTCTGGATGTCCAGGAAATGAACCATTAAGCAGTTTGGTACAATTTTCTTCCTCTACAGCATTTTGGCTGCACCACATACTGTATTTTTTTGTCTGGCACTGTACAAAAAACAACAACAAAAAAAAAAAGAAAATATGACAAAGTTTCTGCTTTGTCAGAAAAAGACTACACAACCACAAGCCTTTAAAAGGAATGCATTACTCCTGTTACAGCGTGATTCATAAGATACCCCCATATCTCCCTGAGCGGCAAATACTGAGGAACATTCACGAATAATGTGCTTTTTGGGTTTCGTCAGGTTTTATAAAAGCTTGCCATACAGTTCATAAACAGTTTTTATGGTTGCCAACAGTTTTTCTTGTTGCCAAAAAAATTGCAAATATATTTCACAAACAGATGCAAAATAGTTGCAACACATGTCACTACTAGGTTTTGGTTCACCTAGTAGTGAACACTATTTAAGCAGCTGTTTAAGACCCTTTACAATAAAACTGTTGATGACCTTAAAAACTGTGTGCGAACTGGTTTTACAACCTCCTACAAACCCTGAGGAAACCCCAAAAGCGCAGCATTCAAGAATGTTCCTCAGCATTCACCCCTTTGTGAGATACTAGCTTGATTTTCACCAACATTCCTTCGAAAAGTTGGCAAATCAAAAAAATTGCCACATTCATCAGCATTCACCACACCGTGAGAAACTACCCGTAGTTCTACAACAATGACCCCAACCCCCCCAGATCTGAGAGAACCAGAGATGGGGGATGGTGGCAGTGTAAGTCACAGATTTTTCAACAGACTCTTTTTGCATCCCTGTTTTTGACCAGGTAGGAGAAATGCTATAGAGCCCTGTGTTACGTCTGTAAAATGACTGAGCAGGAGGCGAGTCTTCATGCAGCCAACTGAACTTTATTATAGTGAACTTGATTTATATACGGAGTGGGCCGTGCCCGCCTGACGTCACCCAGTGGGTGGGCACGGCTTCACATACACACACATTCTCATACACAACATTCCCTCCCCCCTTAGAAAATAGGAAATCACACACACCATTGTAAACCTCTCAAATTTAGAACCCGAATCACTGGCTAAGAACATGGGGAATAGTAAACTGCAATAAAACAACCTATCACACTCACACAAAGGGCAACTAAAATTGGACCATGTCTCTTAGAAAATACAAAATAATCCCAAATTACTCACATTCTCACTCACATGCACACCAGCATCAACTATATACACAAAATACATATATTCATATATATATATACAACTGTTTACACAAGAAGAGTTTATACATTAATTAATGCCAATTTCTCTGGGCAGCCACCATCTTCTACACTGCCATGGAGGACCTGAGCAGCCCCACGGCATATGCGCACCTGGCCGCCGTCTAGTCCCAGGGTCGAAGCCCCCCTCCCTGGCGAAAACGTCTTTTCCTGCCATTTGGTGCTTCTCCCTACTGGACCCACCATGCCGCTGTCTGGTGCACCGTCTCTCCGTGCCCGTCGAGTCGTTCCCAACTGTCTCACACCCCGCCGTCATGGCTCCACACTCTCCGGTCCCCAGTGGCTGCACTACGGAAAGACCCGAAGCTCACTCCTCTGTGTCATCCGCTGCCTTGGACACCTTGTCATAACACCCAGCACCCTCCTCAGGGCACTCCGCTGCACTGCCTCCACAACCAGCTGCTGCTGCTCATCTCCAGGGCTTGCGATGTTTCGTTCTCCGACCCTGGCTCCTCACCGCTGCCTCCAGCACTCACAGTCCCAGTGCTCCGCTGTGCCGTCACTGCGTCCTGCTGTGGCTTTTCCCCTTCTGGGCATTCAGCGTCATTCCCGTCGGCTCCACTGTCCGACCCGGGCACCTCAACACTATTCTTGGCACTCTCACTCCAGGTGTCCCGCTGTGTCGCCTCTGCGTCATGCAGCTGCTGACCTTCCCCGGAGCCCTCGGCCTGCATGGTCCTGCTCTCCCGCTGTTTAGCTTCCAACAGTGGGGCTGACTCCTGTTGCACCTCCTCTATGCCATCTTCGCACACTGTGACATCCGACCCGTCAGTGCTGTGGTCTCACACCAGACTGGGCTCCACAGCTGGCTCGTTCTCCTCAGCGACAGGGGACTTTCCCACACTTTGTCCTAGCCCCTCTTCCTGGCAGCTCTCTCCCTGAGAGTGCGGAGCGGGCGGTCCGGTGTTGGTGCTTTCCATAAAAGCCTCTCTGGTGTTAGTTTCGCTCAGCTTGGTCTCTTTCTCAACCTGCTCTGGTTCTGGCTGGTCGATGGGTGGAGGCCATACCGGTCCCTGCTCTTCCTCCATCTCGTCATCGCTCTCCGGGTCCCCTTCGCTCTCAATGCCACTCTCACTGTCAGTGTTGTATTCGCTCTCCCTGTCAGAGCCGTATTCACTCTCACTGTCCACAAAGCCCGTGTGAACTTGTTCTGGGCCGCTGACTGTCTGTAAGCCGATTTCAAGGGTGAATCCCAGCTCCTTGAGCAAGTCCCACCCCATGACATTTTCGCCCCGGCGTGCCACCTGGAACCAAAATGCTGTAAGAGCTTTCTCGCCGTACTGCACTGCCAACGTGATGCTCCTGTCGGTACTGGAGTTCTCGTCGTCCGGCAGTTCCACTGCATCCGGGCACCGGGGGGTGAGCCTCCGAACCCAGGCCTCACTCACGATGGACCGCATGGCGGCGGTGGCTAACAACATGGGCACTGTCACACCATCCAGCTTCACCACCTGTTGCGGTCCTGGCCAACCTTCGGGGCGCGCGATGTTTACACCGTCTCCACTGTCGTCAGTGGCCAGGGACTCCTCCACACGTGGCCCCAGTTCTGTCTCGAGGTCCAGCTTGGCACCCGCAGCCTTGTTTCGGCGTGAAACTAGCCTGTCAGCTAGCCTGTCCATTGACTTTGACTGAGCCGTTAGCTCTCCCAAGCTAACTAGCGCCGTCAACCCTAGCGCCAAAAGCTCCTTCACCCACAGCTCCTTGGCCCTTGTCTGCTCTGCAAAGTGTGCTGTCATGTGCGCGACGGCATCCTCGTAGCACTCCTCCCCGCCCAGCGAGTCGAGAATCCTTCGGCCCTCCATGCCAAGGTTATGGACCAGGACCCTCCAGCGCTGCTTCCTGTTAAACCAAGAGAAACCCAGCTCTCTGATGTAGTCTTCGAACTCCTGTCGCCACACCGGCCATGAGGTCACAGGCTGACCTGGGCTCTCCAGAAATGGCAGTAAAATTTCGAGGTATCCAGCACGCACCCATTTTTCACCTCGTCTCCAAAAGTTACATCTGTAAAATGACTGAACAGGAGGCGAGTCTTCATGCAGCCAACTGAACTTTATTATAGTGAACATGATTTATATACGGAGTGGGCCGTGCCCGCCTGACGTCACCCAGTGGGTGGACACGGCTTCACATACACACACATTCTCATACACAACACCCTGTGCGTGATATACTGCAACAAAAGGACACCTTCTGTGCTTGCATTCTTTCTGTATCACCAGAGCGGGGTTAGAAAGATGCTGTAGACACACTGGTGAAGTTTTCCTGACAGCCCATATGACCATATAAAGCATTCATAACAGCAGGAGTCATTTGTGTGTTTGCAAAAAGTGACTTCTGGTGGTTGTGAAAATAATGCAGTGAGATTTTGGGTGTAAGAGGTATCATCTGTTGAAAATAGGCCCTCACCCTCCATTAACCCTACCTCTTACCCAAACCATGAAGCTTCTGTGGCAAACCCTAAGTACTAATGTAGCTTTAATCTGTGTATTTAATGTGTAAAAGAAGTGTATTTGCAACAGGGAAGTTAATTGAGAATGCTGGAGTGAACAAAAGGGAGCCACAGGATTTGAAAACTACAGTCACTTGCATGGACGCACTATTATGAGTACTGTCCACCTTCCCCCAACTACCTCAGTACCTGGATTTAAGCTGTTTTGCAAAGAGGAAAAGGCATGAAAGGCAGGGGCATCACAGTCTTGAAGATTGTACATATAGTCATATTCTGAGCTGAGGAACCAATGATTTAATTTTATGCATCAGCTGGGAAATCTGTTGGCCTTTTTTCTCCTAAACCACTGTCTGCTTACCGTCTAGGATCTCGTATGTGCCCTCCTGCTGTAAATGGGTACTGTTCCTATGTTTTAGGGGCGTGGCATTGGAGGAATGTCTGAGTGTGTGTTCACTCCATGTGTGCTTTGATCTTTCATTTTATCCATTAAGCACATCTTTGGTTAACGCAAGGGCAAGGATTAGGGTTGGGGTTAGGTAGGATGAGGGTCTACTTTATAAACATTACATCACTAATCCTCTGCCATGTCACTTCATGTAGGTATTAGTGACTAGAGGTTTTTCACTTGACTTGCCTTATAAATATTGAAATACATATCTTCTGAACCTCTAAATGTGTTATAATATGTGGGGTTGGGGTCATCAGCTACATTTGTCCAAGGGCCAGATTTTTTCTCAGCAGACATTGTGAGTGTCAGATGATCTTGCAAAACTAAATTAATTTAATATTATATCCCAAGCAATATATTATTATTTGATAAATTCATTTTATCAAATAATAATATTGAAAGACCTTAAAAATGCTATTTAATTTGTAGGAAGTGTGCAAAAACTGACCCGGAAAAAGACGATTTGTTTATATTTTGACTAGGTTTAAAACTTGCGTTCGATCGGTCGGGAGTTACAGCTCCCGCAAAAACATATGTATTTTTAGAAAGTACATTTTCAAAGCTTTCCAATGATACCACACACTTGGGTTTTGTCCTGGGACTTGCAGCCAGCAAACAAAGAAAGAGTGATGATTTATGACTTCTCCTGCCTGCAGCTCATAATGACGTGGTGCACATTTCGACTCATTTTGCGAGCACGGGTCACAAATTTGCAACTTTTTTCATGTAAATTTTGAACTTTTTTTCCTCATAAATGAGCTACTCTGTTTGCAAATTTTGGGCTTTGTGGGTCTGGAAATTTTGGGTATGGGTATGATACGCCAAGGAAGAAGATGACAGATGCAGGAGAACTGGTGAACATACCACCTACCAGACGACGACGCTAGCTGGAGGCACCCACTTGGACCGAGGGAGCTTCGGCTTCACCACCGGATGCCCACTATCAGGCTGTGACACCAGCTGGAGGTCTCCATTAGCCACTGGGAGAGCTTTGGCTTCACCACCAGATACCCGCTACCAGGCTACGACCCAAGCTAACAGTCTCTATTAGCCACCGGCAGAGCTTCAGATTCACCGCCAGATAGGACGACACTAGCTAGAGACCTCCACTAGCTACCAAGGGAGCCTTGGCTTCCTTGGCTTCAATGGCAGATCCAGTTGCCAGATGACGACACCAGTTAGCGGCCTTCACTAGCCATCGGGAGAGCTTCGGCCTCACCGCCAGATAACAGCTATAATTAGACAACAAAGCCAGCTGGCGGCCTCCACTAGCCATCGGGCGTACTTTGGATCCTGTACTAGCCAACAGGTGAGCCTCTGCTTTGATCCCAATCAAACTAGTCGTTATGCCTCCGAAAAAGAATCAGACAAATGTAGAGGAGTTGGAGGAGATCAAACTGTCACTAAATTTTATGTCTGAAGAAATATCCAAGATAGCAAAACAACAAACTCTGCTTATTGACCTTATGGAACAAGTGCATGAATTAAAGAATCAGAATCAGAATCAGAATCAGATTTATTGCCATTGTTCATGTAGTACACAAACTAGGAATTTGTCTCGGTGCAATGCTGCAACATTAAACATGATAAAATAAAAGAAATAAACTATACATGCAATAAAGTGTAGAATAAGAGTGAGTGATACTGGTCAGCAGTTAAAATATATTAGCGAGCAGCAGATACTGTGGAGAACCATATAGTGCAGTCGGTAATGCAGGAAGAAAACAGTGATGATTGACATGAGACTGGTTGAGCTGCTGTACATAGTGCACGAGAGTCAATAAGTCACTTAGTGTTCAGCAGTCTGATGGCAGAGGGGAAGAAGCTGTTCATGTGACGGGAGGTTTTAGTCTGGATGGACCGAAGTCTTCTACCTGAGGGGAGGGGGGCAAACAGTACGTGACCAGGGTGTGAAGGGTCGGCTATGATCCGGCCAGCACGCCTCCGGGTCCTGGAGATGTACAGATCCTGGAGAGATGGGAGCTTGCAGCCGATCACCTTCTCAGCAGTGCGCACGACGCGCTGCAGCCTTAGTCTGTCCCTGGCAGTGGCTCCTGCGTACCACACGGTTATGGAGGTGGTGAGGATGGACTCGATGATGGCTGTGTAGAACTGCACAGCTGGAAAGGCTGAAGTTGGCTGAAGTTATGGAAAGGCTGAAGGCTGAAGTTATGGAAAAAGACAAGAAAATTAATTTCTTAGAAAGACGTGTGGATGAATTAGAACAATATGCAAGAATGGATGATGTCATTGTGAGCGGTCTTAATACCAGACACCGCTCCTATGCACGTGTGACAGCTGGAGTTGATGACCAGGATGGGGAGGATGAGACATTGGGAGAATCACACACTCTTGAGCAGCAGGTATTAAATTTTTTAACTCTAATTTTAAACTCTTAATTTTTTCAACTCTAAAAACATTGTTGTGGACAATAAGACTATTGCCACACGTTACCTAGAAAAGAAAACCAGCAATTATCATCTGATTTGTCAACAGAAAATGTCATGATTGATACTAGCAATCAGCTTACGTGCGCGATGCAGCAGCAAGAAGGGACAATCAAACAACACACGTTTGAGAATTTTATTAAATATCAAGATCACCGCACAGCTACAGAAATAGTCACTCACCAGAGGAAACAGCCTGTGGAGAGAAGACGAGAGCCGTGAATAGAGGAATGGATTAAGGGAAAAATGGGCTGGCCAAATCACCACTTACGTGAGCCTCCAAGGAAGAACCGGCAAGGCCCCAGCGGGGAATAGATGAACCAACAGGGTGAGGGGAATGAGCTGGTGGTGTCTGATCGGGTGGAGGTCGAATGCCGTTGGTGGATGATGGTTTGGCAGGAGAGCGCGCACAGTCCTGGAAACACACCCGCACGATGGCAGCAACCTTAGGAGAGAAAGTACACGGGTTAATAATTTCTTCACCCGTGAGAATCACAGACTTGCTTGTCTTGTTAAGGCAGAATACCCAGACGAACCAGCGTTGAATCACTAAAGGACGTTTCTTTATGAATGGTGGCTGATGAGAGGGTGCAGGTGTGTCCTCGCACTCAGGTGCTTTGATGACCTGAGGAGAGATGAACGGGAAAGAGGGGGCGCGCTCTCGCCGCCCATGACAGAAAAGCAAAAACTGATCTTCTGCGACAAGCAAGAAAACTGAGAGGAACGGCTGTCTATGTAAATGAACATTTAACAAAAAAGAACTCTAAAATAGCTAGACAAGCCAGGGCTCTCAGAAAACAGGGAAAAATACAATTGACATGGACAAAGAACTGTAAGGTGTGGATAAAACTGCTTGGCAGTCCAGAAGAAGCTAAAGTATTAATGATTAAAGATATGGAGGAATTAGACAAATTTAAACCATAGCTTTTATGCACAAATACCAGCACAGTAAGATTAGGCTGCGTGTCCACCAAATGCGTTTTTTTGTTGCCCGATCACCCTGAGCATTTGGAAAAAAGTCTGTGCCCTGTATCCCTGCAACAGTTTGTCACTCTCAGCTCAGCATTTACACTTGCCTATGGTCAGACTTTCTACTGATGTTTTAATAGCAGTCTTTAAATAACAATGGACAGAAAACGTTTTCTAGCAGCTGTGGATGTGAAATATGATGACACGGAAAGCAGGAGTCTGAGTACACACTAGTACTGGCGTTCTATGTCCCGCCCACGCAGCAGTTCTGATTGGCTGCTTAGGTCTGACACTGACGAGCTCAGCTGCAGTCTCTGAAAAGTTGAACTTTTTTGAACTCTGAGCGCCCTGAACGCCGCAACAAAAACGGCCACCCCCAAGAGCGTTTCAGCGCCGAGGGCGCTCAGTGCTGTAAACGCTCGACTACATAGAGAATGAATGGAAAATAGCCACCCAGAGCGGAAAAAAACACGTTTGGTGGACACGCAGTCTTATGAGTGGACATTTTCTGTGTTTTTTTACCTCTTGGTTTTGTTTTTTTTTTCCTTTCTCTTTTTTTCTTTTTGGTGTACGTTGTTGACACAACTTATGATCAGCACTTTAACCAATCATCCTTCAACACTCAACACTCAAGATGGCGACCGGGATGGTCACACTTTTTCAGTGCTGAGACAAAGTCACTGATTTTGCCATTAAAAGTGGCTGGCCTGCAGCGATCGGCGCTCGTGGCGAACACGCACGGGCTGAATTGCCACCTCCGTTGGATTGCCCTTTAATCGCCTTTCTCCAGCGACTTCCTGCGCCTTCCTGAAGCGATTGCTAAGCTAACACTAGTTAGCTTAATGCTACCTGAAGCGATTGCTAAGCTAACGCTAGTTAGCTTAATGCTGGCGCCAGTCTCTAAAAATCTAACCTACAGCGATCGGATATACCTCCGGTGGATTACCCCTTTGATCGCTTTTATCCGGCCACTGTGAGTAAACTGACCAGCGATTCCAGCGCTTCCTTGTGATTCACTGATGTGCCCTACCTGAAGCGATTGCTAAGCTAACGCTAGTTAGCTTAATGCTGGCGCCAGCCATTCCACCTAACACCAGCCTGAATCAAAGCCCAGCTGCGAGGCCCAGCGGAGATACTACCAGGCAGGCGGCTATTTGTTTGACGGGGCTCAGCAGAGATTTCACCCAGGCAGACGGCGGTAGGCGGCGGTGCCCAGCGGAGGACTTACCGTGACTGCAGCGGCGGTGTGCGACGAGACTACCCGAAGCGATTGCTAAGCTAACGCTAGTTAGCTTAATGCTGGCGCCAGTCATTCCACCTTACACCAGCCTGAATCGAAGCCCAGCTGCGAGGCCCAGCGGAGATACTACCAGGCAAGCGGCTATTTGTTGACGGGGCTCAGCAGAGATTTCACCCAGGCAGACAACGGTAGGTGGCGGTGCCTAGCGGAGGACTTACCGTGACCTCAGCGGAGCTCGGTGGCAGCGGCGGTGTGTGACGAGACTCGGTTGGAGGAGCGGGACGGGAGACCAGTTACGGCGACTATGAGCAACGAGACCAGCAACGGAAGGGGCTAGTTGGCTAGCTGAGGCCCAGCTGGATTCGAGGACGATCGGATCAGATTCTGGCGATATAAGCAGAATTTATTTTACTATCCACAGATTTTCTTTTTCCTTCTTTCCAAGAAAGACTGAAGATGGCGGCCACCGGATTAAAAAGTGGGCTGATGGGCACCACTAATAAGCCTTCTCTACTTCTCTACTTCCTCTTCGTTTTGTCTTTGTGTGTCTGGACCTGCAACAAGAAGGATTTTCCGACAAACTCAACCAAAGGTGAAGTTAAAAAGTTTTATCTGTATGGATTTGGGCTTGGACATCTCACCCTACACTCTATGTGGTCTTTAAAAGCCCTGAGCAAAAACTTCCAAATTAAGGCAAACATGGCTGTTAACCAAAAATCACAATATGGCAGAGGATATACAGTTAAAGTTCTGTTAGTTCTGCTACTTCTGGCAGGAGATATTCACCTTAACCCTGGACCTGCCACTATTAAACAGCAGACCACTGGGTTAGCACAAAACCGAGCTGTACAAAAGCAAAAACAACATTTATTTTTCCAAACTGTTAATCATGCACGAGTTCTTTGGGACACCAAGGCTAAACCAAAGGGGATCCTCGGCGGACATTTAAACATACGGAGCATAATCCCCAAAAGAGATGAGATTTCGGTGTTGCTGTTGGACTCAAATCTGGACTACCTTTGTCTCTCAGAAAGCTGGCTACACAGTAACATAGACACTAATATGATCGATATTGTGGGCTACCAGTGTTTTAGAAAAGACAGGCAGGTAGGGAGGGGAGGAGGTGTTTTAATTTACATCAAAGACAAATATAAATGTCAACTGGTTGATTTGAATACTTCACTTGAATGTTTAGCTGTTAATGTATGTCTCTCTCCGGTAATGAATTTCAACATTGCAGTAGTGTACAACCCACCGTCACACAACTCTTCCTTTTATAATGAATTAAGTGATCTGGTTAAACAACTTGAGAAGAACAGAGAAACAATAATTCATGGTGACTTTAATATCAACTGGTCTGATAAAAAAGACAAACAAAAACTGAAAAGCCTCATGACTAAATTTAATTACCAGCAAATCATCAAAGGACCCACCAGGATAACCAAACAATCCAGAACACTTATTGACATGGTATTTACTAATAAACCAGAAAGAATAACCAGAACCTATAATCTTGTAACTGGTCTCTCAGATCATAACATGGTTCTTGCTGTCAGGAAACTTACTAAAAAGCGACTACAGTATTTTGGGGGAGTCGATATTGACAAATCAAATTTTATTATCCCCAAATCAAAAAATGAGGAGTTTGAACATTACTTAGAGAATCAAAATTGGGAGCAGCTCATGTCAACATGTGAAGTAGATGATTGTTGTAATTTTATAACTGCAACAATCACAAAGTCTATAGAAAAATTTTCAAAGCAAATTAAAAGTAGACAACAGAAGATTAGCCTACCATGGTTAAATAATGAAATAAGAAAACTTATGAAGAGGCGAGACTATGCACTGAAAACATCACTAACCTCCAAACTACAAAATGATCACCTTGTGTACAAAAGTTTAAGAAATAAAGTGGTACATGAGCTGCGAAAATCAAAAATATCTTATTACAATAAACTGATAGATCATGCAAAGGGTAACAACAGTTCCCTATGGAGGCATTTAAATAACTTAACTAATAAAAAAAACGATCAGAAGGGGGTAAAGGAACTTAGAATCAATGGCAAGACCGTCAGTGACAAGGCTACTTTGGCAAATGAATTTAATTCACACTTTGTGGGCTCTGTGGAAGACTTAACAAAAATTTTTGTGCTGCCAAATGTGCTCAACAACACAAATTCCATACTTCCAACAGATACTTTTCACATCGATGAGGTAAATGAGAAGTTAATTGCTGGTATTGTTAAAACACTGTCAAACTCAAAAACTAATGATATCTACAATATGAGCACCTCCTTTCTCAAAATGCACAGCAAAATATTAATCAAACCACTGACTCATCTCATTAATCTCTCCATTAGGTCTAGTACATTTCCATCTGGCTGGAAAAAAGCTGTCGTCATACCAGTTCATAAATCAGGCAGTAAAGACGATATATGCAATTACCGCCCAATCTCTATCTTACCAGTCCTATCTAAGGTTCTTGAAAAAGTTGTAGCTACACAGCTGATAGACTACTTACAAGACAATCTACTTCTTCATCCACATCAATTTGGTTTTAGACCAGGATACTCAACAGAAACAGCAAATTGTTGCCTTATTGAAAACGTCAAACAGTCCTTGGACAGGGGTAATGTGGTAGGAGCTGTTTTTCTAGATCTCAAAAAGGCTTTCGATACTGTAAACCACAGTTTGCTTTTATCCAAAATGGTATCTTTTAACTTCTCCCCAAATACATTAGAATGGTTTGCATCTTATCTCCAGAATAGAGAACAGTGTGTAAAAGTTCACCAGGATAAATCCTCATTTTTAAACAACCGCATGGGTATCCCACAAGGGTCCATTCTTGGTCCTTTACTTTTCAGCATTTTTATTAATGACCTGCCGTTACACTGCTCAGCTGCAACATGCCAACTTTATGCAGATGATGCAGTTATTTACACAGCTGCCAAGACTCCAGCACAGGCTGCAGATGTACTGTCTACAAGTATGGTTGATGTCCAAGAGTGGCTCCTCAAGAACCATCTATTGCTGAACCTTCAGAAAACAGTCTCAATGTGCTTTTCAATCAAAAAATGTAACCTGCAACATTTTAAAGTTAATATACATGATCATGACATCAGTTTAGTTACAGAATTCAAATACCTTGGCATTGTACTAGATCCTCAACTCAAATTTAATCTTCATATAAAGAAAATTTCAAAAACAGTAAAAAAAAATCTGAACTGCTTTAAATTAATTAGATATTACATACCTTACGAAGCAGCTGCACTGTATATGCATTCTATGGTTTTTTCTCATATATCATACTGTTTGACAGTCTGGGCTCAAGCAGCCCCTTCCACAATAAGACATATAGGTTCATTATATAATCAAACCCTAAAAATCTTGGACAAAAAGCCCATTAGGTGGCATCACTGTAATGTTTTAAAAAAATACAACCTATTGAGTTTTGAGAGCTTCATTGACCTCTGTCTTCTGAAATTAACGTTCAAATGTTTTCATAAATCAGCACCCGAGCCACTTGCTGGTTTTGTCCAAAGACAGGACAGCAGCAGAGCCACCAGGAGTTCTGTTAACAATAACTGTAAAATATTCCACCGCAGAACCACATTTGGACAAACAGCTTTCTCTATAAAGGGCAGTCACATCTGGAACACAATGCCAAATGAAATTAAAATAATAACGGACTTTAAAACATTCACTAAAAATGTTAAAAACTGGCTGAAAAATAAACAAGAATGTACTCATGTATGAATTAATTGTCTGCAAAGTGAGAGTGAATGAAGGGAAGGAATAAATGTGTTTGTTTATAGTGAGTGACGGAGGGAGGAAGGCCTGAAATAGGCAAATGTGAGTTATGTTATATGTGTTAAATGTGAGTCAGGCTGTTATATTTGTGTATTTATAATATTTATAATATTTATGTTAAATGTGAGTCAGGCTGTTATATTTGTGTATTTATAATATTTTATAATATTTATAATTGTGTATTTATAATTTTTCTGCATTGATGTATGTGGTTATTGTGTATATTTTTTATCTTGATTCTTTTTTCTAAAGCCCATCCAGGGACAAGAGTTGCAAATTAGCTAATAGCTATACACTCTATGTGCAACACATCAGATTGATTGTCTTTGATTAATTGTCTATGTTTATTGCACTGTCCCTGTCAAATAAACTAATCTACTACTACTATTCCTCATTTAATAATGGAAGTGTATTAGGTCAAATTGAAGCTGAAACCTTTGTAAATACTGAACAGCAACCACAAGATATTTTAGGTGATATTGACCCAGATAATAACTACTTTAATCATATGAACAATAAGTGTGCTTATTATGATGAACAACAATTAAATGGAATTATGAACTCAGATCAGACATTGACAATAATACATATTAATAGTTAGGAGTCTGTGCCAACTTTGATAGTATTAAGTTTTTAAATCAATTTAAGACCCCATTTAGGATTATAGCAAAAACTGAAACATGAATTAATGAAGAAAAAGATGTAAATTTTGAATTACATGGATATGAGATGTACACACAAAATAGGAAATGTAAAAATGGTGGTGGGGTAGCACTGTATGTTGATAGAAATTTAAAAAGTAAAAAAGTGGACAGCATGACATCAACAGTGAATGAAATTATGGAATATTTAACAATTGAAATTATGATGGAAAATAGAAAAAAGCATAATAGTAAGTTGTATATATAGAGCACCGGGATCTGATATGGAAAAATTTAGAAATGATATGGAGAAGATGAATACAAAAATAAGATAAAAAGATATCTTTATTTGTGGTGACTTTAATATAGATTTAATGAAAACAAAACAGCATAAACCAAGTGAAGATTTGTTAGATACAGTGTATAGCTTAACTTTATTTCCAAAGATTACAAAACCTACGAGAATAACGACACACTGTGCTACCTTGATAGACAACATTTTTACCAGTGTTATTGAATATAATATGGTGAATGGTATACTAATAAATGACATTAGTGACCACTTGCCTGTATTTGTTTCTTTAGATGTTAATTATGGGGTTAATGAGAGTAAGAATAATAATAAATAATGTAAAAAAGGTTATTTATAAAAGAATATGAACAGAAGATAAAATCAATGCTTTAAAAGATGACTTAATGTTACAGAACTGGGATGTGGTCTATAGAGAGCAAGAAGTGGACTTGGCATATGATAAATTCATTGATATATTTAAATCATTATATGACAAAAACTGTCCAATCAAGGAAATTAATAAAAAATACAAATTCAAAAATTGCCCATGGCTAACCAGGGGGCTACAAAATGCTTGTAAAAAGAAAAATTATCTCTATAAAAATTTCATTAAATTAAGAACTAAAGAATCTGAAAAAAAGATATAAAACATATAAAAATAAATTAACTGAAATAATACGAACTAGCAAAAAATTATACTATAGGAAAATGTTAAATGGAAAATAAAAGGAGCCTGAGACATGAAATAAATTAAGGAAAAATGGAACTAAGAAAACAATATATCCAGAGTATTTTACTGATAACTGTGGTGATAATTATGATAAGAACACGGTAGTGAATAAAACAAATATTTTTTTTGTAAATGTTGGACCAGAGTTGGCAGCAAAAATTACAAACCAAGGAAGAGACACCGTGAGTGAAACGTTGATTGGAAATAACCCTCGGTCAATCTTTCTCTCAGCGGTGGATGAACTAGAGGTAAAATCTGTTGTTGAAAAGTGTAAAAATAAATTATCTACTGAGTGTGATGGTATTGATATGGCACTAGTAAAAAGAACTGTTGATGGTATATTAAAACCATTGACATATATTTGTAATCTATCATTTCAAACTGGCTCACTCCCACAGAAAATGAAAATAGCAAAAGTAATATCATTATTCAAGCAAGGAAATAAACACCACTACACAAACTACGGACCAGCATCACTCCTCCCACAGTTTTCAAAGATTTTGGAAAAGCTTTTCAACAGCAGATTAGAAAACTGATGATCTACTTAATCAGAATCAGTATGGATTTAGAGCAAAGAGTACAACATCATTAGCAATAATAGAAGCAACAGAGGCAATAATAAATGCATTAGATCAAGGAAAGTATGCAATTGGCATATTTATAGATTTTAGAAAAGCATTTGATACAATAAATCATTCAATACTTCTTAATAAACTGCAATTATATGGCATTAGGGGAGTGGCACTGAATTGGGTTGCAAGTTATTTATCTGAGAGACAACAGCTTGTGAAGATGGGAGAATATCTGCCTGGATGTATGGGAATTGCCTGTGGGGTCCCCCAGGGGTCTGTATTGGGCCCCAAATTATTTAACATATATATAAACGATATATTCCGTTTCAAAATTATTAAAATAATATTATTTGCTGATGATACTAATATATTTTATTCTGGAAATAATTATAAGGAACTAACCCATACTCTAAATAATGAATTAAATAAGCTAAAAAAAAATGGATGGATAGTAATAATTATCACTAAAGATAGATAAAACTAAGGTAATGATATTTGGTAATTGTAAAAATAAAGAAGATATACATATTCATATAGCTAATGTAATTATTGAAAATGTTAAGGAGAGCAAATTTTTGGGTGTAATACTAGATGATAAAATTAGTTGGAAACCACACATCAGATACATACAAAACAAAGTGGCAAAAAATACTGCAATTATAAATAAAATTAAGCAAGTCCTAGAATACAAATCGCTTCATATCTTGTATTGCTCATTAGTACTTCTATACTTGACCTATTGTATAGAGATCTGGGGTAACAATTATAAAAGTACACTTAATTCATTGCTAATATTACAAAAAAAGGGCAGTCCATGTTATACACAAAGTCGGGTATCTTGAGCATACTAACTTATTGTTTTTACATTCAAAGTTATTGAAATTACAGGATCCGTTTGATTATTATACAAAGTTCATGTTTAAAGTCAGTAAAAACTTTTTGCCACACAATATACAACATCTTTTTAGTCAGAGAGAAGAGAAATACAATTTATGGGGGAATACAAAATTTAAAATGCACCTAGTAAGATTTACTAGGAAAAGTTTCTGTGTGTCTGTGTGTGGAGTAAAATTGTGGAATGGGTTGGGGGAGAAACACAGGCAATGTCCAAACATCCATATATTTCAATCAACATATAAAGAAATTATTTTTGAACAATATAAGAATAAAGGACAGTAATATTACAATGTGTCTTTAATGAAGAAAGGTTGTTATTGTACAATATATAGCTGCTGAGTTATTGTTGAATATGCATGCTGAGTACTATTATCATCGATATCATTATTACTAGAATATAACAGCAGTATTTTAATATAATGATTGTTGTCTAGGATGGAATTATTTAAAGTATTATATAGGCCAGGTGGTTATTGTTGTTGTTGTTGTTATTGTAACTACTATATGGCTACCTATTGTTATCGTTATTATTATATGGTTACTTATTGCGCCTAGGTATTGGAAGCCATGTGGGGGTATATGGTGATATATATGCTGATTATGATGATAATATTGTCTATAATTATATTAAACACACCAAAAGTATTTACTTATTATTATTACAATTATTATTAGATGTTGGTATTATTGTCAATATAAACTATTGTTATATTATTTCTATTGCATAATATAATTATAAGATGCATTATATATTATGGTATTGTATAATGAATGTAATTATGGGATGGATAATGACTAGAATGATATTATCATTTATCGGGTATGGAGAAGGGGTGGGACTATATAAGCGTTGGCTTCTTCCCACTCCTTTTGAACAAGGACATTTTTTGTTGTTAATTTTTTTGGTTTTGAGTCCTTGTTTTGAATTTTTTTTTTGTCTTGATGTACAAATCAATCAATCAATCAATCAATCAATCATTTTCCTACCAAATTTGTTAATTTTTAGCCTTTGTCAGTGTTAACAGACTCATATTACCTATGCTGCAGCAAGCCACGAGGGGCAATTACAATATTTTAGGCTTCATATTTGTGAGGCTGTCAAGTTTGTTAGGTAATGACATACTAACAGAGAGGCAGCACAGACGTCAGGATGCAAGCATGGATGATGTCACTACGCCGTGGATATAAAGGAGGACTGATGGTGGGTAATAGTGAGAGCCTGTGTTAGTTATAGGTTAGCTTACAGCTATATATATATATTTTTTTTCCGAGGGGAAGTTCAGAAGGCAAGATGGCGCCGTTGTGTGTGGCTGGACGTCTGCCTGTGCTGTGTCTTATGTGTTTAGTTGTCTTCTTGTTGTTTCTAGCTCAGAACGTGTCATCGCTCCTGGTTTATGATTGCCTGACTCTTCTAAATATTCGCAGTTCTGTGGTCAAATTCTGAACCTATGAATTTAATGGTCAGCCTCCTCCACCTCTGTTGGCGTCTATACCACCCTATCTGAGATGTGCACCCAGTGGGCTGTTTCGAAAAAGCCGCCACAAAAGACGCTGCAAAAGACGAGGTCGGAGAGGCAGAGAGTCATGCAGACTGAGGGCTTACCTGGCTTCTTCTTCAACTCACAACCCTCGTCAACTGCTGACTGAGCTCTCCAGGAAGCGTATCGGTTTTGACGTACGACAATCCATGGATTATCGCTACCGATAGCTGTCGCCGACTGTCCCAGGGGCTGGACACCCACTTCCCTGCCGCCGGCCCGTTTGGATTAGCAGAAGGGGCTGCGCACCGAAGAATCTTCACCCGATCAGTCGTGCTTCCCAGCAGGCTGATCAATGTTTGATTCGCATGGCTCTGATTAACACCAGATCCATCGCAAATAAGACTTTTATTCTAAATGACTTTTTTACTTCACATTCCTCGGATTTTCTTCTGATGACAGAAACATGGGTTAAACCAGGTGAGACCGCCGCCTTTTCTGAGCTCCTCCCTCCCGGCTGTTCTTTCTTCAGCTCCCCACGAGCATCTGGTCGGGGTGGGGGTCTGGCTTCTGTTTTTAATGACAGTTTTAAATGTTGCCTTCTCTCCACAAATGCTTATTCCTGTTTTGAGCTGCAACTATTTGTGGTGGATCTCACAAGTCCTGTGTTATTTGCTGTTGTCTATCGTCCTCCAAAATATAATAAGGATTTCATTAATGAGTTTTCTGAATTTTTGGCAGATGTTATGCCAAAATATGATAAACTTTTGATCTGTGGGGACTTTAGTATTCATGTCTGTTGTCCATCTGATCAGCTGGCATCTGATTTTAAAAGACTGTTGGCAACATTTAATTTAAATATTTTAGCGGACAAACCTACACACCGTCTTGGTCACACTCTGGACCTTGTTATCTCTTTAGGGCTCTCAATCTTTCTCAAAGAAATTTCTGAGTCTGTCATCTCAGATCATTTCCCCATTATTTTTGAATTGTTGACCCCTTCATCACCCAGCAAGCCTGTGGCTCCATCATGCTGGCGTCGCATCATCACTTTTTCAACGCCAGAGGAGTTTTCTGCTGCTTTTAGGGATTCAGTTTTTTGCCTTGAATGGACTCGTTTTCCCTTCCCATCCGGATAATATTCTTTCCTCCTTTCATACCACCTGCTCTGGGATTTTGGACTTTTATTGCCCCATTTCGGCTTAAATCGGCTAAACCGAAAACAGATCCCTGGCTAAATGACTCTACCCGTGCCATTAGACAGCGGGTCAGGCAGGCTGAATGGAGATGAAAAAAGGACAAATTACATGTGTCTCTGGGAATTTTTAGGGATTGTCTTGCTGATTACCAGAGGACCGTGCAAAAGGCAAAATTTCAGGATCTCTCTGATATTATTTCCAGCAGCAGTCACTGTCCTAGAGTGCTATTTAACACAGTTAACTCTTTTATAAACCCACGCACTCTGACTGCAACAGATGATTCGTTTACAATATGTGAGACTTTTCTTCACTTTTTTGTTGATAAAGTGGACTCTGTCAGACGAGTTATTAATAACAGTTTTAATGGGAGCTTGTCTATTGTTCCGGGTTACTCTGCTCTGTTTGAACAGTTGGAGCTGGTCTCTTTATCATCACTTGCTAATATAGTGAAGCCTCTGAAGCCGACAAATGTTCACTGGATGTTGTTCCCGCTGAAATACTGAAAAGGGTTTTTAATACTGTAGGGCCTGGTCTTTTGGTTTTTATTAATTCCTGCCTTAGCTCAGGATTTGTCCCACCTGCTTTTAAACATGCTGTGGTTAGGCCCCTTCTTAAAAAACCTCACCTTGACCCTTCAGTTTTATCTAATTGTAGACCCATTTCTCATTTGCCCTTTTTATCTAAAGTTTTAGAAAAAGCTGTTTTTATACAGTTGCAATCTTTTTTAGAAGCCAATTCTATTTTTGAGAAGTTTCACTCTGGGTTTAGATCTCGTCACAGCACTGAGTCTGCCCTGCTTAAGATGCACAATGACATTATGATGTCTGTTGATGCCAAATGCCCAGTGGTCTTAGTGCTGCTAGATCTTACAGCAGCCTTTGACACTGTGGACCATACTATTCTTTTGTCATGCCTGAATCACCATGCTGGCATCCATGGCACAGCACTTAAGTGGTTTGAATCCTACCTATCTAATAGAACTTTTTCTGTAATGATTGGTGACATGTCTTCTTCTAGTGCCTCTCTCTCCTGTGGGGTCCCACAGGGCTCTATCCTTGGCCCTATTCTGTTTTCATTATATATGCTGCCACTTGGGTCAATAATAGCCAGGCACAACATGTCTTTCCACTGTTATGTGGACGATTTGCAGCTTTATTTACCTTTGAACCCAGAACAAACTAACTCTCAAAGTGTTCTATTGGACTGCATCACTGACATTAAGTTGTGGTTAAGCCAAAATTTTCTCCACTTAAATGAAGAAAAAAACAGAATGTATTGCATTTGGGGATACTGTAACGGCTGGCTTTGGTACCCTCTCTTTAAGGCTCAGTTCAGCTGTCAGAAATTTGGGGGTGATTTTTGACAGCCATTTAAAATTTGATAAACAGATTGACAATGTAGTCAAGATGAGCTTTTATAAATTACGTGTGTTATCCAAAGTCAAACCTTTCCTGAGCCGTCATGATCTTGAGACAGCCATCCATGCTTTAATCACGTCTCGACTTGATTACTGCAATGCACTTTATGTTGGCATCTCTCAGTCTTCTCTCAGCCGCCTTCAACTTGTGCAAAATGCAGCGGCCCGTCTTTTGAACAACACACCTAGGCGAGAGCACATTACTCCGATCCTTTTTTTTACTTCACTGGCTTCCTGTCCATTTTAGAATTAATTTTAAACTTTTTCTTTTTGTTTTTAAAGCTCTTAATGGCCTTGCTCCAGTTTATATGTCTGAGATTTTGACCGTCCGTGACAAAGGCAGGGCTTTGAGGTCATCCAGTCAGCTTTTGCTGGATGTGCCCAGGCTAAGGTATAAACATTGGGGTGACCGAGCCTTTTCTGTTGTCGCCCACAGGCTCTGGAATAATCTTCCTGTGGTGGTTTGGGCTGGGTCTGACCAGGCCACACTTGGTTGTCTTCTATATTTATTATTTGGTCTTTATTATTATCTTCCTTGGGGCTTTATTTCCATCTTGGTCTTATTGTTGTTATTATTATTATTATTGTTATTATTATCATCACAGTTACATTTGTACGTTTGGTTTTTCCTGTTAATCATTTGTTTCAGATTGGACTTTTATTTTGACAGTGTTTGTTTACTTCCCATTGAGCACAGCTTGTCCTTCATTATTGGTCAGGGCTGTTGCTCATTAGTGTCATTATGTTTATTCCTACTTATTGGGTATGACTCCCTCATTCCTTTGTTGGGTCCTCATCGTCACCATCATTACCTTCTCATCGTTACTTTGTCATCATTACTTACCTGTCTTTACCTCCGGTCGTGAGTATCATTGTCTCTGCCATGCTACAGTTTTTCTCCCATTAAATTATGCTTCAACTTCACCCCGCGAGTGAGTCTGTTCATCTGCCTGTGAGGGCCATCCATGACACTTCCCCCTGACCTACGTGCTATCTCTGACCTGGCCCTTTTAAAATCAGAACTTAAAACATATTTGTTTAGGATGGCTTTAAATACCCAGTAGTGGTGATATTTGTCTTGCCATTTGTTTTTATTTTATTCTCATTTTAAGGCATTCATTCTTATTTCTTTGTTTATGTTATTTGTTTTTAATGCTGTGTGTGTTTTTAATGCTGTTTAATTTTCTGTAAAGCACTTTGGTCACCTATGGGTTGTTTTAAAGGGCTATATAAATAAAGCACATCACATTACATTATATTGATAAAGCACATATACCTCTATTGGTTTCTTGTAATAAAGTTCTTGTTCAGTTCTACTCCCACCTCCGCAGTCCTATTTCCAGACATAGCAAATGGCGACAAGGAGAAAAGTTGGCCTTCTGAAGGAAAACTCAATGCTTTTCCTGGAGAAAGGCACGTGTCAGCCACCCCGGATGGAGAATTTGCTGGATAGATGAATGAAGTTTTATCAGCGCCAACAGCGACCAGACCAGAGTCGTTTATACAGTACGTAGACGCCCTTCACTGTTTGGCTAGCATATGCAAGTTCGGGCACATGGAGGACATGTGGATACAGTTACACTTGGAGGAGTGTGCAGCGAATCAATTCATACATAAAACTAAATTAATAAAATTAATTAAATGGCCAAAGATAGTATTTTCTGTCATATTAATTATTTAAGTTTTCATGCCTAAACTTCCCACTACCCCAGTGAAAACCCCCCACTCTTTAAAACCTAAATATTGGCAAGTAGGCATTCTCTACTATACCAAATAATTTCAGAAAGACACAAAAAATTAAGGATTTTGCATAATAATAATAATTATAAAAGCCAAGTCTGGCATTACAATGTAAATAAAAACTGTAGGTTACTGTAGTAGATCTGCAGACCTCTCTCCTCTCCCACTGTCATGAAGGGAGGGGAATGTAATCTGACGCTGCATTCATTTACACTCAGAAATGTGACTATCTGTCGACATATGTGTGTCGCTTTTGCAACAAAACTTTTCCTGAATTCAGTAATATTTTGGGGGCTGCATGGAAAGCTCTGGAAGGCCAGATGTGACCCGTGGGGCACCAGTTGAAGTTCACTGATGTTGGGTTTCATTATTTTGGTAGGTAGCAGCGAGAACAGTGTTACATATGAGAATTGTATTCTGGGGCTTGCTGTAGCTCAGCCGGAGTTGGGAGGGTGAGTGACGTCAGGCGAGCTACGGCTGGGATATTATATTCTGCTGTGCAGTTCAATAAAGCCAGTTTAGTGTTCAACAGTAGAAATTTTCCGTCCTCCATTATGCCTACATAACAAACAGAGGCAGGACCTTTTCTAAATACATCAAATTAATAAAAAGTGAATGAAATTAATGTCAGAGAAATGACAGATTTTTGGACACGCTCTCTTTGTCTCTTTCTTTCACTCTTTCTTTCTTCTACATTCAGCAGGCGCTTAACCTTGAGATACTTTCTGCACTTTTATGATGTTTTTATGCATCTTAGCATCAATAATAAGAGCCAGATTCTGATGCCAGTCCTTGAGAATCAAAAACTAATGGCCTATTTCATCATTTTGCAACAATATTTAGCAGTCACGGTGAGCAATGCCTACACCATTAAAGAAGAGCAACACTTGTAATTTGGCATGCCACATTCAGAGTTAAGGGCCTGGCATGCCTTTTTGCTAGGCGAGAGGACATGTTACTCTGCCTCCGTAATTATTACAACAACTTACCAAAAACATTAAAATATTCTGGAAAATTTAGGAAACAAAAAAGTAACACAAATAACTTTAGTGGAAGATGGGAAAATGGTTTAAGGTCAGCTTGTTACCTAAATGGGGAATATGCCTCATCAAAACCACCATAGAAAATTTCATCAAAAGTCAAAAAGGTCAAGAAAAGTCAGTGTTAAGGGTTTATTTTCAAAAGGAGGCCTTTTTTTGTCATATAGCACCACTTTTGTCCATGTTTAGTGCATGAGACAAAATGCTGTTTTTACCAAAGCATTTCTTCCAGCTGATGTAACATTTAGGCATCTGTTTTAATAAGTAATTCACTGTTAAACAATTCAGGTGGAACCCTGTCTGCTGCAAATCATGTTATATTTGTGACCATATCAATTAAAACCTCCCTATCTAGCTCAGAGACATCCGATAGGACTTAATATCTTGACCTCCTGTATCAGTCTCTGACAACCTGCGTTGCCAAAAAGATCAACTTTTTTTTAATTGATGAAGTCACATTTACAGGAATAAATTCAGTATCAAAGAAAAGCATGAAATGGATGGACTTTTCAAAATGTGGCCCACAATTATGCTTAGGAATTGAATCAGTGTAGCTATTGTAATCAATAACCAAACAGTTATTGAATACATCACTATCAGAAGCGAGAGCTTGGGTAAAGTAAAGGATTGTAAAGTAATAGAAGGAGAGTATGTGGCACCACAATACCAGTTACTACTCATGGGTGTCACAACAGCAAAAAGAGAAAAAAAAAAAAAAAGGAGGAGAGACAGAGAAAATAGGATAAGTTGGTGGAAATTAAGCTCACCGGAGGGGGAAGAGCTGATACTCAGACTGACAGAGATACTAGAGGAGTTGGAGAGTGAAGAAAAGCTATGGTGGCAGGAGACATACCCAAAAATGATGAAAGTGGAAAAAGAGACACTGGGAGAATCAAGACCTGGAAAATACCTAGAGAAGGAATCCTGGTGGTGGAATGAGGAAGCACAGTCTGCAGTGAGTTAACAAGAGACAGGCATTCAAGGAATGGAAAAGAACAAGGACAGATAAGGCAAGAGAAACACATAAAAACCTAAACCAGATCAGCAAACAGGAGGTCACCAAAGCTAAAGATGGAGCTTATGGGGATCTGTACAAAGATCTGGAAGAGAATGGCCCAAAGAGGATTCATCATCTGGCAAAGACAAGACATCAGAGATCTAAGGATATTGACAGACTAACATTTGTCAAAGGCGCTGATGGAAAGATCCTGAGTGAGGATAGTGACATCAAGGAGAGATGGAAAGAATATTTTGACATCCTGTTGAATAAGAGGGACACAAGAGAGAAACTGCCCTATATGCCACCAGTACAAGGGCCGATAGAAGACATAACAGGAACAGAAGTGAAAAGCCACTTGGAGAAGATGAAAACAAAAAGAATCAACAGAATATGATGAATTACCAATAGACCTAATAAAGCGGCTGGGTGAAACTGGAGTGAAATGAATGGTGGAATGCCTGAGAGGAACTGTCAGAGATGGTATGCCTCAGCAATGGAGAAACAGCACAATAACACCAATATACAAACAAAAAGGAGACCCCTTGGACTGTGGGAACTACCGTGGGATAAAATTGCTTAGCCACTGTCTTAAGCTGCTCGAGAGGGTCATAGAAGGAAGACTGAGAGAGATTGTCAAGATCAAGGAAAATCAATATGATTCCAGAAGGGAAGATCTACAACAGAGTTGATGTTCTGCCTCAGCATCCTGCAGGACAAGTTCAAAGTATAACAAAGACGTATATATGGTATTTGTGGAGCTCAAGAAAACCTATGATACCATTCCACGTGATCTGATATGGTATTGCTTGAGGAAGATTCAGGTCCCTGGGGGCTACATAAATATAATAAAATATATTTATGAAAGCTGTACCACCCAGATCAGGACAAATTCAGGCAAGAGTGAGGAAATAAAAATTGATGTTGGTTTGCATCAAGGATCGACCCTTAGCCCCCTTCTTTTCATAATAATCACGGATGTGATAACAGAAGATATCAGTGAAGGCACACCATGGGCAATACTATTTGCTGATGACCTATGCAATGACGCCTGGGAAGAACTAGAAAGAAGGCTAGAGACATGGAGAGGGAAATTGGAAGGGGTGAGCCTAAACTCAGCAGGTCTAAAACAGAGTACGTACCACCTACTGGGGGAATGGAGGACATCAAGCTAAAGAGCTACAACAGCCAGGAAGAAGAGATACTACCTAAATACACTCAGTTCAAGTACCTTGGAACAACTCTCCAGCAGGAAGGAGGATGCAGTAAAGAGATTGAACTGAGACTATCCAAGGCTTGGAACAAGTGGTGGGAGCTGGCTGGAATGTGCACTAAAAGGATGCCAACAAAACTCAAAATACTGATCTACAAAACTGCACTGTAAAACCGAATAGTTCACAGGACCCAAAACTTATGTGGCAACCGATTACCTAATAAATTTTAAGTAAATGAAATGATTTTTTTTTTGAGTAAACTGTGCTTAAAAATACATTTTCAGTATTTTGTTTTAATTTTTTTAATTTCAGATTACTCAAAAAAAAAAATCATTTCATTTACTTAAAATTTATTAGGTAATCGGTTTCCAAGTAAGTTTTGATTCCTGTGAACTAATTGGGTTTTACAGTGTCGCATTAGACCGAAACTCTTATATGGAAATGAGACATTTGATTTATTTATTTATTTCAAACCTGTAAATGTAAAATCAGAAAAGTATAAAAGAGAAAAGAAATTTTAAAAGAATCAGATAGGAGACATAATACTTTCTCCAGATATGCAAATGCAACACAAAGTACATGCTCGAAAAGGAGTAGGATGAAGTCAACACTTAATTAATCCTGCCCCTAACCTTATATAATTCTCAAACAAAAAAGAACTGTCAATATATCAAATACAAAAATGCAGAAAAGTACATATACAGTACACCATAGACCCAACACAACTAAAACTTGTATACACCTTGTAATTAACACCTTTAATTTAGTTATACCTTGTGAAAACAATTTCTTTATATTTCTTTTTGAATTGAGTGATGTTTGGACATTGTTTTAATGACTCGCTTAGTTGATTCCAGAGCTTGGCACCACATATTGAAAAAGAAAAACTTCTTTTGGTAGTTCAAAAATTATACAACTTAAAATTGAATGAGCCCCTTGAATTATAATCACCCTCTCTTTCACAAAATAAGTTTTGAATATTTTAGGCAAAACATGATTCCTAATACCGTACATTAATGAAATAGTCTTAAATTCCACAAGATCAAAAAATTTCAGTATTTTTGACTGTAAAAAAAGGACATTGGTGTGTTCACAAAAACTCACCCCATGTATAATCCTTAAAGCTCTTTTTTGCAGTAAATACAATGGTTCTAATGCAGTTTCATAAGTACAGTGGGGCAAAAAAGTATTTAGTCAGCCACCAATTGTGCAAGTTCTCCCACTTAAAAGATGAGAGAGGTCTTCAATTTTCATCATAGGTATACCTCAACTATGAGAGACAAAATGAGAAAAAAAAATCCAGAAAATCACATTGTCTGATTTTTTTTTTAAAGAATTTATATGCAAGTTGTGGTGGAAAATAAGTATTTGGTCACCTACAAACAAGCAAGATTTCTGGCTCTCACAGACCTGTAACTTCTTCTTTAAGAGGCTCCTCTGTCCTCCACTCGTTACCTGTATTAATGGTACCTGTTTGAACTCGTTATCAGTATGAAAAGACACCTGTCCACAACCTAAAACAGTCAGACTCCAAACTCCACTATGGCCAAGACCAAAGAGCTGTCAAAGGACACCAGAAACAAAATTGTAGACCTGCACCAGGCTGGGAAGACTGAATCTGCAATAGGTAAGCAACTTGGTGTGAAGAAATCAGCTGTGGGAGCAATTATTAGAAAATGGAAGACATACAAGACCACTGATAATCTCCCTCGATCTGGGGCTCCACGCAAGATCTCACCCCATGGAGTCAAAATGATCACAAGAACGGTGAGCAAAAATCCCAGAACCACACGGGGGGACCTAGTGAATGACCTGCAGAGAGCTGGGACCAAAGTAACAAAGGCTACCATCAGTAACACACTACGCCGCCAAGGACTCAAATCCTGCAGTGCCAGATGTGTCCCCCTGCTTAAGCCAGTACATGTCCAGGCCCATCTAAAGTTTGCTAGAGAGCATTTGGATGATCCAGAAGAGGACTGGGAGAATGTCATATGGTCACATGAAATCAAAATAGAATTTTTGGGTAAAAACTCAACTTGTCATGTTTGGAGGAGAAAGAATGCTGAGTTGCATCCAAAGAACACCATGCCTACTGTGAAGCATGGGGGTGGAAACATCATGCTTTGGGGCTGTTTTTTCTGCAAAGGGACCAGGACGACTGATCCGTGTAAAGGAAAGAATGAATGGGGCCATGTATCGTGAGATTTTGAGTGAAAACCTTCTTCCATCAGCAAGGGCATTGAAGATGAAACGTGGCTGGGTCTTTCAGCATGACAATGAGATGAGATTCAACTTTATTGTCATTACACATGTATGAATACAAGGTAACGAAACGTGACTTGGCATTTGGGCACGCTCTGCAGAGCGCATTCAAGGCCGGGGCAGCCGCTAGGCGCCAGTCATAAAGAAGAAAAGAAAAAAAGAAAAGAAATGATATGACACAATAGGCGAGAGAAAAAAACATGTTTTATCAAATTGACGCTTAATGGGTAAGCGAAATTTTGATTGCAGGCAAAAAAAAACCCTCAGTGCATATTTAGCAGTAGTGGACAATCACACAGCAGAGGGAGGGAGAGCAGTGTGTGTATATTTGCATGTCATTGTGTAGTGTAAATGTAACAGTTGTTAGTGAGCAGCAGAGCAGCAGAGGGCGCCTCCTGGCAGTGGATAGATGTTATAATCATGTGACTTATAAACAAGTCCAGAGTTCAGAGTCTATCTCTCTTTCTCTCTTGCTTGCAGAAGGCACATGGACATTGTCCTTGAGAGTCCAATCCGCTGACGACAACAACTGATTGTTGATTGTATGGGTAGACATAAGAGCCGGTTCTTCCGCTAATCTCAGTCAGGAGGAATGTTAACACGGGGCAAACAAGGTCAAATCAAATCAGCACAGTGCACTCAGAGAGTAGAATTTTGTCCTCACCCGTGTAATTCTGTGCTTCCATTATATATGCAGGCTTAAACTGTTTTTCCATAGAGAGCACAGGGCTTTCAGATGTATTCCTTCACTGAATCACTGTCATTCAGTTCACCGTTTGCCGCTACTCGTGCCCTCCCCAACTGGTCGAATTTGATGAAGGAGCTGGCTGGGTCCGCTTGATCCGCTCTCTCACCTTCCTTCAATTTCTGATGCATCAGGGAACTCCACAGCCAAAAATAGAAGTCCTGAGATCATAGCCAACAATATTGCCATAGACGCATGGATTCCAATGTCCATGAGTCTCCCGTAGGTTCCAATTCTTGGGCTCCCCCTTGGCCCAATTCTTGTTGAAAATAGTGACAATAGCACATTTAAGCCGCTTCCAAATCCATAATTTCCGTTTAGATTAAGATTCAGCAGAAGAAGAGCGACTAAACACAGACAAAAACGCAACATTGCAAAAGCTGGGAATAGATCAGGAAGGCAGGGGAGGAGGGAAGAAAAATGCGACTGCTCTCTCTCAAGGCAAGAAGGAAAAATGACAATGATCCCAAACACACCGCCCGGGCAACAAAGGAGTGGCTTCGTAAGAAGCATTTCAAGGTCTTGGAGTGGCCTAGCCAGTCTCCAGATCTCAACCCCATAGAAAATCTTTGGAGGGAGTTGAAAGTCCGTGTTGCCCAGCGACAGCCCCAAAACATCACTGCTCTAGAGGAGATCTGCATGGAGGAATGGGCCAAAATACCAGCAACAGTGTGTGAAAACCTTGTGAAGACTTAGAGAAAACGTTTGACCTCTGTCATTGCCAACAAAGGGTATATAACAAAGTATTGAGATGAACTTTTGTTATTGACCAAATACTTATTTTCCACCATAATTTGCAAATAAATTCTTTAAAAATCAGACAATGTGATTTTCTCGATTTTTTTTTTTTTCTCATTTTGTCTCTCATAGTTGAGGTATACCTATGATGAAAATTGGAGACCTCTCTCATCTTTTAAGTGGGAGAACTTGCACAATTGGTGGCTGACGAAATACTTTTTTACCCCACTGTATTTCCCCAGACCTCCACACAGTAACTTAACCCTGTGAGTGTGTATGGTGCACTTCTGCGCCTGTCAGCTTATCAGTCCAAACAAAGCCTGTACAGCTGAATAGAGTGTGAAATGTACAAACTTTTTAACACCACTTGGTGGCTGAGAGGTGTGGCTTTTCACTTACCGTGAGAACTGGAAATGGTCCAATGCAATAAGTAGGTCAAATCAGCATTTGAAGCCCGCCCCCTTTCATTCTGCTGTTTGACACGGAGGAAACAGGATGGCGAGGAAGACGTTCTCAACTGAAGAGGTTTTAGCGCTGGTATTCACCGCTCCTGGGTCAGAGGAAGAGCTTACCCCTAGTTCATCATCTGAGTTAGAGTCCAGCTCTGATTATGCACCTTCGGACAATGGTGCAAGCAGTTCTTTTGAAAGTAGAGACGGACATCTTGCGTGCGACGCTGCAGCTGCGTTTTCTGTGTTCAGCCGTCCCCAAAATGGCACAGGAGCCTCATCTGCAGATTGTTCTGCATTTCCAAACCGTGGTCACGGAGCGAAAAGGTCTAGAGCAACCAGTGGGCGATGTTTGGCTGGAAAAGAGTGCACTGCTGGTGCGTATCGACGTGCGCGACATGTGTGCGGTGGCAGGACAATAGGTAGTGGCAATGCAGCGGGAGGTTTGGACATTGACGGCAGGGAGCTTCTTAGAGATGAAGAAGTTTATCAGCCGTGGCTGAAAGCATTTGAACAGCCAGTTTGATATCGTGGAGAAAAGGACCTGTCATCTGCGCCCGCCATTGATTTTGTGTCACTTTTTTGGACTCCGGAATTCTGGATGCTTGTGACCGACGAAACAAACAGGTACATATTTGTTGCATAAACTGTTTCATTTGCTTCATTTTAGTTTAGAGTGAAACAAATGTGCCATGAGATTTGTGGTTTTTTTTTTAATGATTTTTAGTAATTTTGTCAATGATGGGACAAAAGGACCATGTGGTGACAGTGTGTGAAACAAAAATTGTCCATCCATCCATCTTCTACCGCTTTTCCGGAGCAGTAATTAGGTCCAATTATGCACAATGCATGGATGCAAGTTCACCTGGCAGACACTTGGGTACCTCTGCAACATTTTTGTAATTGGGACTTTGCACCTAACTATTACTGTTCTGGAGCTGTAGTGTTGTAAAATTTGGATTGTCGCAATATGCACATTAGGTCCAATTATGCACAATGCATGGATACAAGTTCACTTGGCAGACACTTGGGTTCTCTGCAACATTTTTGTAATTGGGACTTTGCCTCTAACTATTACAGTTCTGAAGCTATTGTCATTTGAAAATTTGAGGTCAAACTCTGCGTTTTCCTGTCAAAAATTCTACATGCTCAAAGGATTAAATACGGTAACACCAAGGAACAATATAAAATGAAAAGTGATTTCTGATTAATTACATGTTTTGTCGTGACACGGCTGTCATTTATAAAATATGATATGCTATTGTGTGGTGAGGGTGGTGACTCCACCTTTGCGGTTCCGCCACCACCCTGGGTATGAAAGGCCAATCCAGAAGAGGCACAGTCTCTTTTGACCTTCGTCTCTGCCTGTACGGAGTGCCTTGTGTCTGTGAGTCTACACAATAAAGTTGAGTACTATTGCTCCTCCGGCCTCGTCATTGAATTACAGATTATGGACATAACATTTGGCGACGAGGATAAAAGCATGGATAAAGGTATTTTGGCCATTTGGCCATTTCTGGAGCTTCCTGGTTTGCCGCTGGTGCCGTGGAAGAGGTGGTTTGCCACATTTGAAAATTATCTGGTGGCATTGAACCTCAGTGAGTTGGAGAAATTGCGTGCGTGAGCAACACTAGTCCACAATCTTGGCATGGAGGGACAGCGCATTCTTAGCACATTGGGAGTGAGTGACAGTTTTGAGGATGTGGTTGGGCTAATGGCACGCTACTTTCGCACCCTGGAAAACGTCATAGTCCAGAGGATCCGGTTCCGACAGCACCACCAGCAGGCTGGAGAGTCGGTACAGCGGTATGTTGCTGACCTGTGCCAACTGGCTGGGGGTTACCAGTTTGGGACCTTAGAGGAAGAAATGGTCTGGGATCAGTTGGCGGAGCACACGTTGTGTGCGGCTGCGCAGTCAAGACTCCTTGCGCATTCCGGTGAGTTGACATTGGCCAAAGCGGTGGAGATCGCCCAGCAGTTTGAAGCAGCGGATAAACTGTCACATGACCTTGGTGAGAGAACAGCGTTGGGGCAACAACACAATCAGCGGCGCAGGCTGTAGACCCGGATAGCGATGACAGCGTGGAAGACAAAGAAGAATACGCTACCGCTATAAAGATTAGGTCTGCCCCGGGGTCGCCAAGATGTTTTGGCTGCGGGTCTACCAAGCACTGGTACAAGGCGAGAGAATGTCCAGCAAAAGGCAAACTTTGTGGCAAATGTGGGCTCCTAAATCATTTCGCCAGGGCCTGTAAAAGGTTTGAGCAAGGGAAGCGACGACTTGAAGTGGATTCCCCCACCACGACTCCTGCAGTTATTCACACCATATCACCAAGCACAGAGGGACGTACATATTTGACAGTTATGCTGGACTGTGAGGACGTGCCGTTGTTGGCGGACACGGGCTCAATAAGGTCTACTGTGAAGAGTTACTTCCCCTACCATCGCGTGAGAGGCCTGTTGATGCCATTTTGTAGGTATGGCGGTAATAGGCTGGCTGTCCATTGTGGGTTTGCTGGAGCTGATGGCGAGGTACAAGACAGCGATGGTGTCCAATATACAGTTCGTGGTGACCGATTGTGGGTCGAATGTTATGGGCTGCGATCTGTTTTATGGACTGGACTTCTCAATCACCAGCAGCAACGGAGAGGAATGGTCGAGTTGTGGTTTGTGGGACCGGCCGGTTCCACGAGTGGTCGACGAATGAGGTTTGGGACGACGCTTGGCCTAGTATTTTGGGAGATGGACAGGACAATTTATTCCACCCAGGGCCATCAGGGCAGGGTTCCGGTGCCAGGGCCCACGTTACCCTAGGTGAGGGAACTGGCCGACATGGTGGAATGCCCATATTGGTGGGTGAGGCTGTGAAGATGACCTCCCTCTGCTTCCGGGGTTCGGCCTTGAGATACCGAGAAGCATGGGGCTGTGACGGCTATGCCAACGTTTAAAATGAAAGAGAGCGGGGAAGGACTGGCTGGCACAGGTAACAGACGTGCCACACAGGAACACTGCAGGCCGAGTCGGGCTTCACGAAGGGTCGCCGGAGCGGCGCTGCCCAGGGAGGAGGATGGATACGTCCAATGGATACGTCGTGGACATGGGACGCTGAGGCGAGTTCCTTTGGGAGTCGGTGACGAGGTTCAACCAAGAGAGGAGGCTCAGCTGAGAGGTGCCCTCAGAAAGAGGAAGCGACTTTCAGCCGCCCCTGGTCATCAGACCAGGTATAAAAGAGGCACGGTCTCTTTTGATCTTCGCCTCTGCCTGTACATCACGCCTTGTGGCTGTGAGTCTACACAATGAAGTTGAGTTCTATTGCACCTCCGGCCTCGTCATTGGATTACAGATTATGGACATAACAATGGCCAGTCACAGGACACCTTACCAATAAGATGAGCACCTGTGAAATGTGAATGCTAAGATACTGCCTTGGTATCAGCCTAGAAGAACATAGAAGAAACAGACATCTTGAAAGAGGCGAACATCATACCCATAAAAGACTGGATGAGGAAAAGAAGGTTGGAATGGTATGAGCACATGTGATGCTGAGAAGCAGAGGAGGACATCAGCAAAGTGAGATGGAAGTGTAATTGACATAGAAAACGAGGGCAACTGAAACAACGTTGGAGAGATACCATCAAGATGGATCTCGAATGGCTGTGTCTCAACAAAAATGATACGCAGAGCAGGATGAAAAGGCGTGGTCTGGTTGACGATGGAATCAGGCAGAAACCTGCTACCTGAAAGGACAGAAGCGGAGAAAGGTGAGCACGGTGAGCAACTGAGTCAATGTAGCTGCCCTTTACTTCGTGACCAAAACCTATTTTAAAAACCAAAGTTTTCAAAAGTTTAATACAGTACCTGCAGCAATATGTTGATGAGACACAAATAAAGTTTATTAATGCAATTCTACAATAGCTTAAGTAGGCAAAATTATGAAATAAAACAACCTGCGGTGTGAGTCATTTCCATATGATTCTTCCAAACTTTACTCAGCTTTTAGCAAATTTCAAAAATACACTTGCTGTCCACCACAATAACAAACCTACTTAGATAATCCAAACAACCATGGCAAAAGTTACTAGTCTAGAACAGAAAAGGTCATCTTGGGTTTACGGATGAAAGGTCCATAGACTATGTGGGAAAACCCAATTTTTTATTTTTAATTAGTGATGTGCAAACAGTATCGCAGAGTAATATTAACACCTACAGATGAAAGATTGCAATTATAAATTAGATAGTGGTTCGAGATCCCATGCTTTTGTAAACCCTTAAGTGCAGTAACTAATTTCCAACCCTTCCACAATGCCTATTCACATCAAATAATGATTAACATCATATTTACATGACTGGATCCCAACCACTGGAATGCCAGCCAAACAGAAGGACTAAATCACGTGTCAAACTCAAGGCCCACAGGCCAAATCCGACCCCTGTGCCATTTTATGTGGCCCACAGAAGCTATGGCTTTCTTAAAAATATGATTCTGCACTGCATTAGAGTACAGTGACAATAAACTTCATGTCACAGAATGCATTGTGAATTTGTCATCAGTTCAATGACAGCGTCCATCCATGGTGAGCAGTGTTTCGACTTCAGTCATTGCCATTACCAATATATTTTTTTTTGTTTTTCTTTTTTTTTGTTCAGGTGAGTGATGGAGTTGAGAAAATGTGCAAGAAAAGAAAACTGACGCAGAAGCAAGTGAATTTAAAGACAAATGGGAAGGTGAATACACATTTGTGATGAAGAGACAAACCACTATCATCTTTGGAAGGAAGCAGTGCCCAAGAAAGCAATTTACATTGCCAGTTTGAACTCAAACACAGAGCCAGGTATGTTTATTTTAACCACCAAGAAAACCAGCAAAAGACTCAACTATTAAAAGGCAGACGGCAGCCTTAGCAAATATGTTTGCAAAAGTTCCAGCAAAAAAATGATGCTGCTGTTGAAGCAAAGATATGCTAAAGGTGTGATCAGAAACAGATTTTTGATAAGGACAGCCAGTCAAGAACCACTATTGCAGACCCAGATTGGGGATTAAAGGCAAATCTGACACAGATTAAAAACAAAAAAAATCATTGTATATATTTTCAACTTTTTGAATCATGAAATATATATGTATACACACACACACACACACACACACACACACACACACACACACACACACACACACACACACACACACACATATATATATATACGTATGTATACATACTGCAATTCAAAATGTGAATTTTTCGTGTTTCAGCCAGAGGAAAGGCCCTGATCTGCCTTTGGAGAGCAACCATAACCAGTCCACGATGAAAATGAGTTTGACACCCCTGCATTAAAATAATTGAATCTGTTACACTGTATGGAATATTCAAGTTCAAATGTTTTGTTTTTTGAAAAAAGAAAAGGAATTGTCCTTTCGTGTCACCAAAACTGCACAAGCTTATGAAGCATGTACTAAATCTGCCTGTAGTAAATTTACCTTGTTGTGTCAAAATCTGACATTCCCTCCTCCACATAACCACCTCATTAATTTTTGTCAAAGTGGCTGAAAGCTACCACTTGTAATTTTGGAGCTTTACGACATTCTTCATCAATGAGCCTCTCCACCTGAGTTCTGGTGCTGTGGTTATCTTACAGGTTCTTCTTCAAAGTCAGTAGAACTGTGTCTCTCTTAGCAGCTGAAGACACTTTTCATTTTAGTACAAAATAACAAATTTCTCTTTGCAGTCTCACTCTGTTAGAAGGGATTTTCTTTTGTGGTAATATAAATGAATGCTTAAAAAACATATTTCATTTAGAAATTTAACATGTTAGTGTTATGCCTGGAAAATGTGGAAAGAACTGACAAGAGAGCGTCTTGCTGAAAACACAAACTTTATTACATAAACTCTTAATGGTGGTACAGAGTATTGTCGGTTGGGAGGCCGAGCGCCACAAAAGTGAGCAGAAAGAGACTGTAAAAATATAGCAATAAAATATCTTATAAAATTACAAAGAATTTGTGACTATTGGGGATTAATGTGGCTCATGCTTAAAAACAATTTTCCATCTATCCATCCAGCCATCTTCTATCGCTTTTCTGGAGGTCCGGGTCGTGGAAGCAGCAGTTCAAGCAGAGAAGCCCAGACTTCCCTCTCCCCAGCCATTTGCTCCAGCTCTTCAGAGAGGATACCAAGGCGATCCCAGACCAGCTGGATGACATAGTCTCTCCAGCGAGTCCTGGGTCTGCCCCGGGGTCTCCTCCTAGAGGGACGTGCCCAAAACACCTCAAGTGGGAGACGTCCAGAAGGCATCCTGATCGGATGCCCATACCACCTCAACTGGCTCCTTTCAATGTGGAGGAGCAGCGGTTCTACTCTGAGCCTCTCCCGGATGACTGAGCTCCTCACCCTATATTCAATTCAATTCAATTCAATTCAACTTTATTTATATAGCGCCATTTCACAACAACAGTCATCTCATAGCACTATCAACTGTAGGGGGGAACCCCCACAGTTGCAGAAAGACCCCAGCAATCGGGCGATCCCCTGTGAGCAAGCACTTGGCGACGGTGGAGAGGAAAAACTCCCTTTTAACAGGAAGAAACCTCCAGCAGAACCAGGCTCAGGGAGGGGCAGTCATCTGCTGCGACTGGCTGGGGGGTGAGGGGATAGAGAAGAAGAAAAGAACAGACATGTAGAGAGCAAACAGCACGATGGGGACTCAATCTATGGGAGAGAACAAACAGATGTTAATGACCAGCAAAAAAAAATATTTCATAGAGAGTGAGGAAAGGAGTGAGGCCCAGTGCATTACTGGAGGTCCCCCGGCTGACTAAACCTATTAGCAGCATAACTAAGGGAGGGTTCAGAAACACATGATCCCTCCCTAATTGTAGGCTATATCAAAAAGGTAGGTTTTAGCCCTATTCTTAAAAACAGATCGAGTCTGACTCCCGAATCCAGATTGGCAGCTGATTCCACAGGAGAGGGTACTCACAGGAGAGGGTACTCTCCTGCTGGACTCACCCTATATCTGAGGGTGAGTCCAGCAATCCTACGAAGAAAGCTCCTTTCAGCCGCTTGTAGCCGCGATCTCGTTCTTTCGGTCATTACCCAAAGCTCATGACCATAGGTGAGGGTAGGAACGTAGATTGACTGGTAAATTGACAGCCTTGCCTTAGAGCTTAGCTCCCTCTTCACCACAGCAGACCGGTACAACGTCTGCATCATAGCAGATGCTGCTCCGATCCATCTGTCAATCTCTCGCTCCATACTCCCCCACTCGTGAATAAGACCCCAAGATACTTAAACTCCTCCATTTGGGGCAGGAGCCTGTCCCCAACCCGGAGAGGACAATCCACCTCTTTCCGGCTGAGGACCATGGACTCGGAGTTGGAGGTACTGATTCTCATCCTAGCCACTTCACACTCAATGGCAAACCATCCCAGTAAGACCTGTAAGTCACTGCTGGATGAAACCAGCAGGACAACATCATCTGCAAACAACAGAGATGAGATCCTGTGGTCACCAAGCATGACACCCTCCATTCCCTGGCTGCGCCAAGAAATCTTCTCCATAAAAATTATGAACAGGATCGGTGACAAAGGGCAGCCCTGGCGGAGTCCAACTCTCACTGGGAATGAGTCGCATTCTTGCTAATAGCTGCTTTGGCAACCTTGTTCTCTCTTCAAGAAGCATTTTTGGAACTAAGGCATCCTCCAGGATTGCATGCTGAGACTGATTTCTGGGTCACAGGCAGGAGATGGGAGGAACTAGGCAAATACAGAAATAAGAAGAGCATACTTCCTTTGTTCACAGACTCCTGCTGGACAAGACATATTTCTTAAAGGCTCTTCAGGGTTTTACCCATACACACTAATTTGACTTGCTTCTTCAAAAGGCTTTGTCTTGTGTTTTAAAAAGCATCTACAAAATAATAAAACACCATCTTGCAACTAGCAGAACTTATGGAATTTGCTATACCTCTTGGTGCCAGAAAACCTTTGGCCATATCTAGTTCGTGGTCCAACACTGTTAAGGCTGCATTTACTTGATGATGGCAAGCAGAAAACCTAAAGTTCCATTCACTGCAATAAGAGCATAACAGATGAGACCTGCAGTTGAAGTTACGGCTGCTTTCTACCATCAACATGTGAATACACCATAACTGCTTCACCACCTTAGTTGATTTTTATTTGATCCAGAGGTAATTTAGCAATAAGGAATTAAGTGATGTAAAGTGTATTAACATGATATATCAGTTTGAGACAAACTGAAGTTCTGAGCCAGTTCTGGCAGCCAACTCAAGCTGTGCCATGCCAATATGCACCTCTCTCTTCATGCATCACATCCAGCACACACCCTTTTTGATAGCAGTGGTCTGTTTCATTAACAGAACTCACCTCATCTCCCCACTGAGTTGGTGCCATGCTGCCCTGCATTGCTGCCTGCTGTCCAAATGCCACCATTCCAGCATACACTTTCTTTTCCTATGAGGCCTTTTTGTTTGCATAACTCCCCACCTACTGCATGTATCCCAATTGCTGTGAGGGATGAACCAAATTCTAAATGTATTTGTCTCAATAAATAATTTCATATGTGATTTGTCTGACAGAACCAACTGGCTGTATATTAATAAATTAAATAAAATTGTTGTGCTATGACCCCTCATGGATCGTCATCTTATCGTGGTGGGGGGTTTGCATGCCCTAGTGATCCCAGGAGCTATGTTGTCCTGGGGAATTTGCCTCAGGTAGGGTCACCCAAGACAAACTGGTCCTGGGTGAAGGGCCAGACTAAGAACAATCCAAAAGACTCTCATGATAAATACCGGAACAAGGATTCAATGTACCCTGCCTGGTATGGGGTTACCGGGGCCCCACCCTGGAGCCAGGCCTGGGGGAGGGGCTCGATGGCTAGCGTCTGGTGGCCGGGTTTCCACTCATGGGACCTGGCCGGGCCCAGCCCGAAGGAGTTACATGGGTCCGCCCTCCAGTCGACTCACCACCTGCAGGAGGGATCATGGGGGTCTGGTGCTATGTGGATCAGGTAGCGGTGAAAGGTGGAGACCTTGGCGGTCTGATCCCAAGCTTCCTAAACTGGCTTTTGGGACGTGGAATGTCATCTCTCTGGTGGGGAAGGAGCCTGAGCTGGTGCATGGGGTTGAGAGATACTGGCTAGATATAGTTGGCCTCACCTCAACACACAGCTCCGGTTCCGGAACCAGTCTCCTCAAGAGGGGCTGAAGCTTGGCCCGGGCAAGAGGTGACAAGCAGGGTTGGGTATTCTTGTATCCCCCCACTTTGCTGCCTCTATATTGGAGTTTTCCCCGGTGGACGAAAGGGTAGTTTCCTGCACCGCCGGGTTGGGAAACAGGTCCTGACCATCATTTGCACCTATGCCCCAAATGATGGTTCAGAGTACCCACCCTTTTTGGAGTCTCTGACTGGGGTGCTGGAGGGTGCTCCTCTTGGAGACTCCATTGTCCTACTGGGGGACTTCAGTGCGCATGTGGGCAATGGCAATGAAACCTGGAGGGGGGTGATTTGGAGGAACAGCCTGCCCGATCCGAACCTGAGTGGTGTTCAGTTATTGGACTTCTGTGCTAACCACAGTTTGTCCATAACAAACACCATGTTCAAGCATAAGGGTGTCCATATGTGCACCTGGCACCAGGACACCCCAGGTCGCAGGTCGATGATCGATTTTGTTATCGTGTCATCAGACCTGCGACCATATGTCTTGGACACTCTGGCGAAGAGAGGTGCAGAGCTGTCAACTGATCACCACCTGGTAGTGAGTTGGATCCGATGGCAGGGGAGGATGCCATTCAGACCTGGTAGACCCAAACGTATAGTGAGGGTTTGCTGGGAACGTCTGGCTGAGGCCCCTGTCCGAGAGGTCTTCAACTCCCACCTCCAGAAGAACTTCAATCACATTCCGAGGGAGTCTGGAGACATGAAGTCTGAATGGGCCATGTTCTCCACCTCCACTGTTGAAGCAGCTGCCCAGAGCTTTGGCTGCAAGGTCATTGGGGCATCTCGTGGTGGCAACCCCCAAACCAAGTGGTGGACACCAGTGGTGAGGGGGGCCATTAAGCTGAAGAAGGAGTCCTATCAGACTTTGTTGGCCTGTGGGACTCATGAAGCAGCTGAGGTGTACCGGCAGGCCAAGCGGAGTGCAGCTCGGGTGGCTGGTGAAGCAAAAACTCGGGTATGGGAGGAGTTTGGTGAGGCCATGGAACAAGACTTTTGGTCGGCCTCGAAGAGATTCTGGCAAACTGTCCAGCGGCTCAGGAGGGGGAAGCAGCTCCCTGTCCACACTGTGTATGGTGCGGATGGGATGCTGCTGACTTCAACTGGCGATATCGTCAGGCGGTGGAAGGAATACTTTGAGGAGCTCCTCAATCCCACTGATACGCCTTCCACAGAAGAAGCAGGGCTTGTGGATGAGGGGGACGACTCGCCTATCACAGGGGCTGAGGTCACCAAGGTGGTTAAAAATCTCTTTGGCGGCCGGGTCCCGGGGGTGGATGAGATTCACCCTGAGTACCTCAAGGCCCTGGATGTTGTCGGACTGTCATGGTTGACACTCCTCTGCAACATTGCATGGAGGTCGGGGGCAGTGCCTTTGGCATGGCAAACTGGGTAGTTTGCCATGCCAAAGGCACTGCCCCCGACCTCCACGGTCGGGAGGGTGTGCTCCAACTTTAGAGTTGTTTGCTAACAGTAACCCTTGATGTGTGATGCATGTACCTTCATTCATGTGGTGACCACAATGACTGACTTTACTGAAACAATTAGAGACATCAGAAAAAAAATACAAGCCTCTCAACTGCAGTTTAGGCTTGTGGGCAGGACTAGCAGGAATTTGGATCGATCTGGTGGTTACAGCACCACATATACCAGGGGTGTCCAATCATGTGCCATGGAGGGCCAAAACCCTGCAGGTTTTCTTTTCTACCCAGTCTCTTCAGCAGGTGTTTTCCGTGATCAGCAATCAGTGGGAAGAAGTTCAGTTCTGTTGAAGACACTGGTTGGAGGTAAAGCCTGCAGGGTCTTGGCCCTCCATGGTAAATGGTAAATCGCATTCACTTATGTAATCCTTTTTTCCTCATCTCTGGATGACCAAAGCGCTTTACAGATCCTGTTATCCACCCATTCACACACACATTCACACACTGATGGTGGCAGAGCCGCCATGCACCGGTGCTGGCCTGACCCATCAGGAGCATCTGGTGGGGACATGGCACATGACTAGACACCCCTGACATACACAACTCACAAAAAGTTAGGCATATTCGGCTTTCGGGTGAAACTTAAGGATGCACCTAAAATGCACTATAACTTTTACAGGTTAACTTAATTTGACCTTCTCTAACCTTTTGAATGCACATGTCCAACTGTTCAATGTTTCAGTACTTTTTGTATAACTTGCTGTCCTCTAACAAGGTGCTAAATGGCAAAATTCACGAGAGGTGTTTGAGCCATGATTCGACAAATAAATTTTCTGGTTCAATTAGAATTGATATTTAAACAGTTCTCTTCATCATGCTGTTCACATTTTGACATCATGAGACCAAGACAACACCTAACAACTGATCAACTGTACCTCGCCATTGCAAGGCTTCAAACAGGGTGTTCTCAGAAGGGAGTGACCACTGAGCTTAGAGTGTCACAGAGTGTCATCAGCAGGTTGCAACAGAGATGCAGAAAGACTGGAAGAGTCACAGAAAGGCATACAAGTGGATGTCCTTTGGCCACATCCCAGGCTGATGGCCACTTCATTGTGAACAGTGTCCTGTGAAACCGGATGATGAATGCCACTCAACTCCAGGCACATTTAAGGGAGGTGAGAGGCACCCAAGTGTCACGTCAGACCATTCAAAAGCATTTACATCAGTGTGGTCTGCATGCTAGATGACCTGCAAGGGTACCTGACCACACCACCAGGCACAGGCATCATCATCTTGCATGGGCCAGGGAGAATTTAAACTGGACAAGGGACGAGTGGGCCTCAGTGCTGTTTTCTGATGTAAGTCGATTTACGGTGAGCAGAAATGATGGCCACCAACAATGTTGGAGACATCAAGAAGAGCGCTATGCATCAGCCACTTTTGTCATCATGTTACAGTCTGGGCAGGTTTGTCTAGTCTATACAGAACTGCTCTACTCCTTGTTAATGGTATAGTCTACCTGAATACCTACCTACATACTACCTGAATAACATCATTAATCCAGTCATTGTGCCCCTGCATGAACAACACAGGCCTAAATTCATCTTCATTTACGACAATGCTCCAGCTCATTGAGGTTGCATCATTAGGCTGAGGAACCTCAAATGGAGTGGCCTGCACTTTTTCCAGACCTGAATCCCATAGAAAACCTATGGGATCAGCTGAGTCACCCTGTAGAGGCTCGTAACCATGCATTCCACAACCTCAATGACCTGAGGGGAATGCCATGCCTCAGCAGACAATAAGTCGACTTGTGAGCAGCATGAGAGGTTGTTGTCAAACTGTAATTTATGATCAAGAGTACATGACAAAGTATTGAGACATTGACATTTTTTGTTGTGGTATACCCACCACTGTTGTTGGCTTTTGTTTCAAAAAATTGTTTGAGATGAGGAATTCACCATTACATGCTTCTACTTAAATGCCTTACTTTCATGATATACTGTAATATCACTGCAGCATGAAGTTTTTACATGTTCCATAAATTTCACCCAAAAGCCAAATATCCCAAACTTTTTGTGAGTAGTGTATATTACTGTTAGATCGTATATTACATATATATTATTATGGCGGTGCCCTGGGCTAGAGAGGGGTGATGCCCCACCTCTGGGAGGTGGCATCACCTGGGGTATATAAGCCAGCTGCGTGACACATCTTGTCTCTTCGCTGTGGCTCCTGTGCTCGCGTTAGAGTCTCCTGTGTTCCTGTTTGTGTTCTTAATAAAACTCTAAAACATCACCTCGACTCCTTCTTAATTAGAGACACAACATTTGGCGACGAGGGTATACAGAGATGGAGAGGGCTGCTACCGCATTTCGTCCATTTTTGGAGGCGCCGGGTGAGCCGTTGGTCCCTTGGGCCAGATGGTATGCGGCCTTCGAAAACTATCTTATGGCACTGGACCTTGGTGACCTAGACAAATTTCATGCAAAGGCTATTCTGGTCCACAACCTCGGTATGGAAGGCCAGAGGATCCTGAGCATGCTTGGAGGAGGTGACTCATTTGGCAATGTCGTAAGGCTCATGTGTCATCGGAGTTTTGGAGGAGGAGATGGTCCGCGACCAGCTAGTGGAACACGTGGCCTGTTTCTTTGCGAGGGTCCGCCTGCTAACCCACGCTGGAGAGCTAACACTGCTAGTAGCCATGGAGCTAGCGCAACGACACGAGGCAGCAGAAAGGCTAACACAGAATCTCAGTGATACGGAGGCCCTGCCCAGGAACGATAAGCAGTGGACGGCACGGGCCTTGGATTTGGACGATGGCAGTGAAGATGAATACGTGGCCATTGTGAAGATTAGGTCCACCCCGGGGACGCCGAGATGCTATGGCTGCGGATCCAGTAAGAACTGCTACAGAGTGAGGGAATGTGCAGCGAGGGGCAAGCATTGTGGACGGTGTGGTTTGTTCCATCACTTCGCCAGGGTTTGCAGAAATTTCAAGAAGGAGGAACGGAGACCTGGAAAGGGAATTTCAGCTAAGAAAACACCTACAGTGGTCCACACTGTCTCGCCCAACATTGATGGTCGTATTATGTGCAAAATATTGTTGGACGGGACGCCAATCCCAATGATGGTGGACACAGGGTCGACGGCCTCCATCCTGAATTTGGCAACGGTAAAGAAGTTCTTCCCCCATTACACCGTGAGCGAAACGAACATTGCCTGTTACAGGTCTGGTGACAACCCTTTGGACATTGTGGGCTCGGTGTGGCTGTCAGTGAAGTACAGGAAAGACTATGTGCGTAGTCGAGTTCATGGTGGTCCGTAGTGGTAACAACTTAATGGGCTGTGATTTGTTTTATGGGCTCGGGTTCTCCATCGCCTGCGGAGAAGTGGAGGAGTGGTCAGGTGGTGGATTGTGGGACCGGCCATTTTATTTGGGAAGTGGCGAAGAAGTGTGGAACTTAGGGTGGCCCATTCTGAGTGAAGAGGGACGCTGCCAACACCAGAGTACGCCGACACGATGGGAACTTTGTGCCAGTGTTTGCGGTCCTGTGAATGCGGGACCTGAACGGCATGGTTTAGCCCCAGTGGAGGTGGATGGTTTCAGAGAGCATGCGCAGCGAGGCTCTGGTGGCCAGCCAAGTACTACTGTTGAGCTGGGCACTGCCAGTGCCGCTCCAACGCAGGAAATGAAAGTGATTGGGGTGAGACCAGATGGCATGAACCTTAGACGTGCCCAGAATGAAAACAAGGGACAAGGCTCGAGCAAGCCTAGTAGGACGCTGAAGAGCCATATGGGTACCGGTTCATGGTCCAGAAGAAGAAGGAAGCCAGTGAGTGCTCCCCTGGGCGAGTGCGATGGTGTGCACTCTAGGGTCGAGGCTTGGCTAGGATGTGTGCTCAGATCAAGGGAGCAGAGAGATGGACAGGGTGGTCTGTGTGTGGTGCGAGATGACGACGACGGTTACCTGAAGTTGACAGATGGGTCGAGACGGCACCTGAACGAGCTGCGGCGTTCGGGAAGGATGGAATGCCAGTGCAGCCTGTCTCTGGTCACGAAGAAACGGAGACGTTCTGGGAGCGGGCCGCGGGACGGACACTCCAGAGGGGGGCCTACGGGAGACCCGGGTTAGGACTTTTATTGGAACTTACGGTGTGTCTAGTTATAATGTGTTTTGCAGTGTGTTCGCTAAGGTTAATGTTAAACTAAAAAAAAAAAAAAAAAAAAAGAGAAATGTGAAAACAGAATAAAATGTATAGAGATGTGATTTAAATGTGTAATGTGACCACCGTTGTTTGCTGTGAATGTCATGTAGCTGTGAGGATGCTCTGAAGGTTATGTGTGTGTGTGGGGGGGGTGCAGTAACACCTGTGTGTGAAAGTTAGTAAAGAGTGTGTATGAGCGAAGTAATTGCCCTATGTTGTGTACTTTGTAGTTTTGTTCTGGAGTCTTTGTGCCCAGTTATGGGGTGAAATGTGGGTTTGTGGAGTTGGGTACTGCCATTGTTCATATTTGTATATATTTTATGGTTGTAATATGTCAATCTATTTATTTCGGGATTAATTTATTTTGGTGTGTGACTCTTTTATGTTCAGTGACTGTCTTACATAGCGGGGTGCTCCGCTGGGCCAGTGCGGTGTGAGTGTGTAGGCCTGTAAACACCTCTGTATTAGTGTGTGAATCAGGTGTAAATTGTAAAGGTGGGTCAATTGGTGTGCTTGTGATTTTTTCAGGGGGGGGGTAGAATGCTAGATCGTATATTATACTGTATATATATATATTATTATGGCAGTGCCCTGGGCTAGAGAGGGGTGACGCCCCGTCTCTGGGAGGTGGCGTCACCTGGGGTATATAAGGCAGCTGCGGGAGACATCTCGTCTCTTCGCTGTGGCCCCTGTGTTCGCGTTAAGAGTCTCCTGTGTTCGTGTTCTTAATAAAACTATAAAACATCACCTCAGCTCCTTCTTAATTAGAGACACAACAATTACAGTCAAGTATTACCTAACAACTATTCATAAATCAAGTGTTGCCGGGAAATAATACACACTGAACAACAAATGTATTTTATGGGTTTTATCTGATATATAGAAAATAAAGAGCAGCACGCTTCAAAATGAAAAGATTTACAATAATTTTTAAATGTAAATAAAATAAAATGAAATGTACAAATTGTCTCTTTGTATATAACTCTCACGTTTGTGTTACAGTTTGTACTGCCTCAAACACACAGGAGGCGGATCTTAAACAAAATGGTGGATTACTAACAAAGAAAAATACAATCTGATAAAATGCTCAGTAAACTAATGACCCCAAATAAGTCCGTACAAACGGTAGTGGTGATAAACATACACACGACGCCACACCAGCGCGTGATCACTGACTGATCTTCACAGGACACCCGAGTCTCCAACGTTTCTTTATGAAGATTATTCCTCGTCTTGCTTGCTTTTCAAATCCGGTCTCCTGAACCGTTTTCCCAACCAAAAAAACCCAGATATTCAAAATCCTCTACCTGGCATATCCCGCCCACACCCTGAAGTCACTTCCTGTTGAGTCAAGTTCAAATCAAAATATTTAAACGCAAATCAAATCAACAAAGATCCATAAATATGACCCGGTTACATTCTCCCCTGCTTACAAGTCAACGGCCTCGGTGACTACAAATGAGTTTTTGATTTCCCTCACAGCTTCTCTAAACAAGACCGTGCCTAAGTTTGCAAAAATCTGAGCGATTATAGCTGAAGAACTGGAATCCAAAACTGACTTTGGCTCATGGTACGGGTTTGAGTGCTGGCCTGCTGTTGACCTTTGACTCCTGCAGGGAAAGGGAACAGGTTCAGGCATGGCTTCATCTTCTGTATCAGACCGTGTTTCTTGTGAGTCTACCTCAGATTCTGGTTCAGGAAATTCATCATCCTGCTCTGACTCACCATTGATGCTACCTTCCGCACTATTCTCACTGCTAGGGATCCTGACCTGACCATCAGTGTGAGCTGGGTTACGGATGGGACTAAGAGCCCTCACTTCCTCCAAAACTAAACCATCGGTAGGGTCCTCTGAATTTAGACTGTCCTCCGGCGGGGACTCTGGGGACTTTCTAAGACACTGGCTACTCGGTCGTGACCTGAAGACGGGTGGGGACACACATGGTCTGATGTCAACTCTGTTAACTCTTTTTGTCGGTCCTCCTTCTACAGGTTCTACCGTGTATGTAGTTCCTTGAATCTGCACCACACGGTGGGGAATGGGTTTCCAAGCATCTTGAATTTTGTTTCTGCCTGGGGGCCGGTTTCTGACATACACAATCTGACCTAGCTCAATAGGGGGACAGTACACCTTCTCGTTATGCATTGAAATGCGTTCAGCAGCTTTCTGTTCACAGTACTCTTTGGCCCTGGCATGAGCATCATTCAGACACCTTTGGTGGATCGCCAGCCAGTCGTGACCGGGCTCTACAGTGGACTCCTGTCCTAAAAGGGCATCAACAGGAAGGTGTGGGTCCACACCAAACAGAAGGTAGTAAGGGGAGTAGCCTGTTGTTGAATGCGGGGTAACATTGTACGCATAGACTAACTCTGGCAAAGACTCTGTCCATCTGCGTTTTTTCTCAGGCGGGAGGGTGCGCAAGAGTTCATGCAATGTCCTATTAAAACGTTCACATTGGGCATTCCCAGTAGGATGATGGGGGGTTGTACGACTTTTTTTTACACCATACAACTTGCAGAGTTCTGAGATCACCTCGCTTTCAAAATTCCGGCCCTGGTCCGAATGCAAACGCTCAGGGACACCATACTTGAGAAACCACTCTCGCAGCAGAACCTTGGCTGTTGTGTCAGCTTTTTGATCACGTGTTGGGAAAGCCTGCGTAAACTTTGTAAACACATCGGTGATCACTAGAACATTTTCTCTACCATCGCTAGAGGGTTCTACAAGAATAAAATCAACTGCGACTACCTCTAAGGGCCTACTAGCTAGAAATGATTTCATGGGGGGGTGAATCTTGGGATTTGGCATTTTTGTTAACACACAGCGTTTACATTTCTTTATCCACTGTTTGACATCCTCATGAATCCCTACCCAAAAACATCTTTGTCGTAGCAATTCCAGAGTACGCTCAATGCCTTGGTGCCCCATCGAGTCATGCACACTCTCTAACACCTGAGACTTTAAACAGCCTGGCACTAGTAGTTGAAAACGTTCCCCATACCTCACATCCTCAATCACCCGATAAAGCAGTCCCTCCTTCTCCCTAATATGTGGCCAATGTTTCAATAAAGAGAGCACTGGTTTTTCAAGGTCTTTCCTCTCCTGAAAGTTAGGTTTACTTTTGCCATCCCAAAACCTTCTAAAAACTCCCAGTACTGGATCCTGCCCCTGAAATTCCCTTAATTCCTCTTTTGAGTAGCCAGGTAAGGTAGGAGTATTACCCTGGGCTCCAGAACTGGAACCATCTCCCTTTTCGTTCGCCCGCATTTGCCTAATCCTGCAACTCTCAAGACCAGCACTGGTTAGCTCAGTGCCAAGTGTTGTCCCTTTCTGTATCACATTGCAGATAGCCACACACCCATCATAATCCATGTCGTCCGACATTGGTTCCTGCTCCCCTGCAAACGGGTGCCTAGATAATGCATCAGCAGCCCGGTTAGACTGGCCAGGCCGATACTGAACATCAAAATCAAACACTGCTAACTGAGCCACCCATCGCTGTTCTAGTGCTCCTAATCTAGCAGTGTTGAGATGACACAACGGATTGTTATCAGTAAGGACCGTGAACTTAGAACCTAGTAAGTAGCCTCTGAATTTTTCTGATATTGCCCATTTCAGAGCTAGAAGTTCTAATTTCATACTGCTATAATTTCTGTCATTCCTCTCTGCATTTCTGAGCCTACGGCTTGCATATGAAATTACTCTTTTCTTTCCCCCTTGTTCTTGATACAATATTGCTCCCAACCCTTGATTACTGGCATCTGTCTCAACAATAAAGGGACGAGTAAAATCCGCATACCCTAGTACTGGGGCGCTAGTGAGTTTCTGTTTCAGAATATCAAACGAGCTTTGGCATTGCGGCGTCCATAGACTGCACATCCATTGATTCACCTTGGAAGGAGGCCCTGAATTCAAACAGAGATTCACCAGGTCGTGAAGCGGGCTAGCTATCTGGGAAAAGTGCTCAACAAATCGCCTATAATAACCGCAAAAGCCTAGGAACGAGTGCAACTCTTTCAGTGTGGTAGGCACTGGCCATTGCTTCACTGCCTCTATTTTACCTGGGTCTGTTTCAATTCCATCTGCTGAAACCTGGTGACCTAAAAACTTAACCTTCTGCTGCAGAAAGTGACATTTCTCTAGTTTGACTTTAAGACCGGTATCTTGTAGTCGTTTCAAGACTATGTCAACTCTTTCTAGGTGCTCCGTGAATGTCTTGGAAAACAGCAAAATGTCATCCAAAAACACCAGCATTATTTGGAAAATCAAATCATTCATCGCAGTTTGCATCAATCTTTGAAACGTTGCTGGACCATTACAGACACCCATGGGCATGCGCAAGTACTCAAAGAGACCAAAAGGGGTTGTGAAGGCTGTTTTATGTTGGTCATGCTCTTTTACTGCCACCTGGTGGTACCCACTTGCTAAGTCAATTGTTGAGAAAAACTTTGCTCCCTGCAAAGCATCGAAACTCTCATCAATTCGCGGCAGTGGAAAAGCATCTTTTCGTGTCTTCTGGTTAAGCTTACGGAAATCCACACATAGCCGTATACTACCATCAGTTTTTCTCACTACCACCACCGGAGAAGCGTAAGAGCTACAACTCTCCTTGATTATCCCCTTTTTCAACAGCTTGGATATGTGCTCTTTAACCTCTGTGTATTGGTTGGGTGGAATTCGCCGATAGGGTAGGCTCACAGGTACATCATCCACTAGGTTTATGTCATGTTTGACTCTGTCTGTGTACCCCAAGTGATCATCATCGACAGCAAAAACATTAACATACTTGGCCAGCACAGTTTTCAATTGATCCTGTTGCTCTTTACTCCCTCCAATGTCTAATTTGTCCAAGACAGACGAGGTGCTGGCATCAAGGGCACTAGGCTGATCAACTGAGACATGTTCGATACTTGCTGAAATACGGTTAAACTTTACTTTAACTGGGGGTTCGTCACTTAAGCACTCCACAGGGGAAAATACCCCAAGCCGGGTCCTCGCGTTTAGCCACACATCCTCCGATGAAAGATTCACTACTTGCACTGGGACAGTATTACTGCTAGCTTCAACCAATGTGGGTAGGACAACCAGACCACTTGGCAAAGTCATGTTCCCCAGCTCTAGTAATCTCAAGCCGTTACCCTCTTGTACCTTGGGAAACCCTTTTGCCATGACTGTAACTACTGATGCTGAGGGGATGTGGGCTCCATCCCTACCTACCAGCCTAGCCACACTCCGCCTAGTGACTGTACATTTCTGAACCTGCTGAAAGGCACTTCTCCAGTCTGAATCGAGTTTCCCCCCCAAGGACAGTATCAAACTCAGCATGCACCAGTTGACGGCAGCGGCTAATGATATTCATGCCGACAATCCCTGCAGTTTCTGAATTCAGTGGGTCTTTCACAACGAGGAAACCGCAATCAGGTATTTTCAGTCCCATGGTCTCAATCTCTAACTCAAGATATCCTAAATATGGGATTTCTAATCCATTAGCAGCAGTCAACCTTAACCACCCCGCTGTAGTCACCATGTCATCATCCTCCCCACACAAATGCTGACGGAAAAACTGTTCAGTTATGGTGCTGACCTGGCTGCCCGTATCTAGTAAGCAACGGGTTACCACACCACGTATGTTAATCTCTACCGTGGGACATATTCCTACAGCACGGGCCAGTAACTGATCCTGAGTAATCTGTGCTTTAACTGAGTCTGAAGTGTTCCCCCTAATCGCTTGACTCACGGCGACCGGGGCCTCTAGTTTCCCTGATTCTGACCGCTTTGCTGTGCCTTTTGCTTCTGGGTGCAATTCTTGGCTATATGCCCTTCCCCTTGACATTTAAGACAGATGGGTTTTCCATCATCTGTAAATTTCAACTGAGCTCGACGGCGGGTATTGGTCTGTTCACTTGAATTTGTTCTCTGCATAGTTAGGGTCTTAACCGCAGCAGCCAGCTCACTGATCTGCTTCCCTTGCTCTGCTACTACTTTGAAAAGATCACCCACAGTTCCCACTTGCTGTTCCTGAGCCGTTATGGCACTGCACTGGGTCTCTCTATCTCCACTGTCTCCTTTACTTCGGCTTTTAGAAGATCTGGAATGGCTAGCATCCTCCACTGACCACAAACAGGCTTCTTCTTGGACCTGTATCATAGTGGAGTCTGGTTTCTGTCTTGCAAACTTCCTCAGTTCTCGCTTAAGGAGTGGATCACTAAGGCCTTCAATGAACTGATCCCTAAGAACTTTCTGCTCATTAGCTAAGGCATTTGCGTCGTGCTTTGAGATCGTTCTCAAAATCTGACACAAGGCATGTGAGTAGCAAAGGATATCTTCACCATCTTTTTGTTTTCGACTGTATAGGTCATGTAAGAGCTGAGCGGTGCATCTTTTATCTCTAAAGGCTTCTCTGAGGTACTTGAACAGGTCAGCAACGGGTAGTGATTTCCCCCCACTACGAAATTGCATCTCCTCTAGAGCTGCACCCTTTAGAAGTGACATTATGAAGTCATACCGGTCACTGTTTGATTGGTATCTAGAATGCACTACACGCTCAACCTCCTCAATAAAATCCTCAACAGAACGACCATCCTTATCATAATCACCACTGAAAGGGGGGATTTGCCGTTCTCTAGGTACATAAACATAGGATCTCTGTGGTTCCTCACTCAAAGCCGCGATGGCTGTCAAGGCTTCAGTTTGTTTACGTTTCAGTTCAGAAACCTGTTCTAAAAGGTCTCTGTTTTCAGGTGATACCTCAGCATTTCTGCTCGCAGAGGAGTCCTCAACGCCTCTGTTTTCAACGCCCCCCACTGCGCCCTCTTCTATGTTCAAAAGTCTCTCTTACAAGTAGTCGAGGATATTGTGTTGAACTGTCCAGTCTGATGGAACCCCGGGAATTGCAGTCTCTTGGCCCCGAGTCCTCGCCGCTGATCCAAGGTCCACGATCACTCCAGCCGGTCTCTCCGTCTGCACCCCGTCAGGCTCCAACCGTCCAGCCGCTCTCGTCTGCTTCGTATCACCACTACCGTTTACTGTACACCAACCCACTCTAAACTATCAGATAATTGACCCCACTCCTGGTACCAAAATTTGTTGCCGGGAAATAATACACACTGAACAACAAATGTATTTTATGGGTTTTATCTGATATATAGAAAATAAAGAGCAGCACGCTTCAAAATGAAAAGATTTACAATAATTTTTAAATGTAAATAAAATAAAATGAAATGTACAAATTGTCTCTTTGTATATAACTCTCACGTTTGTGTTACAGTTTGTACTGCCTCAAACACACAGGAGGCGGATCTTAAACAAAATGGTGGATTACTAACAAAGAAAAATACAATCTGATAAAATGCTCAGTAAACTAATGACCCCAAATAAGTCCGTACAAACGGTAGTGGTGATAAACATACACACGACGCCACACCAGCGCGTGATCACTGACTGATCTTCACAGGACACCCGAGTCTCCAACGTTTCTTTATGAAGATTATTCCTCGTCTTGCTTGCTTTTCAAATCCGGTCTCCTGAACCGTTTTCCCAACCAAAAAAACCCAGATATTCAAAATCCTCTACCTGGCATATCCCGCCCACACCCTGAAGTCACTTCCTGTTGAGTCAAGTTCAAATCAAAATATTTAAACGCAAATCAAATCAACAAAGATCCATAAATATGACCCGGTTACACAAGACTAAGTGTCAACCAGGGATGGTCGTGTAATAGTGTTCCGTGTTTTTTGAGTAGTAATGATTGTACTTGTCATTAGCACAAGTGCATCATCAATAATGTTGTTGACATCACAATAGTGAACTTTTTTTTTCTTCTGCAGGCCTCAACAAAACTTTTTGGGTGCTCAGTGGGAATGAATAAAATTTTTATCTATCGATAAAGATATATATTTTGATCAAGATCTGTTGTTTAATTCACATATTAAACTTGTTTCTGAGACTGTTTTTATCATTTGCGTAACAATGCCGAGATTAGGAGCATCTTGTCTCACAGTGATGCTGAGAAACTAATCCACACTTTTGCTAGCTCTATATTAGATTATTGTAGCTCTTTATTATCAGGCTGCCCTAAAACATCTCTAAAAGGTCTGCAGCTGATCCAAAATGCTGCAGCTAGAGTTTTAACAGGTACTAGAAAGAGAGATCATATCTCTATGGTTCTGGCCTCCCTTCATTGACTTCCCATAGAATTTGGAATTAAGTTTAAAATCCTTCTCACTTACAAGTCCCTTGTTATTTAAAAGATCTGATGGTACCTTATCATCCTAACAGAGCACTATGCTTCCAAAATGCAGGATTACTTGTAATACCTAGAATCTCTAAAAGTACAATGGAAGGCAGAGCTTTCAGTTATCAGGCTCCTCTCCTTTGGAACCAGCTGCCAGTCTGGATTCGGGAGTCAGACTCGATCTCTATTTTTAAGAATAGGGTTAAAACTTTCCTTTTTGACATAGCCTATTGTAAGGGTGGGGTCAGGTGACTCGGAACCCGCCCTTAGTTATACTTCTAATTGGTTTAGACAGCCGGGGGACCTCCAGTGATGCACTGGGCTTCACTCCTTTCTTCACTCTCAATGTAATATTTTTGCTGGTAATTAACATCTGTTTGTTCTCTCCCATAGATTTAGTCCCCATCGTGCTGTTTGCTCTCTACATGTCTGTTCTTTTCTTCTTCTTCTCTATCTCCTCACCCTCCAGCCAGTCGCAGCAGATGACTGCCCCTCCCTGAGCCTGGTTCTGTTGGAGGTTTCTTCCTGCTAAAAGGGAGTTTTTCCTTTCCACCATCGCCAAGTGCTGCTCACAGGGGATCACTTTATTGCTGGGGTCTTTCTGCAATTGTGGGGTTTTCCCCTACAGTTTGACAGTACTGTGAGATGATTGTTGTTGTGAAATGGCGCTATATAAATTAAGTTGAATTGAAAATTGAACAGAATTATATTTAAGCAATATTACATGAGAGGGAGTGCAGTATCACTGAATATATCACTGCAGTCATAGGTCGTAGGTCGACATGAAGCGGGGTGGTGAAGACATCACCACGACTTTGAGTGTAATATTGATTTTTTTTTTACAACAGTTCCATTAGCACAATTTATTTTGTCAGCAATTCAGGACAAAATATGATGATTTTTGTTTGTTTAACTAGTTATTTTGCGCCGTCAGGAAAAATAGTCACTTCTGAATGTACCCAGTTAACTGTTATTAAGCACCTCAATGAGCATAATATAGAAAAGAATAGGAATATTGTCATTTCACACCCACGTGACCAATTTAAATATTGTCCAGTTCAGAATTTGTGTGTCGTTGTGCAGAAGTGTTTATGTAAATGCCGGTCGCATGTTGTTAGCAATTTAGCTTTGGCTTATTTCCGTGTTTGTTTCCATGCACTTCACTCACTTTTTCTGGGCATTTTCAGAAATAAAGAGTGTCACCCCAAAGCTATTATGGTTTGCTAATCAAGGCAATAAATCCAATTCTAGCTATTTTTGTTTGTAAACAAGCATGACAAGCCAGATGTTTATGAGGGTGAGACTTCCATGTCATGGAGGTCTGGTTTTTTGGGACCGTTTCTTTTCTACATCGCTGTGGAAATTAAGATATCCAACACAGTATTACAGTTCTCATATATTAAAAGAAGCCACTGATATTAGCTATAATTTAAAGTGACACTTCACCAAAAATCATGTTTTTTTTTGATAGATAGATAGATAGATACTTTATTTCGAACAAAAAAGTATAACAAAAACAAAACAAATGACAAATGCAATAAAGTGACAGTATACAGTGTTCAAAAGGGAGAAGGAAGAAGTGAACACTTATTAAGTCCATCTCCTCTTTTCCATAAATACACCCATGTCAATTATATACAAATTACCACCTTTAAGACCCCAAGTAAACAATTTACTGTATTTTTTACATAACATTAACACCCATCCATCCTAACATACATTGATGTCCATACATCAAAACCAGCCTCAAACAACACAGATATACACAGTGCTGTCCCACCCACCATTCCATAGTGTCCCATAGTGTCCCAGAGTGAGCATAGTGAATCGTACATATAAATACTACCCTTCTAACATATATCCTTTCAGCAAATAATGTTTATACCTCTTTTTGAATTGATTTCTGTTTGTACATAGTTTCAGTTCCGGCTCCAGACTGTTCCACAAATCCACCCCACAGACAGATATGCACATACTTTTCCTGGTTGTTCCTATCTTGGGTTTTGTAAAGTTTAAGTCTCCTCTCAAATTATGATCATTGTCTCTTTTTTTAAAATATTTTTTGTATATTAGTTGGGAGTTGATTATTAATTGCCCTGTACATTACTTGTGCTGTCTTAAATTTAACTAAATCGATGAACTTTATGACATGTGACTTTAAAAACAACAAATTGGTATGGTCTCTATATCCTACATTGTTTATTATCCTTATAGCTCTTTTTTGTAATGTGCATATTGACTGTAGGTTGGTCTTGTAGGTGTTTCCCCAGACTTCTACACAGTAGTTAAGATAAGGTAAAAACAGTGAATTGTACAGTAAGACCAATGATTTATAGTCCAAGATGTGTCTTGTCTTCCCCAGTATGCCTATATATTTTGCTAACTTGGCCCGGATGTGACTGATGTGAGGTTTCCAGCAGATTTTATTGTCTAGCGTCACCCCCAGAAACTTATTTTCCTGTACTGTTTCTATTCTGGTATCATCTATCGTTACCATTATTTCATGATTTATTTTATAATTTCCAAACAACATAATCTTTGTTTTTTTTAGATTTAGAGATAATTTATTTTTGTTGAACCACTGCGTTAACTTTTTCATTTCAGTTGTGACCACCTCTAAAACCTGCTGCAAATTCTCACCATTGCAAAGGATATTTGTGTCATCCGCAAACAAAATAAATTTCAGAATTTTTGATACTTGGCATATGTCATTTATATACAAAATAAAGAGTTTGGGTCCCAAAACTGACCCCTGGGGCACACCACAAGTGATGTCCATGAAGGGTGATTTGTGCTCACCAATCTGTACAAATTGTTGTCTGTTACTTAAATAACTTTCCACCCAACTCAGTCCTACCCCTCTTATCCCATACCTTTCCAGTTTCCTTAGTAGTATTCTGTGGTCAATGGTGTCAAAAGCTTTCTTTAAATCTATAAATACTCCTACAGCAACCTTTTTTTTTATCTATACAACTAGTAATTTCTTCTATAAGTTTGATCAGTGCCAAAGATGTAGATTTATCTGCTCTAAAGCCATACTGGCTATCTGTAAGGAGGTTGTGTTTTTCAATGAAATCATCCAGTCTCTTAGTGAAGATTTTTTCAAGTATTTTGGAGAATTGTGAGAGTAAAGAGACTGGCCTGTAATTTGTGAAACAATGACTGTCTCCTGTTTTGTAAAGAGGTATTACTTTTGCTATTTTCATTTTGTCTGGAAATTTACCAGTTTGAAATGACAGGTTACAGATGTGGGTGAGTGGCTTAACAATTCCTTCAATTACTTTTTTCACTATTGTCATGGCAATTTCATTCCAGTCCGTTTATTTTTTGTTCTTAAATTTACTCACAGTCTTGATAATTCCCTTTTCAGTAACTGCACCCAAAAAGATTGTGTTTGGATTTCTATCTTCTATTTCATTTACAGAACCACTGTTGTTTGTTTCTGGTGTCACTATTGATTTTGCTAATTCAGGACCAACGTTTACAAAAAAATTATTGAAACCACTGACCACATCCTCCATATTATTTATCAAATTGCCATTTTCAATAAAATATTCTGGATAATTAGCATTCTTAGGTCGATTACTAATAATCCCATTGAGTACTTGCCATATTCCTCTTAAGTTATTTTTGTTATCCTCTAATATTCTGTTGTAATATTCTTTCTTACAGGTCCTCATTATATTAGTAATATGGGTAACCCCCACAACAGCCACGGACAAGCAGAGCGCTCAGCGGGAGCAATTAACATAGCAGTGTGATCTATGGACTGATAACAATATGTAGATGTGCCTTGTAACCTCTTTTGTCCTACAGCTCCGGAGCAGAGGCGAATTCCGGCCAGTAATCTTCCTATTGTTATGTGTGTCTCTCAAATGCAAATGTCCATACCTACTGCTGTGAATGCATTGTCTGTAGTGGGGTATAAATACTGCATTGCTCTGTAACACTCTCTCTCTCTGACCACTGCTTCTGACGACACGCATTCTGTGTCTCCTCACGAGAGCCTGAGGACCCGCTCCAGCCCGCCTGCACAGGGCTGGAGTGAGTTCTATGATGGCGGGATGAATGATAATAAACTCCCTTAAAAACTCTCAGTTCGCTCCTTATTATTTCACGCCGCCACATTGGTGACCCCGAGAAAGAACACGCTGACGACGAACGACGCAGCCCCGGCGGTGACTCTCCGACGACAAGCGAACGCAGCAGCCTGACGCAAATGATCTGCTCTCCCTTCTGCCACAGGGAAGACCTCGACGCAGAGCCACCACCAGGCGAAACTCTCCAGAGATCACCCACGACCGGGAAAGCTGCAGAAAGCTTCATGGTGAGATCTGCACGCCTGAGATCTGCACATCCACGCTGGGACCGGCCACTCTCACAGCTCCTCCACACGAGAGCGCACGCACCTCGTCCTCTCTCCACGACGGCGACCTCCAGGGCCGACGGAGAACGCAGCGCGTGGACCTGAACGCACCATGACCAATCTACAGCAACAGCTCAACAGGGATGACCATTGGCGCCGTCGACGCTGTTCTCCAGCAAGCTCCCTGACCCTGACTCGCCTCTACAGCGGACCTGCCATGCACCGAACCCCGCACGCACACCGGGGGGTTACGAGGACAGCGCACCACGCACGGGACAATAACGGCTCCACAGACCGCCATCGTCCTTCGCCGCTGCACACAGAACCTTCAGGGCTGCTCACACACCTGAAGCACGCACGCAGCTCGCTCACAGGATTTTGTACGGGTCTCAGCCATGGCGCACAAGGGAATTCAGCCGTCAGCTGTCCCCGAGGACTTTAGGGCTGCGCGTGCGCACCTAAAGCCAACACGCCAAGTCCCTCACAGCTGCAGCTCCTTTTCTCTCTCAGCCGCTACGCAGCCTTGCAGCTCCTTTTTTTCTTCATGACCGCGAGAGGAGTCAGAGACTAATTTTTCTTCTTACAGCTGCTGTGGACCTCCGCACGTTCAACGGGACAGCCCCTCAACATCGCGGATCCACAGGCAATTTTTGCGCGGCCCAGACAATTTCGCCGTCCCGGGCCAGCACTTGCTACCCCCACCCCCCCTCCCTCCACTGCCGCCTGCAGCGAGCTTCCCCCGCAGCTCGCTCCCAAGCCGGACTATCGAGGCCTCAGCTTCCCGCTGAGCCCTCTGGGGGGGAGTGTGTGGGTAACCCCCACAACAGCCACGGACAAGCAGAGCGCTCAGCGGGAGCAATTAACATAGCAGTGTGATCTATGGACTGATAACAATATGTAGATGTGCCTTGTAACCTCTTTTGTCCTACAGCTCCGGAGCAGAGGCGAATTCCGGCCAGTAATCTTCCTATTGTTGTGTGTCTCTCAAATGCAAATGTCCATACCTACTGCTGTGAATGCATTGTCTGTAGTGGGGTATAAATACTGCATTGCTCTGTAACACTCTCTCTGACCACTGCTTCTGACGACACGCATTCTGTGTCTCCTCACGAGAGCCTGAGGACCCGCTCCAGCCCACATGCACAGGGCTGGAGTGAGTTCTATGATGGCGGGATGAATGATAATAAACTCCCTTAAAAACTCTCAGTTTGCCGCATATTATTCTTCCGCCACAGTAAGCTTATTTTTATATCTTTTATATTTGATCTCAGCTTCCACCGTTCTGCATTTAATGAATTGTTTATATAATGAATTCTTCTTTTTACATGCATTTATTAACCCCTTGGTGACCCAAGGAATATTTTTTTTTTGTTGTCTGTCACTGTATTGTTTTATAGGACAGTTTTTATTGTACAATGATTGAAATATTTGTAAAAAATTATCATATGCTTTATTTATGTCATTTTCATCATAAACTATCTTCCAATCTTGTATTAATAATTCCTTTGTCAGTAAATACATTGATTCTTTGGTTCTTATTCTTTTATATTTAATATTTTTGGTATACTTTTTCTTCCTATAATCACATTGATAGACAACAGAAATCGGCAGGTGGTCACTGATATCATTCAATAAAAGCCCACTCCTGATATTATTTTCCATAATGTTTGTGAATATGTTATCTATTAGTGTGGCACTGTGTGACGTGATTCTGCTAGGTCCGGTAATTGTTGGATGTAAGCCCATACTGTACATTGTGTTGATAAATTCTTCTGCCAAACTATGTTGTTTTGAGTTCATCAGATCTATATTGAAATCCCCACAGATGAACATAACTTTATGAGTTAGTTTTGCATACATTTTTTCCATCCAGTCCTTAAATAAGTCAATGTTTGATCCAGGTGTTCTATATACACAGCTCACTACTATATTTTTCACATTGTCCAGACAGATTTCTATTGTAATACATTCAAATAAATCATCCACAGTTACTGACAGATTTTCAACAACCTTGTATTTCAAGCTCTTGTCAACATAAATTGCAACTCCTTCTCCTTTTTTCACTTTTCTATTTATATAATTTAATTCATAGCCATCCATGGTAAAATCCACTCCTTTCTCTTCACTGAGCCACGTCTCTGATATTGCCACAATATTGAATGGCTCTTTAAACTGATGTAAATAATCTTTTAATGTTATTAAAGTTGGCATAGAGACTTCTGCTGTTGAAGTGGATCATAGAAATATTGAAATCAGATGTGACCACTGTGATAAACTGATCATCTGTGTAGTAACGACAGTCATTATTGATGGAGCTAAATAAATTATCAGAGTCTATGTTATATTCTACGTCCTGTGGGTTGTGATCTGTATATTCAAAAACTTTCAGTTCCTGTTGTTCCTGTTTGTTGATCTTTTGTTTCATGTTGTTAAATGTCTTGTAGCAGATGAGTATGATCCTTCAGTGTCCTACAATTGTCTGTTGTTGTTGTGACTCCAGTTCATAATATTCATTGGTATTTGTCCAGTTCCATAATATTACGGATGTTAATGACCTTGGCTTCTTCAGGTGAGCTGTTTAATTTGATGTATATTTTACAGTTTGATGTCCAGGTGTTTTGAATCTTTTTCTGCTTTTTCAGGTATCTTGCTTTTCTGGCTATTTCTGCATTTTCTTTTGTGAGGTGCTCGTTTATGTAAATGTTCGTTCCTTTCAGTTTCCTACCTTGTTTCAACAGCGCAGTCTTGTGTTTTCTGTTGACAAACCTCATGATCACAGCCGGTTTGTTGCCGTTTTTCCTGGGCAGAGGGTGGCAGGTCTCTATGGTGTTGCAGTCCAGCTGAATTCCTTTGGACTGCATGAAGGCCGCCACTTGTTGCTCCGTGGATTCGTCTTCCAGCTCACCGAGCCTCCCTCCGCTGTCCGCGGCCACCGCTCGCGCGTATGATCGGGGTTTAATGTGGAGCCCCGTGATGATCACGTCGTTCACCCGGGTGTTCTGCTCCAGTTCCGACACTCTGCTCTCCAGATACGCCAGCCTCTTGTCCTTCTCAGCGTTCTGGATCCGCAGCGCTTTCACCTTCTCGATCAGGTCCAGGATGTTTCTTTGCTGCAGCTTAACAGCAGAAATCTCTTCAGCCAAGAAGTCCAGCGCTTTTTTAATTTCGTCCACCTCCTCAGTCTGCTGAGCTTTCTTGGGACCCATGATCCCGGCCGATGATCGTTGATTGTGATCGTAGGAAAAAAAAAAAAAACATGTGGGAGAAATCCCTTTGTTCTCCCTGAGTATGAGGGGCCTGATTGCTTCACCAGCCACTACAATATTAAGTTATGAGACTGGCAATTTCTCTTTTTTTGCACGAGCAGGTTTATTCTCCAGCGGTAGTAACAAAAAAACAAACAAAAAAAAACAGCTCAAAACGCCAGCTCTAAACTGAGTTTTAAGCAAGAAACGAACTGGGAGCCTTTACCTGTGCGTCCTCACCTTACAGGAACCGGAAGTTAACTTGAAGTTAACTTTTCTTGTTAACTTGTCTGTAACATTTTTTTTTTTTACGACTTAAAAGACATATCAAGAACAAAATCACTCAAATGTGTCGTGCCCGTAGTGTTGAGCTGATAAGGACATAAGAACTGTCTTTGGGCTGACTGAAGTTGACCTCCAGGGCCAGTTAGCATTTTTTGGATAGCTGCTTTGAAAACTTGACCCAAATTAAGATGGGTTTTACCATCCGTCCATCCATCCATCCATCCATCCTCTACTGCTTTTCCGGAGGTCTGGGTCGTGGAGGCAGCAGCTCAAGCAGAGAAGCCCAGACTTCCTCTCCACGGCCACCTCCTCCAGCTCTTCAGAGAGGATGCCAAGGTGTTCTCAGGCCGGCTGGGAGACATAGGCTGTGTCTCAATTCAGGTTCTGCGTCCTCCAAGTGCGTATTTCTAGGCCAGATACGTCACTGTGCTGCATCCAAGGCTGTCCCATTCCGTGGGCTCCTTCACATGCGGCCGACAAATGCAGCCTTCAAAACCCCAAAAACGAAGGATATATGAAGAGTATCCTTGTGATCTTAACATATTCCAGCATTCAGCGTGTGGCTCAGCCTGGCTTTTTTTTCTTGTCTCAGGCGGAAGGGGAACAAAGTCAGAAACAGTTCAAAATAAGTTTTTTGCTTGAATTATGCAATGGTTTGAATGTGAAAACACCAATAATCCAGAAAACAGCAACATCTGATTATTTAAGCTCATGTAACGTGACAATATTTTTTCTGATGTGCTGCATGCTTCACTTAATGTATTAATTAAACATGTTGAACTGTTATTTTTTCTGAAGTCAAACCGTTTTTCTCATTAATGTCAGTTTATGAATTAATGTCAGTAATGTAAAATTACAGTATGACATGGTTGAAATAACTTGCTTTAAGATAACTTTTAAAGTCCTGTAGAGGCATCGGGAAGTTGATGTTATTTATTTGCTTATGCGGTGCTGTAAAAAACAACAAACAAAAAAACAACCTAAGGTTATTTTTAGAGAAAACAGAGCACTTTATGAAGCTGAGGAGGGACAGGACATCTGTAATAATTTTATTATGTTGATCTTAAAAATGTCCATCATATCTGAAGTGATAATCAGATTTCTCTGATATTCTTTTTCTTTTTTCTGGTTTATTTCTGAGGTCCATGGTGGAGAACCTGCAGGAACCAAGGGTCAGCTGTGGAGAGAACGGGCTGGACTCAAGATTTATAAAACTGATATTTGACTGAAATAACCACAATAAAAGAGATTTGATAAAAATGTTTTATTGATTGTGATTTTTTGGCAGTTTACTTTGCAAACTGAAACAAGCTAAATAAAAATACTGTTAATCGAAAAACTGCATTTCAATGAAGTATTTTTTTTTGAAAAAGAGGACTTTTTGCAAGCTAATTCTAAAAGAGACTTTCATATATTTATTACACAAAGAGTGAAACATTTTAAACCAGATTTAATATTGATGACAATGATTATCCATCACTCCATCCATCCATCTTCTTCTGCTTAATCCTTTACGGGTCGCGGGGGGGCTGGAGCCTATCCCAGCATCTTTGGGCGAGAGGCAGGATACACCCTGGACAGATCACCAGTCCATTGCAGGGCCAACACAGAGAGACAGACAACCATTCACTCTCACAGTCATACTTAAGGACAATTTAGAATCCACAGTTTGATGCCAGTTAACCTAACTTGCATGTTTTTGGCATGTGGGAGGAAACCGGAGAAATCCCGGAGTAAACCCATGAAGACACGAGGAGAACATGCAAACTCCACACGGATCATTGTTGGTCAGGGGCTGGGATCGAACCCAGGATCCCCCGGCCAAGGGTGAGTTGCTGTGCTGCCGCAGTGCTAACCACTCCACCACTGCGCTGCCCTCCATGCCTCCGGAGGAGACTACTACCTGAACGTAGCGCCTTAGACCACTCGGCCATCCTGAAATTAAATGACAAATCATGATTTTTGAATTTACTGAGATGCACTGGTACAACTGAGATGAAGCTGATGATGGAATCTGTTCTACTGCTGCTGAACATCATCAATGGTCATCATCCTACAGTACAGGACTGTGGTCTGCTTTAACATTAAAAACTAAATGTCAGAGCTGACACAAGGCATAACATCTAATTATTTAGCTACATAATGGTCAGAAATGATAACAGTAATCCACTATATTTTCAACTGGTCATGTAATTATGAATATATTTTAGAGTTCAATGTAACGTGTACATATTTAAAGCAATAAAAAATATTTTATCTATTTTGTGGTTTTAATTTACCTTAATTTTACCTGCTGACTTTAACATGATTTAAAGTATTATTTTATCTGTCATGGGCCTCTTTCTGTCTGGTGAAGATTCTCAAGTAAAAGGTAAAGAAATTACAATAATAATAATAAAAAAAAAAAGTTCTCTCTCTGTCAAAAATGTCAGCAAAGAAAAAACTCAACTGACGCTGTCATGGTTGCTAGGCAACAGGGTAGTGCGTGGTCATGCAAACATATGTCCTCCAAAGACTAGACAGTCTAATTTAACAGTCATAAATCAGCCTTTAGATGCAGCCTATCCGACCTTTGAATGTTCTGGCCTCCAGGGCTGCGGTCTATGAGGTTGCAATACCTGAATTTAGACACAGCCATAGTCTCTTCAGCATGTCCTGGGTATGCCCCAGGGTCTCCTTCCAGTGGCACGTGCCCAAAACACCTCAAGTGGGAAGTGTCTAGGAGGCATCCTGATCAGATGCCCGAACCACCTCAACTGGCTCCTTTCAATGTGGAGGAGCAGCGGCTCTACTCTGAACCTCTCCCTGATGATTGAACTCCTCACCTTATGAGTCCAGCAATCCTACAGAGAAAGCTCATTTCAGGCGCTTGTATCCGCAATCTCGTCTTTTGGTCATTACCCAAAGTTCATGACCATAGGTAATGGTAGGAACAACCATTCAACACCATTATTCCCCAGAGACTGATGGAGAAATTAAGAAGTGAGAGACCTGGAGGGCTGGTGCAGGGAGAACAATCTGGTGCTCAACGTGGACAAAACAAAGGAGATGATTATCGACTTCCGGCAGTCACAGCCTGAACACGTCCCTCTCAGCATTGGCGGCCGTTTAGTGGAGAGAGTGGAGAACATCAAGTTCCTTGGAGTCCAGATCTCGCAGGACCTGACCTGGAGCAAGAATTCCTTGGGGATCAGGAAGCGGGCCCAGCAGAGACTGCACTTCTTGAGGAAACTCAAAACAGGCCTCTCTCCCCATCTGCATCCTCAGGACCTTCTACAGAGGTGTGGTGGAGAGTGTTCTGATGTACTGCATTGCTACATGGTACTCCAGCTGCAGTATGTCAGACAAAAAAGCCCTGCAGAGGATAGTTAAGGGAGCTGAGAGGGTAATTGGAGTCTCCCTCCCCTCTGTCCAAGAACTTTTTCAGAACCGTTGTAGGAGCAGGGCACTGAACATTGTCAAGGACCGTTCTCACCCTCTGCATAAACACTTTGAACTTCTGCCATATGGCAAACGATTCCGGAGCATCAGAGGCAGAACCACCAGACTGATTAACTGCTTCCTTCCACAAGCTGTTAAGATGCTGAACAGTTGATCTGGAATCTCTCATACATATTACTGCACCTACGGACATTATGTATATTACCGTATTTGTATATTATAGTTCTGGTTAGTTTTCAAGTATGTCCCAGGGAAGTGTGAATGGCTGTGTTGGGGTGGGGGGTGAGGGTATGTGTGAGTGTGTCATATTCTTTTTACTTATATCATGTCACTTATATCACTTAGTCATGTTCTTTTTACTTATATGGATGCCGAGAGAAACACAATTTCATCTTGCCTGCACTACAGTTGTATGTACAGCAATATGGCAATAAAGGTTGATTTGATTTGAAAGTAGATTGTCCGGTAAATTGACAGCTTTACTTTAGAGCTCAGCTCCCTCTTCACCACAACAGACTGGTACAACATCTGCATCACTACAAATGCTGCTCCGATCCATCTCTAAATCTCCCACTCCATTCTCCCCTCACTCATGAATGAGACCCCAAGATACTTAAACTCCTCCACTTGGGGCAGGACCTTGTCCCCAACCTGGAGAGGACAATCCACCCTTTTCTGGCCGAGGACCATGGACTCGGACTTGGAGGTGCTGATTCTCATCCCGGCTGCCTCACGCTCAGTACCAAACTGTCCCAGTAAGACCTGTAGGTCATTGCTTGATGAGCCTACAGGACAACACCGTCTGCAAACAGCAGAGATGAGATCCTGTGGTCACCAGACATGACACCCTCCATTCCTTGGCTGCGCTGAGAATCCTCTCCACTCACTGTTGAGTGAACAGGATCAGTGACAAAGGGCAGCCCTGGCGGACTCCAACTCTCACAGGATACGAGTTCAACTGATTGTTGGCAATACGAACCAAACTTTCACAATAGTCGTATAGAGACTGGATAGCTCGTAGCAATAAGCAAGATACCCCATACTCCCACAGCACCCCCCACAAGAAACCATGAGGGACACATTTGAATGCATTCTCCAAGTCCACAAAACACATGTAGACTGGCTGGGCAAACTCTCACGAACCCTCGAGGATTCTTGAGGGGGAAAAGAGTTGGTCCGATGTGCCACCACCAGGACGAAAACCATATTGCTCCTCCTGAATCCGAGGCTCGACCAACAGCCAGACTCTCATCTCCAGTACCCTGGCATAGACCTTTCCGGGGAGGCTGAGAAGTGTGATCTCTCTAAAGTTGGAGCACACCCTCCGGTCCACCTTCTTAAAAAGAGGAACCTGGGCTAAGTTAGGCAGCGTTTGCCTAAGTCAGCCTAAGTTAATGCTGGGTTCACACTATAGCATTTGGACCAACTTTTACAGACATTTTAAAAAATCAGAGAAATGCTCAGCACAGGTCAGCTGACATCCACCTGTGTCGACGCTCATATAAAGCCTCATATCAGCCTTTGTGGAGGCTTCCTGCCATTCTGCTTTTGGAGTGAACACATACATTGGGCATACATTTTGTTATATATTCCTATGTAGTTACTTCCGCATACCCTTTTCCCCTGTTCATTCATTCATTCATTCATTCCTCTAAGTCTGTAATTAAAATTTGAATGTGGATGGAATAAAAAACAACTATTTAGTGTATCATTATATAAATAAAATGAAGTGTGATTATATTTTGAGTGTTACAACTCTCCAGTAAAATAACATAAAATCCTGTTAAATGTCATTTACTTTTTGACACCACATCAGTGCTGTTTGATTCCCCACAATGGAAGCTGAACCAATAAATCCTGGAGAATGATTACGCATGGAGCAGAAAATTAAGAACAGTAAATTTCTCAATGATGAGATTTTTTTTTTCTTTTGGGCTGTCACATTTTTGGGAGATTATATATACGTATATATATATATATATATATACACACACACACACACACACACACACACACACACACACACACATATATATATATATATATATAGTATATATATATATATATTCGTATATACACACTACCGTTCAAAAGTTTGGGGTCACCCAGACAATTATTTTGTGTTTTTCATGAAAAGTCACACTTATTGACCACCATGAGTTGTAAAATGAATAGAAAATATAGTCAAGACATTGACAAGGTTAGAAATAATGATTTGTATTTGAAATAATAATTTTTTCCAGATACTCAACCTGCTCAAAGGAAGGTCGGTTTTATAGCTTCTCTAACCAGCTAAACTGTTTTCAGCTTTGCTAACATGATTGCACAAGGGTTTTCTAATCATCCATTAGCTTTCTGACGCAATGAGAAAACTCATTGTACCATTAGAACACTGGAGTGATAGGTGCTGGAAATGGGCCTCTATACACCTATATATATATATATATATATATATATATATATACTGTATATATTTCTTTTATAAATTCCCTCTTCTCTCCATTTCTCTTTCACCCATACATGTCTGAAGTGAGTTTTGGTCTAAAAACATCTGCTTTCCACCGCCATTTCAGTCAGCGTTTGCCAATGGAGCTTAACTTAGGCCGACTTAGCCGAACTCTGCATAACTTAGCCCACCGCTCAGGAACTTTTACAAACTGAGCACAACTTTCACCAGCGTTTATTTCCAAATGCAGGAATACAACTTTCCCCAGCATTTGCCAACACCAGCCATCATTAACTTTTATCAACTTTTGCCAGCAGAGCCAGACGTTTGCCAAAATGTCAGTAAAAGTTGGTCCAAACGTTGTAGTGTGAATCCAAAAAAACAGGTCCAGAATGGCAGGAAACCTACACAAAAGCTGATCTTTATATGAGCGTCACTTGACGCTGTCAATTGACCTGCGCTGAGTATTCATTTGCTTAAGTTAACCTAAGTTGGCAACAGCTACACATACACTAGAATAAGTTGGCAAAAGTTTGCCTATGCTGAAAGCAACGCTGGCAAATGCTAGCAAAAGTCTGTAAAAGTTGGTGTGCGCTAGATTAAAAAACCCTGCTCATGTACAGTACATAATTTCACCGTTTGGACTAATTTCTCTGATTTTTCAAAAAGTCGGTCCAAATGGTATAGTGTGAACCCAGCTTAAGTCCCACAAGCCAACCAAGCACCAAAATTAATTTTAAGATGGCGGCAGTGCGCACGGACGCAGCGGCCCCTCTTGGCATCAGCGAGTGTGAGAGTTTTGAGTGTTTTGATCTTCCCAGACGTACATTCCGTAAAACTTACAACCGTGAGACCTTATTAAACATCAAGGTACTGCACGCTGCAAGAATCACGGTGATCGGTTGTGACTTGGACATTCTACGCCAGCATGGGATTCTGGTGGAGTCCCCGCTGGAAACTACCCGAGAGAGGAGGAAGCGGAAGCGGCGCAAACGCAAGCAAAAGCGTGGAAAAAGGGCCGGGATCCATGCTAGGCTAAAGGCTAACCCCTCCAGACCAGCGGTACCGTCGCTCATTCTCTCTAACGTCCACTCCCTCGAAAACAAGCTGGATGAGCTGTGTCTGCTGAGAGAAACCCGGAGAGAGTGGAGAGACTGCTGTGTGCTTGCATTCACTGAGACATGGCTCCACAGCAACATTCCTGACGAGGCCATTCAACTGGAAGATATGGCGATGTTCTGTGCCGACAGGGAAACGGCGAGCTCCGGTAAGAGCCGGGGGGGTGGGCTATGCATCTATGTTAACAAGAACTGGTGCGTCAATGCCACGTTAGTGTCTAAACACTGCTCTCCATTGGCGGAGTTCCTTATTGTAAATTGTCGGCCATATTATTTGCCAAGGGAATTCAGCAACGTGTTTGTAGCTGGTGTTTACATAGTGCCGAGCCCTAATGCTAAAGCTAATGCTAAGAAGGCACTCGGGGAACTGCACAATGCGATTAGTGAAATCCAAACTTCACACCCGGACAGTTTTGTGGTGGTTGCGAGGGATTTTAACCACACCGGCCTAAAGACTGTGCTCCCCAAGTTTAAACAATGTGTAGACTTTAAGACCAGAGGAGAGAATATGTTGGACTTAGTGTACACAAACACAGATACATATAAGGCGATACCCCGCCCCCATCTCGGCCTTTCTGATCACATAACCGTGATGCTGCTGCCTGCCTACAAACCTTTATTGAAGCGCAGCAGGCCAGCAGTGAAACAAATTAGAATTTGGCCAGAGTGTGCAACCTCTGCACTGAAAGATTGTTTTCTGCACACAGACTGGGAGGTCTTCAAAATAGCAGCCTCCCAGGAAGACAAGACAGATGTGGAGGAGTATGCTGATACGGTCACCAGCTACATCGCGAAGTGCACAGAGGATGTCACTACAGTGAAGACCATCACTATGCAGGGTAACCATAAGCCCTGGATGAGTGCAGAGGTGCGCTCGCTGCTTACAGCCAGAGATGCAGCCTTCAGAGCGAAGGACAGGATTGCCCTCCGCTCAGCCAGGTCTGCACTCTCAAAGGGAATTAAGGCGGCAAAGCGCGCCTATGTGGAGAAAATCCAGGGACACCTCTGTGACACTAGGAACACCAAGCAGATGTGGCAGGGAGTTCGGACACTGACAGGCTATAAGTCTAGGCAGGGGGTCGATGATGATGACGCTTCACTTCCAGACAGGCTTAACAACTTCTTTGCACGTTTTGAAGCATCAAACTTGACAATCAGAAGGACGGCTGGCCCACCCCCACCATCGGTTGGACCAGCTTTTACCATCGCACAGTGGACACACGAAGGACCCTAACCAGAGTCAACCCACGCAAAGCTGCAGGTCCAGACAATATTCCAGGACGTGTGCTCCAAGACTACGCAAGCGAGTTGGCGGATGTCCTGACTGACATTTATAACATCTCCCTGAGTCAGGCCATCGTTCCCAGATGCTTCAAGACCTCTATCATTGTACTGGTGGCAAAGAAACCAGTTGTGTCCTGTTTGAATGACTATCGTCCTGTTGCACTGACACCAATTGTGATGAAGTGTTTTGAACGGCTTGTCAAACCACACATTACAGCCTGCCTCCCTGCATCACATGACCCGCTCCAGTTTGCATATCGTTCAAACCGCTCCACGGAGGATGCTATAGTCACCACCCTACACTCTGTCATCACCCATCTGGACCAGAAAGACACCTACGCCAGACTCCTGTACATTGATTTCAGTTCAGCATTCAACACCATTATTCCCCAGAGACTGATGGAGAAATTACTCCTTCCCGGTCTGAACACCGCCACATGTCTCTGGATCCTGGATTTCCTGACTGAGAGACCTCAGTCTGTCCGGGTTGGAAACAACATCTCCAACTCTGTCACGCTGAGCACCGGATCCCCTCAAGGCTGTGTACTCAGTCCACTGTTGTTTACACTTCTAACACATGACTGTGTGTCCAGACACGAGGGGAACCAGATTATTAAGTTTGCAGACAACACCACGGTGGTGGGACTTATTCAGAGGGATGAGGAATCAATGTACAGGGAAGAAGTGAGAGACCTGGAGGGCTGGTGCAGGGAGAACAATCTGGTGCTCAACGTGGACAAAATGAAGGAGATGATTATCGACTTCCGGCGGTCTCAGCCTGAGCACATCCCCCTCAGCATCGGCGGCCGTTTAGTGGAGAGAGTGGAGAACATCAAGTTCCTCGGAGTGCAGATCTCTCAGGACCTGACCTGGAGCAAGAATTCCTTGGGGATCAGGAAGCGGGCTCAGCAGAGACTGCACTTCTTGAGGAAACTCAAAACAGGCCTCTCTCCCCATCTGCATCCTCAGAACCTTCTACAGAGGTGTGGTGGAGAGTGTTCTGATGTACTGCATTGCTACATGGTACTCCAGCTGCAGTATGTCAGACAAAAAAGCCCTGCAGAGGATAGTCAAGGGGGCTGAGAGGGTAATTGGAGTCTCCCTCCCCTCTGTCCAAGAACTTTTTCAGAGCCATTGTAGGAGCAGGGCACTGAACATTGTCAAGGACCGTTCTCACCCTCTGCATAAACACTTTGAACTTCTTCCATCTGGTAAACGATTCCGGAGCATCAGAGGCAGAACCACCAGACTGATCAACAGCTTCCTTCCACAAGCTGTCAGGATGCTGAACAGTTGACCTGAAATCTCTCATACACACTACTGCACCTACGGACATTTTGTATATTATTTGCATATTATAGTTAGTTAGTTTTTTGTTTTTTTTTTCCCAAGTATGTCTCAGGGATGTGTGAATGGATGGGGTGGGTGGGGGTGGGGGGTGAAGCTATGTGTGAGTGTGTCTTAAATCATGCTGCTTCTATTTATATGGATGCCGAGAGAAACGCAATTTCATCTTGCCTGCACTACAGTTGTATGTACAGCAATATGACAATAAAGTTTGATTTGATTTGATTTGATTTGATTTGATTTGATTTGAAAACCATGTGTACCATTTAACAGTGAATTCGCTGACATGCTGTCAGCCATCCACACAAAATATAACAAAGTTTTCATAGCTGGTTGTCATAGCTTCTAATGCTTTTTTCTAGTAAATATTTAAACCTTCTTAACGGCATGGATTTTAAACAACGTACAACACAATCAACTCACAACAGAGGACACACCTTAGACCTTGTCATCACCTACGGCCTGTCCACTAGTATGTCCTCTGTTGTAGACTTGGATGTCTCAGACCAATTCTGCGTGTTTTTTTAACATTACCAGTTTTATGCAGCGAGAGACCCTGGTGAGAATTGTGAAGAACCGCCATCTGACTTCTGAAGTGGTTGCAAATTTTATCAAGGTTTTAAGTGACGCTTCTGCTGAGGTTTTACCTGCATCATGTGCTTTTATTACTGACAGTTTTAACCATAAACTAAAATCAGCACTGGACTTGGTTGTGCCACTGAAGACTAAAAACACAAAAACTAAACCTGTCCCACCCTGGTGGAATGAAGATATAAAACAGCAGAAAAGTAAATGCAAAGCAGCAGAGAGAAGGTGAAGAAGAACAAAATTAACTGTTAACTACCAAATTCTACGAGAACAACTAAAACCATATAATAATACAGTAAAACAAGCCAGAAACTCCCACTTCTGCAAAATAATTCACTCACAAAAACAATCCTAGAATCCTTTTTTCCCACCATTGATCACTTGATCAACCCTGATTTTCAGAAGTCCAGCATGATGCCAACGGACTCACTATGTGAGGACTTTGCAGACCACTTCAGAAGTAAAATATATGTTATTAGATCCAATCTTCTATTACAAGATACTGTTTTTAGTACTATGGAACCTTTGCTTTTATCTGAGGAAACACTGGAGAGTTTTGCCTTGGTTGATGTTGAAACTCTTGGTCGTGTTTTCTCTCAAGTCAATCCAACAACCTGTCTTTTAGACCCCATTCCCACATCACTTTTAAAAACATTTTGTGGATTTTTCCAGTAGGAACTTTTAAACATCATGAATTACTCTCTCCAGACAGGTGTTTTCCCGGCTGCCCTTAAAACGGCAGTGGTGAGACCCCTTCTGACAAAGAGTAATTTAGATCCTGAAAACTTTAATAATTACAGACCAGTCAGTATCCAACTTACCATTTTTAAGCAAAATTTTAGAAAAACTTATTTTTATTCAGTTAAATTGCTTTTTAACATCAAATAACATATTTGATGACAACCAGTCGAACGAACCACAGTACCAAGACAGCCCTGGTCAGAATTGTTAATGATCCAAGGCACAACATGGACTCACACAGAATTTCAGTCCTGGTCCTATTGGACCTAAGTGCTGCCTTTGATACAGTAAACCACCATATTCAATTCAGTTCAATTCAACTTTATTTATATAGCGCCATATCACAACAACAGTCATCTCATCGCACTTTCAAATGTAGGGGAAACCCCCACAATTGCAGAAAGACCCCAGCAATCAGGCGATCCCCTGTGAGTGAGCACTTGGCGACAGTGGAGAGGAAAAACTCCCTTTTAACAGGAGGAAACCTCTAGCAGAACCAGGCTCAGGGAGGGGCAGTCATCTGCTGCGACTGGCTGGGGTGTGAGGGGATAGAGAAGATGGAAAGAACAGACATAAAGAGAGCAAACATTAACAAAGAGAAGCCAGGTACATTATTGGAGGTCACCCGGCAGTCTAAATCTATTAACAGCAAAACAAAGAGAGGGTTAAGAGACACAAGATCCCTCCCTAATCGTACGCTATATTGAAGAGGAAGGTTTCTACCCTGCTCTTCAAAACAGAGATTGTGTCTGACTCCCGAACCCAGATTGGTAACTGGTTCCACAGGAAAGGAGCTTGATAGCAAAAGGCTCTGCCTCCCATTGTACTTTTGGAGATTCTAGGTATTACAAGTAATCCAGCATTTTGGGAGTGTACTGCTTTGTTAGGATGATTGGGTAATATCAGATCTTTAATATAAAAGGGGGCCTGATTATTAAGAGCTTTGTAAGTGAGAAGAAGGATTTTAAACTTAATTCTAAACTCTATGGGAAGCCAATGAAGGGAGGCCAGAACCCAGAGAGATATGATCTCTCTTTCTAGTACCTTTTAAAACTCTTGCTGCAGCGTTTTGGATCAACTGAAGACTTTTTAAAGATATTTAAGGATAACCTGATAATAACGAGTTACAGTAATCTAATCTAGAGCTAACAAAAGTGTGGATCAGTTTCTCAGCATCACTCAGAGACAAGATGCTCCTGATTTTGGCAATATTGTGCAGATGATAGAAGGCAGTCTTAGAAACAAATTTAATATGTGAATTAAAAAACAGATCTTGATCAAAAATAACTCCAAGGTTCCTCACAGAACTATTCAGAGTAAGAGTAGCCGCATCCAAATTAAGAGTTTGATTTGGAAAGGTATTTCTAAGGTTTTTTGGACCAACAAGAATGACTTTGGTCTTATCCGGGTCATCCAAGCTTTGATTTCCTTAAGACAGGCATCTAACTTGGCTAATTGATTACAGTCATCAGGCTTCATTGACAGGTTTAATTGTGTGTCATCTGCATAACAATGAAAATGTATATAGTGCTTTCTAATGATGTTGCCTAACGGAAGCATATATAAACTAAAAAGAGTAGGGCCTAACACAGATCCCTGTGGAACTCCATGACTGAGCTTAGAGTTGGAAGAAAACTCATTATTGATATGAACAAACTGAAATCTATCAGACAAATAAGATCTAAACCACTGCAGTGAAGTACCATTTAGTCCAACATAGAGTTCTAATCTATCAAGTAGAAGGCTGTACTAAGATCTAAAAGGACAAGTACAGAAACGAGTCCATTATCAGATGCGATAAGAAGGTCATTTGTGACCTTCACTAAGGCTGTTTCAGTACTATGATGAATTCTGAACCCAGATTGAAACTCTTCAAATAAACCATTTCCCTGTAAGTGGTCAAATAATTGTGTAGCAACAACTCTTTCTAAGATTTTTGAAATGAAAGACAGATTAGAGATTGGTCGATAGTTAGCTAAAACTCCTGGGTCGAATGTTGGCTGTTTGAGTAAGGGTTTAATTACAGCAATTGTAAAAGCCTGCAGTACATGACCTAAGGTTAAAGAAGAATTGATTATTTGAAGAATACTGTGGCTACTGTGGGGGACCCATGCTGTAGTTTTCCTCTCAGACTGAAAGGCATGGAGATGCAGTAGTTTTCCTCTGATGGAAGAGCATGGAGATCAAAGGGCTGGGGGACAAGGGGAATTGTCATGGGGGAGTGAATTGTGAATGCAGGACCTCAGGTAGCAGGGACGTGTGAGTGTTGGGATATAAAAGTGAGTCCCTACTACATGAGGTTAACGTTTCTGATTCAGGAAGATGTGAGAGAGAGAATAAAGTTCATCTGCTTGGAAAGCTCGGTCTGGTTATTCCTTTCTCCACACTGGTGACCCTTGATGAATAATGGAACACGAGGCGAACACCCCGAAGATGACCCGGACAGGAAGCCCCAGCAATGCGTGTGCCGTTTTGGTCAAACTACCAGACTTTTGGCCTCACGACCTGAAGTCTTGGTTCTTTCACACTGAGGCCCAATTCGCGCTGCGGGGAATAATGGCAGATGACACCAGATATTACTACGTGGTCGCAGCGTTGGACGCTCGCACGACTCAGCAGGTAGCGAGCCTGCTCCAACAGCCCCCAGCCCGCAACAAATACGGGGCTCTCAAAACCGGCTGACCCGGCGCTACGCTTTCAGACTGCGACAGAGTGGAGAGGCTCCTGACGCGCTCCGAGTTAGAAGACGGATCGGCGGTCGAACTGATGGAGAAGATGTTGGCATTGATGGGCACGGGTTAATAATCAACCTGGCGAAATGCCAGTTCAGGGTGACGGGGATCGATTTTTTGGGACACCGCATCTCACTGGAGGGAGCGATACCCTTGCCAGACAAGGTGCGCGCAGTGGTGAATTTTCCCCGGCCTCAGACGGTCAGGGCGCTGCAGGAGTTTTTGGGGATGGTTAACTTCTACAATCATTTCCTCCCCTGCGCAGCTCAGTCCATGCAGCCATTGTACGCAGCGCTTAAGAAACAGAAGGCAGAAGCAGGCGGACAGAGTCGACTGGACTCCTGAGCAAGAGCAAGTGTTTTCCGACGTTAAAACAGCTCTGGCGAACGCTGCACTACTGGCACACCCAGACCCAGCAGCTCAGATTGCGCTCACTACAGACGCATCAGATGTGGCCATAGAGGCTGTTGTGGAGCAGTGCGTCACCGGTTCTTGGCAGCCGCTAGTCTTTTTTAGCGGGTCTTTGCGCGAAAATGAGCGTAAATACAACGCGTTCAACAGGGAGTTGCTGGCTCTCCATCTGGCCATACGCCGCTTCCAGTTCTGGCTGGAAGGGCGCAACTTCACTGCGTTCGTGGACCACAAGCCACTAACGTACGCGATGGCCAAGGTTTCGGAACCATGGTTGGACTGGCAGCAGAGACAGCTGGCCACGATCTCGGAGTTTACAACCGACATTCGTCATGTGGCCAGTAAACTCAACGTGGTGGCTGACTGTCCCTTGCGCGTGTTGGTGGCCCCAGTCTATGTGGGGATAGATTACACGGCCATGGCCATGGAGCAGATCGACGATGCAGACTTTTGCGCGCTCCAGTCTGGACCAACAGGGTTAAGGCTTAGAGTTATGCAAGATGCCCCCCCCCCCAATCTGTGATGTCTCCACGGGCCGCCCGTGCCTGGTGGTCCCACGCGCTTGGCAACACTGCGTTTTTGAGTCGGTTCACTCCCTGGTGCACCCAGGAGTACGCGGGTCAGTCAAAATGGTGGTAGCAAAGTTTGTCTGGCCGAACCTGCGCAAACAGGTGAAAGAGTGGGCTGCAGCCTGTGTAGCGTGCCAACAAGCCAAAGTGCACAGGCACACAAAGGCCCCCTTGGAGCCGTTCCATATCCCGGCTAAGAGGTTCAACCATGTTCACGTGGACCACGTGGGCCCCCTCCCACCATCGCAGGGGTTCACGCACCTCCTGACAGTGGTGGACCGCACCACACGATGGCCAGAAGCAGTCCCGCTAGCTTCCACCGCGTCCACAGATGTGGCACGCGCTTTTTTGACAACATGGGTGGCACGTTTTGGCACACCTTCGGACATCACGTCCGATCGGGGCCCTCAGTTTGTTTCCGACCTCTGGTCCACGATGGCCTGGAGCCTGGGCGTCTCAATTCATCGCATGACCGCGTACAACCCACAGGCCAATGGGTTATGCAAGCGTTTCCATAGGTCACTGAAAGCAGCGCTCAGGGCTTCGCTTACGGATGCAAATTGGGTGGACCAGTTGCCGTGGGTTCTATTATTTATTTTTTTTTTAAATTTTATTAGGGTTGCGTGCTGCACCGAAGGAGGATTTGGCGGCTTCCCCAGCAGGGCTGGTTTTTTCTCAGCCACTGCGGCTCCCCGGGGAATTTTTACCAGATAACCCCGTGCCCAACACCCATCCGTCCCCGCGTTCACGGCATAGCGCAGACGCAGGGATGCTACCTGGCCCGGCCCACCACTGTTTTCCCCACGCTTTTGTGCCAAAAACCTTGAAGGACGCGGCGTTCGTGTTTGTCAGGCATGATGCCCACTGGACCCCATTGCGCCCACCTAACGAGGGCCCATTCAGAGTGCTGGAACCCGGGGACAAACATTTTGTGTTAGACTTGGGGGGGTCGCCGCCGGGAGAGAATCTGTATAGACGGGCTTAAGCCCGCCTTTGTGGTAGCAGACGAGCAGGTGGTGTTGGCCTGAGCTCCTCGGCGTGAAAGACCCCCCCTGAGAACTCCCCAGGTAAACGTTTCATCAGAGCAGTCACACGAGCATGCTGAATGTCCCCCCCCGTTGTCCCCCCACAGACGGACACACCCCCAGGAACCCTCCACCGGCACAGCAGCGCCACGGAGCCGAAGACCCCCCGTTACAGCAGCTATGGGCGGAGGCTGAAGCTCATTCTGAGACTATGGGGAGGGCGGTGTGGGGGACCCATGCTGTAGTTTTCCTCTCAGACTGAAAGGCATGGAGATGCAGTAGTTTTCCTCTGACAGAAGAGCATGGAGATCAAAGGGCTGGGGGACAAGGGGAATTGTCATGGAGGAGTGAATTGTGAATGCAAGACCTCAGGTAGCAGGGACGTGTGAGTGTTGGGATATAAAAGAGAGTCCCTACTACATGAGGTTAATGTTTCTGATTCTGGAAGATGCGAGAGAGAGAATAAAGTTCATCTGCTCGGTAAGCTCAGTCTGGTTATTCCTTTCTCCACACTACCAATAAATGGGAAGACTTTTTTAAATAACCTGGTAGGAATAGGGTCTAAAAGACAAGTTGAAGCCTTGGATGAGGAGATTATTTTATCTAACTCTAAAAGGTCAATTGGAGTAAACTTATCCAAACAGATATCAATTGAAGGAGTTGTAGTTGCTGTACTTAAGTTTACAGTGGGAATAATTTGATTGCTTTTATATCTAATAGATAAAATTTTATGATTGAAAAAGTTCAAAACGTCCTGACTAGTAAGCTCTAGGGGGATCCGAGGATTGACAGAGTCCTGACTCTTTGTCAGCCTGGCTACAGTGTTGAAAAGAAACCTGGGATTATTCTTATTCTCTTCTATTAATGCAGAGTAATAACTTGTTCCAGCTTTTCTAAGAGATTTTTTATAAATTAGGAGATGATTTCTCCACGCTAAATAGAATTCATCTAAATTAGTGGAATGCCATTTTCTTTCTTGTTGATGAGTTTCTGTGTTAAACCAAGGGGTTAGAAATCTCTGATTAGACTTTTTTCTTTTTTAAAGGGGCTACCAAGTCTAGAGTCTGATGCAGAGAGGCTGTAACACTATCTACCATGCTATCAATTACGGAAGGAGCAAGCTCTCTATCTTTTATTTCCGTTGTGTTGACACATGGTATAGAGGAGACAATCTGCAAAAATTTGGTAAGAGCATCATCTGAAAGACATCTGCTGTAGTAATATTTTTCTTTAGGAGTCAAATAATCAGAAATAGTGAAATCAAAGGTTAACAGACAATGGTCTGACAGTACAGGATTATTAGGAGACACTACCAGATTTTCTATTTCTATACCATAAGTCAGAACAAGGTCCAACGTGTGGTGGAGATAATGGGTAGAATTTTCTACTTTCTGGGAAAACCCCAATGAGTCTAATATTGAATTGAATGCCTTATTAAGACAGTCACTATCTACATCAACATGTATATTAAAATCCCCTACTATAATTATTCTATCTGATTTCAGCACTAAATCAGCTAAAAATTCTTCAAATTCGGATAAAAACTCTGAGTAGGCTGAGGGGGGACTGTAAACTATGGCAAAGAAAATTGGGTTTAAGCTAAGATTGCCAACATACACAACCGAGAGGTTTCGTAGGTCCTTCCTACCAACGGCTGTCAGACTGTACAACCTAAGCAGGGCTGCTCGCAGAGATAGCAAAAAGACGTAACAAACTAATAGTTTTTTTTGAATGCAAAAGATGCAATAGACTTACACAATGGTCCTCTCCGGCATACAGCTAGGAACATACCGGTCGCTATGGAGGGTGAGAATATGTATGGGCACATAATCATACCATGTAGGATAACTAAATAGACGGTTATGCTGTTTCATCCCACCTAGCAACAATGCTCTGCACTGTGTGTGTTTATATATTTACATATTTATTCCATCTAGCTACAATGCTCTGCACTGGGTGTGTTTATATTTATATATCTATATATTTATTCCATCTAGCTACAATGCTCAGCACTGGGTGTGTTTATATTTATATATCTATATATTTATTCCATCTAGCTACAATGTTCCGCACTGTGTTTTTATATATCTACATATTATTCCATCTAGCTACATTGCTCCGCACTGTGTGTGTTTATATACTTGCATATTTATTCCACCTAGCTGCAATGCTCCGTACTGTGGGTGTTTATATATTTACATATTTATTCCATCTAGCTACAATGCTCTGCACTGTGTGTTCATATATTCATATATTTATTCCATCCAGCTACAATGCTCTGCACTGTGTGTCTGTGTGTGTGTGTGTGTATATATATATATATTTTATAGTAATATGTACATATGTATATTAGCTGCTCTTGCTTGCTTGTTTTTTTTTTCTTGCCTTCTGATTGTTGCTCTGAGTGTTGCTATCCCTGTGCTGTTGCAATCCTGGAATTTCCCCGTTGTGGGACTAATAAAGGCTTATCTTATCTTATCTTATCTTATACCCCATAGTGAGGACCAGGCCCTCAAAGGAATTAAAACATGTTTTTTGCTTTACATTAACTAGTAATTTAGAATGGTAAATTGCCGCTACTCCACCTCCATGACCAAAACTTCTAGGATTATGATAGTTTAGATAACCAGAGGGAGTTGATTCATTTAAACCAACATAATCATCTTGCCCTAACCAAATCTCTGTAAGGGATATTAAATCAATCTGATGATCAATTAATAGATCATGAACTAGTAGAGACTTGGGAATTAGAGACCTAATATTTAACAAACCACATTTAATTTTTAAATTATGAGGAGGAAGAGAGGCCAAATAATTAAATTTAGAGACTTGATGTTTAATTTCAGATTTACCAACTTTTTGTTTAATCACTTTGGGATGTTTATAGATCGCTCAGGACTTCAAGACCGTCCTGCGTTTCCTGAGCTTCGCCGTCATGGCTCTGCAGGAGACCAGCGAGGCCCACCTGGTGGGTCTCTTCTTCGCTAAGGGGGTCACCATCATGCCCAAAGACTTCCAGCTGGCCCGCTGCGTCCGCGGAGAGAGAGCCTAGACTTTCTGCTGCACATTCATCAGCCATAATGCTCTGCACTGTGTGTCTATATATATACATTTATAGTAATATGGACATATGTTTACTAGATGTTGTTTTTTCTTGCCTTCTGATTGTTGCTCTGAGTGTTGCTATCCCTATGCTGTTGCAATCCTGGAATTTCCCCATTGTGGGACTAATAAAGGCTTATCTTATCTTATCTTATCTTTTATTTTTATTAACTTTGGAGGGAGTAGACAAAGGTTCTCTGAGGGGGAAGACAGAGGCTTAGTTGAGGGGTGGTGGATGAGAAGGAGCTGCAGAAAGGGGTGAACTTATCAAGTTATGTTGTATTTGTCTTGGGTCATAATATTTTGGGTATTTTGGGTAACGGGAGACAGACACAATGTCTACGGGGTTATCAATTAAAGACTGATCTAAATAGTGAGGGTTATTTGGATTAATAGGATTAATATGAGAAGTGGAAACAAAGAAAGGCTGGTTGGCAGACCCAGGAACTTCGGGGTGAGTTAACGCACCAAATGTCAGTCACTGTACTAAAAAACGCTGAATGGAATAGAACAGATTGTCCCTTGAAACATGTGCACCAAGTCTATTTGGATGGATGCCATCTGGCCTCATAAATGATGGGCGGTTCCAAAACAGGTTGAAATTGTCTACAAAACCAATGTTAAAAGTAGGACATGTAGAACACAACCAGGTATTAAGACTGAGAGTTCTGCTAAAATAATTGCAACCTCGTCTGAAAGGGGCCAAGGGCCCAGAAATAAACACACATCTGCCACAGTTCATAAGAGTGGACGGAAGGCTCTTGAAGTCACTCTTTAAGATCTCCGATGCTTCATCTGGGATGTTGTTGCATCCAACATGTGCAATGACAGTTTTAGCGTGGGGGTATTCATTTAATAGGTCAGGAGTTAGAGCCTTGATGTCTGACACTTTAGCCCCAGGAACAAAAATTAGTGACACAGTACCTGCGTCTGACGTTCCTCATAATCGAATCACCAATTACCAACGTTGTCTGGGGGAGCCTTGCCGGTGGTTTCTGAAATGGTGGATAATTTTGCCGATGTTGTTGTGATGGCGAGGTGATATGCTCTCTTCTTTTTGGAGGTGGTGTATAGTTTGGCACACCTAAAGTAGTTTTAATCCGGGGCTTGCAGGTTTGGGACTCTGCTTGGAGCTTTGCTCGAAGCCGGTCTAGAATGGAGTAGTGAGGCGCCTTCTTCCCTCCACTAGCCTTGGGTGCGCACCTTGGGCAAGTGCTAGTACACCCACAGCCTCCCTTGCCAGGGTCATGGCATGGCAGTTATGTCATCAACTCGATGGCATCTCTGGCACTACATCATTGGCGCTTCTGAATATCAACTCAGCTTCAGTTGCGGCAGGCATCTCTGACTGTCTACTCGGCTTCAGTTATGGAAAAATGCAACGAGCTTCTCTGCGACCATCTCAGCTTTGCTATGTTGTCGACCAACAGAGCACCTCGCCAAGGGACACTGCCTATGCGCCAGTCAGTGTTGTCATCACCATAGGTGCAGCCCCACAGTTTTCAATGGAAGTACAGTTAAGGAGAGAAGATATGGCTACCGCATATGGGGGAACCGATGCGCCACTCAATACGGCAGTGGCGATAAGTGGACGGAGTCCGTATACTGCTACCGTGTCCGGGGTAACCGACGAACAACACCATCGACCTTCTGTTTCGAGCTCATGCATACAATGCCTCAATCTCGGTGCTTGGAATGTACGTACAACCAACGACAATGAGTCTTCAATCAGACCTGAAAGAGCAACAGCCCTTATCTGTCGTGAGCTAGAGAAAGCGTCCATTGACATCTGTGCCCTAAGCGAAGTTCGGCGACCTGGCACTGGAAACGTAGTTGAGAGGAGTCACACAATCTTCCGGAGTGGAGGAGAAGAGAGAACAGCTGGCATTGGCTTTGCTATTTCCAACAGGCTAGCTGCTCAAGGTATCACCCTTACACCAATTAGCGACAGGCTCATGTCAATGTGCATACAGCTAAAGGGAGGAAACAATCTAACTCTCATTAGTGTATATGGGCCGACCATGCAAAGATCTCAGGAAGAAAAAGAGCAGTTCTATGAAAAGCTTAGCAGCTGCACATCTGCCACCGAGATGGACATCATCATCATCCTGGGCGACTTTAATGCTCGAGTGGGCAAGGACTGGAAATCGTGGCCGAATGTAATTGGAAAACATGGCGTTGGAAAATGAACTCCAACGGGCTTATGCTCTTAGAATTCTGCACCAGATTCCAGCTCAGTGTCATGGGTACTATGTTCCAACAGAAAAAACACCTTAAAGAACACATGGCAACACCTACGTTCAAAGCACTGGCACCAAATCGACCATGTACTATCCAATAAGGCTGCAAAACCATATGTTACAGTGACACGAGTCAATCAAGCAGCAAACTGCTTCACCGATCATAAGCTCCTGGTATCTAAGTGCCTGTTCTTTATTAAAAACAAGAAGAGTGGTACAAGGCCTCCCAAGAAGCTAGGCACACATTTGGATGATGACAAAAAAGCATTACTGGAGCTCTTCCTAGACGAAAAGTTGTCTACCTGTAAGGCGGACTTTGATGAACTCAGAGTTATTCTCCAGAATGCTGCCACACATGTCTTCAGCAAAAAGAAACAAGTGCAGAATGACTGGTTTGATGATAAGGACCAAGAAATTCAAAAGCTGCTTCAAGACAAGAACTTGGACAGGCATGTTCTAAGAAGGCGGATCAGAGAGCTAAAGAATGACTGGTTTCGGTGCAGAGCTGAGGAGGCAGAGCGGCACTCTCAGGAGAAGAACCACAGAGAGTTTTATGCTACCCTCAATGCCGTCTATGGCCCTAGATCCAGAAGCAACCATCCTGTGAAGTCCAAAGATGGTGAGCTCCTGACTGTTCCTGACAAGATAAAGGACAGATGGGTTGAGCACTTCAGCGACTTATTAAACCAACCAATGGATGTTGACTTGAGCATCATCGATGACATAGACCAGCTTCCAGTTATCGAATCAATGAGCCTTCCAATTGAAGACCAAGAACTTGACCAAGCCCTTAGAAACACCCGATTAGTAAAGAGCCCAGGCCCAGACGGTATTCTACCTGAAGTACTTGTGCATGGAGGACGTCGCTTAAGAGCTTTCCTACTTGTCCTATTCAACATCTGCTGGACTACAGAGATTATCCCAACCGACTGGATAGACGCGCTCATCGCAATTCTGTTCAAAAAAGGTGACAGAAGCCTCTGTGGCAATTACAGAGGAATCTCACTGCTCAGTGCTGTCGGTAAAGCCTTCGCGGGCATTATCTTGCAGAGGCTTCACCTGTTAGCAGAATATATCTACCCCCAGTCGCAGTCAGGGTATCGAAATGGTAGAAGTACAATAGATGGGATTTTCACCCTTCGCCAGCTGATGGAAAAAACAAGAGAGCAGCGCAGATGTTTGTACATAGCCTTTGGGGATTTTGTGAAGGCGTTTGACATGGTCAATCGCGAGCTCCTCTTCATCATCCTTGGCAAACTTGGCTGTCCTCCAAAGTTTATAAGAATCATCAAGAGACTATACACGGATGTGCACGCTTGACTTGCTATCAATGGTGAACTCACCCAATCCCTTGAATACAACAGCGGGGTCAAGCAGGGGTGTAAACTAGCTCCAACACTCCTTGGCATGTACGCAGCAGTCCTACTTTGGCTCGCTTTCAAAGAAATCAAGCACACCTGCAGCGTACAGATCAGACTGCGTTACGATGGTGATCTTTTTGACCTCCGCAGATTAAAAGCGAAATCTAGAGTCCTCACAGAATATATTAGAGAAGCTCAGTATGCTGACAATATCACGATCTTCAGTGATACACCAGAGGGCCTGCAGACGTTATTATCCTCCTACAATGATGTCGCTAAGAGAATGGATCTCTGCATCAACACAGTCAAAACAGAGACCATGTGTATTGGCAATACAGCTGAGTTCTTTATTGACGACATCAAATTGGCCAACGTTACTCGCTTCAAGTATCTCGGCAGTCATGTCAGCAGTGACTGCTCTATTAAGGAGGAACTTGCATCTCGCATTCAAGCAGCATCGTGTGCTTTTGGCTGTCTACGCAAGAGGGTGTTTGAGTCGCATGACTTCATAGTCTCTACCAAAGTCGCAGTTTACAATCAGTGCCTTATGCCCCTCCTGATGTATGGCAGCAAAACCTGGACCCTATACCAGCACGAAGTCAGGCAGCTTCGCATAATCCAACAGCGTCAGGTTCGCCTGATACTAAACATCAAGTGGGACGATTTCATCAGCAATGAGGAGGTGCTGCGGCGGGCACACGTCGAAGACATCGAGATCAATCAGAATCAGAATCAGAATCAGAATAAGTTTATTGCCAAGCACATTTACAAGTAAATAACAGGTAAATATACGAGGAATTTGACTTGACACTGAAAACGTCATAAATGACATTCTCAATGACGCGGCGAGCCGTGGAGGCGCCTGTCAGCAGGAAGGGAATAGTAAGCAGGGGGGGAGGGGGAGGGGGGAACACAATAGGAGAGAGAAAAAAGCATTGTTGATCAGAATAAAGTTCATATATGACCGATATTATGATTACAAGAAAAAAACTCTCAATGCACAATTAGCAGACAATAGAATCCACACAATGACACAAAGAGAGCAGTGAATGAATGTCTTCATCAGTATAAATGGATCAGTGTGTGTGAGTTGGATGCAATCAGTGGCAAATCGGTTAGGTGGACAACAGTAGTCTCTTCCTCAGCAGATGTTATGACTAGAGTCTGAAGCAAAGGCACGTGTCCTTGAGCACGGCAGATGGGATAGTTTGAGCCAGACAGCTGTCCTTGAGAGTCAGATGCTGCCCGCCAATGTTATGAAAACAATTATACTGTTGATTATCAGGAGGACTGAGTGCTGAGGGTGCCGAAAAAAAAAAAAAAACAGGTCGAATAGCACTGACTTCAGAGAAAAAACTTCCCATTCTCTTACGGATTCAGTGCTCCAGTTCCATCATGGCCAGGCATTGAAATCGATTCGTGAACAGCTCTCAGCGTGATCGTGATGTAATCCATTTTCCTGTACAGTTCTCCATTGGCCGCTGTCAGAGTCCTGCCCAGTTGGTCAATTTGATGAGAGAGCTTCGCCGGGTCCGCTTTTTGATAAGCTCTGTCCATCCTCTTCAGTTTACGGTGCACCAGAACAATCCCAAAGCCAATCAGTAGAATTCCGATGACCATTGCTCCGAAAAGGTATAAATCTTCAATATCTTCAATAGAAAGATCACACAGGCACAAGAGTTTCCAATTGCTTGTGTCCTTTAAATAACCCGCAGCAGCAGTCCCTGCAGGACAGATAGGCTCCCCCGGGCCTGATTTCCTCGTTGAAAAAACAGTGTCAATTGCGTTCAAAGCCCAGCTTATTAAATCCATAATTTTGTTAGATGAATCAGCAGTAAAGACACACAGACACAGACGATAGCAAGCTGGGATCCAGTCAGTTAGGGAAGGAGAGAGAGATAGGGAGCCGGAGTGGGGAAGAAAAGCGTCTGCTCTCTTTGGAGGGTGGAAGTGAGAAGATTGGAAGTGAGAAGATCAAAATCAAGCTTGTAATGAGTCGCCTGCGCTGGTTAGGTCATGTCTGTCGAATGAATGAAGATAGGCCGGTGAAGGAACTCCTGTATTGTGAGCTGGCTCATGGTTCTCGCAAAGTAGGTCGACCCAAACTCCGTTTTAAGGACACATTCAAAAATGCATTGAAGTGTGCCAATGTTTTAGATCAATGGCAATTGGTAGTACATGATAGAGCGGAATGGAAGAACCTCATGAGGAAAGTTTGCAGGGCGCATAATACAAAGAGAGTGATAGCTCACGAGAAAAGACGGGCTCGACGCAGAGCGGAGAGAAGTAAGGAAGGAACTGTGGAAATACTCGTTTCAGGTGAAAGGCAATAATAATAAATGAAGGGGGGGTGGCGGCCATGGGAGGATGATTGACGTCCAGGTGGGGAAAATCTTCCAGGGAAAGGATGTCGAATCTGTTTTCCAGTAGCAAGGGAAGAGAGGAGGCGTGGCCATGTCTGGTCAATCGCCGATGCTTGCTAGTTGGCCCAACCAAGGTCCATGGCGCACATTGAGGATGTGAAAGACCACCCGGGGCTTTGGGGTTAGTTCCGAGCTGAAGCCAGTGTTTATTGCTGGCATCCTGGACAGCTGAGGAGACCAGACCAGGGGTGGAAGTGGATGGCGATGTGCTGAATTCACCCAGGTAAGTAGCCGCCTCTGCTAGCTGCGAGTCGGTTGCCGGGGCAGATGTTCTCTCGAGGATTATAGTGTCTAGGTGGTTTTCAGCCTCCTGAATCTTATAGAGGTTGGACAGTCTCACTTCCAACTCAGAAACCTTCTTAAGGAGGGACACACAGCTGACACACATTGGGGATGGAGTCATGATGTTCCGGGCAAGAAGTGGATCGCTAGCTAGCTAAAAACAGCTAAAAACAGATTAGCCTAGCCTGGTGAAAACAGCCCTGCCCGGGGCCTGATTCACCTGTGTGCCAATCGGGCTTTCTGCTAGGCCAACACTAAGCTAACACTAAGTAAAAAGCTAATATTAGTAAAAACAAAAGTTAATAAAAGCAAATAAAAGCAGACAAGATAACGCTTTGACGCAACGCAACGTCCTTTTAACCAGTCTGAAGATCCTGGTTGGCCTCTTTGGTACTGTTCTTAATTGGTTCAAGTCCTACCATACAGACAAGAACTTTTTGGTTAGTATGGATACATGTTCTTCCAGAGTCTACAGAATAAATTGTGGTGTGTGCCAAGGTTCAATTTTAGGTCCAACACTTTTTAATCTGTACATGCTGCCTCTTGGAGATGTTATCAGGAGACGTGGCATTCATTACCATAGTTATGCTGATGACACAAAACTTTATATCGTTGTGTTTCCTGATGACATGGAACCAATTAACACCCTTTATAATGGTATTTTAGACATTAAATCATGGATGGCAGCTAACTTCAGCTTAACCAGGACAAAACTGGAGTTTTAGTCAGCAGTCCTGAAGCTCAGAAAGAGAAAATTTTACCAAAATTACATAACCTGTTGGGATGGGGTAAAAGACAGACTAAGAATATGGGCATCATTTTAGACTCTGAGCTTAGTTTTACTCCATACATGAAAAATATAACACAAACGGAATTTTTACCATCTAAAGATCATAGCCAGAGTCCACCCACTTCTCTCTCAAGCAAACATGGAGATAATGATGTATGCTTTTATCACCAGTTTAGGTTCAGGTTCAGGTTCAGGTTACTTTATTTGTACCCGTAGGTAGATTTGTTTTGCAGTCAGGTGACATCCATATTTACAAACCACAATTACATTCAACATGAACACAAACACAGGCACACATGAAGCTGACTATAAACACAATAAAAGTACTCAAGGCTCCACCAATCAGGACACAAGACAAAGAGATAAGAGAGAAGGATCATATTAAAAAGTTAAAGACTAGTCAAAGAGGTTAAAAACTCAAAAGTCTAAAACCCAATAAAAGATTTAGAACCAAAATAAAAAACCCTACAAAAATAAGTAAATATAAAATAAAATTAATAAATAGGTAACTAAATTGTAGAACCCAGCGCTACAAAAACAGCTTTGTCCCTGCTGCTGTCAAAGAGTTGAACAAGCTGTAAAAATCGTCGTCGGCCTCCGTCGGTCTATGATGACCATGGAAGAGAATCCTAAACGTCTACTCTGCTGGAACAGCTCCGCCTGTGGCTGAACAGGCCGATGCGCGAATGACAGTCCCTGTCACACAGGTCACACTTGTGGGTGGTCTCCGTGCTGCTGGGTCTGTGGCGGTTCTTCCTGCGGGTCCTTTTTTCATCTGCTGCAGCAGTCAGTCTCTCTTCACCCGCCTTGAGCTGTCTGGTCAGGGTGCCTCTCCATTTGGAGCGGTCCGTTGCAAGGTCCTCCCAGCGCTCTGTGTTGATATCCAGGGCCTTCATGTCTCTCTTGCAGACGTCTCTAAAGCGCAGCTGTGGGCGGCCAACGTCTCTCCTGCCAGTTGCCAGTTCTCCATAGAGGACGTCTTTGGGGATTCTGCCATCCTCCATACGGTGAACGTGGCCTAGCCAGCGGAGCCTGCGCTGCCTGAGTAGAGTGAACATGGAGGGAAGGCCGGCGCGGGACAGAACTTCTGTGTTGGGCACTTTGTCCAGCCAAGATATGTCCAGGATGTGGCGAATGCAGCGCAAGTGGAAGGAGTTCAGTCTCTTTTCCTGCCGGGCGTATGTTGTCCACGTCTCACTCCCATAGAGCAGTGTGCTGATGACGCAGGCGTTGTACACTGCCATTTTCGTCTTGACAGAGAGTTTGGGATTCTCCCACACTCGTGTGGTGAGGCGAGCGAGTGTGAAGGCTGATTTTCCAATCCTCTTGTTGATCTCTGTATCAAGGGAGAGGTTGTTGCTGATCGTGGACCCCAGGTACGTGAACTGATTCACGACCTCCAGCTTGTAGTCATCAATGGTGATGGTTGGTGGTGCTTCCGTGCCTTGCGCCAAGACGTTAGTCTTCTTCAGGCTGATGGTAAGCCCGAAGTCCTTGCATGCCTGGGAGAAGCGGTCCATCAGGGTCTGAAGCTCCTGCTGTGTGTGGGTTGCGACTGCAGCGTCGTCTGCGAACAGCATGTCTCTGATTAGAGCCTCGCGTACTTTGGTTCTGGCTTTCAGGCGGGCGAGGTTGAAAAGCCTGCCGTCAGATCTTGTGTGCAGGTAGATTCCCTCTGTTGCTGTGCTGAAGGCATGCCTCAGGAGCATAGCAAAGAAAATCCCAAAGAGGGTTGGCGCAAGTACACAGCCCTGTTTCACTCTGCTGCGTATGTTGAATGGCTCTGAGACATTTCCATCCTGCTGCACTATCCCCTGCATGTTGGTGTGAAAAGATTCGATGAGGCTTTGCAACTTTGGTGGGCATCCTATCTTTGGCAGGATCTGGAAAAGGCCCTCTCTGCTGACCAGATCGAACGCTTTGGTGAGGTCGATGAAGGCGACGTACAGAGGCATGTTCTGTTCTCTGCATTTCTCCTGGAGTTGGCGGATGGAGAATATCATGTCTACCGTCGATCGCTCAGCGCGGAAGCCACACTGAGACTTGGGGTAGACACGTTCTGCAAGCTTCTGTAGACGAACGAGAACAACTCGTGCGTATACTTTGCCAACAACGCTGAGGAGGGAAATGCCCCTGTAGTTGTTGCAGTCGCTTCTCTCCCCTTTGTTTTTGTAGAGGGTGATGATCTTGGCGTCCCTCATGTCCTGTGGTACGGCACCTTCCTTCCAGCACTGGCAGAGGACGTCATGCAATGGCAGCAGTAGGGCGGTCTTGCAGTGCTTGATCAGGTCAGGGGGTATGCCGTCGTTGCCGGGTGCCTTGCCAGCGGCCAAGCTATCAATGGCCTTACTGAGTTCATCGATGGTTGGCTCAGCGTCAAGTTCGTCCATGGATGGCAGGCAGTCGATGGCATCAAGGGCTGACGGTGTCACGGTGTTCTGTCTAGAGTAGAGGTTGGAGTAGTGTTCCACCCATCTCTCCATCTGCTTGTTCTTCTCTGTGATCATCTCCCCAGTGGAAGATTTGAGGGGGGCCGTCTTGCTCTGAGCCGGACCAAGTGCTTTCTTGATGCCATCGTACATACCACGGATGTTCCCTGTTATGGCAGCGGTTTGAATGTCTTGGCTGAGCTGAGTCCAGTACTCGTTGGCACAGCGCCGAGCAGTCTGCTGAACTTTGCTTCTCGCAGCCCTGAGAATCTGGAGATTCTTCTCGTTTGGGTACTTCTTGTACTCAGCAAGTGCTGAGCGCTTGGCTTCAATGACGGGGGTCATCTCGGTCAACTTGGCATCAAACCAGTCCTGTGACTTCGAGGTCTTCCTCCCAAAGGTAGCCAAGGCTGTGCGGTAGATGGTGTTTCGCAGCTCTTCCCACTTCTGCTTTGCAGATTCTCCTCCTTGTGGTACATCAAGTTCCTTCTCAAAGGTGGAGGCAAACTGCTCAACAAGTTCTGGTTGGGCCATCTTGCTGATGTCAATCCGTGCCTTTCCAGGTTGTCTAGCACGATGGAATTTCTTCAGCTGCAGCTTGACCTTGCAACACACCAATGAATGGTCTGTGTCGCAATCTGCACTCTGGAACGAACGGGTGATTAGCACGTTCTTCAGTGAGGTGCGCCTGGTCAGGATCAAGTCTAGCTGGTGCCAGTGCTTTGAGCGCGGATGTTGCCAGGAAACCTTGTGTTGGGGCTTGGTCTTGAAGAACGAGTTTGTGATGCACAGATCGGGATATGTGCAGAACTCGAGCAGCCGCTGTCCGTTGTCGTTCATTCTGCCCATGCCAAAAGGTCCAAGACAGGAGGGCCAGGAGTCATGGTCAGCACCCACTCTGGCATTGAAGTCTCCAAGGAGAATGAGTTGTTCAGAGTTGGGGATGATCCTGACAGTTGTTGCGAGATTCTCGTAGAACTCGTCTTTTGCCTCTGGTGTGGCTGTCTGTGTTGGGGCATACACACTCACGAGGGTGACTGGGCCTTGAGTGGTGTTCAGGCGGAGGGTGAGGAGTCGTGCAGAGCCAGTGCTGCCCGGTTCCACCATCTTCAGCAAAGTGTTCTTCACTGCGAAGCCCACTCCGTGTTCCCTGTGTTTGTCACTGCCCTTTCCCTGCCAGTAGAACGTGTAGTCCTTCTCTCTCAGTGTGCCTGCATCAGCTAACCGTGTTTCCTGGAGAGTGGCGATATCCACTCCCAGTCTCTTCAGCTCATTATTGATGATGGCAGTCTTCCTGGTGTCGTTGATGTCCTTGAGGTTAGCAGCGAGTCCTGTCATCATAGTGCGGACGTTCCAAGTTCCCAGTTTTAGAGTTGGTCTCTTTTGTTTTATTGTCTTGCCTGGTGCGAAGGTTCTCAGCCTGCTGTTTGGATTTCTCCTTATCCCCATGCACCCAATGAGGAAAGCAAGCTGTGGCGGGACAACACCTTATTGGCTGGGGGCTGCCCAGCTTGAGGCGGGCGGTAGCTGTCCAGTGAGATCTGATGATCCCTCCCACCATCGGGAACAACCCCTGGCGCCACGCTCTACCCCAATTGAGCAGTGGCTTATAACCGGTAACTGTCATTCCCCGTGTTTTGTCTACGCCAAAGGCGAAGCTGGAGTGTCCTCTCCAGTGATCCGGTGTTCTACCTTCCAGCGTTGGGCGTTGGTAGGATTCAAGCCTGGGCAGGAAGATATGGAGGACAAGATGTTGCCCATGCAGCATGCCCCCCCCCTCCACGTCACTGATGAATCCAAAGGAACAGCAGGGCTGCTACAGTTTGGCACCAGCGCCATTGCAGGAGCTGCCAGAACGATGTTGCGCGCAACATAGAACTGCCTTAGGGGCTCCGACTCCGGATTTTTCCTCAGGGTTGACTCCCGAAGCCTTTCCCGTGACCGGGTATGCCGCAAGGCAGCAGAGGTTTGAAATCAGGGTTTACCTTCCCCTAGATGGGCTACCTTCCCAGGTTTACGAGCCACCATCTACCCGAAGCATCTGGTTTTAAGGCGCCAGAGATCCGCCCTCGCCCCTTCTCCTATTAGTAAAAGCAGTTCCGCCGGGCTTAGAGACTAAACCACACGGGCAGGCTAGGAGTTGGACTTAGTTGTCAGAGGCTTTTCGAGACGCACGCCATAAGGAGCATTTTATGAGCACTGGGAGCTTAACCCCAGCTTAACCCCAGTGCCGCTCCTGGCTATGACAACCTTGGAACCAATGTAAAAATATATTGTACATAATTTAGGTACCTATTTATTAATTTCATTTTATATTTACTTATTTTTGTAGGATGTCACTTGGGTTCTAAATATTTTATTGGGTTATAGACCTTTGAGTTTTTTAACCTCTTTGACTAGTTTTTAACTTTTAATATGACCCTTCTCTCTTACCTCTGGTTTTTCCCTCATCTCTTTGTCTTTTTATACCCTGATTGACGGAGCCTTGAGTATTTTTATCATGTTTATAGTCAGCTTCATGTGTGCCTGTGTTTGTGTCTATGTTGAATGTAATTAGTGGCTTGTAAATATGGATGTCACCAGACTGCAAAAAAAATCTACCTACGGGTACAAATAAAGTAACCTGAACCTGAACCTGAACCTGAAATTATGTGCAATATATTGTTACATCTTGTTCAACTCTTTGACAGCAGCAAGAACAAAGTTGTTTTTGTAGCGCAGGGTTTTACTTTTTGGGACAGCAAACCTCCGTCTGGAGGGAAGAAGCTGAAAGTGGTAGTGCAAAGGGTGGGAGTCATCATTTAAAATGGAGGTAGCAATCCTCTGTACCTGTCTGGTGTACAGGGATGTCAGACTCAGCTGTGACTCACCAAGTAAACGACTGGACCATCTAACAACCTGATCCAAGGATTTCCTCTGTTTCAGTTTTACATGACCAAACCATGACACTAAAGAAAAGGATTAAACAGATTCAATAAAAGCCTGATAAAACATTGTCATTATGGTCCGGTCAATTTGGAAGTGTGCAAGTTTCCTTAAACAATGCAAGTGTTGCTGACCCTTTTTGCACACCCTTTCACAGTTCTCTTCAAAGTTTAAATTTGACATGATATTGGGCTCAGGGAACACACACACAGGCTCGAGTTAGATTCAAAGCTTTATTCAACAACAGAGAGTGTTTGGATGCGTGAGTGAGAGGTGTGGATGGATTGATGGTGAACGGGAAGCACCGAGAGCGGAACAGTTTGCCGTGCAGCCAGGCAACCCTAAGGGCAGAGCAGAGATGTAGGTTAATGACAGTCATACACCCCGTGGGGGTTAACACACAGTATGCTGCTTACGTGCAGGTGTTGTGGTGGCTGGCGTTGGCTGACGCAGGACTTCTGCCTGGGGTACAGCGCTCCGGTGCGCACTCAGCAAGGAGAGGAGAGGAGAGAGCTGCGGAGGTAGACGCGAGGATGAGGAAATCCGCCGCCTGGAGGATCCACCTGTGCACAGGGGAGAGACTGAAGAGCAGGTAAGGAAACATACAGCTTATGTGCTGGGAGAAGGATGGTGCAGGCCGGGAAGAGACGGTCATGCGCTGGAGTTTGGGAGCTTAGACGAGCAGACGACTCCAGACTGAGGCTGTAGGCAGAGCGGGTTAAATAGTCCGCGGCTGATGAGACATAGGTGTGCGCGCCGCTGGAACTGATGATGGGCGAGAGCGAGTTGTGACAGTACCCCCCCCCCCCCCGAGCAGCGCCTCCCGGCGCTGGCTTATCTGGGTGCACCCGGTGAAACTCCGTGATGAGATGTTTATCCAGCACCCAGGAAGGGTGCAACCAGGACCTCCACTCAGGGCCATACCCCTTCCAGTCCACCAGGTACTGGAGTCCGCGACCCCGGCGGCGGGAGTCCAGGATGGAAGTGACCCCCCACGCCGGGTTGCCACCGATCATCATGGGAGGAGGGGGAGCTCTGGAAGGAGGACAGAGAGGGTCAGAGACAACAGGCTTGATACGGGAGACATAGAATGTTGGACAGACACGGGGGGGGGGGGGGAGCCAAATGCATAGCCACTGGATTGATTACCTTGGTCACAGCGAGGGATCCAATGAAGCGCTGTGCCAGCTTCTTCTTCTCTGCCTTTAAGTTGATGTCCCGGATCGACAACCAAACCTGCTGGCCCACCTGGTAGCAAGGAGCGGCTCTCCTGTGGCGATTAGCGACTCTGGAGTTGCGCACCGCTGTGCGTAAAAGCACCTGGCGCGTCCTGGACCAAATGCGCCGGCAGCGTCTAAGTTGTGCCTGGATAGAGGGAACAGCCACCTCACCTTCTTCTTCGGGAAACAACGGGGGGTCGTACCCCAGGGACGCCCAGAAAGGAGGCACTCCCGTGGCCGATGATAAGGTGGAATTGTGGGTGTTCTCCACCCAGGGTAGACAGGTGCTCCAGGAAGAAGGACTTGAAGAGGTGACGCAGCGCAATGCCGCTTCCAGCTCCTGGTTGGTGCGCTCGCACTGTCCATTAGACTGTGGGTGGTGGCCGGAGGACAAACTCACCGTGGCCCCCAGTGCGTTACAAAAGCATTTCCAGACCATGGACATGAACTGAGGCCCCCGGTCAGAGACGACGTCCACCGGGATTCCATGCAGCCTGACCACATGTTTAACTAACAAGTCGGCCGTTTCCCGTGCCGTAGGGAGACCACAGAGCGGCATGAAGTGGGCCGCCTTGGAAAACCGGTCCACTATGGTCAGGATGGTGTCATAGGAGTTGGACGTGGGGAGGCCGGTGACAAAATCCAGGGCGACATGAGACCAGGGCCTCCCGGGGACCGGCAGTGGATGGAGGAGACCAGCTGGAAGGGAGGTCGAGGTCTTACCCGTTGCGCACTGGGGACAGGCACGGACGTAATTGGTGATGTCACTCCGGAGTCCGGGCCACCAGAAGGATCGCTGGAGGAGCTCCACCAGCCGGGAGATACCAGGGTGACAGGCGAACTTTGAAGTGTGTGCTCAGTGGATGATGTCACCCCGGACAGATGATGGTACGAACAGTCTCCCAGCTGGACCGCCGCCAGGATCGGGTTCAGCCTCTTGTGCCTTCTGAACCTTGTCCCTGATTGCCCATGAAACGGCCCCCACGATGCACGAGGCTGGCAGGATAGTGTGGTCCCAGTCCTCTGGGTCCTCTAGGGCGAACTGCCTGGACAGCGCGTCAGGTTTGCCGTTCTTGGAGCCTGGGCAATAGGTGATGGTAAATCTGAAGCGGCCCAAGAAAAGTGACCAACGCGCCTGGCGGGCATTCAGATGCTTGGCCGACCTCAGTTACTCCAGATTCTTGTGGTCGGTCCAGACCACAAAAGGCTGTGCTGCTCCCTCCAACCAATGACGCCACTTCTGCAGCGCGAGCTTCAATGCCAGGAGCTCCCTGTCACCGACGTCGTAGTTTCGCTCCGCTGCGGACAAGCGCCGAGAGAAGAAGGCGCAGGGGTGCACCACCCCGTCCACCGGAGACCGCTGGAATAACACTGCCCCCACCCCCATGTCAGATGTGTCCACCTCGACCAGGCACTGGAGTGTCGGGTCAACCTGGGTCAGGATCCGGGAGGAGGAGAACTCCGTCTTCAGTTTCTCAAAGGCGGATGCCGCTTCCTCCGTCCAACAGAACGGCACCTTGGGAGAGGTGAGGCAGGTCAGAGAAGAGGCGATGGCACTGTACTTTGGCACAAAACGGCGGTAGAAGTTGGCGAATCCTAGAAATTGTTGCACCTGTTTCCTGGATGAAGGGACGGGCCACTCCACCACCGCTTTGACCTTGGCAGGGCCGGGGAGAATCTGATTATGAGAGATGACAAAAACCCAAGAAGGAGGTCTTGTTGGTAAAAAATTCACATTTCTCCGCCTTTACGTACAACCTGTTTTCGAGGAGTCGCTAAAGGACCAGCCTCACATGAGCCTGATGCTCCTCCCGAGACCGGGAGAAGATCAGGATGTCGTCCAGGTAGACGAAGACAAAGACCCCCAGGAAGTTGCGAAGAACGTCATTAATGAGTTGCTGGAAGACGGCCGGAGCGTTGGTGAGCCCAAACGGCATAACCAGGTACTCAAAATGGCCGCTAGGCGTCCGGAACCCCGTCTTCCACTCATCGACCTCCCGGATCCGAACGAGGTGGTATGCACTGCAAAGGTCCAACTTGGTAAACCAGGAGGCCCCCTGGAGGGAATTGAAGGCTGAGTCCATAAGGGGCAGCGTGTATTTGCCTTTAATAGTGATGTCATTTAGAGCCCGAAAGTCGATACACAGCCGCAGAGACCCATCCTTTTTGGCCACGAAGAAAAATCCGGCTCCGACTGGGGATGAGGAGGGCCAGATGATGCCTGCGCTGAGTGACTCCTTGATGTAGGTGTCCATAGATTTGCGCTCCGGGGCTGACAGACTGTAGAGACGACCAGATGGCAAGGGCGCCCCCGGGCGGAGGTTTATAGCGCAGTCATACGGGCGGTGGGGGGGAAGGGACAGTGCCTTGGACTTGCTGAAGATGAGCCCCAGGTCATGGAACTCCAGGGGCACCAAGGAGAGGTCCGGCGGAGGCGAGTCGGAGGCAGGGAGCGGCACCGACTAGGCACAGGCAGCGGACTGGAGGCAGGCGCTCATACAGAAGGTACTCCAGGAGAGGACGCTGCCGGACTGCCAATCAAACATCGGGTTGTGGAGACGCAGCCAGGGGTAGCCCAGGATGATGGGAGAAGCCAAAGTGGGCAGGACAAAGAGGCTTAGGTCTTCCCTGTGATTTCCAGATATAATGACAGAGACTGGCTTGGTCCTGTGGGTGACCCTCTCGAGCGGGGTATGGGCGAGAGTGACCAGGTTAAGGGGGGCTGGCAGTGCTTGGCACAGGATGCCCAGGCGGGTTGCCAGGCTTTGAGAAATAAAGTTTTGTTCCGCCCCTGAGTCCACCAGTGCATGAGTGACGTGGCCAATGGGGTTATGACAGAACCTGACCAGGAGGAGGCATTTGGTGAGGGGATTCGAAAGGGTTGCATCCGCGAGGCCCCCTACAGCGACTCGTGGACTTCCCCTTTTGGCCTAACCGGGCAGTCCTCCATGGAGTGCTGGTCACCCAATACATGCAGAGGCCCAGCTCCCTGCGGCGCTGTTTCTCCACCAATGGAAGCTTGGTCCGCCTGATTAGCATTGCCTCGGATTCATCGGCGGACTCCGGAGCGGGTAATGCCAGGGGGCGAGACCGAGGAGCGCGGGCGGAAGTCCTGCTCGAGCGGCTGTAAGTTTTCCACTCGGCGGCCTGCTCCCTCAGCCTGTTACCTAGACTAATTGCAAGGGATATTAACTCGGGTAGCTGTTCTGGCAAATCCCGGCTGGCCAGCTCGTCCTGTAGACTGGAACTCAGACTACGGGTGAAAATGCTGCAAAGTGCAGCATCGCCCCACCCGACTTCCGCCGCAACCACCCGGAAGTCGACAGTGTAGTCGGCGGCTGACCGGCTACCCTGATGAAGATTAAGTAGCCGGGTGGTTAAAACGCTGTCACGATCCGAGTGATCGAAAACTTCATTGAAGTCGTGCACGAACTGGGCGTAGGTCAGGTTTGCGTAGCTGGGCCTCGCCATGACGGCGTAGGCCCAAGCTAACGCTCGCCCTTCCAGGAGGTTAGCCACATACCCAATTCGGCTGTGATTGGACGGGAAATCCCCGGGGACGCGCTGAAACGCCGACTCACACTGGAGATGGAACCCGCGCGTTTCGCTCCAGTTTCCCGCTGAAGCGCCTGGGCATCGGGATGGGTGTGAGCTGAGTTGGCGGTCCCGGTCTAGCTTGGCTAGCCGGGGAGGCGGCGGGAGCTGGCCCGTTAAGCTGAGCCGGAGGGAACGCCAGTTGGAGGTCCAGGCAATCCAACCGGTGGGAAATTTGGGTGAGCTGATTTAGAATTAATTAATTTAATTGATGAGCAATTAAATCCACTCGAGCCTTGAGAGTGGAAAGTCGGCGTGTGAGCCCGCTGTCCACTGAGCCACTTTGCTGGAGTCGTACTGACATGATATTGGGCTCAGGGAACACACACACAGGCTCGAGTTAGAGTCAAAGCTTTATTCAACAACAGAGTGTGTTTGGATGCGTAAGCGAGAGGTGTGGATGGATTGATGGTGAACGGGAAGCGCCGAGAGCGGAACAGTTCACCGTGCAGCCAGGCAACCCTAAGGGCAGAGCAGAGATGTAGGTTAATGACAGTCATACACCCCGTGGGGGTTAACACACAGTATGCTGCTTACGTGCAGGTGTTGTGGTGGCTGGCGTTGGCTTACGCAGGACTTCTGCCTGGGATACAGCGCTACGGTGCGCACTCGGCGAGGAGAGGAGAGAGCTGCGGAGGTAGAGGCGAGGATGAGGAAATCCGCCACCTGGAGGATCCACCTGTGCACAGGGGAGAGACTGAAGAGCAGGTAAGGTAACGTACAGCTTACGTGCTGGGAGAAGGATGGCGCAGGCCGGGAAGAGACGGTCATGCGCTGGAGTTTGGGAGCGTAGACGAGCAGACGACTCCAGACTGAGGCTGTAGGCAGAGCGAGTTAAATAGTCGGCGGCTGATGAGACGCAGGTGTGCGCGCCGCTGAAACTGATGATGGGCAAGAGCGAGTTGTGACAAAATTACTATCAATAATCGTCCCAAGATATTTGTAGGATTGCTCACATTCAGTGGTCTGGCCTTTTAGTACAGTGACTTTGTGCCTGGGAGTTTTCCTCCTAAAGTTAATAATCATATCTTTAGTTTTTGTCGTATTCAGCTGCAGGTAGGAATCCTCACACCAGTGAACAAAATCATCAACTACTGGGCCGTGGCCACTCTCATCATCCTGGAGGAGACTGACAATAACTGAGTCATCAGCATACTTTATAATGTATCTGTTGTCATGTCTGCTCCGACACATGTTTGTGTTCAGGATGAAGAGTAGTGGTGACAACACACACCCCTGAGGAGAGCCAGTAGAAGAACACTTTTGGTCAGACAATGTACCATTGACCCTTGCTCCTTTACCATAGTACCGGTGGCAAAGAAACCAGTTGTGTCCCGTCTGAATGACTATTGTCCTGTTACACTGACACCAATTGTGATGAAGTGTTTTGAACGGCTTGTCAAACCACACATCACAGCCTGCCTCCCTGCATCACATGACCCGCTCCAGTTTGCATATCGTTCAAACCGCTCCACGGAGGATGCTATAGTCACCACCCTGCACTCTGTCATCACCCACCTGGAGCAGAAAGACACCTACGCCAGACTCCTGTACATTGATTTCAGTTCAGCATTCAACACCATTATTCCCCAGAGACTGATGGAGAAATTACTCCTTTGTCTGAACACCGCCACATGTCTCTGGATCCTGGATTTCCTGACTGAGAGACCTCAGTCTGTCCGGGTTGGAAATAACATCTCCAACTCTATCACGCTGAGCACCGGATCCCCTCAAGGCTGGGTACTCAGTCCACTCTTGTTTACACTTCTAACACATGATTGTGTATCCAGACACAAGGGGAACCAGATTATTAAGTTTGCAGACGACACCACGGTGGTGGGACTTATTCTGAGGGATGAGGAATCAATGTACAGGGAAGAAGTGAGAGACCTGGAAGGCTGGTGCAGGGAGAACGATCTGGTGCTCAACGTGGACAAAACAAAGGAGATGATTATCGACTTCCGGCGGTCACAGCCTGAACACGTCCCTCTCAGCATCGGCGGCCGTTCAGTGGAGAGAGTGGAGAACATCAAGTTCCTCGGAGTGCAGATCTCGCAGGACCTGACCTGGAGCAAGAATTCCTTGGGGATCAGGAAGCGGGCCCAGCAGAGACTGCACTTCTTGAGGAAACTCAAACAGGCCTCTCTCCCCATCTGCATCCTCAGGACCTTCTACAGAGGTGTGGTGGAGAGTGTTCTGATGTACTGCATTGCTACATGGTACTCCAGCTGCAGTATGTCAGACAAAAAAGCCCTGCAGAGGATAGTTAAGGGAGCTGAGAGGGTAATTGGAGTCTCCCTCCCCTCTGTCCAAGAACTTCTTCAGAACCGTTGTAGGAGCAGGGCACTGAACATTGTCAAGGACCGTTCTCACCCTCTGCATAAACACTTTGAACTTCTGCCATATGGCAAATGATTCCGGAGCATCAGAGGCAGAACCACCAGACTGATCAACAGCTTCCTTCCACAAGCTGTTAGGATGCTGAACAGTTGATCCGGAATCTCTCATACATACTACTGCACCTATGGACAAGATGTACATTATTTGTATATTATAGTTCTGGTTAGTTTTCAAGTATGTCTCAGGGAAGTGTGAATGACTGTGTTGGGGTGGGGGGTGAGGGTGTGTGTGAGTGTGTCTTAAATTATGTTCTTTTTACTTATATGGATGCCGAGAGAAACACAATTTCATCTTGCCTGCACTACAGTTGTATGTAAAGCAATATGACAATAAAGGTTGATTTGATTTGATTTGATTTGATACTCTCTGTGTCCTGTTGGTTAAAAAATCCAGAAACCAACCCACCAGATTATTACTCAAATCAAATTGTTGCAGGAGCCTTTCAACTAAAATATGAGGTTGGACTGTATTAAAGGCGGAAGAAAAGTCCACAAATAAAAGCCTGGTGTGTGTCCCATTAAAATCCAGATGTTTAAAAAGCATGTTAAACAGAATGACAGTGGCATCCTCCACTCCTCTGTGAGGCCTATAGGCAAACTGCAAAGGATCCAATGCATGCTCAGTCTGCTTTAGGACCTCAAATCTGACCAGTTTTTCAAAAATTTTCATTAAAATTGAGGTCAGAGCAACTGGTCTAAAATCATTTACCGTTTTAGGACAGCTGGATTTTGGAACAGGGACAACCACAGCATCTTTCCAGATCTTAGGCACATGTTGTGTCTGTAAGGACTTATTAAAAATGTAGTGAAACACAGGACTCAATTCATGTGCACAGGACTTTACCAAGTGCCTACATATATTATCAGGGCCCTGACTTTTTTTTTGTTTTTTTTTTGTTACTTATTTGTACCCGTAGGTAGATTTGGTTTGCAGTCTGGTGACAAGCCACCGGCTGCCGGTCGCTGCATGCGCGAGCACCCTAAACCTACATGTTTTTGGTATGCGGGAGGAAACCGGAGAAATCCCGGAGTAAACCCACGCAACACGGGGAGAACATGCAAACTCCACACAGCTCACTGTTGGTCGGAGGCTGGGATCGAACCCACGATCTCATGATCCCCGCGATTCCCCCGGCCGAGGGTAAACTGTGCTGCCGCAGTGCTAAACCACTGCGCCACCGTGCAGCCCACGGTTTGTTCACTTTTACAGCACAGAACGCCCTTTTAACATCCTGCACCTCAATATTAAAGTGCTGATTGTCTTTGAGTTTCTGTTTCAAATCTTGGGTTTCTGTGCTAAAATCAAAGGAATCAGAACAACCATAAAAACAATTAAGAGCATTAGCCAGCTCTGAGTCTGAGTTAAAACCATCTAAAAACAGAAGATTATTGCGTTCTGTGCTCTGAAGGCCTGCAGTAGTTTTCATACTCGGCCAGGCTGAACCAAGCTTCTTTGTTGCCATCTTGCTTTCCAACTCTGATTTATAATTCTGTTTTGCTCTTAAAATTTCGGACTTCAGCTCTTTTGTGGCAACCTGCAGCTCAGAAACAACCCCCTGTTTAAAGGCAAGTGCTTTCCTCTGTAAGCAGGATTTAACTGATTTTGTAACCCATGGCTTGTTGTTGGAATATATTTTGACACATTTACGTGGAATAATCATGTCCCTGCAGAAAGCCATGTATGAGCATGTCACGTCCACTAGAGAGTCCAAATCTTCTCCGCAGTCTAGCATGAACACCTCCCAGTCCATACAGTTAAAGCATTCCTGGAGGCAGTGCACTGAATCCTCTGTCCACACGTCTATGTCTCTGGTCTTCACCTTGTCTCTTTTGACAGCAGTTTTATACACTACCGTTCAAAAGTTTGGGGTCACTTAGAAATTTCCTTATTTTTGAAAGAAAAGCACTTTTTTTCAATGAAGATAACTTTAAACTAATCAGAAATACACTCTATACATTGCTTATGTGGTAAATGATTATTCTAGCTGCAAATGTCTGGTTTTTGGTGCAATATCTAGATAGGTGTATAGAGGCCCATTTCCAGCAACTATCACTCCAGTGTTCTAATGGTACAATGTGTTTGCTCATTGCGTCAGAAGGCTAATGGATGATTAGAAAACCCTTGTGCAATCATGTTAGGTCTGCAATGCTGTAATTGCTGAAATGGAGGATTCTTTGACGGAAGCTAAGTTTGAAGGAAAAAATTATTATTTCAAATACAAATCATTATTTCTAACCTTGTCAATGTCTTGACTATATTTTCTATTCATTTTACAACTCATGGTGGTAAATAAGTGTGACTTTTCATGGAAAACACAAAATAATTGTCTGGGTGACCCCAAACTTTTGAATGGTAGTGTATGTGGGCAGCAAATGTACACAGTTGTGATCTGAGGAGCCTAAAGGAGGAAGGGGAAGAGATTTAAAGGCCCTCTCTATGGATCCGTAGCACAGGTCCAATGTCTTTTATCACCTGGCTGGGCAGGAGACATGCTGATAAAAGTTTTTAAGTGTCTTCTTTAGAGACACATGGTTAAAATCCCCAAGGATAAAATTTGGAGCCTCTGGGGAAATCGACTGCAACCGCTGTACCACATTGAGGGACAGTGCTGGAGGCGGAGGCAGCATCCACTCTCGGGTGAATGTACACAGTCATTATGAATAATTGGGGGAACTCACGGGGCAGATAAAAAGGGCGTAGTGACACGGACAGAAGCTCCACATCTGGTGTACAGATGCGCTGTCTGACCGTGACAGATGTACAGTACTGTTTATTAATATATAAACATACGCCACCCCCCTGACGTTTCCCCGTTACCTCTTCCTGCCGATCCAAGCGAAGTGGGGCTCCAAAGCCGTCAATCCACAGGTCCGGGTCCCGGTCATGCACCGTAAGCCACATCTCCGTGTAAGCCATGACACAGCAGTTCTCGAAATCCTTCTGATATTGTACATTTCCTTGAATTTCATCCACTTTATTTCTCAGGGATTGTACGTTCCCCACAATAATGGAAGGAAGAGGAATGCAGTTAAGCTGACGCCTCCTCAGGTTTAATCTTACGCCTCCACGCTTTCCGCATTTCCTCCTCTTGTCTCTCTTTTCATCGCTGTGTCCATGAACATCTCTTAAAATAAAGTCCGGCAGTTGCGGCACAGACTCAAACACAGATGCTGCATTATCCATGTTTAAATGCAGTAACATGTCTCTGGAATACTGCGTTCTTCCCGGCATGATCGCGATCGCGCTTAACTCCAAGACAAAGAGCCAGTAAGAAAGAAACGACAGTGCAAAAACAAGAAGGAAATCCATACTGATGGAACCAGGGAGCTCTTCGTTATATAGTCCACAAACATTCAAGGACAAAAACAGCACAGAGAATTAAGTTAAAACACATTAAAGTGCATAAAAACTGAGACAAAGACGTCAAACTTTTTTCACCCACTGCCGGTCTCTGCGTGCGCATGTGCCCTTCAACTCCCACCTCCCTCCGGAGGTGACAGTTGAAGATCTCTCTGACGGGGTCCTCAGCCAGACATTCCCAGCACACCCTCACTATCTGTTTGAGTCTGCCATGTCTAAATGGTATCCTCCCCCACCATCAGATCCAACTCACTACCAGGTGGTGATCATTTGACAGCTCTGCACCTCTCTTCACCAGAGTATTCAAGATATACAGTATGGTTGCAGGTCTGATGACACAATAACAAAATTGATCATTGACCTGCAACCTAGGTTGTCCTGGTGCCAATCGCACATTTAGACATCCTTATGCTTGAACATGGTTTTCGTTATGGACAAACTGTGGTTTGCACAGAAGTCCAATAAATGAACACCACCCAGGTTCAGGTCGGGCAGGCCATTCCTCCCAATTCCACCCTTCCAGGTTTCACTGTCATTGCCCACATGCGCACTGAAGTCCCCCAGTAGAACAATGGAGTCTCCAAGAGGAGCACTTTCCAGCACCCCAGTCAGAGACTCCGAAAAGGGTGGGTACATCATTTGGTGCATAGGCAGAAATGGTAGTCAGGACTCGTTTCCCAACACGAAGGTGAGGGAAACTACCTTTTCGTCCACTGGGAAGAACCCCAACATACAAGAGGCTAGACGGAGGGATACAAGGATACCCTGCTCACCGCCACTTGCCTGAGAAAACTCTAGAAAAGGCCAAGGTCCAACCGCTCTCCAAGAGACTGGTTCCAGAACCCGAGCTGTGTGTCAAGGTGAGCCCAACTACGAGTATCTAGCCGGTATCGCTCAACCTCATGCACAAGCTCAAGCTCTTTCCCCACCAGAGAGGTAGCGTTCCACATTCCAAAAGCCAATTTAATAAGCCGGGGATTGGACCGCCAAGGCCTCTGCCTTCGATTGCCACCCGATCCACATAGCACCAGACCCCACGGTCCCTCATGTGGGTGGCCAATGCAGTTTCAGTCATTATCCTGGGCCACCATGCATATAACTGGGCATGTCCTTCAACAGGTAAGTCTTTTTAAGTACAGGATTTATTCTATTTAATGTCACGCTAGCTACCTTTAGCCTTGTAGGATGTGGATGGGTTTTTTCACAGATCTTGATGTTTGAAGGAGGAGGAAAAATGAAAAGATTTTGACATGAAACTATAAAACAATAACAGATTTTGTTTGTAGAAAAAAGTTTATAAGATACAATTTTAGACAATGGATATTTATTTTTATGTGAGATTTATATCCACCGGAGTGCATCACTCTATCCACTTATTCCTAGCCTCCATGATGCCTTGCATGAATTGTGGATGCAACTTCCGGTACTACTTTAGAACATATGGTTGTCATTGAAAAGGGACACTTTTCCTTGTTAAAAAACAATGACTTCGACATCAGAAATGCGGGAACATAGCTTCTTGCACCTCAAAACAGTAACATAATCATACCACTTCCCACAACTATCGAGGGATGGAAAGATGATCTTAAAAAGTGGTCTCATACACCGTAGCTCCGCTAGCCCCGCTGCTAAAATGCTAACGATGTAAATAATATTTTAGCTAGGCTAAAAGCTCACGTTTAATTGGTCGGGAGTTATGTCTTCTGCAAAAACATAGGTATTTTTAGAAAGTACAATTTCTAAGCTTTAAAATGATACCAGACACTCTGGGGATTTCTGGGACTTTGCCGCTAGCAACTAAAGAAAGAGTCATGAATTATGATACCTCATTGCCTGCAACTCATAATGGCATGGCGCACATTCAACACTGTGCTTGGGTGTTTTAAATTTGGGGTAAAACATCTGATCTGTAACATTCATACAAGTGAAAACATGCCTGGCTCTTGTCTTGGTGTCTGTCCTGTGTCTGTACCACCGATCTCACGAACAATCCTTTAGTTTCCAGCGCATGACCTACTCATTGCTGTAGAAGCCACAGATTCAGTTGAGCTTATTTGTGAAGAGTATCACGCAACTAAACATTCAAAAATACAACAACTACAAGTGCTGAAATTAGCTGCCACTTGAGTGGAAAACACGTATGTGGACTATAGTACATTAAAATGAATTTGAAAAACTTTGAAAAATGCTATTTTAAATTCCCCTGCTACTCGACTGAAACTGACTTTACACTGGGTCAAATGAAACCGGAAGTTCTGTCCTCAATCGCTCCTCCAGCGGCACCCCCAGGAATAAGGTGGATAAATTCAAGAAATCTCTGTGTGTCTGTGTGTCACGATCATAGGATGGCCTATGATGTCTCCATGATGTCCTATGATGAGCCTCTGATAGCAGGCAACATAGGACTCGCGATGCCGTCATATTGATGTTTTGCAAGTGACGTCCCGCGTCATGTGATTTTTGTTGATACCGCCATATTGGACGGCAACTCGGGTGCTGTGTGAGTGCGTTTCAGCATGGCGTCCGCTCAGTCAGATGTGCCGGCTTTGTCCGATGTTGCGCAACTACTAGATAAGTAGACAAGTGGGTGGCGCGTTTTGGAGTCCCATCGGACATTACGTCCGACAGGGGCCCTCAATTTGTTTCCGAACTCTGGTCTGCGATGGCCCGCAGCCTAGGTGTTACAATTCCCCACACAACTGCGTACAACCCACAGGCCAATGGGTTATGCGAGCGTTTTCATAGATCACTGAAAGCAGCGCTCAGGGCTTCACTGACGGATGCAAATTGGGTAGACAGGCTGCCGTGGGTTTTATTGGGGTTGCGCTCCGCGCAGAAAGAGGATCTAGAAGCTTCCCCGGTAGAGTTCGTTTTTACGTGACCACTACGGCTGCCCGGGGAATTTCTACCAGATAATCCCGCTCCGGGCAGCTCCTGCCCACCACAGTTTTCCGCGTGTTTATGTACCCGATAACCTGATTTATAACCAGGAGTACAGGATTAAAACATGGAGTAATTCAGACTCATGCTTTACCATTTACCAGTGTTTACAATGATATAACATTACATCTATAGACACTGATACATCAGACATACCCGATATAAAATGTTGATTGCATAGCCGCGAGTAAGGCAACGGGCCACTCACCTCCTGCGCCTGTCTTCGTCAGCTGGGCACCGGTAAAACTTCAAGTTGGATCCCTTTTTCTGGCGATTTGTACACCCAAAGGCACAGCAGTGAAACACCATAGTCTACTTCAATGCCAACATAAAATAAAACAAAGATGTAGGTTGAAATCAGGTAAATATATCGAGATCTGGTACACCGCTGAACAGCTGCTGAATGTGCCATCCACTCGCTTTTGCCGTCCAATATGGCGGCGTAAACAAAACCGCGTATAGGATGTGACGTCACAGCAAATCATCTATAGGCCATGCCGTCATATAGACAATAGGACTGGCTACCTATGATGTAGTGTCCTATGATGCCTGCCAAGATGTCTTTATGAAGTCATATAGATGCCTGCCTGGATGTCTGATGTCATAGAGCCCATCACTCACGATACCTGCATTGATGTATTTTGTGGAACTAGTCTTTAAAGATGATCAAAACACCGCTGAAGCAGAGTGATGCATATTTGGTGAAATGTCCTCGCAATTATTGGGGGAACAGAGTAACTTCTAGAACCCCTATTTTACAATCAGAACTAACTAATGTATAAAACTTACTGAATAAACCAATAGCTATAGCAGTCACACAAGAAAACCAACTTCTGTCACTCGGCAACTTTTTTTTAAATTTCATTTTAGCTCTCATGATTACAGGTTTTTTGTTTTTCTTATTTCAGATAAGGATGAAAAGGAGATGCTTTAACTTTACCTTGACCTTGACATGTTTCAACTGGCATCTGCAGTCTTCCTCAGAGGCGTCAGCTGATTGATTGACTGATTGATTTAACATACATGTAGATGCTTCCTAAATTCTACCAGCATGTCTCCTGTCACACAAGAGGGGACAAAACATTGGACCATGTTTACACCAATATTGTGGGAGCCTACACAGCAACTCCCCTCCCCCACCTAGGTCAGTCTGATCATTTATCCTTGTTCCTTACCCCCAAGTATGTACCGCTCATCAACCGGGTGAAGCCATCAATGAGGACCATCAAAGTGTGGCCAGAGGGGGTTGACTCTGTACTCCAGGAGAAGTTTAGGAACACAGACTGGAGTATGTTCACCTCTCAGGCTACCTGTGGCTCCCACAAAAACATCAACTCTTACACCCACTCAGTCCTGGACCATATCAACACCACTATTGACAGTGTCACCACGGAAAGACAGATCACCACGTACCCAAATCAGAAGCCGTGGATGAACAGAGAAGTGCGACTTCTGCTAAAAGCACGTAACAATGCCTTTAGATCTGGTGATGCACAGGCCTACAGTTCATCCAGGGCAGATCTGAAGAGGGGCATCAAGAAGGCCAAGCACAGCTACAAGCTGAAGGTGGAGGAACATTTTGGGGACTCTGACCCCCGACGTATGTGGCAGGGCATTCAAGCTATCTCTGATTATAAGCCCAGCAACTCCATACCTATAGCCATGACTGTGCCCTTTCTCAATGAGCTAAATAACTTCTATGCTCATTTTGACAAGGACAACAATGTAAAGAACATCAATTCCCCACCCTCTGATGACCTCCACCACCTCACACTCACCCACACCGACGTCCGTAATGCACTGAGTCATGTCAACGTACGTAAGGCTGCTGGCCCTGATGGCATTCCTGGGCGTGTGCTGAGGGCATGCGCTGAGCAGCTGGCAGGGGTCTTCACAGACATCTTCAATCTGTCCCTGGCCCAGGCCGTGGTACCAGGGTGCTTTAAGACCACTTCAATAGTACCAGTGCCGAAACATTCAATACCATCGTGCCTAAATGACTATTGCCCTGTGGCACTGATGCCCATAGTCATGAAGTGCTTTGAGCGACTGGTCTTGGCACAGCTCAAAAAAGGCCTGCCCCCTACACTGGACCCTCATCAGTTCGCCTACCGGAGCAACAGGAGTACAGAGGATTTGGTTTCTACAGCGCTGCACTATGTACTCTCACACCTGGATGACAAGAACACCTACGCAAGAATGCTGTTTATTGACTTCAGCTCAGCATTCAACACAGTTATCCCCTCCAAGTTGCTCACCAAACTTGGGGACCTGGGAATCAGTACCTCCACCTGCAACTGGATCATGGATTTTCTGACCAACAGACCCCAGCATGTTAGGTCAGGCCCCAACCGTTCTTCCGTCATCACATTCAACACTGGTGTACCACAGGGCTGTGTGCTCAGCCCATTCCTCTACTCCCTCTACACCCATGACTGCAGGCCTATGTATGGATCCAATTCCATCATAAAGTTCGCAGATGACACCACGGTGATTGGACTCATCAGGGACAACGACAAGTCAGATTACAGGGCAGAGGTTGAGCACTTGGCTACTTGGTGCGCTGATAATAACCTGCTCCTTAACACCAGCAAAACCAAGGAGCTCATAGTGGACTACAGGAAGGAGAGGGAAGAGACACATGACCCCATCCATATCAATGGCATAGCTGTTGAACGTGTCCCCAGCTTCAAATTCCTGGGGACCCACATCTCGGAGGACCTGTCCTGGTCAGTTAACACCACCAGCCTGATCAAGAAGGCCCATCAGCGCCTCTTCTTCTTGAGGACATTGAAGAAGAACCATCTGTCAACTGACATCCTGGGCAACTTCTACCGCTGCGTGATAGAGAGCACCCTGACCAACTGTATCACACTCTGGTATGGGAGCTGCTCTGTAGCTGACCGCAAGGCGCTGCAGCGGGTGGTGAAAACCGCCCAACGCATCACAGGGACTCCACTTCCAGCTATAGAGGACGTCTACAGGAAAAGATGTCTGCGCCGGGCACACAGCATTCTTAGGGACTCCAACCATCCTGCTCATGGACTGTTCCAGCTTCTCCCCTCCAGAAGACGTTTCAGAAGCCTTCGGACTAGAACCAGCAGGTTTAGGAACAGTTTCTTTCCAACAGCTGTCACGTTACTGAACTTAGTTCCCCGCTGACTCTCTTACAATCATCTTTTACCATCCTCACCTGTACATAACTGCATAACTACATAACTACATCTAACTTATTGCACATTATCTGCACATAACAGTACTTTTAACTTTCTGCACTGCTGCATATATTTGCATATATTTGCTTAAATTGCACATACTGTTAATTACCGTATATACTGCACTGCTGTCCTTTGCACTTCTGATTGGATGCTAAACTGTGTTTCGTTACCTTGTATTCATACATGTGTAATGACAATAAAGTTGAATCTAATCTAATCTAAAAAAATCTAAAAATGTAGATAGTGATTGCCTTAATATGGCATTTACAGTAATTCAATATTAGACTCAATGGGGTTTTTTCAGAAAGTAGAAAATTCTACCCATTATCTCCACCATACGTTGGACCTTGTTCTGACATATGGCATAGAAATAGAAAATCTGCTAGTATCTCCTCATAACCCTGTTACTGCCAGATCATTGTCTGTTAACCTTTGATTTTACTATTTCTGACTATTTGGCTCCTAAAGAAAAATATTACTACAGTAGATGCCTCTCAGATGATGTTGTAGCCAAATTTATGCAGATTGTTTCCTCTATGCCATGTGTCAACACAACGGAAATAAGTTATAGACAGCTTGCTCCTTCTGTAATTGATAGCATGGTAGATAGTGTTACAGCTTCTCTGCATCAGACTCTAGACATGGTGGCCCCTTTAGAAAAGAAAAAGTCTAATCAGAGATTTCTAACTCCTTGGTTCAACACAGAAACTCATAGCTTAAAACAGAAGACTCGTCAATTAGAAGGAAAATGGCGCTCCACTAATTTAGATGAAATTTATTTAGCTTGGAGAAATCATCTTTTAATTTATAAAAAAATCTCTTTGAAAAGCTAGAACGAGTTATTATTCTGCATTACTTAGTAATGCAGAATACTAGTTATTCTGCATTACTACAAGGACTGTAGTAGTAGATAATGGGTAGAATTTCCTACTTTCTGAAAAAACCTCAGTAATTCATGCATTACTGCATACTTCTTCATCCACATCAATTTGGTTTTAGACCAGGATACTCAACAGAAACAGCAAATTGTTGCCTTATTGAAAATGTCAAACAGTCCTTGGACAGTCCTTAGCCTCTATTACTACAGAGGCATCTGTAGTAATATTTTTCTTTAGGAGCCAAATAGTCAGAAATAGTAAAATCAAAGGTTAACAGACAATGATCTGGCAGTAACAGGGTTATGAGGAGACACTACCAGATTTTCTATTTCTATGCCATATGTCAGAACAAGGTCCAACGTATGGTAGAGATAATGGGTAGAATTTCCTACTTTCTGAAAAAACCCCAGTAATTCATGCATTACTGCATACGTCTTCATCCACATCAATTTGGTTTTAGACCAGGATACTCAACAGAAACAGCAAATTGTTGCCTTATTGAAAATGTCAAACAGTCCTTGGACAGGGGTAATGTGGTAGGAGCTGTTTTTCTAGATCTCAAAAAGGCTTTCGATACTGTAAACCACAGTTTGCTTTTATCCAAAATGGTATCTTTTAACTTCTCTCCAGACACATTAGACTGGTTTGCATCTTATCTCCAGAATAGAAAACAGTGTGTAAAAGTTCACCAGGATAAATCCTCACTTTTAAATAACCATATGGGTATCCCACAAGGGTCCATTCTTGGTCCTTTACTTTTCAGCATTTTTATTAATGACTTGCCGCTACACTGCTCTGCTGCAACATGCCAACTTTATGCAGATGATGCAGTTATTTACACAGCTGCCAAGACTCCAGCACAGGCTGCAGATGTACTGTCTACAAGTATGGTTGATGTCCAAGAGTGGCTCCTCCAGAACCATCTATTGCTGAACCTTCAGAAAACAGTTTCAATGTGCTTTTCAATCAAAAAATATAACCTGCAATGTTTTAAAGTTAATATACATGATCATGACATCAGTTTAGTTACAGAATTCAAATACCTTGGCGTTGTACTAGATCCTCAACTCAAATTTAATCTTCATATAAAGAAAATTTCAAAAACAGTAAAAATAAATCTGAACTGCTTTAAATTAATTAGATATTACATACCTTACGAACCTGCTGTACTGTATATGCATTCTATGGTTTTTTCTCATATATCATACTGTTTGACAGTCTGGGCTCAAGCAGCCCCTTCCACAATAAGACATATAGGTTCATTATATAATCAAACCCTAAAAATCTTGGACAAAAAGCCCATTAGGTGGCATCACTGTAATATTTAAAAAAAAATACAACCTATTGAGTTTTGAGAGTTTCATTGACCTCTGTTTACTGAAATTAACTTTCAAATGTTTCCATAAATCAGCACCTGAGCCACTTGCTGGTTTCATCCAAAGACAGGACAGCAGCAGAGCCACCAGGAGTTCTGTTAACAATAACTGTAAAATATTCCACCGCAGAACCACATTTGGACAAACAGCTTTCTCTATAAAGGGCAGTCACATCTGGAACACAATGCCAAATGAAATTAAAATAATAACAGACTTTAAAACATTCACTAAAAAGGTTAAAAACTGGCTGAAAAATAAACAAGAATGTACCCATGTATGAAATGATTGTCTGCAGGGTGAGAGTGAATGAAGGGAAGGAATGAATGTGTTTGTTTATAGTGAGTGACGAAGGGAGGGAGGCCTGAAATAGGCAAATGTGTGTCAGGTTGTTATATTTGTGTATTTATAATATTTATAATATTTATAATTGTGTATTTATAATGTATTTATGTTTTTTGCATTGATGTATGTGGTTATTGTGTATTCCTTTTCTTTCCTTTTTTTTTTTTTTTAACTTGTTTCTCCTTTCTAAAGCCCATCCAGGGACAAGAGTTGCAAATTAGCTAATAGCTATACACTCTGTGCAACACATCAGATTGATTGTCATTGATTAATTGTCTATGTTTATTGCACTGTCCCTGTCAAATAAACAAATCTATTAATAGAAGAGAACAAGAATAATCCCAGGTTTCTTTTCAGCACTGTAGCCAGGCTGACAAAGAGTCAGGACTCTGTCAATCCTAGCATTCCCCTAGAGCTTACTAGTCAGGACTTTATGAACTTTTTCAATAAAAAAAATTCATCTATCTGAAATAAAATCAGTCAGATTCTTCCCACCATTAACTTAAATACAGTAACTACTACAACTCCTTCAATTGATATCTGTTTGGACGCGTTTACTCCAATTGACCTTTTAGAGTCAGACAAAATAATTTCCTCATCCAAGCCTTCAACTTGTCTTTTAGACCCTATTCCTACCAGGTTATTTGAAGAAGTCTTCCCATTTATTGGTAGCTTTATTCTTCAAATAATCAATTCTTCATTATCTTTAGGCCATGTACTGCAGACTTTTAAAACTGCTGTAATTAAATCATTATTCAAAAAGCCAATGCTGGATCCAGGAGTTTTAGCTAACTATAGACCATTCTCTAATCTCCCTTTCATTTCAAAAATCTTAGAAAGAGTTGTTGCTACGCAATTATTTGACCACTTACAGGGAAATGGTTTATTTGAAGAGTTTCAATCTGGGTTTAGAATCCTTCATAGTGAAGGTCACTAATGACCTCCTTATCGCATTTGATAATGGACTTGTTTTTGTACTTGTCCTTTTAGACCTTAGTGCAGCTTTTGATACTATCGATCATATTATTCTACTTGATAGATTAGAACACTATGTTGGACTTAATGGAACTTTGTTGCAGTGGTTTAGATCTTATTTATCTGATAGGTTCCAGTTTGTTTATGTCAATAATGAGTTTTCTTTCAACTCAAAGCTCAGTCATGGAGTTCCACAGGGACCTGTGCTAGGCCCTACTCTTTTTAGTTTAAATATGCTTCATTAGGCAACATTATTAGAAAGCACTGTATACATTTTCATTGTCATGCAGATGACACAAAATTATACCTGTCAATGAAGCCAGATGATAGTAATCAATTAGCCAAGTTAGAAGCCTGTCTTAATGAAATCAAAGCTTAGATAACTTGTAATTTCCTGCTATTAAATTCAGATAAGACTGAAGTCATTCTTGTTAGTCCAAAAAACCTTGGAAATACCTTTCCAAATCAAACTTTTAGTTTGGATGCGGTTACTCTTTCTCTTAATAGCTCTGTGAGGAACTTTGGAGTTATTTTTGATCAAGATGTAGGAGTCAAGAATTGAGGAGACCGGATGATTTTTCCAGTAACTGCTTTAATTCCCCATTCATCCTACGTTCTCTCTCGATCGGAGTGAAAAGAGAAAGGACACAGTCACACACATACATTTATACATTCATCTTCTAACAATACATCACACACAAAAGTCACAATACTCAGCTACATCCTTTCATCTCTAATAGAACACCCAGAGTCCTTCTGTTCTCCTTTCCGACCCCCAAAGGTCAGGCCGGGCAATCTTCTCATCTCTCCTGAGTCCCCAGGGGGTGCAAACATGTCTTCCTCTTGAGGTGTGAAGTCAATACCCATGGCTAGCTCAAAGTCTCTCTTGGTTGAATTCAGCCAGCCACATGTGAGTTACATAGGTTATAACTATGGGCTCCACATCACTCCCCCCTTCCACGTGAAAGTCTGGGCACCCACATACAGTCATACAGCATGTCACCCCCCCAACAGAATCTCACAGCAATCCAAACAACCTGACCAAAAAAACAAAAACAAAAAAAAAACAACAAAACACATCATCCTGCATGCAGCTTAGATTTCAATCTTCTCCCGAATCTGCTGTATGCAGGTCTCCTACTCTGTGTTGGGCCGTCCTGCTGTGCATCTGTGGAGTGAGGGGGAGAAGGGTTATTTGCCCCCCGTGGGGGGTCCCGGGGCCGCCCCTTTGGAGGCCTGCCGCATCGAGGCACACCCGCCGGCCGTACAGACTCGTTATGCAACACAAAAGCAGGCTTTAATCTATCGATACTGATCGTCTCCCTCCTGCCCCCCAAATCTAGCACAAAATATTTCTCCCCAGTTTCCAGCACTCGAAATGGACCATCATAAGGTGGGCGGAGACTATGCCGCTGAGCATCGCGCCTGACAAAAACAAACTCTGCGTCTCGTAAAGCCTGGGGCACGAACACACGCGGGAAAGAGTGATGAGCGGGGCCCGGGAGCATTTCTGCTCCCGTGTTACCCAGAGACCCCCGGATCGGGGGGGGCCCTGGTGCCGTGTGGTCGGGTAAAAACTCGCCTGGCAGCCTGAGCGGTTGTGCGAAGACCAATTCTGCTGGTGAGGCATCTAGATCCTCTTTGGGTGCCGAACGCAACCCCAATAAAACCCATGGTAGTTTGTTTACCCAATCTGTGTCCGTCAGTGACGCTCTGAGGGCTGCCTTCAAAGACCTGTGAAAACGCTCGCATAAACCGTTGGCCTGGGGATGGTAAGCAGTCGTGCGATGTACCGCCGCTCCTAAGCCGCTGGCCACTGCTGACCACAGTTCCGACGCAAATTGAGGTCCCCTATCAGACGTAATATCTGACGGGACCCCGAACCGTGCTACCCAGGCTGTTAAAAAAGCGCGTGCCACCTCTGCCGCTGTGGTCGATGTTAACGGGACCACTTCCGGCCAACGAGTGGTTCGGTCTACCATTGTCAAGAGATGCGTGAACCCTTGTGAAGTGGGCAGGGGGCCCACGAGGTCCACGTGCACATGATCGAACCTTTTAGCCGGAATGTGGAACGGTTCTAAGGGCGCCTTAGTGTGCCTGTGAATCTTAGCGCGCTGGCAAGCCATGCAGGTTTTAGCCCACTCCTTCACGTGCTTGCGCAGGCTCGGCCAAACAAACTTCTCCGCCACCATTTTCACCGAAGCGCGCACCCCTGGGTGCGCTAGGGAGTGCACGACGTCAAAAACGCAGTGGCGCCACGCGGCTGGCACCACCGGGTGCAGTCGCCCCGTGGATACATCGCAAATAAACGGGGGGAAACCGGTTTGTAGATTTCTGTGTTCCAGCCTTAACCCTGTTGGTCCAGACAGGAGCGCACGCACATCCGCGTCCTCGCTCTGCTCTGCCGCCATGGCTGCATAATCTATTCCCACGTGGACCGGAGCCGCGCGCGGACACGCGCTGCTACCGCGCTCTGGGTAAGCGGCCGCGCAATCCGTTTCCGCGCGGACGGGTGCTGTTACCGCGCGTGACAGACAGTCTGCAACCACATTGATTTTACCGGCTACATGCTGAATATCGGTGGTAAATTCAGAAATTGCGGCCAGCTGTCTCTGTTGCCGCCCCGACCACGGTTCTGAAGTTTTGGACATCGCAAAAGTGAGCAGTTTGTGGTCGACAAAAGCGGTGAAACGCCGCCCTTCCAACCAGAACTGGAAATGGCGAATAGCCAAGTGGAGCGCCAGCAGCTCCCTGTCAAACGCGCTGTATTTTCGCTCAGCCTCGCGTAGGGACCTGCTGAAGAATGCGAGTGGTTGCCAAACCCCGGCAACCTGCTGCTCCACTACGGCCCCTATGGCCACATCTGACGCGTCCGTGGTTAGCGCTATGCGGGCTGCCGGGTCTGGGTGGGCCAACAGTGCCGCGTTTGCCAGTGCCCGTTTAACCTCTGTGAATGCGCGCTCCCGCTCCGGGGACCATTCAATCACATGGGAGGGCTGCTGTTTTTTGAGCGCGGTGTACAAGGGCTGCATAAGCTGCGCTGCGTGGGGTATGAAACGGTTATAAAAATTCACCATCCCCAAAAATTCTTGCAACGCTTTTACCATTCGAGGCTGGGGAAAATCTGCCACCGCGCGCACTTTGGCCGGCAGAGGAACTGCTCCCTCCGAGGAAACGCGGTGCCCTAAAAAGTCGATTTGTGCCACACCAAAATGACACTTGGCCGGGTTGATTATCAACCCATGCTCTCCCAACCTCTGAAAAACTGTCATGAGGTGTTTTGCGTGCTCCTCCTTGGAGGTGCTGGCTACCAAAATGTCGTCTAAATAGACAAAAACGAAAGAAAGGTCGCGCAACACTGCATCCATCATCCGTTGGAAGGTTTGTGCGACGCCTTTAAGGCCAAAAGGCATTCGTAAAAACTCAAAAAGCCCGAACGGGGTTATTACGGCTGTTTTGGGGATGTCCTCTGGTCGGACCGGGACTTGGTGATAACCGCGGACCAGGTCTATTTTAGAAAAAATTCGCGCCTTCGCCAAATGCACTGAAAAGTCCTGGATATGCGGAATCGGGTACCGGTCCTGCGCTGTGGCATTGTTCAACCTGCGGTAATCGCCACAAGGTCTCCATGAGCCGTCAGCTTTAGGTACCATGTGGAGGGGGGAAGCCCAAGCGGACTTCGAGCGGCGAATTATGCCCAACCTTTCCAGGTTGGCGAACTCCTCACGCGCAATGGAGAGTTTAGCTGCATCCAAGCGCCGAGCCTTCGCAAAAACGGGTGGGCCACTCGTGGTTACGAAGTGCTCCACCCTGTGCTTCGCCACCTTAGCTGAAAAAGTAGGAACTGTGAGTGCTGGGAACTGGTGTAGAAGGCTGTGAAACTTACCACCTGCTGTGGCGACGTTGGTCTGAACTGGCGGCGGGCACACCCGAGCTGCACAAGGGATAGAACAGAAAGAGAGTTCATTTACTAGTCATTTGTTGGCCAGATCAACTAACAAACCATGTGAACACAGAAAATCAGCACCTAACATATTGAAGCTCACTGCCGCCACAATGAAGTTCCACTCATAGGCGCGGCCGTGGAAGGACAGAGACAAGGTTCTCTCTCCGTACGTCTTGATGCTGGAGCCGTTGGCCGCTGTCGCTCCGTCTCCGCGGGGTCCCGCGACCCGATCAGCATAGGTGGCAGTGATGAAGCTCCTCTGGGCTCCGGTGTCCACCAGGAATTACCGCCCGGAGCCCGCTTCTGTAAGATAAAGCAGCTTGTTCCGTTCGCCGAGAGTGGAAGCTGCTAACGACTCCTGGCCCGGTCGTTTCCCTGCTTTTTGAACTTGCAGGGCGGGATGCATTTGTGCGCCTTCCCAGCGAAACGTTGATGGTAAAAACAGAGGCCGTCATCTCCTCTGCCACAGAATCTCGCCGCTGCTGTCGCCGCTGGGGTGGTCACTGCCATCTCTGGCTCCACACTGCCCCCGGCCGCCGCGCCGAGGTCTGCCACTGCCACGGAAGCCTCTGGTTCTTCGCAGGCGTTGAGGAGCTGCTCCGCCTCTTGGGCCAGGTCGCGGAAGTCCTGCTGGGTCAAACATCTCCTGCTGGACAGGGAACCTCTCGTGTGCGCTGGGAGGGTTCTCAGGAAAATATGTTTGAAAAGGAACGCGTCGTTGTCCGTCCCGATCATTTGCAGCATGTCCTCCATGAGGACAGTCGGCCTGCGTTCACCTCTGTCGCGCAGGTCCAGCAGCTGCCTGGCTCTCGCCTCAGACGACGGCACGAAGCTCCTGATGAGGGTGGCTTTCAGCGCGTCGTATTTGCCGACGGCGGGTGGTTGCTGCACCAGGCTCCGCACACACCGACCTGTGCGGCTGTCGAGCGTCGCGATGACATTATGGAATTTAATGTCATCCGCTGAAACTCCCCCGAGCAGGAACCGCGACTCCACATGCTGGAACCACGAGTGCGGGTCGCTTTGCCAGAACTCGGGGAGCTTAATCAGTCTTGTGCCCCTGCTGGCATTCCCCGGTGAATCCGGGTCTGAGCGGCTGTCTCCCAGCTCTTCCATATCGATCACGAGGCTGTCCTCCAGCCTCGGCGTGCTCAGATTCATGCATAGGTCACCAATTGTAGGAGTCAAGAATTGATGAGACTGGATGATTTTTCCAGTAACTGCTTTAATTCCCCATTCATCCTACGTCCTCTCTCGATCGGAGTGAAAAGAGAAAGGACGCAGTCACACACATACATTTATACATTCATCTTCTAACAATACATCACACACAAAAGTCACAATACTCAGCTACATCCTTTCATCTCTAATAGAACACCCAGAGTCCTTCTGTTCTCCTTTCCGACCCCCAAAGGTCAGGCCGGGCAATCTTCTCATCTCTCCTGAGTCCCCAGGGGGTGCAGACATGTCTTCCTCTTGAGGTGTGAAGTCAATACCCATGGCTAGCTCAAAGTCTCTCTTGGTTGAATTCAGCCAGCCACATGTGAGTTACATAGGTTATAACTATGGGCTCCACAAAGATCTGTTTTTCAATTCACATATTAAATTTGTTTCTAAGACTGCCTTCTGTCATTTGCATAATATTGCCAAGATTAGGAGCATATTGTCTCAGAGTGATGCTGAGAAACTGATTCATGCTTTTGTTAGCTCTAGATTAGATTATTGTAACTCTTTATTATCAAGTTGTCCTAAAACATCTTTAAAAAGTCTTCAGTTGATCCAAAATGCTGCTGCAAGAGTTTTAACAGGTACTAGAAAGAGAGATCATATCTCTCCGGTTCTGGCCTCCCTTCATTGGCTTCCCATAGAGTTTAGAATTAAGTTTAAAATCCTTCTTCTCACTTTCAAAGCTCTAAACAATCAGGCCCCTTTTTATTTAAAAGATCTGATACTACTCTATTATCCTAACAGAGCACTACGCTCCCAAAATGCTGGATTACTTGTAATACCTAGAATCTCCAAAAGTACAATGGGAGGCAGAGCCTTCAGTTATCAAGCTCCTCTCCTGTGGAACCAACTGCCAATCTGGATTTGGGAGTCAGACTCGATCTCTGTTTTTAAGAATAGGGTTAAAACCTTCCTTTTTGATATAGCCTACAATTAGGGAGGGATCATGTGTCTCTGAACCCTCCCTTAGTTATGCTGCTAACAGGTTTATGTTATGACTTGCTGCTCATCAGCGGCGCCAGCCGCGCGCACACCTGCTCCTCGTCAGCGGCGAGGTATTTAATCCACTCTGCCCTGGGCTTCGGCCTGAAGCCGTCTCTCTACTTCGGCCCCTTTGCTACTACGGATCTCAAACCTACTAGCGAAGATATCCTGGGTAAGCTCCCCTTACCTCTCTCCTCTAGCTTTCCCCTGTGCACAGGTGGACATCCCCGGCGGCGGACTTCATCACCTCGCCGTTGGCTCTACGCTGCTGCCACAGGTACCGCAGGTCGCTGTCTCCCGGGCTCCGCCCTTGTCGACGCCAGCCATCTGTCACAACCAAGTAAGCCAGCTATCATCATCATTTCCCTGTATTGGTGTGGTGCCCGTTACCCTTCTCCCTCTGCTCTCTCCCACAGGGTTGTCCGGCTGTACGGCCTCCTGCCCCCGTGCCTGACGCAGACGCCACCACCAATACATTCTTATTCCACAGACACGCAGCCATACACTTCCCTGTTGCTAATAAAGCTGTTGAATCTATCCTGAGCCTGCGTGTGTGTCTCCTGGGCCACGCGTTATGTCAGTTTAGACAGCTGGGGGACGTCCAATAATGCACTGGGCTTCACTCCTTTCCTCACTCTCAATGAAATATTTTTTTTGGCTGGTCATTAACATCTGTTTGTTCTCTCCCATAGATTGAGTCCCCATCGTGCTGTTTGCTCTCTACATGTCTGTTCTTTTCATCTTCTCTATCCCCTCACCCCCCAGCCAGTCGCAGCAGATGACTGCCCCTCCCTGAGCCTGGTTCTGCTGGAGATTTCTTCCTGTTTAAAGGGAGTTTTTCCTCTCCACCATCGCCAAGCACTTGCTCACAGGGGATCGCCTGATTGCTGGGGTCTTTGTGTAATTGTGGGGGTTTCCCCTGCAGTTGAAAGTGCTATGAGATGACTGTTGTTGAGAAATGGCGCTATATAAATAAAGTTGAATTAAATTGAATTGATTGCTGTGGTGTGTCGTATATTAGGTGTTTTTCCTTGGCGTGGCCATCCTAGCAGAACTGTCAGATCCACTGGGCTGGCCATGTCCAGTGGTCTCTGGAGAATATAGTCCCAGGTGTGAAAAAGCATAAATGCCCCCTCATCCCGATTCATGCTGTCTTTGCCCCACTTCCTAATGTCTATAGCCTCCTTGATCTAATGTTTGTGTCTGTTGCTCTCCAGTCCAATGATTTTTGCATTGTCCCAGTCCATGATATGATTATTTCTTTTGCAGTAATCTGGTATTGCTGATTTTAGTGTCACTTATTCTGCCTTCTCTTTTTGTGATCTTGTGAGTCCTCCTTGTGTTTCCTTGTCACATTCTTTTTGGTGTTCTTTGTCTCATGGGGAATGATCTTCCTGTTTCTCTGATATTAGTCTTGTTACATGATCTGCATGATATTTCAACTATCATGACCACTAGGTAGTGTATGAACACGCAGCAGCCTCCCTGCTTTCTTTGTGTTTTTGTGCCATTTAGTGTTGTTTTAATTACGCCTAAGTGTATATTCATGTGTTTAATGTCGTATATAATGCTGCACACAAGCTACAGTTGCCACAGCCTTCTGGAGATAAGGAATATGACCAAACATTGTGTCTTGGACCAGAGTGTTACAGAGGAATGGGATGGCCTAGGTCTTCTCCACCAGACCTCCATACCCTCGGACTCGACTGCTGTGTCTCATCCAAAATGGAGACACTGTAGATGGTGCAAGCGGCGACAAAAGAGAGGTAAACATGGAGGTATCCGAACAAAGCTAGCTGCCAGCCCACATAGACTCCTGATTCCTTCCCTCATTCTGGCCAACGTACGCTCACCAGACAACAAAATAGACCACATACTGCTCCTGACAATTACGCGACGTGATGCACAGAACTGCTGCGTTTTTATCTTTACGGAAACGTGGTTAAATGACAATATCCCTGATTCTGCTATTCAGTTAGCAGGGCTAACATGCTGTTGTGCTGATCGGGTGTTGATGGAGGGAGAAAAGACCCAAGGGGGAGGTGTGTGTGTTTACATCAGTGATGATTGGTACCGAGATGCAACTGTTGTGCATAAACACTGTTCTCCGTTGGTGGAGTTTATTATCATTAAGTGCTGACCCTTTTGCATTCCGAGAGAATTTTCATCGGTCCTGCTAGTCGCTGTGTATGTCCTACCCACCACCATCGGCGAGAGGAATAAAGCACTAAAGCAGGGGTGTCCAACCAGGTGCCATGGAGAGCCAAGACCCTGCAGGTTTTCTCTTCTACCCAGTCTCTTCAGCAGGTGTTTTCACTTATCAGCAATCAGTGGGAAGAAGTTCACAGAAATCTGCTGTTGAAGACACTGGTTGGAGGTAAAACCTGCAGGGTCTTGGCTCTCCATGGCACATGGTTGGACACCCCTGCACTAAAGGAACTGTATCGGACTATAAGTGAGACACAAACAGCGCATCCAGATGGATTTCTCATCACAGCAGCAGACTTCAACCATGCAGATTTTGGAGATTTGGTAGGCCCTCCTACCAAATCTACACCAACATGTGGACTTTCCAACAAGAGGAGACAATTTCCTGGAACTGGTGTACACAATTCAAAAGAGGGCATACAAAGCCTCCCCCCTTTCCCACCTGGGTCTCAATGATCATATCACCATTTTGCTAAGGCCGGCATACAAACCCAGAGTGAAAGCAATCAGACCAACAAAAAAAGCAGGTACATGTGTGGCCAGAGGGGGCCTCAGATGTTCTGAAAGACTGCTTCAGCACTACAGACTGGGACACTTTCAAGCATGCAGCCACTCACAATGGACACACAAACCTAGAGGAGTACACTGAGGTTGTTGTAGCATACATAGTTAAATGCAATGATGATGTCACTCACTGCAAAACTATCACTGTTCGCGCTAACCAAAAGCCATGGATTACAGCAGAGGTCCACAGGCTTCTGAGGGCTTGGGATGCAGGCTTCAGGGCCAGTGACTCTGCAGGACTAACAACAGCTAGGCCCAAGCTGTCCCGTGGAATCATGGAGGCAAAACAACAGTACAGCAAGAAAATATCCGGACACTTCAGCAACACCAGAGATGCACATTCTCTCTGGCGTGGCATACAGACCCTCACCATCTACAAACCACCACCTCAGACCTGTGTGAGTGACATCACACTGCTTAACAACCTAAATGACTTCTTTAGCCGCTTTGAAACACAAAACAGCACATCTGCACAGAAGACTACTCCTCCCCCAGATGAGCAGGCTATAAGTCTGGATCTGGCTAGTGTGAAGGGGACCCTCTCCAGGATCAACCCACGCAAGACAGCTGGACCAGTCAACATACCAGGTTGCATTCTAAAGGACTGTGTGGAGGAGCTCCAGAATGTCCTGGCTGACATTTTCAAAATCTCCTAGAGTCAAGCTGTTGTCCCCACATGTTGTCCCCACATGTTTCAAAACTTCCACCATACCAGTCCCAAAGAAGCCCATCCCCTCCAGCTACAATGATTACCAGCCCTTAGTACTGACCTTGATCATAATGAAGTGCTTCACGTGGCTGGTCATGCAGAACATCAAGTTCATCCTCCCTACCTCCCACAACCCATCTCAGTTTGCATACAGGTCAAACAGATCCACAGAAGACACCATCTCTGCTGCTACCCATCCAGCCCTCACCCACCTGGACTTAAAGAACTCCTGTGTGCGAATGCTGTTCTTGGACTTCAGTTCAGCATTCAACACAATCATGCCCCAGCACCTAATACAAAAACTCAGACACTTGGGACTCAAAACCTCTCTCTGCAGCTGGGTGCTGGACTTTCTCACAGGGAGGCCACAGAATGGGCAGATTGGCAGCAACACCTCCAGGACCATCACACTGAGCAAAGGGGCCCCACAAAGGTGCGTGCTCAGCCAGCTGCTCTTCACCCTGCTGACCCATGACTGTGTACCAGCCTACAGCACCAACCACATCATCAAGTTTGCGGATGACACGGTGGTGGTGGGCCTCATCACCAACAATGAAGAGGCCAACTACAGAAATGAGGTGAGCCAACTGGTCTAGTGGTGTGAAGACAATCTCTTCCTGAATGTGGGAAAAACCAAGGAGATTGTGGTCGACTTCAGGAGGGGAGACACAGAGCATTCCTCTCTTATCATCAATGGAGCAGCTGTGGAAATGGTGAGCAGCACAAAGTTCTTGGGGGTGCACATCTCTGAGGACCTCTCCTGGTTCAACAATACTACATCACTGACCAGTAAGGCTCAAATTCATCTCCATTTCCTTCACAAACTGAGGAGAGCACGACCCCCCCACCCCCCAACCATCATGTGGTCATTCTACCGGAGCTCCATTGAGAGCACCCTCACCAACTGCATCACAGTGTGGTATGGAAGCTGCACCGCCTTCTGCTGGAAGACACTACAACGCACAGTGAAAGCTGTCAGCAATATCATCGGTGCCCCTCTGCCTCCCCTCTCGGACCTCACCCACAGAGCCATCAACATTGTAGGCAACACCTCCCACCCCTCACACACCCTCTTCAGCCCCCTGCCCTTGGGGAAAAAGTACCGGAGCCTCCGGGCCTGCTCCACAAGACTGCTCAACAGCTTTGTTCACCAGGCCATCAGGACACTGAACTCCGTCTATGTGTCTGTGTTTATTTTGTGTTTTTCATGATCCTTTGAATTGGTTCTGTTATCCCTCAGATGTGTGGTATGGTTATGATGTCCTTGTTTTTGATTTCAGCTTTTGGCCTGTGTCTTATTTTCTGTTTGTTTTCTTTGTTTCTGACTTGCTGTTTCCCTTTATTTATGGCCCATATCGGATATTGGCAGCGTGAGAGTCCATGTCTTTTATGATTTTCCTCCTCCTGTCTGTCTTCTTGTTCAGTGATGATAGTGGCCCATTCATATAGTGTCCTGACAACTGATAGTTTGTGTGCTGTGGGGTGTTCTAGTGTCCATAGTAGGTACTGATCTATGTGGGTTGGTTTCCTGTAAACTGAGATTTTTTTATACTCCTTGTGATGGATTTTCATGTCCAGAAAAGCTATGGTCCCATTTTCTTGCTCCCCGTGTGTAAATTTTGTGTTCCCAGTGCAGTCCATATTGTTCAGACAGTCTGTGAGTCCTTGTGTGTGTCCTTTTTTTATTTTCTTTAATATGTCATCCACATATCTCTTCCAGAGGATGGGTTTGCATTGTATGGGTGCTGTGTTGATGTCTCTGTTTTGCAGATCCTCCAAGAAAAAGCTGTTCATGATGGCTGATAGTGTGTCTCCCATTGCAAATCCTTTTTTGTTTGTAAAATCTTTTTATTGGAGATAGGCGGATTTTGCTACAAATTGTAATAGTCCAGATATGTCGTCGACTGTGAGGTTTGTGCGTCTTTTGTGGGTTCTGTCATTCCTGAGGCGTTCTTGCACGATGTGCTATGTGACATCAACGGGGATCTTTGTGAATAATGAAATGACATTGTGTGAAATGAAGATCTTGTCTAATTCTATTTTCATGTTTTTGAGTTCTTGTGCCAGTTCTTTTTGCAGTAGTATTCTGATAGTCCAAGGAGGGGTTTAATGATTTCACCCGGGGCTTTTGATAATTTGTATGTGACTGATCCGATGCTGTCTAGTATTGGTCACAGTGGGGTGTCCTTGTGTATTTTTGGGGTTCCATAGATTCGGGGGGTGATGCTGGCTGTGGGTATCAGGTGTTCATCTGCATCCTTTGTTTTTTTTTGTTTGTTTGTTTTTTTCTTTCAACAGGGGACTGAGAAGGGCTTTTAGCATTTTTTTCTTTTCTTCTGTGGGGTTTATTTTTATGATTTCATATGTGCTGCTGTCTGTCAACATGGCTTCCATCTGTTTTTCATATGTTTCCGTGTCCGTTACTACTGTCGTTCTGCCTTTATCTGATGGTGGGATTGTGATTTCTATAGCCTCGAGGATGCTATAGAAATCAGGAAGCAGGGCAAGGATAGCATGAACTGGTATGAGAGGGCATTTATGCTTTCTCACACCTGGGACTACATTCTCCAGAGACCATCGGACAACAGGAGGCATGGCCAGCCCAGTGAATCTGAAAGTTCTGCTGGGCTGGCCACACCTAGGAAAAACAGCTAATATATGACACATCACAGCAATCAGCTGACGCTTCTAAGGAAGACTGCAGATGCCAGTCAAAACATGTCAAAGTAAAGTTAAAACATCTCCTTTTCATCCTTGTCTAATATAAGAAAAACAAAAAACCTATAATTAAAAAAGAAGACAGAATGAACCTACTCAAACTAGCTCTCATGATTGTCATTTGTCTTTTCTTTGACCAATTGGTTTATTATTCTATCAAAACAAAAGGATATATTTATTCTGTCCCTGGAGTCCCAGCATCCACATCCCATTCCTAATTTATCGTAGCAGAGATGGCTGTGACACACAGACTGATGGGATACATTGCTGTACACATGCCATCCTATCAGTCTTCCTATGCTTCTCTTGCTGCTGTTTCTTATCTGTGAGTCGACCTCTTGTTTACAGAGCCCATCAGTTAAACACAACATTGTCTAATAGCTGTTCAACTAATGACTGTGGTGTAAAATCTATCAATCTGCGGGCAGCCCAGACTCCTAGGGAGATGCTGAGGAATGAAACTGTTATTTCAAGATTGTAAAGTTGTTAGAAAACATGGCAGGTAAATTTCCCAATGGGCTTTCTTAACAACTCTGTATGAAAACAAAAACCAACATATTTGACAGAATATGGGCTATATCTGTTGCATAAACACTCATCGCATTCAACCTGCTGTGTTACCAGCTAGCCATCAACAATGCAATTAATGAACACAATGATGATAGCACCAGCAGGACATTCCTCTTTGCTCATCGTGCATTCCACACTGCATGCTATTACAAATGACCAAACACTCCATATAATAGCACATCATTTAGCCGACGTCCTTCGCTGGCTTGGCTCCCACGTACGCCACACTGGCCATCAAAATCTCTGTGATAGAGCACATTAATTACACCCATCCAGAGACAGCTATGATTACAATTTCACACGTTTGAATGGACTACAGCCATTTGCTACAAAACTGCAGAGGCAGAGCAATGACTTTGGTGTAACACGGCTGGGGGGAGGGGGGAGGGGTCGCTCATAATTCTCCGGAGAGTACGGCGGATGCAGGATGTGTGGACGCATGGATGCTGACAGTTCTGGTGTTTAAGCAATGTGCTGTAATTGCATGCAAATGGACCTGAATCTGTATCTTAACACATCTTCATTAGCTGGTTCACAAGTGTCTGTGGTGCTAGATGGAGGGACAATGGAGGGTTGAAGTCAATTCTTGGTAGACTGGTTCTGTTCTCATATTGGACAACTTTAATTAAGCGATAGATTAAGTTTTGAAGGGATGGTTTAATGCATTGAATCCCATGAGTGCTCCAATAAACAGTGGAGTAGAATCAAGCCCGTGGATATCTAATGGTGTTGAAAATAGACACAGACAACTATATTTCTGGCACTGAATTCTTTGTATTACTACAGTGAATGCTGCACTGACATGTTGGTAAGTTTTAAAAATGTAATTATATTTGATAATTACAGAAAACCACATATAAACAGTGTATGTGCTCTGTGGATTGAGGTCATGTGCATTTTCTTTGATAGTTCGCCTCCAGGCAAGAAACGAACATTGTCCTCCAGTTTATTAATACATCATTCTAAAAAGAATTAAACTGGAGAATGGTGACAACCCCCACATGTCTTTTCAGGTATGAAACCATGGTCACCTTATAGCGTAGCAAAAACAGTGGCCAGAGGAAACTGCCTAAGATTCAGTAAGATAAATCTTTTTGTTCAATTTTTGTCCTGTTCAAGAATGTTTTAAAGTTGCCTGATGTTGTTGTCAAAAAACTCGAGGGAGTGTGTGTTGTGAGCAAAGATACAGTTCACTACGTGGACAGTTATATGTAGAGTATCTTATTTAGAATTAATGGTGCTGTCTATGCAAGAGATTTTAGAGTGCCATCTTTTAGTAACCTTCCACTAAAAATAAAAACAGCAGTCCTACATCATTCTGGGCAGACGGCAGTAGTTGTAGTATGTAGTCCATTTTATTGTCCATGGATTGTACAGTAGCTGGAAGAATGGTTGAGATAGGGTTTCCAACTTTCTTACAACCAAATAAGGGACAGAGGGTTTTAACTATTGCTCGGTGCCACGATTGTCATATCTGGTGAGCACTCGCCCCCTCCTTCCTGATCCGCCTGCTCCTCAGGCAATCAGCACACCTGGGAGAATAGACGCACCTGCCACCTCTGCCTCACCAGCGCTTATAAGGATCTGATCTTCAATGTCTCAGCACTGGCTCATTGGGTACACTGCCTTAAACAACAAATAAGCTAAGTAAACTTAAATTTACGGTGAATTCTTGCCATTCACCCTCTTGTTCTCTCCCTTCTCTTTCAGGTTGCTGCCATCTGTGCGGTGCGTCTCCGAGGATCGTTGTGTGCTCACCTGTCCCATCATCCTCAACCTGTTGCAGCTGTTTACCTCCACCTGGTCAGGCACTCCCCAGCTCATCTCCTCTCCACTTCCCACCAGCGTCATCCTGCTGGTTCATCTATTCACACTGGGTTTTTTCCTGTCGGGTTGTCTGCTCAGCTCACTTAAGTGGCCAATTTGCATTATCCAATTCCCTGTCTCCCTTCTCCTGCTTACAGCTCTCGTCTCTCTCCCCACAGGCTGCTTTCCTCTGCCGAGTGACGTTTTCCCTAGCTGTGCTCCTCTTTTTGAAATTTAATAAACTGTTTAAACTTGCCTCCAGTGTCGTGAGTGTTATTCCCTGGTGCTGCATTCTGCTCGTGAGCTGCTCTAACACTAAACATGACAACGATGTTGTTGACATTAGTGTTGTTATAATAGTGGGATTTTTTTTTTTTACCTTGATGATACCTTAAAAAATACTAACATTCAATGTCATGTTTAATACAAGGGGAAAAAAAAACAATACCACACTGTATACCTAGAAATTTCAGATTTTTATTATAAGGCCTATGTGTCAACTTGCTGACAAAAGACACTGGGAAAGCTACACCTGGTATCAACATATTTATTGTGAATAAAATGAATACTTCAAATATCTTGAATCAAAATATATTGCTTTTCAATATTTTGACACCACCAGTGGATATAATAATAATAATAATAATAATAATAATAATAATAATAATGGGTGGCGCAGTGGCGGAGTGGTTAGCACTGCGGCAGCACAGCAACTCACCCTTGGCCGGGGGATCCTGGGTTCAATCCCAGCCCCCGACCAACAGTGATCTGTGTGGAGTTTGCATGTTTTCCCCGTGTCTGCGTGGGTTTACTTCGGGATTTCTCCGGTTTCCTCCCACATGCCAAAAACATGCAAGTTAGGTTAATTGGCATCAAAACTGGGGATTCTAAATTGTCCTTAGGTATGACTGTGAGAGTGAATGGTTGTCTGTCTCTCTGTGTTGGCCCTGCGATGGACTGGCGATCTGTCCAGGGTGTACCCTGCCTCTCACCCAAAGATGCTGGGATAGGCTCCAGCCCCCCCGTGACCCGAAAAGGATTAAGCGGAAGAAGATGAATGAATGAATGAATAACAATAATAATAATAATAATAACAAAGCACCTTAGGTTGCACATGTACTTGAAAGCGTCATGTTCTGAGCGCTGATATTGTCCACGCTCGGGTCATGCAGTATTTTCCTCCTGTTCTGTGTTAGTTTCCTTATGGCATTCCGGGCTCTTATTTTGACAGCGTGTCTGCGGGGCTTCCGGCTGTCAGAGCCGAGCTGCGCAGTGACAGCTGGATTACATTTCACTAATTAGTTCTTATTATCTGTTTAATCCTCTAAGCCCTATTTAAGGGAGCAGCCGAGATTACTCGGGGCTGCGACCTCACACGCATAACGTTGCATCCATACAACGTTTGGCTGGAGTCCCTACGCCCGGCTTCAGTCACCCTGTGATTCTTCGTGTTCTTGTAAGTTTATCCCATAGTCTGAGTATTTTATTACTGTGTCCTAGCTGTAGTTCTTGTTTGTGTCTTTGCCCCACGTGGCTCATTATTTCATTATCATTTATCTTTTATTAATAAATCGGCTGTCTAATGTGTTTCATTAATGGTCGGTGAGGGCCATCCTTGACAGTAGGTCGCAACCCAAACGAGACGCCGGTGACCATGAGGTTGCTTTATTTGGGCTTGTATTTTTTCCTTTTTTCACGTACCAGTGTGCTGGGAGATGGCGTCGCCACCCCAGGGCTATGCCATGAGCTTGGGCTACGAGCTAGTGATGGCCCTCATCGAGATAGATGGTATCCTCTCCAGCGCTCATAATAGCGTCACTCTCAGCGGCTTACACTGGTACTTAGACCTCGCAGAGGCAGTTATTAACTGCCATCCTCGCTACTCTAGCCACAGCGAAATCACGACGAGGATGGCGGAGATCTCGGCACTTCGGGAGAAGATCCGCAGACTGGAGGCGGACTCCGGCAGGAAGCCAAGGGTGAGGCATCCCCGTTCCTCGCCTCGGGATCCAGTTCCTGTCACCCATCCAGCCCAGGAGTTCACATCGCCTAAGTGTCATTCCCGTCAACAGCGGAGGAGGACGTCAGCCAGGATTCCCCCAGAGGAGACACAGTGGACAGCAGTGATCATCCAGGACTGTGTGGCTGCGGCTCGTTCCGCCTCCCATCCTACCCAAGTTATAAAGCATGTGACAGCGGCAGTCACACTAATGGAGATCAGTCCCGAACTCTATGACTATCCCGAGTACACTGAACTGTTAGCCTCTGTGTCCGCGCAGCAGCGGCGGTTTCCAGACCTCACCTTTGCCTAGTCCTCTGCTAGTAAACGTCATCACCATGCTCGAAACAAGCCTCAGCAAGATCCCCTTCCAGTTCCAGTTCTGGGTAGCCGCATGAACTCTGTCTCCCAGCCAGCTGTTGCCTCTGCGTCACATCAGAGGGCTAAGACAGCAGCCTCCTCTGGGTTGTATGTTCCTGCTGTTCCGTCAGCTCCTCGTCGCCGGACCTCCTCGGCTGCTCCTCCCTCCTCCTCGACGCTCTTCCCAGCTGCTGTGAGCTCCACGAGTCCGACTCTGGCTGTCCCTGTTCCTGATCCTGTGGGAGTGGCTCCTCTTCATCCTCCCGGGGGGCCCTCCATCACCATCCAAAGGAGAGAGGAGAAAACCAAGCCCACTGCAACAGTTTCCATCAGTCCTCAGCGGAGCAGGCAAGTGTCTTTTCATTCTTTTCCTTCACTGGGTGAATTGCCTTGTCTGATCCCTGGGGGTGGAGTTCGGGGTTCACAGTCCCCCGAGCTCCCGCCACCTGCTGCAGTTATTGATTGTGAACCTGCAACCTTTGTGTCTCCTTCCCTTGAGCATTCCCCGGTGTCAGGACTACACCGCCGGACAAGGAAGGAGCCTGCGGCGCTAGAGAGCCTGGTTCCAACCCTGCAGCCACGTCACGGGCAGAGGAGGAGGGCGGACTGCTGATTGGAGCCTGCGCTGACAATCAAGCGTCCCCGGGTCTTCACGGAGAAACGGTCCGACCCAGCAGGCCACGGATCCCCTGCCACTGCGCCATGCGGGCCTTCAACGTGGACATCAGTGCCAGGAAATTCCCAGACTGTGAAGACCATCATGCTGGCTGCGGAGCCCGCCACAGTCGAGTATAAACCAGAAGTGGACCTTCAGCTCGTTGAACCTGGAGCATCAAAGTCCTGGGCAGTGGTAGAACCCAAGATCAGACAAGTGCTCTATTTTGTCTTCCTTTTTTCTATTCTGGAATAGAAAAAAAGAAGCCAAAATAGACACAAAATAAGACAAAATATTCTCTCGGGGAGACGGGCCGGGTGCAGCCGTCCGCTGCATCCGAGCTTGTCTCGTCGGGCTCTGCTGCTGCCGGTGATTCTGATCCCGGTTTCTTTTCTTCGTCTGAGCCTTCTCCTCCCAGGGTCACCGGTGACGAGCCCGTTCCGGTCGTCGCATTGGAGATTCCGGGTTCATGTCTGGAGGTCGTTCCTGGTGCTGCGCCGGCCCAGTCGGGGTCCGTCGTGGGTGCAGCACGGTCCCGCTTGGGTTCTAGCAAGACTGCAGTGCCAGTTCGTGTGGAGTTCAGAGAAGGAGCTACAGATCCTCCGCCGATCGACGCTGGACTGGTCCCTCATCTTTTCCCCGTTCCCTTTTTCCCTCCACCAGGTGCCGCGGGGATTCCCTGTATTCGGCTTGGCTTTCCCCTGCTTTCCCTCGCGGTAGGGAGGCCGCCTCCGAGTTCTCCCCTGCGGTCCTGGTGGCCTGATGATGCGGGTCGGCCGCCTGGGAAACTGCTTCGCCAGTTCGGCTTTCTGGGTTGGCCGCCCGACGTACTGGACTCTTTGTTCGGCCATCTGGTCCAGCCGCCGGAGGTACTGTTTCTCCGGGCCTGGGACTGGGGTAGACCACCTAAACTTATTCTTTTTCCCCTGATAGCGATCTGGACGCTGGATGTAGGTAGACCTCCTGAACTATTTGTTTTGGTTTCATTGTGCTCTGCCTGCCGTTGTCCCTGTGTGTGTGTGTTTTTTTTTCTTTCCTCTGTATATTATGGATGCTCTTGTGTTTTTGTCGTTTGGACTACCTTGAACTGTGTGTATGTCGCCGCTCTTTAGCGTTTTTTTTTTCTTTCCCTTTTGTTGGGATTATTAGGGTACGTTGTGTTTGTGCCTGTGTTTCTGCTTTTTGTGAGCTTTTTTTTTTCCCTCCCTCCTCTATAGGTTGAGAGAGGCTCTATTGTTGCCTTTGCCTGTAAATCAAGGTCAGTATTCGTAGTATCGCTGTGTTATAGTATCCGTTGTTCTGTGTCTGGCAGTGCGGTGGTGGAGTGGTTAGCACTGCAGCAACACAGCAACTCACCCTTGGCTGGGGGATCCTGGGTTCGATCCCAGCCCCTGACCAACAGTGATCTGTGTGGAGTTTGCATGTTCTCCCCATGTCTGCGTGGGTTTACTCTGGGATTTCCCCGGTTTCCTCCCACATGCCAAAAACATGCAAGTTAGGTTAATTGGCATCAAACTGGGGATTCTAAATTGTCCTTTGGTATGACTGTGAGAGTGAATGGTTGTCTGTCTCTCTGTGTTGGCCCTGCGATGGACTGGCAATCTGTCCAGGGTGTATCCTGCCTCTCGCCCAAAAGATGCTGGGATAGGCTCCAGCCCCCCCCCGTGACCCGAAAAGGATTAAGCGGGAGAAGATGGATGGATGGATGGATGTTCTGTGTTTGTATTTTCATTCTGTTTCCTCTGTAGTTGGGGGTCCTTTTTGGTTTTTTTTTATGGACTATATTCGTGGTGACTGCTCCACTTTGAAGTTTGTTTGTTTTTTCTCTCTTCCCTGGTGTGGTTAGGATTCTGTATATTTTGTCATGTACCTGTATTTTAGTTCTGTATCCTACCATGCTCTGTGTCTATTGTAGCCTGTCTATGTTTGACTCTTGTCATTTTGTTTATCGTTGCTGCCCTCTTTTTTTTTCCCCCTTGATATTGTGTTCCCCTTTTCTTTTTGTTGGTTCTTGCCTTCCTAGCCTGTTTCCCTCTCACCCTCTGGGTGGGGGGGAGGCTTGGATGTTACGTTGCGCCTGGAATGTGACGTTTTGGGGGGGGAGTACTGTCATGGTCTGAATGCTGATATTGTCCACGCTCGGGTCATGCAGTATTTTCCTCTCATTATGTGTTAGTTTCCTTATGGCATTCTGGGCTCTTATTTTGACAGTGTCTCTGCAGGGCTTCCGGCTGTCAGAGCCGAGCTGCGCAGTGACAGCTGGATTACATTCCACTAATTAGTTCTCGTTATCTGTTTAATCCTCTAAGCCCTATTTAAGGGAGCAGCCGAGGTTACTCGGGGCTGCGACCTCACACGCATAACGTTGCATCCATACAACGTTCGGCTGGAGTCCCTACGCCCGGCTTCAGTCACCCTGTGATTCTCCGTGTTCTTGTAAGTTTATTCCATAGTCTGAGTATTTCTTTACTGTGTCCTACTGTGTCCTAGCTTTCTTTACTGTGTCTTGTTCTTGTCTTTGCCCCACATGGCTCATTATTTCGTTATCGTTTATCTTTTATTTATAAATATGCAAACTTATCGGCTGCCTAATGCGTCTCATTAATGGTCCGCGAGGGCCATCCTTGACAGAAAGATGCCATATAAGCCTAAGCAGGGCTGCTCGCAGAGATAGCAAAAAAGACGTAACAAACTAATAGTTTTTTGAATGCAGAAGATGCAATAGACTTACACAGTGGTCCTCTCCGGCATACAACTAGGAGCATGCCGGTCGCTATGGAGGGTGAGAGTGTGTATGGGCACATAATCATACCATGCAGGATAGCTGGGTAGACGGTTATGCTGTTTCATTCCATCTAGCGGCAATGCTCTGCACTGTGTGTGTTTATATATTTGCATATTTGTTCCGTCTAGCTGCAATGCTCCGTACTGTGGGTGTTTATATATTTATATATCTACATGTTATTCCATCTAGCTACATTGCTCCGCACTGTGTGTGTTTATATACTTGCATATTTATTCCACCTAGCTGCAATGCTCCGTACTGTGGGTGTTTATATATTTACATATTTATTCCATCTAGCTACAATGCTCTGCACTGTGTGTTCATATATTCATATATTTATTCCATCCAGCTACAATGCTCTGCACTGTGTGTCTGTGTGTGTGTGTATATATATATATTTTATAGTAATACGTACATATGTTTATTAGCTGCTCTTGCTTGCTTGTTTTTTTTTCTTGCCTTCTGATTGTTGCTCTGAGTGTTGCTATCCCTGTGCTGTTGCAATCCTGGAATTTCCCCGTTGTGGGACTAATAAAGGCTTATCTTATCTTATCTTATCTTATAAATAAACTGAACTGAACTAAAAATAATAGTTTTGTTTTATAGAAAAGAAATGTATACAATGTAAGCAATGACAGGGTCATAGAACTTAAGAAAGTCTTCTTGTTGCTTAGCCCTTTGTGCTGGAATTTCTTTGTCCATCAGCTGCTTAGTCTGGTATCCACAAAAGCTGCCCTTTTTCCTCTGCAGCATCTTCATTTTGAACTTCTGGACTTCTTCATAAACATCTGTGACATAGATCTTTTTTCTTTCAGCTTTTTAACAAGTTGGACAAAAACACACCCCACATTGTGGAAAAAGCACAGATATAGCTCAGCAGTTTGTGTTTTCTCTTCATCCTCAAAAATCCTCTTCAGTGCCACAGGTCAGGTCTCACCAAGGGACCTGAAGTATGCAGTAAGAGCTGGCCAGCTTTGCAAGATTTGGTCAACAGCTGGATGAAGAGAACGCCATCGTGTGCAAACGTGACGCAGGATTTCATGCCACTCAGCGGCAACAAAGTCAAAAAATGTCTGCAGTTCCTCTCTTCTTGAAGCGAATACTGAGAAGTGGCTGTAGATCTTCAAAACAATTGACTCAATATCCAGTGACAGCTGATCACAGGCATGCTTGCAGGTGTTATGAGCTATGTGCACTGGGCAGTTAGCTTTCAGATTACAATGATTGGCATCATTGAATAACTGGTAAAGAGAATGGTATTTTCCAAAGTTTACATTGATATTATCTGCAGCAGAGGCTGAGATGTGTCTGATATCTAGTCCATACTTTTCCAGACACCTTATCAGTGCTTGATGTATGCCATTAGCCATTTCATCACTGTCTTCATAAAAGTCCAATAACTTGCACTGCATTACAGCAGACAGAGAGAAATATCTCTCACAGATGGGAAACATTTTTCTATTTCCTTTGTTTGAGGCATCGTGGCCAGTGAGAAATACACAGGCTCACCTTCAGTCGTTGACAGATCATTTAAAATGTCCTGCACAGTCTTTGGTCTCAGAACAATCATTGTTATCATCTCAGCTTTTGTTCTTCCCAAGTGCACCTTCTTCATAACATTTGAATCATTAAATAATGCACCACTGAGCTTAACAAGACAGTCTGTGCTGTTGTAGCGGAGTTCATGTTAAACTGCATAGTACACATATGAGGCATCACTTGCCGCAACTTTGTCATTTTCTGCTGTGGTTGTAGCAAAGTATACGCCAATGTTGCTAGCACCTTTAGCTAATGTGGCCTTCTTGTGCATTTCTGTGGAGGAATGTTGAGTCAGGTCATTCTCACCGCCATGGTCAATCGAAAACTCCCGGCGGCACAAAGTACAGAAAGTCTTTGTTGCATCACCCCGACTGGCTTAACCCGTGTCTTTTTAGTCTCCCACTGTGTTGTAGCTGCACAGTCTTTTCTTTTTCTGCACAGGTTTATCCATGTTTCCAAGTCACAAAACCGACCAAACAGCAAGAGACATCACCAAAATGTTTTCTTTGCCAGTATTTACACTAGATACAAGCAATGCACACTATGGGGACTGTGACTGATTAATTGTCAGGGATGACCGGGGCATGACCACTGATCTCTATAGAAAAACAGGTTTTCTATAGCGATCAGTGGGCGTGACCAGCACAGCAATCTGCTACTTCACCTGTATTAGAGCTAGGATCTGTTGCGTTAGTAGTTGTGCCCCCTTCCAGATTTCTCATTTTTTTGTATGTTTGTCACACTTAAATGTTTCAGATCATCAAACAAATTTAAATATTAGACAAAGATAACACAAGTAAACACAAAATGCAGTTTTTAAATGGTGTTTATTATTAAAGGTAAAAAAAAAAAAAATCCAAACCTACGTGGCCCTGTGTGAAAAAGTGATTGCCCCCTAAACCTAATAACTGGTTGGGCCACCCTTAGCAGCAACAACTGGCAATGAGTCTTTTACAGTGCTGTGGAGGAATTTTGACCCACTCATCTTTGCAGAATTCCCCCTCTGGGGATCAATAAAGTATATAAAAATAAAAGAATTGTTATAAATCAGCCACATTGGAGGATTTTTGAGCATGAATTGCCTTTTTAAGGTCATGCCACAGCATCTTAATCAAATTCAGGTCAGGACTTTGACTAGGCCACTCCAAAGTCTTCATTTTGTTTTTCTTAAGCCATTCAGAGGTGGACTTGCTGGTGTGTTTTGGATCATTGTCCTGCTGCAGAACCCAAGTGTGCTTTAGCTTGAGGTCACGAACAGATGGCCGGACATTCTCCTTCAGCACTTTTTGGTAGACAGCAGAATTCATGGTTCCATTTACCACAGCAAGTCTTCCACATTCTGAAGCAGCAAAACTGCCCCAGACCATCACACTACCACCACCATATTTTACGTCTGGTATGATGTTCCTTTTCTGAAATGCTGTGTTACTTTTACGCCAGATGTAATGGAACACACATCTTCCAAAAAGTTCAACTTTTGTCTCGTCAGTCCACAGAGTATTTTCCTAAACGTCTTGGGGATCATCAAGATATTTTCTGGCAAAACTGAGATAAGCCTTTATGTTCTTTTTGCTCAGCAGTGGTTTTTGTCTCAGAACTCTGCCATGTAGGCCATTTTTGCGCCTCTCTTTCTTATAGTGGAGTCATGAACACTGACCTTAACTGAGGCAAGTGAGGCCTGCAGTTCTTTGGATGTTGTTATGGGGTCTTTTGTGACTTCTTGGATGAGTCGTCACTGCGCTCTTGGGGTAATTTTGGTCTGCTGGTCACTCCTGGGAAGGTTCACCACTGTTCCATGTTTTCACCATTTGTGGATAATGGCTCACACTGTGGTTTGCTGGAGTCCCAAAGCTTTAGAAATGGCTTTATAACCTTTTCCAGACTGATAGATCTTAATTGCTTTGTTTCTCATTTGTTCCTGAATTTCTTTGTATTGCAGCATGATGTCTAGCTTTTGAGGATCTTTTGGTCTACTTCACTTTGTCAGGCAAGTCCTATTTAAGTGATTTCTTGATTGGGAACAGGTGTAGCAGTAATCAGGCCTGGGTGTGGCTAGAGAAATTGAACTCAGTTTTCTAAAGATGTGATAAACCACAGTTAATTTACGTTTTAACGGGGGGGGGGATCACTTTTTCACACAGGGTCATGTAGGTTTGGATTTTTTTTACCCTTAATAATAAACACCTTCATTTAAAAACTGCATTTTGTGTTTACTTGTGTTATCTTTGTCTAATATTTAAATTTGTTTGATGATCTGAAACATTTAAGTGTGACAAACATCCAAAAAAATGAGAAATCAGGAAGGGGGCAAACACTTTTTCACACCACTGTATGTGTATTATGTAAAATTCACTTCCGGTTCCTGTCAACCTGCTGTCAACCTGCTGTCAACCTACTGTCAGATCCTGTCAGTTGGTGGATTTCTGTGTTTTGGTGCTCGGTTTTTGACTACTGATTTTGTTATGTGTGGCTCTGGGGAGCCACACAATGAGAGCCGAGGGCGAGCCAGTGAGTTGTGATGTTTTATTTGTAGCAAGGGGTGAGGGATAAGGAAAGCACAGATACTCATACAACGTAACACTCACGAGTAGTACAGCACCGGAGTAGAGAGCTGGCACCGGGCATAGGGGTACCAAGGCATGAAAACTCACAGCGGGTAACACTCACAAGTTTTGCAGCCAGACGAGTAGAGAGCTGGCACCGGACATGAGGGTTCCAAGACACAAGAACTCATACAATATGACACTCACAGGTTATACAGTAAGGCGAGCAGAGAGCTGGCACCGGGCATAGGGGTTCCAAGGCACAAATACTCTTTACAGGATAACACTCATGAGTAAAGCTGCCAGATGAGTAGAGGACTGGCACCGGACATAAGGGCTCCAGCCTAACAGTGCTTAAGTCGCAGCCCCGAATAATCGAAGCTGCTCCTTTTTATCCTCATTAGCAGCGCCTCAGCTGATGAGGATTAATTGGGCCCCAGCCATCCCGTAACACTGACAGCTGGGAGCCCGCTGAGACGCTGCCCAATGAGAGACAGGGATGAGAAAGGATATGGTCTGAGCGACGGAACCCGGCGTCTCATCCCATGGTGACAGAGCCTCCCCCTCACGGTCGGGCTCCGAACAACCCAAAACATCCGAGCCCCCCCCCCCCCCCCACCTAGGGTGGGCGGAAGGGAGGCAGGACCAGAGGGAGAGAAGCAGAGAGAAAGACAAATAAACCATGAACAAATACAGAGTACCAGGGCACAGATGGGGAGAATACTGAGCAAGGTCACAGGTAAAACTAACTAACTAACTAACCTGCACTTATATAGCGCTTTTCTAGTCACAAAGACCACTCAAAGCGCTTTCATTAATACTAACCCTCTATTCTGAGGGCCTATAGGAAACAAATATCTAGGGACAATTTAGAACAGCCAATTAACCTAACATGCATGTTTTTGGCATGTGGGAGGAAACCGGAGAAATCCCGGAGTAAACCCACGCAACACGGGGAGAACATGCAAACTCCACACAGATCACTGTTGGTCGGGGGCTGGGATCGAACCCACGATCCCACGATCCCCACAATCCCCCGGCCAAGGGTAAACTGTGCTGCCGCAGTGCTAACCACTGCGCCACCGTGCAGCCCACGGTGGAGTAGTGTGTTAAAACACACTACTCAAATAACACACAAATAATGTTTAGACCGGGGCAAGGAAGAGAAAAAAAAACCCACCAAGAAGGTGACAGGAACAAACAAGGCAATTACAGAGTACGGTTGAGAGGGAAACAAAACACATTACTCCATAACGCACAAACAAGGCTAGGAACAGGACAAAAAATGATGAAAACACTGAGTACGGATAATAAAAAAAAACACAATACACAGCGCTATAAGGAACAAAATGAGGCAATCACAGAGTACGGTTGAGAGGGAAACAAAACACATTACTCCATAATGCACAAACGAGGCTAAGACCAGGACAAGAATGGTAAAAACGCTGAGTACGGATAATAAAAAAAACCACAATACACAGCGCTAAATAAATAGATTCACAGAGGACAGAGAAAAAAAAACCCACCAAGAAGGTGACAGGAACAAATGAGGCAATTACAGAGTACGGTTGAGTGGGAAACAAAACACATTACTCCATAACGCAACACTACTCAATAACACACAAATAATGTTTAGATCGGGGCTAGGGAAAGCCCACCATGAAGGTGACAGGAACAAATGAGGCAATCACAGAGTACGGTCGAAAGGGGAACAAAACACATACTCCATAATGCACAAACGAAGCCAGGTACAGGACAAGAATGACGAAAACGCTGAGTACAGATAATAAAAAACACAATACACAGCACTATGTATATAGAGTCACCTGGAGGACAAAAACTACACCCGAGTGACCTTAATACTTACAGAAGGTAAGCGGCACCCGAGGAATATGGCAGGCAGAGTCCAAAAAGGCCGGGATTGTTCCGGTGGTCTCCTCGCCCATTGTCCAGTTGGTGAACAGGGGAAAAGGGAAAGTTCGGACGGCCTACTCCAGACCCGGGTCCCAAGAAACAAGTCCACCGGTGGCCGTGCCAGGACACCCAGAAGCAAGCACAGTTCGTCGGGGGGTTGGACCAGATCGCCGAACTGAAGGTCTTGCGGGTCGGGCAGCCGACCCGCCTCACTCAACCACCAGGACCGTTGAGACGGGCGAGGGGTCAAAGCGGACTCCGGTGGAAGAGGCTCGGGGGAGAGCAGATGACGAGGTGGATGAACGTCAGACCGCAGGGAAACAGCCACCCCCTCACCGGACCTGGACAACACTGGTGCAGCACCCACGTCGGACCCTGATTGGGCCTCAGGCGGACCCACGTCGGACACCACTGGAGCGGAACCCACGTCGGACCCCGATTGGGTCTCGGGCGAACCCACGTCGGACACCGCTGGAGCAGCACCCACGACGGACCCCGACTGGGTCGGCACCGCACCAGAACCGACCTCCAACGTCGAACCTGGACCTTCCAGCACCACGAGAGATGGCAACTCCTTGCCGGTGACCCTGGAAGAAGGCTCAAGAGAGAAAACAGAACCGGGATCAGGATCACCGGCAGCGCCAGAACCCGGCAAGACGAGCTCGGACGCAGCGGGCGGCTGCACCCAGCTCATCTCCCCTAGAGACAGGCTAAAGTGCTCAAAGATATGAAGGGAAAAGAGAAAGTAGAGCACTCGCCTGATCTCGGGTTCTGATGCCATCCAGGACTGCGAAGATCCAGGATCCGTCGTCAGGAGGTTGTTGTCAGGCTCCCACTCAGCTGCGTCGGGCCCCGCAGCCGGCACGATGGTCAGCGCAGCTTGAGATTCCTCCAGCACCGGTAACCACGCCGACGGTCCACACGGCGTGATGGCAGGAGAACCTCGTCCAGCTGGACCGAACCGCTCCTCCGTGGAGACCCGGGGATGCTTGGTCGTCGGCGCAGACTCCACGTAGCAGTCAGTCTTCCTCCTCCGTCCACAACGTAGCTGCGGAACCGGAACCGCAGGCCCTCCCCTCGTCCCACGACGTTGACCCGGAGCCGGGGACCGCTTGGCGGAGAGAGACACAGAGGATGCAGGATTAAGGACACAGGTTACAGCAGGTGGTGGGAGTTCAGGGAGCTGCGGACCCCGAACTCCACCTCCAGGAGTATGACAGAGCAAATCACTAAGTTGAAGTGAACAAACTGGGACTTGCCTGTCTCCTGGAGGCTGGATGGTGCCTGCTGCAGTGGACATTGCTTCTCCCTCTCCCCGCCGGGCGATAACGGAAGACCCCCTGGGAAGCCGTCTGGGGGCCGCTCGTGTTGTCTCCAGAAGAGGGCTTGCCAGGCCGGGATTCCAGATGCACACAGCAGTCGGGAAGCGCGTCGAGGAGGAGGGGGTGACAGCCGAGATGAGCCGGCCCGAATACGCTGGCGTGACAGCGGGGGGAAGAGGCTCAGGGGACAAGGCTGTGAAATCTCCACTCTGACGAGGTGAAGAGGTGACAGCTGCATGGGGGGAAAGGTCCTGGCGGCAGCCCGGAACTGGATCCGGACAGGGTTCATGCTGAGGCGACTTGGCAATGTGATAACGGCCATTCCCAGGGGACGAAGCGAGGGGGAGACCCAGGAATCGCCGCTCCTGAGCAGAGACCGAGGCGAGGAGGGCGTTGAACTCGGGAAAGCTTCATAGCCCTGGACTCCTCTCCACCAATCTCACCGCCGCCGCCACATGCCTGATGATGGTAAATGGGTGCACAGCGGAGCTCGCAACAGCCACTCGGTCCCGGACCTTTACTGCTGTCAGCTGCAGCTCCTTCGGGGAAATCCCGAGTGACGTTGTGCAGAACGGGGGAAGCCCTCTGGGTGGTGCGAACTCCCGGGCTGGAGTGGAAGCAGGAACGGGATCCCGAAGCGGGCGGCGACGTCTCATCCACTTCGGCTTCCTGCCAGGATTTCCTTCCAACCCACAGAGCTCCTCTCGCTGTGCAGCGATGGCGTCCATCCTGGCACAGACCTCGGGATGATATGAAAGGCGAAGGTGACTGTCCAGGAGATTCTCAGCACGGCCCAGATGCCAGCGTCTCGTGTTGGAGGCGTCGTGCAGGGTGAAGAGCGTCCTGTCGACAGCCCCCGGGATGGACCTCAGCTCGTCGCCCTGGCGTCGAACGTGACTCCTGGGAGACGGCATGCTAACAGCACTGACACCCGGACTGGAAGGTACAAGTCCACAACAACTCACGGCCGCCGGCAACTCGTCTGGCCGCGACTTACTGTTACGTGTGGCTCTGGGGAGCCACACAATGAGAGCCGAGGGCGAGCCAGTGAGTTGTGATGTTTTATTTGTAGCAAGGGGTGAGGGATAAGGAAAGCACAGATACTCATACAACGTAACACTCATGAGTAGTACAGCACCGGAGTAGAGAGCTGGCACCGGGCATAGGGGTACCAAGGCATGAAAACTCACAGCGGGTAACACTCACAAGTTTTGCAGCCAGACGAGTAGAGAGCTGGCACCGGACATGAGGGTTCCAAGACACAAGAACTCATACAATATGACACTCACAGGTTATACAGTAAGGCGAGCAGAGAGCTGGCACCGGGCATAGGGGTTCCAAGGCACAAATACTCTTTACAGAATAACACTCATGAGTAAAGCTGCCAGATGAGTAGAGGACTGGCACCGGACGTAAGGGCTCCAGCCTAACAGTGCTTAAGTCGCAGCCCCGAATAATCGAAGCTGCTCCTTTTTATCCTCATTAGCAGCGCCTCAGCTGATGAGGATTAATTGGGCCTCAGCCGTCCCGTAACACTGACAGCTGGGAGCCCGCTGAGACGCTGCCCAATGAGAGACAGGGATGAGAAAGGATATGGTCTGAGCGCCGGAACCCGGAGTCTCATCCCATGGTGACAGTTTTTGGCTTTTGTGAACTGAATTTGGATTACGGATTGGACATTTTAGTTTCGACCCCTGTCTGATTTAAGACGCCAATACTGGCATCTACAGACTGGGAAATGAGAATGGAGTGGAGCGGCCCACCATTCAGCTAGCTAAACAGCTGTTCATTAGCTGTTTAGTCAACGTACATCGGCTGGGATCATGGGTCCCAAGAAAGCTCAGCAGACTGAGGAGGTGGACAACATTAAAAGATCTCTCGACTTCTTGGCTGAAGAGATTTCTGCTGTTAAGCTGCAGCAATAAAACATCCTGGGCCTGCTCGAGGAGGTGAAAGCGCTGCAGATCCAGAACGCCGAGAAGGACAAGAGACTGGCGTATCTGGAGAGCAGAGTGTCGGACCTGGAGCAGTACACCCGGGTGAACGACGTGATCATCACAGGGCTCCACATTAAACCCCGATCATATGCTCGGGCGGTGGCCACGGACAGCGGAGGGGGGCTCGACGCGCTGGAAGATGAATCCATGGAGCAACAGGTGGCGGCCTTCCTGCAGTCCAAAGGAATCCAGCTGGACTGTAACACCATTGAGGCCTGCCACCCTCTGCCCAGGAAAAACAGTGACAAACTGGCTGCGATCATGAAGTTTGTGCATAGAAAACACAAGACTGCACTGCTAAAACAAGGTAGGAAACTGAAAGGAACGAACATCTATATAAACGAGCACCTTACAAAAGAAAATGCAGAAATAGCCAGTAAAGCAAGATACCTGAGAAAGCAGGAAAAGATTCAAAATACCTCGACATCAAACTGTAAAATATATATAAAATTAAATGGATCACCTGAAGAAGCCAAGGTCATTAACATCCGAAATATTATGGAACTGGACAAATATCAATGAATATTATGTACTGGAGTCGACAGCAACAAGAGACAACTGTAGGACAGTGAAGGATCACAGTCATCTGCAACAGGACATTTAACAACTTGAAACAAAAGATCAACAAACAGGAACAACAGGAACTGAAAGTTTTTGAATATACGGATCACAACCCACAGGACGTAGAATATAACATAGACCCTGATAATAATTTATTTAGCTCCATCAATAATGACTGTAGTTACTACACGGATGGACAGTTTAACACAATGGTCACATCTGATTTCAATATTTCTATGATCCACTTAAACAGCAGAAGTTTCTATGCCAACTTTAATAACAGTAAAGATTATTTACATCAGTTTAAAGAGCCATTCAATATTGTGGCAATATCAGAGATGTGGCTTAGTGAAGAGAAAGGAGTGGATTTTACCATGGATGGCTATGAATTAAATTATATAAATAGAAAAGTGACAAAAGGAGGAGGAGTTGCAATTTATGTTGACAAGAGCTTGAAATACAAGGTTGTTGAAAATCTGTCAGTAACTGTGGACGATTTATTTGAATGTATTACAATAGAAATCTGTCTGGGCAATGTGAAGAATATAGTAGTGAGCTGTGTATATAGAACACCTGGATCAAACATTGACTTATTTAAGGACTGGATGGAAAAAAATGTATGCAAAACTAACTCATAAAGTTATGTTCATCTGTGGGGATTTCAATATAGATCTTATGAATTCAAAACAACATAGTTTGGCAGAAGAATTTATCAACACAATGTACAGTATGGGCTTACATCCAACAATTACTGGACCTAGCAGAATCACGTCACACAGTGCCACACTAATAGATAACATATTCACAAACATTATGGAAAATAATATCATGGGTGGGCTTTTATTGAACGATATCAGTGACCACCTGCCGATTTTTGTTGCCTATCAATGTGATTATAGGAAGAAAAAGTATACCAAAAATATTAAATATAAAAGAATAAGAACTGAAGAATCTATGTATTTACTGGCAAAGGAATTATTAATACAAGACTGGAAGATGGTTTATGATGAAAATGATATAAATAAAGCATATGATAAATTTTTACAAATATTTCAATCATTGTACAATAAAAACTGTCCTATAAAACAATACAGTGACAGACAACAAAACAAAAACATTCCTTGGGTCACCAAGGGTTTACTAAATGCATGTAAAAAGAAGAATACATTATATAAACAATTCATTAAGTGCAGAACTGTGGAGGCTGAGATCAAATATAAAGATATAAAAATAAGCTTACTAATATAATGAGGACTTGTAAGAAAGAATACTACAACAGAATATTAGAGGATAATAAAAATAACTTAAGAGGAATATGGCAAGTACTCAATGGGATTATTAGTAATCGACCTAAGAATGCTAATTATCCAGAATATTTTATTGAAAATGGCAATTTGATAAATAATATGGAGGATGTGGTCAGTGGTTTCAATAAAAATTTTTGTAAACGTTGGTCCTGAATAAGCAAAATCAATAGTGACACCAGAAACAAACAACAGTGGTTCTGTAAATGAAATAGAAGATAGAAATCCAAACACAATCTTTTTGGGTGCAGTTACTGAAAAGGAAATTATCGAGACTGTGAGTAAATTTAAAAACAAAAAATCAACTGACTGGAATGAAATTGACATGACAATAGTGAAAAAAGTAATTGAAGGAATTGTTAAACCACTCACCCACATCTGTAACCTGTCATTTCAAACTGGTAAATTTCCAAACAAAATGAAAACAGCAAAAGTAATACCACCATACAAAACAGGAGACAGTCATTATTTCACAAATTACAGGCCAGTCTCTTTACTCTCACAATTCTCCAAAATAATTGAAAAAATCTTCACTAAGAGACTGGATGATTTCATTGAAAAACACAACCTCCTTACAGACAACCAGTATGGTTTTAGAGCAGATAAATCTACATCTTTGGCACTGATCAAACTTAATGAAGAAATTACTAGTTGTATAGATTAAAAAAAGTTTGCTGTAGGAGTATTTATAGATTTAAAGAAAGCTTTTGACACCATTGACCACAGAATTCTACTAAGGAAACTGGAAAGGTATGGGATAAGAGGAGTAGGACTGAGTTGGGTGGAAAGTTATTTAAGTAACAGACAACAATTTGTACAAATTGGTGAGCACAAATCACCCTTCATGGACATCTCTTGTGTTGTGCCCCAGGGGTCAGTTTTGGGACCCAAACTCTTTATCTTGTATATAAATGACATATGCCAAGTATCAAAAATTCTGAAATTTATTTTGTTTGCGGATGACACAAATATGTTTTGCACTGGTGAGAATTTACAGCAGGTTTCAGAGGTGGTCACAACTGAAATGAAAAGGTTAACGCAGTGGTTCAACAAAAATAAATTATCTCTAAATCTGAAAAAAAACCCCAAAGATTATGTTGTTTGGAAATTATGAAATAAATCATGAAATAATGGTAACGATAGATGATACCAGAATAGAAACAGTACAGGAAAATAAGTTTCTGGGGGTGACGCTAGACAATAAAATCTGCTGGAAACCTCACATCAGTCACATCCGAGCCAAGTTGGCAAAATGTATAGGCATACTGGGGAAGACAAGACACATCTTGGACTATAAATCATTGGTCTTACTGTACAATTCACTGTTTCTACCTTATCTTAACTACTGTGTAGAAGTCTGGGGAAACACCTACAAGACCAACCTACAGTCAATATGCACATTACAAAAAAAAGCTATAAGGATAATAAATAATGTAGGATATAGAGACCATACCAATTCGTTGTTTTTAAAGTCACATGTCATAAAGTTCATCGATTTAGTTAAATTTAAGACAGCACAAGTCATGTACAGGGCAATTAATAGTCAACCTCCCAACTAATATACAAAAAATATTTAAAAAAAGAGACAATGATTATAATTTGAGAGGAGACTTAAACTTTACAAAACCCAAGATACAAACAACTGAGAAAAGTATATGCATATCTGTCTGTGGGGTGGATTTGTGGAAGAGTCTGGAGCCGGAACTGAAACTACTGTATGTACAAACAGAAATCAATTCAAAAAGAGGTATAAACATTATTTGCTGAAAGAATATATGTTAGAAGGGTAGTATTTATATGTACGATTCACTATGCTCACTCTGGAACACTATGGGACACTATGGAATGGTGGGTGGGACAGCACTGTGTATATCTGTGTTGTTTGGGGCTGGTTTTGATGTATGGACAGTATGTATATTGGGATGGATGGGTGTTAATGTTGATATGTACAAAATATAGTTAATTGTTTACTTGGGGTCTTAAATGTCGTAATTTGTATATACTGTATTTCACATGGGTTGTATTTATGGAAAAGAGGAGTTGGAATTAATAAGTGTTCACTTCTTCCTTCTCCCTTTCGAACACTGTATACTGTTACTTTATTGCATTTGTCATTTGTTTTGTTTTTGTTTTACTTTTTTGTTTGAAATAAAGTATGTATGTATGTATCTATCTATCTATCTACTAGTTATTGCATTATATTGGAAGAATAAATTATTCCTATCATATATGGACATTTATACATGAAAATTGAGTTTAACATGTGAAACATGCTCTCATACCTAAGGGAATGACAGTTAATGCAAAAGATCAAATTTTTCTTCTTTCATATTTCACCAATTTTTAGTTATATTCCAAACATGGTTACAAAATTTTAAAAATTTTCAAGCCTATGACCAAATGGGGGATGGACACTACATTATGTATTTGCAATCATCGTCAATCAAGAGAAAAGGAGCGATCGATTCCCTTATATGAATTAAATATCAGTTGGTGTGCCTGCTATATGAACATAATAAAAACTAAGGAACTTTTATTTATCTTCAAATATGTTATGAAGGAAGGAACGGATTTTACCAGATATTCTACACATGAGGTGGCACTGATATATGAATAATAGTAGCAAATATGTTCAATTTTTCAATCCAACCAATGGCTATTTGATTAAAACTGTATAAATAAAAATTTTGCTCTTTCCATTCATTTCATCATTTTAAATTAATTTTAAAAAATATTACCAATATTATAAAATTTATATTTTTTAGTTATATTACAAAAGAAAAAATAACTTTAACATTCTAATTTCGTGAGATGCACTGGTAGACTGTTTTAACAGGAAAATAAATTGTGAGCTGCTTCATCTGTTGCATGTTAAACATCACAGTACCCTGGCAATCCAGGCAAACCCAGAACGATCTGGGCTCCCTCTGCTGTCTTTTACTTCAGTGGTAACTTCAGTCCGGTCTGCTTTCCCATTTAGCGGCGGGTTGAAGGCAGCGGGGATGGGCTTTTGCACTTGTGCAGTTTATTCCTTGCTCCTTTCTGTTTCTCCACCCTGCTGATTTGAAGCAGGCGGGTGGATCTTCAAACTCACTTGTCATTGGAAGTTGTTGTGGCTCTCCGACATAACCCAGAAGGGTGAGCTTTTTCACTCTGCACAGTGCATGCAATCTGGGGGCTTGACATCTTCTTCTGTTTTTTCTTTAGTTTTGGTTGAAAGGCAACAGTGGGTGATCGTGTGTGTCCCCACCTGGACGGCAACGCCACTACATTTCATAGAAAAAGCTCCAATTGAAAAGGACTGCAATCAATTAATTGACAACTAATTTAATTGAGTTGACTAAGTTCTTATCAACAATTAATCAAAAGTTAATTAATCATTAACATCCCTAAATTATACAAACTTCATAAAAAAGTTTGGTGTCATACCAGACATTAAGACAGTAAAAGCAGCCAGCAAGATCATCGGTGCCCCTCTGCCCCCTCTCTCGGGCATCTACCTCACCTGCCTCACCTGCAGAACCATCAACATTGCAGGTGACACCTCCCACCCTTCACACTTCCTCTTCAGCCCCCTGCCCTTGGGGAAAAGGTACCGGTGCTTCTGGGCCCACTCCACAAGAATTGCTAAACAGCTTTGTTCACCAAGCCATCAGGACCCTGAACTCTGTCCACTTCACACACACACCCCCGGATCTTAATGCACTCCGCACAATAACTACCTCAGCTGTTGGCACGAAAGACTGGCATACCAACAGTAATACATTTGCTGCTGTATGTCTCTGCACTTAACTGCAACCATTTGCACAAATGCCATATCCACTGCTGTCTGTATCACGTGCAGTCCTATCTGTCACTGTCTGCACCTACACTACCGCACTGAACTTGGTACTACGAGTATTACTGCGCTTCTTTTCTGTATATAAGATTGCCGGGTCTCATCGTTTATTGTTTACCTTTATTTGCACTATGGGAGGTCTGGGTATGTCTTCTTCCAGGCTTATTCCTTTTTGTTTTTTGTATTGTGCACACCACTGAAGAGAGAGAGAAACGCCATTTCAGTTCTCCTGTATGTCCTGTATGTGTCACGAACGGGGCTGAGGCGTCAGCCCCCATTCCGTGATTGTGGCTGTAGTTTCTGATTATTTGATAATTATCGCCATCTGGCAGTTATTGGAGCCTGAGCCTGGCTCCCTGTCAGCCTATGGCCACGCCTCCTCCTCTCTGCTAGGCATCCACCAGTTTACGCTGTCACCTGTGGTATATTATTATTATTTGTCCTCCTCCATGTTTTCTGCAAACTTGCTTTCCCACCTGCACGCACTCAAGCACACTCCTTCATACATGCACATACACACACTTACAGCCGTGGACAAAATTGTTGGTACCCCTCTGTTAATGAAAGAAAAACCCACAATGGACACAGAAATAACTTCAATCTGACAAAAGTGGTAATAAATAAAAATTCTATGAAAATTAACCAATGAAAATCAGACAATGCTTTTGAATTGTGGTTCAACAGAATTACTTTAAAAAACAAACTCATGAAACAGGCCTGGACAAAAATGATGGTACCCCTAGAAAAGATTGAAAATAATGTGACCATAGGGACATGTTCAACCAAGATGTGTCCTCTAATTAATATCACAGGTGTCTACAAACTTGTAATCAGTCAGTCGGCCTATTTAAAGGGTGACAAGTAGTCACTGTGCTGTTTGGTGACATGTGTACCACACTAAACATGGACCAGATGAAGCAAAGGAGAGAGTTGTCTCAGGAGATTAGAAAGAAAATGATAGACAAGCATGTTAAAGGTAAAGGCTATAAGGCCATCTCCAAGCAGCTTGATGTTCCTGTGACTACAGTTGCACATATTATTCGGAAATTTAAGATCCACGGGACTGTAGCCAACCTCCCTGGACGTGGCCGCAGGAGGAGATGGATAATATGAATGGTAACAAAAGAGTCCAGAACAACCTCTAAACACATTCATGGTGAACTCCAAGGTCAAGGTACATCAGTGTCAGATGGCACCATCCGTCGTTGCTTGAGCCAAAGTGGATTTCATGGGAGAAGACCAGGGAGGACACCACTGTTGAAAAAAAAAAAAAATGCCAGACTGGAATTTGCCAAACTGCATGTTGACAAGCCACAAAGCTTCTGGGAGAATGTCTTATGGACAGACGAGACAAAACTGCAACTTTTTGGTCAGGCACATCAGCTCTGTGTTCACAGACGCAAAAATGAGGCATACCAAGAAAAGAACACTGTCCCTACTGTGAAACATGGAGGAGGTTCTGTTATGTTCTGGGGCTGCTTTGCTGCATCTGGCACAGGGTGTCTTGAATCTGTGCAGGGTACAATGAAATCTCAAGACTATCAAGGTATTCTAGAGAGAAATGTGCTGCCCAGTGTCAGACAGCTTGGTCTCAGTCGCAGGTCATGGGTCTTGCAACAGGATAATAACCCAAAACACACAGCTAAAAACACCCAAGAATGGCTAAGACCGAAATATTGGACTATTCTAAAGTGGCCTTCTATGAGTCCTGATCTAAATCCTATTGAACATCTGTGGAAGGAGCTGAAACATGCCATCTTGAGAAGGCACCCTTCAAACTTGAGACAACTGGAGCAGTTTGCTCATGAGGAGTGGGCTAAAATACCTGCTGAGAGGTGCAGAAGTCTCATTGACAGTTACAGAAATCGTTTGATTGCAGTGATTGCCTCAAAAGGTTATGCAACAAAATATTAAGTTAAGGGTACCATCATTCCCCCTCATGGATCGTCACCTTATCGTGGTGGGGGGGTTTGCGTGCCCCAGTGATCCCAGGAGCTATGTTGTCCGGGGCAATTTGCCTCTGATAGGGTCTCCCAAGACAAACTGGTCCTGGGTGAAGGGCCAGACGAAGAACGATCCAACAGACTCTCATGATAAATTGTATATCAAGGATTCAGTGTACCCCGCCCGGTATGGGGTTACCAGGGCCCCACCCTGGAGCCAGGCCTGGGGGAGGGGCTCGAAGGCTAGCGTCTGGTGGCCGGGTTTCAACCCATGGGACCCGGCCGGGCTCAGCCCGAAGGAGTTACATGGGTCCGCCCTCCAGTAGGTTCACCACCTGCAGGAGGGATCATGGAAGTCCGGTGCTATGTGGATTAGGTGGCAGTCAAAGGCGGAGACCTTGGCGGACTGATCCCAAGCTTTCTAAACTGGCTTTTGGTACGTGGAATGTCACCTCTCTGGTGGGGAAGGAGCCTGAGCTGGTGTACGAGATTGAGCGATACCGGCTAGATATAGTCGGCCTCACCTCAACACACAGCTCCGGTTCCGGAACCAGTCTCCTGGAGAGGGGCTGGAGCTTGGCCTTTTCTGGAGTTGCCCCGGGCGAGAGGCGACGAGCAGGGGTAGGTATTCTTGTATCGCCCCACCTTGCTGCCTCTATATTGGAGTTTTCCCCGGTGGACGAAAGGGTTGCTTCCCTGCGCCTTCGGGTTGGGAAACGGGTCCTGACCATCATTTGTGCCTATGCACCAAATGATGTTTCAGAGTACCCACCCTTTTTGGAGTCTGTGACTGGGGTGCTGGAGGGTGCTCCTCCTGGAGACTCCATTGTCCTACTGGGGGACTTCAATGCGCACGTGGGCAACGACAGTGAAACCTGGAGGGGGGTGATTGGGAGGAACGGCCTGCCCGATCTGAACCCGAGTGGTGTTCAGTTATTGGACTTCTGTGCTAACCACAGTCTGTCTATAACGAACACCATGTTCAAGCATAAGGGTGTCCATATGTGCACCTGGCACCAGGACACCCTAGGCCGCAGGTCGATGATCGATTTTGTTATCGTATCATCAGACCTGCGACCGTATGTCTTGGACACCCGAGTAAAGAGAGGTGCAGAGCTGTCAACTGATCACCACCTGGTGGTGAGTTGGATCCGATGGCAGGGGAGGAAGCCATTCAGACCTGGTAGACCCAAACGTATAGTGAGGGTGTGCTGGGAGCGTCTGGCTGAGGCCCCTGTCCGGGAGGTCTTCAACTCCCACCTCCGGAAGAACTTCAACCACATTCCGAGGGAGTCTGGAGACATGGAGTCTGAATGGGCCATGTTCTCCACCTCTGTTGTTGAAGCGGCAGCCCAGAGCTGCGGCCGCAAGGTGGTCGGTGCATCTCGTGGTGGCAACCCCCGAACCAAGTGGTGGACACCAGTGGTGAGGGGGGCCATTAAGCTGAAGAAGGAGTCCTATCAAGCTTGGTTGGCTTGTGGGACTCCCGAAGCAGCTGAGGTGTACCGGCAGGCCAAGCGGAGTGCAGCTCGGGTGGTTGCTGAAGCAAAAACCCGGGTATGGGAGGAGTTCGGTGAGGCCATGGAACAAGACTTTCGGTCGGCTTCAAAGAGATTCTGGCAAACTGTTCGGCGGCTCAGGAGGGGAAAGCAGCTCCCCGTCCACACTGTGTATGGTGCGGATGGGACACTGTTGACTTCAACTGTGGATATCGTCGGGCGGTGGAAGGAATACTTCGAGGATCTCCTCAATCCCACTGATACGCCTTCCACAGAGGAAGCAGGGTTTGGGGACGAGGGGGATGACTCGCCTATCACAGGGGCTGAGGTCGCCAAGGTGGTTAAAAATCTCCTTGGTGGCCGGGCCCCGGGGGTGGACGAGATTCGCCCCGAGTACCTCAAGGCCCTGGATGTTGTTGGGTTGTCATGGTTGACACGCCTCTGCAACATTGCGTGGAGGTCGGGGGCAGTGCCTTTGGCATGGCAAACCGGGGTGGTGGTTCCTCTCTTCAAAAAAGGGGACCGGAGGGTGTGCTCCAACTTTAGAGGGATCACACTCCTCAGCCTCCCTGGGAAGGTCTATGCCAAGGTACTGGAGAGGAGAGTCCGGCCGTTGGTCGAACCTCGGATTCAGGAGGAGCAATGTGGTTTTCGTCCTGGCCGTGGCACATCGGACCAGCTCTTTACCCTCTCGAGAATTCTTGAGGGTTCGTGGGAGTTTGTCCAACCAGTTTACATGTGTTTTGTGGACTTGGAGAAGGCATTTGACCGCGTCCCTCGTGGATTTTTGTGGGGGGTGCTTCGGGAGTATGGGGTATCGGGCTTGTTGTTACGAGCTATTCGGTCTCTGTACGACCGTTGTGAGAGTTTAGTTCGCATTGCCAACACTCGGTCGGAGTCATTCCCAGTGAGAGTTGGACTCCGCCAGGGCTGCCCTTTGTCACCGGTCCTGTTCATAATTTTTATGGACAGGATTTCTAGGCGCAGCCAGGGAATGGAGGGTGTCATGCTTGGTGACCACAGGATCTCATCTCTGTTGTTTGCAGATGATGTTGTCCTGTTGGCTTCATCCAGCAATGACCTACAGCTCTTGCTGGGACGGTTTGCCGCTGAGTGTGAAGCGGCTGGGATGAGAATCAGCACCTCCAAGTCCGAGTCCATGGTCCTCAGCCGGAAAAAGGTGGATTGTCCTCTCCGGGTTGGGGACAGGCTCCTGCCCCAAGTGGAGGAGTTTAAGTATCTTGGGGTCTTGTTCACGAGTGAGGGGAAAATGGAGCGAGAGATCGACAGACGGATTGGAGCAGCATCTGCAGTGATGCGGACGTTGTACCGGTCTGTTGTGGTGAAGAGGGAGCTTAGTTCTAAGGCAAAGCTGTCGATTTACCAGTCAATCTACGTTCCTACTCTCACCTATGGTCACGAGCTTTGGGTAATGACCGAAAGAACGAGATCGCGGATACAAGCGGCTGAAATGAGCTTTCTCCGTAGGATTGCTGGACTCACCCTCAGAGATAGGGTGAGGAGCTCAGTCATCCGGGAGAGGCTCAGAGTAGAACCGCTGCTCCTCCACATTGAAAGGAGTCAGTTGAGGTGGTATGGGCATCTGATTAGGATGCCTCCTGGACGCCTCCCACTTGAGGTGTTTCAGGCACGTCCCACTGGGAGGAGACCCCGGGGCAGACCCAGGACTCGGTGGAGAGACTATGTCTCCCAGCTAGTCTGGGAACGCCTTGGTATCCCCTCTGAAGAGCTGGAGCAGGTGGCTGGGGAGAGGGAAGTCTGGGCTTCTCTGCTTGAACTGCTGCCTCCGCGACCCGGACCTCCGGAAAAGCGGTAGAAGATGGATGGATGGATGGATGGGTACCATCATTTTTGTCCAGGCTTGTTTCATGAGTTTGTGTTCTAAAATAATTCTGTTGAACCACAATTCAAAAGCATTGTCTGATTTTCATTGGTTAATTTTCATAGAATTTTTATTTATTACCACTTTTGTCAGATTCAAGTTATTTCTAAGATAAGATAAGATAAGATAAGCCTTTATTAGTCCCACAATGGGGAAATTCCAGGATTGCAACAGCACAGGGATAGCAACATTCAGAGCAATAATTAAGAAGATAAGAAAAATGAAAATAAAAATAAGAGCAGTGAATATAAATACGTACACATAAATATATAAATATATATATACAGTGTGGAGCATTGTGGCAAGATGGAATAAACAGCATAACCGTCTACCTAGTTATCCTACATAGTATGAATATGTACCCATACATATTGTCACCCTCCGTAGCGACTGATATTGTACTAGTTGTATACTGGAGGGGACCATTTGTGTAAGTCTGTTGCGTCTTTTGCATTCAATACTAGGTTGTCACGTTTTTTTGCTATCTCTGCGAGCAGCCCTGCTTAGGTTATACAGTCTGACAGTCGTAGGTAGGAAGGACCTGCGAAACCTCTCAGTTGCGCACCTAGGATGATGTAGTCTACTGCTAAATGAGCTCCTCAGTGCGTTCAGTATGTCCTGCATAGGGTGGGACTCGGACTCCAGCAGAGATGACAGTTTAGCCATCATCCTTCTCTCTCCTATCTCCTCCACTGGGTCAAGGCATTGCCCCAGGACAGATCTAGCTTTCTTGATCAGTTTGTTCAGTCTCTTTCTATCAGCTGCTGTAATGCAGTTGCCCCAGCAGACCACTCCAAAAGTGATGGCTGATGCCACCACCGTGTCGTAGAATGTCTTCAGCAGCGCCCCTTGCACACCAAAAGACCTGAGCCTCCTCAGTAGGAACAGCCTGCGCTGTCCCTTCTTGTAGAGTGCTTCGGTATTGTGTGACCAGTCTAGTTTATTGTTTAGATGAACACCCAGGTACTTGTAGGATGTCACCATCTCAATGTCTGTTCCCTGTATGTTTACTGGTGCTGTGAGGGGTTGTCCTTGCCTGCAGCAGTCCACCACCAGCTCCTTAGTTTTCCTCGCGTTGATCTGGAGGCAGTTCCGATGGCACCAGTCCACGAAGTCCTGGATAAGTCCTCTGTACTCCGCTTCATCTCCGTTGGAGATGAGGCCGACGATCACAGAGTCGTCAGATAACTTCTGTAGATGGCAGTGTGTTGTGTTGTGTGAGAAGTCCGTAGTATAAAGGGTGAACAGGAAGGGAGTCAAAACCGTTCCCTGGGGGGCCCCCGTGCTACCGATGATCGTGTTGGACACACAATCTCGGGTTCTCACAAACTGTGGCCGGTTAGTGAGGTAGTCCAGGATCCATGATGACAGGTGCTGGTCCACCCCTGCGCACAGCAGCTTGTCCTTCAGGATCATCGGTTGGATGGTGTTGAAAGCACTGGAGAAGTCAAAGAACATGATCCTCACCGCATTCCCGGGCTTCTCCAGGTGGGACAGAGAACGGTGAAGGAGGAAGATCACTGCATCCTCCACCCCAATGCCATGCTGGTAGGCGAACTGGAGTGGATCCATCGCTGGTCCCACCAGGGGGAGGAGGTGAGCAAGGAACAGTCTCTCCATGGTCTTCATCATGTGAGACGTCAGGGACACTGGTCTGTAGCTGTTCAGATATTTGGGGTGGGAAGTCTTTGGTACAGGTACCACACAAGATGTTTTCCACAACTGTGGTACCCTCCCCAGCTTCAGGCTCAGGTTGAAGATGTGCTCCACAATCCCACACAGCTGGTCTGCACAGGACTTGAGGAGCTTCGCGCTGATGCCGTCCGGTCCCGAGGCCTTCCTCGCCTTGATCTTCCTCAGCTCCGTCCTCACCTGGGTCTTAGTGAGGGTCAGGTTGGGGGGCTGTGTGCTAGGCGTGGGGGGTGTTGGTGGAGTGGGATGTGGACAGCAGGTCTCGATGACTTTAGAGGCAGCAGTGGTTGTTGTGCAGTCGGGGGGGGGGCAGTTGGTCAAACCTATTAAAAAACAGGTGCAGATTGTTGGCCCACTCCCTGCCCCCTGTGGCCTGGCAGGGTGGGGGGGTATTCTGGAGCCCAGAGATGGTTTTAAGGTTTCTCCAGACCCCGCCGATGTCGCTCTGTTGCAGCTTGTCCTCCATCTTCTTCCTGAAGCTGTCCTTGCCTTCTCTGATCTTCCTCCTCAGCTCCCTCTGTACTGACATCAGCATCTCCATGTTCCCCAACCTGAAGATCCTCTTCTTCTCTTGCAGAAGTGTTTTTATCTCAGGGTTGATCCAGGGTTTGTTGTTCAAGCACCACCGTATGGTCTTGGTGGGTACGGTGTTGTCCACACAGAAGCTGATGTAATCCGTGATGGTGTGAGTGAGGCCATCGATGTCCTCTCCATGTGGATTGCAGAGCTGCTCCCAGGCAGTGGTTTCAAAACAGTCCTTTAGAGCGTCCATTGCCTCCTCAGACCATAACTTCACTGTGCGCATGACCGGAGGTTGTCTGTGTACTAGGGGTTTGTACACCGGCAGGAGATGAACCAAGTTGTGATCCGATCTCCCGAGTGGGGGGAGTGGTGATGAGGTGTACACCTCCTTAGTGTTTGCATAGAATAAGTCCAGTGTTTTATTGTCTCTAGTGTGGTATGTGACATACTGGGTGAACGTGGGTAGAATGGGGGACAGTGAAATATGGTTGAAATCACCTGAGATGAGGAGAAGAGCATCTGGGTGTTCTGTCAGCAGCCTGCCAGTTACTGAGTGGATGACATCACGCGCTGCCCCAGCGTTCGCCGTCGGATTTGCATAAATAACAATGCAGATCACGTGTGAGTATTCCCTCGGGAGATAGGTAGGCCGCATGCTAACAGCTAGCAACTCCACGTCTTTGCTGCAGTGCTGTTCCTTAACCGTGATATGTCCCGGTCTGCACCACTTGTTATTGACAGACATTATCACTCCCCCGCCTCTTGCCTTCCCACTGTCTGGTGTCCGGTCTGCCCGTATTGCGTGGAAACCCTCCAGTTCGATGTTAGCATCTGTTGCTAGTTATGTTAGCCACGTCTCGGTAAACAACATCAAACTACTCTCTCTGTACACGCTCTTGTAGCAGGAGATAGCCGCTAGCTCGTCAGTTTTATTGAGTAGCAATCGACCGTTCCCCATAATAACGGATGGGAGGATGGGTCTGTACCTTATATTCCTCGCCCGCCATCTTACTCCAGTTCGACATCCACGCCGTTTCCGTCTTATTTCTCCCGGTATGTCGAGTTTTTGCTTTAGCATCGTGGGCCGGTTAAGTGCTAACAGCTGGTCTCTATAGTACTGCCTCCTGCAAGAAACAGTGGCTCCGTCCGCTGGCTCAGGAGACATTTGGGCGATCTACGTGTCTGGATGGAATAAAGGTGTCACTGGACCAGAAAGATTAGCAAGATAGCGAGATAGTAAATAGAAACAGGAAGAAATTGATCCGCTGTTGCAAAAAGGCAGCCTACTCGTGTGGCACCGGAAGTAGGACTGTGACCATTGTGGGTTTTTCTTTCATTAACAGAGGGGTACCAACAATTCTGTCCACAGCTGCGCGCTTAGACACACACATGCACACACACATACATCCATTCTGACTCACAGTCACTCATGCACCTGCGCTGCCACACTCTTGCATCCACTTGACATCATTAGCTCTCTGGGTACTTATGCTTGTCGGGTGGTGCACTCAGCGTGGTGGCGACAGTCAATCATGATTAGTCTTTAGTCAGAAAGTCATTCCAGTCTCCTCTACATGGGTCTACGTTGATGTCCTGAAGCTGTTGGTTCCCTTCCCTCTGGACTGCTCAGGTGTTGTTTTTCCTAGAGCCAGCTGCACTCCAACACCCTTTTTTTTTTTTTTTTTTTGGTTACTTATTTGTACCCGTAGGTAGACTTGGTTTGCAGTCTGGTGACAAGCCACCGGCTACTGGTCGCTGCGTGCGCGAGCGCCCTAAACCTACATGTTTTTGGTGTGCGGGAGGAAACCGGAGAAATCCCGGAGTAAACCCGCGCAACACGGGGAGAACATGCAAACTCCACACAGCTCACTGTTGGTCGGGGGCTGGGATCGAACCCACGATCTCATGATCCCCGCGGTCCCCCGGCCGAGGGTAAAACTGTGCTGCCACAGTGCTAAACCACTGCGCCACCGTGCAGCCCTTGTAAGTCTTCCTCTTATTATTAGCCCTTCCTTTCCGTTGGCCAGCCCGTCTGGGAGCACGTGGGGCTCCTCCTGCCAGCTGAGCTCAGACATCCATCACCTTGTGTATCAGACTGTTTTCCCACTGAACATTTTGTGTTTTTCCTCTTTCTGTTAATAAACACAGTCACTTCACCTGCATCTTGGGGTTGTATTAATTAATTTGTGTGTGCACAATTACGCACACACATGACACTATGTATAGTAGTATTGACAAATAAAATCTTTGAATCTTGAAACATAATATTTCTGCATCAAATATTATCTGACTGTATGTATCAGGAATCTACTGGAACGCTCCTGGTCTAACCCTTCACCTAGTACCAGTTTGTCTTTCATTAAAATAACATAAAACCTCGTTAAATGTCATTTACTTTTTGACACCACATCAGCGCTTTTAGATGCCACACAATGGAAGTGAACCAATAAAGAATGATTACGCACAGAGCAAGAAATTAAGAACAGTAAATTTCTCATAGTAGCTTGAGTAGGTTCATTTTGTCTTCTAATTATTAGCCTTCTGTTTTCTTATTAAAGACAAGGATAAAAGGAGATGTTTTTAGCTTTACATGTTTCAGCTGCCCACTGCATAGTCTGTAGTCTCCATATGAAGACTGCAGACTATGCATGTAAAACATCCATCCATCTTCTACCGCTTTTCCGGAGGTCCGGGTCGCGGAGGCAGCAGTTCAAGCAGAGAAGCCCAGACTTCCCTCTCCCCAGCCACCTGCTCCAGCTCTTCAGAGGGGATACCAAGGCGTTCCCAGACCAGCTGGGAGACATAGTCTCTCCACCGAGTCCTGGGTCTGCCCCAGGGTCTCCTCCCAGTGGGACGTGCCCAAAACACCTCAAGTGGGAGGCGTCCAGGAGGCATCCTAATCAGATGCCCATACCACCTCAACTGACTCCTTTCAATGTGGAGGAGCAGCGGTTCTACTCTGAGCCTCTCCCGGATGACTGAGCTCCTCACCCTATCTCTGAGGGTGAGTCCAGCAATCCTACGGAGAAAGCTCATTTCAGCCGCTTGTATCCGCGATCTTGTTCTTTCGGTCATTACCCAAAGCTCGTGACCATAGGTGAGAGTAGGAACGTAGATTGACTGATAAATCGACAGCTTTGCCTTAGAACTAAGCTCCCTCTTCACCACAACAGACCGGTACAACGTCCGCATCACTGCAGATGCTGCTCCAATCCGTCTGTCGATCTCTCGCTCCATTCTCCCCTCACTCGTGAACAAGACCCCAAGATACTTAAACTCCTCCACTTGGGGCAGGAGCCTGTCCCCAACCCGGAGAGGACAATCCACCTTTTTCCGGCTGAGGACCACGGACTCGGACTTGGAGGTGCTGATTCTCATCCCAGCCGCTTCACACTCAGCGGCAAACCGTCCCAGCAAGAGCTGTAGGTCATTGCTGGATGAAGCCAACAGGACAACATCATCTGCAAACAACAGAGATGAGATCCTGTGGTCACCAAGCATGACACCCTCCATTCCCTGGCTGCGCCTAGAAATCCTGTCCATAAAAATTATGAACAGGATCGGTGACAAAGGGCAGCCCTGGCGGAGTCCAACTCTCACTGGGAATGACTCCGACTGAGTGTTGGCAATACGAACCAAACTCTCACAACGGTCGTACAGAGACCGAATAGCTCGTAACAACAAGCCCGATACCCCATACTCCCGAAGCACCCTCCACAAAAATCCACGAGGGACACGGTCAAATGCCTTCTCCAAGTCCACAAAACACATGTAAACTGGTTGGGCAAACTCCCACGAACCCTCGAGAATTCTCGAGAGGGTAAAGAGCTGGTCCGATGTGCCACGGCCAGGACGAAAACCACATTGCTCCTCCTGAATCCGAGGTTCGACCAACGGCCGGACTCTCCTCTCCAGTACCTTGGCATAGACCTTCCCAGGGAGGCTGAGGAGTGTGATCCCTCTAAAGTTGGAGCACACCCTCCGGTCCCCTTTTTTAAAGAGAGGAACCACCACCCCGGTTTGCCATGCCAAAGGCACTGCCCCTGACCTCCACGCAATGTTGCAGAGGCGTGTCAACCATGACAACCCAACAACATCCAGGGCCTTGAGGTACTCAGGGCGAATCTCGTCCACCCCTGGGGCCCGGCCACCAAGGAGATTTGGTGCGGATGGGACACTGTTGACTTCGACTGGGGACATCGTCAGGCGGTGGAAGGAATACTTCGAGGATCTCCTCAATCCCACTGATACGCCTTCCACAGAGGAAGCAGGGTTTGGGGACGAGGGGGATGACTCGCCTATCACATGTAAAACATGTAAAGGTAAAAACATTCTATCATTGTCTTTAATAAGAAAACAAAAGGCTAGTAAATTTTTCAATGAGGAGATTTTTTTTTTTTCTTTTGGCTGTCACATTTTTGGGAGATATGTAGCAGACAGAAAGTAGGCAGACTGACAGAAAATTTCACAAAAAAAAAAATATTCCACGTACCAAGAAAATGTTTTTTCAGACATCAAAAAAAACAAAACAAACAAACATCAGTCTCCATGGCTGTCCAAGGCAACCAGTAACCCCTACTGGCAAAGACACATTTGCGCAACAGCTCAGTCTAGAGGTAGAAAAATAACACTGCAAAGACACAAACCCCCAAACCACTCACCAGACCACACCCATCACACCATCAAATGCCCGTAATATTTGTATATATTATCCCGTACATTAAAAAAACATGTCATACACACCTTGTTTTCACCAAACAAATACTGTACATTGTCCTCTTACATATATTTTCTTTTTTTTTAATTCCCCCTTCCCTCTTTTTCTCTTTCCCTTCGTACATGTCATTTGTTTTTACCAGCATTTCAGTCAGCATTGGCCTTAGGAGCTTAACTTAGGCAAACTCTGCATAATTTAGCCCAGTGGTCAGGAACTTTTACAAACTAAGCACAATTTTCACCAACATTTATTTCTAAACATCAGCAAATTTTCAGCATGCTGAAAATTCTCAAAAGAATACAACTTTCGCCAGCGTTTGCCAACAAACTCCTGCTATCATTAACTTTTATCAACTTTTGCCGGCAGAGCCAGACGTTTGCCAAAACGTCAGGAAAAGTTGGTCCAAACATTGTAGTGTGAATCCACCCAAAAAAGCAGGTCCAGGATAGCAGGAAGCCTCCACAAACACTGATCTTTATATGAGCGGCGCCTGACGCTGATGTCAACTGAACTGCGCTGAGTAGTCTTAGCTTAAGTTAATCTAAGTTGGCAGCTGCTACACATACACTAGCCTAAGTTGGCAAAAGTTTGACAACGCTGAATGCAACGTTGGGAAATGCTTGCAAAAGTTTGTATGAGTTTGTAAAAATAATTTCACCAGCGTTTGGACTGATTTCTGTGATTTTTCAGAACGTCAGTAAAAGTCGGTCCAAACGCTATAGTGTGAACCCAGCTTTAGGTGGTGATCCATGGAGGGGCTCCTTGTGTTCAGTTTAGTGTAGTTTGAGTTCCGGCCGCTGAGCCGAGCTTTGTTTTCAACTTTAACAAACTCTCATGAGCTGGATTTGTCTGCACTTTAGGTCCTCTCTCCTTGTCCGCTTCATGCTCTACACCCAACAGTTTACCACAAAAAAATATTTTTATTCAGAGCAGGAAATAGGTGTGCAGCTGTACATACAAAGTTTACTTCTTCCATTCATATTTTTTGTTGCTCTTGACTGATTCAAGTCATGTTTTGTCTACTTCCCCATAAATTGTCCTTGATGAGAGGAATTGGATTCATCTTCCATCATAACATCAATTTATCCTCATTTTTTAAAAATATTTTGAGTGATTACAGAGCTAAATGTTGAGCTAATGTGTCATCAAAAATAATCAAAAATGCGGGAACACAGCCTTTTGCACCTCAAAAACAGTAATATAATCATACCACATCCCACGACTATGGAGGGATGAAAAGATGATCTTAAAAAGTGGCCAGTAGCTCCGTGGAAAGTAGCTTTGTCAGTTAGCTCCGATGCTAACATGCTAATGCTGTAAACAAATAAAAGCTCTGAGATATATCAATGTTTCCACCACAATAAAGTCGGCTGCATTTTGTTAAAATATGTTGGACATAATCAAATTTACCTCAGAGCAGACGTAGAGTCTAGTCAAAGCCACAAAGAACCACAACACAGTCCTTGGGTGTTTTTAATTTGGGGTAAAACGTCAGATCTGTGACATCAGAGGGCCCTGTGATGCCCTAGAAATGAGTGTCCATTTCTAAATTGTTCAATACACATGCCCAAGTTAATCATACCCATGACTCACGTGCCACAAGAAAACCAAAGTTGATCTTTTGTCATATGCTAATAATTGTTGATGCGAATGGTCTACATGGCATCACATGATATTCATCTTTGCAGCAAAGAATGTCTGCTATCTGTTTTTAGTTTTTTCCCTGTGTCTGGATTCGTTTTGACCTGCAATCCCCAAGATTATAGTGGCTAAACTGCCCACTGTGTGTTTTCATGCTCTTTATCAACTCCTGGTATGCTATGCTGAGAGGACTGCTGGCCTCTGGATGCCCTTAGCCTGACATTCAGGGATCACAGAGGTAGCTAGCTGTGCGCGCGTGTACCTCCATGAGCGCGGGCGTCTCTAATGCCCTTGGGGCAGAGACCAGTCCCTAGGAGGTAACTGCAGGTCAGGGGGCACGGCAATTAGGACGCAGTTGGAACCATTAATTAGCCGATATATCACTTACCCTATTGTTTATATAGACTGTGTACTAGAAATAACCTCTGGCCAAGTTTTTCTCCTCATCATATTCCTGGAAGGGTTAATTTGTGCCAATTATTGCCTCCCACACTTTTAGTCCTCCACCTTTAGTTACCCAAAAGCAGGACAATATGATGTATCAGTCATAGAAATAATAGTGGAAGGAGAATAAAAAATAAAGCGCAAAGATGATGTCTGGAATTGAGAAAGACTCAGTGCCCCGTCTTCAGGCAACATGTCTTCTGAATTCACATCAAGATTTTTTTTCTGAGGGTTTCACCTGTGATCCGAGCTGCCTAGAGCAGTTTGATTTTCCTCTCTGTGCCTCCAAGCCAGGCTGTGAACTTTCAAAGGCTGCAAGTAAATTCAGAGTTGGGGGGGGGGGGGGGGGTATCTGAGCCTGTGAGCTCTGGATCTAAGCAGCTGAAAGGGATAGCGGAAGGGAGGAGGCCGTGGCTGTTCAGAGACCATAGAAATGCGGGCAGTGATGGGGATTGACAAGGCCACCCACGTGAGGGAAGGACAGTCTGCTCAGACTTGCTGCATGAGAAGGACATTATTTTCACGAGTTTTGTTGTGAAAGGAGGCCTTTTCACCAATATGTGATCAAACCCCCATGTGTGTGGTAAGTGGGAGGAGGGATATCCCGGCGTGCCCCACACCATCAACACTTCAGTTCAATGATAAGGCTCTTCCTGCTGTTGGGGCACCTCTGTAGCCCACAACTGAAGGATAAGCGAGAACACAGCAGAACTCCTCAGGAGTAGCAGAGGCCATTTTGCCAAGCCACCGAATGATTGACAGGGCCTGACGATAAAGAAAGAGAGAAGCAGCGTTGAAGGATAGCGGCCTCGGTGATGGAGTGCTCATGGGGAAGAGTAGCTATTGAATCCTCTTTTTAATCTGTCTGTCAAGGTTATTGAAAGTGCTGTCTTCGTTATTGCATGCCAGCCTTGGACTTGGAGAGGCCATAAGTGTGAGAACACACCCTGTTCTAGTGGGCAAATAAACAAGCTTTAAGCAAATACTTACAGATCCATAAACACATATAAAGACAATTACGCATTGTAACTGATACTAGCATCAGTGGCAAAAGTATAAGTGCTCCCCAGTAGATAGGCCTATAAAACTCCAGTTCTCCAACAGTGAGGGCTTTTGCTGTGCTCTCATCAAACCAATGGCTACTCTTTTTCCCCCTAGACAATTTTTTAAGGGCAAAAAGCCACCCCACACCCCCAGGTACCGTTGCTCCAACTCAGGTTAGTCTGAGGGGCCTCCACTCCAAAGTGGACCTCTTTTTCAATCGATGTTCATCAGTGAGTCCAGCAATAAGTTGTCAATGGGATTCTCATTAGAATTCAAGCACGCTTTTGAATAATATTGTATAGTACTGAATCACACTGACAGATGACTGGGTGAGTGGCAGTTGAGAGCTTGTCATGAAGTGAATTTTAATCAAAAGAGGGGATGGTGTCAGGCTGAAATTGATGTGTCTGTATCAAACCACTTATACTTCATGTTCCTGTTTAGTTGAATAATCTTTAGAAAAAAGGGTTATGCACAACTTTCAATATTCTTGGAATATTTTTTGTAGGATAAAGTGACAGTAAGTTTATCCAGCAAAACTTAAAAACAAATGTTTTTGGCACTCAGCTCAAGGTCATTGGTTTGTTTTCACATTAATCTTGGTACAGTTGCAAAATTATAAACTATGAATTATACTGGGAATTTGATTTGGGCCCCTGCTGTATATACCAATAAGCATATCATTTCCCTCTCTGGGAAATCTATGAGGTTTCAAAATAACAAGAGGGTAACTAAGGTGCTTTTTCCACCTAGATTTGTTTACTTTGGTCCAAATCAGTTGATAAGTTTGTTACTATGTATCATTTTCTCTTTGGTTCGGTTCCCTTTCACACAGGGTAAAATTCAAGCAGACCAAAATGCATCATGTCAAATCAAGCAAAAATCACATGAGGTTTTTTCCTCTGATTGGTCAGATGCTTTTGCCATGGGAACAAGAAAAGTAAACATAGAAAGTCAGCTTCCTTACGATAGTTACAGTGGATATAAAAAGTCTACACACCCCTGTTCAAATGCCAGGTTTTGGTGATGTAAAAAAAATGAGACCAAAATAAATCATTTCAAAACGTTTTCCACCATTAATGTGACCTACAACTGGTACAACCGAAGTGAAAAACAAGCTGAAATCTTTTAATTGGAAAAATAAAAAACGTACAATAACTTGGTTGCATAAATATGCACACCATTAAAGGAAGCCGGTACTGGTCATTATAACATTAATCATGCTTTAGGTATTACTTACAAACCAAAAATGTGCTTATTCAGTAAAAGAAAAAAACACTCTAGAGGCAGTAAATTGAATAATTGTATCCCATGAAACCCGCTCAGACAAAACAAATGGGGAGCAGCCATTGCCGGACAGAAGTGATGTACACTCGTTGATTCCGGCTTACCGCAGATGAGTAAACAATAGTCTGTCACTCTGATGAAGTGGGTTTAAACGGTCATCATTCTTGGACCTTCTGTGACTGAATTCCGTGGGAACGGCGTCTGGTTTTAGACGTAAACACTTGGGCTTCGTGCCCAGCAATTCCACCTGCAGATCGTGCGGATAGCAGCTCTGCGTGAAGTGGTCTTCACATACCACCGAATTCCGTCTAAATGGAAAGGTTTTTAGTGTGTAACCCACCCTGAGGTTATGGAGCCAACATTTTATCAACTCTGACTGTGTGTCATCAGTTGGTTTTGGCACACAAAAGAAATGTTTTCCAGGATTTCTTCGCTTATTGTTGGTGCAGCCGTAAGCCTTGCACTCTGCCATTGTCCTAGGGACGCAGCACGGGGTCAGTGGCTAGCCCAGCCAATCGCACAAAGTAATGACTGTGTCTCACTATGGGAGCTGCAACAGCTCATGTAGGAGGCAAGATGTCGCTGACCATGACTGACTGACAGAGCAGTGACTTGAAACTCACACGTATTTGACCAGAAATCATGACCAACATTACCGGACGGAACCACTAGTATCATACTTGATCCTATGAAATAGCTATTTATTAAAATTCACTACAGATACCCTTTAAACTAATACTTTGTTGCAGCACCTTTGGCTTTTATTACAGCATTCAATCTTTTTGGGTAGGAGTCTATCAGCATGGCACATCTTGATGTGACAATATTTGCCCACTCTTCTTTGCAAAAATGCTCCAAATCTGTCAGATTGCGAGAGCATCTCCTGTGCACAGCCGTCTTTAGATCACCCCACAGATGTTCGATCGGATTCAGGTCTGGACTCTGGCTGGGCTATTCTAAAACCTTAATCTTCTTTTGGTGAAGCCATTCTTTTGTTGATTTGGATGTGTGCTTTGGGTCATTGTCGTGCTGAAAGATGACGCTCCTCTCCATCTTCAGCTTTCTAGCAGAAGCCTGAAGGTTTTGTGCCAACACTGACTGGTATTTGGAACTGTTCATAATTCCCTCCACCTTGACTAAGGGCCCAGTTCCAGCTGAAGAAAAACAGCCCCAAAGCATTTGGAATTATGGCCAAAAAGTTCAACCTTGGTTTCATTGGACCATAACACATTTTCCCACATGTGTTTGGGAGATTTCAACTGTGTTTTTGCAAAATGTAGCTGGATTTGGATGTTTTTCTTCATAAGAAAAGGCTTTCATCTTGCCACCCTACCCCATAGCCCAGACATATGAAAAAGACAGGAGATTGTTGTCACATGTACTAAACAGTCAGTACTTGCCAGAAATTCCTGCAGCTCCTTCAGTGTTGCTGTTGACCTCTTGGCAGCTGCCCTCACCAGTATTCTTCTCATCTTTTCATCAATTTTGGAGGGATGTCCAGTTCTTGGTAATGTCACTGCTGTGACATATTTTCTCCACTTGATGATGACTGTCTTCACTGTCTTCCATGGTGCCTTGGAAATTCTTTTGTACCCTCCTCCTGACTAATACCTTTGAACAATGAGATCCCTCTGATGCTTTCGAAGCTCTTTGCGGACCATGGCTTGTGCTGTAGGATGTGATGACAAAAATGTCAGGAAAAGCCTACTAGAACAGCTGAACTTTATTTGGGATTAATCAGTGGCACTTTAAATGGTGGCAGGTGTGTGCTGACTCCCATTTAACATGAGTTTGAATGTGATTGGTTAATTCTGAACACAGCCACATCCACAGTTATAAGAGGGTGTGCATATTTATACAACAAGGTTAATGCAAGTTTTGTTTTGTTTTTTTCCCCATTAAAAGATTTCAGTTTGCTTTTCAATTGGGTTGTACAGGTTACAGGTCACATTAATGGGGGAAAGTTTTGAAATGATTTATCTTGGTCTCATTTTATACATCACAAAAACCTGGCATTTGAACAGGGGTGTGTAGACTTTTTATATCCACTGTATATGGAAATCTGTGATCCATAAGAATGTGTGACTGCTCGAAAAAGCAGAATAGAAGTGACTATAAGAATGTGAGAGGAGGACAGAGCTCCTGAAAACTATTATTTTAATGTTTGCATTATTTATTAAGCAGAAGAAGTAATAAGGTGGCAGATTGTGAGGGGTCACAGATTTCTGTGCAACACTAAAGCACCCCATTTTATTCAGCGCATTTTACACTTTATTGTCCTCCTCATGGAGCTTTTTAGAGTCATTGAGCACTGAGCAGCTGATTTCTCAATTCCCCTTTCCACGGACCATTTGCTAATGAGGCTTTTCTGTATTTTGTATTTGGGATGGAGGAGCGTTTATGTGATCATCCAACCAGTCGACCAGTTTGCGCGCGATTCATCCTGCCATGTGCTTTAGGTGTTTGAAACAAATAAATTAAAATCTGCTCATAATATAATGCCCTCAGATCATGTGTTTACTAGCTTTTGGTCATGTTTTAGTTTGGTATGCTTTCTTACCTGGAGGACCGAACCAGAGTTCGTTGGATGAGTCGGATCAAGACCACCTCTTTTAGGTGATCTCGGTGTGGCTGTTTTGATGTGCACCTGAGTGCGATTACCATGTTCTCACCAGACAAAACAAACTGCACTAATGGAGAAAATGAACTTGAGTTGGACTGAAATGAACTAAAGCTCATAGGTGTGAAAGCACCCTAAGGCAGGGGTGTCCAATCATGTGCCATGGAGGGCCAAGGCCCTGCAGGCTTTACCTCCAACCCGTGTCTTCAACAGCAGATTCCACTGGATTTCTTCCCACTGATTGCTGATAAATGAAAACACCTGCTGAAGAGACTGGGTAGAAGAGAAAACCTGCAGGGTCTTGGCCCTCCATGGCACATGATTGGACATCCCTGCCCTAAGGGTTCATGTCACGACTGTAGACCAGTGGGTGATATCGGGGCATGTCTATCATCCTACAGTCTGTGGCTCATATGAATGAGGGCAAACATGTAAAACATTTGCCCTTTTCAGTTCAGTTTGGGACTTGTTGATAACCAAAAATATGATTAAATCAGCTGTGTTCTGCAGTTCTGGGATGTACTCTTTTTGACGAAGAGAAAGGCGCTGAGGCTTACCGGTGGAATTGGTGGGCTCCGCCATGTCACAAAAATGATAATAAAACTTGTCAATAAAGTCCTCAAGTTCTACCAGTGTTGTTGGATTCTTCACTTCTTCACTTCAATCCTCTCCGCTCCCAGTGGAACATAAGGCACTGACAAACTTTTTCCAGGCATCTCTGTCTTGGGCAAGCCAGCTGATCTCATTCCAGATCTTACCGGCCTCCTTCATTTCATTTTAAACAGTTCTTCTCCAAGTGCCCAGTGGCCTGTCCCTCTTCCTTTTCCCAGGTGGTGCCCATCTCAGAGCAGTATTTGGATGTCTAGTGTTGCTCATCCTAAAGACATGACCAAGCCATCACCATCTGTGCTGTTTCACTTCCAGGATGATGCTGTTGAGGCCTGTCCGTTTACACACTTCTTTGTTGGTGACCCGTTGTTCCCAATGAATCCTGAGGATCCAGTGCCGTCGGATAAATGGTGAAAATGAAAAAAATAGAAAAACAGCTCTTCAGTTAGTGAAATAATGACAGAAAAACTACCGGTGAAAAAGTATGTTTATGCCTGGCTGACGTGAGTCGCCATTTTCAGTATTGTCCACACAGTCTTGTGACATCTTAGATCACAGCGCCATCCTCCCCAATTAAATATTTTAATTGCCTGCCAGCACTAATTACCACAAAACAAGTAAAGGTATGTTCAGACCAAACATGAAATAATTTTTTCAACTGGTGCGATTGCATGTAAAGTCTTTGTAAAAACGTGAATGCATGCGACTGCATGGAGATTGGTTGTGATAGCTAATCACTCTTGAGATTCCACCATCACCAGAGTAGAAGTAGCAACAGTGGAAAATAAACTAGTTTAAAAATGAGATTGCCAGTCACTTGCAGATGGATGGACCAGGAGCTCTGCAGCTGAAACGGAGTGTCAAGAGTTTATCCATCCATGTACTCCTGCTACTCGATGTGCTAACAAGGATTAGCAGGCTAGCAGTATAAACAACCATCATCCAGGTGCAGTTTCTGGAGGAGGCAGAGACATTTTCCCAGTTCTGTGCCCCGCTGGATACTGTTGTAAAGCTAAATGCAATGTCATTTTTGGGGTATCCACAGTGGGTAGTTAAATGCTGCCATTTCAATTAAGTACCAATATTTCTAATAGTTGTAGGGTGTATGCAGTCTGCGTATACTTGAAATACACCTTATATTTTTAGTCATCCACATTCAACAAAATATTACCAGTCTTAGAGCATGAAGATTTTTTTTAAATATATATAACACAGAAAACAGATTAATTTGGAGTCAAAAGGGAATTTCATTCATCTTCTTAAACACTTTGTCCTTTTTGGGTTGTGGAGGGCTGCAACATCTTTGGGCAAGAGGCAGGGTACACCTTGGACAGATCGTTCGTCCATCACAACCCCAAAACAGACCATTCACACCTAAGGAAAATTTATCCCCAGTTGATGCCAATTAACCTGCATGTCTCTGGACTGTGGGGGAAACTAGAGTACCTGGCGAAAACCCACACAGACATGGGGAGAACACAGAAAGGTCACCACTGGCCAGGGTTGGGTTCACACCCATGACGTTCTTGCTGTGAGGTGACAGTGCTAACCACTGTTCCACCGAGCTGCCCAAAAGGAAACGTTGTGGAAAGAAAAATCCTCCTCATGTCATTTATAATATTGTGAGCTGTGTGAGTTGCATGATCAACCAAATGGAACTAAATGTAATTAAGATCTACTCAAGGTTAATTTGGTCAGTAATGGTATTATGTATGTATGTGGTAGCCCTTTTCTAAATACCAGTCCATTAAATCTGTGTTATTAAAAGATGATACTCAAATGAGCCCAAGCATATACACATTAAAAATAATGAGTTTGTTCTTTGTTTTCACAAAAGAAAATAGATGTAACTAAGGTGTGGGTGTAAAATGCTTATTATCAGTTATTTTTTTTTCATTCAGACATGTTTTTTCCACAATTTCTTTTCCTCATCATTCACTCTGAAGCAAGTTATTCATGTACTTTGGTTAAAATCGATTGGTTGATGTCCACGCATTTGAGCTCCATTCAAATTACAAATAATAGACCGTCTTTTAGAACTCAGCTACTTGAAAACAGGCATCTATTCAAGAGAAATAACCTTCCATTCTCTTACTCATTTCATTTGAAAACTTGGTCACAGATTGCCCTTAAACAGAACAATTTTCATATGGCAGAAGCGTTGCTTTGTTATCTGTTGCAAGGCTAGCTTCTCTCAACAAAGTGGCCTGAAATTACCAAATAAAGAGCCACAGCTTTTCAGAGAGCACTACCTTGTATCAAAGGCTTACCTTGCCTTGAATTCAAATTTTCCTACATTATTTGACTATTCATTTCTTTAGAATATTAAATCTCAGGCAGATAAAATCTCTGAGAGATTTATTCTAGTAAAGCAAAATCACTTATTTACTCAAGAGAAGCCAATAATTTGCACTGTCCCTGAACCAACCATGGCCATCAAGAAAGACATTACAAAAGCAACTATATATGAATACATTCTCACTCTATTCATCTCGTTAATGTGTCCATTATTAATATATTTCATTAAACTGCAGTTGACTGTTTAGTTTCCTATCCCACAGTTTCAGAGTGCATGCCGGGGAAATATTTGCTTAAGAGAGAAACTGCTATGACCAGTTACATTATCGGCTACAGCTTACACACCAGTGGCAATTAGAACATTTCTGTGTGTGCGCGTGTGCTGGAGCCAAGTAGTAGTGTGAGTACAGTACGTGTGTGCTCAATCACAACATATGCTGGAGTCTGTGGGGAATAGTTTTCCCTAGAGAGTAGTCCATACAGCCCTCCAGTCAGTGTCTCAAATTAGAGGGAGCAGCAGCGTAGCCGTGCCTCATCCGCCTTAATAGCATTTTAACTGTTATTGGAGCACTTATATGTGAGCATTCAGAGATGCTGGTCATGCTGGCACGCCTATGAAAAGGACAGTGCCACAATAGCCCCCAACCGAACTGTGACAGGCCAATTAATGAGCCTTCATTGGGAAACAGTCGTTACATAGGTCACCTAAGAAGTGTAATTAGAATGCATTGTAGATTCTTATTTTTATTGAGAGTGTTAAATTGAAAGAAGGAGCGCAATCGATGGTGAGTCCTTATAACAACACGAGCCGATAGATTTGGGAGGGGGAAAAAGGAAAAGGTGACTGTTTATGAGATGCAGAGTGGCTCACGTGCAGGAGCAAGCCCACACGCACATGCACGCAAACACACAAAAATGTTGCCCATGAGGTCTGATAGATGTGTCACAGTGGGGAGGTGAATGAGAGCCAATTACATTTATAATGTCAAACGTGGTGCAGAAATTAGCTTCAGTATTATTATGTGGAAGCTAATTGCAAGGAAATGCTAAAATGATTTAAATCACCAGGGCTATTTCAAGACATTAAGACATTCTGAAGATAGCTACGGCACTAACAATTTGTACCACCCATTTTATAATTACATTTAATAGGTTGTCTTATCAGTACTCTAAAAGTGGATTTGGATTATCACGGGGTGGACCAGACCGACAGAACAAAATTATATTTTCTTTTTTTTCCCGATGATGAGTGCTGTCCATTCTGCTCATATGCGAACGGAGAGAGATAATATTCTTGGGGTTAAAGTCTTGGATTGCCTCTTCAAAAGGTAAAGTGGAGCAGAACACCACTAGCAAGGCTATGCTTTGTATTTTCAAGAAGGCAGTCTGGAAGGTCTACTATTGGCATTCACCGCCACTTAACTTCCCACCGCAATAGATTTCCTACAGCATGCAAAGACACATACAGAGCGTGACGCCAAGCCATCCTCAGAATTGACCCCCTCCAGCGGCACTGACCTCACCATTGTTGGCGCTTCCAGCATTCAGATTGTATGCTAATCAGGGCGGTGAATGGAGGAAAGGGGAGCAGGAGACATGTTTTGTTATTAGTCATACGCAACACTTGAGTTGCCATTGCTTATTAATGCTCAGGGTTCAACACTTCAGCGCTTCTGTGAATTGTTGGCTTCATAGTGTATTTGTATTGTGAATGAACACTGTGAGAATGAAAAGGTGAATTGAATATAGTTTTTAGGAAAAAATCTTGTGCAAAGAAACTTCAGCACCAAAATCATTTCAAACACTATAGATCAGTTTGAAGGACATTTGCTGCAGTATATACAGTAGTAATTCACTTTCCACAGGTTAGCGGCATGTGCTGCGTGAATGTTATGAACTGTTACTTGAAATCGCTAAATAAGCTACCAACGCTGTGGCGTTGAAAGAGAATTACGGTGAAAAGATACTGGTGAATGAAGCAGACATGAAGACATTATCAGGAATGCGTGGGTTTGTGTTTTGAAAGGAAGCTGTGAGAAGGTAGATCTGTATTCTGTCAGCGTGGGCCATCAGGGGGCTTAGGGCTCTCTGTCCGCAGCACCTGAAAGCCTTATCCACAGGTGTACAATCAGCAACCTAAGCAATAGGGCCCCTTTTACCCTTAGACCACATCATCCGCCGGCCAGCCACACAGACCCAGGGTGCCGCGCGGAGCTTAGAAGGAGATTAAGGTGTGGATTTCGTGAAGGAGGAAATGCATCATTCATAAAGCAACATTTCCTAATGCTGTGTGATGTCTGCAGCACGTCTTAACCATTTAACCTCTGGCTCAAATTAATTCCCTTTCGAGTTTTGCTGTAAAGGTTTCACAATATGTCCCAGTCTTCTGAAACAAACTGGTAAAGCCTGTCTGTCTCTAAAAGAGTATTTACACCAGTCTCAGCTGCTGTGTTGTGGTGAGACTGTGTCATGGATAAAAACTGAAAGAAGTGCATCATTTTTAGAGCTTCCAGTTTTCAGGTATATATTCCTTGTTTGGTGGGATTTTTGTTTATTTTATTTTGATTTCTGTGTCTGTTTATTGTGAGTTGATTCTTGTCCACTTTCTCTCTAATGACTTTTCAGGTTTATGGTTTGTTGATCACATTGGATGTGTCATTGGATGCGCCTAACGTCATTGGATGCGCCTAACGTGCGCGTCCAATGTCAAGTCAAATTCCTTGTGTGTTTACTTGTAAATATACTTGGCAATAAAGCTGATTCTGATTCTGATTCTGATTCTGACATTGCTCTCTGTGGCGTCAGTTCTCTCCTATATTCCCTCTTCCACACTTCCTCAGTCCATTTAAACTTATTTCGTTGTATCACTCTCCGGACTGCTGTGTTCCCTGTTTCAGATTTGTTGCTTCCAGTTTTTCAAGATATCAGTTATCACTTTTGCATGTAAGTAAGCTGGTATGATTGTAACGTTCATTTGTTGCAACAAAACAAAAACCCACCAAGAATTCTGATTTTTTTTAAATCTCCCCCTGACTTCTTGTCATGGGGCAGTCTGTAGTTAAAGGTATTCACTATTTAAATTAATTAAATTAATGCTCATGTTAAGTTAGGGAAAAAAGTACAGCTGCATATTTGCATAATTTTGTGCCACATTTTTTCATTATTTTTTTAAGGAGCTGAACTTCACTTTTTGAACACTTGCCCTCAGGCTGACTACAGATCTATAAAGCAAGTATCTGACAGAGCAGCGAATGCTAACAAATGCTGCGATTTTTGCATTTCATCAGGTTTCCTAAAAAGCTGCTAAACAGTTTGCAAACAATTTTTCTTGTTGCAAATTTATTTTTCCCCAAAACTAAAGTGGTGGTCTAGTGGTAGAGCATCTGCCCCACAGCTGGGAGGGTGTGGGTTCAAGCCCCAACTGGTTCATACCAATGACTGTAAAAATGGAACTTTCCACCTTCTATCTTTGTGCTCAGCATAATCAGAATGGGGGAAGGAAACTTGGTCACCCAGCCACAAGGGGAAGCACAAAGAAAAAAAAACAAAAAAAACCAAACAAACAGTGTACTGTACTCCTAGCATTGGTCCCAAGCCCAGGGAGGGTTATGTCAGAAAGCACACTTGGTGTAAAATCCTTGCCAAATCAAATATGCTGACCCATAATCCACTGTGGCAGCCAAAACTGTGTGAGTCCATTTTTCTATTGCAAATGTTTCCAAACTAGTTGTAAGCATTTGCAAACTTTTGTAGCATGTGCTGCTAAAGCTCTTTTTGGTTCACCAAGCAGTGAACACTAGCGACTGTTAAGAACCCCTATGGACCCTTTTAGGGTCAGGAGAAATGTGCCCTTCAGAGGTAAAGTGGGCTATCCCACAAAACCATTATTTTGAGAAAATGAGCTCTAAAGTTGAAATATTCTCAAAAAATCAGTGTGCCTATATCAGTGTGCCTATATCAGTGTGCCTATATCATTAAAAAGTTAACCCCATAGGGGGTAACTTTTTAATGATATAGGCACACTGATTTTTTGAGAATATTTCAACTTTAGAGCTCATTTTCTCAAAATAATGGTTTTGTGGGATAGCCCACTTTACCTCTGAAGGGCACAAATCTGAATGCTGGAGAAGGTTTGCTTACCTTTTTTATAGGACTGAGTCCAAGATTTGCCCGGCCTTCGCCTGGAATTTTACCTAGAAGTTGGTAATATGCCAGTTGGTAATATTCACAACTGTCTTTTGTAAACACTTTTGCAGACATTCACGCAGATGTTACTGTTATGTCTGGAATTATCTGCTGGACAGACGAGACGAGGTAAGTGGGAAAACACAGCTTTATTGAATGGCTCACACCAACAGCTAGTTTGACAGCTACTGACACGTTGACAGCTAGACTCCAGGCGAGATAAGAGACCGTTAGATGGCCGACCCAACTTTATATAGTGCGGGGGCAGAGGCGCCACCTGGCAGTGCGTGTTCATCTTACACTTTAACTATCCAACAGTTACTAATTGTCGCTAAATGATGCTAGTGACAGAGGCAAACCCTGATTTTCACAAACATTCATCGGAAAAGCTGGCAAATCAAAAAAATCACAATGTTTCTCAGGATTCGCCATTTCCATGAGGTACTAGCTTGAAACTGCATCATTCTTCTCAATCCTTCCATTGAGAATGATGCCAAAACTCTTAAATCCAAGTGTAAGCATTTAGTTTGAATAATACTTTCAGTTTAACGAAAATTATCAAAGTTGATGCCAGTAGATGCTACCAATGTCAACTGTCTTGCCATAATATAAACTCAATACATCGAGAGGTACATGTGCTGTAGGCCACACATTCTATGAACTAGAATTTAAATGACACTGCCTTTGTGCAAGCTACCCAAACAGCAAAGCAACTTAAAAAGCTAACTATGTCAGGGTGTGGGTTGGAGCCACTTAACTGCCTTGTGTTAATTTATTTCTTGTTGGGTTCTCCAACCCACATCCTCGCTTTATTTTTCCTGGGTCTTTGTATTTATTATTATTATTATCTTGGTCCTGTTTGTCATTGTGATTTCTACTGTATATTCATGTTTCTATTTTGTTTGTATTTATGTGTTTATTTTCACTGTAGTCTTGCTTGGTTTAAGTCTTGATTATTCACAGCTGCATGGTGTTTCTGTTAATCTGTCCATCTGTATTTAAAGGGCGCAGCTCGTCTCACCTGTGCTGCGTTCTCGTCACTCCTGGCATCTCACACACGCTCCAGCCTGAACTGTTCTGTGAGTGTGCCCGATCTGTCCTGTGAAGTTTTTCCCTGTTCCGATCTGTTTATTAGTTTATTCTGCCAGTGTTTATTTAGTCATTTGTTTCGCCTTCCAAGCCGTGAATAAATCATGCGAAGTGCTCGTTATGCATCTGAGTCCTGCTCTCTGCCCCACCGAGGCGCAAACCATGACAGTAGAATGCAGCCCTTCAAGGACTCAGTGAACGAGCCTGGCCGGAGAAGGAAGTGAACTTGGGATGAGCTTAAAGTAGTTGCTATGGTGGGAGATTTAGCGGCTGTTGCATGGAATTGCTCTTCCCGACAGCTTGAGAGGGAAGTTTGGGGAGGAGTTACCAACCAGCTGGTCTCCAAGCCGCGAGTGCGCACTCACCCTCGGGTGCTGGAACTCACTCTTCCTCCCATTTCTCCGCTTTTCACTGATTCCTCCTTGCTGGACCCAGCGTGCTGCCCATCAAGCCTCTCACCGGCGGAGCAGGGAAAGTTTCTCGGCAGCAAGCTGGAAATCAGGGGCCCTGGGTGGAAGGACATTCCAAGGAGACACCGACGCTAGCGAGCACAGCAGCCCGGCCCCTCTTCTCCTACGGAGGCGCTCCAGGTCTCCGCTTCCTCCTCCCTCAATGCAGCATCATAACACCACGCAATGGCTCCTTGTCGGGCGAGTCCTGTCAGTCTCCAGGGGGGATTCGTCTGACTCTCTACCGGCGGCAGGAGAGACAGAAGCAAGTACCTGTTCATTATTTAACACCATTAAATGAAGGGTCTTGTCCTGTTTCTGGTGAGGGGGTTCAGTGTCAGCCACATGCTACCACTGAGCTCTCTCCACCCATCTCTGCTGTTGTTTCTGCTGCCGTTTCCATCCATCCATCTTCACCTGCTTTGCCAGTTTCCTGTTCTGTTTTTTCTGAGGAATTGGCAATGCTGGGAGGCAATTGTCTGGTCTGGGATGAGCCAGCTGCCCCTGTTTCTGCATCCAGACTGTGTGAAGATTATCCTGCACCAGCTGGTTGGACTGCTGCAGCACAGTCGCCGAGGTCTTCATCTATGGTGGAGCAAGAGCTCAGGCAAGTACTCCTCTTTGAACCTTTAACACCAGTTTTAGAGAAATCTTGCCTTGCTTTTAGTGTGGGAACCCAGCTGCAGCTGCCATCTGCTTCTGGGCCTCCTCCGTCGAGCTCCACTGCTGCCTGTTGTAGTGACCTGGTTGTTTTTTCCTCCCTGTCTGAGGTGGTTGTTTCGGGAATGGATCCCCAGATGTCAGGACTTGAGGATCTTCAGCCCTTATGGTCTGGATTCGCCGATGGTCGGCTCACCTCTGTCGTCCTGGGGGGCCGAGAATTCTCCATCGTGTGTTCCTGTGGCCAGTGCTCACCTGTCATCTGCTTCTACGGTTGGCGTGCCTCAGTCATCAGTTTTGGAACAACAGGCTCTCATGTTGTATTCACCAAAGGCTGAAGCTCCTGTGTCACCATTTCCTGTGATTGAACTGTCTATGTTACCATTTTCTGAGTTTGAAATACCTATGTTACCATTTCCTGAGTTTGTAATACCTATGTTACCATTTCCTGAGGTTGAGTTGCCTACGTTACCTTCTCCTGAGTTTAAGGGTTCCTTGTTATCTCCTGAGTTTAAGGTTGCCATGTTATCTGATCTGGAAGATCCTGTGTTATTTTCTTGTGAACGAGAGAACTCTATATTGAAATTTTAGTTATCCTCTGTACAAGAGGGTTTTGAGTTGGTTTCTGAGCAAGGAGCTCCTGAGTTTTCAGAATCTGTAGCTCCTGTGTTACCTTCTGAATCAGGAAATTCTGTGTTTTTGTTTCTTGAACCTGAAATTTCAGTATCTGTGGGGGTTGAACCAGAAATTTCAGTATCTGTGGGGATTGAACTGGAAGTTGCGGCATCCTTGGGGTTTGAGCCTGCTATTTGTGTATCTGAGGGGGTTGGGCCTGCAATCTCTGTATCTGAGGTGGTTGGGCCTGCAATCTGAGGGGATTGGGCCTACAATTTCTGTATCGGGGGGGGGGGGGTTTGAGCCTGCAGTTTCTTTATCTGAAGGGGTTGAGCCTGAAATCTCTGTATCTATGGGTTGAAAACCTGAAACATCTGTATCTGTGGGTTTTGTACCTGGTATTTTCAATTCAATTCAATTCAACTTTATTTATATAGCGCCATTTCACAACAACAGTCATCTTATAGCACTATCAACTGTAGGGGGAACCCCCACAGTTGCAGAAAGACCCCAGCAATCAGGCGATCCCCTGTGAGCAAGCACTTGGCGACGGTGGAGAGGAAAAACTCCCTTTTAACAGGAAGAAACCTCCAGCAGAACCAGGCTCAGGGAGGGGCAGTCATCTGCTGCAACTGGCTGGGGGGTGAGGGGATAGAGAAGAAGAAAAGAACAGACATGTAGAGAGCAAACAGCACGATGGGGACTCAATCAATATTTCTGTACCGGCATTCCCAGAGTCTAAGACCCCAATATCTGAATCTCCTAAACTGCAAGTGTCTGCATCTATTTTTTCTGAGCCGGAGTTTTCTGCTTTTGTTTCCCCTGAGCCAGAAATGTCTCTGTTTCCTGTGTTAGATTCAGAGCTGGGAGCCCCTGTGTTAGCTTCAGAGTTGAGAGCTCCTGGATTAGCTTCACTAGAGGAACCACCTGGGTTAGCTTCAGAGCAGAGAGCTCTTGGGTTATCTTCAGTACAGGAACCTCCTGGGTTAGCTTCAGAGCAAGGAGCCCCTGAGTTTGTAGAACCCGTAGTTCCTGTGTCACCCTTTGAGATTAGAGCACCTTTGATGTCTCCAGAGGTTAAGGGTCCCACATTTTCTCTTGAGCTTAAGGGGTCTTTTTGGTCAGTTTTTTTTGTGTAAAGATTTAATGTCAGTATCTCCTGAGGTTAAAGGACCCCTCCGGTTATCTCTGGACCCGCTCTGTGCTCCAGTCTGGGGGTCCAGGGACTATGGAAGGCGACCTGAACTGTCTTGCTTTCTGGTCTGGTGGTCTAGGGACTTTGGGAGACCATCCGACTTGCTCTGTGCTCTGGTCTGGGGTCCCATGGATTTGGATAGGCCCCTGACCTGTGTTGTTCTTCGATCTGCTTGCCCTGGGACTCTGGAAGACCATTCGACTCACTCTGGTCTGAGGTCCCGTAGATTTGGATAGGCCCCCTGACCAGTGTTGCTCTCTAATCTGGTTGCCCTGGGACTCTGGAAGACCACCTGACCAGTTTTGTGTTGGACTTTGGGGTTTTGGTTCTGGGTTTCTTTTGAGATGTTGGTTTTGGTCTCTGTGAGGGGTAGAATTTGATTTTGGCCCACTTGGCCTTGAACCCCCATGACCCACCCTGGGGGGGGGGGGGGGTGCATTCCTTTTTCTTTCTTTTTTTTTTTTTTTTTTTGTTTTGAAAAGCGCTATATAAGTGCAGGTTAGTTAGTTAGTTAGTTGGTGTAACCTTGGGTCATCTGGAAGCTGCCCCTTAAGAGTTGGGTACTGTCAGGGTGTGGGTTGGAGCCACTTAACTGCCTTGTGTTAATTTATTTCTTGTTGGGTTCTTCAACCCATATCCCTGCTTTAAGTTTATTTTCCCTGGGTCTTTGTATTCATTATTACCTCCGCCAAGGAGGTTATGTTTTCATCAGCGTTGGTTTTTCTGTCTGTTTGTTTGTTAGCAAGATAACTCAAAAAGTTATGGACGGATTTTCATGAAATTTTCAGAGATTGTCAGAAATGGGGTATCCTACAGATTATTAGATTTGATCCGGATCACCGTCTGGAAAAAAAAAAAAAACAAGCATCACAGTATAGCTATAATATATGCCACTTGCGAATGGCATTTTTTTCATGGTCAAGGAATCTATAAAGTTAGACAAAATAAATGTAGGATTAATATTTATGATGTTAAACACTGTATGGGGGGAACTGTGGCGCTTGGCGGAGGTCTGCGCTCTCCGAGTGCTTTTCTAGTTATCATTATTATCCTGGTCCTCTTTGTCATTCTGATTTCTATATTCATGTTTCTATTTTGTTTGTATTTATGTGTGTTTTTCACTATAGTCTTGCTTGGTTTAAGTCTTGATTATTCACAGCTGCATGATGTTTCTGTTAATCTGTCCATCTGTATTTAAAGGGCGCAGCTCGTTTCACCTGTGCTGCGTTCTCGTCAGTCCAGCCTGAACTGTTCTGTGAAGTTTTTACCTGTTTCGATCTGTTTATTAGTTTATTCTGCCAGTGTTTATTTAGTCATTTGTTTCGGCTTCCAAGCCGTGAATAGATCATGCCAAGCACTCGTTACACATTTGAGTCCTGCTCTCTGCCCCCCGGGGCGCAAACCATCACAAACTACTACATGGTTTTATAATGTCTAAGTACTCTAACCAGTTATCTTTTCTAAGTAGCAAGTTAACATAATGGATTTGTGATTAGTGACTAATTAGTGATTAGCTAACTTCAAAATTAACACAGCAATATCATTTACGGGAAAAAGGCTGACATTTTTTTAAAAGATTCAGTTGTGTGAAACATGCCTTGATTACAGCAAGTCCTCCACCCAGCTTGTAGAAGATAACTGTATGTTTCTGACCTTAGAATTCCCCCAAGTGTACCAAATTCACAGCATCTACTGTAGTTGTTTCAAAACTGCTCAGATTCTAATATGGAAATGGGTGGGGGATGGTGGACGGGACTAAAAAGGGCAGCTGTCCTGGATGCTGACTGCTTCATTTGAGGCTCACTTCTGGTTTGATGATGACCTTCCTTTATGCAGTAAATATATCTACATATTTTTAGATGTTTAAGGGCGGTAGGTGGGAGTAGGCACTTTCACCTTCACCTGTTCACTTTGTGTGAGGTGGCACTTAAGACCTCCACACTATGCCTCCATAATCTCTTGTTGATGGGTGAGGTTATCATAGTCATTAGGGCTGTGAATCTTTAGAAGTCACACGATTCGATTCTAATTGTTGGGGTCACAATTCGATCCAGAATCAATTTTCAATTCTAAACAGTTTTCGGTTCATATTTGGCTCTCAGTTCAGTACAAAAACCCACTAATCTCTGGGAAAAAAATTCCACTGCACTGCAAAAAATGCTGAGGTAAGCTTGAAAGCAGACTACAGTGTGATGTTTTGGGGGGGGATTATATTTTTTAAAAATTACATCAACTGATTTGCAATAAAATACTGTTAAATGAAGAAAAACTAGGCTTAGGTTAGTAACTTTTTTTTTTTTTTAACTTCTTGAAAACTTGTGAGTTTCAAAAATGAAACTGTACAAAAGGGAAATAAATTTTTGAGAATTTTCCTTTTCAGCATATCACAATTCCTAACAGCGCGTAGGCTTGGTCGCCATCCAGCGTTCTGGAAATATAGGCTATTCATTAAAAACAAAAGTAAATTCTATCACAAATGCTTTGAACATCCATTTAAATAGTAGTGCTACCTGACTATACAGTGATTAAATGCAATGAACAAATTCAGTAACAACTGAATACAATTGATGCATAAGATAAGTAGCATTAATTTTAAACCTGCATAAATATAAACTTAAGTATCTAAATTCTTCGGAGACTTAAAAAACAAATTAAAGTTATAAAAAATAAAGTGCTGTTACAAGTTTTCATGATTTATTTATTTTTTTTTTGGGGGGGGGGGCGCGTTCAGAATTTGCTGGGAGTTTCTTAAAGTGGTCCAGTGTGCATTGTTCAGCAGGAGGACTTAGAATTTTTTCCACTTCTTTCAACTCTGGGTGATTATCTGGTCATGGTCCTTTGCCTGGTGAAGCTTCTCCAGTCAAAGGTAAAGTAAATGCAATAAGTTAAGAGGACAGTAACCTCTTCCTGAATGTGGAAAAAACCAAGGAGATTGTGGTCGACTTCAGGAGGGGTCACACACAGCATCCCTCTCTGATCATCGATGGAGCAGCTGTGGAGAGGGTGAGCAGCACCGAGTTCCTGGGGGTGCACATCTCTGAAGACCTCTCCTGGTCCAACAACACTACATCACTGGCCAAGAAGGCTCAAAGTGGTCTCCATTTCCTCCACAAACTGAGGAGAGCACTAGTCCCACCACCTATCATGTGCTCATTCTACTGGGGCACCCTTGAGAGCATCCTCACCAGCTGCATCACAGTGTGGTATGGAAGCTGCACCACCTCCTGCCAGTAGACACTACAACGCACAGTGAAAGCAGCCAGCAAGATCATCGGTGCCCCTCTGCCCCCCCTCTCAGACATGTACCTCACCCGCTTCACCCACAGAGCCATCAAAATTGCAGGCGACACCTCCCACCCCCACACTCCCTCTTCAGCCCCCTGCCCATGGGGGAAAGATAAGATAAGATAAGCCTTTATTAGTCCCACAATGAGGACATTCCAGGATTGCAACAGCACAGGGATAGCAACACTCAGAGCAATAATTTAGAAGATAAGAAAATAAGAGCAGTGGAAATACAAATGTACACATAAATATATAAATATATATATTTTTTGTACTTATTTTGTACCCATAGGTAGATTTGTTTTGCAGTCTGGTGACAAGCCACCAGCTGCCGGTCGCTGCGTGCGCAAGCGCCCCGTATCCCTAACCTGCATGTTTTTGGCATGTGGGAGGAAACTGGAGAAATCCCGGAGTAAACCCACGCAACACGGGGAGAACATGCAAACTCCACACAGATCACTGTTGGCCGGGGGCAGGGATCGAACCCACGATCTCATGATCCCCGCAATCCCCCGGCTGAGGGTAAAACTGTGCTGCCGCAGTGCTAACCACTGCGCCACCGTGCAACCCATATATATACACAGTGTGGAGCATTGTAGCTAGATGGAACTAGAAAAGCACTCATAGAGTGCATACCTCCGCCAAGGCTCCTTCCGTTTCTCATGGATCACCTCCAAAAGGTAATGGGTTTGTGTGTAGGCCTAGAGCCACTTGTGGTGAAAATTGCATCAAAGTCTGTCCATCAGTTTTGGAGTATTGTTGCTAACACACTGTGAGAAGATAAGAGCCTTGGCTGAGGTATGCATTCTCAGATCATCACCAAAATATAATGGGTTCCTCTCTAGCCCAAGAACCACCTCTGGTGAAAATTTCATCCAAATCCATCCAGCAGTTTTTGTGTAATCCTGCTGCACAAATACAAACAAAGCCCTTGGTGGAGGTATGCACTCTCAGATCATCACCAAAATCTAACCATCTGTTCCCCGTGCCATTACACACCTTTCCTGAAAATTTCGTCAAAATCCGTTCATAAATTTTTGAGTTATGTTGGTAACAGACAAACAGACAAACAGACAGACAAACAGACAAACCCCGGTGAAAACATTACCTCCTTGGCGGAGATAATAAACAGCATACAGTCTATTTAGTTACCCCACATAGTATGAATATGTACCCATACATACCACAGCCTCCGAGCCTGCTCCACAAGACTGCTAAACAGCTTTGTTCACTAGGCCATCAAGACTCTGAACTCTGTCGACTTTCTCCCTCCCGGACTATAATGCAATCACCTACACAATAACTACCTCAGCTGCTGGCACAGAAAGACTGCTACGCCAACAGTAATACATTTGCTGCTGTGTGTCTCTGCACCTTACTGTAACCATTTACACAAATGCCATACCTGCTGTTGTCTGGTATTGCAATACTGATCACGTGCAGTCCAATCTGTCACTGTCTGCACCTAAACTACTGTATCGAACTTGCAACTTTAAGTATTACTGCTCTACCTTTTCTGTATGTAAGATTGCTGGGTTTTATCGTTTATCTTTGTTTGCACTATGGGATGTCTGGGTTTTATCTTTTACCATTATTTGCACTGCAGGTAGCATTACCGTACATAAACTGCTGTTGTTGTTTTTCCAGCCTTATTCCTTTTTTTTTTATTGTGCACACCACTGAAGAGAGAGAAACACCATTTCAAATCCCCTGTATGTCCTGTATGTATAGTAGTATTGACAAATAAAATCTTTGAATCTTGACTCTAAAACAAACAAAAATAAACTTCCATCCAGTGTTAATTTCATCAGTTAAAACTGCATATATTTTTCCATCCACACCACCTAGAAATTAAACTAAAATTACCATTTATGCATTTTACTTTGGACACCTACTAGTTTGAGTCCAGATTTATTGTGATGAATTTTATAGTTTTATTTTAGCCTGTTCATTATCAATTGTTTTTGCCTGCTTTTAGTCAATAAGATTTGTTTTTTATTCATTGAAAAGAACATTGCTTCCATCGCTGTCAAAAAATATTAGAAAAAAAAACCTCAACTGCAGCTGTCATGGTTGCTAGGCAATGGGGTAGCGTGTGGTCACGTAAACAAATGTCATCCAAAGACTAGACCATAAACTTTTTTTACCGTCTATGGACTAAACTCTCTCATTTTTAGATTTTTTTTACATTTGTCCTTCGAAATGTGTGGCCACCGTCGGCCCGTCTACAAGGCTACAACACCTGAATTTGTGTATGATCAGCCCAGCGCTGGCTCAGCCATATTTGCACAGTCAGCTACGGCCAGCCATTTTGTGGAGTGACATAATGTGGGGGCATCATGGGGGAAGCCTAACTAGTTGAAGGGGTGTTGACGGAGTCTGTGAGCTGCAGACGGACCTGTCTCAAATTTCTTGCGGCTCCATTTTTTCTTTATTTCGACTGTTTCATCTGGCTGCTAGCTTAGTAAGCTGCTCTGCATGGTTCTCCTGTGTCGGCAGCATCAGTGTGTAATTGCGTATCACGAAGGAAAAGCGGTAGAAGATGGATGGATGGATGGATGGAAGTGGCAATACTTGTCACGTGACAGGACCCCAGCGCCACCGCAAAAATAAATAAATAAAATAAATTCTTAATTTTTGATCGGTGAATCGGTTCTGGATCGTGTAAAATGAGAATCTAGATTCTTATGTGAATCCATTTTTTCCAGCACTTCTAACAGTTATGCTGATGACACACAACTTTATATCGTTGTGTCTCCTGATGACATGGAACCAATTAACACCCTTTATAACTGTATTTTAGACATTAAATCATAGATGTCAGCTGACTTTCTTCAGCTTAACCTGGACAAAACTGAAGTTTTAATCATCTGTCCTGAAGCTCAGAGAGAGAAAATGTTACCAAAATTACATAGTCTGTCTTTTACCCCATCCCAACATGTTAAGAATTTGGGCGTCATTTTAGACGCTGAGCTTTGTTTTATTTCACACATTAAAAATATAACATGAACAGGATTTACCATGTAAAGAACATAGCCAGAGTCCGCCCATTTCTCTCTCGAGCAAACATGGAAATACTGATGTATGCTTTTATCACCAGCTGTATTGATTACGGTAATGCCCTGCTCTCTGATCTTCCCAAAAAGACAATTTCAAATCTGCAGTTACTACAGAATTCAGCTGCACATGTTCTGACGAGGACCAGATGGCAGGCTCACATCACGCCGGTCTGAAAGTCACTGCATTGGCTCCCTGTGTCCTTCAGGATCGATTTTAAGGTTCTTTTACTGGTTTATAAATGTCTGCATGGTCTTGGGTCTCTTATTTATCAGAAGTACTTTTAACATATGAGCCCCCATGGTCCCTGAGGTCCTCTGGCACTGGTCTTTTAACTATCCCTACTGTCAGAACACGCACCCACGGTGAGGCGGCTTTTAGATGCTATGGCACACGTCTGTGGAACAGCCTGCCAGAGAACATCAGGGCTGAATGTTAATGTTTTTAAAAGCAGGCTCAAGACTTACTATTTTAACCTTGCTTTTGATTAGTTTCCTATTTTAATTGTCTTAATTTATGATTTTAAACCTACTTTATGTCACTCTGGTCACAATTATTTATTTTACTACTAATTATTAGTACTTATGAATTTATGTCTGTTTAATAGTATTTAAGTATAGTTTTATTCTACTAGTCATCTTAACTGCCTAGTCTTTTTACCAGCAAACTGTTATTATTATTTATCAGTGATTGTTTTATTATTATTATTTTTAATTACCCTGTCCAAGCTCCAGTGCTTCCTCATAGGGAGCCCTCCCACGGGGAACTGTGCCTGTTTTCTGGCTGTGGGGTGCTGGCCTGTGATTGCCCTGGTCTGCCAGGCTAGGGGGGGGACCATGCGCTGCGACCCATCGAATTGGACTTGGGCAGTCTCAGAGACTGTGTTCCTGTAGCCGTGGACTTGGCACTTTCCCTGCTGGTGATGGGTCCTTAGTGATGGTGCTTCCAAACTTGGATCCTTGGTGCCCAGCCATAAGCAATAAGTCTTACACAGACGAAAGTTTCTTTGTGTGTGTGTGTGTGTGTGTGTGGGGGGGGGTATTGTGTTTTATTACCTCCGCCAAGGAGGTTATGTTTTTACCGGGGTTTGTCTGTTTGTCTGTCTGTTACTAACATAACTCAAAAAGTTATGAACGGATTTGGACGAAATTTTCAGGACAAGTCCAAAATGGGACAAGGAAGAAATGACTACATTTTGGTGATGATCTGAGAGTGCATACCTCCACCAAGGGCTTTATTTGTATTTGTGCAGCAGGATTACACAAAAAACTACTGGATGGATTTGGATGAAATTTTCACCAGAGGTGCTTCTTGGCCTACAGAGGAACCCATTACATTTTGGTGATGATCTGGGAATGCATACCTCAGCCAAGAGTCTTCTCACAGTGTGTCAGCCACAATACTCCAAAACTAATGGACAGACTTTGATGCAATGTTCACCACAAGTGGCTCTAGGCCTACACACAAACCCATTACATTTTGGAGGTGATCCATGACAGACTGAAGGAGACTTGGCAGAGGTATGCGCTCTCTGAGTGCTTTTCTAGTTTCAATATGTGAAGCACTTTGTGTTGCATCTTTTTGTATGAAAAGTGCTATATAAATAAAGCATTGATTGACTGATTGATTGACTGATTGAGTGAGGTTGTCCAACCATCAGCCTGCCTTTCCTTTTCCACAGTTTTGCTCCAAGTGGTCTTTGGTGTCTCATGCTTCCTTTTTTCTCTAGGGGGACCATGCTATAGGTATCACACGATCAGTGTTAATGTACTCCCTCAGGATGTGACCAGTGTACTTCCACCTCTATCTTCTTACTTCAGTGCTCATGCCCTGCATCATGGCTCTATAGAGGTCTTCTTCTTTCGGCTGCTCCCTTCAGGGGTCACCACAGCAGATCATCTGCCTCCATCTCACCCTGTCCCTTGCATCTTCCTCTGTAACACCAACCCTCTCCATATCCTCCTTCACTACATCCATGAATCTTCTCTGTGGTCTTCCTCTTTTCCTCCTGCCTGGCAGCTCCATCTTCAACATCCTTTGTCCAATACACTGTATCCACTATCCCTCCTCTACACATGTTCAAACCATCTCAGCCTTGCCTCTCTTACTTTGTCTCCAAACTGCTCAACCTGAGCTGTCCCTCTGATATACTCATTTCTAATCTTGTCCCTCCTAGTCACTCCCAATGAGAATCTTAGCATCTTCAACTCTGCCACCTCCAGCTCCACCTCCTGTCTTTTTGTCAGGACCAAGTCTCCAAACTATACATCATGGCAGGTCTCACTACCGTCTTGTAAATCTTCCCTTTCACTCTTGCTGCTACCCTTCTGTCACAAATCATCCCTGACACTCATCTTCACCCACTCCACCCTGCCTGTACTCTCTTCTTCACCTCTCTTGTGCATTTTTCATTGCTTAGGATGGTTGACCCCAGGTATTTAAACTCATCTACTTTCACTACCACTACTCCTTCCATCTTCACCATTACACCTGCCTCCCTCTCATTCACACTCATGTATTCTGTCTTGCTTCTACTGACTTTCATTCCTCTTCTCTCCAGAACATACCTCCACCTCTCCAGGTTCTGTTCCACCTGCTCCCTACTCTCACTACAGATCACAATGTCGTCTGCAAACATCATGGTCCACAGGGACTCCTGCCTGACCTTATCTGCCAGCCTGTCCATCACCATGGCAAACAAGAAGGGACTCAGAGCCGAACCCTGATCAGTGGCGTATCCAGAAAATCTTTATTGGAGTGGCCAGGGTCGGACTCAGAGCTTATATCCGGTGGCCAAGTCAGGAAGAGGTTTAATAATTTATTGCCATGTGACTATGTTTAAATATCACACTGCTTTTCTTCAACATATTTATAACTACGAATTTTACTCATAAACTCATGTTTACATTCAACAAATGTTTTTATTGAATTCTTGATGTTTGTTTTGTCACTTTTAGAACTCAAACATTCCATGCAATGAACAATCTTACTTGACTCTTGCACAAACCAGATTACTTCTCCTGTCAAAGTGCTGTCACAAACTACTGTATAATACAAGCAGGCTTTGTGTTAACCCACCTAAAAGAGACTAATTCTCCTGTTTTGGTGATGGCTTGCAAAAACTTTTGTGAACCTATCCATGTAAAATGATTTAGCTCTTCTTACCTCAATGCTAAGGACACCCAGGTGGCTCAGTCTGTTGTCTGACATAGTTGCGCACAAATGAGTTTTGATCAGTTTAAGAGCAGAAAAGCTTCACTCACATGCTGCAGTACTTACTGGTAGGGCTATAGATATCTTGCACAGATGAAAAAGTTCATGAACAATGTACAAACTAGCAGGTGTTTACAATAAACAAATCAAACAAGAACAATTTAGATAGCTCAACACATTATTACAAGTGGTTTCTCCCAATTCAACACAAAATGCCACTTTTAATGACTACTGCAGTCTCAGTTTGTACATTTTGCCAATAAACCTCATTTGCAGTGGGGGTTGAATGACTTTCACTGCAACTGTATGTTACAAGGTGAAGTAGTATTCAGTATTACACCATCAACCACAACATTTACATAGAAGGCACATCAAACACTGCCACATACCATCAGGACCAGGTGAGGCAGCATTTGTCTGCAGCATGAATGTCTGCATCATCCTTCTCAGCGTGACCTGTTGACATGGCCTCAGAGTCAATGTCTTTACTTGGCAAAGTACCTGAAGTAATAAAAAATTTTAATCATTTTCACAGTTGGCCCATGGACCCACTGGCATGACAATATTCCTTTATCTTTCAGTTTTCTGTTTAGGTCTAAATAATATCATGTGTAAACTAAGGTCTGGATTTGATTTACCATGATAAGCCAGCGGACTTTCAGATACTGCTGGCTGGGCCAGTGAAGCTGATTCTTCTTCACCTAAATTCACAGAGAAACATCATTAGAGGTTTTGCTTTGAATGCATTTTCAGAATGTGGCAACATGACGTTATTCACATCTCTCTCTCTCTCGCTCTCTCATGTGTGTCTGTTTAATACTGTTCCTCTGTCTTTAAAGTTACCTTCATTTTTTTCTTCAGTAATTAAGAAAAATGGACTTGTATAACTGAAGTGACAACTTGAATGAAAAAGAGCATGGCATATTCCGGCATATTAAGCCAGGACACACAGGAACTATGTGAACATAAACTACCATGTTGTGCAGACGGAGCTGACTGCTCTTCATCCCTACTGTCTCTAGGCTGCTCACTTGATTCTTTCATGTCTGTTTCTCGATTATGCCTAGGAAAAAAAACCCAATACCAATCCTTAACAATCAACAATACATACAGCAGGATTAAATTTAACTTAGGTTAGTCGTCAGTGTGTCAAATACAAGGATTCTTGGGTGCCTGGAAACCCTTAAATAACAGATTTAAGACCAGTTTAATGATAAAAAAAAAAGCTCATTTTTACACAGGTTTGTTTTGCATAAGTTTTAGTAGCTTCAGTAACAGCCTTGATCACATTGCATAATAAAAAGGGAAAATATTGCAGTCCCACCATCTGGCATTTAAATCAAAAAATTGTAAAACAAACAATTTTGTAATACAATCTTTTAAAATGTCCTCTTGCCACTGCAGAACTAACTGGTATGACAAAGAAAAACAAATCAACACAACTGCCGTTCTGTTGTAGCTATATGAATCTACTGGCTAAAGTTCAGTAGTGGATATTAATTAGTTAGATTTACTCAAGTACATAATACTCAACTAAGATTTGTGCAAAATTGTACTTTGATTAATTTCATTGTAGGATACTTTTTACGCTTGCTTGATTACATTCCGGGCTGCACGGTGGCGCAGTGGTTTAGCACTGTGGCAGCACAGTTTTACCCTCGGCCGGGGGACCACGGGGATCATGAGATCGTGGGTTCGATCCCAGCCCCCGACCAACAGTGAGCTGTGTGGAGTTTGCATGTTCTCCCCGTGTTGCGCGGGTTTACTCCGGGATTTCTCCGGTTTCCTCCCGCATACCAAAACATGTAGGTTTAGGGCGCTCGCGCACGCAGCGACCAGCAGCCGGTGGCTTGTCACCAGACTGCAAACCATGTCTACCTACGGGTACAAATAAGTAACAAAAAAAAAAAAAAAAAAAAATTATGAAGAAAAAACAGAACCTTCACTTAAGTACATTTAGTGATACTCTGAGTAACTTCATTTCACTGATTTGTAAGTGGGTTAGACATGTTCTTGTTTATACTGCAATAAATTGTTCTTACCAGAAATGACTCCATCCTTAGTAATGTTAGTGATTTTTTAATTTTAGTTCAGTAAAATCAGATGTTAAATCCATAATCAGCAAATACTAATTTTTGTCTACTCTTTCTCTATCTAATTTGGTTTGATGTGGTACATGGGGATATGTTGCTCAGTTTTTCCAAGACTAACACATGTAAGTGTCATAATTCAGGACAAGAGAGAGGCTCAAACGCAGAGCAACCACACCAAGTGAACACTTAGACTCAGGTGTAAAGTCTCACCAGTTTATTGCAAAAACAAACCTAACATACAAATCTAAATCAAAGTGCACGATTAAAGAAAAGAGCAAAAACAAAAAAACACACTTAAATTTAGACACAAAAACCGGTGCCCGCTGGAGTGCAGGCAGCATACAGGAAAAGAGATGATTAGGGACAGAATCTCCACAAGAGGAGAATAAGATTAGGAGAACACTCTTACTTCAGAGAGCAGAAGAGCCCGGCAGGGAACTCTTGCGTGGGACCAGGGAAACGGGGGGAAGATGGTGACTTGGGTGGATGTCCGGTGTCTGCGGGTCAGGCGAGCGTGATCAGCCCCAGAGTACACACTGCTAAGGTGGCAGCAAACCTGAGGAGAGAGAAGGACACAGGAGTGAATACACAGATCAACCGAGGGAAAATAACTGAACGTGGCTTAAACTTTGGTGGCAAACCTAATGATTCAACGCTGAGCTCTTCACACGCTGCCTCTTATATATGCTGGACAATCAGGAAGCAGCAGGTGTGTCAATCACGCAGGTGTAGGCAATACTCCGGAGCCGGGAAGACAGAAACAGAAGGGGAGGGGGAGCACGCTCGCCTGATCATCACAGTTACCCCCCCCCCTCCCCAAGGGGCACCTCCTGGCGTCCCACTGGACTTACGCAGATGCGCTTGATGGAATGCCCTCACCATCTGCTTATCCACAATGTAAGAACCCAGGATCCAAGATCTCTCGTCCGGACAGTACCCTTTCCAATGAACCAAATACTGGCAACCACGACCCCATCGACGGAAGTCCAAGATCTTCTCCACGGTGTAGGTTGTCTGACCGTCGATGACCCGGAGGGAGGTGGGGGATCCAGAGGAGGGCAGAGAGGGCTGGCAGAGAGGGGCTTGATGCGGGAGACATGGAACGTTGGATGGATCCACATCGAAGGTGGCAGGTGCAACCAAACAGTGATGTTGTTGATAATACGCTTGATGGGAAACGGGCCCAGATAGCACGGGGAAAGCTTCCGGGACTCCGTTTTCAGAGGAATCTGTTTGGCAGACAGCCAGACCTTCTGTCCCACCGTGTACTTCGGCTCCGGCGCACGTCTGCGGTTAGCATACTGTTGATTCCACTCCGCAGAACGGAGGAGGGTAGCTCTTGTGGCCCTCCACAGACGGCGACAACGGTGCGCGTGGACCTCCACAGATGGAACAGTGAGACCCCTCTCCGCCATGGGCAGCAGAGGTGGAGTATAGCCCATCGAGGCCTCGAATGGAGTAAGCCCAGTTGTGGAAGAGACAGCAGAGTTGTGGAAGTAGTCCACTGAGGTCAGGTGGGAACTCCAGGTAGTGGGGTTGCAGGATGCTACACACCGCAGGGTGGCCTCCAAGGACTGATTAGCATGCTCGGCCTGACCGTTGCTCTGTGGATGTTATCCAGACATGAGGCTGGATGGAGCGCCCAGGAAGTGACAAAACGCCTTCCACACCTGGGATGTAAACTGTGGACCCTGGTCCGAGACAATGTCCATAGGGATCGTGTGCAAACGGATCACACGGTGCATCAAAAGGTTGGCCATTTCCGCAGCAGATGGTAACTTGGGGAGAGACACAAGGTGGATGGCCTTGGGGAAATGGTCGATGACGGTAAGTATGATGGTGTTGCCTTGGGATGCCTTTCACCGTGTCCCGGGAGATTTTCCCTCTGACCACAGCAAGATCGGGTATATTACCAACCTACTCGAGGGTAGAGTGCTAGCTTGGGCGTGTGCGGTTATGGCTAAGCTCAGCTACGCCGCTTTAACCTACCAACAATTTGTAGCCGATTTTGCTGAGGTTTTTGATCACACCGATAGGGATACGGTGTCAGCTGACTGCTTGTTAAACCTTCGGCAGGGCTATAGATCTGCTGCCGATTACGCTGTGGACTTCCGGGTGTTAGCTGCAGAGGTGGGGTGGATCCTTCACTCTGTAGCATTTTTGTCTGTAGCTTCAGCTCAGAATTACGAGATGAGCTAGCGACACGGGATAAGCCTGATTGTTTAAGTGAATTAATCTCACTCACCATTAGTTTAGACAACAGACTGAAGGAGCGAAGGGCTGCAAGCCACGCCCCCGCTCCTCTCGTTCTCCCTTGTTGGCTCTGCCCCCATCAAAGGAACTACCGGGGCAGGAGGAGATGATTATTGGGCGATCAGGAGTTTCGGTGGCTGAGAGACAGCGCAGGAGGGATTTAGGGCTGTGTTTCTACTGCGGCAGTTGAGTCGCACAAAATAGCTGAGTGTACTAATCGGGTAAAAGGGGAGGTCCGTGGGTCACAGTAGGGGGACTCACGGACGTAGATCAGTCAAAACCCCTCACCAGTTGCCTTGTTCCCATCAGACTTATTTATAATCGCAGAGAACATACCACACATGCCCTCATTGACTCTGGAGCTGACCAAAGTTTCATTTCAGGAGACCTGGCAACCCGCCTGGGCCTCAGCTGTCAACCCCTTCACCCTCCTGTCAATCTCATCACACTGTCAAAGGCCCCGCTAACCGCTGTCTCCCACCAGACGGCCCCCGTGTCAGTGATTGTTAATGGGAATCATCGGGAGGACATTTGGTTTTTGGTGCTGCCCACCTCCACCTCTCCTGTTACCCTGGGGTACCCATGGCTACGGCTACATGATCCCACTTTTGACTGGCAGGCGGGGAATATCACCGCTTGGAGCTCCTTCTGCCTCAACGCCTGCCTCCAGTCTGCAGCGTGTGCTCCCTCTGTGCCAATAACTCCTCCCACGTCACCACCCCCGGATCTGTCCAGGGTACCAGAGATCTACCACGATCTGGGAGCAGTGTTCAGCAAGTCACGGGCGCTGTCCCTCCCCCCCCCCCTCCACCGCCCTTATGACTGCGCGATCAATCTCCAGGCTGGGGCCTCGCTTCCGGCAAGCCGCCTATACAGTCTCTCAGCCCCTGAGTGTGAAGCCATGGACACTTATATAAAGGAGTCCCTCAGCTCCGGAATTATTCGGCCATCTTCCTCTGTGGTGGGGGCCAGATTCTTCTTCGTGGGGAAGAAGGATGGCTCTCTCCGTCCCTGCATCGATTTCCGGGGGCTCAACGATATAACCATCAAGGACAAGTACACGCTGCCCTGATGAACTCAGCTTTCGACTCTCTCCGGGGGGCATCTTGGTTTACAAAACTGGACCTTGGAAATGCCTATCATCTGGTGCGAATCAAGGAGGGCGACGAGTGGAAGATGGGCTTCCGGACCCCAAGCAGCCACTTCGAATAACTAGTGATGCCGTTTGGGTTAACCAACGCGCCGGCCGTCTTCCAGCGCTTAATTAACGACGTCCTCCAAGATTTCCTGAATTCCTTCGTGTTTGTATACCTGGATGACATCCTTATCTTCTCGCGGACGTTGGAAGAGCACCAGGTGCATGTCAGACGGGTCCTTCAACGCCTCCTGGAGAATCAATTATTTGTCAAGGCCGAGAAGTGTGAATTTCATACTAGGTCAACGTCATTCTTGGGATTTGTGATAGCACATAATCAGGCGCTCCCTGACCCGGCCAAGGTTAAGGCAGTAGTGGACTGGCCCACCCCCACTTCCAGGAAGCAGTTGCAGGGGTTTTTGGGTTTTGCCAACTTTTACCGTCGTTTTGTGCCCAATTTTGGGATTATTGCCCGACCCCTGACCAGCCTCACGTCCCCCAAGACCCCCTTCTGTTGGAGCGAGGAGGCTGCTGCGGCGTTTGGAAAATTGAAGGAGGAGTTCGCCTCGTCCCGCATCTTGACCCAGGTGGACCCGAACCTTCAGTGCTTAGTGGAAGTGGATACCTCGGATTCTGGAGTCAGGGCGGTCCTGTCACAGCACTCTCCTGTGGAAGGAGTGATTCGCCCATGTGCCTTTTTCTCTCACCACCTGCAACCCACCGAGAGGAACTACAACAACAGCATTGGCGACAGGGAGTTGTTGGCGGTCAAGCTCGTCATAGAGGAGTGGAGACACTGGCTGGAGGGGGCTGCTCAGCCATTTGTCGTCTGGACGAACCATAAGAACTTAGAATACCTCCGGACGGCTAAACAGCTGAACTCCTGCCAGGCCCGCTGGTCCCTTTTTTCTGGACGTTTCAATTTCACAATCACCTATCGACCTGGGAGTAAGAACGTGAAGCTGGACACCCTCTCTAGGCAGTTCGAGGCGGAGATGTCTGAGGATCAGGAGGAAACCATCCTGCCATCATCCTGTGTTGTGAGCGTCCTCGTGTGGGAGATCCGGGATAGAGTCAGGAGGGCTCAGGAAGGTGAGCCCGACCCGGGGGGAGGGGGGGAGGCGAGCCGATTGTTCGTTCCCACCTCTGCCAGGAGTGAGGTTATCCAGTGGGCCCATGCCTCCAAGCTGGCGTGCAATCCTGGTATCGCCCGTACCATTGCCTTGCTCCAGAGAGCCTTTTGGTGGTCAGGCTTGAGGAAGGATGTCACCAGCTACGTCCGGGCCTGCGCTCAGTGCACCACTGGGAAATTTTCATCTTCCCCCCCAGCGGGTCTTCTCCATCCCCTGCCGGTCCCTTCCCGCCCCTGGTCTCATGTGGCTTTGGACTTCGTGAGGGGCCTGCCTCCGTCTGACCACTTCACCTAGATCCTGACTATAGTGGACCGCTTTTCCAAGGCAGCCCATTTTGTGCCCCTCCGCGGGTTGCCTTCGGCTCAGGAGACGGCTGATCTCCTGGTGCAGCATGTGGTCCGCCTTCATGGCATCCCGTCGGCTATTGTGTCGGATCGGGGCCCCCAGTTCGTCTCCCAGGTCTGGAAGGTGTTTTGCTCGGTGCTGGGGGCCACGGCGAGCCTCTCCTCAGGATACCACCCACAGAGCAACGGCCAGTGTGAGCGAGCCAATCAGGAGCTGGAGGCCGCGCTCCGCTGCGTCATATCTTCATGCTCCTCTTCCTGGAGTATGTTCCTGCCTTGGATTGAGTACGCACATAACTCCATGGTGTCTTCGGCAATGGGGATGTCCCCCTTCAAGTCATCATGTTCCCGGAGGAGGAGAAGGAGGTGGCTGTTCCCTCGGTTCAGGCTCACGCCAGGCGTTGTCGCCGAATTTGGACAATCACCCGCAGAGTCCTTCTCCGAACCACTGAACGTAACATCCAGGTAGCCAACCATCAAAGGAAACCGGCCCCGGATTATAAGGTGGGTCAACGGGTCTGGCTTTCTACAAAGAATATTAATGTACCGTCCGAGAAGCGCAAATTAACCAAGCGCTTTATCGGTCCCTTTGTCATCTCTCGCATTGTTAACCCTGTGGCTGTGCGCCTAGCTTTCCCCCCTTCCATGCGCATCTGTCCCACTTTTCATGTCTCCCAGGTGAAGCCTTACATGTCTGACCCTCTGTGCCCACCCCCCCGGCGTCCCTCCCCCCCGGCGTCTCCCCCTCCGGGGTTGATCGACGACCACCCGGCTTGGGGGGTTACCGCCATCTTGGATGTCCGCAGGCGGGGCCGGGGTCTTCAGTACCTGGTGGACTGGGAGGGATTCGGTCCTGAACACCATTCCTGGATTCGCCCAGCGTTGATCCTCGACAAACAGCTCATCCGCGACTTCCATCGGGCGCATCCAGGTAGGATGGGACAGGTGCCTGGAGGCACCTCTAGAGGGAGGAGTACTGTCATGGGCCGCTGGGCCGTCATCAGCCTCGGCTGCGCACACACCTGCTTCCAATCCTCAGCAGGCTATAAAAGCCAGATCCACTGACAGCTCAGCACTGAGTCGTCTGTCATCACCACTGTGCAACGCTCCATGCTCTCGACCTCGTACCAGAGCTCCAGCACATCAAGCCTCGTCATGTAAGCCATGTTCATCCTTACCTTGCAAAAGTGTTCTCCCCTCTGCACAGGTGGACCTCCCTGGCGGCGGACCAATTCCCCAAAGCAGCGGGGCTTCACCTCCTCCTCCTCGGAACCTCTCCACCTCGCCATGACGCCAAGTCCCCCGCTCATCTCCCAGCACTCGCTCCCGGAGCCAGCAAGAGTCTCCTGGCGATACCTGCAAGTAAGCAGCAGTCATCATTACACCTCTCAGCTGCGAACAGTATTAACACCTGTGCTTTGTGTGTTCCTAGGGTTGCCAGGTCACAGCGGGACTCGCTCAGCTCCAGCACTGCCCCAGCATTACACTCTCTCTCACATTCACACACCCACACTACTCATTGAGTTAATAAATTATTGTTAACTGTCCTACTCGTGTCTGTTGTCTGTCTCCTGGGTCAAGAATCATGTCAGACTGAGCCCACTGGACCTTCTGCTCAATCTCCCACGACAGCGCCCTGAGAAAGCAAGAGGAGGGGAGAATATTCTCTGGGGGAGGCACAGCAGCTGCGGAGGAAGAGGTGGAGGAGGAGGAGTTGGAGGAAAACTGGTGTGAGACAGCGTCAGCTTTGGCATTGCGGGACCCTGGTCGGTACGAGATGGGATGATTGACTCTATTAAACAACAGGGCCTACCGAGCTTGCCGTGAATTCAATCATCTGGCCGATTGAAGACATACTAAATTTTTATGATCAGTCCAGACAATGATCGGTTGGCTAGCTCCCTCAAGCCAGTGTCTCCACTCCTCCAATGCCAGCTTAATGGCCAACAGTTCACGGTCCCCAACACTGTAATTCCTTTCAGCTGGCGTTAGCCACTGGGAGAAATATGCGCACGGATGGAGTATCTGGTCGGAGGTGGAATGCTGGAAGAGGGCAGTGCCCACCCCCAAATCAGAAGCATCCACCTCGACCACGAATTGTACCGAAGGATCCACCTGTGCCAGGATGCGCACATTGGTGAAGAAGCCTTTCAGGGTCACAAAAGGTTGTTCAGCGGCCTCGGACTATTTGAACAGGCTTTTGATCGATGTCAACTGTGTAAGCGGTTGCGCCACCTTACTGTAATCACAGATAAATCGTCGGTAGAAGTTGGCAAAGCTCAAGAAACGTTGACGGTGCTTCCTGGACTGGGGGGGGGGGGGGGGGTTGGCCAGTCTACTACCACCTTGATTTTCACCGGATTGGCCTTTAACGCACCCTCGGCGATGAACCCCAGGAATGAAGTTGAGCGAGTGGTGAATTCACACTCTCCAGCAGTCGTTGCAGGACGGACTGGACGTTGGCTACGTGCTCCTCCAGTATGCAGGAAAAAATCAAAATATCGTCCAAATATACAAAAACAAACTGGTTCACCATGTCTCGTAAGACGTTATTAATTAACCGTTGGAAGACGGCAGAGGCGTTGGTCAGCCTGAACAGCATAATCAAATACTCAAAATGTCCCAGTGGTGTTTTAAATGCCGTCTTCCACTTGTCTCCCTCACAAATGCGGACCAGGTGGTACACATTACAGAGGTCAAGTTTGGTGAAGTAATATGCCTGTTGAAGTAGCGCAAATGAAGAGTTGATAAGGGGCAGAGAATATTTATCCTTATGGGTAATCACGTTAAGTTCATGGTAATCAATACACAGCCGCAATGTCCCATCCTTTTTCCCTACAAAAAATAACCCAGCACTGAGAGGGGCAAACGATGGGCGAATAATTATTCTGAGGGAGTCTGAGGGAGTCTGAGGGAGTCTTTTATGTAGGTCTCCATCGCCTCCCTTTCTGGCCCAGATAAACTGTAGAGCCACCTAGATTGCAGTTGCACGACTGGAAGGAGGTCGATAGCACAGTCGTAGGCACGATGAGGTGGTAAAGATAGGGCTCTGGACTTGCTAAAGACCTCCCCTAAGTCATGATAAATCTCAGGCACGGAGATGAGATCTGCCAGCTCAGCCAGAAGGGAGAAGATCGGGAGAGAGGGCGAGCATGCGGCCAAATGGAGACATGATGAGAGGCAAAAAGGGCTCCAGGACAAAATGGAGCCCTGGCTCCAGTTTATTATTGGGTTTTGAATATGGAGCCACGGATGCCCCATAATCATGGAGTTGGTAGATTGAGGCAGGACATAGAACTGGACAGTCTCACAGTGATTACTGGACAAAATGACCAAAATGGGCTCAGTTTGTTCGGTAATCGCCACGATGCTGCTGCCTGAGACCGCCGAGATACTCAAGGGCATCGGGAGATTCCAGGTGTGTATCTGTAATTTCCTGACCAGTGCCTGTTGAATGAAATTTTGCTCCGCACCTCAGTCAATCAGGGCAGAGGTTTTGAACTCAGCCCCCGGTAACTGAATTAGGGCCGGGAGTTCAAAATGACTGGGAGAATTTTGCAAAGACTCTCCTGCCAGCCCTCTCCCCACAGTTACTGATAGGCTGGATCTTCTGGGTTGAATTAGGCATTTCGCTATTGCATGGCCAGGGACCCCACAATACAGGCACACCCCCACCTTCTTGAGACGCCGACATTTTCCCGGAAACAGACAGACCCTACCGAGATCCATCGGCTCCGGTGACGACACCGGCAGAGCAGCATCAGAGGCTGGGGGGGGGGGGGGGGGACGGTGGAGTGAAAGGGGGAGGCAGCAGCCCTCTGCTCCCTCACATGCTCCCTAAACTGGTTATCCAGGGCCACTGCATGTGCAATAATCTCATCCAAAGAGGAGGGAGATGCGCGGCTAGCCAGCTCATCGTGGAATCAGAATCAGAATCAGAATCAGAATCAGGTTTATTGCCATTGTTCATGTAGTACACAAACTAGGAATTTGTCTCGGTACAATGCTGCAACATTAAACATGATAAGATAAGAGAAATAAACTATACATGTAATAAAGTGTAGGATAAGATTAAGTGATACTGGTCAACAGTTAAAATATATATTAGCCAGCAGCAGATACTGTGGAGAACTATATAGTGCAGTCGGTAATGCAGGAAGAAAACAGTGATGATTGACATGAGTCTGGTTGAGCTGCTGTACATGGTGCACGAGAGTCACTTAGTGTTCAGCAGTCTAATGGCAGAGGGGAAGAAGCTGTTCATGTGACGGGAGGTTTTAGTCTGGATGGACCGAAGTCTTCTACCAGAGGGGAGGGGGGCAAACAGTACGTGACCAGGGTGTGAGGGATCGGCTATGATCCGGCCAGCACGCCTCCGGGTCCTGGAGATGTACAGATCCTGGAGAGATGGGAGCTTGCAGCCGATCACCTTCTCAGCAGTGCGCACGACGCGCTGCAGCCTTAGTCTGTCCCTGGCAGTGGCTCCTGCGTACCACACGGTTATGGAGGTGGTGAGGATGGACTCGATGATGGCTGTGTAGAACTGCACTAACATCTTGGTGGGTAGCTTGAGCTTCCTCAGCTGCCGCAGGAAGAACATCCTCTGCTGGGCTTTTTTGATGAGTGAGCTGATGGTCAGCTCCCATTTGAGGTCCCTGGTGATGGTAGTGCCTAGGAAGCGGAAGGAATCAGCAGTGGTGATGGGAGAGCCTGAGAGGGTGAGGGGGGGCAGAGGAGTAGTGACTTTCCTGAAGTCTACAATCATCTCCACTGTCTTCAGAGCGTTCAGCTGCAGGTTGTTATTGCTGCACCAGGACGCCAGCTGGGCCACCTCTCTCCTGTAGGCGGACTCGTCGCCGTTGGAGATGAGCCCGATGAGGGTGGTGTCGTCCGCAAACTTGATCAACTTGACAGACTGGTGGCTGGAGGTGCAGGAGTTGGTGTAAAGGGAGAAGAGTAGGGGGGAAAGTACACAGCCCTGGGGTGATCCGGTGCTGATGCTAGTATAGTCTGAGACAGTCTTTCCCAGCCGCACATGCTGCCTCCGGTCCGTCAGGAAGTCGATGATCCACCTGCAGAGGGAGTCAGGCACGTTGAGCAGGGACAGCTTGTCCCGGAGCAGAGCGGGGCGGATGGTGTTGAATGCGGAGCTGAAGTCCACAAACAGGATCCTGGCGTAGGTTCCCGGGGAGTCCAGGTGCTGCAGGATGGAGTGGAGGGCCAGGTTGACTGCATCGTCTACAGACCTGTTGGCTCGGTAGGCAAACTGCAGCGGGTCCAGGAGAGGGGTGGTGATGGACTTGAGGTGGGACAGGACCAGGCGCTCAAAGGACTTCATGACTACAGAGGTGAGCGCTACAGGTCTGTAGTCATTAAGTCCAGTGATCCGTGGCTTCTTGGGGACAGGGATGATGGTGGAGGATTTGAGGCAGGACGGCACGTGGCATAACTTAAGGGAGGTGTTAAAAATGTCTGTGAATACAGGAGCCAGCTGTTTCGCACAGAGTCTCAGGGTGGAGGGAGACACGCCGTCTGGGCCGGGGGCCTTGCGCGGGTTCAGTCTGGAGAACTGTTTGAGCACATCCTGCTCACTGATGATAAGGGGAGGGGGGGAGGTGGGGGGGGGGGGTGCCTTAAATGAAGTAGGGAATGTGGAGGCTGTGGAGCTGGAGGGAGGGGGGGAGTTGGACACAGATGACGAGGTGTCAAAACGGGCATAGTGTTGGGACAGTCTCTGACAAAGGGCTTTGTCATCCTGACCTTTAGGAGCCTGAGGCCGATAGTTGGTGATCTGCCTCAGTCCTCTCCACACGGAAGCCGAATCATTAGCAGTGAACTGCTGCTGGAGTCTCTCTGAGTACACAGATTTGGCCCTCTTCAGCTCTCTGTTAAACCGGTATTTAACCTCCCTGTAGCAGTCCCTGTCTCCACTTTTCAGCGCTGCTTCCTTCTCCTTCCTGATCTGTCTGAGCTTAGCTGTGAACCAGGGTTTGTCATTAGAGTAACTCACCCTGGTGCGTGATGGAAGAATGTTCTCTTCACAAAAGTGGATATATGAGTTCACAGTGTCCGTGTACTCATCCAGATCATGCGTGGCTCCTTTCAGCATGCCCCAGTCAGATATTTCCATGCACGTTTCCAGCTTCTCCTCAGCATCACTGGTCCGTATCTTCGTAGTGCTCACAACAGGTTTAGTGAGCTTCAATCTCTGTCTGTATGTGGGAATGAGGTGAACCATCACGTGATCAGATAATCCCAGCGCAGCTCGAGGGACAGCGCGATATGCGTCTTTCACTGTGGTGTAACAGTGATCCAGTGTGTTTAATCCTCTGGTGGGGCATTTAATAAACTGTTTGTAGCGGGGGAGATCGTGGCTCAGATTGCACTGATTAAAGTCGCCAGCCACAATAATCAGCGAGTCTGGAAAACTCCGCTCTGTGTGTTGAATGTGATCCGCGAGCACGCGCTGAGCTTCGCGCGTGTCCGCGTCGGGAGGGGCGTACACAGCGATCAGTATAAAAGAAGCAAACTCCCGTGGGGAATAAAAAGGCTTGCAGTTGATAACAAGAAATTCCAAGGCAGGAGAACAGTGTTTGGAAATTTCCGTTACATCAGAGCACCAGCTACAGTTGATGTAGAAGCAGACACCGCCTCCTGTGGTCTTGCCGGAAAGCTCTGTGTCACGATCAGCACGGAAGAGCTGGAAGCCGTCGAGGCGCAGCGCGCTGTCCGGTATATTTTCCCGGAGCCAGGTCTCAGTAAAGCAGAGGACAGCTGAGGAGGCGAGGTCCTTAAAACGCATCAGCAGTCTCAGTTCATCCACCTTGTTAGAGAGAGAGTTGGTATTGGACAGAAATATGCCAGGCAGCGCCGTTCGCGAGCCTCTCCTGCGAAGTCGCACGAGAGCGCCCGCTCGTCTTCCTCTCTTCCGCCGTCTCACTTTCCGAGCCAAACAATAAACCAGATCGGCGGCAGGGGCTAGAAAAACTGGGAGGAGGTCCGTGGGGGTCAAAGTCCTGATATTTAAAAGTTCTTCACGGGTATAAGTGCAAGCAGACACACAATTGACAAACAAAAACAAACAAAGAGCGCAGCGAAGCACCATGTCGACCGCTGTGGGCGCCATCACGGGATCAATGGAGTCAGTGGAGATGCGTATCCAGGCCCCAGAGGAAGGTGCTCTACAGGGCAGCGTCATTCCATCCAGAGTCTGCCACAGCGTCCCGGAACTCGATCGAGAAATCGGCTACAGACCGGTCTCCCTGTCGAAGTCCCATCAGCTGGCTAACAATGTTCCCCTTACTCTCCATATGGTCGAAAGCCTCAGAGAATTCCCACACAGACCGCTTGTATGTCTATAGGGGCCCCGTCCGGGCTGCTCAAGACGGATTGTACCCACTAAAGTGCCTGGTCCCGCAGCAACAAGGTCATGAAGTGGACTTTAGCCGAATCATCCCCATACTCCCCTTCCACCTGCTGGAAATAAAGCTGGCAGTGGAGCAGGAACCCTTTACCGTGCAGGCAAAGGAAGAGAAATATTCCTGCAGATGGCAGAAACTGCTGGAGCAGAAGGTACAGGGGGAGACGCCGCACCAGGAAGCTGACACAAGTGCTCAGTAATGGTGGCTAATTGCTGGGTGAGGGATTCAAACGGGTCAAATAGGAACATGACCCAGCGTTCCGTGGCCTCCAAGCGCCAGAGTGCCGACTGTTCGCCTGGAGAAGCGCCCACTGAGCCTCGATCTTGGCTGGATCGTTCTGTCATAATTCAGGATAAGAGAGAGGCTCAAACGCTGAGCAACCACACCAAACAAACACTCAGACTCAGGTGTAAAGTCTCACCAGTTTATTGCAAAAACAAAACCTAACATACAAATCTAAATAAAAGTGCACAATTAAAGAAAACCGCAAAAACAAAAACACACACTTAAATTTAAGCACAAAAACCAGTGCCCGCTGGAGCTCACGCAGCCTACAGGAAAAGAGCAGAAAAGAGATGATTAGGGGCGATTAGGCGAGAGGAATATAGTGCCCCCTGAGGCAGACGTGTTTGCTTGTTCCGTTCTCGAATGCCAACTTTTTCTCCTTTTTTGCATGTTTGCTGCTCTTTCTACGGTGCATAAAGGTCATGCCCTGCTAACATATGACCAACAGACACTACTGGACATCGCCAAGACAAGCAGTCATACGGCATTTACTTGCTTCATACCACCTAATCTACAATGCATTGTGCGACCACGCAGCAATCAGCACCACCCCCAGGAAGGCCCCAAAGCACCGAGCCCACATGAGCATGCTGACCCCAAGAAAGTGCGTCAGAAGCGGCGCAATCGAGGTAAGAGAGGGGGGCTACATGCTAGTAAAGCGGATGATAAAATAAAGGCAGCGATGGAGTTTTAAGTTGGTTTATTGAATCATACCGCCTTCACAGGAACTCGGCTCCAGCCCATAGTGTGAGCAGGCTGAAGCTGAATTCCTCAGGCTCTCAGAGGAGACACACGGTGTGTGTGTCCAGCAGCAGTTGAAGAGTCAGAATGAGAGAATGAACATGAAAATCGGACAGCTTATATACTCAGCTCAGACAATACATCAAAGACATTCACAGCAGTCAATCTGGGCATTTGCATATCAGAGGTACAGACAGGATGCATGAACACAATGCATGGATGACACTTTAACCTCACAGCTGTAAACGCAGCATGCAGCGGAAAAAACCCAGGAGTGTGAGCTGACTGTCTCTGTGTGTTGTGGGGGGGTTGAATTCAACCCGCTACACTAGGCTAAAAGCTCGCACTAGCCATTCACCGCTACCTATCCTCCTGCTAGCTAATGTACAGTTTCTGGAAAACAAGCTTGACAAACTAAGAGTAAGGTTTGAAGACCAGCGGGAGATAAAAGACTGCTGTGCCCTAATTTTCTGTGAGACCTGGCTCTCAGAGTCCCTGAGTGCACCATTCAACTACAGCCTCACTCAGCACATCCGGCGGACTGGACTGAAGCCTCGGGTAAGACGAGCGGGAGGGGGCGTATGTGTGTTTATAAACAACTCGTGATGCGGAGATGTACAGACTGTTTACAAGCACTGTTTACCTGATGTGGAGTTTTTGCTGCTGAAATGCCATCCCTATTATCTACCGAGGGAATTCACTGCCGCTGTTTACATCTTCCCACAAAGCAACTAGACAGCAGCGCTATGCAAACTCTATGACATCATCAGCACAGGAGAGACGACCCATCCCGATGCTGTTTTTATTGTTGCTGGTGACTTTAACCAGTGCAATTTAAGGACTGTACTTTCCAAATATTACCAGCATGTGGACATTCCCACCCACGATAAGAACACATTGGGTCATGTTTACACAAACATACACGGTGCATACAGAGCGGCACCCCACCCCCACTTCAGACAGTCAGATCAAATCTCCCTGTTTATGTACCCAGCCTAGCTGAAACTAACAAACCCTGTTATTAAACAAATTAAACAGTGGGCTCCAGAGGCTGATAGCACCCTGCAAGACTGTTTTTCCTGTACAGACTGGGATGTGTTTAAAGCTGCAGCCACCCGGGAGAACTCTTCCGGAAACATACAGGACTATGCTGAGTATGTGACTGGGTACATCAGCACGTGTGTTGATACCATCATACCCACCATACAAATCAGGAAGTTCCCCAGCCAGAAGCCCTGCATCAACAGTCAGGTGCATCAGATGCTGCATGCTTGCTCTCTTGCATTTAAATCAGGCAATGAGGTTGAGTACAAAGCTGCAAAATATGGACTGAAGAAGGCTATAACAACAGCCAAGAGGCAGTATAGGGAAAAGCTGAACAGCCTCTACTCCACTCCTGAGCTGGGGAGCGTGTGGTAAGGCCTGCAACACATCACAGACTACAAGAGGACCAACAGCAACACCACTAGTTCCACAGACAACCTTCCGGATGATCTCAACATCTTTTATACCTGCTTTGAGACCTCCAGCTACAATGCAGAGAGGAGACACACAAACATACACCCTCCCCCTCCACTAAACATCTCATCAGGCCAGGTAAACAGAGCATTGAGGAACATCAATCCCCACAAGGCAGCAGGACCAGGCAACATCCCTGGACGGGCTCTCAGAGCATGTGCTGCAGAGCCGACTGATGTTTTCACATCCATCTTCAACCTCTCCCTCAACCAGAACATAGTCCCCTCCCCTCCTGCTTCAAAACCACAACCATCATCTCCGTCCCCAAAAAGAGCCTGCCGACCTGTCTGAATGATTACAGGCCAGTAGCACTCACTCCAATCATCATGAAGTGCTTTGAGAGAGTGGTGCTGCCCCTCATTCAGGATAGCATACCGGATACCCTGGACCCCCTGCAGTATGCCTATCAGCCCAACAGGCCCACCTCAGATGCCATTGCTGCAGACACTCTATTATTCTCTCTCCCACTTAGAAGATAAAGACTCCTACATCAGGATGCTCTTTGTCGACTACAGCTTCGCCTTCAACATGGTCATCCCCCACAAACTGACTGACAAACTGTCTTCACTTGGCCTGCACCCTATCCTCTGTGACTGGCTACTGGACTTTCTGACTGGCAGGCCCCAGTCTGTCAGGATGGGTAACAGGGCCTCAGCCAGCATAATCACAAACACAGGTGTCCTACAGGATTGTGTTCTCAGCCTCATCCTCTACAGCCTCTTCATCCATGACTGTGTCGCCTCCCACAAAGACAATATCATCTTAAAGTTTGCGGATGACACAGCAGTGATAGGACGCCTCACTGGTGATGATGAAGCATCCTACAGGAGGGAGGTGGTCAGCCTGGTGTCATGGTGTGAGGACAACAACCTCACCCTCAACACGGACAAGATGAAGGAGATGATAGTGGACATGAGGAAGGGGAGGAGGAGACCCCATCAGCCGCTGTTCATCCGGAAGCTTGAGGTGGAGAGGGTGAGCAGCTTTAAATACCTGGACATCCACATCAGCGAGGACCTTACGTGGGCACTCAACACCACAGAGCTGGTTAAAAGAGCTCAACAGCATCTGTACTTTCTGAGGAGGCTGAAGAAGTTTGGCATGTCCTCCAAGATCCTCAACAATTTCTACAGCTGCATCATTGAGAGCATCTTGACCAATTGCATCACTGTGTGATACGGCAGCATTACTGCCCTGGACCACAAATGCCTGCAGATAGTGGTGAAGACCATCAGGACTCCACTCCCCTCTCTGTAGAGCATCTACCACCACAGAGTCCAAAGGAGAGCCGCCGCCATCCTCTTAGAGATTAGGGACAGAATCTCCACAAGAGGAGAATAAGATTAGGAGAGCACTCTTACTTCAGAGAGCAGAGGAGCCCGGCAGGGAATTCCTGTGTGAGACCAGCAAGACAGGGGGAAGACAGTGACCTGGGTGGAGGTCCGGTGTCTTCGGGTCAGACGAGTGTGATCAGCCCCAGAGTACACACCGTTAAGGTGGCAGCAAACCTGAGGAGATAGAAGGACACGTTAGTGAATACACAGATCAACCGAGGGAAAATAACGTGGCTTAGACTTTGGTAGTAAACCTAACTATCCAGCGGTGAGCTCTTCACACCCTGCCTCTTAAATATGCTGGACAATCAGGGAGCAGCAGGTGTGTTAATCAAGCAGGTGTAGGCAATAATCCGAAGCCAGGAAGAGAGGAACAGGAGGGGAGGGGGAGCACACTCACCTGATCATCACAGTAAGAACTTTCCAAATTGGTTAAGAGTAAAGTCACAAATATAATAAATATACAAGAAAACATAGCAAGGTTTACAAATACTAAATCGTGAATTTAAGGCAGAAAAGTCATACATTTTTGATTAGGAAATCACATTATTAAGAAATAAGTTAAAAGTTTGTCAGAAAAATGTCTCAAATTAATGAGAAAACCTCAAATTCAGTCAGAAAGGTACCAGAAAAAAGTCACGTTTTGTGGTAAAAATTTGCATTTTGAACAAGACTTGCAGATTTATGAATAAAAAATTTTAGTTAAAAGAAGAAGCTGAAAATTTATGAAGGCCACAAAATTAGACCAAAAAAACATACAAATTTATGAGAAAATGGTTTTTAAAAAAATGAGGGGGGAAATTATAAACTGGCAAATGTTATTACCTTTTACTTTTTTAGATTACAGTTTCCTCTGATATTTCTATGATTGCTCTTGCTTACTGTTGAGTAAAGAATGTCACAACATTTTACCTTTACTTGACTGCAATTTCTGATTACTCTGCCCACCTCTGCTGACTTGGCTCTGTTTTAAATCCACACCCTGATTAGCCATAATGTTAGCCTTATTGAACAAATGCATCTGTATCCTGTATAATTTTTATACACCTTCTGTCATTATTTCAGAAAATAAATGTTCATATTTCAAGGTAATATCTAATCAAGGGAAGCAGAAACAGACAAAACACTAGCTGAGTTTCATAAACGTTTCATCCTAATGCTAGTGTAAAGCTGTTACTATTCATTAGCTTTATGACAAAGCTAGAGTTTATATATACAAATTTTAATCAAACTTGCAGGTCCAGTTTAAAAACAAACACACATTTGCATGCTGGAAAAAGAAAAAAAAAGTTTTCACACATGTAGATCAAAGTTTGACACTGAATGACCATATCTGTCAGAGGACAGACTTCGTCTTAAACAGATGGCATAGCGACAAGCATCCTCTCTTGGTCACCAGCTGCAGGCAATCAACGGAGGATGATGAAACGCCAACAGGTGCCTTGTTCCTCAGATTCCAAAGGAGTCATAAAGCACGCATCCAACTGACCACTTGGGTAGCTTTGAACTAAATTGGCCCCAAATTAGCAAATCACCTGAGCTGTCATGATTGATTGATAGGTGTTTCCCTTTGGTTTGACAAACGTGTAAAACTGCCTTTCAAATCAAGGGTGGCCACAAGGATGGCCAATCAGATTTCAGGCCACCCCCCAAAATCTCCATTGACCCTGATGTAATCCCACTCCCACCTTGAATCCATCTGTCATTCCTACAGCACACCTCACCACTGTCTCGTTGTCCTTATACATGTCCTGCACCACCCTCACATACTTCTCTGCTACTTCTGACTTTCCCATACAGTACCACACTTCCTGTCTTGGCACCCTATCATATGCTTTCTCTAAATGGTAAACTAGCGTTCACTTATATAGCGCTTTTTCTCATCTCTAGTTGACCAAAGTGCTTTACAGATCCTGCTATCCACCCATTCACACACAAATTCACACACTGATGGCAGCAGAGCTGCCAAACACCGGTGCTGGCCTGACCCACCAGGAGCAACTTGGGGTTCAGTGTCTTGCTCAAGGACACTTCAACATGCAGACTGCAGACAGAGCGGGAATCGAACCCCTGACCCTCTAATCAGTAGTTGGCCACACAACACCTGTGCCACAGCTGTCCCCACAAAGACACAGTGCAGCACGTTCTGACCTTCTCTATTCTTCTCCATCAACACTTAAAGCAAACAATGCATCTGTAGTACTCTTTCTTGGCATGAAACCGCAGTGCTGCTCAGTTACCAAGTCCGCTTAATATAAGCGACTTTGGGCTTGTTTTTCTCTAAAGTTTCTTGCAAATCTCGTCAGTCGTTTTGGGGCTTGTTTTTTTTTTTTAACATGCAGTTGCTTATTTGTGCTTGCTTTGCTGTCTGTGTGACAACTCTCCCAACTCCCCACAAAACACGAGCGCGATAGTTAGTTTGTGTACAGGACCCATCCACACCCCCGTTTCCTGGTTATCGTGCCCGCCCCACTGATCTCTGTAGAAAAACTAGACAGATCATTGGCCGCCAGAAGTGAAGCCATCTGGCCGCCATATTAGTACCCCCAAAACAATAGCACATCCAAATCGATGGCCACTGAGCATGATGTCAACTCGATTTCTATAGTTCACCGGTTGTGCAAGACTACAAGCTGTGTCTCCACACCAAGAAGTTCAAAATCTGTTAATTTTGGGGGAAGTTACTGAGGTAAAAGTGGCCGGCCAGGGGCTTCACTTCTGGCGGCCAATGATCCATCTAGTTTTTCTACCACCACCAGGTCTCCTTGTCTTCCTTCCTCTGTCCACTAGATACACCACATACCTTTCTACACGTTTCCCTCAATATTTTTGCTGTACTTTCCCAGTCATCTGGTAATTCTTCCCTACCACCCAGAACCTGTATCAACTAGGGATGGGCATATCAATACTCAAGTGTTGATACTTCGATACCAGCTGGTCAATACTTTGGACTTGATACTTTTTAAAATATTGCAATACCACTATGTTTGTTTTTTTTTCACAATATTTTTTATTGAACTTTTTGACAAATTTGGTATAAACAGACATAAACACAAAAGTAGTTTAAAAAATAAAAAAATAATAATAAAAAAATGTATAATAAAAATAACAGCCATTAACAAAAACAGGTCAACAACAATGCTCATCTGTTTAGTCCAGGCAATCTATTACATAAGAATACATAATATATATTGAAACAAGATATCAAACTTCTTGAATAAAAAAAAATGATCTTGTTTTTTTAAAACAAAAATCACCAGCTTGGAATTTGCAAGGTCCAGACATATCATTCACCTTCTTCTTCAGAAGTTATGTTTAATTTCTTTACATAATCAATGAAAGGTCTCCATATATTCTCAAACACATTTTCCTTTGATTTCAGTATATATGTTATTCTTTCTAGTGGAAGGTTTGTTTACATCTGTCTTAACCACTGAATCACATCTGGTCTATGAGTCTTTTTCTACAGTAGTGCAATACATGTTTTGGCATTAAGCACACCGAGGTCTATAAATGTTCTTTCACTTTTATTGAAGTTGTGTTTTTCTGGATACAGACTCAACAAAAACAGTTGAGCTCAATGTGATTTGTTTTGAAATTATTTTTTCATTTGTTACCCTCACCTCTTCCCAAAACATTCTGATTTTTCTACATTCTCATAAACAGTGAAATAGGGTTCTTTTACTTTCCATACATTTTGTGCATGTATCTGGTATGTTTTTGTTATATCTATTTAATTCCACTGGTGTAACATACATCCGCATTAACCATTTGAAATGTATCAGTTTAAGACGTGCATTTATTGATTTGGTTTGAACTCCTGCACAAGCCATTTCCCATTGTTCCTCTGAAATTTCAATTTGCAGGTCTCTTTCCAGTCATTCAGTCTTTTCTGTGAGTTTTCACATGAGAATAGTGTCAATGAGTTATAAAACTCTGAAATAATACTCTTTCTCTGACTATCTTTTATCAAAATTTTTTCCAAAGATGAATAAGTAGGTCGGGTGAGAGCATTATTTTGATTTGATCGAATAAAATTTCTAAGCTGAAGATATTTAAAAAAGTGTGCTCTATTAAGATTGAATTTAATCCTCAGTTCTTCAAAAGACATTATGTTATCTGAGCGTGACAAATATAAGTCTTGAATCTTTTGAATCCCTTTTAAATTCCATACTTTAAATACAGTATCCGCTCTCCCTGGTGTAAAATATTGATTACCCCATATTGGGCTAAATTGTGACAGTGAGTGTGGCTCTTTTAAATATTTTTTGGTTTCACACCATATTTTGATCATGTGCTTTACAATTGGATTTTTAACTTGTTTCTGTAATTTTTTAGCCAAGTCTGAGTATATGAATAAGGGAAGAGGTAAAGGTAAATTGTATGATTCCATTTCAGTGCAATGAGGAGGATCATTTGTTGAAAAATAATATGTCATAGACCTCAGTTGTGCTGACCAGTAATACAACATAAAGTTTGGACATTTCAGACCTCCACGATCAAATGGTAAGTATAGTAAGGACAAATGTAGTCTAGCCTTCCTATTGCTCCATATAAATTCCACTAACTTTTTTTTAATTCTTGAGAATAGATCTGAAGGTGGTGGTAAAGGGATGTTTTGGAATAAGTAAAGTATTTTTGGTAAGATATTACTTTTAAGTGTATTAATTCTCCCAATCATCGACACTGGTAGTGACATCCATCTCTGAAGTAACTCATTAATATCTGTCATTAAGGCTTCATAGTTGGCATTGGCGAATGATTCTAGCTTAGGCAAAATTTGAATTCCTAAATATTTAACTGATCTACAACATTGAATTGGTTTACCTCAGGAGCTGGGTGATTTCTCTGGGTCTCATTTAACATTAATATTGAAGATTTTATTTTGTTTATTTTATATCCTGATATATCCCCAAAATTCTTTATTAAATTTAACAAGATCGGAATTGATTTTTTAAGATTCGACAGAAATAAAATTATGTCATCGGCATACAGGGAGATTTTATGTTCTGTTGATCTTACTTTAATTCCATATAATTGTGGATGTGAACGTACTGCCGTCACTAAAGGTTCAATTGCCATAGTAAACAATAAAGGTGAAAGTGGACAGCCATGTCAACATCCTCTATTGATTTTTATTGATTTTGAGAAATTGCTGTTTGTTAGGATTTCTGCTGTAGCATTATTGTATATTATCTGGACCCATTTTATGAAATTATTTCCAAGTCCAAATCTTTGTAGGACTTCAAAAAGATAGGGTCGAATGGCCCTATCAAAGGCCTTTTCGCCATCCAATGATAGAAGAGCTGTATCCAGTGCTTCTTTATTGGAATAAATAATATTAAATAGTCTTCTTACATTATGGAAGCCTTGCCTTCCCATTATAAAGCCATTCTGATCTTAGTTAATAATATTTGGTAATGTATCTTGTAGGCATTATGTTAAAATTTTACAAATTATTTTAAGATCAGCATTTAATAGGCTTATTGGTGTCATGTTTTCACATTTATTAGGGGGTTTACCTGGTTTTGGTAACAGTATAATTAAGGCATTATTCATGAACGGTGGTAAATTACCATTTTGAAATGCTTCTAAAACCATTTCCAAAAGTGGTTTTATTAATTTATTCTTAAATTTTTTATAGAGGTCAACTGGAAGACCCTCTGGTCCTGCTCTTTTTCCTGATTTCATATTATCAATGGCTTGCCCAACTTCTTCTTGACTAATTTTGGACTCCAGTATCTCCCTGTTTTCATTTGGAATTCATGGAATAGATAGTCCACCCAAAAACCCATTTAGTTTTGTTAAGTCAGTTTCATTTTTTGTATCATATAGTTTTTCATAATAATTCAATTCAATTCAATTCAATTCAACTTTATTTATATAGCGCCATTTCACAACAACAGTCATCTCATAGCACTATCAACTGTAGGGAGGACCCCCACAGTTGCAGAAAGACCCCAGCAATCAGGCGATCCCCTGTGAGCAAGCACTTGGCGACGGTGGAGAGGAAAAACTCCCTTTTAACAGGAAGAAACCTCCAGCAGAACCAGGCTCAGGGAGGGGCAGTCATCTGCTGCGACTGGCTGGGGGGTGAGGGGACAGAGAAGAAGAAAAGAACAGACATGTAGAGAGCAAACAGCACGATGGGGACTCAATCTATGGGAGAGAACAAACAAATGTTAATGACCAGCAAAAAAAAAAAAATATTTCATAGAGAGTGAGGAAAAGAGTGAGGCCCAGTGCATTACTGGAGGTCCCCCGGCTGACTAAACCTATTAGCAGCATAACTAAGGGAGGGTTCAGAAACACATGATCCCTCCCTAATTGTAGGCTATATCAAAAAGGTAGGTTTTAGCCCTATTCTTAAAAACAGAGATCGAGTCTGACTCCCGAATCCAGATTGGCAGCTGATTCCACAGGAGAGGAGCTTGATAACTGAAGGCTCTGCCTCCCATTGTACTTTTGGAGATTCTAGGTATTACAAGTAAACCTGCATTTTGGGAGCGTAGTGCTCTGTTAGGATGATACGGTAGTATCAGATCTTTTAAATAAAAAGGAGCCTGATTGTTTAGAGCTTTGTAAGTAAGAAGAAGGATTTTAAACTTAATTCTAAACTCTATGGGAAACCAATGAAGGGAGGCCAGAACCGGAGAGATATGATCTCTCTTTCTAGTACCTGTTAAAACTCTTGCTGCAGCATTTTGGATCAGCTGAAGACTTTTTAAAGATGTTTTAGGACAGCCTGATAATAAAGAATTACAATAATCTAATCTCGAGCTAACAAAAGCGTGGATCAGCTTCTCAGCATCACTCTGAGACAAGATGCTCCTAATCTTGGCAATATTACGTAAATGATAGAAGGCAGTCTTAGAAACAAATTTAATATGTGAATTGAAGGACAAATCCTGATCAAAAATAACTCCAAGGTTCCTCACAGAGCTATTAAGAGAAAGAGTAACTGCATCCAAACTGAAAGTTTGATTTGGAAAGGAATTTCTAAGGTTTTTTGGACCAACAAGAATGACTTCAGTCTTATCTGAATTTAATAGCAGGAAATTACAAGTCATCCAAACTTTGATTTCCTTAAGACAGGCTTCTAACTTGGCTAATTGATTAGTATCATCTGGCTTCATTGACAGGTATAATTGTGTGTCATCTGCATAACAGTGAAAATGTATACAGTGCTTTCTAATAATGTTGCCTAACGGAAGCATATATTAACTAAAAAGAGTAGGGCCAAGCACAGATCCCTGTGGAACTCCATGACTAAGCTTTGAGCTGAGAGAAAACTCATCATTTACATGAACAAACTGGAACCTATCAGATAAATAAGATCTAAACCACTGCAACGGAGTTCCATTAAGTCCAACATAGTGTTCTAATCTATCAAGTAGAATATTATGATCAATAGTATCAAAAGCTGCACTAAGATCTAAAAGGACAAGTACAGAAACTAGTCCATTATCAGATGCAATGAGGAGGTCGTTAGTGACCTTCGCTAAGGCTGTTTCAGTGCTATGATGGATTCTAAACCCAGATTGAAACTCCTCAAATAAACCATTTCCCTGCAGGTGGTCAAATAATTGCGTAGCAACAACTCTTTCTAAGATTTTTGAAATGAAAGGGAGATTAGAGATTGGTCTATAGTTAGCTAAAGCTCCTGGATCTAGCGTTGGCTTTTTGAGTAAGGGTTTAATTACAGCCGTTTTAAAAGCCTGCGGTACATGGCCTAAAGTTAATGAAGAATTTATTATATGAAGAATAAAGCTACCAATAAGTGGGAAGACTTCTTTAAATAACCTGGTAGGAATAGGGTCTAAAAGACAAGTTGAAGGTTTGGATGAGAAAACTATTTTGTCTAACTCACAAAGGTCGATTGGAGTAAACTCATCAAGACAGACATCAATAGAAGGAGTTGTAGTAGTTACAGTATTTAAGTTAACTGTGGGAAGAATCTGATTGATTTTATCTCTGATGGATGAAATTTTATTATTGAAAAAGTTCATAAAGTCCTGACTAGTAAGCTCTAAGGGGATGCTAGGATTGACAGAGTCCTGACTCTTTGTCAACCTGGCTACAGTACTGAAAAGAAACCTGGGATTATTCTTGTTCTCTTCTATTAATGCAGAGTAATAACTCGTTCTAGCTTTTCTAAGAGATTTTTTATAAATTAAAAGATGATTTCTCCAAGCTAAATAGATTTCATCTAAATTAGTAGAGCGCCATTTTCTTTCTAATTGACGAGTCTTCTGTTTTAAGCTACGAGTTTCTGTGTTGAACCAAGGAGTTAAAAATCTCTGATTAGACTTTTTCTTTTTTAAGGGGGCCACCAAGTCTAGAGCCTGATGCAGAGAAGCTGAAACACTATCCACCATGTTATCAATTACAGAAGGAGCAAGCTGTCTATAGCTTATTTCCGTTGTGTTGACACATGGCATAGAGGAAACAATCTGCATAAATTTGGAAACAGCATCATCTGAGAGGCATCTACTGTGATAATATTTTTCTTTAGGAGCCAAATAGTCAGAAATAGTAAAATCAAAGGTTAACAGACAATGGTCTGACAGTACAGGGTTATGAGGAGACACTACAAGATTTTCTATTTCTATGCCATATGTCAGAACAAGGTCCAATGTATGGTGGAGGTAATGAGTAGAATTTCCTACTTTCTGAGAAAACCCAATCGAGTCTAATATTGAATTAAAAGCCACATTAAGGCAGTCACTATCTACATCCACATGTATATTAAAGTCCCCTACTATAATTATTCTATCAGATTTCAGCACTAAATCAGCTAAGAAATCAGCAAATTCGGATAAAAATTCTGAATAGGTTGATGGGGGACGATAAACTATGGCAAATAAAACTGGGTTTAACCTGGAATTGCTAAAGTGCCCAACACTGAGGACCAGGCCCTCAAAGGAATTATAACATGTTTTTTGCTTTACGTTAACTAGTAATTTGGAATGGTAAATTGATGCTACTCCTCCTCCACGACCAGAACTTCTGGGATTTTGACAGTTTAAATAACCAGAGGGAGTTGATTCATTTAAACCAACATAATCCTCTTGTCCTAACCAAGTCTCTGTAAGGGAAATTAAATCAATCTGATGATCAATTAACAGATCATGGACTAACAGAGACTTGGGAGTTAGAGACCTAATATTTAATAAACCACATTTAATTTTTAAATTATGAGGAGGAACAGAGGCCAAATCATTCAATTTAGAGGCTTTATGTTTAATTTGAGTTTTACCAATATTTTGCTTTATCACTTTGGGATGCTTATACATTATATTTTTATTTACTTTGGAGGGAGCAGACAACGATTCTCTGATGGGGAAGACAGGGGCTAAGCTGAGGGGTGGCGGATGAAGAGGAGCTGCAGAGAGGCGTGTAGGACTGCGACTCTGCTTCCTGGTCCCAACTCTGAGTAGTCAGGGTTTTGGAAATTTGGATAAAAAAGATGCCAGATTGTTAGATAAATGAGAAGCACCATCCAAAGTGGGATGAATGCTGTCTCGTCTCATAAGACCAGGTTTTCCCCAAAAAGAGCTCCAATTGTCAATGTAGCCCACGTCATTTTTAGGACACCACACAGACAGCCAGCGGTTCAAGGATGACGAGCGGCTAAACATGTCATCACTGGTCAGATTGGGGAGGGGCCCAGAGAATACTACAGTGGCAGACATCGTTTTTGCAAAGTCACACACCGATTCTACATTAAGTTTGGTGACTTCCGACTGCCGGAGACGGATGTCATTAATGCCGGCGTGAATAACAATTGTGGAATATTTACAGTTACTTTTAGCCAGCATTTTCAAATTTGACTCGATGTCGCCTGCTCTGGCCCTAGGAATGCATGTGACTATGGCCGATGGAGTCTCTAGGTTCACGTTTCTGACTACAGAGTCGCCAATGATCAGAGTTTTTTCCTCAGCGGGTGTGTCGCTGAGCGGGGAAAAACGATTAGAAACGTGAACAGGTTGGTGGTGAACCGGGGCTTTGCGACTAGGCTTCCTTCTCACCGTCACCCACCCAGTCTCCTCGCTGCAGAGGAGAGCCGGGGAACCGGTGACAGGGGGACCTAAGCTAGCTAGCTCCGCTGCAGGTAATGGGCATCCGTCGAGATTAACTGGCGCAGACGGTGTTTCAATGCAGCGGAGCCGGGATTCCAAATCAGACAACCTCGCCTCGAGCGCCTCAAAAAGACAACATTTATTACATTTACCATTATCACTAAAAGAGGCAGAGGTGTAGCTAAACATCTGACAGAGAGAGCACACCAGAGGAGGAGAGGAAAGAGAGGTAGTAGCCATAGCTAGTGGCTCGAGAGCTGGAGAGCAAACCACACAGGCAGACAGCAAAACAGGAAGTGACGATATGTTACCACAAGGAAGTGACGATCGTGAGACGTGTCATAACATGTCATGACATAATCTCTAAAGGCACTATTAATTTCTAAAGAATCTACAACTACCTGTCTGTTACTTATAATACTGATAATTGGTGTTTTAGATTCTAATTATTTAATCTGCCATGCCAATAATTTTCCTGATTTTTCACCTTGTTCATAAAAAGTTTGCTTCAATCTTAGAAAACTCGAGGCAGCTCTATTCGCTGATTTTTTTTGTCATATTCAGCTCTCAGAATCAGTAATTCGTTCTCTAACTGTGGGTTACTTCCTGCATACACCTTTCAATACCACTATGTTAATACAAAACGTGCAATTTGTTTTCACTTCTGACAGTTTTGGGCATTAAATTTATGTGTGAAAAGCAGCCCAAGCATATTTTAGAGCTGGTCTGCCGTGTCACATGATTATGAGAGCCTATCAGATGTCATAGCCAAAGACTCACTGTGCACTGCGCAGCCAAGGACTCACTCCTGTGCAGAGTAAGCTCAGCAGCGTCAGGGGCGGCAGAAATGTTACACCATTCATTCAAATTCTATGGTGATACCAAGCAGCATAAAATTTGAAAAATAAACAAAATAAGCACTATTTAAATTTGTAAAATAATAGTGTAAAAATAAAACAAATAAATAAATAAGAAAATAAGAAAAACGTTGCATGGTGAAAAAAATTACACATATATGAATGGTGAAATATTTTAGGAGTAAAAAAAAACTAGAATCCAGTTGAGAATCTTCATCAAATTAAAATATATATATATATATATATATATATATATATATATAGTTTTGCATTCATTTTAAGTCTTTATTATTTTTATTAGAATTGAAAAAAAACATTTTATTTTTATTTACTTTGCTCAATGTCAATTTTATCATTTTATAAGCCTTTGTTTCAAGTGTTTATGTTCATGAGTTTTATTCATATTTCATATTGCCCTTGCAATAAAGTTGTTAATGAAACTGCAATCATGTGATTTTGGGCAAAAAGTATTGGTTTCGGTATTAGTATTGAAGAAAAAGTCCAATAAATTAATGGTACTGTATTGAAAGGAAAAATTCTGGTATTGCCCATCCCTAGTATCAACTCCTTCCTGAACTCTGTGCGACCTTCTTCCTTCTGTAACTTCCCCCACTTAATCTTTGGCTCTGCCGTCACTCTCTTCTTCTACTTGCTTTCCAGAGTCATCCTCCAGACTACCATCCGATGCTGTCTAGCTACATTCTCCCCTGCCACCACCTTGTGCTCTCCTATCTCTTTCAGATTTATCCTTCTGCATAAGATGTAGTCCACCTGTGTGCACCTTCCTCCACTCTTGTAAAGGCCCTTTTCCACTAGCCCCAGTCGACCTTACTCTACACTACACGCCACTACTCGTTTCGGCCTTGATTGTGTTTCCATTACAGCTGGGTACGCCTGGGGTGGGTGGGATTACAGCAAGGCGGCGCCACACTCCCATGACGTAAAACACGCGACCCAAGCAAAACATAACATTGCAGCTGTACAAGGCGACTCCTCGGTCTGTGGCTTTTTGTCACCGTAAATGCCAAAAAGGACCGCCAGACAAGGGTACAGGTAGCGAGACGAAACACTCTGGAATAGTACTGCAGCTTCTGAGAGAGCCGAAGACGTGAGGATACAAACTAGATCATATATGACGGCAAGCTAATGGTTACTAATGCTAGTTTGCTTTAAGTACGTCGTACTACACTGTAATGTCTGCAAGTTATTGCTGTTAGGTACTAAAATATGTATTCTGTGTATGTATGTTTCAGATGGCTCTGTTGTGCGAAAATTACCGCTTCAAACGGTCGGTCTGGCGTTCAACAGCCTCTCACTGATGTCAACACAGCCTGTCACTGATGTCACCCCAGCTTCACAAACGATCAGTGGTTATGGAGCTTAAGAATGTCTGTAGAAACTTATAGCTTCCTGTGCAACAAATTGCTCTGATCTGCGTGAAAATCATGGAGAGACTGTTGAGACATCATGGATGTACCTGCTCCAGCAGCATTGAGTTTGAGGTGGTGTCATGGCAAAAAATGATCAGCTGACACAACTTGATCGCCAGGTTAATAACTATATTAGCCACAAAATATACATTCAAAAAGTAAACAGTACTGAGTTAGGTATAATAAGATATATTTGACAATTATGATGCATTTTAGGCCAAAACAAACTTGATCTAGGATTAAAAGCAATTAAAATAATGCAGTCACAAGGTTATATGGAAAATACTTGATTTACTAGATACATGTACTGTAGAAATATATATTCTCTGCATCAACGATGTACTATACATGCATTCATGTAGTATTGGACTGGGAATTGCACTGACAATAAACCTCTGACGTTTTTGCAGATGTCTCTTTTTTATATGTGAAGGTTGCCACCAAGTGACATAAATTAAATACTGAAAGATTGGAAAAGCTGTCTAAGAACAATCCAGCAGTTTGAGAAATCACTTTTGGTTTGGTGTAAGTCTGTCAACAGAATTATGAACCATAAAGCAGTTGGTGTTAAAATGATAAATTCCATTAAACCGTAACCCAGGAGTCTCCAATCATGCACCATGGAGGGCCAAGTACCTGCAGGTTCTCTCTTCTACCCAGTCTCTTCAGCAGGTGTTGTGACTTATCAGCAGTCAGTGGAAAGAAACGCTGTGGAATCTGCTGTTGAAGACACTGGTTGGAGGTAAAGCCTGCAGGGTCTTGGCTCTCCATGGCACATGATTGGACACCCCCCGCCCAAACCCATTATGATAAAGGACAAATGCTAATATGGCCCAGAATTGCTCCATATACTGGTACTGTCACTAAAGTGTGCGGGGTCTTCTGTGGTGGCACATCCAACAATACAGCCTTCCATCCATCTTCTACCGCTTTTCTGGAGGTCTGGGTGGCGGAGGCAGCAATTCAAGCAGAGAAGCCCAGACTTCCCTCTCCCCACCCACCTGCTCCAGCTCTTCAGAGAGGATACCAAGGCGTTCCCAGACCAGCTGGAAGACATGGTCTCTCCACCAAGTCCTGGGTCTGCCCCTGGGTCTCCTCCTAGTGGGACGTGCCTGAAACACCTCAAGTGGGAGGCGTCCAGGAGGCATCCTAATCAGATGCCCATACCACCTCAACTGACTCCTTTCCATGTGGAAGAGCAGCAGTTCTACTTTGAACCTCTCCCGGATGACTGAGCTCCTCACCCTATCTCTGAGGGTGAGTCCAGCAATCCTACGGAGAAAGCTCATTTCAGCCGCTTGTATCCGCGATCTTGTTCTTTCGGTCATTACCCAAAGCTCGTGACCATAGGTGAGAGTAGGAACGTAGATTGACTGGTAAATCGACAGCTTTGCCTTAGAACTAATCTCCCTCTTCACCACAACAGACCGGTACAACGTCCACATCACTGCAGATGCTGCTCCAATCCATCTGTCGATCTCTCGCTCCATTCTCCCCTCACTCGTGAACAAGACCCCAAGATACTTAAACTCCTCCACTTGGGGCAGGAGCCTGTCCCCAACCCAGAGGGGACAATCCACCTTTTTCTGGCTGAGGACCACGGACTCGGACTTGGAGGTGCTGATTCTCATCCCAGCCGCTTCACACTCAGTGGCAAACCGTCCCAGCAAGAGCTGTACATCATTGCTGGATGAAGCCAACAGGACAACATCGTCTGCAAACAACAGAGAGGAGATCCTGTGGTCACCAAGCATGACACCCTCCATTCCCTGGCTGCGCCTAGAAATCCTGTCCATAAAAATTATGAACATGATTGGTGACAAAGGGCAGCCCTGGTGGAGTCCAACTCTCACTGGGAATGACTCCGACCGAGTGTTGGCAATACGAACCAAACTCTCACAACGGTCGTACAGAGACCAAATAGCTCGTAACAACAAGCCCGATACCCCATACTCCCGAAGCACCCCCCACAAAAAACCACGAGGAACGTGGTCAAATGCCTTCTCCAAGTCCACAAAACACATGTGAACTGGTTGGGCAAACTCCCACGAACCCTCGAGAATTCTCGAGAGGGTAAAGAGCTGGTCCGATGTGCCATGGCCAGGACGAAAACCACATTGCTCCTCCTGAATCCGAGGGTCGACCAACGGCCAGACTCTCCTCTCCAGTACCTTGGCATAGACCTTCCCAGGGAGGCTGAGGAGTGTGATCCCTCTTAAGTTGGAGCACACCCTCCGGTCCCCTTTTTTGAAGAGAGGAACCACCACCCCGGTTTGCCATGCCAAAGGCACTGCCCCCGACCTCCATGCAATGTTGCAGAGGCATGTCAACCATGACAGCCCAACAACATCCAGGGCCTTGAGGTACTCAGGGCGAATCTCGTCCACCCCCGGGGCCCGGCCACCAAGGAGATTTTTAACCACCTTGGTGACCTCAGCCCCTGTGAGAGGCGAGTCATCCCCCTCGTCCCCAAACCCTGCTTCCTCTGTGGAAGGCATATCAGTGGGATTGAGAAGATCCTCGAAGTATTCCTTCCACTGCCCGACGATATCCCCAGTGAAAGTCAACAGTGCCCCATCCACACCATACACAGTGTGGACAGGAAGCTGCTTTCCCCTCCTGAGCCGCTGGACAGTTTGCCAGAATCTCTTCGAGGCCGACCGAAAGTCTTGTTCCATGGCCTCACCGAACTCCTCCCATATCCGGGTTTTTGCTTCAGCAACCACCTGAGCTGCACTCCGCTTGGCCTGCCGGTACACCTCTGCTGCTTCGGGAGTCCCACAAGCCAACCAAGCTTGATAGGACTCCTTCTTCAGCTTAATGGCCCCCCTCACCACTGGTGTCCACCACTTGATTCTGGGGTTGCCACCACGAGATGCACCGACCACCTTGCGGCCACAGCTCTGGGCCGCTGCTTCAACAACAGAGGTGGAGAACATGGCCCATTCAGACTCCATGTCTCCAGACTCCCTCGGAATGTGGTTGAAGTTCTTCCGGAGGTGGGAGTTGAAGACCTACCAGACAAGGGCCTCAGCCAGACCTTCTCAGCACACCCTCACTATACGTTTGGGTCTACCAGGTCTGAATGGCTTTCCTCCCCTGCCATCAGATCCAACTCACCACCAGGTGGTGATCAGTTGACAGCTCTGCACCTCTCTTTACCTGGGTGTCCAAGACATAAGGTCGCAGGTCTGATGATACAATAACAAAATCGATCATCGACCTGCGACCTAGGGTGTCCTGGTGCCAGGTGCACATATGGACACCCTTATGCTTGAACATGGTGTTCATTATGGACAAACTGTGGTTAGCACAGAAGTCCAATAACTGAACACCACTCGGGTTCAGACCGGGCAGGCCGTTCCTCCCAATCACCCCCCTCCAGGTTTCACTGTCATTGCCCACGTGCGCATTGAAGTCCCCCAGCAGGACAATACAGCCTTCAGTTAATAAAATAATTGTTTTGGTTACTTTTTCTAAAGAATGAGCCATTATTTTCAAATTCACTGATTCACCAGTGTCTTAACAGACAAAATAGAAAATTATGATGCAAACACATAAGTCACTAAATTGTTTATTACAATCAGCAGCAAATTCCAGATTATTCAGAATGTGCAAAATTCAAACAGTAAAAAAAAAACTTAGAATGGGTCACACACGCCGGCCACGCTGCCTCACTGAGAAGCAGCTGGGATGTGCCGCTTAAGCTGGTCCCGGTTCAGCAGATCTTAGGCCTGCATCTCTGTAAATAGTGAGGCAAGGTCCGGTTTGAGTGGATTGTTTCCCTCTTGCCTAGACAAAAGACAGAAATGGGTGGTGGTTAATTAAAGCAAGTTTAAAACACATTTGGGAAATACACTTGTTGCTAAAAGGCAATGGTGGAATGTGAATGAATTAATGAATCTTTATTTCGGATAGATTAAAAGGAAAGATTAAAAGGAAAATAGAATAATATAACAAAGGGGAAAAAATCTAACAAGGTCAAATTAAACAATAACCCCTGTGATTATACAGTTCAACATACAGTTAGGCCCAGAAATATTTGGACAGTGACACAATCTTCATGATTTAGGCTCTGCATGCCACCACATTGGATTTGAAATGAAACAACTACAACAGAATTGAAGTGCAGACTTTAAGGTTTAATTCAAGGGGTTGAACAAAAATATATGATTAAACATGTAGGAATAGTAGCTATTTTTATTCAAACGCTCCTCATTTCAGGGGCTCAAAAGTAATTGGACAAATAAACATAACCCTAAGTAAAATGTTACTTTTCAATATTTTGTTGAGAATCCTTTGCAGGCAATGGCTGCCTGAAGTCTGGAACCCATGGACATCACCAAATGCTGGGTTTCCTCCTTTGTGATGCTTTGCCAGGCCTTTACTGCAGCTGTCTTCAGTTGTTGCTTGTTTGTGGGTCTTTCTGCCTTAAGTTTTGTCTTGAGCAAGTGAAATGTATGCTCGATTGGGTTGGGATCTTGTGATTGACTCGGCCATTGCAGAATATTCCACTTCTTTGCTTTAAAAAACTCCTGGGTTGCTTTTGCAGTATGTTTTGGATCATTGTCCATCTGTACTGTGAAGCGCCGTCCAATCAACTTTGCTGCATTTGGCTGAATCTGACCAGAAAATATATCCCTATACACTTCAGAATTCATCCAGCTGCTTCTGTCTTTTGTCACATCATCAATAAACACAAGTGACCCAGTGCCATTGGAAGCCATGCATGCCCATCCATTACACTGCCTCCACCATGTTTTACAGAAGATGTGGTGTGCTTTGGATCATGAGCTGTTCCAATTCTTCTCCAAACTTTCTTCTTCCCATCATTCTGGTACAGGTTGATCTTAGTCTTATCTGTCCAAAGAATGCTGTTCCAGAACTGGGCTGGCTTCTTCAGGTGTTTTTTGGCAAAGTCAATTCTGGCCTTTCTATTTTTGAGGCTGATTAATGGTTTGCACCTTGTGGTGAATCCTTTGTATTTACTCTCATGAAGCCTTCTCTTTATGGTAGACTTAGATACTGATACACCTACTTCCTGGAGAGTGTTCTTCACTTGAGTGGATTTTGTTCTTCACCATGGAAAGGATTCTGTGATCATCCACCACTGTTGTCTTCCGTGGACGTCCAGGCCTTTTTGAATTCCCAAGCTCACTAGCACACTCTTTTTTTTTTTTCAGAATGTACCAAACTGTTGATTTGGCCACTCCTAACATTTCTGCTATCTCTCTGATGGATTTCTTCTTTTTTTCCAGCCTCAGGACGGTCTGTTTCACCTCTATTGAGAGTTCCTTTGACCGCATGTTGTGTGTTCACAGCAACAGCTTCCAAATGCAAACGCCACACCTGGAATCAACTCCAGACCTTTTAACTGCTTAACTGATGACAGGTTAATGAGGGAAGAGCCCATGCAGACTTATTTTTTTTTTTTGCAGCCTTCTGAGTCAATTGTCCAATTACTTTTGGTCCCTTGAAAAAGAGGCAGCTACGTATTAAAGAGCTGTAATTCCTAGACCCTTGCTCCAATTTGGATGTGAATACTCTCAAATTACAGCTGAGAGTCTGCACTTTAAGCCCATATTGATTATATAATTGTATCCTGAATATGTTTTTGTAAACAGCTAATATAACAAAACTTGTGTCACTGTCCAAATATTTTTGGGCCTAACTGTAGGTTATCTGAAATGGGTGATGGCTGAAGCCGCAGCTTATATTGCCCACCCATATTCCATCCAAGAATTCAAAAGAAAAACAAAACAGGAGCGATTACAATCCCAATGTGACAATAAAGTACTTCGTTGTTGTATTTACCCACAATTTTCATGTAGCTGTGCTTCAGTAAAGTAGATTTTACAAGGGCTGGGTTACATTTAAAATCATTTGTTTTTACTGTGGCCTCAGCAATCAGAATGAATTAATACATTCACTTGAATGGAATCTATTACTTTAACTGAGGGTGTGCATCACCGAGTATGGAGTCGCTCAGTCAAAATATGGAATTTTTAAATCAATAAAAGTTTAGCCACCGCTCTGTCACCGCTGTGTCTCTTCTTGCCCTGGCTTCAAGTGTGGGCTGTGTTTTGTACTTGTATTGCTAAAATATAAAGGGAAGCACTGCAATGGGTCTCAAATATTTGTAATGTGTCCTGTTACTGCATTAGTTTATTGATGATAGACTATAAACTACATATATAAACTAAATTATATTGATGACTGAACAACTCCCATTCCCCAAAGTGCAACATACAGTTATGAACATAACTCACAAAGGATCACACAAGTGATCTAACAAAAAAATAAATACATTAACAAGCGGTTTATTTTACAGTTGATGTGCCAGTCATTTTCAGTTATTCTGTAATTAATATTCACACAATCAAATAAATCTCAGTTCAGTCCCTTTTATATTTAGTGGAAATTGTGCTACTTTGGTTTTGGCACTTTACCTATAAAAGCAAAGGATTTCAGTACTTTCCGCAGTGGCAAGGTCCGTTATGGGCTGGCTGCTTTTCCTTTCTTCTTGCCTAGACGAATGACAGAAATGGATGGTGGTTAGCTCAAGCAAGTTCAAAACATACGTATACAGGCACATCTCAAAAATTAGAATATCATGAAAAAGTTCAATAATTTTGTTACTCATTTCAGAAAGTGAAACCCATATATAGATTCATTACAGGGACAGTGATATATTGCAAGTGTTTATTTTAATTTTGATGAATATGACTACAGCCCATATTAACCAACATTTCAGCGGCCAACATTTCTATTTAAAAACAATTTTTTAAAATTAATTTTATGTAATATTCTAATTTTTTGCCAAACTGAATTTGGGGGTTTTCAGGGGCTGTAAGTCATAATCATCCAAATTAAAATAAATAAACACTTGAAATATATCACTGTCTGTGTTATGAATCTATATAATATATGAATTTCACTTTCTGAAATGAGTGACAAAAAATATTGAACTTTTTCATGACATTCTAATTTTTGGAGATGTACCTGTATTAGGGAAATACACTTGTAAAAGTCAGTGGTGGGATGTGACAAAAATGCATTGTTTTCCCTGACAAGCACCGCAGGAGCCACTCTGTACATGTACAAGTACATTATCAATCCAGGGATTTATGGTGGAACAGCACAACAACACTGTTCCAACACCTTTAATGGAAAATCCACAGAATAGGTGTATGGGTCTATTCTGACGCTTTAGAAAATTATATGAATCTCTTTATAAATCACTAGTTTGAAAATGCACTTGTATATGTGGGGCCCTCTTGATCTGTATCCACAATATAAACACAGCATGCTGAGGGATGCGGACCCCTGGCATGTGGAAACAGATCCTAGAAAGAAATTACACACAACTTAATGCACAGCACCAAAGTGCAACAGGTACACAAACCAGAACTTTAACCAGGATTAGCATATTTCATCGTTTTGCTCTCACAAGCGAATACTTAGGACAAAACAAGCACGAATCAGCAGTTGGTACTAGCTAGCTACTAGCTAACACTCATTAGCCAGGACAGGACGGTGCTGTATCACTCAAAAAAAGGGAGCTTACCACCAACAGGATAAATAAGCGAACAGATGCACAATATTACAAATCACTCACCATCGATGGTTCTCTCACGTTCATCTTCAGCTTGTCCGTAGTCTGGTTCTATTCTGAGCTGCATCTGTATCGGTGCTGGTCGCTCCTCTCACTGTGGATCTGCCACCAAGCACAGAAAACTCCGCACCTCTTCGTTGGACCACGGTGTAGATTTCCGCAAAACCTACAATGCCTTCTCTATTAATATCGTATTTACTCGGTGAGCAAGTCCGTAACTATTGCAAATGGCGGTCGTGTAGATTCCACAGAAGACGGACGCTTTCGTGACGTTACGCCCTGACCAATCAGTGGCTTGCAGTCTGTTGACGTCACATTTTCGGCTCGACTCAGCACAATTGTACCCTGGCTTCGAATAGGTACAGAAATAGGACCTGTGAACCGGTGCTGAGTATAATGGAAAAGGCTGGAAAGCAGGCCGAGTCGTACCATGTAGGGCCATTTGGGGACTAGTGGAAAAGGGGCTTAAGTCACCCTATGTTCCTTTCTCTTCTTAAAGTATTTGTTCACCGCAGCTATTTCCATCCTTTTAGCAAAATCCACAACCATCTGTCCTCCCACATTTCTCTCCTTTAGGCCATACCTACCCAGGACCTCCTCATCATATCTGTTCCCTTCACCTATATGCCCATTAAAGTCTGCTCCAGTCACCACTCTCACCTCCCTGCGAACATTCTCTACCCCTTCATTCACTTAGTCCAGAATTCCTCTTTCTCTTCAACCTGACATCCAACTTGTGTGGCATACACACTGACAACATCAACAACATCATGGCTCTATAGAGGTAGGCACAAAAAAAATGGGTTAGGATGAGGGAAATTGTAAGGAGAGTTAGGGAAAGTGAAGGACTAGTTTACACTGTTTGCAAATGTAACTTTCGGCCATGTTACTTCATGTCATTATTTCCACAACCACCAGAGGTCACTTAATGTCAACATGTACATATAGAACTAGTCACTTGCTGGTAAAAACAATCATATTCTGTTGGAAGACAGTCTCTATGATCACTGACGCTTTCATAGGAACTTAGAAAAAGCATCCTAGAGATGCCTGAAGCTAGAAAACCTACGGAATATTTGTACAAAAATATCTCAAATATGAAGGCACACTGTATGTGGAGGTAATTACAGTTTCTGTCATTAACAAACAACATGAAGCAAGATGCTCTCCCCATCACAATAACATGCATTCATATTCCACAGATATTAAGCTTTTTTATTTATAACGACAACTTTTTTAAAACCTTTTTTTTACCCAAGGTGTATTCAGTACAGTTTGCCATTGCCTTTCCAAAGATTTCCAATTGGTTTTATTCTGTTTTCATTTGAACTTTAGCTACTTCGCTAATCTAAACAGGATGTGCTACCTCTTCCCCAATAAAACAGTGTAACTAAAAGAGTCTTAGTATATCTTGAATTTGACAGATTTACTGTCACAAGTGTGAGCTTGTGTGATGGAGACATTTGCATTTACTGCATTTGTCTGATTTGGCATTTTTTTAATTATAGTTAAAATTTGGTTAAACTTCAAAGTGATTTCATTTTCAAAAATCAGGAAGAACGTCCTTAAAAACACAAGAATGTTATTAAAACCAGGCTAAATTAATTGAAAATGGAACCTAGAAAGTAAATCTTCAAAACCTGCATCATTTGAAATTTGATGAATATGTATGGGAGGACACTATCAGCTAAATTTCATTTTGATTCTAGATCAGCTAGCTAATTTAGCATTAAGAATTCCATTGGGCACTTTCTCAGCACTTGTTGAATTTTAGAGTTCTCCTAATTCTATAGAGTGCGCACAAGGTTACTATTTACTGAAAAAAAAAGGAATGTCTTCCAGGTAGACATTACGAGAAATAGCCTAGGGCTCAGTTACTTCAAAAATAATGGAAAAGCCATCAGTCAAAAGAAGTAATTTTTTGGTAATGGGTTAGCACTTCCTTCAGAGGAGTGAGGACAGACATTTGGGAAGCTGTTCTATAATCGTTCTAAATCAATCCTTCCCATTAACTTTTTATTTACAGCAGATAGGTACAAAGTCAGCCACTTACTATTTGCATAAAGAGTTTAATTTTTGAATTATTTTACTTAAACTCTTCGAAAATCCTGACAAGAACCAATAATCCTTGAAAGTGCTCCAAGTTTTCAGTGATTGACAGCAGCAGTGAGCGTTGAAGGGGAATAAAAACAGGACTGGTTGTGTGTTGGCCTTGATTTTAGAGTGGTGGTAATCACACTCTGTGTGCAGTTAATTCTATGATCCATTATGTGCTTACATGCATGTGCACATGGTAAATTATTGTGGTGACACACACAGACATGGAGACACACACAACAAACAGTTAGGCACGCTATATGTGAAGCGTCTCTGTCTCTCCACCTCTCTGTGAGTCATTAGCCATTCCAGACGCAGGGTGATCAGCAGAGCCAGCCTGGCCTGAGACAATTAGAGACCCCAGAGGTGGCTGCACATCACAATGAGCCCTGCGGCCATGATTAAAACATCAGCCGCTCTCTATGCAATGCTGACGGGAGGAGAGGGAAGAGGGGAGGAAAAAGATCACAAAAAAGATGAAGGGATTGAGAGTTTAGTTCTATCAGCTGTCTGTGTTCATGTTTAAGAGAGTGTTTCATTCATTTTATGAGCTCGGAAAAAGGAGGGCTGGGCATTATTTTTTCTTTATTGCACATTCATAATATCCTCCAACCCCTGTTTACCACATGTGTTCTCATTATTTTCCCTGCTTCACCAGTGAGCCCATGCTACATTTTCACAAAATATTCACAGAGCTCAAACCCACAGACGCACTTGCGTAAGACTGTGGCGATCAGTGGATTACCACTGCTGCAATGTTGCTGTCTCCTTTGACATTTGTGGCTTTGATATGTATCTTGGTGAAGGGAGATTTAGATAGCAAATCCTTCAAGTGCTTCATTGAGCTAAGGTGCCCACCTTTCGAAAAGTGTACAGACAGCCATAATAACTGGAACACCACAAAAAAATAATGCTCAAGCTTTGAGTCATTGGAATCATGGTTTTAAAAACCCACTTATTGATGTCCCTAATTATTTTAAAGTTCCCTGTTAATCTATCTGGATATACTGTAAATTTCCCATTCACAGAAAAACAAAACAAAACAGGAATGCTATTTGATGCATTTAACTGCATTCATCTAATCACACTAAAATTTTTACTCACAGGCCTGTTTGTATGGGATTTAGAAGATTTGAGGTGAAATGATCAAAGTAACCCTGTGATGGACTGGCGATCTGTTCAGGGTGTGCCCTGCTTCTCACTCAAAGATGCTGGGATAGGCTCCAGCCCCCCGTGACCCGAAAAGGATTAAGCGGTTGAAGATGGATGGATGGGTGATCAAAGACTCTGCAGCTAAGTGTTATATAATAGGGACAGGCCCTTTTCCACTAGTACCTTGTCGGCCCTACTCGGCTCTACTCGGCCCGGTTTGTAGCCTTTTCCATTAGTACCTAGTACCTGTTACCAGGTACTATTTTAGTACCTATTCGAGGCCAGGGTACAATCGCGCTGAGTCGAGCCAAAAATGTGACGCCAACAGACTGCAGGGCACTGATTGGTCAGGGCGTAACGTCATGAAAGCGTCCGTCTTCTGTGGAATCGACACGACCTCCATTTGCAATAGTTCATGGACTAAACTCGGTCACCAAGTAAACACGATATTAATAGAGATGGCGTTGTAGGTTTTGCGGAAATCTACACCGTGGTCCAATGAAGAGGTGTGGAGTTTTCTGTGCTTGGTGGCAGATCCACAGTGAGAGGAGTGACCCACACCCATACAGATGGCAGCCCAGCATAGAACCGGACTACGGACAAAGCTGAAGATGAACGTGAGAGAACCATCGATGGTGAGTGATTTGTGATATTGTGCATCTTTTCGCTTATTTATCCTGTTGGTGGTAAGCTCACTTTTTTTGAGCAATACAACACCGTCCTGTGCTGGCTAACGAGTGTTAGCTAGTAGCTAGCTAGCTAGTAGCCAACTGCTGATTCGCGCTTGCTTTGTCCGAAGTATTCGCTTGTGAGAGCAAAACGATGAAATATGTTAATCCTGGTTGAAGTCCTGGTTTGTGTACGTGTTGCACTTTGGTGTTGTGCATTAAGTTGTGTGTAATTTCTTTCTAGAATCTGTTTCCACATGCCAGGAGTCCGCCGCCCTCAGCATGTTGTGTTTATATTGTGGATACAGGTCAAGAGGGCCCCAGGATCCAAAATCTCAACATATACAAGTGCATTTTCAAACCAGTGATTTATAAAGTGATTCATATAATTTTCTAAAGCGTCAGAATAGACCCACACACCTATTCTGTGGATTTTCCATAAAAGGTGTTGGAACAGTGTTGTTGTGCTGTTCCACCATAAATCCCTGGATTGATAATGTACTTGTACATGTACAGAGTAGATCCTGCGGTGCTTGTCAGGGAAACGAAGCATTTTTGTCACATCCCACCACTGACTTCCATAAGTGTATTTCCCTAATACAGGTACATCTCCAAAAATTAGAATGTCATGAAAAAGTTCAGTATTTTTTGTCACTCATTTCAGAAAGGGAAATCCATCTATTACGTATATAGATTCATTACTCCGACAGTGACATATTTCAAGCGTTAATTTATTTTAATTTGGATGATTATGGCTTACAGCCCCTGAAAACCCCAAATTCAGTTTGGCAAAAAATTAGAATATTACATAAAATTAATTTTAAAAAATTGTTTTTAAATAGAAATGTTGGCCGCTGAAATGTTGGTTAACAAGGGCTGTAGACAAAATCTTCAAAATTAAAATACTAACTAACTAACTAACCTGCACTTATATAGCGCTTTTCTAGTCACAAAGACCACTCAAAGCGCTTTCACTAATGCTAACCCTCTATTCTAAGGGCCTATAGGAAACAGATATCTAGGGACAATTTAGAACAACCAATTAACCTAACATGCATGTCTTTGGATTGTGGGAGGAAACCGGAGCCCCCGGAGTAAACCCACACAGCACAGGGAGAACATGCAAACTCCATACAGAAAGGTTCCAACCCCTGCCAGCCCGGGGATTCGAACCAGGAACCTTCTAGCTGTAAGGCAACAGTGCTAACCACTGCACCACCGTGCTGCCCACACACTTGCAATATACCACTGTCCGTGTAATGAATCTATATATGGGTTTCACTTTCTGAAATGAGTGACAAAAAATATTGAACTTTTTCATGATATTCCAATTTTTTGAGATGTGCCTGTATTTGTTTTGAACTTGCTTGAACTAACCACCATCCATTTCTGTCTTTGGTCTAGACAAGAGGAAAGGAAAAGCAGCCAGCCCACAGCAGACCTTGCCACTGTGGAAAGTACTGAAATCCTTTGCTTTTATAGGTAAAGTGCCAAAAACAAAGTAGCACAATTTCCACTAAATATAAAAGGGACTGAACTGAGATGTATTTGATTGTGTGAATATTAATTACAGAATAATTGAAAATGACTGGCACATCAACTGTAAAATAAACTGCTTATTACTGTATTTATTTTTTTTGTCAGATCACTCGTGTGATCCTTTGTGAGTTATGTTCATAACTGTATGTTGCACTTTGGGGAATGGGAGTTGTTCAGTCATCAATATAATTTAGTTTATATATGTAGTTTATAGTCTATCATCAATAAACTAATGCAGTATTACAATAGCAGGACACATTACAAATATTTGAGACCCATTGTAGTGCATCCTTTTATATTTTAGCAATACAAGTACAAAACACCGCCCACACTTGAAGCCAGGGCAATAAGAGATACAGTGGTGACAGAGCGGTGGCTAAACTTTTATTGATAAAAATTCCATATTTTGACTGAGTGACTCCATACTCGGTGATGCACACCCTCAGTTAAAGTAATGGATTCCATTCAAGTGAATGCATTAATTCATTCTGATTGCTGAGGCCACAGTAAAAAAACAAATGATTTTAAACATAACCCAGCCCTTGTAAAATCTACTTTACTGAAGTGCAGCTACATGAAAATTGTGGTTAAATACAACAACGAAGTACTTTATTGTCACATTCGAATTGTAATCACTCCCGTTTTGTTTTTCTTTTGAATTCTTGGATGGAATATGGGTGGGCAATATAAGCTGCGGCTTCAGCCATCACCCATTTCGGATAACCTGTGTTGAACTGTATAATCAGAGGAGGTATTGTTTAATTTGACCTTGTTAGATTTTTCCCCCTTTGTTATATTATTCTATTTTCTTTTAATTTTTACTTTTAATCTATCCAAAATAAAGATCCATTCATTCATTCACATTCCACCACTGGTTTTTAGCAACAAGTGTATTTCCCAAATATGTTTTAAACTTGCTTTAATTAACCACAACCCATTTCTGTCTTTTGTCTAGGCAAGAGGGAAACGATCCACCCAAACTGGACCTTGCCTCACCATTTACAGAGATGCAGACCGAAGATCTGCTGAACTGGGACCAGCTTGAGTGGCACATCCCAGCTGCTTCTCAGTGAGGCAGCGTGGCCAGCATGTTTGACCCATTCTAAGTTTGTTTTTTGTTTTTTTACAGTTTGAATTTTGCACATTCTGAATAATCTGGAATTTGCTGCTGATTGTAATAAACAATTTAGGGATGTGTTTGTATGATGATTTTCTATTTTGTCTGTTAAGGCACCGGTGGGAAAAGAGTCAACAGTACAAACCATTTATCGGTCACTTTGAAAATAATGGCTCATTTTTAAGAAAAAGTAACCAAAACAATTATTTTATTTACTGAAGACTGTATTGTTGGATGTGCCAACACAGAAGACCCTGCACACTTTAGTGATAGTACCAGTATATGGAGGAATTCTGGGCCATATTATCATCTGTACTTTATCATAATGGGCTTGGGCGGGGGTGTCCAATCATGTGCCATGGAGGGCCAAGACTCTGCAGGCTTTACCTCCAAACAGTGTCTTCAACAGCAGATTCCACTGCATTTCTTCTACTGACTGCTAATCAGTGAGAACACCTGCTGAAGAGACTGGGTAGAAGAGAACCTGCAGGGTCTTGGCCCTCCATGACACATGATTGGAGACCCCTGGGTTAGGGTTTAATGGGATTTAACATTTTAACACAAACTGCTTTATGGTTTATAATTCTGTTGACAGACTTATACCAAACCAAAAGTGATTTCTCAGACTGCTGGATTGTTCTTAGACAGCTTTTCCAATCTTTCAGTATTTAATTTATGTCACTTGGTGGTAACCTTCACATATAAAAAAAAGAGACATCTGCAAAAACGTCAAAGGTTTATTGGCAGTGCATTTCCCAGAGCAATTCTACATGAATGCATGTATAGTACATTGTTGATGCAGAGAATATATATTTCTACAGTGCATGTATCTAGTAAATCAAGTATTTTCCATGTAACCTTGTGACTGCATTATTTTAATTGCTTTTAATCCTAGATCAAGTTTGTTTTGGCCTAAAATGCATCATAATTGTCAAATATATCTCATTATAACTAACTCAGTACTGTTTACCTTTTGAATATATATTTTGTGGCTAATATAACTACAACCTGGCGATCAAGTTGTGTCAGCTGATCACTTTTTGCTATGACACCACCACAGACTAACTGCTGCTGGAGCAGGTACGTCCCATGATGTCTCAACAGTCTCTCCATGATTTTCACACAGATCAGAGCAATTTGTTGTATAGGAAGCTAAACGTTTCTACAGACATGCTTAGGCTCTATAACCACTGATCGTTTGTGAAGCTGGGGTGACAGTGAGAGGCTGTGCTGAACGCCAGACCGACCGTTTGAAGCGGTAATTTTCCCACAACAGAGCCATCTGAAACATACACACAGCATACATATTTTAGTACCTAATAGCGATAACTTGCAGACATTACAACGTAGTACGGCAGACTTAAAGCAAACTAGCATTAGCAATCATTAGCTTACCGTCATATATGATCTACTTCATATCCTCACGTCTTCGGCTCTATTGCTTCCCAGATGCTCCAGTACTTTTACACACTTAAGGCTATTTATTGAAGCCATTTTCAAAGCTGGTTTACAAGTGTATTTTCAACTAGAAAAGCACTCAAGAGCGTGCATACCTCCATAAAGGCTCTTTCCATCCCTCATGGATCATCTCCAAAATGTAATGGGTTTGTGTGTAGGCCTAGAGCCACTTCTGGTGAAAATTGCATCAGAGTCTGTCCAGTAGTTTTGGAGTATTGTTGCTAACACACTGTGAGAAGAGCCTTGGCTGAGGTATGCATTGACAGATCATCACAAAAATATAATGGGTTCCGCTCTAGCCCAACAACCACCATCCAAATCCATCCAGTAGTTTTTGTGTAATCCTGCTGCACAAATACAAACAAAGCCCTTGGTGGAGGTATGCACTCTCAGATCATCACCAACGTCTAATTATCTCTGCCCAGCGCCATTACACACCTTTCCTGAACATTTCACCAAAATCCGTTCATAACTTTTTGAGTTATGTTTCTAATAGGCAAACCAACCAACCAACAAACCAGCACCGGCAAAAACATAACCTCCTTGGCGGAGGTTAGGGATGGGCGATACAACAAATATATTCGTTATATCGATACATTCTACTTTGCACAATACAAAAAATGTTTTTATCGTGAGGCTCAAGCTGTCAGCTTCTCTCTCCTCTCACACAGCTGGACTCAGGCGCTTCATCCCACCTCCCCATGCAGTTTTATTTCAGGGTCGTTGGCAGGTCCGTTTTTTTTCCCCACAGTTTTGTTCTTTAGAGACTTCTTCTTTTGAACCTGTTTTTGTGGAGCAGAGACACTTGTTTTTTATTCACAATCTGGCAACACTGGCAGCGTGTCAGGAGAGGGGAAAAAATGAAATGACACACACACACACATACCGGCTGCAGTGCAGCAGACTTGAACGAAAGGATTAAAAAGGACCAGCTCTGAAGGTAAAAACTGTACAAAATACAGTTTGGGGCAAAATATGTTGCACACCACCAATTTATTTCACCACTTGAGATGTCATCCACTATAATATGAAGAATGTATTAGGAATCGCTCTCAACATCCCAGGTAGTCCCTACCAAAAATAAATAAATAAATACATACATAAATAAAGGAACCAGCCTTAAGAAAATGACTATATGGCTTCTTCATTTGGAAAATTTATCCCATACAACAAAAGTGTAAAATAGAACGAGATCACAACTGCGGTCACAAATTATACTTCCAAAGGCCTTATTGTTAAAAACATGACCAAACAGAAAAAGTGGACTTTAATTTATATGGTTTTAAAATATCTTTATCTAGAATATTTGCTGAATGCACTTTTTATTGTGTTGAGTCCTATTTTTATTTTGTTTTTAATGGTTTTATTACAGGCCATAATAGGAAGGCCTACCATTATTTATTCTGATTTGTTGCAAATTGATGAGTGGGGTTGTCTGACTGGTTCAATAAAGTTAGTTAAATTTAACTTGTTTTTATCCCCCTTCCCTTTTGTATGCAATTTAAAACAATGCAATCCACCTTATTCCTGAGGGTGCTGCTGTAGAAACGGTTTCGGCATTTAAAATAGCGTTGTTAAAAGTGTTTTAAATTTGTTTTAATGTATAGTCCACATACCTGTTTTGCAGTCAAGCGCCAGATAATTTCAGCACTTGTAGTTTTTTGTATTTTTGAATGTTTTTGCATAGTTCTGGTATTTGCTGCTGTTTGTGGTGTGAGGCTCCTCACACACAGCTTAAGCACACAGATTTCAACAGCAATGCATAGATCATGCACTGAAAACTAAAAAGGACTGTCCGTGTGATTGGTGGTACAGACACAGGACAGACACAACAGCACCAGGTATGTTTTCACTTGTATGAATGTCACAGATCTGATGTTTATATATGTCACCAGATTCAAGGCTGCATGAAGTAAAATAATAAATAAAAAAAATAATAACTGCTTCCTAAGGCTTAACGATTTAAGAAAGATATCAAATAGGTGTTTCTTTTGTGCATTCATTACACTGCATTGGACTGATATGGACTTGACATTAGCAGCTTCAGTATGCATTCATTTTTAAATTATCACAAAATATAGATCAGTAAAATTTTGAACAACTGTCAGAAAATGTCTGTATGTGTTAAGTTAAATAACAAGCATTCACGGCATGACAGCAGCATGAGCATTTTAATTTCAGGGTAAAACCCTGAAATTTACCCCGACATTAAGACACCTAAGCAAGGTGTTGTGGTTCTTTGTAGCTCTGACTAGATTCTATGTCTGCTCTAAGGTAAATTTGATTATGTCCAACATATTTTAACAAAATACAACCGACTTTATTGCGGTGGAAACATTGATATATCTCAGGGCTTTTATTTGTTTACAGTGTTAGTATTTTAGCAGCAGAGCTAACTAGCGGCGTTACTGTCTGTGAGGCCACTTTTTAAGGTCATCTTCCTATTCCTCGATAGTCATGGGAAGTGGTATGATTATATTACTCTTTTTGAGGTACAGAAGGCTGTGTTCCCACATTTTTCATGCCGAAATCATTGTTTTTTAACAAGGAAAAGGGTCCCGTTTCCGTGACAACCCCACTTTCTAAACTAGTACTGGAAGTTGTGCCCATAATTCATGCAAAGCATCATGGGGTCTAGGAATAAGGTGGATACATGGGTCTGTTTCTATTATCATGTCGGTGTCATTTTATGCAAAGGTTTTACATTTATACAGTGGTTGGAGAACATCTCAAGATATCATGATAAATATTGTGTATCGTGATAAAACCCTAAATGTATCGCGATACATGTTAAAAGCCATATTGCCCAGCCCTAGCACAGGTAATAAATTTATTCAGAGAATATTTTCGGAGTCCCAGGATTTTTACCTGTGTTTGAGGTGTCGAAGCTTTTTGAAGCATTTTATTAGAATAATTTGATAAATAAGTGTTGCCTTCCAAGATGTGGAAAAGTTTTCATTAGCTTCATGAAGTTTCAATGCTGAGGTTATAGTGTTTGCTGATAATGCCACATTCCAACCTCATGCTGGTTGCAAGAAAGGAAAGTGGTAACAAGAGTAAAATAGAGACTTTAATATGAAAGCGCTGATACTATGGGATAAAGCTTGTGCCAACAGAAATTGAATTTGAATTTTTTTAATATTTGAATTTGAATCCATCAATTTGAACTTGAATTAATCAGTTTGAATAATTGCTTTTACAGTTTGAATATGAATGATTTAATTTGAAATTGAATCTACTGGTTTGAATGTGTATTGCAATAAAACTGAAACTGTATTTCATTTAGTTGAAAAATTCAGCTCCCTAATTCATTTTCACAGTTCAGTTTCACTTTTCTCCATTCAGATTCACTTCTTTAAATTCAGTTTTTTGTGCTACACATCCAGGACCTGACGTCATACAAAACTAGTTGAACACAGACTGAAAAAACTGTTTTACATCAGTGACTTGCTTTACGTGCACTTACCTGGAGTAAAGGGAGACAGACACCTGCACAGACTGTGGTGAACTCAGATTGTCCAATGGCCAAATGCCCAGGTTTGTAAAAAATATTCATAACATATATGAGGAGAAACGTCATATACACGTACAAAATGTTAATAGCCAGAACAGCTCCTTAAGTGTGTGATGCCTTTCGAGGCACTCACAACATGCAGCGTCCATCAGACTGTAGCAGCAGCAGCTGTTTTATATTATTTATTTCCACAGTTAAAACTGAAATGAAGAACAGAAATGGTAACATAATAAAATACAAAATATAAAGTGCAGGGGGAGGCAGAAACCTAACGGCTGATTTAAAACCTCCACCTGAATTCTAGTACATATCAAAAGAGTATATACAATTATACATATTAAAAATAAAGCTGCTCATGACTGCTCACTGTTTCATCTGATAACAATTTATTATTGAAAATAAACGTCCCTACATCAGTTTACCTACTTGCATTACTAATTTGCAATGAATATACCATGTATTATGAATTGTGTAGCAACTATACAATTCATAATACCCAAAATAGCTACTGTATTTATATATATATATATATATATATATATATATATATATATATATATATATATATATATATATATATATATATATATATATATATATATATATATATATATATAAAACTGTACATTCCAGGATGGCTGAGTTGACATTTACTTTAGCATTTCTGGTGTTTCAATGCAGAAAATGTGTAATATGACATTGATTGTAACCAGTCTCCTGAATATTAATCTGTGACTCCACTGTTATAAGCCACCCTTTCACCAGTCAATGGGAAGCCAAGGTATTCACTTCTATTCCCACTGATCTGCCCCTGTATCCCCAGTCCTCACTACCTCGGCTGACCCTCATCGCTCCCTCAGCCTCCCCCTACCGATTCCAACCACCCCATTGTTCTCCACCTCCCCTCAAGAGCCGGGATGTCCTCTGATCTGGAGCAACACCACCACTTACCCAAGGCAGCAGTCCTCCCAGAGAAGACTGAGCTATCCCAGAGTCCCCGTGGTGCGCAGCCCTCTGTCCCTCTGTTCTTATGGTTCAGTCACCATTGAGCAAAGCCACATGGGAGCTCCACTCCTGCGCCTGCCTCACCCACAACGGTTCCTCCGAAACTCCCTGCACACCCAAAGAGCAGAATGTTGCTCTTGTTTTTGACTGCATATTGTCAGCGAAAATTTCAATTGTGCAATTATTCTTGTCGTTTTTGGAATTCATTTTTAAAACCACCTTTGAAAAGAAACTAATCTTTCACAATTAGACTACTGTATGCTGGGTAAGGGGGCAGATTGTCCAATGCAATATTGTACCTAATGGGTCCAAGTTGTGGCTGCCAATGCTGTCTTGTTGCATTTGTGATGTTGCTGCATCTCCTTCCTCTTCTGACACATGCTATAACGGGTAATTAAATGTGATGGCTGATATTATTCAATTCGGAAACAGTCGTACCTCAAAGAGCAAAGAAAATTACAAAATTGATTTGATGACAGCTAAATTGCAAGAGAAGGCCTTGATTTAACCAGCCAATGTAAATGAGTCCAATTTAGAATCGTGTAATGTGGCTGGGGGAACGCGGCGGAAAATGATCAGGCCGGCCAGTCACAGATATTAAAATGAATTATATCTAATCGGAATTTTAGTCACGCTACATTAACTAATAGAAAGTTATTAACATTTCAAGAGTGTGGGGAGGGGGGAAAAAAGCTTTTGCCTTCAAAATTAACAGTGGCTGGGCTGACCCGTTGGCCCGTGGAGTGAACACTGTAATGACAGCATAATGGCATATTTACATTTAAAACTTCACTGGCTAATATTCAGAATCAGAATTAGACGCTAAGTCAAGGAATATTTGGTTTGCCCTCCTGGCCTCTCTCAAGAGGGTTCCTTTGATTTCAGTAGTACAGTCTAACTTTTAATTTCTTTCATTCTTTTTTTTACTTAATCTCTTTATTTTCCATGCACCCTCCACTTGTCAGTGCTGTCTTTGGTATGATTGTAATACGCCTTTTATCCAGCATGTTACAGTAAAGTGCCAACTCCTTTCCTTGTTGCCTTTATTTCCACCCTTTCATCCTTTCATAAGAGTGTATCTATAGAAATATTGTGTTTCTCCACCTGTGCCGTCTTTGTCTCACTCTCCTGTGACGTGCCCAGCCTGTCGTTGGGCTAGAAGGCCATCCCTGACAGCTATTTTACCTCTGGCAACAGAGTTTTGTATTTTAAGTGTTTTACTTTTATATTAATTTTCTTTGCTCACCAATATCACTTCAATCCCTTATGCATCTTCAATCCGCTCATTTCTCTTTTAAGTTCAAGGGCTGCACAGAACACAGAAGAGTGCTTAAAGATGCAGCTTTTGAGGCTGTTGATACCTGCCAGGTTTTGCTAATTTTCAAAGTACAGTGAATATCCATAATGAAACAGCACCCACCAGTCAGCCAAGGACAACGCAGGCATTCAAAGACGTTTCATCACTTTTCACACGCACTGCCCACTGAGCCATTAGTATTCACAACATATTAGAAGTTTCATGGACATCATACAAGACTATTCAGGTGAACTCAAAGCATAGTCAATCCTTAATAAAGGCATCAAAATCTTTCAGTATTCACAAAGTTTGTTTTCATGACCGGGGGTTATTCAAATTCCAGTGTTTTTCAGTAAAGTGAATAGAACAATTTACAAGCACACAATGTGTATATGTGTCTGCATACATGCGTGCATCCTTGAGTGTGTGTGCGTGTTATTGTTTCTGGGTTTTGCCGGAGTTGGGCTGACCTCTGGCTCAACACGTTCAGCGCCAGACATCACCGCTCCTCTGCTCTACTCATTTCCACTCCTCCGCTTGTCTGCAGCTGCTCTGTTCATCCGCAGCAACCGATGAAATTTTTCACTGATCTGCCTTTTTTTTTTTTTTTTTTTTAATAATTTAGCACGGCGCACGGAAGAGCAGGAATAGGATAGCTAGCAACACGATGCAGTGATGCGGGTTTAATGTTTGATAAAAAGGAACGTATTCAGTGAAGTTGATCATCCCGGATTTAAAAGCATTCAGGTTTCAGGAAGGGTGAGCCTGAATGCATGTGTCTGTGTTCGCACAAGGGAGAAGCATACAAGGAGAGACAATATCTGGGTTCATGCGTGTCAGGGTTGAATCATAAAATGTTCCCTTTGCAAAATGTACGCTGATATTTGAGGAAAACGTGAAGGCTCACTTCTCTGCGTCCTTTTAGGTTGACACTTTTAGCTTTTGACATTCATATGGTCTATATTTGTGTGTGTGTGGAGTCTGTTCATGCCTTGTTTGTGCCAGTGGTGGTCTGTTTAAAGAGAGAGAGGGAAAAAAAAAGCAACAAAGAACATCTTGGGCTCTGACGTCCAGCCAGCAGACCTTCCTCTCAGCCCACCATCTGCTCCCCAGGTCAACAGACGCCACCCCCCCTCACACACTCCTCGCTGCCTGCGAGCTCAGTAGCTGGTTTCAATATGCACTGATGTGTGACGCACTAAGAGACGGACCTCTGATTTTCTGTCTGCTAAAACTTACCCCAACAGCCATTTTTTTTTAACACCTCTCCTAATTCATGAAATTTGACTGCTGGGCTATGTCCAGAACTTTAATGTAAAAACACCTCAAACTAACCTTGGAAACGGGCTTTTGACTTTTCATGTTCCTGACAAAAAAACAAAAAAACAAAACAAAGAGCATCTCAGTGGATCCAATAAACCCAATTGTCAGCTCACTAAAGCCACTAACTGCGACCGTTACATGATTTTCTTTACACATACATTGTCTTTATGCAGTATATATACATGTGTGTGTATGTTTAAAAAGTATTTCTCAAGTGCTGTTAAACAATGCAAAGAATTTTTAACACAGCTTTGCCAAACATCCTAGTTTTACTTTGGAAGCATACATTATTTTACTTTGCACACAGAAACTAAATTTTTTCACAAAAACTACCAGGGTCCAAATAATGATCCCCCCCCCCCCCCAGATGCTAATAGTCAGTTGTGTATCCTTTTTGCTGGATAAAAGGCTGTAGTTGTTTGTTGTAGTTTTCAATAAGTCTTACACACGTCTTCTGAACATTCCCAGCCCATTCTTCTTTGGACCTTGGGCTTCAGTTCACCCCACAGATTTTCACGGGGATTCAAGTCAGGGCTTTGTGCAGGGCAGTCAGTAACGCTCAATTGGTCCTTATGGAGCTGGTTCTTCACCAGGAGTGATGTATGTTTTGGGTCATTGTCGTGGTGGAAGACAAAGTTGGCAACCCAGACCCAGTTTTGCTGCTGACTGCTAGAGGCTTTCTTTCAAAATTTTCACGTATCCTTCTTCCTTCATGATTACGTCCACCGTGATGAGATTACCAGTTCCAGACACACAGAAGCATCCCCACAGCATAATACTCCCACCAACGTGTTTCAATGTGAGGACGGTGTTCTTTGGGTGTTCTCTTGGGTTGTACACCTTTCTCTTCTTTCTCCAAATATCAGTACTGTCTCTGTGGCCAAAGACCTCTAGTTTCATCTCATCTGACCAAAGGATGTGCTTCCAGTATGCAGCACAGTGGCACAGTGGTTTGCATTGCTGCCTAACAGCTAGAACAGGGCTGTACATTATGCTACAGTGGTTCATTGTCATGTAGCACAAGACACAAATTTGTAGCATGATAAAATCATCTGTTAAAACTGAGTGCAAGTAGTGCAGATGAATTATTAAAAATGTATTTTACTTAATGATAAAAACAACTTTAAATTTACAGATATTTCCACATCAGTCATCAATCTTAGTCAACCTAACCACTGGAACTCACCACACCATACAAACTACAGTGATCCCTCACTTATCGCGGTTAATGGGTTCCAGAACCGACCGCGAAAAGTGAAAAACCGCGAAGTAGCGTCACCCCTAATGACGTCACCCATAAATAATACGTACATTCATTCTCTCACTCTCTCTCTCGTGTGATACGTGTGTGTGTGTGTAAGTGTACATACATACGTAGATGTAAATAAAGTGTACATAAATATGTTTTTAGAACTCTTTTATTCTTATAACAAGATACGTAACTCAAGATGAAGATTATTTACTGCACAGGTTAATGAGAGCTTTACTGCTCCTCAGGTGACGCCTCATCATCAGGTGCTAGAAGCGCAGGATCGTCGAGGGCAGCTTCCGATAGAGCTGGAGAAGCTGCAGGAGGCGGCGTAGTGGCTCGACGGGAAGACTATTTCGCACAAAATGGCACAAGAGAACAGCAAAAAGTTCCACGCGGCTTGACTAAGCAACACGAGCGATAAAGAGCAATGAATGCAGTCTTCCTTCGATGCATTGGCGTTCGGCAGGGAGAGAAGCTGGGTGAAACGTCTCGGCCAATCAGCTTGCGGGGTGAAACGTCTCGGCCAATCAGCTTGCGAGATTCCCGAGCCGAGCCAACACGAGAACAGCGAACAGAGAGGTGGGGCTCTCCGTGTTGATACCTGATGGTCTAATGTAGTCTCCCTGCCTTCTGCTAGCGCCCGCCCATTATTTCTTAATTTTGAATTTTTGATGAATATTTTTGAAAAATCCGCGATGTACTGAGGGCGCGAAAGGTGAAGCACGAAGTAGCGAGGGATCACTGTAATGGGTCAGTTTTGGCCCGCAGACTGTATATTTGATACCCCTGGACTAGACCCTAAAAATAGCCTACTGTTTGGGGTATAGTTAACCTCAGAAGAAGCTTGTTCTTCACAGGAATATGTAACTAATCAAAGTGAGGTCACTTTTTTCTCTGCTATAAGAAGATTCACATTAGTGCAACTACATGTGGCTGAGGGCGGAAGCTGGTGTCTGCTGCTGGCTGCCTGTGTCTCTGTTCATCACTTCATGGAGCTTCCTTTTTCTCCATCGCACTCCTCAGTCACTCCCTCAGAGCCTGCAGCAGCCTGACTGTCCCCTGGCTGCTGTGGAGAAGAGAACAGCCCGTCCTGGTTCAGGGAGGAGCAATCTATGCATCCTGGTTCACCTCGTATTAACTTATCCTCTGCTCCTCTTTTTTTCCGTGACGGCCCACTCCAAAATAAAACATATTCTGCTTTGTGTGGTGCTAAATGTGACACACAAATGAAAGTGCAACCTGAGCACACACACAGTGCAGTGCCGATATGAAAAAAATCTTGGGTGCATTTTGCAGTCCTCTCCGTTGTAATGGAGGACAAACAGCAGCAACAATTAACCTGTATAGATCAGTGTATTCCACCTATGATTTTTGCAGATTTTGGCATGGGGCGACAAAATTAAAAGGATTGTAAGCCCTGAGGCTGTGCAGCAGGCTGTTCGAAGACCATAGTAATGGAAAGAAGCGTCATCATGTATCTTTGTCCTGACATTGAGAACAATTATAAGGCCAGTACCAGTGGATCTCAGGGTCTGCAAGGATTCATAAAGTAAAAGCAGCTCAGATAAATAAGAAGGCTTAAGACCATTAAAGCATTTAAAAACAACTAAGAGAACCTCAGAAACATCTCTCACTAGTTTCCTTTCAAGAGTCCTTGAAATGTTTTGCTTCCTACCTTTGCCAGGCATAGACGCAAATTGCAAGACGAGGCCCCCCTAACCTGGAGAAAACGGTGAATCCCCCCTCCCCCCAGTGTCATCATTAACATTTTTTGTTATTTACATATCTGAATAAAATGTATTTGAAAAGTCATGCTAAGCACAAAGGCAAAACATTATAGTTGTTTTCATTTTAAAATATCAGGCCAACCCTCCTCACATTCCTCACAATGGTTTAATACACAAAAGCCATGCTGCATTTATTGTACCTTAAATCTATGGCATCGTCAATCACAACATTCAGCTCTGCACTTACAATACAAAATAGGGGGGAAAAAATCCTCCGACTATCTGTAGGTTTGATTTGTTACTTGTTTACCGAGACCAAATGCTTGTTAGTAGACACCACAGGCTATAAATGTTTTAGTGTCTGGTAGGCAACACAGTCACCTATCTAAAAGAAACACCATTGATAATAAGGTGCAAATGCTAACTTATCTTAGGCTGTGTTTTATTAATTAGATACAATTTTAATTGTGTCAACTCACTTTTGTAAGAGTGATGTAACACACAAAATCAGAGTTGGAAAAAAAACTATCAGGATGATCTTGAAACTTTTGCACTACAATTCATATACAGTTGCCATCAAAATTATTCCACCTTCACTGCAAATTAGGTTTATTGGCAACATTTACAAACTAGCAGCTGTTTTAATAAGCAAATCAAACAAGAACAATTTAAATACTTCAACACAACTAATATTACAAGTGGCTTTCCCAAATTCAACATAAAATGCCACTTTTAATGACTACTGCTGTTTCAAAATTATTCAATCCTTTCATGACAAGCATCTTTAGTCCTTCATAGAGCATCATTTTGCTGTTTTGACCTGCTGCAAATGTGATGCATAGCCAGACACCAGCTTCTTACTGTGTTCTGAGGAATCAGCCCATTCCTCATGGGCAAAGATCTCAAGGTCACTAATGTTCTTGGGTTTGTGTGCTGCAACCACCGTTTTCAAAACCCACCAGAGATTTTCAGTGGGGTTCAAGTCAGATGACTGGGATGGCCACTCTAGTATTTTACAGGACCACTTATGAAACCAAACTTTGGTGGACTTTGAGGTATGCTTGGGATCATTGTCCTATTGGAAGGGCCAATGATGCCCAAGCTTCAACTTCCTCACAGACAGCATGACATTTTTTCCCAGGATTTCCTGATGCTTGATTGAATTCATCTTGCCCACCACACGCTGCAGGTTTCCATTGCCAGAGGAAGCAAAGCAGCCCCACAGCATCACTGAGCCACCACCATGCTTCACTTTAGGCATGGTGGTCTTTTCCGCATATGCTTCATTTTTCATCCTCTAAACATACTGCTGATCCATAGGCCCAAAACGTTGTCTGCAGTTTGCTCAAAACTGCATAAATAAGCCAAAGAGGTTTGGGGATTCTGTCCTGTGGAGCAATGAAATAAAACTGGAACTTTTGGGGCCTATGGATTAGCAGTATGTCTGTAGAAGAATAAATGAAGCATAAATGGATTTGGAGAAATCACTTGTAATGTTAGTTTTGTTGAGCGATTGAAATTGTTCTTGTTTGAGCTGTTTATTGCAAACAGCTGCTAGTTTGTACAGTTTGCCAATAAACTTAAGTTGCAGTGGGGTTTGAATAATTTTGATTGCAACTGTATCGAAATAAGGCAAAACCTTATATTTATACAGACATAAGGGATATAGACACACTGCAATGGTTCACATTTTCCTTGTTTTTCTTTGTATTGTCTCATCTAATGACTTAGACGCTCTAACAGCCTTTTCTTTTGCCACATTGAAATTAGGGATGAGACGATACCACTTTTTCAAGTCCAATACCAATACTGTGACTTTGAGTATCTGCCGATACCGATCCAAACCAGTACTGTCTCTCTTATTTAAAACAACAAAAGTATAGAACATACTTTGGTAATGACTGGTTGCATTTTGAACACAAAACCATAAATCTAAAAGTCAAGGAATATATTACAAATTTGACTCAGTTCAGCAATGCTGCTGCTTTTTATTGTTTTAAACTTTGTAACATTGGCAGCATGTCCTTCTAGCCGCCATGTATGTCCTGCCCACCACCATCGTCGAGAGAAGTAAAGCACTAAATGAACTCTCTCAGGCCATCAGTGAGACACAAACAATGCATCCAGACGGATTCCTCATCGAAGCAGAAGACTTCAACCATGCAGATTTAAAGGCCCTCCTACCAAAATTACATCAACATGTGGACTTCTCAACAAGAGGAGACAAGTTGCTGGACCTGGTGTACACAACTCACAAGAGAGTGTACAGAGCCTCACCCCTTCCCCACCTGGGTCTCTCTGATCACATCACCATCTTGTTAAGGCCTGCGTACAAACCCAGAGCGAAAACAATCAGACCAACAAAAAAGCAGGTACGTGTGTGGCCAGAGAGGGTCTCGGATGCTCTGAAAGACTGCTTCAGCACTACAAACTGGGACACTTTAAAGCATGCAGCCACTCACAATGGACACACAAACTTAGAGGAGCACATTGAGGTAGTTATAGCATACATAGCTAAATGCATTGATGATGTCACTCACTGCAAAACCATCACTGTTCGTGCTAACCAAAAGCCATGGATGGCAGCAGAAGTCCACAGGCTCCTGAAAGTTTGGGACGCAGCCTTCAGGGCCGGTGACAGTGCAGGACTAACAACATCTAGGGCCAACCTGTCCCATGGTACTAAGGAGGCAAAACAACAGTACAGCAAGAAAATATCCAGACACTTCAGCAACACCAGAGATGCAAGTTCCCTCTGGCATGGCATACAGACCCTCACCAACTACAAACCTCAACCTCAGACCTGTGCGAGTGACATCACACTGCTTAACAACCTAAATGACTTCTTTGGTTGCTTTGAAACACAAAACAGCACATCAGCACAGAAGACCACTCCTCCACCAAACGAACAGGCCATAAGTTTGGATCTGGCCAGCGTGAAGAGGACCCTCTCCAGGATCAACCCACGCAAGGCAGCTGGACCAGACAACATACCAGGTTGCATCCTGAAGGACTGTGCAGAGGAGCTCAAGAATGTCCTGATCAACATGTCCCCGAGTCAAGCTATTGTCTCCACGTGTTTCAAAACTTCTACCATAATACCAGTCCCAAAGACATCTACCACACCCGCCTCACTTGCAGAGCGATCAACATTGCAGGCGACACCTCCCACTCCCTATTCAGCCCCCTGCCCTTGGGAAAAGGTACAGAAGCCTCCCGGCCCGCTCCACAAGACTGCTAGACAGCTTTGTTCACCATGCCATCAGGACCCTGAACTCTGCCCCCCCCCCCCGAATGTAACGCACCCATCTGCACAATAACTACTTCAGCTGTTGGCACAGAAAGACTGGCACACTAACAGTAATACATCTGATGCTGTATGTCTCTGCACCTTAACTGCAACCATTTGCAAAAATGCCATACTGTTATTGCAATATTAACCATGTGCAGTCCAATCTGTCACTGTCTGCACCTACACTACTGCATCAAACTCACAACTACGAGTATTACTGCTTTACTTCTGTATATAGGATTACTGGGTTTTAGCGTTTATCTTTATTCGCACTATGTGATGTCTTGGTTTTATCTTTGTCACTATTTGCACTATGGGTAGCATTACTGTACATAAACTGCTGTTGTTGTTTTTCCAGCCTTATTCCTTTTTTTATATTGCGCACACCACTGAAGAGAGAGAGAAACGGTATTTCAATTCTCCTGTATGTCCTGTATGTATAGTAGTATTGACAAATAAAATCTTTGAAGCTTGGATATTGAATTTCACTCATCAGCACTATGTAAACATGCATTCTGAAGTTTTAAGTGCAAATTCATGCAAAACTTTAAAGCTGAATATTGAAGTAAACATTCAGATGAAATTCAAAGTGCCACTTTATGCATGAGGTATAAAATGCTGTTGATCTGAAAATAAAGTAACTAACCCTTTAAGTTGTATTTTTGTTATCCATTATTATTATCATAAATATTCTCCTGGTCCTCGGTTTAGTTAGTAAGGTTTCTGATATTATTCTCTGTCCATTTTTAGTTTTTAGGTTTGCTCTTATTTTGAAGTCATTCTTGTTCCATTTCAAGTAGCCTTGTTCTTGTAGTCCTGCTCTCCAGTTCACTATTATAATTTGCTATTTATGTTTCTGTCACCTACCTCTCCTCAGCTGTAACTCTCCCCTGAAAGGTAAACCCATGTTATGTCTTCGTTCCTGTTGATTTCCAGCTCCTGTCTGGTTTACTTTCTGCTTTGTTCTTTTAGTTTCACTTTTAGCGTCTTCCAGCATCGGAGTTGGAAAAGCAACAGCTGCTGATGCTCGACACACTTCCTTCTGCTCCGTTCTTGACAGAATTTGGCATACTCCTTTACCGTGATACATTTGCAAGTGTTTTGTCAAGTTGGTTCAGTTCAACTCAGCTTTATTTATATAGCGCCACATCACAACAAAGGTCATCTCATAGTGCTACAAAATGCAGAGAAAACCCCGCAATTTCAGAAAGACCCAGCAATCAGACGATCCCCTGTGAGCAAGCACTTGGTGATGGTGGAGAGGAAAAACTCCCTTTTAACAGGAAGAAACCTCTAGCAGAACCAGGCTCATGGAGGGGCAGTCATCCGCTGCGACTGGCTGGGGGTGAGGGGATAGAGAGGACAAAAAGAACAGACATAAAAAACATGAAACAGTGAAAAACCAAGTACATTATTGGTGGTCATCCAGCAGTCTGAATCTATTAACAGCAGAACAGAAGCGGGGTTAAGAGACACGAAATCCCTCCCTAATCGTAGGCTATATTGAAAAGGAAGGATTTTACCCTGTTCTTAAAAACAGAGACCGAGTCTGACTCCCGGACCCAGAGTGGTAACTGGTTCCACAAAGAAGGAGCTTGATAGCAGAAGGCTCTGCCTCCCATTGTACTTCTGGAGATTCTGGGCACCACAAGCAATCCAGCATTTTGGGAGCGTAAAGCTCTGTTAGGATGATAGGGTAATATCAGCTCTTTTATATATAAGGGGGCCTGATTATTAAGAGCTTTGAAAGTGAGAAGAAGGATTTTAAACTTAATTCTAAACTCTATGGGTAGCCAATGAAGGGAGGACAAAACCAGAGAGATATGATCTCTCTTTCTAGAACCGGTTAAAACTCTTGCAGCAGCATTTTGGATCAGCTGAAGACTTTGTAAGGATATTTTGGGACAACCTGATAATAACGAGTTACAATAATCTAGTCGAGAGCTGACAAAGGCATGGATCAGTTTCTCAGCATCATTCAGAGACAAGATGCTCCTAACCTTGGCAATATTGCACAGATGATAGAGGGCAGTTGTAGGAAAAACTCAATTTTGGACAACCTCTAGAAAACCCCAGAAAACATTCTTGATTAGATGCTGATGGCTAATATAAACATTTCTAATAAATGTATCTAAAAGACTGTAATTTAGATGTTGATGGTAAATATGAGCATTTATAGGAAATGTAACTAAAGGACTGTAATTTGAACTGTTTTAATTTAAACTGTTTGTCAGTGAAAGCAGTAGCGCTTTTGCGCCACAGGTGGCGCTCAGCAGTGATGAGGTGCTGTTAAGTGTTAGAGCGCGAGAGAAGAAGAGTTGAGAATGTTCTAGTGTGAAAAGGGAAAATGGTGAAGAGTGATGTGGCCGTTATCGGGTGATGTCCCGTGTCAGAGTACCGTGCCTGGTATTTGTGAAAGAAAGTCAATAAACCGCTGAAAAGTCCACCACTTGGCCTCCTCTTCGCCCTCCGGGTGTAACAAAATTTGGTAGCAGAGGATGGTTCAGTTGTGCCTAAGACGGTGAGTGAGCAAATAAAAAAGAAAAAAAAGCAGAAACGATGGAATTGGAGCAGCTACAAGATAAGCTAAGCGAGGCCTCGGTGCCATTACAGGCCGAACAGCTAAACGAGGTCTGTTTGTTTGCAAAGATAAACCCAGCCAAGCCGTCTAAAAAGTACACGTTGGTACGACTGTTAAACGAGGAGGTGGAAAAAACCATTGAAAGCGAAGAGGAGGATGTAGCCCGCGCGTTTCTGCTAAAGCTAATTGCATGTGCTACTGAAGCTAAGCAAGGCGAATCGACGACACAGGCGGCGGCAGCGGCCAGCACGAGCCGGGAGGCAGAGGCACTCACAAGTTTACAAAGCCAATATGCCGCTCTGCATGAAAGTTTCCTTGGTTCAACTAAAAAGTTTGAAGAGGAAATAACGAGGCTGACCGATAACACGGCCACTCAGCCACAGAGTCGCCATTTTCTGACACAGCCCACAGTCCCTGCAGTGCCCCTACTACCAGAAGTGACCATTAAATGAGAGTTTAGGATAAATGGTCAGATAGGAGAGAGGGGCCAAAGAGACAAGTTGTCTTATTCCAACCTCATTCACCAGATTGAGATGGGCCTAAAGAAAAATCACAGTGAGGCTGAGATAATCGAGGCTGTTGTCAGAGCAGTGAGTCCCGGATTGAGTTTGTGCGATATGCTGGAGATCAAGTCAGATCTCACCCTGCCACAGCTGCACATCATTCTGCGAGGACATTATAAAGAGGATAGTTCGACTGACTTGTACTATCGTCTGATAAGCCTCACACAAGACAGTAACGAGTCACCTCAGAACTTCCTGTTTCGCGCCATTGAGCTAAAGGAAAGACTTTTGGCAGCATCCAGAGAGCCTGGCACGGAAGAGCGGTATAGTTCCGATCTTATTCAGAGGAAGTTTCTGAGGGCGGTGGAAACGGGACTGATTAGTGCTGACGTGAAGTACCAACTGAAGCACTATCTGGAGGATCCTGCCATCACCGATGAGCTTCTGATTTCTAAGACGAATGCAGCAGCCAGTCTTGAATGAGAACGACAGCAAAAATTCAAGAGGCACATGAAAGAACCCAAAGTTCGAGAATGCCGAGTGGAAAATTTGACGGGTCAGTATGCAACCGTGGAAGGAGTGGATGGCCAAGAGCGCCCTCCACCATCGACAAAAGGTAAAATCCTTAAATCCCAAAGCAGAGTGACCCGCACGGAATCTGAGCTCCTGGACATAGTCATGCAGCTGAAGAATGACATGGAGGAGATCAAGAAGGCCATACGTGAGTCTCCCAGAGCACCTCATGCTCAAAGAGCCAGGAGGACATGTGGCTGCAAGAGCTGTCAGTCCACCAGCAATGGCGATCAGTGCGACCACTGCTTCAGATGTGGATTCAGCGGCCACATGTCAAGGGAATATCGGATAGGGAGGAGACCTGGAAAAAGGACAGGGCAAGTAGACACGGCGGCCAATACTGTCGCAACCACATCAGAACAAGCTAACACACAAGAACTGTATGAGCTAGTTACTGACAGTATTTGGAGGTTGGAAGCAAGGCTGGTAGCTAAAGCAGAGGCACCTCCTGAAGAAACGGTCTGTGTTAATCTACTGTCCCCTAATCGCCGATTACAGTTGCTCAATTTGGTTGGAAAAAAATATGTCATAACCTGCTTCCTCAATGATAAGGAGACAGAAGCGTTGTGGGACACAGGGTCACAGGTCTGCTTAATGAATGACGCCTGGAGACAGGAGCACCTGCCACACACCACCGTTAGAGACTTAGCCGAGTTGGTGGGTCCAAGTATTCTGAATGGGAGGGCAGTGAACCAGACACCGATTCCATTCTCAGGGTGGGTCGAAGTCACTTTCAAGCTGCCGACAGATAATAGCCCACCAGTGGAACTCTTAGTTCCTGTGCTAGTGGTGAAGGAGGATGGAGTGGCAGAGCAGCCTATCATTGGGCTCAATGTGATTGACCATGTCCTGAAGATGGGCATTAAACCCCCTTGTGCCATCAGTGAAGCCGTTAGTGCAGCCTTCTCCTTTGATTGTAAAAAAACAGGTATTTTTGAAGGTGATGCAAAGTGAGGAGGATAGGCTGGGGGAAGGAATGGTAAAAGTTGGCAGTGAGTTGGTCACCATCCCTGCTGGCCAAACCAAAGCAGTTAAAGGTTTTGTCAGGGCAGGCTCACTTCCAGACACACAAGACGTCTTGTTTGAGCCGAGTCAGTACACCCAATTACCGGAGGGTTTGCAGATGCAAAGTGGGTTGGTGCAGTTATGGAAAGGGAGGCGATCTATGTTCAAAATACCTATAACAAACAGTACTTCCCGTGATATCCAGCTGCCCGCTAAGACCATTTTGGGACAGACACAGAGAGTTAAAACTGCTTACCCGGCAGACATTAGACCCACTACTGTAAACCAAGCGACAGCAGACCGGACGACGAGTGAAACCGGAAGGAAGAAAGGAACCGAAATGAACTGTGCAGTCAAAGAGACTATGGACATGTGGGACCCCCCAGTTCCCCTTGATCATCTCTCTCCCACACAACAAGAGCAAGTAAAACAGCTACTACGGGAGGAACGGCAAGCGTTTTCCTGTGATGAGTATGATTTAGGGACAATTCCCTCTTTACAGTTGAAGATCCGACTCAAGGATCCCACTCCTGTCAAAAAAAGACATATCTCTGTTCCCAGACCACTTCACAAAGAAGTAAAGGCGTATTTAGAAGACCTGCTTAACAGGGGCTGGGTCACCAAATCTAAGTCATCGTATTCCAGTCCAATCGTCTGTGTGCGAGAGAAAGATGGAGGCCTGCGTTTGTGCTGCGACTTTAGAGAGTTGAACAAGAAGTCTATCCCTGACAGACACCCAATTCCCCACATACAAGATATGCTAAACAGTCTAAATGGGAGTGCCTGGTTTTCAGTCCTCGACCAAGGGAAGGCATATCACCAGGGTTTCCTGGAAGAGTCGAGTAGGCCCCTCACTGCATTTATCACTCCCTGGGGTTTGTTCGAGTGGGTAAGAATTCAATTTGGTTTGTCCTCAGCACCAGCAGCATTCCAAAGATCTATGGAGGAGTGTTTGTGGGGGTTGAGGGATGATATTTGTCTGCCTTACCTCAATGATAACCTTGTTCATTCACAGACTTTTGAAGACCACTTGCGAGACCTGAGAAGCGTCCTGCACCGCTATCAAAGCCGTGGGGTGAAGTTGACTCCCCAGAAATGTGAGTTATTCAAGCAGCAGGTACGTTTCCTTGGTAAAATGGTAACAAAACAGGGCTACACTATGGACCCTGCGGACATTGCCCCGGTGCAGACCCTCAAACAGCAACAACCTTCCACTGTTGGAGAACTAAGGAAATTGCTAGGCTTTATTTCATATTACCGCAGCTATATTCCAAACTTCTCCCGTATAGCAAAGCCTCTTTACAACCTTCTTGCTAAGGACCGCACAGATAAAGCAAAGAAAAACTCGAAAACACATGTCAAAAAGAAAGATAGTGGCCATTTGCCCTCATCCCATGCAATCAGGTGGCGCCCTGAGCATCATGCAGTGCTCTGTCAACTTGTTGACTTTCCTTCCCAGCCCCCAGTGTTAGGTTATCCGAACTTTGAGGAACCCTTCATTTTGCACTGTGACGCTTCACAGGAGGGGCTTGGGGCGGTGTTATATCAGCGACAACAAGGCAAACTGGTGGTGATAGCGTATGGCTCCAGGACACTGTCAAATCCAGAGAAGAACTACCACCTTCATTCAGGGAAGCTGTAGTTTCTTGCCATGAAGTGGGCCATCTATGAGAGGTTTCGGGATTACCTGTACTATTCCCCACCATTCACTGTCTATACCAGGGGTGGGCAGTGAGGGCCATTCCACTGCAGGTTTTCTGTTCCACTCATTCTTTTCAGCAGGTGTTTGCTCTAATCAGCTTCAAGGATTGCTAATCAGTGAAAACACCTGCTGAAGAGACTGGGTGGAGTAGAAAACCTGCAGTGGAATGGCCCTCCATGGCACATGATTGCCCACCCCTGGTCTATACGGACAATAATCCCCTAACGTATGTGCTCACCACCGCAAAGTTAAATGCAACCACACAGAGGTGGGTAGCAGAACTAGCTGATTTCCAGTTTGTGATTAAGTACCACCCTGGGAAAGCAAACAGAGATGCAGACGGCCTTTCACGTATGCCCCTAGATATGGAGCAGTACATGAACAAATGCACACAAAATGTTGATCCTGATGTAATGCATTGTGTGGCGCAGGCAGTCAAGGTAAAGTCACAAGAAAATGAACCATGGTTCTGCCCAGTCACCATTTCTACTCTCATTAGTGAAGCAGATCGAGAAGCCAGCTCTGTAGCTGAAATATCAAAGACTGCTCTAAAAAGAGCTCAAGAAGAAGACTCTGTGATTGCAGAGGTGTTGCGTTATGTGTTGTCAAAACAATGGCCAAGAAGTGGAAAGCAGCTGAACAGTAAAATTGCAGCTTTAGTCAGGCATAAACACAAGCTGTGCCTGGAAGATGATGGACTGCTTTACAGGAGAACGGCATCACATGACCAGCTACTTCTACCCCGAAAGTTTCACAAGCTCGTGTTTAAAGAGCTCCATGAAAACATGGGCCATTTAGGGGTAGAAGGAGTGATGAATTTGATAAGGGAGCCCTTTTATTGGGCTCATATGCAAAGGGATGTTGAGCACTACATCACTAAAGTTTGCAGTTGTTTAAAGAATAAACATCTCAACAAGCTAACACGGGCACCACTGACTAATATTGTCACCACGTATCCATTCAAACTCGTGTCCGTTGATTTCTTGTGTGACAGAGATCATCCTGCGCAGTTCGCCCCACACGGGACACAAACCCGCGACCTCTCAGTCAACTACACACAGTTCGAGCATGGGAGACACAGCACGATCGCGTTGAGCTAAAGGTCCGACCGATAGCTCAGCGCTACCGATACTGTATGAGGCTTTGGGAGGGAGGTTTACTAACGTTCTACGCCGAACAGTACTAGTTGGCATCCGTTACACTCTCCCCCTTAAACCTCACTCCCATCCGGGTCACGGCACCATTGTGACAGAGATCATCCTGCGCAGTTCGCCCCACACGGGACACGAACCCGCGACCTCTCAGTCAACTACACACAGTTCGAGCATGGGAGACACAGCACGATTGCGCTGAGCTAAAGGTCCGACCGATAGCTCAGCGCTACCGATACTGTATGAGGCTTTGGGAGGGAGGTTTACTAACGTTCTACGCCGAACAGTACTAGTTGGCATCCGTTACACTTGCACTTGGAGAGGTGCAAAGGAGGATATGAGTATATCCTGGTTCTAATGGACCACTTCACTCCCTTTGCCCAGGCTTATCCTTGTTGCAACAAAGCTGCCCACACCGCTGCTGAGAAGATCTGTGGGGATTTTGACCTCAAATTTGGCTTCCCCACACGTCTCCATCATGATCAGGGTAGAGAGTTCCAAAACAAACTCTTTGCAAAACTCCAGGAGTACAGTGGTGTGCAGGGGTCCCGAACAATGCCCTACCATCCCCAAGGGAATGGGCAGGTGGAACGATTCAATCGCACCCTGTTGGCAATGCTCAGAAACTTGCCCAAAGCAGCCAAGGCAGATTGGAAGTCTTCTCTGGCAAAAATGGTTCATGCCTATAATTGCACGCGTAGTGAGGCTACGGGGTACGCGCCATATTTTCTGCTATTTGGCCGTAGTCCAAAGTTGCCTACTGATCTAATGTTTGGCCTCACAACAAGAGAGCAGAGTGCTTCTCAGCAGGACTATGCTGAAAAGTGGAGAGCTACAATGGCTGAAGCTTACAAACTTGCCTCTAAAACAGCAAACAAAGAAGGGATGAGAAGTAAAGCCCTTTATGATAAAAAGGTTCACGGTGCTGAGTTGCCCCCTGGATCCAGAGTACTGGTCCGAAACTTGACCGAAAAAGGTGGGCCAGGAAAATTAAGATCATTCTGGAAAGACAAGGTGTATGTAGTGACCCAAAAGAAGTACCCAGACAGTCTGGTTTATGAGATCAGACCTGAAAACGGCAAGGGGCGCACTCGGGTCATGCAAAGAAACCTTTTGCTACCCTGTGACTTTCTTTCCATGGAAACAGTGGAGCCTGCCTCTAATAAAACAAGAGAAAGAAAGTCTAAAAGGCAAAGGAATGTAGACAGACAAAACAGCACGGACGATGAAGATGAAGAGGGCTGGAGTGCCATAATTGGATTACGAGCTGGAAAGGATCAAAATCACCATCCACTGAGAGCCGATGCACCGGAGTTCTACCCTCACAGTGACACTACTCCGGAGGATGAGGACCAGGACACAGATGACGTCACACAGGTGCAGCTGGCACCAGAGGTCAACAATCCGGTAGTCCCAGATCCAGCTGAGGCAGACCAGGACCAGGGTGATGTGTTGTCGGAGTCCAGTTCCAGTGACCAGGAGGGACCTGTTGAGATCCCTGCTAAAACGTATCCTTCAAGAATGAGAAAACAGACGTTGATATTTACTTATGATAAGTTAGGCCAACCTTGCACTTCATCTGTTTAAAACAAATGTAAAGTGTGTAGAAGCTAGAGATAACCATTGTTCAGACATGAATGTTTTGGAAAGTAAATGAGTAGTGACTAAACTCATCACCAAGTTACTTTTATGGTTGATTTAAAAAAAAAAAAGATTTTCAGTGTGTTACTAAGGTACAGGCATCACATAAAGGTTTATTTGGTAGGCTATGACTAGATTGAGTACCCTTACTCTCAGGAAAGATGCAGATACCCACCATGATGGAAGGAGCAGTTGATGGTCATCGTGCACAAAGACCTCTTCCACGAATGTATTGCATGGAACAGGAGATACATGCTGTACTATGGACTATTACCAGTTTGCATCTTTATGGACTTTAATGAACTCTGACTCCTGTTTAGTAATATCCTACTTACATGAGATACATGGTTACCAAATGTGGACTGTGAAAAAAAGAGTTTTGGGAAAGTTGTTTGTAATGTCGGGTCGACATTAAATTTTCAAGGGGTGAGTGTAGGAAAAACTCAATTTTGGACAACCTCTAGAAAACCCCAGAAAACATTCTTGATTAGATGCTGATGGCTAATATAAACATTTCTAATAAATGTATCTAAAAGACTGTAATTTAGATGTTGATGGTAAATATGAGCATTTATAGGAAATGTAACTAAAGGACTGTAATTTGAACTGTTTTAATTTAAACTGTTTGTCAGTGAAAGCAGTAGCGCTTTTGCGCCACAGGTGGCGCTCAGTAGTGATGAGGCGCTGTTAAGTGTTAGAGCGCGAGAGAAGAAGAATTGAGAATGTTCTAGTGTGAAAAGGAAAAATGGTGAAGAGTGATGTGGCCGTTATCGGGTGATGTCCCGTGTCAGAGTGCCGTGCCTGGTGTTTGTGAAAGAAAGTCAATAAACCACTGAAAAGTCCACCATTTGGCCTCCTCTTCGCCCTCCGGGTGTAACACAGTCTTAGAAACAAATTTAATATGTGAATTAAAGGACAGATCTTGATCAAAAATAACTCCAAGGTTCCTAACAGAACTATTCACAGTGAGAGTGGCGGCATCCAAATTAAGAGCATGATTTGGAAAGGAATTTCTAAGGTTTTTTTGGGCCAACAAGAATGACTTCAGTCTTATCTGAGTTTAGTAACAGAAAATTACAAGTCATCCAGGCTTTGATTTCCTTAAGACAGGCATCTAATTTGGCTAATTGATTACAATCATTGGGCTTCATTGACAGGTATAGTTGTGTGTCGTCTGCCTAACAATGAAAATGTATACAGTGCTTTCTAATGATATTGCCCAACGGAAGCATACAGTATATAAACTAAAAAGAGTAGGGCCTAACACAGATCCCTGTGGAACTCCGTGACTGAGCTTAGAGTTGGAAGAAAATTCATCATTGATGTGAACAAACTGAAGTCTATCAGACAAATAAGATCTAAACCACTGCAGCGGAGTTCCATTTAGTCCAACATAGTGTTCTAGTCTATCAAGTAGAATGACATGATCAATAGTGTCAAAGGCTGCACTAAGATCTAAAAGGATAAGAACACAAACAAGTCCATTATCAGATGCAATAAGGAGGTCATTAATGACCTTCACTAAGGCTGTTTCAGTGCTGTGATGAACTCTGAACCCAGATCGAAACTCTTCAAATAAACCAATTCCCTGCAAGTGGTCAAACAATTGTGCAGCAACAACTCTTTCTAAGATTTTTGAAATGAAGGGCAGATTAGAGATTGGTCTATAGTTAGCCAAAACTCCTGGATCGAGCATCGGCTTTTTGAGTAAAGGTTTAATAACAGCAATTTTAAAAGCCAGTGGTACATAACCCAGAGTTAAAGAAGCATTAATTATGTGAAGAATACTGCTACCAATAATTGGGAAGACAATTTTAAATAACCTGGTAGGAATAGGGTCCAAAAGACAAGATGAAGGCTTAGATGAGGAGATTATTTTATCCAGCTCTAAAAGGTCAATTGGAGTAAACTTATCTAAACAGATATCAATTGAGGGACTTGTAGTAGTTAATGTACTTGAGTTTACGGTAGAATCTGACTGATTTTATCTCTAATAGATAAAATTTTATGATTGAAAAAGTTCAAAAAGTCCTGACTAGAAAGCTCAAGGGGGATGCGAGGATTGACCGAGTCCTAACTCTTTGTCAGCCTGGCTATAGTGTTGAAAAGAAGCCTGGGGTTTTTCTTATTAGCATCTATTAATGCAGAATAATAACTTGTTCTAGCTTTTCTAAGAGATTTTTTATAAATTAAGAGATGATTTCTCTGCGCTAAATAGAATTCATCTAAATTAGTAGAACGCCATTTCCTTTCCAACTGACGAGTCTTCAGTTTTAAGCGACGAGTTTCTGTGTTAAACCAAGGGGTTAGAAATCTCTGGTTAGACTTTTTCTTTTTTAAATGGGCCACCAAATCTAGAGTCTGATGCAGAGAGGCTGTAGGGGTCTGGAGAAACGGGGTCTGGAGAAACCTCAAAACCATCTCGGGGCTCCAGAATACCTCCCCCCAGGCCACGGGGGGCAGGGAGTGGGCGAACAACCTGAATCTGTTTTTCAATAGATTTGACCAACCGCCCTCCCCCCTGTCTGCACAACAACCACTGCTGCCTCTAAGAAATCAAGTCCTGCTGCCCACTCCCCACTCCACCGACACCCCCCCCACTCCCAACACACAGCCCCCCATCCTGACCCTGACCAAGACCCAGGTGAGGACGGAGCTGAGGAAGATCAAGGCGAGGAAGGCGTCGGGACCGGACGGCATCAGCGCAAAGCTCCTCAAGTCCTGTGCAGACCAGCTGTGTGGGATTGTGACGTATATCTTCAACATGAGCCTGAAACTGGGGAGGGTACCACAGCTGTGGAAAACATCTTGTGTGGTACCTGTACCAAAAACTTCCCACCCCAAAGACCTGAACAGCTACAGACCGGTGGCCTTGACGTCCCACTTGATGAAGACCCTGGAGAGACTGCTCCTTGCTCATCTCCGCCCCCTGGTGGAACCAGCGATGGATCCACTCCAGTTCGCCTACCAGCATGGCATTGGGGTGGAGGATGCGGTGATCTTCCTCCTTCACCGTTCTCTGTCCCACCTGGAGAAGCCCGGGAATATGGTGAGGATCATGTTCTTTGACTTCTCCAGTGCTTTCAACACCATCCAACCGATGATCCTGAAGGACAAGCTGCTGCGCGCAGGGGTGGACCAGCACCTGTCATCATGGATCCTGGACTACCTCACGAACCGGCCTCAGTTTGTGAGAACCCGGGACTGTGTTTCCGACACGATCATCAGTAGCACGGGGGCCCCCCAGGGAACGGTGCTGGCTCCCTTCCTGTTCACTCTTTATACTGCGGACTTCTCACACAACACAACACATTGCCATCTACAGAAGTTCTCTGATGACTCTGCGATCGTTGGTCTCATCTCCAACGGAGATGAAGCTGAGTACAGAGGGCTTATCCAGGACTTTGTGGACTGGTGCCATCGGAACTGCCTCCAGATCAACGCGAGGAAAACTAAGGAGCTGGTGGTGGACTGCCGCAGGCATGGGCAGCCCCTCACAGCACCAGTAAATATACAGGGAACAGACATCGAGATGGTGACATCCTATAAGTACCTGGGTATTCATCTGAACAATAAACTAGACTGGTCACACAATACTGACGCACTCTACAAGAAGGGACAGCGCAGGCTGTTCCTGCTGAGGAGACTCAGGTCTTTTGGTGTACAAGGGGCGCTGCTGAAGTCATTCTATGACACGGTGGTGGCATCAGCCATCACTTTTGGAGTGGTCTGCTGGGGCAGTGGCATTACTGCAGCCGATAGGAAGAGACTGAACAAACTGATTAAGAAAGCTAGCTCTGTCCTGGGGCAGCGCCTTGATCCGATGGAGGAGATAGGAGAGAGAAGGACGGTGGCTAAACTGTCATCTCTGCTGGAGTCCGAGTTCCACCCTATGCAGGACATACTGGATGCACTGAGGAGCTCATTTAGCAGCAGACTACATCATCTCAGGTGCACAACCGAGAGGTTTCGTAGGTCCTTCCTACCAACGGCTGTCAGACTGTACAACCTAAGCAGGGCTGCTCGCAGAGATAGCAAAAAGACGTAACAAACTAATAGTTGTTTTTTTTTTGAATGCAAAAGATGCAATAGACTTACACAATGGTCCTCTCCGGCATACAACTAGGAACATACCGGTCGCTATGGAGGGTGAGAATATGTATGGGCACATAATCATACCATGTAGGATAACTAAATAGACGGTTATGCTGTTTCATCCCACCTAGCAACAATGCTCTGCACTGTGTGTGTTTATATATTTACATATTTATTCCATCTAGCTACAATGCTCAGCACTGGGTGTGTTTATATTTATATATCTATATATTTATTCCATCTAGCTACAATGCTCCGCACTGTGTTTTTATATATCTACATATTATTCCATCTAGCTACATTGCTCCGCACTGTGTGTGTTTATATACTTGCATATTTATTCCACCTAGCTGCAATGCTCCGTACTGTGGGTGTTTATATATTTACATATTTATTCCATCTAGCTACAATGCTCTGCACTGTGTGTTCATATATTCATATATTTATTCCATCCAGCTACAATGCTCTGCACTGTGTGTCTGTGTGTGTGTGTGTGTGTGTGTATATATATATTTTATAGTAATATGTACATATGTATATTAGCTGCTCTTGCTTGCTTGTTTTTTTTCTTGCCTTCTGATTGTTGCTCTGAGTGTTGCTATCCCTGTGCTGTTGCAATCCTGGAATTTCCCCGTTGTGGGACTAATAAAGGCTTATCTTATCTTATCTTATCTTATCTTATCTACTGTGCTATCAATTATGGAAGGAGCAGGCTCTCCATCTTTTATTTCCATTGTGTTGGCCCATGGTATAGAGGAGACAATCTGCAAAAATTTGGTAACAACGTCATCTGAAAGACATCTGCTGTATTAATATTTTTCTTTAGGAGTCAAATAATCAGAAATAGTGAAATCAAAGGTTAACAGACAATGGTCTGACAGTACTGGATTTTGAGGAGACACTACCAGATTTTCTATATCTAAACCATAAGTCAAAACGAGGTCCAATGTATGGTGGAGATAGAATTTTCTACTTTCTGGGAAAACCCCATTGAGTCTAAAATTGAATTGAATGCCTTATTAAGACAGTCACTATCTACATCAACATGTATGTTAAAGTCCCCTACAATAATTTTGATTTCAGCACTAAATCAGCAAAAAATTCAGCAAATTCGGATAGAAACTCTGAGTAGGCCGAGGGAGGACGGTAAACTATGGCAAAGAAAATTGGATTCAAGCCAAGATAGCCAACATGCCCCAAGCTGAGGACCAGGCCCTCAAAGGAATTAAAATGTGATTTTTGCTTTATATTAACTAGTAATTTAGAATGGAAAATTGCCGCTACTCCACCTCCACGTCCAGAACTTCTGGGATTACGATAGTTTAGATAACCAGAGGGAGTTGATTCATTCAAACCAACATAATCATCTTGCCCTAGCCAAGTCTCTGTGAGGGATAATAAATCAATCTGATGATCAATTAATAGATCATGGACTAAAAAGACTTGGGAGTTAGAAATCTAATATTTAATAAACCACATTTAATTTTTAAATTATAAGGAGGAACAGAGGCCAAATCATTAAATTTAGAGACTTGAGGTTTGATCTGAATTTACCAACATTTTGTTTAATCACTTTGGGATGTTTATGCACCATATTTTTATTAACTTTGGGAGGAGCAGGCAAGGGTAGAAGACGGGGCAAAGTTGGGGGATGGTGGATGAGGAGGAGCTGCAGAAAGACGTGTATTTATCAAGTTGTGTTGTATTTGTCTTGAGTTATGATATTTTGGGTAACGGGAGACAGACACAATCTCTGTAGGGTTATTAGTCAAAGACTGAGCCAAACAATGAGGGTTATTTGGATTAATGGGATTAATATGAGAAGTGGAAACAAAACCAAAAAAGGGCTGATTGGCAGACCCAGGAACTTCAGAGTGAGTTAACGCACCAATTTTCAGTCACTGTACTAAAAAAGACTGAATGGAATAGAACAGATTGTCCCATAAAACACGTGCACCAAGTCTATTTGGGTGGTGTTAAAATTGTTAAGGCTGGTACCAGACAGTAAACATACCGAGGTGAGTCCCACAGGCAGGCTCCAGTGACACGTAACACTTCTTGTTCCCGTGTACAGAAGCTGCACTGTGCGCAGCTGAGAACATAATTGCACCTTCATTTTAATATTATTAATGTATCGGATTGATAAATTACTTTTATTCCTTACCAATACCGATCCGAACCTGATACCGATACAGCAGATCGGATCGGCTCATCCCTAATTGAAATATATCAATTATGCTCTAATGTCAACGACCACTCCTTTGCAATTTTGGACACACTCAGTGAAGAGCGAAACAAGAAATGGGATCATGAGAGATGCAGTGGTGTGAAAAAGTGTTTGCCCCCTTCCTGATTTCTCATTTTTTTGTATGTCACACTTAAATGTTTCAGATCATCAAACAAATTTAAATATTAGACAAAGATAACGCAAGTAAACACTAAATGTAGTTTTTAAATGAAGCTATTTATGATTAAGAGAAAAAAAAATCCAAACCTACATGGGCCTGTGTGAAAATGTGATCGCCCCCTAAACCTATAACTGGTTTGGCCACTCTTAGCAGCAACAACTGCAGTCAAGCGTTTGCGATAACTGGCAATGAGTCTTTTACAGTGCTGTGGAGGAATTTTGGCCCACTCATCTTTGCAGAATTGTTGTAATTCAGCCACACTGGAAGGTTTTTAAGCATGAACCGCCTTTTTAAGCTCATGCCACAGCATCTCAATCAGATTCAGTTCAGGACTTTGACTAGGCCACTCCAAAGTCTTAATTTTGTTTTTCTTAAGCCATTCAGAAGTATACATGCTGGTTTGTTTTGGATCATTGTCCTGCTGCAGAACCCCTTAAGTATGCTTCAGCTTGAGGTCACGAACATATGGTCGGACATTCTCCATTAGGATTTTTTTGTAGACAGCAGAATTCATGGTTCCTTTTACCACAGCAAGTCTTCCAGGTCCTGAAGCAGCAAAACAGCCCCAGACCATCACACTACCACCACCATATTTTATTGATGGTATGATGTTCCTTTTCTGAAATGTTTTGTTACTTTTACGCCGGATGTAATGGGACACACAGCTTCCAAAAAGTTCATCTTTTGTCTCGTCAGTCAACTGAGTATTTTCCCAAAAGTCTTGGGGATCATCAAGATGTTTTCTGGCAAAACTGAAATGATCCTAAAGAGCAAGCGCTGTGTTTGGAAACTTGAGCAAGAGACTGTGGAACAATCGACATGTGTCTATCCGTATGAAATGCAAAGTGTACAGAGCGACAGTACTGGCTACTCTATTGTGCGGTGCTGAAACTTGGACTGTCTACAGAGTGCAGGTGAAGAAATTCCACGCATACATGAGGAGTCACCTTCGACCCATAATGAACATCTCATAGAAAGACAAGATAACCAACATAGAAGTGTTGAAACGAGCTGGTCTACCATCAATGGAGGACATGCTAATACAGATGAACCTGAGATGGCTTGGACATGTTAAGAAGATGGACCACCAGCGTCTCCCTCGGCAGTTACTCTACTCACAGTTATGCGAGGGCAAACACAATCAGGGTAGACCAAGGCTCAGATTTAAAGACACTGTAAAAAGAAACTTGAAGAAGTTGGATATAGACACGAGTTCCTGGCAGCGGAAGGCTAAGGACAGAGCTGTGTGGAGGAATCTTATCAGACCTAAATGAAAGAGTCATTGTCACCCACAACAGACTGCTATGATGATGATGATGATGTTTCAGGCAAGTTGAGGAACAAAATAATAACCTTTCCTGATGGTTTGTGAAATGCAGCTGTCAAGTAAAAAATTGTTACTTGCTGTTAAAGGACAAAAACCTTACGAGTCAATGTGTGTTGCTGGTAGAGTATAGAATGTGTCAGTTGTATCTCTGTTGCTCAGTGCTTATATTTTGCTACAGTGATATAGCCAGCAAAAGAAATGAAACTGCAGCAATGTTAAGTGGTATATGCAAGTTACAGTGTCCTTCAAAGTGATGTTTGGAGATTGATGCATTCTGCAGTCTTGAGGTGCGCCCTGCAATTTAATTGTTGTTTTCTTGATCCTAGGCTTTTCAGCTTGTATAGAAAAAGCTCACAAACCAATATATTTCTTTTACTGCCATGCTGAGATAGTTTGATGTATGCAGCAAGTTAGAGAAAAATCCCTTAATTAGGCTCACTGTAATGGCAAGTTTAGGGTGTGCAGGAAGGCAACAAGGAGGAAGTCTGTGAGAATGTGCACATCTGCTGGTGTATTTTTTATGGTTATTTGTATGTGTGTATGTGTGTACCTGTGCATCCTGGAGACCAAGGTGAGTGGCGGGGCACATATGCAGGGTGTTTGCAAGCTTGCATGTTTGTGTTTTTGTACAGGAGCTGAGGTGTCTGCCTCTGTTAGCACCCTGTAAAAAAAAAACCAAAAAAAAAAACAGTTTGTCTCCCCCTACCACTTTACAAATGAAATCAGTGCTGTGAGGCGGTGGATTAATATCATAAGGAAGGCCAGAGTGAGCCATTAGAGTGGTGTAATGTTGCTCCGGGGTCTTGTGATGGATGGCCATCGGCGCTGCGGCCCTATTTGCACACAGTCACCTCTGTGGTGGCCGCCATTAGCAGGACATGGGAGGTAAGGGCTAAGGGATAGTGGTGAGGTGGCCAGACCAAGGTTTTATTATTAGAGAAGTGTATGTGTTTGTATTTCACTGTATATGCCTTTGTACATGAGTGTGCCCATGTTTGTGTATTTGCAAACACATGTTATGGCACTTATGAGTGTGTGTGTGTGTGTGTGTGTGTGTGTGTGTGTGTGTGTGTGTGTGTGTGTGTGTGTGTGCGTGCGTGCATGCTTGTATGTGTGAGAAAGAGAGAGTGCATCTGTCTCGACTCTTCAACAGACAGATGTTGCGCTCCCCGCCCTCCACTCCATCTAACGTGTCTGTCTCTCTCAGTGGACGGCGGCAGTAGGCAGCAAACACACTCAGTGTAATTAAGACAAATTAGCCCGGATGGCAGCTTGCAATAACAGCAACATATGCTGGGAGGTTTGTGTACAGAAGAATACAATCAAAATCATCATTAGCAAGTCACTTATCGTAAACAGAATCACATTTTCCACCTTGGTGCTCTTTTAGATTAATAGGAGGACAATTTCTTTTCATTTATTTGTCCTATTCATTTTTCCTCTCTTTGTATAAATATATGTTTTAACTAGAAAAGCACTCGGAGAGCACAGACCTCCGCCAAGTACCTCAGTTCCCCCTAATATTGGGATTTCCCCCAAATATAATGGTCCTACATTTATTTTATCTATATTTTCAGATTCCTTAACCATCAAAACATACCTTTAGCAATTGGACTCACATTGATATCTTTATTAGTTAAGTAGTTATTGACAAAAATCACTTTTTCGATAATGGCGGTTTTCTTCTGGATATAGCTCCATAGCTTTTGAAGATACAACAAATCCATTGGCACACTACTGATTCCTCCGTGTCTTGGTTATATTTTGGTGTTTGTTGTATGTTTATATCTTAATTTGTTACCTTACAGAGATGAAAATTCCAAAGATCCCCTATTATTTCCTGTTCTGGATCACAGTATCCGGATTTTTTGCAGGATCGGGATCAGTCTTTGATATTCGTAGAACCTATTGGGATCTTATCCTGTATATTTTTCGCAAGCATCCTGACCATTTATTGTGGAGTTATATACACATATGCTAAAAATTGCCCTATCTCACAATGATAAAGAATCCTTTAAAAAATTCCTGGATCCAGACGTGATCCGGATCACTCCCAAAATCTAATCATTTCTTCCTTGTCCCATTTCGGACTTGTCCTAAAAATTTCGTCAAAATCCGTTCATAACTTTTTGAGTTATGTTGGTAACAGACAGACAGGCAGACAAACAAACAGACAAACAGACAAACAAACCCCGGTAAAAACATAACCTCCTTGGCGGAGGTAATTATCATTTTAGTATTTTGACTTAACTTTAGTTCTTAGTTTTTTCCATTCATCTCTTCCTCTCCTGAAGTGTGTTTCAAAGTACCCGTTTTGATTCATATTCTCATTTTGTGCATAAAGAACTAAGCTAAAGAAAAGAAAGTTTGAAAAAACTATCCTCAATTATTGTAAATAAATAAATAGGTAGCTAAATGAATGAATACAGTAAATTCATAAAACTGGCATTAAAATTGCGAGATATACCATGATTATCCAGTGATCTAACATCACAAAAAAATCTGTTAATTGGCTCAGGCGTATGTAACTAGTAGGGGTGCCACAGTTCTTGGTATAAAACTGAACCATTTGGTACAGAACCATTAGTTCAATACATGCTTGTAAACTGCTGCATTTCAGTTTTGCCAAAACTAGTAGTTTGCATGTCTTACATTCCTCTCCAAAATTGCTCCATTTATGTCTGCCTGACTCTGCACTGACTGGCACACAGCCACACACAGGTCCCGGGAGGAAACTCCAATAACTATGTGCTGGCATCAGGATGCTCCCAACGTTCTCCCTACTGATGTCAGGTTTCATTTCAACATGGTAGCAGGGAGACACGCAGCAGCGGTACCACGCACTACATGGAGCATCTGTTGTGCAGAGACATTTTGGCTTCATTATCAACTATAATGGTGAAGGACAAAAAAAAAAAAAGTGTAACTGTCTGTAAGCACTGTCTTGCATACAGTATGTTGCCTACTTAAAAGGAAATACATCCAACATGACCACAAACCCAGTTCTGTCACTATCTGACAGCAGGACAGCAGAGCAGGTGAATGCCACCACCCAAAAAACAGTCAGTTGTGATGAGTTCCATATATGTGACCCGTGCCGGCAAAATGAGTCGGAATGCGCACAGCGTCATTACGAGATACAGGCACGAGAAGTCATAAATCATGACTCTTTCTTTGTTTGCTAGCGGCGAGTCCTGGGAAAACCCCCATGAGTGCCTGGTATCATTGGAAAGCTTAGAAATCGTACTTTCTAAAAACCATATGTTTTTGGCGGAAGACGTAGCTCCTGACCGAATGAACACAAGTTTTAAACTTAGCCAAAATATAAACAAATCGTTTTTTACTGGGTCCGTTTTTGCGCACTTCCAACAAATTAAATATCATTTTGAAGGTCTTTCAATACAGAATATGGAAAAAATGTTACCTCAGTTTTGATAATTTCCTCAAAGTGACTCATTTTGCCAGCACAGGTCATATATAAACACATTTAGTAGGGTGGGGAGATGAAATAACCAGACCGACTTTCCGAGCAGACGAACTTTATTTCACCCTCACATCTTCCAAAATCAGAACATTGAACATTAAACATTTGTAGCAGGGACTCTCTCTTTTATATCCCAAAGCTCACACCTCCCTGCTACCTGAGGTCCTGCATTCACCATTCACTCCCCCAAGACAATTCCCCTTACCCCCCAGCCCTTTGATATCCATGCTCTCTCAGTCTGAGAGGAAAATTACTGAACTCTACAGCATGGGTCCCAGCATGGGTCCCCCACACCGCCCCCCCCAAAGTCTCAGACTGGGTGTTAACTCTCCTGTCCTTGCGGCTTCAGTCTCCGCCCATAGCTGCTGTAGCGGGGGTCCTCGGCTCCGCGACGCTGCTGTGCTAGTGGGGGGTTCCTGGGGGTGCGTCCGTCTGTGGGGGGGGGACTATGGGGGGGGAGAAACATTCAGCATGCTCGAGTGACTGCTGTGATGAATCATTTACCTGGGGAGCTCTCAAGGGGGTCGTCCTCACCGAGGAGCTCGAGCCAACTGCAGCTGCTCGTCTGCCACAACAAAGGCAGGCTTAAGCCTGTCTATACAGATTCTCTCCCCCCAGGTCTAACACAAAATATTTGTCCCTGGTTTCCAGCACTCTGAATGGGCCATCGTAGGGTGGGTGCAATGGGGTCCGGTGGGCATCATGCCTGACAAACACAAACGCTGCATCCTTCAAGGTTTTTGGCACAAACGCGTGGGGAAAACAGTGGTGGGCCGGGCTAGGGAGCGTCCGTGCGTCTGCACTATGCTGCGATCGCGGGGACGGATGGGTGTTCGGCGCGGGGTTATCTAGTAAAAACTCCCCAGGGAGCCGCAGGGGCTGCGTAAAAACCAGCTTTGCTGGGGAAGCAGCTAAATCCTCCTTCAGTACGGAACGCAACCCTAAAAGAACCCACGGAAACCGGTCCACCCAATTTGCATCCGTAAGTGAAGCCCTGTGCGCTGCCTTCAGCGACCTATGGGAACGCTTGCGTAACCCACTGGCCTGTGGGTTGTACGCTGTCGTGCGATGAATTGAGACACCCAGGCTCCGGGCCATCGTGGACCAGAGGTCAGAAACAAACTGCGGGCCCGGATCAGACGTGATGTCCGAAGGGGTGCCAAAACATGCCACCTATGTTGTTAAAAAGGCACGTGCCACGTCCGCAGACGCGGTGGAAGCTAGTGGGACTGCTTCGGGCCATCGCGTGGTGCAGTCCACCACTGTCAGGAGGTGCATGAACCCCTGCGATGGTGGGAGGGGGCCAACGAAGTCCACGTGAACGTGGTCGAACCTGCTAGCCGGGATATGGAACGGCTCAAGGGGGGCCTTTGTGTGCCTGTGCACTTTGGCTCATTGGCACGCTACACAGGCTGCAGCCCACTCTTTCACCTATTTGCGCAGGCTTGGCCAGACAATCTTTGCTGCCACCATTTTGACTGACGCGCGTACGCCTGGGTGCGCCAGGGAGACGTCACAGATTGGGGGGGGGGGGGGCTCGTCTTGCATAACTCTGCTCTCCAGCTTTAACTCTGTTGGTCCAGACTGGAGCGCGCACACATCCGCATCACCGATCTGCTCCACGGCCATGGCCGTGTAATCTATCCCCACGTAGACTGGGGCCACTAATGCATGCGAGAGGCAGTCCGCCACCACGTTTGAGTTAACCATCCTCATGCTGAATGTCGGTCGAAAACTCCAAGATTGCGGCCAGCTGTCTCTGCTGCCGGCCCGACCATGGTTCCGAAACCTTGGCCATCACATACGTTAGCGGCTTGTGGTCCACGAATGCAGTGAAGGCGCGCCCTTCCAGCCAGAACTGGAAGTGGCGTATGGCCAGGTGGAGAGCCAGCAACTCCCTGTCGAACGCGCTGTATTTAAGCTCATTGTCGCGCAAAGACCTGCTAAAAAAGGCGAGCGGCTGCCAAGAACCAGCGACACACTGCTCCACGACAGCCCCTATGGCCACGTCTGATGCGTCTGTAGTAAGCGCAATCTGAGCCGCCGGGTCTGGGTGCGCCAGCAATGCAGCGTTTGCCAGAGCTGTTTTCACCTCGGAAAATGCTTGCTCCCACTCAGGAGTCCAGTCAACTCTGTCCGCCGGGTTCCGTTTCTTAAGCGCAGCGTAACACGGCTGCATGAGCTGGGCTGTGCGGGGGAGGAAACGATTGTAGAAGTTCACCATCCCCAAAAACTCCTGCAGCGCCCTGACCGTCTGAGGCCAGGGAAAATTCGCCACTGCACGCACCTTGTCTGGCAAGGGCATCGCTCCCTCCAGTGAGATGCGGTGTCCCAAAAAATCGATCCCCATCACGTCGAACTGGCATTTCACCGGGTTGATTATTAACCCATGCTCCTCCAACCTCCGGAAAACCGTCCTGAGGTGGACTACGTGTTCGTCTTCGGACATGCTGGCCACCAGGATGCTATCCAGGTAGACGAACAGAAATGGCAGATCGCGCAACACCGCATCCATCATGCGTTGGAATGTCTGTGCCGCACCTTTTAACCTGAAAGGCATGCGTAAAAACTCAAACAGACCAAACGGGGTTATTACTGCCATTTTAGGTATGTCCTCTGTGTGCACTGGGACCTGGTGGTAACCACAGACCAGGTCTATCTTGCCCCGGCGAGGTGAAGGGAAAAATCCTGAATATGGGGGATCGGGTAGCGGTCGTGCGCTGTGGCGTTGTTTAATCTGCGGAAATCTCTGCAAGGTCACCACGATCCCTCAGCCTTAGGGACCATATGTACTGGGGATGCCCATGGGCTGTTTGATCTTCTGATGATGCCCAGTCTTTCCAAGTTGGCAAACTCCTCGTGCACTATGGCCAATTTAGCTGTGTCCAGGCGCCGAGGTCATGCAAAAACGGGCAGCCCGGTGGTGGTAATAAAGTGCTCCACCCCGTGTTTAGGGATGGCCGCCGAAAACGTCGGGACCGTGAGTGCTGGGAACTGGGTGAGCAGTGTGTGGAACTTGCCACCTAGAGCTGTGACGTTGGCTAGCATTGTTGGCCCAGCTCCTCAAGCTGTACAGGGGAGAGAATCAAAAGACATTGCATTAATCAGGCGTCTGTTAGTAACATCAACTAGTAGTCTGTGTGCACACAAAAAATCAGCGCCTAAGATTGGGAAACTGCATGCCGCTATGACAAATGTCCACTGGTACATACGGCCGTGCAGGGATACAGTCAGTGTCCTCTTACCAAAAGTCTTAATGTCTGAGCCGTTTGCGGCCGTCAGCTCGAGGCCGCTAGTTCCTGCTAGCCGGTTGGCGTAGGACGGCAGGATGAGGCTCTTTTGGGAGCCGGAGTCCACGAGGAATCGTCTCCCCGAGCATGAGTCTGTCATGTAGAGCAGCTTGCTTTCTTCACCAGCGGTCGCAGCTGCTATCAACTGCCGGTCCTGGCATTTCCCGAATGCTTGAATTGGCATGGTGGCACGCATTGGCGTGCGTCCTTTCCAAAACGGCGGTGGTAGAAGCAGAGTGTGTCTCTCTGGCGCTTCCTGGCCCCCGCTGCCGCTACCATCGCTGGCTCCTCGCTTCTGCTGGCTGTCTCGCTGGGTTCTGATGCCACTGCATTCACTGTGAGGGCTCTGGTGGTGAGGATGATCCGATCTGCCTCCTGGGCTAGCGCACGGTAGTCACGCGCGGCCAGCAGTGGCGAGTTGGCAAGGACCGCTCTGGCCGCCGTTGGGAGGTTCCGGAGGAAAAGGTGGGCAAATAGAAAATGCCCGTCATCCGTGCCCATCAACGCCAACATGTTCTCCATCCATTCGACCGCCGACCCGTCTCCCAACTCGGAGCGCGTCAGGAGTTTCTTCAACTTCAACTTCAACTTTATTTATTTATATAGCGCCATTTCACAACAACAGTCATCTCATAGCACTATCAACTGTAGGGGGGACCCCCACAGTTGCAGAAAGACCCCCAGCAATCAGGCGATCCCCTGTGAGCAAGCACTTGGCGACGATGGAGAGGAAAAACTCCCTTTTAACAGGAAGAAACCTCCAGTAGAACCAGGCTCAGGGAGGGGCAGTCAACCAGGCTCAGGGAGGGGCAGTTTCTCTGCACTCTCGCAATCCGAGAGCATGTAGCGCCGGGTCAGCGCGGCTTTGAGAGCCCTGTATTTGTCGTGGGCTGGGGGCTGTTGGAGCAGGCTCGCTACTTGCGGAGTCGTGCAAGCGTCCAGCGCTACGACCACATAGTAATACCTGGTGTCATTTGCCATTATTTCCCGGAGTGCAAACTGGGCCTCGGTGTGGAGGAACCAAGACTTCGGGTCATGCAGCCAAAAGTCCGGTAGTTTGACCGAAATGGCGCACGCATTGTTGGGGTTTCCCGTCGGGGTCGTCTCCGGGGTGTTCACCTCGTGTTCCATTCTGCGTCAAGGGTCACCAGTATGGAGATGAAATAACTAGATCGACTTTCCGAGCAGACGAACTTTATTTCACTCTCACATCTTCCAAAATCAGAACATTGAACATTAAACATTTGTAGCAGGGACTGTCTCTTTTATATCCCAAAGCTCACACCTCCCTGCTACCTGAGGTCCTGCATTCACCATTCACTCCCCCAAGACAATTCCCCTTACCCCCCAGCCCTTTGATTTTTCATGCTCTCTCAGTCTGAGAGAAAAACTACTGAACTCTACAGCATGGGTCCCAGCACGGGTCCCCCACAAGGGATGGAAAATGCGAAGGACTTCAAGATATATGTACCCATTGCGATATTTGTGTCATAATGCAATACTATGATTCCTCAAATATTGGGATACCATATACCCCCGCCCGCCCGCTTTCAAAAGGCACTTTTCCACTAGCCCAGCACACCTCGGCATGTCTCGATTCACTTCGACACGGTTCGGCTTGCTTTTGTCTCCATTACAACCGTGTTAAGCTGGGGTGGGTGGGATTTCTATAACAGTGAGGCGGCGCCACACTCCCGTGACGTAGAACACGCAACCCAAGCAAAACATAACACATACAGCTGTACAAGGCGACTCCTCGGTCTGTGGCTTTTTTCACCGTAAATGCCAAAAAGGACCGCCAGACAAGGGTACAGGCAGCGAGATGAAACACTCTGGAATAGTTCTGCAGCTTCTGGGAGAGCCAAAGACGTGAGGATACAAACTAGGTCATATATGACGGTAAGCTAATGTTGCTAATGCTAGTTTGCTATAAGTACGTCGTACTACACTTTAATGTCTGCAAGTTATCGCTGTTAGGTACTAAAATATGTACGCTGTGTGTGTTTCAGTTGGCTCTGTTGTGGGGAAATTACCACTTCATTCGGTCTGGGCGTTCAGCACAGCCTGTCACGGATGTCATCAGCCTGTCACTGATGTCAACACAGCTTCACAAACGATCAGTGGTTACAGAGCTTAAGAATGTCTGTAGAAACGTTTATTTCCTGTACAACAAATTGCTCTGATCTGCGTGAAAATCATGGAGAGACTGTTGAGACATCATGGACGTACCTGCTCCAGCAGCAGAGTCTGAGGTGGTGTCATAGAAAAAAATGATCAGCTGACACAACTTGATCGCCATGTTAATAACTATATTAGCCACAAAATATATATTCAAAAAGTAAACAGTACTGAGTTAGGTATAATAAGATATATTTGACAGTTATCATGCATTTTAGGCCAAAACAAACTTGATCTAGGATTAAAAGCAATTAAAATAATGCAGTCACAAGGTTACATGGAAAATACTTGATTTACTAGATACATGTACTGTAGAAATATATATTCTCTGCATCAACAATGTACTAGACATGCATTCATGTAGTATTGCACTGGGAATTGCACTGATAATAAACCTCTGAAGTTTTTGCAGATGTCTCTTTTTTATATGTGAAGGTTACCACCATGTGGCATAAATTAAATACTGAAAGATTGGAAAAGCTAAGAATAATCCAGCAGTTTGAGAAATCCCTTTTGGTTTGGTGTAAGTCTGTCAACAGAATTATGAACCATAAAGCAGTTTGTGTTAAAATGTTAAATCCCATTAAACCTAATCCGGGGGCTTCCAATCATGTGTCATGGGGGGCCAAGACCCTGCAGGTTCTCTCCTCTACCCAGTCTCTTCAGCAGGTGTTCTCACTGATCAGTCAGTGGAAGAAGTTCAGTGGAATCTGCTGTTGAAGACACTGGTTGGAGGTAAAGCCTGCAGAGTCTTGGCCCTCCATGGCACATGATTAGACACCCCCGCCCAAACCCATTATGATGAAGAGCAGATGCTAATATGACCCAGAATTCCTCCATATACTGGTATTGTCACTAAAGTATGCAGGGTCTTCTGCGGTGGCACATCCAACAATACAGTCTTCAGTTAATAAAATAATTGTTTTGGTTACTTTTTTCTTAAAAATGAGCCATTATTTTCAAGGTCACCGATAAATCCTTTGTACAGTTGACTCTTTTCCCACCGGTGTCTTAACAGACAAAATAGAAAATCATGGTGCAAACACATAAGGCACTAAATTGTTTATTACAATCAGCAGCAAATTCCAGATTATTCAGAATGTGCAAAATTCAAACTGTAAAAAAAAAAAACTGGAATGGTCACATATGGCAGCCACTCTGCCTCACTGAGAAGCAACTGGATCGGCCCCTCGTACTGGTCCTGGTTCAGCAGATCTTCAGCCTGCATCTCTGTAAATAGTGAGGCAAGGTCCAGTTGGGGTGGACAGTTTCCCTCTTGCCTAGACAAAAGACAAATGGGTGGTGATTAATTAAAGCAAGTTTAAAACATATTTGGGAAATACACTTGTTGCTAAAAGCCAGTGGTGGAATGTGAATTAATGAATGAATCTTTATTTCGGATTGATTAAAAGTAAAGATTAAAAGAAAATAGAATAATATAACAAAGGGGAAAAAAATCCAACAAGGTCAAATTAAACAATAACTCCTCTGATTATACAGTTCAACATAGGTTATCTGAAATGGGTGATGGCTGAAGCTGCAGCTTATATTGCCCACCATATTTCATCCAAGAATTCAAAAGAAAAACAAAACAGGAGGGATTACAATTTGAATGTGACAATAAAGTACTTCGTTGGTGTACACTACCGTTCAAAAGTTTGGGGTCACCCAGACAATTATTTTGTGTTTTCCATGAAAAGTCACACTTATTTACCACCATGAGTCGTAAAATGAATAGAAAATATAGTCAAGACATTGACAAGGTTAGAAATAATGATTTGTATTTGAAATAATAATTTTTTCCAATACTCAACCTGCTCAAAGGAAGGTCAGTTTTATAGCTTCTCTAACCAGCTAAACTGTTTTCAGCTGCGCTAACATGATTGCACAAGGGTTTTCTAATCATCCATTAGCCTTCTGACGCAATGAGCAAACACATTGTACCATTAGAACACTGGAGTGATAGTAGCTAGAAATGGGCCTCTATACACCTATGTAGATATTGCACCAAAAACCAGACATTTGCAGCTAGAATAGTCATTTACCACATTAGCAATGTATATTAGATATTAGAGTGTATTTCTGATTAGATTAAAGTTATCTTCATTGAAAAAAACAGTGCTTTTCTTTCAAAAATAAGGAAATTTCTAAGTGACCCCAAACTTTTGAACGGTAGTGTATTTAACCACAATTTTCATGTAGCTGCGCTTCGGTAGATTTTACAAGGGCTGTGTTACATTTAAAATCATTTGTTTTTACTGTGGCCTCAGCAATCAGAATGAATTAATACATTCACTTGAATGGAATATAGTACTTTAACTGAAGGTGTGCATCACCGAGTATGGAGTCGCTCAGTCAAAATATGAAGTTTTTATCAATAAAAGTTTGTCTTGTCTGTAAAAGTGTCTCTTGTTGCCCTGGCTTCATGTGTGGGCGGTGTTTTGTACTAGCATTGCTAAAATATAAAAGGAAGCACTACAATGGGTCTCAAATATTTGTAATGTGTCCTGTTACTGCATGAGTTTATTGATGATAGACTATAAACTACACATATAAAGTAAATTATATTGACGACTGAACATCTCACATTCGCCAAAACATACAGTTATGAACATAATTCACAAAGGATCACGCAAGTGATCTGACAAAAAAATAAATACATTAACAAGCGGTTTATTTTACAGTTGATGTGCCATATTCACACAATCAAATAAATCTCAGTTCAGTCCCTTTTATATTAAGTGGAAATTGTGCTACTTTGGTTTTGACACTTTACCTATAAAAGCAAAGGATTTCAGTACTTTCCACAGTGGCGAGGTAGGTTGTGGGCTGGCTGATTTCCTCTTGCCTAGATGAACGACAGAAATGGATGATGGTTAGTTTCAAGCAAGTTCAACACTTATACAGGCACATCTCAAAAATTAGAATACCGTGAAAAAATTCAATATTTTTTTCACTCATTTCAGAAAGTGAAACCCATATATAGATTCATTACAGGGACAGTGATATATTGAAAGTGTTTATTTTAATATTGATGATTATGGCTACAGCCCATATTAACCAACACCTCAGCGGCCAACATTTATATTTAAAAACTATTTTTTTAAAGTTAATTTTATGTAATATTCTAATTTTTGGCCAAATTGAATTTGGGGTTTTCAGGGGCTGTAAGCCATAATCATCAAAATTAAAATAAATAAACGCTTGAAATATATCACTGTCTGTGTAATGAATCTATATAATATACGGATTTCTCTTTCTGAAATGAGTGACAAAAAATATTGACGTTTTTCATGACATTCTAATTTTTGGAGATGTACCTGTATTAGGGAAATACACCTGTGAAAGTCAGTGGTGGGATGTGACAAAAATGCTTCGTTTCCCTGACAAGCACTGCAGGATCCACAGAATAGGTGTGTGGGTCTATTCTGACGCTTTAGAAAATTATATGAATGACTTTATAAATCACTGGTTTGAAAAAGCAATTTTAATATGACGAGATTTCGGCTCCTGTGGTTCATTTCACCAGTATCCACAATATAAACACTGAGGGCAGCTAACCCCTGGCATGTGGAAACACATTCTAGCATTAAATTGCACACAATTTAATGCGCAGCACCAAAGTGCAATACGTACACAAACCAGGACTTTAACCAGGATTAACATATTTCATCATTTTGCTCTCACAAGCGAATATTTAGGAGAAAACAAGCGCGAACCAGCAGTTGGTACTAGCTAGCTACTAGCTAAAAATCGTTAGCTAAAACTCGTTAGCCAGCACAAAACGGCGCTGTATGGCTCAAAAAAAGTGAGCTTACCACCAACACGATAAATAAGCGAACAGATGCACATTATTACAAATCACTCACTATCGATGGTTCTCTCACGTTCGTCTTCAGCTTGTCCGTAGTCCGATTCTATGCTAGGCTGCCATCTGTATCGGTCCGGGTCACTCCTCACTGTGGATCTGCCACCAAGCAGAGAAAACTCCGCACCTTTTCGTTGGACCACGGTGTAGAGTTCCGCAAAACCTACAACGCTGTCTGTATTAATATCGTATTTACTCCGCGACCGAGTTAGTCCGTGAAATATTGCAAATGGCGGTTGTGTGTAGATTGATCAGAAGACGGTCGCTTTCGTGACGTTACGACCTGACCAATCAGCGGCGACCAGTCTTTTGACGTCACAACACGGCACGACTCAGCACGGTTGTACCCTGCCCTTGAGCTGAGACGAAAATCGCGGCTGTTAAACCGTGTTGGGGCTAGTGGAAAGAGCTACAAAGCGTGCTGAGCTGTCCCGTGTTGGGCTAATCGGGGCTAGTGGAAAAGGCCCTAAATTTTGTTCCCTCCCTCAGTGTTCCTCAAGGATTGCCAGTCCATTGCAGAGTCAACACAGAGAGACGGACAACCATTCACTGTCACATTCATACCTAAGGACAATTTATCCCCAATTGATGCCAGTTAACCTAATGGGCATATGTTTTTCCTGTGGGAGGAAACCAGAGCACCCTGCAAAAACCAACCCAGACACAGGGAGAGCATGTGACTCCACACAGAAAGGTCATCAGTGGCCAAGGGTGGGATCGAACCCACAATATTCTTGCCGTGTTGCCACAGTGCTAACCACTGCACCACCAAGCTGCCCTATCCTACAGTATTTATCAGGCAGCCTAATTCTTCTTGTCAGATTGATGGAAGAGTAGCACAAGGATTTTAAAGCATTGGAGGTTCGACTCAGTAATCCCATTTCAATACAAACATGTGACAACAGGTCAATAATTGCCATAATCTTAATTTATTTATTTGATAACAAGTTTTATACACCATTTATTTCCAACCAAGCAATTTGATTGGACAACAGGGATTCTAGAAGTGACTATATTCCCTGATAACTGGCCTGGGATGTGAGTGGATATGTATTACTCCGTTCTAATGACTTTCTGACAATCTTTAAATTATAGTAATTGTTGGTGGCTTCTTACAAAACGTGAGAAGTATAATGCTGTGCTGTATACCTTCATTTCCACACTGAGGCCCTGTTTGAAAAGAGACGCTCATCAAAAAGTGACTCCCAATGCACCTTGTAAACATCTGGGGGAATTTAAGCTGACATGTATTTCCAAAATTCATGTCTATTTCCAACATGATAGATGAGCTGAATTTGGATTTAATATCTCAGTTAGCCAACCTTAATAGCTATGTGGAGATGGATGCTTTATTTGTACTGAAGATGCAAAGAAGAAGTGGGCAAAGTACACAGAAACTAATGGAAAAATGAGCTGAAGCTAAGTCGTGCTTAGTGATTTAGAGAGAAAAAAAATCATAATAAATTGTCTTGTATTGCTGTCAATTAATAGTTTGTGCTTGTGAAACTTGTAGAAAATCAATATTACACTTTAGGCCATGTGGTATCATGACTACATCTTCTTCGGCTGTCCATTGGCATTGATGTTGACAATGTAGTTAGATGGTGCAGGAATGCATGTCGGCCACAAGGCCTGCTTTGGAGTGACAAAGTCTTTGGCATCTGTTGCAAGTGAAGGTTGACTGGTTTATCATGAAATGTCCATATTCCTGTGCTGTAATGCTCACTCTCTTCTCTCTAATGGCAGCTATGCTCCTCCTTAGCATGGGGCACCACTTTAATTTGTCTGAGGCCTCTTTCTCCCAGGTAACGTAATTGATTCCAGCATTTTTCATGTGCCTTTTGAGCATGTCTTTGTGCCTCAGTTTCTGACCACCTTGCTTCCTTTTCCCAACATTGAGTTCTCCATACAGTACCACTTTCAGATGTCGGATATTGGGCATTTTCCATACATGAACAGCCCAGTGGAGCTGTGATGTTGTAATAAGTGCTTTGACATTAGCTGTCTTCTTGCTTCTGAGAACCTCCACATCAGGGATTTTATCCTATCATTTGATTCCGCCGAAGATGCTCCATTGTATAAGTTTCCTGATATGTTTACTGTAGAGAGCTATACATTAAGTAGAGTAGTGTAAGGCTGTAAGTATGGGGGCATTGTATACTTTCACCTTGGTATATCTTCAGATGTCACAACGAGACCACAGTCATTTATGGAGAGCACCAAAGGCCTCCCATCAACCAGGATTCTGGAGGTTCCTGCATACTGCTCAGGAGGAGGTTGGTAAACAAACTCTGTCTTGAAAACATTCATCTTCAGTCCAAAGAGCGTTGCTGCAATGAAGAATCTATTTACAGTATCCTGCATGGTGTCAGCATCAGTGGCATTAAAGGCCGAGTCATTGACATGCAGTAGCTCACAAATACAGACCTCCTGAGTTTTTGTGCAAGCCTTGAGTCTGACAAGGTTGAAAAGTCTGCCATCCGAACCAGTTGGGTCCTGATGCAACCTCTTTATGTGGTCTTTGTTGATTTTTCCAAGACCTTTAATCATTTGACCTGTATTGCTGTCAATTAATAATTTACTCTGGAGGCCATGTGGTATCATAAATACATCACCACATGGTGATATATTCAATGAGATCAAACTCCTTCATGTGTAGAAAATAAAAAAAACAAAAATCAGAAACTAAAAGAGCAACACTTGTATATCAAGAAGTTTGTTTTGCTTGTTTTGTTTAGGGGGCTCCACTTAATTTATAGAATGTGGTTTTGACACACTGACGTATTGCTGGTATTTAACTCATTGGTTGATTTCTTGGCTGACTATAGAAGCTAAGAGTCAGTTTCACAGCAGTCAGTTTGACACAGAAACACCACTTAAGCTATTGAAATTTAATGGAATTTATTGTAAGGAGAACAAAATTCCTATTAAAGGTCCCATTCACTGGACCTTTTCCACATGTTGACAGTTTCCACAGATCTTAATTAATGAAATGTTTGGAACATTCTTTGGTCAAATTGCCAAACTGAGAAGTAAGGGGTGGTGCATGTGCCTGTGTGTATGTGTTGTGTGTGTGTGTGTGGGGGGGGCATGTGTGTGTGTATGGGAGGGTTGGGAGGAGTGGGATGTATCATGCAAATATCCATCCATCCATCCATCTTCTACCGCTTTTCCGGAGTTCCGGGTCGCGGAGACAGCAGTTCAAGCAGAGAAGCCCAGACTTCCCTCCCCCCAGCCACCTGCTCCAGCTCTTCAGAGAGGATACCAAGGCATTCCCAGACCAGCTAGGAGACATAGTCTCTCCACCGACTCCTGGGTCTGCCCCGGGGTCTCCTCCCAGTGGGACGTGCCTGAAACACCTCAAGTGGGAGGCGTTCAGGAGGCATCCTAATCAGATGCCCATACCACCTCAACTGACTCCTTTCAATGTGCAGGAGCAGCGGTTCTACTCTGAGCCTTTCCCGGATGACTGAGCTCCTCACCCTATCTCTGAGGGTGAGTCCAGCAATCTTACGGAGAAAGCTCATTTCAGCCTCTTGTATCCGCGATCTCGTTCTCTTCGGTCATTACCCAAAGCTCGTGACCATAGGTGAGAGTAGGAACGTAGATTGACTGGTAAATCGACAGCTTTGCCTTAGAACTAATCTCCCTCTTCACCACAACAGACCGGTACAACGTCCGCATCACTGCAGATGCTGCTCCAATCCGTCTGTCGATCTCTTGCTCCATTTTCCCCTCACTCGTGAACAAGACCCCAAGATACTTAAACTCCTCCACTTGGGGCAGGAGCCTGTCCCCAACCCAGAGAGGACAATCCACCTTTTTCCGGCTGAGGACCATGGACTCAGACTTGGAGGTGCTGATTCTCATCCCAGCCGCTTCACACTCAGCGGAAAACCGTCCCAGCAAGAGCTGTAGGTCATTGCTGGATGAAGCCAACAGGACAACATCATCTGCAAACAACAGAGATGAGATCCTGTGGTCACCAAGCATGACACCCTCCATTCCCTGGCTGCGCCTAGAAATCCTGTCCATAAAAATTATGAACAGGATTGGTGACAAAGGGCAACCCTGGCGGAGTCCAACTCTCACTGGGAATGAATCCGACCGAGTGTTGGCAATACGAACCAAACTCTCACAACGGTCATACAGAGACCAAATAGCTCATAACAACAAGTCCGATACCCCATACTCCCGAAGCAACCCCCACAAAAATCCATGAAGGACGCGGTCAAATGCCTTCTCCAAGTCCACAAAACACATGTAAACTGGTTGGGCAAACTCCCACAAACCCTCAAGGATTCTCGAGAGGGTAAAGAGCTGGTCCGATGTACCACGGCCAGGACGAAAACCACATTGCTCCTCCTGAATCCGAGGTTCGACCAACGGCCGGACTCTCCTCTCCAATACCTTGGCATAGACCTTCCCAGGGAGGCTGAAGAGTGTGATCCCTCTAAAGTTGGAGCACACCCTCCGGTCCCCTTTTTTGAAGAGAGGAACCACCACCCTGGTTTGCCATGCCAAAGGCACTGCCCCCGAGCTCCACGCAATGTTGCAGAGGCATGTCAACCATGGAAGCCCTACAACATCCAGGGCCTTGAGGTACTCAGGGCGAATCTCGTCCATCCCCGAGGCCCGGCCACCAAGGAGGTTTTTAACCACCTTGGCGATCTCAGCCCCTGTGATAGGCGAGTCATCCCCCTCGTCCCCAAGCCCTGCTTCCTCCGTGGAAGGCGTATCAGTGGGATTGAGGAGATCCTCGAAGTATTCCTTCCACCGCCGGACGATATCCCCAGTCGAAGTCAACAGTGTCCCATCTGCACCATACACAGTGTGGACGGGGAGCTGCTTTCCCCTCCTGAGCCGCCGGACAGTTTGCCAGAAATATATGTATTTAAATTTGTCTACTGCTTTTATCTATGTAAAGCACATTCCACAGCATTTAATGTTTGAAAAGTGCTATACAAATAAAGTTTGATTGATTGACTTAATTAATTATTGCTGCATCATTGTGAATCATCTTTTGCGGCCTTCCTCAGAACGATTCTTTCAGTGCATGTCTCTTTAAATGCTCATGAGCCCCAGTTTACCCCACTTCCAGTTCCTTCTTTCATCACATATGATGTTGCTAATGTTAGCTGGCTAGCTCCTAGCTCGGATAACCATCACAGCCTGAGCCAAGTAGCATTCATTTGTCTTAAAGAATGAATAAAATAAAGCATCACTTGTGGGCAGAGGTTGCTGAAGATGCCTTGTGGTCAATGGAGTACAATAACCACAGAAGCAATCACAAATGAGTAAATGGGAAAACTGCTATCAGCAGCTAGTCGCCTTCAGAGTGTAAAAAACTGTAGTAAGCTAAAATAATGTCTAGGGTAATTGGTGGTAGATGAACAAGGATTCCAGTGGGGGTGGATAGAACTTGGAGAAAATAGCTATCAAAACCAGCAGCGATCAGGCAGTTAAGGGATAGATGGACTTACTGTCAGCTTCTACCCCCCGATAAGATCTCTAATGCTGTTAGACAGACTGACTCTGACTGCCTAGCCAAGCAGAAATATAATAAAAGCTAAACTATTGCAGGATATATTATTGACTATGTATTAGAGAACCAGATGGGAGCATAAATTTCTAGTAGGGTCATCATCATCAATCCTCTTGGACAGTGTGCGTAGAGCAAACCAGAGTAACAAGTCTTTGCCACCTCTCTCTATCCTGTGCCAGCTGCTGGGTCTAGTGCAGAGATATATTATGCTGTTGCAAGTTGCGAGACAGGACGTCCATCCAGTGGATGCGGGGGGCCCCGCTTGGTTGTCTTCTACTCTACCAACCTGGGGATTTGAACCTAGAACCTTCTAGATGTTAGGCAATAGTGCTAACCACTGTACCACCATGCTGCCCATTTAAAGAAAATAACAATATAAACTACACTTGGTATGCTGGCGTGGTGGCCTCATGGTAGAGCATCTGCCCCACAGCCAGGAGATTATAGGTTCAAGCCCCAGCTGGGTCATACCAAAGACCATATAAAAATAGTACCTCCTGCCTTCTAGCTTGGCGCTCAACATAACAGAATGGGGGAAGGAAAGTTGGTTGTGGCAGCAGCCCCTCTGATTCAAGATGCAGCTGACACTGTTGATAGGGGAAATGCAATTTAATTCTACTGTGCATACTTGGCTGTATGGATTGAATTGGAAATAAAGTTGGCTTTCTTAACTCTATAACAGCTATGGCTTTGGGTGAGGGCTGGAATATCACAGTGTTATGGGTTGTGACTGGATGATTTGATAGTGACGTAGGCAATTAGAACCCAGAAGAGCAAAACTAGCTTTAACTTGTTAAAATATAATGATTTCTAAGTGAAGAGAGATTTTAACATGTTTAATGTAGTCATATGACCTGAGACAGTATTTTAGAAGGTTAAAACCCACAAATACACCAAAAAACATGGTGTGTCTTTAAAGTATAGGCAATGCTTTATGGACATTTATTGGGTCCGAATAATGAGATGGGATGCTACAGACTAAAGTTAAATCTCTTTTTTTCTGGTATTCATTCATTTCGCTCTGCTAACAGTACAGTTATTCTGTTAATGCTGATAACACAAAGAATAACACTGTAATTTTTGACAATGGGTCCTTGATTTCCGACAGTCAACAAAAGCAGTCTATCATTTGTAATTGACCCTTGTGAATTTGACTGGAGGGAATTAAATGAGGCAATTAGAGATTATCATCTGTAAACAAGCTAAGATAACACTTTTTAAAATCATTTCCAGCCGATATGTTTTATGCTAATGAAATGCTCTTCTTGCAGATGAGATGATATTGAAGATAAAGGCTGAATGGATAAGATGTCTGGGCTTCTTTAAAAATATTAATCACATGTAACTCTGCCATCACCTTTCCCTGCACCTGCCACTTTCTTTAAGGTTGTTTCTCTCTTTGTTTCTCTTGTCTTCTCCTCTCTCCTTTTCTTTCCATAGCTCTGTCTTGCGCTATCGCTTTCCGTGTCACTCGCCTTCTCCCCACTTCTCTCTCCATCTCCCTCAACATTTCAAAAGAATGAATTACTTTGGGCTGTCACTTGGCCCTGGCCAAGAATTCATTTTTGTGGGTCAAGTGTTTCAAACTGTCATTTTTGACAGGAACCATCTCATACAATAACTACATGGATGGACCTTGACTTTGAGTGCTTTCATATCTCGTTCTTTCACTTTTTGCTCTCTTGCTCTTTCTCTGTCTCTCTTTCTCTTTCTCTGTCTCTCTCTCTCTCTCTGTCTCTCTCTCTCTCTCTCTCTCTCCCTCTCTCTCTCCCCTTTCTTCATATGCATGTTTAAAAGATCTCATTGTACCAAAAGAGGAAGATGGAGAGATAGGGAATGGGGAGAACCATGAGAAGCGTGGCCATGCAGAGATCAATACTGCATTAATAGAGCCGACTAGACCACATGCAAAGTTATAAGAAGAGAAAAAATATCAGGGGTTCCTACAAATAGTCTAATGAGAGGGTCAGACAATGTGAGGGAAGTTCCAACATTTAGTTATAGCAAGGTCGAGAACATAGCTAATTCATTTAAGAAAGATAAAGTGTGTGAAAACATTCTGCCTGAAAGTGTGAAGTCCAGTAAAGCTGGCACTGAAGTGATTTTAAAGCCCGTGCATGTGTTTCTGTGTGTGCGTTTGCTGGGGACAGCAGGGCTTCAATGGCATTGAGTTTGAGCAGACAATCTATTTACAGTGTGCTCAGGGGAGCTTATAAACAAATGTTGAGTAATTTCAGCCAGGAGTAATTACCCTTGCCGCTGACAAGGAGAGTGTGTTAGCACTCCCCTTCACCCTCGGCCCTGTCCAGAAGGCTTCGAGCTTGTGCAGAAACGCGCGCACGTGCAGACATGCACAGATGCACATCCACACGGTAGAACTTCCTCACATGCATGTGGCATTGGTCCAGCAGTCGATATCACAAACACCCATCCAGCCTCTCCGCTTCACCCTCATATTTGAGAGTGAGCTGATCAAATACACCTGCCCACTTCAAAAAATCTATTTTCCTTTCTCCCTCACGCTCTAGTGCCTGACTGTTTCATGGTTAAAAAAAAAAGATATACAGACATGGACAAAATTGTTGGTACCCCTCTGTTAATGAAAGAAAAACCCACAATGGTCACAGAAATAACTTGAATCTGACAAAAGTGGTAATAAATAAAAATTCTATGAAAATTAACCAATGAAAATCAGACAATGCTTTTGAATTGTGGTTCAACAGAATTATTTTAAAAAACAAACTCATGAAACAGGCCTGGACAAAAATGATGGTACCCTTAACTTAATATTTTGTTGCACAACCTTTTGAGGCAATCACTGCAATCAAACGATTTCTGTAACTGTCAATGAGACTTCTGCACCTCTCAGCAGGTATTTTGGCCCACTCCTCATGAGCAAACTGCTCCACTTGTCTCAGGTTTGAAGGGTGCCTTCTCCAGACGGCATGTTTCAGCTCCTTCCACAGATGTTCAATACAATTTTAAAGATCAGGGCTCATAGAAGGCCGCTTTAGAATAGTCCAATATTTCGCTCTTAGCCATTCTTGGGTGTTTAGCTGTGTGTTTTGGGTCATTATCCTGTTGCAAGACCCATGACCTACGACTGAGACCAAGCTGTCTGACACTGGGCAGCACATTTCTCTCTAGAATAACTTGATAGTCTTGAGATTTCATTGTACCCTGCACAGATTCAAGACCCCCTGTGCCAGATGCAGCAAAGCAGACCCACAACATAACAGAATCTCCTCCATGTTTCACAGTAGGGACAGTGTTCTTTTCTTGGTATGCTTCATTTTTGCGTCTGGGAACATAGAGCTGATGTGCCTTGCCAAAAAGTTCCAGTTTTGTCTTGTCTATCCATAGGACATTCTTCCAGAAGCTTTGTGGCTTGTCAACATGCAGTTTGGCAAATTCCAGTCTGGCTTTTTTATGATTTGTTTTCAACAGTGGTGTCCTCCTTGGTCATCTCCCATGAAGTCCACTTTGGCTCAAACAACGACGGATGGTGCGATCTGACACTGATGTACCTTGACCTTGGATTTCACCATGTGTGTTTAGAGGTTGTTCTGGGCTCTTTTGTTACCATTCGTATTATCCGTCTCCTCCTGCAGCCACGTCCAGGGAGGTTGGCTACAGTCCCGTGGATCTTAAATTTCTGAATAATATGTGCAACTGTAGTCACAGGAACATCAGGCTGCTTGGAGATGGTCTTATAGCCTTTATCTTTAACATGTTTGTCTATAATTTTCTTTCTAATCTCCTGAGACAACTCTCTCCTTTGCTTCATCTGGTCCATGTTTAGTGTGGTACGCACCATGTCAACAAACAGCACAGTGACTACTTGTCACCCTTTAAATAAACACCTGTGATGTTAATTAGATTACACATCTTGGTTGAACATGTCCCTATGGTCACATTATTTTCAATCTTTTCTAGGGGTACCATCATTTTTGTCCAGGCCTGTTTCATGAGTTTGTTTTTTAAAATAATTCTGTTGAACCACAATTCAAAAGCATTGTCTGATTTTCATTGGTTAATTTTCATAGAATTTTTATTTATTACCACTTTTGTCAGATTCAAGTTATTTCTGTGACCATTGTGGGTTTTTCTTTCATTAACAGAGGGGTACCAGCAATTTTGTCCATGTCTGTATGTACATACAGTACAGGTGCATCTCAAAAATGATAATAAATCATGATAATAAAAATTAAAACAAAAAGCTTACTGTCACGCCGCGCCATTCATCAGCGGCGCCACCTGCTCACGCACCGGCTACTCGTCAGCGGCGAAGGATAAAAGCCGCCTCGCCCTGAGCGTCGGCCTGAAGCCGTAGACTTCGTTTCCTTTGCATGGACTTCTACCACATTCTCTTCAGCATCCTCTTTACCGGTAAGAAGTTCACTTACCTCATCTCTCCAGTCTGCTCCCCTGTGCACAGGTGGATTCCTCGGCGGCGGACAATCCCGTCCCTCGTCTCTCCTCGCTGCTGCACCGAGCCCTGCAGGTGGCTGTCTCCCGGGCTTCCATCCTTGAAGCGCCAGTCATCTGCCCAAACAAGTAAGCTTCTCTCCCTCGCCTATTCTCCTCCCGTGTTGGTGTGTGCTCATCACCCTGTGTCTGATTTCTCCCATAGGGTTGCCGGCTGAACGGTCTCCTGCCTCTGGGTCCGAAGCAGACGCCCCCACCAACACATTAACATTCTGCAGACACGCACCCAAACATCCCTGTTGTTAATAAACAGTTTGAACTACTCTGAGCCTGTGTGTGTGCGTCTCCTGAGCCGAACGTTATGTCAGTACGGCTTCAGCAGAGCGGCTCGGCGGACGGCGGGCTCGCACACCGGTTTACCATCCTCGAGGCTCGGGTGGATCAGATTGTTTATCAGCAACAGGTGGTTCTTAACCAATTATTAGAACTGACTAACCGATTGAACCGCTTGGACCCCCAACAGCCGTTCCTCCCGACTCGCCAGGGTGGCGCGGCTCCTGCTGTTCCAGCGGCCGTCCAGCCGGCTCCAGTGGCACCGGTTCGGCTCACGCCGATTCCGACCCCCGCCCGCTTTAGCGGTAAGCTCGGCGGAGCGCGGGGGTTTATTATGCAGTGTGAGTCCGTGTTCCACCGTGTGCCCGGAGATTTTCCCTCGGATCACAGCCGAATTGGTTACATAGGGAATCTTCTGGAGGGGCGTGCGTTAACTTGGACCTACGCCGTAATGGCGAGGCCCAGTTATGCCACCCTCACCTATGACCAATTCGTGAGGCGCTTTCTGGAGGTCTTTGACCACTCACAAACCGAAACGGTCCAGGTCGATCGGCTTCTCGCTCTCCAGCAGGGAAGCCGGTCGGCAGCGGACTACGCGGTCGACTTCCGGGTAGCGGCGGAGGAATTGGGCTGGGAGGAACGCTCCCTCTGTGGCCTGTTCCTCCGCAGCCTCAATAGTGATCTGAGGGATGAACTGGCTGGTCGGGATATCCCTGGGACGCTAGCGGAGCTGACGTCCTTAGCGATAAGTTTGGATAACAGGCTGCGCGAGCGCTCCTCGGGGCGGAGGTCTTCTTCTTCTCGCCCTCGTGGAGCCTCGCCGCACCTGTTCCAAGCTCGCCCCCGGGCGGCGCCGCCAGCATCGCGCCCCGAGGAGTCGGAGCCGATGGTGACGGGCTGGACTAAACTTTCCCCTGTGGAGAAACAACGCCGCCGTGAGTTGGGCCTCTGCATGTATTGCGGAGGCGACCAACACACCGTGGAGTGTTGCCCACGGAAAGCCAGTCGGTGGGGTCCGCGAGTCACTGTTGGAAGCCTCGCGGATGTCAATCGGTTAGGATCACTGACTCAATTGAAGCTGCCCATCCGTTTCTGCCATAACCCTACTGGGCACCTCACCCACGCACTGGTGGATTCGGGCGCAGAAGGCAGCTTCATTTCACAAAGCCTGGCAACCCGATTGGGCATCCGCTGCCAGGCACTCAATACTCCCATCTCCCTAATCCACCTCTCCCGTGCCACCCTCGGGAGAGTGACACATCAAACTGTTCCCCTACCGGTCATCATCTCGGGAAACCACCGGGAGGAAATGACCTTTTACGTCCTTCCCAACTCTGTGTCGCCCGTCATCCTGGGGTATCCCTGGCTCCGCCTTCACAATCCGGTCCTGGATTGGAAATCAGCTGGGATCTCGGCATGGAGTACGTTCTGTATGGGCACCTGCCTTCAGTCCGCTGCCTGCTCTCCGTCCGCTCCTCCCCCTGCGACGGACGCTGCACCCCCGGACCTGTCTCTGGTGCCCCCAGAATTTCACGACCTGGGTATGGTGTTCAGCAAAGCGAAAGCTATGTCTCTTCCCCCTCATCGGCCCTATGACTGCGCCATCAACCTCCGCCAGGGGGCTCCCTTACCTTCTGGTCGCCTTTATAGCCTGTCTGCGCCGGAGAAGGAGACGATGAACGCCTACCTGAAGGAATCTTTAAGTGCTGGGATTATCCGCCCATCATCGTCACCCGTGGGGGCAGGGTTCTTCTTCGTGGGGAAAAAGGATGGGTCCCTCCGCCCTTGTATCGACTACCGGGCCCTCAATAATATCACGGAGAAGGACCGTTACACCCTGCCTCTCATGGACACTGCTTTCCACTCCCTCCAGGGGGCGACCTGGTTCACCAAGCTGGACCTACGCAGCGCTTACCACCTCGTCCGGATCCGGGAGGGAGATGAGTGGAAAACGGCCTTCCGTACCCCGAACGGCCACTTTGAATATCTGGTGATGCCGTTCGGGTTGACCAACGCTCCTGCAGTCTTCCAGCGCCTCATAAATGACGTCCTCCGGGACTTCATTGGCCTTTTTGTGTTCGTCTACCTGGACGATATTCTCATCTTCTCCAAGTCCAGGGATGAGCACCAGGTCCACGTGAGGCGGGTCCTCCAAAGGCTGCTGGAGAACCGTCTGTACGTTAAGGCAGAAAAGTGTGAATTTTACGCCAGGAGCACGTCCTTCCTGGGGTTCATCATCGCCCACGATAGGGTGCTCCCCGACCCAGAGAAGGTAAAGGCGGTGGTGGAATGGCCCACACCTGCATCCCGGAAACAGGTGCAGCAATTTGTTGGCTTCGCCAATTTCTACCGCCGCTTTGTCCCCAACTTCAGTGCCATCGTGGGACCACTGACCCGCCTCACGTCCCCGAAGGTCCCGTTCCGGTGGACCGAAGAGGTCGCTGCCGCCTTTGAGGCGCTGAAGGCGGAATTCTCCTCCTCCCGGGTCCTTCGCCAGGTCGACCCCGCGCTGCAGTGCATTGTAGAGGTAGACGCCTCGGACACGGGAGTGGGAGCAGTGCTGTCCCAGCGGTCACCGGACGATGGCGCCAAGCGACCGTGCGCCTTCTTCTCCCGGCGCTTGTCCCCGGCGGAGAGAAACTACGATGTGGGGGACAGAGAGCTCTTGGCCATCAAGCTCGCCCTGCAGGAGTGGCGCCACTGGTTGGAGGGGGCAAGCCTGCCGTTTGTGGTCCTCACGGACCACAAGAACTTGGAATACTTACGATCTGCCAAGCGCCTGAACGCCCGCCAGGCGCGCTGGTCCCTGTTCTTCGCCAGGTTCCAATTTTCCATCACCTTCAGGCCTGGCTCTAAGAACGTCCTGCCTGACGCCCTCTCCAGGCAGTTCGCCCCCGTGGAGTCGGAGGAGGCGCCCCACTCCATCCTGCCCAGGTCGTGCGTCGTGGGAGCCATCTCGTGGGACATTGAGAGCAAGATCCGGAAGGCACAGCAGGTGGAACCTGACCCTGGCGGCGGACCGGAGGGGAGGCTGTTCGTGCCATCCGCGGTCCGAGGAGAGGTCATCCACTGGCTCCACACCTCCAAGCTCACCTGTCACCCTGGCACCTCCCGGATGATAGATCTCCTCCAACGGTCCTTTTGGTGGCCAGGCCTGCGGAGGGATGCAGCCCGCTACGCCCGGGCTTGCCCAATCTGTGCCACCTGCAAATCGGGAAATGCCCCTCCAGCGGGTCTGCTCCAGCCCCTGCCCGTCCCTGGCAGGCCCTGGTCGCACATCGCTCTGGATTTCGTCACCGGACTCCCCATCTCCAACTCCTATGACACCATCCTGACCATCGTGGACCGCTTCTCCAAGGCCGTGCACTTCATCCCCCTGCGAGGCCTCCCTACTGCCCTGGAGACGGCGGACCTCCTCGTCCAACACGTGGTCAGGCTGCATGGGATTCCGGTGGACGTGGTCTCGGACCGGGGCCCCCAGTTTTCATCTGAGGTTTGGAGGTCATTCTGCAACGCCATCGGAGCCAAGGTGAGCCTCTCCTCCGGCCATCACCCCCAATCCAACGGGCAGTGTGAGAGGACCAACCAGGAGCTGGAGGCTGCGCTCCGCTGTGTGTCCAGATCCAAACCCGCGTCCTGGAGCAACCATCTTGCCTGGGTTGAATATGCCCACAACACCGCTCGCTCTTCTGCTACAGGGATGTCCCCCTTCAAAGCGTCCCTGGGTTACGACCCCCCGCTGTTTCCGGAGCAGGAGAGTGAGGTAACTGTCCCGTCAGTTAGGGCCCATCTCAGGCAGTTCCGCTCCACCTGGGCTGCCGCGCGCCATGCGCTATTACGCACAGCGGAGCGCAACAGGACTGTGGCGGACCGGCGTAGGAGACCTGCCCCGGCGTACAGAGTTGGGCAGCTTGTTTACATTTCCACCCAGGACGTCACTCTAAAAGGCGAGAGGAGAAAGCTGGCACAGCGCTTCATGGGTCCCTACCCCATCACCCGGATCATCAACCCGGTGGCTGTGCGCGTGGCTATTCCCCCCTCCCTCCGCATTCATCCTACTTTCCACGTGTCGAAGGTGAAACTGGCGGTTTCTGACCCCCTTTGCCCTCCTCCTGCAGCGCAACCCGCGCCCCGGATGATTGGTGGCCATCCGGCCTGGTCCGCTTCCTCCATCCTGGACTCCCGGCGCCGGGGTCGTGGGTTGCAATACTTGGTGGACTGGGAGGGCTATGGGCCCGAGCATCGACAGTGGGTGCCCCCGTCGTTTGTGTTGGACCCATCGCTCATCGCGGACTTCCACCGAGCGCACCCGGATAAGCCATCGCCAGGAGGCGCTGCTAGAGGGGGGAGTACTGTCACGCCGCGCCATTCATCAGCGGCGCCACCTGCTCACGCACCGGCTACTCGTCAGCGGCGAAGGATAAAAGCCGCCTCGCCCTGAGCGTCGGCCTGAAGCCGTAGACTTCGTTTCCTTTGCATGGACTTCTACCACATTCTCTTCAGCATCCTCTTTACCGGTAAGAAGTTCACTTACCTCATCTCTCCAGTCTGCTCCCCTGTGCACAGGTGGATTCCTCGGCGGCGGACAATCCCGTCCCTCGTCTCTCCTCGCTGCTGCACCGAGCCCTGCAGGTGGCTGTCTCCCGGGCTTCCATCCTTGAAGCGCCAGTCATCTGCCCAAACAAGTAAGCTTCTCTCCCTCGCCTATTCTCCTCCCGTGTTGGTGTGTGCTCATCACCCTGTGTCTGATTTCTCCCATAGGGTTGCCGGCTGAACGGTCTCCTGCCTCTGGGTCCGAAGCAGACGCCCCCACCAACACATTAACATTCTGCAGACACGCACCCAAACATCCCTGTTGTTAATAAACAGTTTGAACTACTCTGAGCCTGTGTGTGTGCGTCTCCTGAGCCGAACGTTATGTCACTTACTTTTAAGGAATATAATACTGTATATATCAAAGTGTACTACCTTTAAAATTCAGCTGTGAAAATTTTCACGATATTCAATTGTTTTAGATGCACCTATATATTCCCTTCCTTTCTGCATTGTCATACCAGAGTGGTGGCCTAGTTGGTAGAGCATTCGCCCCACAACTGGGAGGTCATGGTTCAAATCCCTTCCAGATCATACCAAAGACCCTATAAAATGGCACTTTCTAGCTTGGTGCTCAGCATAACAGAATGGGGAAAGGAAAGTTAATTCACAGAGCTACCGGAGGATTGCCCCCCCCCCCCCCCCCACTGTAGCTTTCACTGCTTACAGTAGCTGTGTGGCCTAGGGTCAGAGAAACGGAGATAGGCGCCGCCCCATACACCACATGTTGTGGAAGGATTAACTTTCTGCATTATTAATTTTTTTTTTCAAAATCTGATGCTCACATTCAGTGAGCTTTAACTTTAAAGTAGTATGATTAATGTATGTGCAATCCCTGTCAGCTAAAAGCTCAAACTGCTCTGAAAAGCTTGTTCTCTAATTTTTTTCTTTAGATAAGAAATGTGACTTATGTAAAAGGGCTGTCAGTACGTATACACAAGGTTTTTTGTTTGTTTTGTTTTTTAATCATTAAAAGTAAAAAATTGATTGAGCAGCTCAGAAACAACAAGGTATAAAGTGCTCAGAAAATGCTTAACTCATAATCTTAATTTGATAGAGCTGATATACAAACATACAGTACATGGTGACCTGGGATTGACATTAACGTTTTTGCTCACCAGCCACTGAGGCTAGTGAGTTTCCAAAGTTACTACCCACTCAGCCTTTTCACTAGCCATAATTTTGTGGTTGGAAAATTATGTTTAATATGATCAAATTGGATGATCACATGCTAAATTTACTTTAACTAAATTTATAACATTTTTAAATGTAAATTACCTTTATACATACATAAAAATAGCAAGAGAAACACTGTTTAATTATTTATGAACAGCAGTATATACTGTAAAAAGTAGAGAAAAATATTTGTAATATGAGAGTGAAGTACAAGTAGATTTGAGATCTGTCCCAATTCTCATTTGTACCCCTACCCCCGTGGCCCTTGAAGGCTGAAAATTATCCCTGAATTGGGACACCCCTCCATGGCTGCACTACCTCATTAGTAGTTACTGATGGATTTTTCCTAACCTGTTTTCACTAGGAAAAAAGAAGAGAAAGAAAAATAAAACTGATCAGAAAAAAAGTCTCATCTTAAGGAGAAAAATGTCTCAGATTTACATGAACAATTCTAATCAGTAGAAAAGGTCAGAAATTTACTAGAAAGAAAACTGTAAATTCACAGAGAAAAATTTGGACCCCCTGGTGGTTGATTTTGACCTGCCTTCCATATGTTTGACACCCCTGGACCAACCCGTTAAAAATACATATTTAGAGGGTAAACAACAACTTCTTGCTCAAAAAATAATCATGTTTAACCACAGAGGTAGGAGCTGATGTGGGGGGAGCACAGGGATTAGCTACTCACCGCTGGGACAACGGGGATCAGGGGCAATTCTCCTAGTAATGTGATTGCTGAGACCGGGGACAGGTGTATTCTGCCAGCTGCTGTCTGTCGCCGTTTCTCCAGATTGGCAGCAAAATGAACTTGCCATGGGTGGAGTCTGGTTCCCCTCCATACTTGACATAGGAGAAGCTGCCATCCCTCACAGCATTTCTTCCCACCAGGCCGAACAGGGGCAGGACGGGAGACTGACCGGCGAAGTAGACCATCCGTAGCTTCTCCAGACTCCGTCCACAGCAACAGTGGACCAGTGAGCACACAGTGTGTGCAGAGTTACTAATTTACAAGGGTATTCAGTTACAATTCAAAGAAGCCTAGGAAGAGACAATCTCCTTAAGCTAAAGTCCACAGCATCCCAATGTCTATGGTATAATTTAGTGCATTGATATGAAGTAGCTTTTTTTTTCTTTATCAACAGCTGTATTTGTCAACAACTACCAAATCAAATGAGAATGTAGGCTGTGATTTAGCACCACTTCCACCATTTATTTTCAGTGTTACACTCATCTGCAAAAAAGGATAATAAATATTGCTTCTCATTGCAAGCAAAATAAGTTTTTGTTTAGAGAAGAAAAAAAAAATCTAAAACAGAGCTGTGAAAGATTACCAGAAACATTAAATTAAAGTGTTTCGTTTTAGAAGAAAATAATTAAAAAGGGCAGTTTTAAGGGTGCTGACTGAGAAGAAGAGAGAAGATCAGAAGTAAACATATTGTGTCTTTGAGGATCTGGAGAAAGCATATGATTGGGTGCCAAGAGAGAAAGTGTGATTCTGTGAGGAAGTCAGGAGGTGCCAATAAGTATGTGAGGGTGGTGTGGGACATGTTTCAGGATAGTGAGATAGTGGTGAGGTGTGCTGTTGTTGTGGCAGTCATTATTTCCATGCCCAAACTGTGGTAAGACAGCTTTAAGAGTATCACAAACTGTTATGATCTGGGCTTTGGTCCTCCGACCTTGCCCATGCTTTGCATTTATTTTTGTTGTGCCTGTAATTATTTATGATCATCATTTGCATTTATTGTCCTTTGTGTTCCCCAGAGTCCTTTGTCAATAGCTATGTTTACATGGACACAAGTAACTGGATTAAAAGCCTGATCGGAATAAAAATGCTTCATGTAAACACGCCAATCTGAAGATTCTGACCCTCCTCACACTCCTTCGGATCAAAATTTCCTTCCAATCGAGATGGGTGGGTTATGCCAACTGTTGATGCAATTGGTGTGCATATAAACACTTCTTCAGAAGTTTGGGTAGAAAATATGTTTCCTGCCCATGTCTGTATGTCAGCCACACATCAACATAACATATTTCCACCATTACAGCAGCTAGCGGAAGACATGGCGGGAGTGAAACAGTACTGGTCTGTATCATACTGCTTTCTCCCTCGGTTCGTCATATGCAGAAGTATGTACTGCTGGACTTGTAGCTTCATTACGGAGACCAGCAGAAGCAAAAGTACAGTCTGAATAACATAATACAGGTCCATTTCAAAAAGAGAAAGACGCACGAAGCGGGTTTGTTTATGTAGCCCGTGTGGTGTAAGAAAGTTTGATTGGCGTCGCCAGGGCCACCTTAACTTCCTGTTTGGCCCTTGGGCTGAAAGGTTTTGTAGCCCCCCCCCCCACCCCAAACAAAATCTCAGTTTAAAAATGTGTAATAGCTATGTTTTAATAATGGATTGCAGTTATATAGCACTTTTCATGACACCCAAAGACACTTTACAATGTGTCCATTATTCATTCACTCCACAGACAATGATAGTGGCAAGCTACCTCTGTAGCCACAGCTGCCCTGGGGCAGACTGAGGGAAACATGGGTGCCAATCCATGCCAACGGCCTCTCCGACCACCACTGAGGGTTTATTGGCATTCACTCATTTTTGTTGCCAGTGGTTTAGACATTAATGGCTGTGTTGTGGGACACATATGCACATGGTTATATCACTTTAGACTTCACATCTCAGATTGAACAAAGGACTGAGTCTCCTTGGAGATAACAGGAGGATGTGGAAGTTTAGTCTTTGGTATGCAAAGAGACAGTCTTGGGGGATTTCCTGGCTGCCAGAGACTTTAGGTGGAGGTGATAAGATCTAAGAGAGGATGCATTGTTACTTGGGATTAAATGCATTGTGACTGTGAGCTTTGAAGGTCCTGGGTATTTAAAGGACGAAGGTCTGGGTTTTTTCCTCTTTTCTGTTTTGCTGATGTTGGAAGATGTGAATAAACCTGACTCGTGAGATAAACTCTGCCTCATCATTTTCACATTTCCACACTGGTGACCCTAAGACGTATCATGAGTGAAAGAAATTCCCCCGAGCCAGCCGGGTCAGGAGCTCCCAGCCAAGCGTATGCCGCTACCGTCCAGCTACCGGACTTTTGGCGAGACAACCTGCGCTCCTGGTTCCACTTGGTCGAAGCACAATTCGCCCTCCGGGGGATAATGGTAGATGACACGAAGTTCTACCATGTAATTGCCAGGCTCGACAACCGCACGGCTCAGCATGTGCAGAGCCTTTTGGAGCAGCCACCGGCTGACGACAAATACAGCGGGTTGAAGGCTGCGCTCATCCAGCGCTTCACTCTCTCAGTCCAGGAGAGAGCGGAGAGGCTCCTGGCTCTGAACGACTTGGGAGATGGCACGCCCATTGACCTGATGGAGGACATGCTGAGGTTGAGGGGCTCAGATGACATAGACTTCATCTTCACCCACATTTTCCTCAGGACCGTACCGTCAGCCACGAGAGCGACCCTGGCCAGTTCGCCGTTGTTGGCCCAGCGGGACTTCCGCGCGGCCACCGCGGCAGCGATGGAGTTCAGCGCGACGGCCGGAGATGGCGGGGGGCCAGAGACGGCGGTAACAGACCCACCGACGGCGGCGGCAGCGGGGGCCAAGGATCGCGGAGGAGACACCCTCTGTTTCTACCATCACCACTTCGCAGAGAAGGCACGCAAATGTATACCACCGTGCCAGTTCAAGCGCTCGGGAAACGCCAAGACCGGGGGTCGGTAGCAGCTGCGGCCCTCGGTGAAGAGAACAAGCTGCTCTACTTGACGGATGCGCGCTCGGGGAGGCAATTCCTTGTGGACACAGGCTCCCAAGTGAGTTTCATCACGCCTTCCTCCGCTGACCGGCTGGAGGGTCCCGGAGGTCACGGGGCGTGAGAGGACTCTGTGGACGGACGTGAGAGGACTCTGCTTCTGTCCCTACACGGCTGTACATTTGAGTGGACCTTTGTCATAGCTGCAGTGAATTTCAATATGTTGGGGGCTGATTTTCTGTGCTCACATTGTTTGTTGGTTGATCTTGCTAACAGGCGCCTGGTTAATGCACTTTCTTTTTATTCTATTCCCTGTGCAGCCCGAGTGACCCCGCCCACAGCACAAGCCAACGTCACAACGGCAAGCGGTAAGTTCCACACACTGCTCACTCAGTTCCCAGCACTCACGGTTCCTACATTTTCAGCAGCCGTCGCTAAACACGGAGTGGAACATTTTATTACCACCACCAGACCGCCTGTTTTTGCAAAAGCTCGGCGCTTGGATTCAGCTAAACTGACCATAGCGCGCGAGGAGTTCGCCAACCTGGAAAAGTTGGGCATCATCAGGCGTCCGAACAGCCCATGGGCTTCCCCGCTTCACATGGTCCCGAAAGCTGATGGCTCGTGGCGACCTTGCGGAGATTTCCGCAGGTTGAACAACGCCGCAGCGCACGACCGCTACCCGATCCCGCATATTCAAGATTTTTCCGTTCATTTGGCGGGGGCGCGCGTTTTTTCTAAGATAGACTTGGTCCGCGGTTACCACCAAGTCCCAGTGCGCGCTGAGGACATACCCAAAACAGGGGTAATAACTCCGTTTGGCCTATTTGAGTTTTTGCGCATTCCGTTTGGGCTTAAAGGCGCTGCGTAGACGTTCCAAAGCATGATGGACGCGGTGTTGTGCGATCTCCCCTTCGTATTCATCTACCTGGACGACATCTTGGTAGCCAGAGCGTCCGAAGATGAACACGAAAACCACCTCACGGCAGTTTTCCGGAGGATGGGAGAGCACGGGTTAATAATCAACCCAGCAAAGTGTCAGTTCGGGGTGACGCAGATTGATTTTTTGGGGCATCGCGTCTCTCCAGAAGGAGCGGTTCCTCTGCCTGACAAAGTACGCGCGGTAACAAATTTTCCCCAGCCACAGACAGTCAAGGCGTTACAGGAGTTTTTGGGAATGGTGAATTTTTATAACCGTTTCCTCCCCCGCGCAGCGCAGCTCATGCAACCATTGTATGCCGCACTAAAAAAACAAAAACCCACAAATAAAATCGAATGGTCCCCGGAGCGAGAGCGAGCATTCTCGGAGGTCAAAACAGCCCTGGCAAACGCTGCGTTGTTAGCACATCCAGACCCAACGGCCTGCATAGCGCTCACTACTGATGCGTCAGATGTGGCCATAGGGGCGGTCGTGGAGCAGCATGTAGCCGGGGCTTGGCAACCGCTTGCCTTTTTCAGCAGGACTTTGCGCGATAGTGAATGAAAATACAGCGCATTCGACAGGGAGTTGTTAGCTCTCCACTTGGCCATTCGCCACTTCCAGTTCTGGCTGGAGGGACGCCGTTTCTCCGCATTCATTGACCACAAGCCGCTGACATTCGCGATGGCCAAGGTTTCAGAACCGTGGTCAGGCCGGCAACAGAGGCAGCTGGCCGCCATCTCAGAGTTTACTACCGATATTCAGCATGTGGCAGGTAAACTGAATGTAGTGGCAGACTGTCTCTCGCGCGCCGTGGCGGCCCCGGTCCGCGTAGGGATAGATTATGCAGCCATGGCCGCGGATCAGGTTAGCGACGCGGACGTGCGTGCGCTCCAGTCTGGACCAACAGGGTTAAGGCTGGAGAACAGGGTGCTGCAAGACGGTATGCCCCCCCTAATCTGCGATGTCTCCACTGGGCGACCGCGTCCTGTGGTACCGGCCGCGTGGCGCCGCCGCGTTTTTGACTTGATTCATTCTCTGGCGCACCCGGGAGTGCGCGCGTCGGTCAAAATGGTGGGAGAGAAATTTGTATGGCCGAGCCTGCGCAAACAAGTTAAGGAGTGGGCGGCAGCCTGCATGGCTTGTCAACGAGCCAAGGTACACAAACACACGAGAGCTCCCTTGGAGCCGTTTCACATCCCGGCTAAGAGGTTCGATCATGTCCACGTGGACCTTGTAGGCCCCCTTCCGCCATCACAGGGGTGCACACACCTTCTGACAATGGTAGACCGCACCACGCGCTGGCAGGAAGTGGTCCCACTGGCGTCAACTACAGCCTAGGAGGTGGCGCGCGCGTTTTTAACAGCATGGGTAGCGCGCTTTGGATTCCCGTCAGACATTACGTCCGACAGAGGCCCTCAATTTGTTTCCGAACTTTGGTCAGCAATGGCCCGCAGCCTGGGGGTAACGATCCACCGCACAACCGCGTACAATCCGCAGGCTAATGGGTTATGCGAACATTTTCATAGGTCATTGAAAGCGGCTCTCAGAGCGTCGCTTACGGATGCAAATTGGGTAGACAGGCTGCTGTGGGTTTTATTGGGGTTGCGTTCTGCACCTAAAGAGGATTTAGAAGCCTCCCTGGCTGAGCTAGTTTTTGCGCAGCCACTTCGGCTGCCCGGGGAATTTCTCCCAGATAATCCTGCGCCAGAATGCTCCTCAGCTCAGCAGTTGCTGCGTGGCACGGAATCAGGCACGCTGCCTGACCCCGTTCACCACAGTTTTCCACGCGTTTTTGTACCTAAGGTTTTAAAAAACTCAGAGTTTGTTTTTGTCAGACAGGATTCCCATCGCCCGCCGCTACAACCACCTTATGATGGACCATTTAGAGTGCTGGAAACAGGGGATAAGCATTTTTTGCTAGATTTGGGGGGCAGGAAAGAAAAGATTGGCATAAACAGGCTCAAACCCGCCTTTGTGGTGGCGGACGAGGACGTGCTGTTGGCCAGGGCTCCTCGGCGCAGCAGACCCCCTAGGGGACATTCCCCAGAACACTCACAGGGATTGACTAACAGTTCTCACCCTCAGACAGCTGCCCCCCAGCAGGATAGCGCCGCGGAAGTGATGAAGCCCGCTTACAGCAGATACGGGAGGAGACTGAGGCCCAAGCAGCACGTGGACTGATGTGTAATGATTTTATCATGACATGCAGACTGTTATTCCGTTGTTCCATCTTAGACGTCTGGGGGGGGGGGGTCATGTGGGACACATATGCACATGGTTATATCACTTTAGACTTCACATCTCAGGTTGAACAAAGGACTGAGTCTCCTTGGAGATAACAGGAGCATGTGGAAGTTTAGTCTTTGGTATGCAAAGAGACGGCCTTGGGGGATTTCCTGGCTGCCAGAGACTTTAGGTGGAGGTGATAAGATCTAAGAGAGGATGCATTGTTACTTGGGATTAAATGCATTGTGACTGTGAGCTTTGAAGGTCCTGGGTATTTAAAGGACGAAGGTCTGGGTTTTTTCCTCTTTTCTGTTTTGCTGATGTTGGAAGATGTGAATAAACCTGACTCGTGAGAAAAACTCTGCCTAGTCATTTTCACATTTCCACAGTGTGTTGTTATTTTGAGGGGACAGCAAATTTACACTGTTATACAAGTTGTACACTGACTACTTTGCATTGTATCAAAGTGTCATATCTTCAGTGTTGTCCCATGAAAAGATATAATAAAATATTTACAAAAATGTGAGGGGTGTACTCACTTTTGTGAGATACTGTACGTATATACAGTATATGCATACATACATACATACATACATACATACACACACACACACACACACACTATATATATATACATACATACATACATACATACATACATACATACACACACACACACACACACACACTATATATATATATACGTATATATACTGTATATATATATATATATATACACACACACACACACACATATGCATGTGTGTTTAGTAATACATGTATGTGTGATTGTGTTTGTATACCAAATAGTTTTTGGGGGTCCATATTCCACGGGGGGGGGGGGGGGTGCATTTTCAATGGGGGTCCATTTATAATCTCACACCAGCACTAGCCTCCAGGAGCTGCCGCTGAGCTGCAGAATGAAGAGTCCGCAATTCAACTAAACACAGCAGAGCCACCGGACGCCTTCCGAATCTATGGCCGGCATCAGCCTCCAGGAGCTGCCACTGAGCCACAGAATGAAGAGTCCGTGACCCAACAGGACACCGCAGAACCACCACAACCTTTTGGATGCCCCACAGCAGACGTGAGAGTCACACCATCACAACCTCGATGCCGAATGCAACCGAACAGAGTGCTACTCGCAGTAATGGACTGGGTTCAAGCCTGCAGAACCAAACGAATGGACCCGCAGCCGGCTTCAATGCCATCTCCACAACTGCCAGCACAACATCTGGATCACCGCGCAGCTGGGGCCAGTGACCTTCCAGCTGGCAGATGGTTCGGTGTGGCAAGCCAACCACCTTCGCCGAGTGTGAGCAGCTGCTCCGGATGACACGACTATATGGGAGTCTACTCACATGGTGTAGGACCTGGACTGGGGTTTTGAAGAAGATGATCCCGGTCCGCGGGCCTCCGCACTTCTAGGGGCTTGTCCACCATGGGCTCACCTCAAGGGCCCTTGAACTGATTTGCCTTTCTCAACAAAAGAAGGACTGTTTAACTAGGGGTGTGGCTGCCAACAAATAGTAACATAATAAACCACTCAGCCACGCTGGGTCACACAGTAATCTACCTGCTGGTCCTAGCTAGTTTGGGGTTCTTTACTGTAACAAACTGGGGAGAGTCAATTTGGTTATGTATGTTGTTCTGTTTTTCCGGGGGGGGGGGGGGGGGAGCTGAATGGTTGTCGTCGGCATGGTGATGTAGCCACTTGGTGATGTCATCACGCTGAGCACATATAAGGTAGGAACGGTCATTTTAGAGCCTCTCTCTTCTGTCTCTCTAGCGGTCATGGCAGCGCTCAGCCTCCTGACAGAAACCTGTATTGCCTGATTCTGCACAGTCTGCAATAAAGTTCGTGTTCCCAGCAAATGCCACTCTTTGTTGGTCCTGTGGCGTAACCCCCACGACAGACTGGGGCAGACACAGCGCTCAGCTAGAGCAAATAACAGAACAGTGAAATGTGTGTATTAATGTCTACAGGCAGCCCCGCTTCTTCTGGCTCACTACTCTGATGTTAATGTGCCATTCATGCATTGTGTTCATGCGTTCTGTCCTTACTGTGACCTAGGGACTGATATCAATATGTAGATGTGCCTTGTAACCTCTTTGTCCTGCAGCTGGAGCAGAGGCCAGCAATCTCCTTATTGTTATGTATGTCTCTCATATGCAAATGCCCATACCAACTGCTGTGAATGCTCTTTTATGTATTGTTTGTAACTGGGTATATAAGCTGACTGAAATCCATGCTCATTCTCTCACTCTTCAACTACTGCTGCTGACACACACATCCTGTGTCTGTTTGCTGGAGAGCCTCCGAGCCACCCATGGGGCGAGCATCGTGACGGCGGTATGATAATAAACCTATTTAAAACCTCACTTCGCTGCTTTATTTTATTTGCCGCCGCAGTCCTTCCTCAGTTTTCCAGACGTAGCAGCACCCTTGCTGTAAAAGGTATTCAGTGTGCTTAATGCATTTCTATTTAAATTGTTGTTATGCCTCTCTACTGTTTGAGGCCGGTGTGTATTCTCCGATATTTTGAATGGTCCTTGAATGTGTCACTCACTCTGCATGCTGAGTGCAGCAGGTGTCCATCTTAGTTTGCTGTGAGTGCCAGTCAGACAAGACTGTCGGCATGGTCCGGTTTGAGAGAGGGTGGGACTAAGGGAGTGAGTTAGTTGGCCTGAGACGCTGAACAGGTTGAATGGGAGAGCAACGCTGGGACGAACTAGTGAGCGCTTTTGTAAGTTGATGAGTTAAACACTTGTTTTCAGTTGGTTAAATATTAGTGCATAGTATTTATAATTGTTTGTAGCCTCTTGAGGGAACAGTGACCGTGTTCAAGCTACGGCCAAGCCGTAGAGTGAGGGAGCTGTTGAGAGTCTGACCACGAGGTGGTCAGAGCATCTTAAAACAAAACATCCGCCATCTTGGAGGTTCTCCAAGATGGCGCCCACAGTAGTCACCATAGTGCTTCGCTGCGCTTTGTTTTGTTTGTTTTGGTTTGTCAATTGTGTGTCTGCCTGCTCTTACACCCGTGAAGAGCTACTAAATATCAGGACTTTCACTCCCACGGACCTACTCCCAGTTTTTTGGCTCCTGCCGCCGATCTGGTTCACTTTTTAGCCCAAAAAGTGAGACGGCAAAAGAGAGGAAGACGAGCGGGCGCCCTGGTGCGGCTTCGCAGGAGAGGCACGCGCACGGCTTTGCCTGGGATCTTTCTGTCCAACGTCAACTCACTTTATAACAAGGTAGAAGAGCTGAGACGGCTGATGCGATTTAAGGACCTCTCCACCTCGTGTGCCCTCTGCTTCACTGAGACCTGGCTCAAGGAAAAGACACCGGACAGCGCGCTCCTCGAGGGATTTCAGCTGTTTCGTGCTGATCGAGACATGGGGCTCTCCGGCAAGACCACAGGCGGAGGAGTCTGCTTCTACATCAACAGCAGCTGGTGCTCCAATGTGACTGTGATCTCCCAACACTGTTCTCCTGCTCTGGAATTTTTATTCATCAACTGCAAGCCATTTTATTCCCCGCGTGAGTTCGCCTCATTCATTCTGGCTGCTGTTTACATCGCGCCCGACGCGGACATGCGCGAGGCTCAGCGCGCGCTCACGGATCACATTCAGCAAGCGGAGCGGACCTTTCCGGACTCTCTGGTTATTGTGCTTGGCGACTTTAACCGGAGCAACCTGAGCCACGAACTCCCCTGATACAAACAGTTTATTAAATGCCCTACCAGAGGAGAGAACACGCTGGATCACTGTTACACTACAGTTAAGGATGCGTATCGCGCTGTTCCCCACGCTGCGCTCGGACTATCTGATCACGTGATGGTCCACCTGATCCCCACATACAGACAGAGACTGAAGCTCACCAAACCTGTTATGAGCACTACGAGGAAATGGACCAGTGAAGCTATGGAGGAGCTGCATACGTGCTTGGGAACAACTGACTGGGACATGTTTAAAGGAGCCACGCATGATCTGGATGAGTACACGGACACTGTGACCTCATATATCCACTTTTGTGAGGAGTGCATTCTTCCATTGCGCACCAGGGTGAGTTACTCCAACGAGTAAGTCTAGGCAGGGGGTCGATGATGACGACGCTTCGCTTCCAGACAGGCTTAATGACTTCTTTGCACGTTTTGAAGCATCAAACTCGACAATCAGAGGGAGGGCCGGCCCACTCCCACTATCGGTCGGACCAGCTTTTACCATTAACACAGCGGACACACGGAGGACCCTATCCAGAATCAACCCACGCAAAGCTGCAGGTCCAGACAACATTCCGGGACGTGTGCTCCGAGACTGCGCGAGCGAGTTGGCGGATGTCCTGACTGACATTTATAACATCTCCCTGAGTCAGGCCATCATTCCCAGATGCTTCAAGACCTCTATCATTGTACCGGTGGCAAAGAAACCAGTGGTGTCCTGTTTGAATGACTATCGTCCTGTTGCACTTACACCAATTGTGATGAAGTGTTTTGAACGGCTTGTCAAACCACACATCACAGCCTGCCTCCCTGCATCACACGACCCGCTCCAGTTTGCATATCGTTCAAACCGCTCCACGGAGGATGCTATAGTCACCACCCTACACTCTGTCATCACCCACCTGGACCAGAAAGACACCTACGCCAGACTCCTGTACATTGATTTCAGTTCAGCATTCAACACCATTATTCCCCAGAGACTGATAGAGAAATTACTCCTTCTCGGTCTGAACACCGCCACATGTCTCTGGATCCTGGATTTCCTGACTGAGAGACCTCAGTCTGTCCGGGTTGGAAACAACATCTCCAACTCTGTCACGCTGAGTACCGGAACCCCTCAAGGCTGTGTACTCAGTCCACTGTTGTTTACACTTCTAACACATGACTGTGTATCCAAACACGAGGGGAACCAGATTATTAAGTTTGCAGATGACACCACGGTGGTGGGACTTATTCAGAGGGATGAGGAATCAATGTACAGGGAAGAAGTGAGAGACCTGGAGGGCTGGTGCAGGGAGAACAATCTGGTGCTCAACGTGGACAAAACAAAGGAGATGATTATCGACTTCCGGCGGTCACAGCCTGAGCACGTCCCCCTCAGCATCGGCGGCCGTTTAGTGGAGAGAGTAGAGAACATCAAGTTCCTCGGAGTGCAGATCTCGCAGGACCTGACCTGGAGCAAGAATTCCTTGGAGATCAGAAAGCGAGCTCAGCAGAGACTACACTTCTTGAGGAAACTCAAACAGGCCTCTCTCCCCATCTGCATCCTCGGGACCTTCTACAGAGGTGTGGTGGAGAGTGTTCTGACGTACTGCATTGCTACATGGTACTCCAGCTGCAGTATGTCAGACAAAAAAGCCCTGCAGAGGATAGTCAAGGGGGCGAAGAGGGTAATTGGAGTCTCCCTCCCCTCTGTCCAAGAACTTTTTCAGAACCGTTGTAGGAGCAGGGCACTGAACATTGTCAAGGACCGTTCTCACCCTCTGCATAAACACTTTGAACTTCTTCCATCTGGTAAACGATTCCGGAGCATCAGAGGCAGAACCACCAGACTGATCAACAGCTTCCTCCCACAAGCTGTCAGGATGCTGAACAGCTGACCCGGAATCTCACATACACACTACTGCACCTATGGACATTTTGTATATTATAGTTAGTTATTCTTTTTCCCCAAGTATGTCTCAGGGATGTGTGAATGGATGGGGGGGTGGGAGCTATGTGGGAGTGTGTCTTAATCATGCTGCTTCTTATATGGATGCCGAGAGAAACGCAATTTCATCTTGCCTGCACTACAGTTGTATGTACAGCAATATGACAATAAAGTTTGATTTGATTTGATTTGATTTGATTTGATTTGACAAGCCCTGGTTCACAGCTAAGCTCAGACAGATCAGGAAGGAGAAGGAAGCTGCGTTGAAAAGTGGAGACAGGGACTGCTACAAGGAGGCCAAATACTGGTGTAGCAGAGAGCTGAGGAGAGCTAAATCTGTGTATTCTGAGAGACTCCAGCAGCAGTTCACTGCTAACGACTCTGCTTCTGTGTGGAGAGGACTGAGGCAAATGACCAACTATCGGCCTCAGGCTTCTAAGGGACAGGATGACAAAGCCCTTTGTCAAAGACTGTCCCAACACTATGCCCGTTTTGACACCTCGTCAGCTGTGCCCAACTCCCCCCCTCCCCCCAGCGTCACTGCCTCCATGGTCCCCACTTCATCAAAGGCGGCCCCCCTCCCCCCCCTGCCCTTGCCATCAGTGAGCAGGACGTGCACAGACAGTTCTCCAGACTGAACCCGTGCAAGGCCCCCGGTCCAGACGGCGTGTCTCCCTCCACCCTGAGACACTGTGCGGAGGAGCTGACTCCTGTCTTCACAGACATTTTTAACACCTCCCTGAAGTCATGCCACCTGCCGGCCTGCCTCAAAACCTCTACCATCGTCCCTGTCCCCAAGAAGCCACGGATCGCTGGACTTAACAACTACAGACCTGTAGCGCTCACCTCTGTAGTCATGAAGTCCTTTGAGCGCCTGGTCCTGCCCCACCTCAAGACCATCACCACTCCCCTCCTGAACCCGCTGCAGTTCGCCTACAGAGCCAACAGGTCTGTGGACAACGCAGTCAACCTGGCCCTCCACTCCATCCTGCAGCACCTGGACTCCCCGGGAACCTACGTCAGGATCCTGTTTGTGGACTTCAGCTCTGCATTCAATACCATCCGCCCCGCTCTGCTCCAGGACAAGCTGTCCCTGCTCAACATGCCTGACTCCCTCTGCAGGTGGATCACCGACTTCCTGATGGACCAGAGGCAGCATGTGCGGCTGGGAAAGTCTGTCTCGGACTCTGTAAGCATCAGCACCGGATCACCCCAGGGCTGTGTACTTTCCCCCCTGCTCTTCTCCCTGTACACCAACTCCTGCACCTACAGCCACCAGTCTGTCAAGCTGATCAAGTTTGCAGATGACACCACCCTCATCGGGCTTATCTCCAACGGCGATGAGTCCGTCTACAGGTGTGAGGTGACCCGGCTGGCGTCCTGGTGCAGCCACAACAACCTGCAGCTGAATGCTCTGAAGACAGTGGAGATGATCGTGGACTTCAGAAAAGTCACAGCCCCTCTGCCCCCCCTTACCCTCACAGACTCTCCCATCACCACTGCGGATTCCTTCCATTTCCTGGGCACCACCATCACCCAGGACCTCAAGTGGGAGCCGACCATCAGCTCCCTCATCAAAAAGGCCCAGCAGAGGATGTTCTTCCTGCGGCAGCTGAGGAAGCTTAAGCTACCCACCAAGATGTTGGTGCACTACACGGCCATCATCGAGTCCATCTTCACCACCTCCATCACCGTGTGGTACACAGGAGCCACCGCCAGGGACAGACTAAGACTGCAGCGCGTTGTGCACGCTGCTGAGAAGGTGATCGGCAGCAAGCTCCCATCCCTCCAGGACCTGTACATCTCCAGGACCCGGAAGCGTGCAGGTCGGATCATAGCCGACCCTTCACACCCTGGACATGCACTGTTTGCCCCCCTCCCCTCAGGCAGGAGGCTTCGGTCCATTCAGACTAAAACCTCCCACTACATGAACAGCTTCTTCCCCTTTGCCATCAGACTGCTGAACACTAAGTGACTTATTAGACTCTCGTGCACTATGTACAGCAGCTCAACCGGACTCATGACAATTATCACTTGTTTTCTTTTTGCATTGCCGACTGCACTATGTGGAACTCCACAATATCTGCTGCTCTTGTTAATATATTTAAAAATTGCATAGATTAGCATTACTTATTCTTATTCTACCTTTTAGATTAGATTAGATTAGATTCAACTTTATTGTCATTACACATGTATGAATACAAGGTAACGAAACACAGTTTAGCATCCAATCAGAAGTGCAAAGGATAGCAGTGCAGTATATACGGTAATTAACAGTATGTGCAATTTAAGCAAATATATGCAAATATATGCAGCAGTGCAGAAAGTTAAAAGTACTGTTATGTGCAAATAATGTGCAATAAGTTAGATGTAGTTATGTAGTTATGCAGTTATGTACAGGTGAGGATGGTAAAAGATGATTGTAAGAGAGTCAACGGGGAACTAAGTTCAATAACGTGACAGCTGTTGGAAAGAAACTGTTCCTAAACCTGCTGGTTCTAGTCCGAAGGCTTCTGAAACGTCTTCTGGAGGGGAGAAGCTGGAACAGTCCATGAGCAGGATGGTTGGAGTCCCTAAGAATGCTGCGTGCCCGGCGCAGACATCTTTTCCTGTAGACGTCCTCTATAGCTGGAAGTGGAGTCCCCGTGATGCGTTGGGCGGTTTTCACCACCCGCTGCAGCGCCTTGCGGTCAGCTACAGAGCAGCTCCCATACCAGAGTGTGATACAGTTGGTCAGGGTGCTCTCTATCACGCAGCGGTAGAAGTTGCCCAGGCATTGCATGCATAGTTTTTATCTTTAGTATTACTCTATATTTAATGTTGCAGCATTGCACCGAGATAAATTCCTAGTTTGTGTACTACATGAACAATGGCAATAAATCTCATTCTGATTCTGATTCTGATTCTGAGGTGGGCGGTAGTTAGCTGACAAGCATTTTGACTAATTCAAAGGGGGATAGAGACGATGTGTTGGGCTTTTCTGCACCAAGTTGCTGAGTGAGTGTGGACTTAAATGGCAACTGTGGTGATGTTAATGCTTGTGAATTGGGAATGGGGAATTTATGAGTGTTTGTGAATTCCTAGTGTGCTTCGAGACTGCAAGGCTCCACGGGTGCCACCTCTTTGAAGTGTCCCATGCCATGGATACCATTACACTGAAGTGCTCAGGACTTTGTTTCTGCAGGAGGGGTTTTAGCCCGCGGCCAAACCTTTGTCATGAGGTCCTCCTTTGTCAGGTTGCCTTCGGTAGGGGTTCCTGTAGAGACCCCGGTTGCTATCATCATTTGGCCTCACCTATACACAGTGAGTACCAGCACTGGTTCCACCGAGGATTACACTCCAACATGCATGCTAACGTGTGGTGCCATAAATAGACAGTCTAATACTGCAATCCCAGGTACAACTTCTAGTTAAGCAGTTAATTTGAGCTTTTTGTTAAATAAATTTTAAATGTAGTAGATTAGTTTATTTGACAGGGACAGTGCAATAAACATAGACAATTAATCAAAGACAATCAATCTGATGTGTTGCACATAGAGTGTATAGCTATTAGCTAATTTGCAACTCTTGTCCCTGGATGGGCTTTAGAAAAAAGAATCAAGATAAAAAATATACACAATAACCACATACATCAATGCAGAAAAATTATATATACACAATTATAAATATTATAAATATTATAAATACACAAATATAACAGCCTGACTCACATTTAACATAAATATTATAAATATTATAAATACACAAATATAACAGCCTGACTCACATTTAACACATATAACATAACTCACATTTGCCTATTTCAGGCCTTCCTCCCTCCGTCACTCACTATAAACAAACACATTTATTCCTTCCCTTCATTCACTCTCACTTTGCAGACAAATAATTCATACATGAGTACATTCTTGTTTATTTTTCAGCCAGTTTTTAACATTTTTAGTGAATGTTTTAAAGTCCGTTATTATTTTAATTTCATTTGGCATTGTGTTCCAGATGTGACTGCCCTTTATAGAGAAAGCTGTTTGTCCAAATGTGGTTCTGCGGTGGAATATTTTACAGTTATTGTTAACAGAACTCCTGGTGGCTCTGCTGCTGTCCTGTCTTTGGACGAAACCAGCAAGTGGCTCGGGTGCTGATTTATGGAAACATTTGAACGTTAATTTCAGAAGACAGAGGTCAATGAAGCTCTCAAAACTCAATAGGTTGTATTTTTTTAAAACATTACAGTGATGCCACCTAATGGGCTTTTTGTCCAAGATTTTTAGGGTTTGATTATATAATGAACCTATGTGTCTTATTGTGGAAGGGGCTGCTTGAGCCCAGACTGTCAATGTGTAAATGTGTTTGCACTTTAATTCTGTGTTCAATTCAATTCAATTCAACTTTATTTATATAGCGCCATTTCACAACAACAGTCATCTCATAGCACTATCAACTGTAGGGGGGAACCCCCACAGTTGCAGAAAGACCCCAGCAATCAGGTGATCCCCTGTGAGCAAGCACTTGGCGACGGTGGAGAGGAAAAACTCCCTTTTAACAGGAAGAAACCTCCAGCAGAACCAGGCTCAGGGAGGGGCAGTCATCTGCTGCGACTGGCTGGGGGGTGAGGGGACAGAGAAGATGAAAAGAACAGACATGTAGAGAGCAAACAGCACGATGGGGACTCAATCTATGGGAGAGAACAAACAAATGTTAATGACCAGCAAAAAAAAATATTTCATAGAGAGTGAGGAAAGGAGTGAGGCCCAGTGCATTACTGGAGGTCCCCCGGCTGACTAAACCTATTAGCAGCATAACTAAGGGAGGGTTCAGAAACACATGAGCCCTCCCTAATTGTAGGCTATATCAAAAAGGTAGGTTTTAACCCTAATCTTAAAAACAGAGATCGAGTCTGACTCCCGAATCCAGATTGGCAGCTGATTCCACAGGAGAGGAGCTTGATAACTGAAGGCTCTGCCTCCCATTGTACTTTTGGAGATTCTAGGTATTACAAGTAGTCCTGCATTTTGGGAGCGTAGTGCTCTGTTAGGATAATACGGTAGTATCAGATCTTTTAAATAAAAAGGAGCCTGATTGTTTAGAGCTTTGTAAGTAAGAAGAAGGATTTTAAACTTAATTCTAAACTCTATGGGAAGCCAATGAAGGGAGGCCAGAACCGGAGAGATATGATCTCTCTTTCTAGTACCTGTTAAAACTCTTGCTGCAGCATTTTGGATCAGCTGAAGACTTTTTAAAGATGTTTTAGGACAACCTGATAATAAAGAATTACAATAATCTAATCTCGAGCTAACAAAAGCGTGGATCAGTTTCTCAGCATCACTCTGAGACAAGATGCTCCTAATCTTGGCAATATTACGCAAATGATAGAAGGCAGTCTTAGAAACAAATTTAATATGTGAATTGAAGGACAAATCCTGATCAAAAATAACTCCAAGGTTCCTCACAGAGCTATTAAGAGAAAGAGTAACTGCATCCAAACTGAAAGTTTGATTTGGAAAGGAATTTCTAAGGTTTTTTGGACCAACAAGAATGACTTCAGTCTTATCTGAATTTAATAGCAGGAAATTACAAGTCATCCAAGCTTTGATTTCCTTAAGACAGGCTTCTAACTTGGCTAATTGATTACTATCATCTGGCTTCATTGACAGGTATAATTGTGTGTCATCTGCATAACAATGAAAATGTATACAGTGCTTTCTAATAATGTTGCCTAACGGAAGCATATATAAACTAAAAAGAGTAGGGCCTAGCACAGATCCCTGTGGAACTCCATGACTAAGCTTTGAGTTGAAAGAAAACTCATTATTTACATGAACAAACTGGAACCTATCAGATAAATAAGATCTAAACCACTGCAACGAAGTTCCATTAAGTCCAACATAGTGTTCTAATCTATCAAGTAGAATATTATGATCGATAGTATCAAAAGCTGCACTAAGGTCTAAAAGGACAAGTACAGAAACTAGTCCATTATCAGATGCAATGAGGAGGTCGTTAGTGACCTTCGCTAAGGCTGTTTCAGTACTATGATGGATTCTAAACCCAGATTGAAACTCTTCAAGTAAACCATTTCCCTGCAGGTGGTCGAATAATTGCATAGCAACAACTCTTTCTAAGATTTTTGAAATGAAAGGGAGATTAGAGATTGGTCTATAGTTAGCTAAAGCTCCTGGATCTAGCGTTGGCTTTTTGAGTAAGGGTTTAATTACAGCTGTTTTAAAAGCCTGCGGTACATGGCCTAAAGTTAATGAAGAATTGATTATATGAAGAATAAAGCTACCAATAAGTGGGAAGACTTCTTTAAATAACCTAGTAGGAATAGGGTCTAAAAGACAAGTTGAAGGTTTGGATGAGGAAACTATTTTGTCTAACTCACAAAGGTCGATTGGAGTAAACTCATCAAGACAGACATCAAAAGAAGGAGTTGTAGTAGTTACAGTATTTAAGTTAACTGTGGGAAGAATCTGATTGATTTTATCTCTGATGGATGAAATTTTATTATTGAAAAAGTTCATAAAGTCCTGACTAGTAAGCTCTAAGGGAATGCTAGGATTGATAGAGTCCTGACTCTTTGTCAACCTGGCTACAGTACTGAAAAGAAACCTGGGGTTATTCTTGTTCTCTTCTATTAATGCAGAGTAATAACTTGTTCTAGCTTTTCTAAGAGATATTTTATAAATTAAAAGATGATTTCTCCAAGCTAAATAGATTTCATCTAAATTAGTAGAGCGCCATTTTCTTTCTAATTGACGAGTCTTCTGTTTTAAGCTACGAGTTTCTGTGTTGAACCAAGGAGTTAGAAATCTCTGATTAGACTTTTTCTTTTTTAAGGGGGCCACCAAGTCTAGAGCCTGATGCAGAGAAGCTGAAACACTATCCACCATGTTATCAATTACAGAAGGAGCAAGCTGTCTATAGCTTATTTCCGTTGTGTTGACACATGGCATAGAGGAAACAATCTGCATAAATTTGGAAACAGCATCATCTGAGAGGCATCTACTGTAATAATATTTTTCTTTAGGAGCCAAATAGTCAGAAATGGTAAAATCAAAGGTTAACAGACAATGGTCTGACAGTACAGGGTTATGTGGAGACACTACAAGATTTTCTATTTCTATGCCATATGTCAGAACAAGGTCCAATGTATGGTGGAGGTAATGAGTAGAATTTCCTACTTTCTGAGAAAACCCAATCGAGTCTAATATTGAATTAAATGCCACATTAAGACAGTCACTATCTACATCCACATGTATATTAAAGTCCCCTACTATAATTATTCTATCAGATTTCAGCACTAAATCAGCTAAGAAATCAGCAAATTCGGATAAAAATTCTGAGTAGGTTGATGGGGGACGATAAACTATGGCAAATAAAATTGGGTTTAACCTAAAATTGCTAAAGTGCCCAATACTGAGGACCAGGCCCTCAAAGGAATTATAACATGTTTTTTGCTTTACATTAACTAGTAATTTGGAATGGTAAATTGTTGCTACTCCTCCTCCACGACCAGAACTTCTGGGATTTTGACAGTTTAAATAACCAGAGGGAGTTGATTCATTTAAACCAACATAATCCTCTTGCCCTAACCAAGTCTCTGTAAGGGAAATTAAATCAATCTGATGATCAATTAACAGATCAGTGCTGGACTAACAGAGACTTGGGAGTTAGAGACCTAATATTTAGTAAACCACATTTAATTTTTAAATTATGAGGAGGAACAGAGGCCAAATCATTCAATTTAGAGGCTTTATGTTTAATTTGAGTTTTACCAATGTTTTGCTTTATCACTTTGGGATGCTTATGCATGATATTTTTATTTACTTTGGAGGGAGCAGACAACGATTCTCTGATGGGGAAGACAGGGGCTAAGCTGAGGGGTGGCGGATGAAGAGGAGCTGCAGAGAGGCGTGTAAGACTGCGACTCTGCTTCCTGGTCCCAACTCTTGAGTAGTCATGGTTTTGGAAATTTGGATAAAAAAGATGCCAGATTGTTAGATAAATGAGAAGCACCATCCAAAGTGGGATGAATGCTGTCTCGTCTCATAAGACCAGGTTTTCCCCAAAAAGAGCTCCAATTGTCAATGTAGCCCACGTCATTTTTAGAACACCACACAGACAGCCAGCGGTTCAAGGATGACGAGCGACTAAACATGTCATCACTGGTCAGATTGGGGAGGGGCCCAGAGAATACTACAGTGGCTGACATCGTTTTTGCAAAGTCACACACCGATTCTATATTAAGTTTGGTGACTTCCGACTGCCGGAGACGGATGTCATTAATGCCGGCGTGAATAACAATTGTGGAGTATTTACAGTTACTTTTAGCCAGCATTTTCAGATTTGACTCGATGTCGCCTGCTCTGGCCCCAGGAATGCATTTGACTATGACCGCTGGAGTCTCTAGGTTCACGTTTCTGACTACAGAGTCGCCAATGATCAGAGTTTTTTCCTCAGCGGGTGTGTCGCTGAGCGGGGAAAAACGATTAGAAACGTGAACAGGTTGGTGGTGAACCGGGGCTTTGCGACTAGGCTTCCTTCTCACCGTCACCCACCCAGTCTCCTCGCTGCTGAGGAGAGCCGGGGAACCGCTGACAGGGGGGCCTAAGCTAGCTAGCTCCGCTGCAGCTAATGGGCGTCCGTCGAGATTAACTGGCGCAGATGGTATTTCAATGCAGCGGAGCCGGGATTCCAAATCAGACAACCTCGCCTCGAGCGCCTCAAAAAGACAACATTTATTACATTTACCGTTATCGCTAAAAGAGGCAGAGGTGTAGCTAAACATCTGACAGAGAGAGCACACCAGAGGAGAGGAAAGAGAGCTAGTAGCCATAGCTAATAGCTGGAGAGCAACCACACAGGCAGACAGCAAAACAGGAAGTGACGATACGTTACGTTACCACAAGGAAGTGACGATCCTCAGTCCCAGGCAACCAGAGAAAATTTTACAGCACTGTTGTGTGTTGTGGTCATGTCACTGTTGAACGGGTAAAGAGTAAAGAGGGGTCTGGAGTAAAGAGGGGTTATAGAGGGGTGGATAACATTTGCATGGGAGGTTAAGGCTTACACACCATAGCTATAGCAATAGCTACCCAGGCCTCTTAGCACACTTGCCAAGTTTATAGCTCAAACTGAGGACACTACACACACTGAAGTCGTACTTATTGTTTTTTTTTTTGTATGTCCCTCATTCACTCACCTCCTACACTAAGGTGTTTTCGCCTAACTGGCAAGCAAAGCGAAGTAAGTTCAATTCAATTCAATTCAATTCAGCTTTATTTATAATGCACCACATCACAACAAAAGCCGTCTCGTGGCGCCACAGTGCAGATAAAAAAAAAAAAATCACACAGTCACAGAAAGACCCAGCAATCAGACGATCCCCTATGAGCAGGCACTAGGCGACAGTGGAGAGGAAAAACTCCCATTTGGAAGGAAGAAACCTCTAGCAGAACCAGGCTTAGGGAGGGGCAGTCATCTGCTGCGACTGGCTGGGGATGAGGGGATAGGGAGGATGGAAAGGACAGACATAAAGAACATAGCAGTAAGATGCCAAGTACAATATTGAAGATCAACCAGCAGTATGGATCAGATAACAATAGAACAAGAGTGGGGTTAAAAGACACAAATACCCTCCTTAAACGAAAGCTATATTAACAAAGGAAGGATTTTACCCTGTTCTTAAAGACAGAGACCGAGTCTGACTCCCGGACCCAGAGTGGTAACTGGTTCCAGAGAGAAGGGGCTTGGTAGCAGAAGGCTCTGCCTCCCACCGTACTTTTGGAGATTCTGGGCACCACAAGTAAGCCAACATTTTGGGAGCGTAATGCTCTGTTAGGATGGTAAGGTAATATCAGATCTTTTATATATTGGGGGGGGGGCAGATTGTTAAGAGCTTTGAAAGTAAGAAGAAGGATTTTAAACTTGATTCTGAATTCAATGGGAAGCCAATGGAGGGAGGACAGAACCGGGGAAATATGATCTCTTTTTCTAGAACCAGTTAAAACTCTAGCAGCAGCATTTTGAATCAATTGAAGACTTTTTAAAGATACTCTAGGACAACCAGATAATAGTGAATTACAATAATCTAATCGCGAACTGACAAAGGTGTGAATCAGTTTCTCAGCATCACCCAGAGACAAGATGCTCCTGATCTTAGCAATGTTGCGCAGATGATATAAGGCAGTCCTAGAAACAGTTTTATTATGTGAATTAAAGGACAAATCCTGGTCAAAAATCACTCCAAGGTTCCTCACACAACTGTTCAGAGTGAAAGTGGCAGCATCTAAATTAGGGGCATAATCTGAAAAGGAATTTCTAAGATGTTTTGGGCCAACAACAATGACTTCAGTCTTATCACAGTTCAATAGTAAAAAAGAACAAGTCATCCAAGCTTTGATGTCCTTAAGACAGGCATCTAGCTTGGCCAACTGATCACAATCATCGGGCTTCATTGACAGGTATAGTTGTGTGTCATCAGCGTAACAATGAAAATGTATACAGTGCTTTCTGATGATATTGCCTAGCGGGAGCATATATAGACTAAAAAGAGTAGGGCCCAACGCAGATCCCTGTGGAACTCCGTGACTGAGCTTAGAGCTGGAAGAAAATCCATCATTGACATGGACAAACTGAAATCTATCAGACAAATAAGATCTAAACCATTGCAACGGAGTTCCACTGAGTCCAACAAAATGTTCCAATCTATCAAGTAGAATGGCATGATCGATAGTGTCAAAGGCTGCACTGAGATCTAAAAGAACAAGAACAGAGACAAGTCCATTATCAGATGCAGTCAGGAGGTCATTAGAGACCTTCACTAAGGCAGTTTCAGTGCTGTGATGAGCTCTGAACCCAGATTGAAACACCTCAAACAAACCAACTCCCTGCAAATGGTCAGATAATTGCACAGCAACAACTCTTTCCAGGATTTATGAAATGAAAGGCAAATTGAAGATTGGTCGATAATTGGAAAAAACTCCAGGATCGAGCGTCGGTTTTTTAAGTAAAGGTTTAATTACAGCAGTTTTAAAAGCCAGTGGAACATAACCCAGAGTTAAAGAAGAATTAATGATGAGAAGAATACGGCTACTAATAATTGGGAAAATAATTTTAAATAACCTGGAAGGAATAGGGTCCAGAAGGCAAGATGAAGGCTTAGAAGAGAAAACTACCCTAGCCAACTCCAAGAGGTCGATTGGAGTAAATCTATCCAAGCAGATATCAATTGAGGGAGCAGCAGTAGTTAATGTACTAGAGTTTACGGTAGGAAGAATCTGACTAATTTCATCTCTAATAGATAAAATTTTAAGATTGAAATAGTTCAGAAAGTCCTGACTAGAAAGCTCAGGGGGGATGCGAGGATTGACTGAGTCATGGCTCTTTGTAAGCCTGGCTACAGTGCTGAAGAGAAACCTGGGGTTATTCTTGTTTGCTTCTATTAATGCAGAATAATAGCTTGATCTGGCTTTTCTAAGAGATTTTTTATAGATTAAGAGATGATTTCTCCACACCAAGTAGAATTCATCTGAATTAGTTGAACGCCATTTTCTTTCCAATTGACAAGCCTTCTGTTTCGAGCCACGAGTTTCTGAGTTAAACCAAGGAGTAAGAAATCTCTGGTTAGACTTTTTCTTTTTTAAAGGGGCTACCAAATCTAGAGTCCGATGCAGAGAGGCAGTAACACCATCAACCATGCTATCAATCACGAATGGAGCAGACTCTCCATCACTTATTTCAGGTGTTTCTGTTGTGTTGACCCATGGCATAGAGGAGACAATCTGCAAAACGTTAGCAACAACGTCATCAGAAAGACATCTGCTGTAGTAGTATTTTTCTTTAGGAAATAAGTGATCAGAGATAATGAAATCAAAAATTAACAGACAATGGTCAGACAGTACAGGATTATGAGGAGACACAACCAGATTTTCAATATCTATACCATATGTCAAAACAAGGTCCAATGTATGGTGGAAATAATGGGTAGAATTTTTTACTTTTTGGGAAAACCCCATTGAGTCTAAAATTGAATTGAAAGCCTTATTAAGACAGTCACTCTCAACATCAACATGTATATTAAAGTCCCCTACAATAATTATTCTATCGGCTTTCAGCACCAAATCAGCTAAAAATTCGGCAAATTCCGATAGAAACTCTGAATAGGCCGTGGGAGGACGATAAACTATGGCAAAGAGAACTGGGATCAAGCCAAGATTGCCAACAGGCCCCACACTGAGGACCAAACCTTCAAAGGAATTAAAACATAATTTCTGCTTAACATTAACCAGCAATTTAGGATGGAAAATTGCCGCCACTCCACCACCACGACCAGAACCTCTGGGGTTATGACAGTTTAAATACCCAGAGGGAGTTGATTCATTCAGACCAACATGATCATCAAGCCCGAACCAGGTCTCTGTGAGGGATAGTATATCGATCTGGTGATCGATTAATAGATCATGGACCAGAAGAGACTTAGAAGATAGAGACCTAATGTTTAATAAGCCACATTTAATTTTTAAACTTTGGGGGGGAAGAGAGGCCAAATTATTAATTGTATTAATTTTAGAGACTTGAGGCTGGATTAGAATTTTCCCAACATTTTGTTTAATCAATCTGGGAAGTTTATGCATTCTATTTTTTTTAACTTTTTTATTAACTTTAAAGGGAGCAGAAAAAGGTTCTCTAAGGGAGGAGAGAGGGGCAAAGTTCAAGGGTGGTGGATGAGGAGGAGCTGCAGGAGTGCGAGTGTTTTTCAGGTTGTGTTGTAATAGTCCTGGGTTACAATATTTAGGGCAACGGGAGACAGACTCAGTCTCTGAAGGATTATAAATCAAAGGCTGATCCAAATGGTAAAGACCACCCGAGTTAACGGGATCGATACAATATGTGGGAACAGGACCAAAAAAGGGCAGATTGGCAAACCCAGAAACTTCAGAGTGAGTAAACCAAATTTCAGTCACTGTACCAGAAAACACCGAATAAAATAGAAAAGATTGTCTGTTATAACACGTGCACCAAGTCTATTTGGGTGGATGCCATCAGGCCTCATAAGTGATGGGCGGTTCCAAAATAAGTTAAAATTGTCAACAAAACCAACGTTAAAAATAGGACAAGTAAAACACAGCCAAGAATTAAGGCTGAGAGTTCTACTAAAATGATTACAGCCTCGCCTGAGAGGTGCCAAAGGCCCAGAGATGAGCGCACATCTGCCACAGTTCATAAGAGTGGACAGAAGGCTCCTGAAGTCACTTTTTAAAATCTCAGATGCTTCATCTGGGATGTCATTGCATCCCACATGCACAACGACAGTTTGAACGTGAGGGAATTCATTCAGCAGGTCAGGGATAAGAGCCTCAATATCAGAGACTCTAGCCCCGGGAAAAAATCTAGTAACACAGTACCTGCTTCTGACGTTCCTCACGATCGAGTCACCAATTACCAGCATCGTCTGGGGGAGGTTTGTCGTGGATTCTGATGTGGAGAGGAATTGTGAAGAGGGTGATGTTGTTGTTGCAAAGGGGGGAGATGCGCTCTCTTCTTCTATCTGGAGCAGGTGTGTAATTTGACACACCCTGGGTGGTCATCATCCGGGGTTTGTGGACATGAGCCGCCGCTGAAGGAAGGGAGGGAAGATGAGGGGCATCCACGGGCAGGCGTCCAGCGTCCAGGTGGGGAAAATCCTCCAGGGAAAGGATATCAAACCTGTTATCCAAGGGCACCGGAAGAGAAGAGGCGCAGCCCGTTCCGGTCGATCGACGATGGCCATTAGCTGGTCGAACCAAGGTCCAGGGTGCAGATGGAGGATGAGAGGGACCAAGCAAAGCTTTTGGTTTAGCCCCGAGATGAAACCAGTGATTGTTGCTGAGGTCATGGACGTATGCGGCGGCTGGAGCAGGTGTGGAGGTAGGTGGAGATGCGCTCAGCTCACCCAAATAAGTAGCAGTTTCCGCCAGCTGCGAGGCGGTGGCCGGGCCAATGATCACCCAAGAATGATGGTGTCGATATGGTCTTCGGCCTCCCAAATCTTGTAAAGATTGGAGAGCCTCGTTTCCAGCTCAGAGACCTTCTCGAGGAGCGATGAACAGTGGGAACATGACGGAGAAGGAGCCATGGCGTTCCAGGCGCTGAAATGGGTAGCCCGCAGCTAGCCAAAAACAGCTACTCGTGCGTCCGGACGGACTTTTAGGCAAGGCCAATACCGAGATAACAGTAAATAAAACTGATAACAACAAACAGGGATAATAAATAAATAAATAAATAAAATCGATAAAAACAATAAAAACAAACAAAAACGGAGAAGAAAGTAGCCTGACGCGAGTGAGTGTCAGACGCAGCTGTCAACGTCAAACGCAGCTGTCATCAGTGAGAGGGCTACATTTGCATCGGAAGTTGCTTCTTCTTCTACTATTTCCGGAATGTCAGACAATTCTGCGCATGTCAAAATGATTTCATCCATTCAAACATGTGAAGCATGCAAATGCACATCATAATTCATGCTTCCCCCTGTTGACAAGATTTATGGAGAAGCTGATTTCTTTTTCCAGCAGGACTTGGCACCCCCCACACACACACACACACACTGCCAAAAGTATCAAAACCTTATTTAAGGACCATGGTATCACTGTGTTTGATTGGCCACCAAACCCCCCTGAGCTAAACCCCATAGAAAATCTATGGAGCGTTGTCAAGAGGAAGATGAGAGACACCAGACCCAACAATGCAGACGAGCTGAAGGTCACTATCAAAGCAATCTGGACCTTCATAACACCTCAGCAGTGCCACAGGCTGATCACCTCCATGCCACGCCACACTGATACAGTAATTAATCCAAAAGGAGCCCCGACCAAGTATTGAGTGTGTACATGGACATACTTTTCAGTCGGCCAACATTTCTATTAAAAAACTATTTTTTAAAATTAAATTTATGTAATATTCTAATTTTTTGAGCAACTGAATTTGGGGTTTTCATGGACTGTAAGCCATAATCATCAAAATTAAAATAAATAAACTGTGGAGGATGTGCACAAGGATGAGACCGAGCTTATTCCTCAGGTTCAGCTTTATTCACAGATCGCATACTCCAACAATCTCAAAGCGGGAAAAGAGGAAGAATCATCTCACACCACTCTTTTATACCCCGGACAACGAAACTCAAGTCACATGGTGTTTAAGCAAACATACAGTCACATGGTACTTAATCCCAGTCACAATGTAACCCCCCTTCACATCATTGTCCTTTAGTCTTCTGTGGTCCGGGAATCTCTCCAGGTCATCTCCCTGAAACAAAGGCCAAATCTCACACTCTCCCATTGTCTCTTGGAGACCCAGTCCTTTTGTTCCATGAGACGTGTAGCACACAATAAACACACAGCAATATATTTGTGGAGCATATATAACCAACATATGTGCCCACATGACCTCCCCCCAAACGTCCAAGATGGAACAAATATAACCAGAGATGCATGACATAATAACATTACTACATATCAATCCACCAGTTGCCTAGGTCTAAGTCTTCTGCCGTATTTGCTGTAAGCCGGCTTTACTGCTTCTGCAGTGTCCTCCTGCTGTGGAACTGTTGCCTGTGGATTAGAACTGTTAGTCAATCTCTGTGGGTGTTCTGGAGAATGCCCTCTAATCTGCGATATCTCCACTGGGCGGCCGCGTCCGGTGGTACCAGCTGCGTGGCGCTGCCGTGTTTTTGACTCGATCCATTCTCTGGCGCACCCGGGGGTGCGCGCATCAGTCAAAATGGTAGGAGAGAAATTTGTATGGCCGGGATTGCGCAAACAGGTCAAGGAATGGGTGCAGGCCTGCGTAGCGTGTCAGCGAGCCAAAATACACAAACACACTAGAGCTCCTTTGGAGCCTTTTCACATCCCGGATAAGCGCTTTGATCATGTGCATGTCGACTTGGTAGGTCCCCTTCCATCGTCACAGGGGTACACACATCTTTTGACAATGGTGGATCGCACCACGCGTTGGCCGGAGGCGGTCCCACTGGCATCAACCACAGCCAGGACAATGGTGTGAAGGGGGGTTACATCGTGACTGGGATTAAGTACCATGTGACTGTATGTTTGTTTAAACACCATGTGACTTGAGTTTTCTGTGGTCCGGAAATCTCTCCAGGTCATCTCCCTGAAACAAAGGCCAAATCTCACACTCTCCCGTTGTTTCTTGGAGACCCAGTCCTTTTGTTCCATGAGACGTGTAGCACACAATAAACACACAGCAATATATTTGTGGAGCATATATGACCAACATATGTGCCCACAAAACACTTGAAATATCTCTCTCTCTGTGTAATGAATCTATATGATATATGGGTTTCACTTTCTGAAATGAGTGACAAAAATATTGAACTTTTTCATGATATTCTAATTTTTTGAGATGTACCTGTAAGGATTATATACAATTTTACCAGCTATTAGGTAGCATACTGTATCCCTACATGCTGTAATTTTTTTTCCTCCTCAAATTTTAAAGTTTTTTTTCTTGTTTTTTTATTTTAACTTTTTTAAACTTGATTTTTTTTATTTATTTTATGTTTAAACTTTATTTATTTATATAGTACGTTTTATACAACAAAGTGCAGCTCAAAGTGCTTTACAGTTAAAAACAATTCCAGATAAAACACAAACAAAACAATAAAAAGACAAAGAGAGCACTCTCCAAGCACCCCCCCATCCCCACTGTCATCCAAGGCATCCATGCACCTGACCCCCAACCCACCCCAGAGCCTACCTCCTCCCACCCTGTTCCACCCCCCCCACACACACACACACAAGTAATAATAGGCATAGTTAAAACATGGCTGAGCACTGAGGACCAGAGTGAGGAAACACCATCATAAGGGGACCGTCAGCACCAGGAGCTGGTCTCAGCCCACAGCTGCAAACACACTGCTACAGGGGCCACCCCGGCCCAGGCAGACAGAGGAGTCCACACCACAACCAACAGGCTGTGACTGAACTCCCTCATCCCACCAAGCCAGGGCCACCACCACAGCAGCATCCCCACCGCCAGAGCCAGTTACAGCTCCAAGTGCCAAGAGCCCCCCCAATGAGGAAACACTAGAGCTAAAAATAACATAAGATTTTTTGCACCTGTAAACTTGAGACTGTCTTTCTTTTATAAATTAGATACTTTTCACTCTTGTAATTTTTTGTACTTTTTTCATAAAATTGGGCACATTTTCCTGGAATTTTGCCAAAGGCTTTTTGTGTCATCTCTTATGGGGAAAAGACCTATAGGCTGCTGACCCGTTAGTTACAAAATAGCCCCCTACATTGCCATGGTTTAGGACAATCCAGTCTGTAGCTCCATGGGATACAATAATATTCTAATCAGTGGTTTTCTATGTTAGATGAAAACTTTTTCTCAAGGAAAAATGTCTTTTGAGATGAGATGAGATGAGATTCAACTTTATTGTCATTACACATGTATGAATACAAGGTAACGAAACGTGACTTGGCATTTGGGCACGCTCTGCAGAGCGCATCCAAGGCCGGGGCAGCCGCTAGGCGCCAGTCATAAAGAAGAAAGGAAAAAAAAGAAAAAGAGAATGGATATGTTTTTACAGTCTTGTCCCTTTTCAATCATCAAATTTAAGTTTAAACCACTGATTATTTTGCCTGTTTTGGGATTTTATAAAACCTGACAGTGGCAGGCCATGTATTTTACACCTAAGCCTTTCAACAATGTGCTACCTGACTGTATGTGTCCACCTAGGCGTCTTCCGACGCTAGATCTCCACACTGCCCCCACTTCAGAGATCCGTCAGATCAGGAGTGTGAATGGGGCGTAGCAACTGGAGCCACAATAAATGACTGATATGTATATGTGCTGCTTGGCAAACCACACACGCTGCACCTCATTGGTCAACGTGTCCTCCTGTGGGCGGTGTTATATGGGCACTTTATTGTGCAGTGCAGTGTGGTGACGTGTACCTCCTGTCATGTCACCACACTGCCCTGTATAGCAGGGTGAGCTGCCATGGCTCGGGCTCTTGTGCCGGATGTCCCTGCAGGTGCTTGCTGTGTACCGCTGTACATAGTTCTATAATAAAGCTATGTTCAAGTGCAATCTCCTCGTCCATCTCCTCAATACCAGGTTTGTGGACATAACATTTGGCGACTGAGGATTAACTCATGGAGGCATGCGGGGCATCTCTACATCCATTTCTGGAGTATCCAGGGGAACCTGCAATCGTGTGGGCTCACTGGTTGGCCGCGTTTCAGAAGTACATTGCAGCGTTGGGCCTGGGTAGACTCGATGGAATAAGGAAGCGAGCACTTTTGGTTCGCAAACTCAGCGTAGAAGGTCAGAGAATTTTCCACACGTTAGGGGAGATGGAGTCATATGCAGATGTGGTCGGACTGCTTGCTGGCTACTTTGCCGAACACACACGTAGCACAAGGCTGTGGGTTGGGATGCTGTTGGCGGCAAAAGACACTAAGCTAGCTAGCTCAGGGGAGTTAATGGCCCGGCTAGTAGAAATTAGGGGAAATTAGCCACGGGGCTAAATGGGCCCCAAACACAGAAGCTACCCGGGCATTAGCGGCGTTAGCTAACACGGTGGTATCAGAGTCACAGGAGAGGGAGCCCGTGTCCATTGAGAATGACAAGCCAGCCAAAGAGCACAACATGGAGAGGGAGTGCAGTGAAAGTGAGAATTCAGCACTGAGAGTGACCACAGCACAGTGGGAGAGCAGCAAATAGGTTCGGCTGAGTCGGAGCCGCGGGAGAGGGAGCATGAGCATGCTGAGAGCCCCACAACACAGCAGCAACAGCCGAGCACAGAGACAGCGCACAGCGGAGTACTTCAGACAACAGAGAGGAGGTACCGGACTGCTTTTGTACCTGAGATGAGCCGCAGCCGAAGACAGAGACAGCGGGTGAAGGGTTTGCAGCGAACATGGTGACAATGGAACCAGCGCAGCACGGCGGAAGTCTCGAGCCGAACGAGCACGCAGAGCCACCGGGAGCGCAACGACCGCGCATGAAAACAAGTAAGGCACCGCTCCATGTTATGGACTGCGTTCGGGTTTGCGCTGGCGGCTAGACCGGGATGGCCAATGGCTAGACTGTGCTGCAACCAGTGAAAAAAATGGGCGCCGCAGAGGATTGTGGCGAAGCCAAGGACAATGTGTTTTCGGCTGACGGACGATTCGGTTTTGCATGCGAACAGACTACAGTGTGCCCAGGTGGCGGATCCAGATGGCGAGGCTCCGCGGGAGTTTGTTGCTGCAGTGTGAGACCCAAGTCCCGGCGTCATGAAGATTAACCACGGGGTTCCGACAGCTCCAGGGGGGAGGCCGCCACGAGTCTGCTCCAAAGCTCCAGGGGGAGGCCCCCATGGGGTCGCCTCAAAAGCCTTCAGGCTGAACTGTTTTTCCCCTGCATGACTGCACCATTCATTTGAGTGACTGTGCATAAAAGACAATGATTTTTAATAGGTCATGTGTTTGTTGTTTAGGAGCACGGCAGTTTTTTTAGTTGTTCAATAAAAAGACTTTTAGTAATATCAGTGGCAGAATAACCCACTGTGCCATGCGGGCTGTGTGGTAGTCCACCCACCTGCCCTATTTTAGGTTATTTTGTGTGAATGTGTTAGGCCAGTTGAGTACATTAGTTTTCATTATTTTAGTGCATGATTTGGGTTCTAAATTTGGGTGGGTTTGGATTGTATGTGTGGTTTTGGACTTTCTAAAGGGGGGAGGAAATGTTATGTATGGGCACTTTATTGTGAAGTGCATTGTGGTGATGTGTACCTCCTGTCACGTCACCGCACTGCCCTATATAGCAGGGTGAGCCGTCATGCCTCGGACTCTTGTGCCGGATGTCCCTGCAGTTGCTTGCTTTGTACTGCTGCACATGCAGTTAGGCCCAGAAATATTTGGACAGTGACACAATCTTCATGATTTGGGCTCTGCATGCCACCACATTGGATTTGAAATGAAACACCTACAACGGAATTGAAGTGCAGACTTTAAGGTTTAATTCAAGGGGTTGAACAAAAATATATGATTAAACATGTACACATGATGAAGACCCTGGAGAGACTGCTCCTTGCTCAACTCCGCCCCCTGGTGGGACCAGCGATGGATCCACTCCAGTTCACCTACCAGCATGGCATTGGGGTGGAGGATGCGGTGATCTTCCTCCTTCACCGTTCTCTGTCCCACCTGGAGAAGCCCGGGAATGCGGTGAGGATCATGTTCTTTGACTTCTCCAGTGCTTTAAACACCATCCAACTGATGATCCTGAAGGACAAGCTGCTGTGCGCAGGGGTGGACCAGCACCTGTCATCATGGATCCTGGACTACCTCACTAACCGGCCTCAGTTTGTGAGAACCCGGGACTGTGTGTCCAACACGATCATCGGTAGCACGGGGGCTCCCCAGGGAACGGTTTTGGCTCCCTTCCTGTTCACCCTTTATACTGCGGACTTCTCACACAACACAACACACTGCCATCTACAGAAGTTCTCTGATGACTCTGCGATCGTTGGCCTCATCTCCAACGGAGATGAAGCTGAGTATAGAGGGCTTATCCAGGACTTCGTGGACTGCTGCCATTGGAACTGCCTCCAGATCAACGCGAGGAAAACTAAGGAGCTGGTGGTGGACTGCCGCAGGCAAGGACAACCCCTCACAGCACCAGTAAATATACAGGGAACAGACATCGAGATGGTGACATCCTATAAGTACCTGGGTGTTCATCTGAACAATAAACTAGACTGGTCACACAATACTGACGCACTCTACAAGAAGGGACAGCGCAGGCTGTTCCTACTGAGGAGACTCAGGTCTTTTGGTGTACAAGGGGCGCTGCTGAAGACATTCTATGACACGGTGGTGGCATCAGCCATCACTTTTGGAGTGGTCTGCTGGGGCAGTGGCATTACAGCAGCCGATAGGAAGAAACTGAACAAACTGATCAAGAAAGCTAGCTCTGTCCTGGGGCAGCGCCTTGACCCAGTGGAGGAGATAGGAGAGAGAAGGATGGTGGCTAAACTGTCATCTCTGCTGGAGTCCGAGTTCCACCCTATGCAGGACATACTGAATGCACTGAGGAGCTCATTTAGCAGCAGACTACATCATCCTAGGTGCACAACCGAGAGATTTCACAGGTCCTTCCTACCTACGGCTGTCAGACTGTACAACCAAAGTAGGGCTGCTCGCAGAGATAGCAAAAAGACGTGACGACCTAATAGTATTGAATGCAAAAGACGCAATAGACTTAAACAATGGTCCCCTCCAGTATACAACTAGGAAAATACCGGTCGCTATGGAGGGTGAGAATATGTATGGGTACATAATCATGCCATGTAGGATAACTAAGTAGACGGTTGTGCTGTTTCATTCCATCTAGCTACAATGCTCCACACTGTGTGTGTTTATATATTTACATATTTATTCCATCTAGCTACAATGCTCCACACTGTGTGTGTTTATATATTTACATATTTATTCCATCTAGCTACAATGCTCCGCACTGTGTTTATATATTTATATATCTATCCCATCTGGCTACAATGCTCCGCACTGTCTATATATATATATATATATATATATATATATATATATACACTACCGTTCAAAAGTTTGGGGTCACCCAGACAATTATTTTGTGTTTTCCATGAAAAGTCACACTTATTTACCACCATGAGTTGTAAAATGAATAGAAAATATAGTCAATACATTGACAAGGTTAGAAATAATGATTTGTATTTGAAATAATAATTTTTTCCTTCAAACTTAGCTTTGTCAAAGAATCCTCCATTTGCAGCAATTACAGCATTGCAGACCTAACATGATTGCACAAGGGTTTTCTAATCATCCATTAGCCTTCTGACACAATGAGCAAATACATTGTATCATTAGAACACTGGAGTGATAGTTGCTGGAAATGGGCCTCTATACACCTATGTAGATATTGCACCAAAAAACAGACATTTGCAGTGAGAATAGTCATTTACCACATTAGCAATGTATAGAGTGTATTTCTGATTAGTTTAAAGTTATCTTCATTGAAAAAAAAGTGCTTTTCTTTCAAAGATAAGGAAATTTCTAAGTGACCCCAAACTTTTGAACGGTAGTGTATGTACATATGTATACTCACTGCTCTTGTTTTTTCTTTTGCCTTCTGATTGTTGCTCTGAGTGTTGCTATCCCTGTGCTGTTGCAATCCTGGAATTTCCCCATTGTGGGACTTATAAAGGCTTATCTTATCTTATCTTATCTTATGTAGGAATTGTAGCTATTTTTATACAAACACTCCTCATTTCAGGGACTCAAAAGTAATTGGACAAATAAACATAACCCTAAGTAAAATGTTACTTTTCCATATTTTGTTGAGAATCCTTTGCAGGCAATGACTGCCTGAAGTCTGGAACCCATGGACATCACCAAACGCTGGGTTTCCTCCTTTGTGATGCTTTGCCAGGCCTTTACTGCAGCTATCTTCAGTTGTTGCTTGTTTGTGGGTCTTTCTGCCTTAGGTTTGTTTTGAGCAAGTGAAATGCGTGCTCAGCGTAATAGAATGGGGGAAGGAGAAGTTGTTTGTGGCGGCACCTTGCATGGCAGTGACCCCTCTGATTCTACATGTGATTAAACTTGTAGATAGGAGAAACATAATTTCCTTCTACTGTACATGATGGACTGAATGACAACAGAGATGGCTTCTTATAAAATGAAAACATGGACTTTTATTACTGCCTTTTCTGTGTATTAATTATATAATATATATATATATATATAAATAATAATAATAAATATATATATTATATAAAATTAATTAAAAGGTAATTCAGTGAAATACCTTTCACTTGTTTTTGTTAAAATATTTATAAAATTTGATTTGTAAATTACCGCACGTCACTGCATAGACTGTGTATTGGAGACACGGAGATTGGTAAAGAAACAGGATAAATTAAGTTGAGGAGAAGGAGAAGTCAGAGGAAATTTTTCTGTTTTTTGTGCCGTCTTTGTTGATTGTTAATGTTGAGGCTGGCCATGATTAAAGCTATATATGCTGTTGTGTAGTGTAGCGTTAACCCTTTTTTGGTTCCAGTTTATAAAATCATTCTTTGCTGAAGAAAATTGTTTCAACTCAAAAGTTTGGTCATGAGCTGCTTCTCTCACCCAAGAGCCAAAGCTGTAACACTACCCACTGGCCATAAAGTGGAAGTTAATGTCATGAACCCTCCCGTGCGTCTTTCCATTGCGCATGGCGAGGGGGAAAGGATGAGGATTTATGCACAGGGTTTTACAGCACACACATTTATTAAACACAACAATATTGACATACAGTTTCAACAATGGTTTCCTTTGAAGCTCAAGGAGTCCCCAAGGATGCTCAACAGTCTACAGGTGAGGATGACCGAGGAAAACACACACAGTAAATACTCACAGAACTGGAGCTGTCTGAGTTAGTCCAAATAAGCATCGAGAGAAACACAGTCCTTTAGCGACTTTGACTACCATACGGCAATTAACGACCGCATGTCTAGTGCAATGACCCAGCAATGCGTGACTGGCAAAAGGCTCCTAAAGTACACGCATTGCTGGGGATGGTAAATTGGTCACACCTGGGCGAGGAGCGGGGAGATGGCAAACAGGAGTGGGAACAGCTGACAGTAATAAGAGAGGGGGCGTGGTTGGACCGGCAGATAGTTAGACAGCGCTCACACCAGCGTGAATACAAGGGGCTGCCTCACCACTGCCGGCCAGAAAGCAGTGGCTATGGGTACGGTAAAGCGCACAGAAATACATACTAACATACATACAAAGTGGCATCTAACCCACAGAGAGGCCAGGGCCGAGCCGGGGGAAACCAAACCGGCTCTGCTCCTGACAGTTAATCCATTCTCTGGGACTTAATCATTCTGCCTTTTCAGTTCTTTGGCAAAGGAATGTTTCAATCAACAGGTTTATGGTTGATATAATCCAGACTTGGGAGTCAAGATTCTCCAGTAAACAACCAGACAGTTTCACAGTGCCATCTGGTGGACAAATCAGGAATATTTCATTTTTTCTCTTTGCAGTGGAATTTATGCATTATGGACAAATAAATTAACCCTTTGAGTGTGAGAATTTTGCGTGCAAAAAGACTGAACCATTCTTTGTTTAAGTACGTCCAAAGTCCAGTTTTGACTGAGTTTTGGAATTTAAAGAGGTGCCGTGACATTATGCAAATTAGATGCATAAATTTATTTCTATCTGAAACTTTGGATCATATTTTACATCTTTCTAATTGACAGTAAGCCATTATCTCTTACCACTTTCAAGTTATAGCCTTGGAAATCTGAACTATTTCATTGACAAAAAATATTTACCATTCTTAACCACTAGGGGTTATGCCACAGTTCGGCGACAGACACACTCAGAATGTTCATTCATATTCTTTCTCTCAAGACAGTATCTGCTACTGAAGACATGGTTGAACTCTTGGGATGGACAGTGTAGTTTCAAATGTTTTTATTGATATGATTTGATATGTGTTGCTTTATTTTCAGGAAGAAATTAATTTTTGCGTGCTTACTATCACAAATTAATTACAGTTACAGTGTAGAGACATTGTATATTCCCTTTTCATTGAATAGAATACCTTAGTCACTAAAGTTTAAGGAATTTATGCATTATTCAGCAACATATGTGTTTTAGGAGGATTTCACTCTTCATATCAAATTTCTCTCTGTCTGTGGGAGACCCCCACCTCAGAAATTTGAACTGACCAATGGGGTCCCAAACCTATCTTCATTGCCTTTTTAGTCAGTTTATGACTTCTGCCAAACAAAGAAGCTCAGATGTAATTGGTTCAGCTCAGTTCCATGAAATTCAGTGAGATTCTGCCACCACCACCACCACCCCCCCAAAAAACAAAAAAAAAACCAAACAAAAAAAACAACAACTTTGTTTCAGTTTTTGGGGCATTGGTCAAGCTGTAAGGAGCAAACTTCTTTGCTCTCCTTTTTTTTTTTTTATCTTTCAAGTAAGGCCCAGAGCCTGTCGTGCTCTGTGAATTTTTTTTCTATTCTTTGAAGTTCACTTTTTCTTATTTTAATCTTTTTCTTTAAATTACCGTGTAAGAACATTTTGTTTGATTTTTGTTAATCTTAAACCAACTCATTTAAACCACCAGCATCGGAAGAAACGGATTTGTGAAGTGTTTTTGCCTCAGATTGAATTTCTGATGGGACTTTGTACAATAAACCAATTCCTTCTTCAGTACATAAGAGGAGACCTCACCCAGCTTGCTGAAGAATAGCCCGATTGCGATCTTGGGAGCATGGCTGTGTGGGAGAATCTGGCTATCAGCCTCTCCATCAACAGAATCCACAGACATCCAGCTGAATCAAGGTTGGCACGTGGGGGCCCTGCTGCCACCAGGGACGTGAGCTGACTCTATGGCTGATGGTCTGTTGTTTAATTTATCTTAATTTTTTAGAACATTCCTGGTATAAGTTCTTTAGCTTAATTTCATGCAAACCCCCATCAGAATTTCAAAACACATTTTGTCCTTTCATTAATTTGCATTCTTTTTCAGAGTAACACCAATTTTCTGTTTTTATAAATAGTTTATTCATTATTTTCTTCATAAAATTGCATCCACTTTTCTTAACCAATGCTATTTTATGGTTTTCCATAATTTCCAGTATATTGCCAAATTAAACTATGCTTTATTTGGTTCCAAAAATGTTTGATTCACAGGTTACGCTCAGTAACTCAATAACAGTCTATGATGCTCATAATACATGTTGAATGCTCTGTTTTAAAGTTATACTTATATATTAACCTATTCTGACATTTCTTATTAAACTATTGAAAGACATATGGGAGTTATTGTTTGATTTCATGTCCATCTTCTTAATTATCAGCAGACAAGAACTCACAAGGGGGTTTTCTGAGACTGATTCATAATTGATACAAATGAAGAATTGTTAATAAAATTGTCCATTAACTGGACTGGTGCCCTACGAGGATATGTTTGTGTAAGGAAAGGAAATCTTCATTCCTACTCACATTCATATTTACATTAATACTTGTACCAACAATAAAATACCTATAAAACCCATAAATCTGCTACAGTAGTGTGTGTGTGTGTGTGTGTGTGTGTGTGAGGAATTTTCTGTTGCAAGGTCAAATATAAAAAGTAATATTCTGGAACATTTGTATACACAATTTCTTATCTCCCTGCTGCGCTATTAACATTTTATACATTTTACTATTTCAGGATAAAAATTTAATTTGACCTATTTCATTAAAAATGACAGAAGTTATACAGCTGTAACCAACACATACTATATGTGTGAATACCACATCATACTGTCAAGTCACGTCACAGAAGGGATAGCTTATGTTTAACTTTTCATTTATATCAGCCCACAGGTCCTTGTGTGAATTTTTAATACTATCAAACAGCAACATAAAAAGAATGGGACTGAAAATGACCAGTATCGTTTATAAAATACAAAGCAGTGTTACTTAATCCTATAGGATTCCTACCAATATATACATTGTACAGTCAGTAGCTACTGCAAGATCAATAGAAACTGATATCTAACCTGCAAACAACAATCTGAACTCTGAAAACTTCACAGGAGAAATAAAGTTATAACAGTGATCAGAGATATAATTTTGATGGTGGTCTGATATTTCATGAAGCTCTGTGACACAAACATCCTCCTCTTAGCTCCTTATTCTGCAGTCAAAGCTCCAACATTAGAAAGCATTAAGTATTTAATAATTTACAGTTACATGTAGTGTAGACTGATGAAATACAATTACTGGCAGGACAAACATGATCCTCACAGAGGGAGAAAGCAGTTGCATCAGGTAAGCAGTCATGTCCGATTATAGTCACAGTAATAGTTAACTAGCTAATTGCCTTTGCATTCTACACATACGTACAAGCTTTGAGTGAAATTTAACCGTATTAACATTTCTAAACATACCTGAAGCCATGCATGAGCCTCAGTCATCTTCTTTTTCCTCCCTGACTCCTGCTGCATTTTAATGCCATTCTAGAGTTTTGCCACAGTGTAGCTGAGGTCCATTTTTCTTTTTTTCACAGCATCCAAAGAATAAACCCCAGGATGATGTGATGCGGTGGAGGGCACAGTAGTCAAATTATTATTATTCCAAATAAGTAGGTATGTATAATTTAAATTGCATACATTGGTCTAATATTAAATGTTTCACTATTTATTTTTTTTTGTAAATTTGAAAACTTAACCATAATGATTATTATGATTATGCTGATCATTTTGGTGTCCCCTTGGACACTTGGTGCCCCACGCACAGCATGTGATGTACATAATGGGAGTGGCGGCTGTGTCTGTTGGTTTTCCACAGTGTTAGTTACTGTCTGTCTCTCCACCTGGGCACGTGGTTATGGCTATGCAACACGTACCATGACCGTCCAATCAAAGGACGTGAAAATGCTAACGTTCTCATGCTCCTGCTAGCTTACCCCTGTGTGGTAAATTCAAAATGTCATTGGTAAAAGCAACAGCCTCAATACCATTTATTTTAAGCTACAGACACCTGCACTCTCAATTCTGATGGCCTCAAGGCAGACTTCTTTGAGCCCGGCAACACGTGATGGTTGAAATGTGATTGGACAAAAACTCCAACATAAACTGCATGACTGGAAGTAGTGCACCCAAGAGAAAAGCTACAAAATGAAGAGAATAGACTATTAGGAATAATTTAATACGTCCTCATGGAACAAATATAATAATGTAGGGTGTAAATGTAGATCACAGATTCTGTATTTAGGGCCAGCAGGGAAGGCCTTGCTGGCCATGATGGGACACCACTGAAACCTGAATATGTCCCTTCAGCATATGTTGTGTTGTAAACAAAAATATAGTATAGGCCTGTCATGTAGTCATCTGTGTCTCTGTAGCATTTTGGTGCAACTGTATTTTTTTTTAAGAATTAACAAGTGTGGTTTCTCTAAAACAAAAAAACATCTACAATTTACACACCCACATTAGGATTCCACCAGTATGGCCAACAGGTCAACAGATCATGTTATTGAATTAAAAAAACAATCAAAGTCACATTCATTGTTCCATTGTTTTACATTTTAATTGTTTGCAGGACTTAATTACAGGATTGAAATGTAACTAACGAACAAGCAAATTAATTTTCACCTTAACCTTTGAAAGCCAAGCAGGCCAGACACAAGCGTTCTCCTGTCTGATCGATTATGATCTCTCGGCTTGCACAGAATCGATTCCCATGCAAATTCAGCCAGATCAATCTGCATTCCTGTGGAATCAATGCAACAGCATTTCTAGACCTTCCAGAGACATTTGTATGATGAGGAGATAAGGAGATAATGACCAGAAGAATAACACCTAATCAGAATGATGATATTGAACCCGAGGATACTACAAGTGCAGCTAAAAAAAAAGTGTTGTGATTTAAAAAAAAAAAACAATCAATAAGAACAACTTAAACTTTCACAGATTCTACATTTATCAGGTATAAAGTGAGCTATTTCAAGCTCTTTTGCCTCAAATTTTGAATTAATTCATGAATCATAAATTCATGAGGCTGCACGGTGGCGCAGTGGTTAGCACTGCGGCAGCACAGTTTACCCTTGGCCAGGGGATCGTGGGATTGTGGGTTCGATCCCAGCCCCCGACCAACAGTGATCTGTGTGGAGTTTGCATGTTCTCCCCGTGTTTGCGTGGGTTTACTCCGGGATTTCTCCGGTTTCCTCCCACAGGCCAAAAACATGCAGGTTAGGTTAATTGGAGACTCTAAAGTGGCCTTAGGTGTGAATGTGTGTGTGAATGGTTAAGGGATAGCGCCGTATTGTGGCTGCTTCATCCATCCAGGTGGTGGATGACCCTCAATTTCCCCTCTGGGGATCAATAAAGTATACTAAATCTAAAAAATCTAAAAAAAAATAATGGTGGGGGAGAGGGGTTTTTTTTTTGTTTTTTTTTTGAGATGCCAAATTTAGTTTTGTGTCAAGACCAGAAATAATGCTTGGGTGTGAAAGAACAGAAAGAGAAAAGGTATTTTTATTTTTGTAGTTTCAAATTCCAAACAGTAGAGTTTTCAAATTCAAAATGCCTGACTTTTCCTCCCTCATGGTACGTGTCCACTGGTTGAGTCGCTTTTCCGCTTCCTATTCATCGTGTACTGGAAACTCAATGGAAAGCATTTGGGTCCGGACCGGTGAAAACCAGACAGTGGTGTGCAGAATCTCCCGTGGGTTTCCCTACAGCTCATTTGCATAGTCATTATGATCGTTCATGCTATTTTCTGTACGGTCATGCCTCGCGCTCTCGTCCTGAACTTTTAATCCAGCAGTTTTTGATGTCAAATAATGACAGATTCATTAACTGAACCTACTATTTCTTGTACGAAGTGATGTTAGAAACACTTGTTGCTGGTTTGTTTTAAATATATAGAGACCAAGGACGCCATATTGTCCGGTAGCAGCCGAGAGCTGAAGACCCCCCACGGACAGACCCATCGACCAATCCAGTGAACCAGCCAGCTGGAGGAGAAGACAAGTGAAGAGGGGGGGGGGACAAGAAGCAGATTTGTATGTTACCTGTTGTTGTGAAGACATGAAGGAAAAATTAATAACCGCTGTTTCAGGCAACCCGATACTATATGACCAGTCCTTGCTGTCATATAGAAACAACATACAAAGGAACGAGGCGTGGAGAGCAGTGGAACATGGACTTATCCAGCCAAAGCTTACAAACCAGGAAATTTGACATGCATTGTGTGGGTCTGTAGGATTGGGTGAACCCAAAACCGGCGGTGATGATGACAGTCGCCTTTTGTAGCGCAAATATACCAGCACTATTAAAAACAGACTTATCAGTCTGCTCACGGTTAATGATGATTATTCCAGCATTTCCTCCTGCATTGCTCTGACTCCACCTATCCGAGAACTCTACCAGCCCCATGCCCACGCCCCTTTCCTGCACCTCCCCGGTACCGGTGACCGATTCCTTTCCGAAAAATCGGGACCAGTGGACACGTAGCATCATTCCTGTTTGATTTCTGTTCACAAGGTAAGCTTTACCCAGGATTTACACTGACTCCAGATGCAATCCATTGTGGATGCAGTGCGGACGTAGAGCCTTGCGTTCATCCCTACTAGCTCCTTTAGTGTTTTAAAGTGGCGTGGATAAGAACAGGGCTCGAAATACAAGATCGCATGAGAATTATATAAAATAATGCGAGATCTTGAGATAGACCAGGGAGGAACCGAGAAGGACTGATTGCGATCACGTGATAACAACACGGAAGCATGATGTACCGGCTCCCCACCTGGATTTTTGTCCTCAAATAATACGTAAGTAGCCCGTTAATTTTAATTGTGTGAAGTGTTTGTGTGTTATGTCAAAATTTTTCCCTTCTCTGACACAGTGGTGGAGGAGTAGACCTCAGAAAATAACGGATGATCCTTAAATCATTTTTAATGATCAAGCGGCTATTAAATACTGCAAGATACCACAGCATTTCCTTGCAGATTGGATCCAGCATTCATCAAAAATAGACTTCTTGTATTTCATTAGTGATCCAAATCTGGCTCTGCAGCGGTCCGGACCAGGTGGGGATTAGAACATTAATTAGAATGGAGACTATTTGCTGCGGAGATCGGATCACAACTGTAACGGACCAGATCCAGAGTCAGTGGAAATACAGCTTTAGTGAGCTCTATTAGTCTAGGCTTCTAACTTTTAAACTGTTAAGGATGACATATAAAACCAACCAAAGGCTCTGTTATGATTTTAAAAGAACAAATTAATAAATGTTTAGCTTTAAAAACAAAAACAAGATGTGAATTATGTTTTAGCCACAAACTAATCTTTAAGATCCTGAATATGAATATGATCTCTCAGTGGTCTCAGCGATCTCCGTGTAGTGTAAAAGGGCCCTAACCTATAGATTGTCTATGAGGTTCATACCAGGTCAGTTGGCTGGCCAGTCACAGTAATATAAAATGTCACCGTCACGCAGGTGTAGAATGGTTGACCTCTGATCAGAGGGTTGGTGATGTGATTCCTACTCTGTAGTCTGCATGACACTGAACCCGAGTTGCTCCTGGTGGGTCAGGCCAGCACCTTGCATGGCGGCCACCATCACTGTGTGAATGTGTGTGTGAATGGGTAGACAGCTGAATCTAAAGCAGCCTGATAAAAGGGAGTGTGTGGAATTGAAATAACATACTCTCCACTGTAATACTTAAAAAAAAAAAATCATTAAATTCCTTTGGGGGAAAACCAACTTGAGCACATATACACAAGAAATTAGATCTCATTTTGACATTGATTCACATTTTTTGATGATCACGGGCTGTAACATGAAAAGGAAACATTCCGTGTCGAGTGTACAGCTTTGGTCATGGTACGAAATCTACATCCTTTCAGTACCTCAGCTGGGAATGAAACTGAGGTTATTGGAGGGAAAGTCACATTTTCACATTCCAGTGAACCATTTCAATGTCAAACGTCTCTGCTGTGTCCTCCACTTCATATACGGAGCGGAAACATATCCTATATCTTCCACTTTCCCCTTATAGAGTGCATCATTTGCATTTGGGCACTCTGTTCTCACGGTATCCAGCATTTCGTGTCTTTATGTGTACATGCTGCACCTGCCTATGTTTCTATCAAACACAATGCACACTTCTTTGTCCTCTCTTTGAGCAACTTTCTTCCCCCAGCTCATATGATATGCTGGGAGGGTGGTGGGCTACATTAAGCACCATTGTGTTGCCTTGGCCATGGACTGCGGGAAGTTGTGCTTGGCACAAGGCCCAGAAGCAAGGTGAGGACAAACTCTCCCAACACACAATCACTGACATCCACAAATGTACAGACGGGTATCTGCTACACAGTGGGCAACAGGACTCAGTATGTGTGTGTGTGTGTGTGTGTGTGTGTGTGTGTGTGTGTGTGTGTGTGTAGGTGGGTAGCGGAGAAGAGAGTTACGGACGCATGTGAGCGCGTGCTCGAGTGTGTGCACACATGTAGGAGCAGGTCCACCTTTCATCTGTGCTGAGATTTGGAAAGGCTTCACTCTGCACAGCCTGCTTAATTCTCCCTTAATTCATTTGTGCTCCAGATTCACTTGACGGCTGGGATAACCTGGGAATGATAATGAAGTGGCAGGGCAAAGCGAGAGACAGAATGAGGCAGAGAGAGTGAGGAACACGAAAACATCACAGCACAAGGCACCTTCTTCTATCCCCCCTTTGAATGTGTTGGGAATGGATTTAGGGATTTTCTCTGACTCTTTTAAGAGAAGACAGATCTTATTACTGCTGATTGTTACTCATAGGACGTTTTTCTGCCTGAGGAACCGCTTTGCTTAACCCTTTCACAGATGCACGGGCACTGTAGCATTAACGGGGTTGGGGTTTGGAAAATGTTTTATCACATATGAATTGAGTTTTGACTCCTCGCATCAAATCTAAATCCTGTCAGGGATGTGGCGAGTTTGTTTTATTTAGGGTCTGCAGTGGCATTACTCAAGCGAGTCAGAAGTGAGAGCTTTTGTAGAACCCTAGAGTAGGTCCGCTGATATTTTAATGAGCAATATCATTTATTTTGCACTCTATTATTCACATTTTTGTTATTTCTGTCCATGTGTACTTCAAAAACAATGGGCTTCATGCAAGAACATGTTAGTATTAAGGCCATTACATACTCTGCAAGGACAGAAAAATTTGTTCTCTCTCCCAGGGCTGCAAGAACAAAATTACATCATTTTTCTTGCAGCGATGGTTTGGGAGTTCTTGCAGCCTTTTCTTGACACATCATCTGGGCAGAACTTTTTTCTTTCGTGGTGTCCAAGAACTATTGTGACTGGTCAGAAATTTGAATTTCCCAGGAGCTCTGCACTTGAGTTTCCTGTGAAGTATGAAATGTCCAGAAAGAATTTTATTCTTGTTCTTGCCATCTCAAACAAAAGAACAACGTTTTCTGTTCTTGCAGAGTACGTGCAGGCCTTTAGTATGTGTAAATCATGCAGACTTTGTTAGTAATGTGCTGGCTTTCATGCAGGACTGTTTTTGATGGATTTATGCCCTTAATCACTAGTTTTACACCTTATTACTATCGATGGCATTATAAATTGTGTTCTACATTTCATTAATAAAGCATGGCATGCTAACATAGATGACCAGCTTATAAGCATGCAGATCTCCATAGTATTCAAAAGGAGTTAGAACACAAATTGGGGGAAGACGGAAACGTTCAACTCGACTCATTTTTGGTCCTCCGAAACCAATGGACTCCATCACAGTAACTGTTTAAGTCTCTTACATTCAACTCAGTGTTTCCCCTACTATTGTACAACACAACCACCGCCAGGCCTGTGACAGGTAGACCAACCAGCCATTCACACTTTGTTGATAGCACAAGGCGCTTGTGTATTTAAAAATTTCTAGGGTAAATACTATAATTTATACTGTCATCCAGCTTTTTCACAAAAAAAAAAATATTTCCACAACAAACAACGTAAAATATGATGTTTTAAGTAGCACAGAGATGACGCTTGTAAAGTTTAAAATATTTTTCCCATGGCCCTTTTTATTTCAGTTATAATACTTGATCACACACAACTGACCTGAATGAGGTTTAATCACTTCCTGCCACAGAGAAAAGTTGAGTTAAAATTTCACAAAAATAGCATAGACTTCCATGTAATGCCCAGCAGAGGGTGATTATTTCTGTACATTATCATTATGCAAAAATGGGATTCAAGATATGTTGAATAGGAGTTTATAAGGCTTAAATCCAGCTCTCTATTTTGTTTATCATTCTCTCACACTCATACAGCAATAAAGGTCCACCACTATCAAAGGCGTTAGCATGGCCATCCGGTACGAGTTGGAGTTTCATCTCAACCTCACTCCTGGAACAACACCAAGTTCAACCTTTTCTTCAAATGCAGTTCTACTCTAAACTGAAGGTGTTTACTAGATTTGGTATGAGTCACACGGTTATTGCATCAATGAGATACTCTGGTTTCATCAGTATATAGTAACCAGTATTTCAGCTGTAAAGGTGTTTTTAACTAAAATGTTGCTCTTTTCCTTGAGTGTAACATAGAAACACTTGCAGTTTATGAAAAAAAAGGGCTCTGATGCACCCTGATGTGAAAAAAAAGTGAATTTATTTAAGGATAACACACAGCAGGTAGTAGGTGAGAACACCCAATCTTGTATTTATGTGAAGACCTGTTGTAGCTATTTAGGTCATGTTAAAGCAGCACTATGAATGTTCCAGGTAAAAACACTGAAAAGACTACAACTATGGCAACCTCAGTCCCAACAGTCAATCACAGAGTTCTTAGTTGTTGGTGGCTACAGTTGCGCCTTGTGATTGGCCGTTGGGACTCTGGCCAAAGTCACCATAGTTGTAGTCTTTTCAGTGTTCCTACTAAGAACAGAACTATTGCAGGAAATGTGGTCCTACTCAGAAGTGACATTCACTTGGTCAAAGATTCATGTACCATCAAAATAATTTTAAAAATGATTTTTTAAGGTGAAAATCTTACATACAGTTACTTTAATAAGGCTCATATTAGTAAGAAAGACACACTACTATTTTCTCCAAAACTATCCTGGATGTTATTGTGAGCATAACTAAGACCAAATAAAGTTAATATACTCTGGTTAATATTAGGGGTGTAACGATACATGTATCCGTTTGGATTTTTCGGTACGCCACCCACGGTACGGTACAAAGGCGTACCAAGGTACGGACATAGACTATATTGAGTGACGGACAGAAAGTGTAGCTGTCATATAGGGCTGGGCAATATGGCTTTTAACATGTATCATGATACATTTAGGTTTTTATCTCAATACATGATATACAGTATATCACGATATTGTGAGCTCTCCTCCAAACCATTGTATAAATGTAAAATCTTGGTATAAAATGACACCAGCATGATAATAGAAACAGACCCATGTATTGCATTTTTTAAATTGCATGGGGAGGATAAAATCAAGTTAAATTAACAAGCCTTATTGAACCAGTCAGACAACCCCACTCTCAAATTTGCAACAAATCAGAATAAATGATGGTAGGCCTTCCTATTATGGCATGTAATGAAACTATTAAAAACAAAACAAAAATAAGACTCAACACAATAAAAAGTGCATTAAGCAAGAAATCTAGAGAAAGATATTTTAAAACCATATAAATTAAAGTCCACTTTTTCTGTTTAGTCATGTTTTTAATAGTGGTGTTGGCATTATCGCGTTAATTTCCCATTAATGCTTTGCTGCTGTTAACGGCGACAAATTTTGTGATCACAGTTAACGGCAGAAAGTGCAAACAGTACTTTTTGGTCTAGTGGTTCTCCGTACCACAGCAAGCTCCATTTGTAGCTGCTGGCTGGTTGGATGCTGAGTTGTGTTGCAGTGACGTTAATGAGCCCTGGCATTCCGTTGTTTGCACATGCAGTCTACTTTTGAGAATTTTCTGGAGAATATTCTGGATAGTTTTTGTCATTTTGGATATGTTGGGAACTTTAATAAACCTGCAGGTGAAGACAGCAAACATATTTGTCCACTCCCATGTTCATAACAGTATGACAAACTTGAAAAATTACCGACTTAAGGTACACTGTATCTGTATGGAAAAACACACGATTGACATAATGTCCGGCTCAGGAGACACACACGCAGGCTCAGAATAGATTTAACAGCTTTATTTAACAGACAGGTATGAATGAATGCGTGAGTGGGATATGAATATGTATTGAGGGAGAACTTCAGTTCGCAGGCAGCAGAGCAGACCGTCGTACAGCCGGGCAACCTTATAACAATAGAGCAGAGGGACAAGGTAAAGGGCACCACACCTAAACAGGACTGTGAGAATGACTGCTGCTTACTTGGAATGACAGGTGGCTGGCGTCAGCAAGGAAAGAGCCCAGGAGACAGCGACCTGCGGAGCCTGTGGCAACGGCGTGGATGAAGTGGCGAAGACGAGGGTCCGCCGCCGAGGAATCCACCTGTGCACAGGGGAGAGGACTGTAGAGAAAAGGTAAGATGCTTACGGATGAGCGTTGTCTTGCTGGTAATGGGGGTTCCAACAGCGAAGACGAGCCGAAGGGAACAGACGGCTTCAGGCCGAAGCACAGGGCTGAGTGGGTTGAATAGTTCACCGCTGACGAGGCGCAGGTGTGCGCGCAGCAGGGGCCAATGATGAGTGGCGAGTCATGACAACGATTAATGCACTATTAATCGTGATTAACTCAACATTCCAAAAGATTTATCGCAATTAAAAAATTTTTATTGTCCAACACCACTAGTCAGTCCCTCCAGGATTTCGCAATGTTGCGATCGCATCAGTTCACGCTAAATCAGCCAATCAGCGCAACTTGGGGCGGCAGTGGCTCAGGAGGTAGAGCAGGTCGTCCAATAACCGGCTGGTTGGCTCTCCCCACATGTCCTGCCATTGTGTCCCTGGGCAAGACACTTTACCCACCTTGCCTCCAGTGTCCATAACACTGGGTATGAATGTGTATAAATGTTCGGTGGTGGTCAGAGAGGCCATTAGCGCAGATTGGCAGCCACATTTCCGTCAGCCTGTCCCAGGGCAGCTGTGGCTACAGCAGTAGCTTGCCATTACCATTGTCTGTCTGTGGAGTGAATGAACAATGTATCCATTTGTACAAGCATCTTTGAGTGTCTATGATAAAGCGCTATATAAATCTGATGCATTATTAACTATTGTGCGACCTTGCAACTTTGTCCAATCACCGCAACTTTCCCGCAATTTTGGCCAATCCTCGTCAACTCCCGTCAATTTCACCAATCAAATTTGTTAGACTGGCGCTGAAACGCTCAGTCTAACCAACCAAATGTATCGCTGCGCCGCGTTCACGTCCATGTTTACAGTGAGTTTAACAGAGCACATCAGCAAACAGAGTGTGGGATTTAAAAAAAAAAAAAAACAAACAGTCACCCGCAAGATTTCCAACACCGTCCCTTCCTCCGTCTCCCCCAGCCTGCCGGTGGATGTCTGGCCACGTCTCCATCCTGACCGTGTGTACAAAGCACTGGGTTTGTGTTGAAAAACGTCCGCCTGCTCCAAAAGCACCCCGTCACGGGAGCGCACAGGAGGAGAGACACCATACGAGCAAATACTACAGCCAGTGTTTGAACATGTTATACAGCTTTAGAGGTAAAATCATTACTACATCTGGTCAATGAGCTTTAAAGCTGTGAATTTCCGGTCTGGACGGAAGGGTTTAAAAGTACCGTTATTGCACAATTCAAAAATAACAAATCACCATGATACCATCACTCCACAAAGTGTCTCACATTTCAAAAGTTAAACAATAGCTCATCCCCCTCCCCCACAGAACACAGAATATTCCCTACAGTCCATCTATTAATGATAGCCTCCAAATTGTCCACCATTTAATAATAAGAATACTGTGACTTTTAACAAGGCCTTCAGAACCAACACAGGATCCACACTGCCAGTATTAATAGTCAGATTTTTCCTTGTCAGCCAGATGGCAAGTTTAGCAGTACCAGATAGGAAGTTTATCAAAGTATGTACAGACTTCTTTTCCACTTTATACTTAGGACCATAAATAAACAAATCATAAGAAAAACATTCACCAAAATTATGAAACCACACTTTCAAAAGATCAGAAAGTCCAGATAAATGAGAACATTTAACAAACAAATGCTCCAGGGTCTCAATCTGGGAACAAAACAAACATTCCTCCCCCACATTAGGATCCAGGTGTGCTCTGTATTTATTTGTAGCTATTGCCCCATGTACAATCCTCCACTGATGATCTGATGTCCGTTTCTCAATAGGGAGCTTGTATATGGACTGCCAGCTGCCTTTTGGGAAGAATACCGACCCCAAAAACCCAGCCCACTTCAACTCTTTCACCCCCGTCAGAGAGTGCAGGTTTAGGATCTTTACACAGATGTGATACACCATCTTCTTCCCTGCTAACTGGAACTTGTCCAGATGAGGAGTTCTGAAAGACAGCAGGTGGCCCTCTCCCTCCTGCCACTCTCCCACTGCGGGACTTACGGAAAGGGCAGGAAAGTTATACACAGTGTCCTCATCCCATTGATCAGAAAGTGTCATGCGGTGATCCTCGCGGATCACCATAAGACGCCAAGAGTCCACCAGTGAGTTTTGCGATGATGGTTTATTAACACACACAAGACAGGACAAGACTGTGAGCCGCTCTCGGCAAAAACACACACGAATCAATACATGGGCTCGCAGGGCTGACCCCAGCCACTACGAGCTAAACTATGACATGAGAATCACGAACCTGACATGAAGGTCTAACGACGCACTGACAAAGCTTGACGAGGTGTAGACCATAACTGATAAGATGTTGACAATGTCTGACAACGTCTGACAATACTCCTGCAGCATTACTGTCGCTAGTGCCGGCTTTATGAAGGCGAACACTAACGAGCAGTAATGACACACAGCTGACCAGCCTTGACAGGCGGAAGCCCCACCGAGCACCTTCACAATAAGAGCCCGGTGAGACCAGAATACAACCCGCAGCTGTCAAGGCCGGCAGCGAGTTGAACTCAGCCCAAGCGCGATCAGAACCCAGCGCTCGGGTCGTAACAGTACCCTCCCTCCACGGGCAGGCTCAGAACGCCCCAAGGACCACCCTGCCCCCTCCACCCCCCAGGGTGGGTGGCCGGGGGTAGGAGCGGAGGGAGAGAGACCAAACCCAAAGACAAAACAGAGACGAGAAAAAACGACATACAGGACAATGACCAGAAAAACTACTCAGATTAAATCAAGAAAATGCACATGGGGGAGAACAAAAAACCAGAACTACCGGATCAGAAGTACTAAACACGAGACTAAGACAACATACCAAATATTCAAAAAAAAATCAGACAAAAATACAGAGGAAAAACAAGGCCACATAACACATGCTAGGGCAACTGCAAGACATAACCCAAAACACAAAATACACAGAACAGCAAGGACAAGGAAAAAAAAGACAGAACAATCACTGACGGATTAACCCAGAAAACCACTACCCCCCCGACAGTTTATGCTGACCGGCGCAGACCAAGCGCCACAGGAACAGTTCAGGTGGTCTCCCCGTGTCCAACAGCCGGCGGGTGGTCTTAGGAGCCGGAGCGTGACCAGGCGGCTCACCAGAGTCCAATGCCCAGCACGTCCGCTCCTCCGGTGGTCGAACCAGGTCGCCCGAAGACACACACAACACGTCGGGTGGCCGACCCGAGACGCCGAACCGGTGAAACAGTTTCTCCGGCGGCCAACCCGTGTCCCTCAGCCACCAGTCCTGGGGAAAAACAACCTGCGGCGGCCTCCCTGACGAGGACAAAACTCGGGAGAGCCGGGGCGAGCGAACAGGAACCCCCACGGCCCCCGGCGATGATGCACAGGGGCGGTGACTCAGAGGGGACAGATGACCCAGATGAGCCTGTAATCCGTTCGACGGTGAAAGGTCTGCAGCTCCTCCCCCGTCCGCGGACCACGCTGGCACTGCACCTCCGCTGGACCCCGATTGGGTCCCAGCTGCACCCACGTCAAGCCCCGATTGGGCCAGAACCGCACCCGCGGTGGATCCCGATCGAGCCTCCGGTGCACCCACGTTGGACCCCGATTGGGCCAGATCCACACCCGCGGTGGACCCCGATTGGGCCTCCGACGCACCCACGTCGGACCCCGATTGGGCCAGAACCACACCTGTGGCGGACCCCAACTGGGCCTCCAGTGCACCCACGTTGGACCCCATTGGGCCAGAACCGCCCCCGCGGTGGACCCCGATTGAGTCGGTGCAGCTCCGCTGACGATCTCCACCCCCAAACCTGGGACCTCCAACCCAGTGACTCCGACTCGTTCCACGCCGGCGACACTGCAACAAGGCTCAGAAACAAGAAAACCAGGATCAGACTCACCGGTAGCAACAGAACCCAGCGAGACGAGCTCAGGTGCAGCAAGCGGCTGCTCCTCACTCGCCTCCCCGAGAGGCAGGCAAAAATGCTCCAACACAGGGGACGGAGACAAAAGAGGGAGCACTTGCCTGCACTCGGGTTCTGTTGCCACCCAGGACTCCGACAATCCAGGTTCAGGGCGGCGACTCTCGTGAGCAGGCTCGAACTCAGCTGCGTCGGGCTCCGCAGCTGGCAGGATGTCATTTGCAGCCTGAGGTTCCTCCCGCGCTGCTGTCCATGCCGATGACCCGTATGGTGTGGGGGCAGAGGACCCTCGTCCCACTGGCTCGGACCGCTCCGGCGAGGAGACCTGGGGGCGCTTCTTCGTCGGCTCAGGCTCCAGGCCGCAGTCCGCTCTTCTCTTCCGTCCACGACGTGGCTGCAGGGCCGGATCCAGGCTTTCCAGCACTGCAGGCCCCCTCTTCAACCGACAACGCTGGCCTGGCGTCGCGGACCGCTCGACAGGGAGGAACACAGAGGCAGCAGGTTTAGTTATTTTCTTTACAGCAGGTGGAGGGAGCTCGCGGGGCTGCGAACCCCGAACTCCGCCCCCAGGAGTCAGACAAGCCAGATTATAATCATGATGTAATAAATTAACCTGCACTTGCCTTCCTCCCAGAGAAGAGATGGTTCCTGCTGTAGGGGACGTTGTTCCTCCTTCTCCCCGCTGGATGGCGACAGAGGGACCCCTGGAAGGGCGAGGTGGAGCCGCTCTCCGAAGTTCACTGACGGGCTTCGCCGGCAGCGAGTCCAGCCAGGGAATCTGCTGAGGATCGCCTGGGCCGCGGCGCCGACGTCGTTGTCGGCCCCCAGATGGCGCGAACTCCTGGACCGGGTCAAGGGCAGGAGCGGGATCCCAACACGGGGAGCGAGGATGCCTCCTCCGCTGCTTCCTGCCGAAGTCCTCCTCCACCATACGGAGTATCTCGCGCTGTGTGGCGATGTCATCCCTCCTCGTACCGACTTCAGGGTGGTCAGCATAGCGGGGAAAAAGATGATTCAGCACATCCTCAGCGCAGTCCAGGTACCAGCGTACCTCGCTGTCATAGTCGAGGAGGGAAGCAGAGATGAGCGTTTCATCCACGTACTCAAGGACGTCCGCCAGCTCGTGGCTTGGACTCCGAGCGCGGCCCCTCCGCGATGGCATTCCTTCAGCACACCGTACCCAGACAAGAAAAGAACAAACATCCAAAAAAAGCAAAAACTCACGGTGAAAAAGGCGTCTCGGTGTGGCGTCTCCATTTAGACGTCTGGCAGGAGTATACTGTCATGCGGTGATCCTCGCGGATCACCATAAGACGCCAAGAGTCCACCAGTGAGTTTTGCGATGATGGTTTATTAACACACACAAGACAGGACAAGACTGTGAGCCGCTCTCTGCAAAAACACACACGAATCAATACATGGGCTCGCAGGGCTGACCCCAGCCACTACGAGCTAAACTATGACATGAGAATCACGAACCTGACATGAAGGTCTAACGACGCGTTGACAAAGCTTGACGAGGTGTAGACCATAACTGACAAGATGTTGACAATGTCTGACAACATCTGACAATACTCCTGCAGCATTACTGTCGCTAGTGCCGGCTTTATGAGGGTGAACACTAACGAGCAGTAATGACACACAGCTGACCAGCCTTGACAGGCGGAAGCCCCACCGAGCACCTTCACAATAAGAGCCCGGTGAGACCAGAATACAACCCGCAGCTGTCAAGGCCGGCAGCGAGTTGAACTCGGCCCGAGCGCGATCAGAACCCAGCGCTCGGGTCGTAACAGAAAAAGTGTGGTTTTCTACAAAGGCTCTCAGCGGTCATGACAGGGCAGCACAAACTTCCTTCACCACCCTATACACCAAACTGACAGATGTAATGTTGGCACTCCGCCTCAGCGTTTCTATAGACGTGGTCGACATCTTCATCAGATGACCAAGTTTAGTACAGCCTGCCTCTCTTAAACAAGTTCGCAGACTGACAGACTGCGGCATTTGAGTGTTTATGAATTGACTGAAAAATAATGGTTCCTCAAACAGCCACATGCCTGGTGTCTCCTCAGGAATACGGGCTACAGTGAAAACTTGCCATGCATGCAAGACAGATGTGTAGAAAGCAGAAAGTCCAGTAAAGTCCACCTCCCCAGATTTCAGAAGGAAAAGCTGCTTATCATAGCCCAAGTGGCCAACTCTCCTCAGGAGCAGTTTTGCAGTGTCCATCCAGCAGGGGCCACATCCATAAAAGAACCATTGCGCAGTCTGAAGCCAAAAACAGGTGATCTTGGACTGTATGTCAACCAGGCCCTGTCCTCCCTTGGCAACAGGCAGGCAGAGAACAGCCGTACATACCCAATGTTGACCAGACCAAAAGAAATCCACGATGGCCTTCTGAACCTCCTCCGCCAGGCTTCTGGGCGGTGTCAAAGCGATAAGTCTATGCCAAAGAGCAGAAGCAACCAGATTATTGTCGACCAGAACCCTCCCCTTATATGACAGCTGTGGTAGCAACTAATTCCACTTAGAAAACCGAGCACATACAGTGGGGAAGAAAAGTATTTAGTCAGCCACCAATTGTGCAAGTTCTCCCACTTAAAAGATGAGAGAGGTCTCCAATTTTCATCATAGGTATACCTCAACTATGACAGACAAAATGAGAAAAAAAAAAATCCAGAAAATCACATTGAAGGATTTTTAATGAATTAATTGGTAAATTCCTCGGTAAAATAAGTATTTGGTCACCTACAAACAAGCAAGATTTCTGGCTCTCACAGACCTGTAACTTCTTGTTTAAGAGGCTCCTCTGTCCTCCACTCGTTACCTGTATTAATGGCACCTGTTTGAACTCTTTATCAGTATAAAAGACACCTGTCCACAACCTCAAACAGTCAGACTCCAAACTCCACTATGGCCAAGACCAAAGAGCTGTCAAAGGACACCAGAAACAAAATTGTAGACCTGCACCAGGCTGGGAAGACTGACTCTGCAATAGGTAAGCAGCTTGGTGTGAAGAAATCAACTGTGGGAGCAATTATTAGAAAATGGAAGACTTACAAGACCACTGATAATCTCCCTCGATCTGGGGCTCCACGCAAGATCTCACCCCGTGGGGTCAAAATGATCACGAGAACGGTGAGCAAAAATCCCAGAACCACATGGGGAGACCTAGTGAATGACCTGCAGAGAGCTGGGACCAAAGTAACAAAGGCTACCATCAGTAACACACTACACCGCCAGGGACTCAAATACTGCAGTGCCAGATGTGTCCCCCTGCTTAAGCCAGTACATGTCCAGGCCCGTCTGAAGTTTGCTAGAGGGCATTTGGATGATCCAGAAGAGGATTGGGAGAATGTCATATGGTCAGATGAAACCAAAATAGAACTTTATTGTAAAAACTCAACTTGTCGTGTTTGGAGGAGAAAGAACACCATACCTACTGTGAAGCATGGAGGTGAAAACATCATGCTATCATACTTTGGGGCTGTTTTTCTGCAAAGGGACCAGGACAACTGATCCGTGTAAAGGAAAGAATGAATGGGGCCATGTATCGTGAGATTTTGAGTGGAAACCTCCTTCCATCAGCAAGGGCATTGAAGATGAAACGTGGCTGGGTCTTTCAGCATGACAATGATCCCAAACACACCGCCCGGGCAACGAAGGAGTGGCTTCGTAAGAAGCATTTCAAGGTCCTGGAGTGGCCTAGTCAGTCTCCAGATCTCAACCCCATAGAAAATCTTTGGAGGGAGTTGAAAGTCCGTGTTGCCCAGCGACAGCCCCAAAACATCACTGCTCTAGAGGAGATCTGCATGGAGGAATGGGCCAAAATACCAGCAACAGTGTGTGAAAACCTTGTGAAGACTTACAGAAAACGTTTGACCTCTGTCATTGCCAACAAAGGGTATATAACAAAGTATTGAGATGAACTTTTGTTATTGACCAAATACTTATTTTACCGAGGAATTTACCAATTAATTCATTAAAAATCCTTCAATGTGATTTTCTGGATTTTTTTTTCTCATTTTGTCTCTCATAGTTGAGGTATACCTATGATGAAAATCTTCGGGAGACAGACTCGATCTCTGTTTTTAAGAATAGGGCTAATACCCTTGAAGAAGAAGGTGAATGATGTGTGTGGACCTTGTAAATTCCAAACTGGTGAACATAATATGTATACTTATGTAATGGATTGTCTAGACTAAACAGAGGAGCATTGTTGAAGACTTGATTTTGTTGGTGGTTGTTGGTGTTTTTAGTGCATTTTTTTTGTAGTACTTTAGTGTTAGTGTTTGATTGTTTGTATCATGTTTGTTAAAAAAAAAAAAGGTTCAATAAAGATATTGTGGAAAAAAAAAAGAATAGGGCTAAAACCTACCTTATTGATATAGCCTACAATTAGGGAGGGATCATGTGTTTCTGAACCCTCCCTTAGTTATGCTGCTAATAGGTTTAGTCAGCCGGGGGACCTCCAGTAATGCACTGGGCCTCACTCCTTTCCTCACTCTCTATGAAATATTTTTTTTGCTGGTCATTAACATTTGTTTGTTCTCTCCCATAGATTGAGTCCCCATCGTGCTGTTTGCTCTCTACATGTCTGTTCTTTTCTTCTTCTCTATCCCCTCACCCCCCAGCCAGTCGCAGCAGATGACTGCCCCTCCCTGAGCCTGGTTCTGCTGGAGGTTTCTTCCTGTTAAAAGGGAGTTTTTCCTCTCCACCGTCGCCAAGTGCTTGCTCACAGGGGATCGCCTGATTGCTGGGGTCTTTCTGCAACTATGGGGGTTTCCCCCTACAGTTGATAGTGCTATGAGATGACTGTTGTTGTGAAATGGCGCTATATAAATAAAGTTGAATTGAATAGAAAATTGGAGACCTCTCTCATCTTTTAAGTGGGAGAACTTGCACAATTGGTGGCTGACTAAATACTTTTTTGCCCCACTGTACCTCCTCCTTAATTCCCTCCCAGTTCTTGCTTTCAAAGCCCTCAGAACCCAAAAACACCCCCAACACCTGAAGACCGGTTTTCCCCCAAAGAAGACCTCAAGGTAGATGAGGAATGTCTTGAAGTGTCCACTGCCCCACCAATAAACCCTCACTTTTCTCCCAGTTTACCCATGCAGAAGATGCTTTTTCATAAATAGATAAAGAGTCCACCAAACGCTGTACATCCCCACGGGATGTGATGAAAATGTTGACGTCATCTGCATAAGCAGACAAGACAAGTGGACGACAACTACTGGCGGGCCCCGGCAGGGTCAAATCACCTAGCTGAGTGCGCAACCTGCACAACAAAGGCTCAATAGCCAAGCTATACAGCTGATCCAAGAAAGCTTTTTCTTGATCTAAAGACACAATACCAAAATTTAAATCATAAAATTTACTAAGATGAAGAACATCACATGTGAGAAAAATATTGACCATAATGATTCGGTCAGGAATACAATATGTTTGATCTGTATCTATAAGTACATCCAAAACATTTTTCAATCTATTTGATAGGGCTTTAGAAAGCACCTTGTAGTCTGTACAAAGAACAGCAACAGGCCTCCAGTTTTTAAGCAAGGCCAAGTCCCCTTTCTTAGGCAGCAAAGATAGTACTGCACACCAACAGGAAACAGGTAAAGATCAAGTTCTGTAACAGTCAATTAGAACGTCATAAAAGTTTGATCCAATAATATCCCAAAATTTTTTTAAAAAGTCTGAAGAAAACTGTCAATTCCAGGTGCACGTCCCAGAGCCATTTGATTAATTGCTGCAGTTAACTCATCCAAAGTCAGTTCACAGTCCAGATCAGCCCTTTCCTCTGGACTGAGCTTGGGAAGACCTTCAAAGAGTTGATTTTGAGACTCTATGCAGCATGGTTCCGCGCCAAACAGGGCACCATAGAAATCCACTGCATGGCTCCTCATTGCAGATGGATTTGTAGTTATTTGGCCATTTGGGAGTTTTAAGTGAGTTTTGGGTTTGAGTTTTGAGTCGACTTTTTATATCCACTGTATATTAACATACTTTTTGTCAGGTCAGGCATTGGCTTGCTTGCTACCGGATAACCATGAAAACCGGTACTACCTGTCTCATGGGTCGGGCCGTCGGTGACTCAACCGGCATCCCCGCCCTTCCGAGGGTGTGGAGGGTGAAACAGGGCATCCTGGCAGAACTAAAAACAATATCTGTCACAGGTCTGTGGTGGACCACTCCCAGTTACACGGGGTGAGACTGGACATCCTGGCAGATAAACACATCTGTCACAAGGTCTGTGGTGGACTGTGCCAGTCAGTGCATTGTGACATGCACTACACAAAGAGCAGAGATAAACAAACCTATCATCTGGTCAGTCACTGCAACAGATACTGGAGTCAGTTTGTCTTGACTTGTCCTTGCCACTGATAATACGTTTTTCTGCCAAGAATGTGCTGCTAGTCCAGCAAAAGCTAGCAGTACTCAAATACTTTGCAAGCAGTTTCATTAAATGGTCAATCAGAAAGCAACTCATACCGGCTCGGACGTTGCCCGGGCTTACAAGGTCCACGCTGATCTGTTCACACTCCAACAGGCATCGAAAAGTAAGCTAGGAGCAGGAAGACAAAAGAAGAGGAAAACAGCAGCCTTGTGTGTAGCAGAATGGAATGTACACACTGTGTTGGACAGAACAACATCACAGCGCCCAGAAAGACAGACAGCGCTTGTGGCCCTGGAAATGAACAGGTACAATGTAGACACAGCTGCACTTAGTGAAACAAGATTGCCTGGATATGACAGCTTGGAAGACCATGGGTACATCTTCTTTTGGAGTGGGAGATCAACTTAAGAAAGGAGAGAAGCAGGAGTGGGTTTGGCAGTTAGAAAGGAGATAGCAGCAATGCTTGATGAGGAACCAGTGCCAATCAATGACAGGATAATGACTATGAGACTCCCACTACAGCGGAAGATGTATGCCACACTCATCAGTGTGTATGCTCCAACAATGACCAACACAGAGGAGGTGAAGGAAGAGTTCTACAGTGATTTACGTGAGACTATCAGACATGTACTGATTGATGACAGGCTGATACTCGTTGGAGATTTTAATGCCAGAGTTGGTTCAGACACTGAGAAATAGAAAGGAGTGTTAGGCAGTCATGGAGTAGGCAAGTGCAATGCTAATGGAGAACTTCTACTTGCACTATGTTCAGAGTACAACCTTGTGATAACCAACACTCTATTTAAGCACAAGTATACACACAAGAAGACATGGATGCACCCAAGATCCAGGCACTGGCACTTATTAGACTACATCATTGTCAGGCAGAGAGACATAAGGAGACATAAGGAGGATGGCTACCTCCATTTTAAATGATGACTCCCACCCTTTGCACTGCAACTTTCAGCTTCTTCCCTCAAGACGGAGGTTTGCTGTCCCAAAAAGTAAAACCCAGCGCTACAAAAACAGCTTTGTTCCTGCTGCTGTCAAAGAGTTGAACAAGCTGTAACAATATATTGCACATAATTTAGGTACCTATTTATTAACTCCATTTTATATTTACTTTTTTTTTTGTAGGATGTTACTTGGGTTCTAAATATTTTATTGAGTTTTAGACCTTTGAGATTTTAACCTCTTTGACTATTTTTTAACTTTTAATATGACTCTTCTCTCTTACCTCTGGTTTTTCTCTCATCTCTTTGTCTTTTTATACCCTGATTGATGGAGCCTTGAGTATTTTTATCATGTTTATAGTCAATTTCATGTGTGCCTGTGTTTGTGTCTATGCTGAATGTAATTTGTGGCTTGTAAATATGGATGTCACCAGACTGCAAAACAAATCTACCTACGGGTACAAATAAAGTAACCTGAACCTGAACCTGAACCTAAGGGATGTATTGGACACCAGAGCAATGAGAGGTGCGGACTGTGGTACTGATCATGTTATGCTGAGATCTAGATTAAGGATTTGTAGACAAAAACAGCACTGCAGGACGGGTGCGAAGCCACCACGGAAGCTAAACACTAGTGCACTGAAAGGCCAAAAGAAGCAGGAAGAACTTACACAGGAAATGGATGAAAACTTGAAAGACTGGGACAGCAACAACTCAGAGAATGACATAGAAGAGAAATGGGCAACACTGAAGGATACAGTGTATCAGACTGCAAGTGATGTATTAGGCTACCCTGAGAGGAAACATCAAGATTGGTTTGATGAGCATGATGAACACCTGAAGAAACTACTAGAAGCAAGGAATACAACTAGGCAGGAAAACCTACAGTGTAACACAAGGTCGAAGAAGAAGAAGAAATACTCAAAGGCTCAGAGTGAGCTACAGAAGTACACCAGAGAGATGAAGTCCAACTGGTGGGATGAAAAAGCGGAGAAACTTCAAACTGCAGCAGACAGAAAGGACATGAAAACATTCTTCACAGGTTTGAGAGAAATCTACAGCCCTAAACCAAGAGGATTGATCCAACTAAAGGCTATGGATGGTGAAACGGTTTTGCAGGAGAAAGACAACATCGTGAACAGATTTGCAGACCACTTTGACCAACTACTAAACAAACCTGGAGATCTCACTGAAGAGGCTAAAGAAGTTCTAGTGCAGCGACCAGCTGTATCAAGTCTGGATGACCCACCAAATTTTGATGAACTAATGGCAGCTATCAGGACAACACAGGATGGTAAAGCTCCAGGAAGGGATGGAATTCCAGCAGAAGTGTGGAAATTTGGTGGTGTTCAGCTGACCAACTGCCTGCACAAGCTCATCCAAGAGATATGGGATGCCCAGAAAGTACCTCAAGACTGGAAGGATGCAAGTATTGTGCCTTTGTTCAAGAAAGGTGACAGGAAAGATTGTGGAAATGACTGAGGTATATCACTGCTAGCCACTGTTGGTAAGATTCTCTCACGTGTACTACTTAACAGACTCAATGAACAGATCTTGCAGAATGTACTACTGGAAACCCAGTGCAGCTTTAGAAGTGGAAGAAGCACAATGGACATGATTTTCTGCTTGAAACAGGTTCAAGAAAAGTGTATCAAACAGAACATGACGCTTTATGTAGTCTTCATAGACTTCAGTAAAGCCTTCGATACTGTTTCGCGACAAGGACTTTGGCAGGTACTCAAGAAATATGGCTGTACAGAGAAGTTTGTCAGCCTGATCGAGGCACTCCTTACAGGTATACAAGCAAACGTGGCAGCAGCCATGCTTGAGGTGGCCTTCAAAGACACTTCAGAAGGAGTATACATTCAAACAATGAAAGAAGCAGACTTGTTCAATGTGGCACAGTTTAAAGCCAAGAGTAAGACATCAATAAAGGTAGTAAGAGAAACGCTCTTTGCCGACAACAGTGCTCTAGTTGCACACAGCGTGGAAGATATGCAATCTTTAGTGGAGAAATTTGCAAGAGCAGCTTGCCAGTTCAGCCTCCAAATCAACACCAAGAAGACAGTGCCTTTATCAACCACCAAAGCTCCAGTTATCAACATCACTACCAGAAGAGATCAGCATTGGTACAGAGCCACTAGTCAAGTGCAAGACTTTCAAGTATCTAGGGAGTACTGTTTCAGAGAATGCTAGGCTGAAGGATGAACTATCTCTCAGAATGGGAAGAGTAAGCGCTGTGTTTGGAAACTTGAGGGAGAGACTGTGGAACAATCAACATGTGTCTATCCATGTGAAATGCAAAGTGTACAGAGCGACAGTACTGGCTACTCTATTGTACGGTGCTGAAACCTGGACTGTCTACAGAGTGCAGGTGAAGAAACTCCACACGTACATGATGAGACACCTTCAAGCCATAATGAACATCTCATGGAAAGACAAGATAACCAACATAGAAGTGTTGAAATGAGCTGGTCTACCATCAATGGAGGACATGCTAGTACAGATGAACCTGAGTTGGCTCGGACATGTTGAGAGGATGGACCACGAGCGTCTCCCTCGGCAGTTACTCTACTCACAGTTTTGCGAGGGCAAACGCAACCAGGGTAGACCAAGGCTCAGATTTAAAGACACTGTAAAAAGAAACTTGAAGAAGTTGGACATAGACAGGAGTTCCTGGCAGCGGAAGGCTAAGGACAGAGCTGTGTGGAGGAATCTGATCAGACCTAAATGAAACAGTCATTGTCGCGCAGGACAGACTGCTATGATGATGATGATGATGGTAGTTTTAAACAGGTCATCAATTTTTTTTTTTTTTTTTTGCAGCAGACTTCTCCAGGTTGAAGAAAAAAAATGTTGGAGCATCCATATCTTTCAGCTTAGTAAACCGGGATCTAACAAGTGCCCCTTTAGTCTTTCTGTAGGAAAGAGCTCAGGGCTGATCTCTTCTCCTGCAGTAGAGGACCTGAGGTAGAATCCTGATCTCTGATCAAACTCTCCTCCAACCTCTTAACAGTATCTTCAAGTTCACAAACTTTAGATTTAATGATAGCAGTTGAGTTTGCAATATACTGTTGACAAAAAATGCGAATTTGCACCTTGCTAACCTCCCACCACTGTTCTAAGGAACTAAAAATAGTCTTTGCAGTCCTCAAATGTTACCAGAAACATACAGATGTTCCCAGAAACATACAAAATATTGACAAAAAGTGTTGTCTTGAAGAAGCTTATTATTAAAATGCCAACATGATTTAATTCTTTTCCCTGGTGAAATAATTAAAATCGCAGAGGCTAGATGATGATCCGTAAAACCGACTGAACTTATGTTACTGTGAAGAATTCTTGGGCCAAAACTTTGAGAAGCATATATTCTATCTAATCTAGCAGCACTGACTATATTATCTCTGACTCTAACCCAGGTACACTGTCTAGTTTTTGCATGTTTAACTCTCCATGTATCTAATAAGTCAAACTGTATAGTGATATTTTTTTAAAACTTGTGAAGACTGAAGATGTGGTTCTGCGTTGGTTCAATCCACAGTAAAATCTAAGGTACAGTTGAAATCACCAGCAACAATAAGTTGGTCTTGGTGATAGTTCTGCAATTCATTTTTAAGTTTATTGAAAAAGGCAATTCTTTCAGAACTCTGATTTGGAGCATAAATGTTAACAACGCAACTCACGGAATTCTCTATTTCTGCCCTAACAAAGAGCAGCTTGCCCTTCGCTACCTCCACTACAGATAAAATTGTTGCATTCACAGATTCCCCAAACAAAATGGCTACTCCTGCACTAAAATTTGTACCATGAATGAGTGAAAAAGGACCCTTCCACCACAAGCCCCAGTCCACTTCATCTGCTGAAGTGGTATGAGTTTCTTGCAAAAACAAAATGTTAAGATTTTTTTGTCTAAACAATTCACTAATTAATCCCCTCTTATGATTGTCCCTCCCACCATTGATGTTTAAAGATCCTAACTTTATGTTTTGCATAGAGAGATAGAGGAGAAGATAGAGGGCAGAAAGAGACAGCAAAGAGCAGTAAATATAGTATAAGAACACTGTGTTGTGCATGCCCATGTAAGTTATTTCATTTGTCGGGTGTGCGTGACCTTTTTACCTCCTGTTGATTTACACAGGGTTGTTAGGTGCTTTTTAAGGCAAAAATGTTTTCTTTCGTCCAGGAGGTCAAGACCAACTTGTCTTTTTAGCGCATTAACAGTTCTGATAAATTTATCAGCATCACTGAAAAAATCAGTAACTTTAACGGCCCTTTTATAGGTTTCATCTAGAAAAACATTTATTTCTTCCAGTGAATACAAACTTGTATTTTTACTGCGAGTTTCTCCAATGGACACAGTATCAGAATCAGAATCAGAATCCATTCCCTCACCATCACAACTTAACTGACTGTTTGATACAGCTGTCTCAATTGTTTGATCATGAGCTACAATTTCCTCAATGCCACTTACCACAGCTGACTGGCGTTGTTCTATTAGCTGTTCGGAAATGTTAGCAGCTACCGGAACCACAGCTGCTTGCTTAACATGCTCTTTGTCACAGCTAGATTCTGATGCACCATCAGTAACTGTTTGAACCTCATCACCAGCCACGCTCCCAACCGTAAGCTGAGCTGCAGGTGCCACAGCTGGGCTGGCCACAGACACAGCAGCAGGTTCTGGAGCAGGACCAGTGGAAGGCCCCGCAATACTGTCTGTAGTAGCGGTATGAGTGGAGGCCACACCGCTGGTTTCAGCTGCGGCCTCATCAGATGCTCCCGCCCGTTGCTTGTGCGGACAAGCGAACTGTTTGTGGCCCACGTCTCCGCATTGTAGGAGCCGTCCCCATGTTTAACCCAAAAGGACACTTCTAGTGTTTGAGAGTCCAAGAACATGAACACCAGTCGACTGAGTGATTTTACTTGTTTTAATTTGATATCCTTACATCCCAAACTCACAGTTCTAAATGGGCCCGCAAATTTCCCAAATCTGTGAAGCTCAGTCTCCAACTGCTTGATAGGGATAAAAGGAGGAACACCTGAAACGGTGATTTGTGATGATGGAACTGACAACGGGGAGGGACACCTGTACATACATATCCGCAATAAAAACACCGCTCCCAATTAGACTGTGAACATACTCCTCACCAGTCAAAAACACAATGACAGCTTTATTCATTCAGGAGGCAAAGCAGATCATATCATGTCCCACCTTCTTACCCACAGCAAGAAGAACCTCCTCCACAGTAACGCTACTATCAGGCGGGATTATCCTCACTCCCTGACGGATAGATGGAGGTGACATCTCCTCCAGCAAAAAACAAACAAACAAACAAAAAATCCACAAACACACTCAAAAGATTGAAATAAATTTACCTGAACATGAATCCAATAATAAAAGATAGAGGGAAAATTCCAAACGTTGTGAAAAAGTACAATCCAAAACTCCGTGCCACTCACATACCCAGCACCTCCATCACTCATGCTCGCACTCGCACCCGCCGGAAACGGAAACTAGAGGAGAGGAGAGGAGGGGAGGGGAGGGGATGAGAGGTGAGAGAAACTGACACTGCCTCGACAATGCTCGAGATTACCGATAAAGGCATTTTATGTATTGCACATAGTAGAATGTATCGATATAATGAATATATTTGGTGTATTGCCCAGCCCTACTGTCATATCATGCCTCCTCCTCCACTCCGTTCCCTGTCTCTGGCATCCCGGCAACTGCCCTCTGCTGCTTTCTGACCCGGAGATGAACAACTGAAGTTGGGCTGCTTCTAAACACCACACCGGTAACATTAGCAAGTTTTAGCAAGTAAAGTTAGCACTTCTTATTTTTAATGAGTGACTGTCTCAGCTTTAGAAAACTGATGAAGCTGTTAGCATGTGGTAACATTACCTGTCGGACAATATGAGGAGGGGCTGAAAAGTTCATCGTGGTCAAATTCGACCAAATGTGGTTTATTTTTCAACATAGACTCTTCGGTCCACACACTTCTGCAGTACTTGGATCCCTGAGGTTGAAAAATAAACCCCATTTGGTCAAATTTGACCACTATAAACTTTTCAACCCCCCCGCTCCCCCCCATAATCTCTCTTGGAAAATGGTTGCTGATGGCTGAGCCAATTCAGTTCTGCTGGTAATGTTTGACTGCCTGTGGCTCTCCGTTGTGCCGTTTCCTCCACTTCCTCTAGTGATCAAGGATTTTTCAAGAAAATATTCAGTTCAGATGTCAGCAATTTCCAAAGTTATAACTTGAAAGTGGTAAGAGATAATTGCTTACTGTCAATTAGAAAGATGTAGAATATGATCCAAAGTTTGAGATAGGAGTAAATTTATGTATCTAATTTGCATAATGCCACGGCAGCCATATCGAATAACACACCTTTCAGTCAAAAGTGGACTTTGGACATATTTACACAAAGGATGGTTTAGTTTTTGTCACCATTTTTTGTTTTGAGTTTTTTTTGTTATCTTATTTTCAAAGTATATGAACCAGAAAATCTGTACAATGTAAACAAACAAAGAAATTCGTCATTTACCACTGGCCAGGTGGCCCATTTCATCCATTTTCGCCATCCTGGTCATTATTTTGTCTTCTCTGGGTCATTTTCGCTTTCTCTCCCACATCCAGAAACTGTTATGATTATTCCACCTCAATTTTGTTTTTATTCTGCTGCAATTTATCTCATATGACGATCGGGAACCACCGCAATTGTTCTGTCCAGTCACATGGTGCTGGGGTCAATGGCAGTTGAACATCAACCAGCTTTGCCCACCGTCTGTTATAACGAAATGTAGATATTTACCTTCATAAGCAAAATAATCTCTTTTTAGAATTATAGTTGGCAAATTTGAGAGCAAATGCCTTCTCTATCTTGCGATTGATCAACATTTGTTTACAAACTCTTCTTCTCTGGTGTCCCAGAAGTGAGATTTTTTTTTTTTGGGGGGGGGTGTATGGGGGCCATTAGTCCTCCAAGGCAAGAGCAGTAAGTTATACATGTCTGCCACCTTGTGAGGTACAATACTTAGTACAACTGGGGATTTATTATGGTTTAAGGCTACGTCACATGACAGTCGCAGAACTGTGACACAGACACTCCACAGCGCTACTTGTCCATGAAACCAAGACTGACAAAGGGTTAACTGCAGTAAATGAGTGAATTGCATGAGTAGCTTACTCTTTTTCATCTTCTCTATTATTATCATAGTAATGTCAGCACTTATTCTGAATATTAGTGCATCTCAAAAAATTAGAATACCATGATTTGTAATTTAGTTTAAAAAAAGAACCATAATTATCACAAATAAATTAAAACAGGTTAAATATTGCTGAAATATTTCATTGTATGTGAAGACTCTTAAACTTATAGACCCAGCAAGGTTTCAAACAGGATGGACTAGTTAATGGACTAGTTTATTTTCTTTTTGACTTTAATGGAGTTGAATATATTCATATCATTACTCCAGTTTGTTTTGAACACGCAGAGTTACAACAGCAGCTGCAGCAGAAGATGATATTTGAGTTTTATTTCTTTATTTTTGGGGGTTAAAAGACCGAACTTTAATGTCTGTTATTTTATTGTGTTGCTACAAACACTCTGTCAAGTTCAAGTTTCCAACTCATGTTTCATGGGTTATTATTTTATTTATCTATGGGAACTTTTTATAATAGGCTGTTCAAACGTCTATTGTTGCACTTGTCTGCATCATTCATTTCCTAAAAAGAGAATTTATTTATTTTATTTTTATTGTTTATTTGAGAATGTTTTATTTATTAGAGAATTTATTGCTGGCAGTTTGCAGTTTTTTTTTGTCAATAAAGCTGTTCCCATTTATACAAAAGATAAGCAGTTTTATGTTTTGCATTTTGTTTCTTTACTGTACCGAAAATGAACCGAACCGTGACCTTAAAACCAAGATACATAAAGGACCCTGATTTTAGACGTACTGTTACACCACTAGTTAATATGGATCAAGCAAGTGACTTAAATTATGATTATTATTATACTTTATGAAACTATAAATTAACCAAGAGAAGAATCTAACTGTAGCTGACTTAATCCTAGATGTGCAACAATGAGTTCTAATTTAACATTTTACAAACCCCAATTCCAGTGAAGTTGGGACATTATGTAAAACGTAAATAAACAGAATACACTGATTTGCAAATCCTTTTCAGCCTACAGTAAATTCATTTGAATCTGGTCACTTCTTAGTATGAATTTCCAGAGGAACACAAACCACCTCCAATTTCCCGGCTTTGCTTAATTGAGTTGTACAGTTAAATAACTATTCCAAATGGGTCCAATTACTTCTCTGTAACTAATTGATCTTGCCTGAAACAATGGCACCAATAGAGTAGTCCCAGCAGGACACAGGCCTCCCCTCCAGAAAAGTGAAATGCAAAATGCTGCCACTAATTGAAATAATTTCGATTAATATGGTGCCTAATTGAGGCTAACCATGCAGCATCACAGTGGGTCATGCAGTCGGAGTGTATTCCTGTTCTCTCGGCCTCCTTTTTATTTTGACCCTGCACCTCTGTGTTTTGACAGTCTCGCCCTCCTCAATACACAAAGCAACAATTCATCCTGTGGAGAAGAATGAGCAGACACGAGCAAAAAAGGAAGAAGAAAAAAAAAGAAGGAGCTCGGAGCGGGGCCGATCGATAAGCAGAGTCGGAGCTGTGATTTATTTACCGCTGTGTGTTATGTAGCGGCGAGAGGAGGGAGAAGAAAAGCCTTCTGATATGGCCACAGGCAGCCGACATAATGGGGCCCTCTCAATCTTCAGTGAGTGGCTTGTTGGATTGTCAGGCAGGTTTCCGCCGGTGTTCAAAAGCGCTATCCGATCAAACCCCTGAGACGCGAGCGACCAGACAGATGATTACTCACTGTAAACGATCCAGGAGGGGGGAGGAAAAAAGAGAAATAACTACAGTGGATATTGATGACTCAATAGACTCAGTGACAGACGATTCCATTTGTGTCTAGATAAAGTGTTGACTGTCTTGGATCAATCATAATATAGCCCTCTTATTGAGCATAAAAAACATGTTTAATGCCATTAAATCCAGATCGAGATCCCCCCCCCCCCACACTCCCTCCCCCCACTCTCCCCTGCCTCTCCCTCTCCTTCTTTCCAAGAAGCTTACACATATCTGGCAACCTGCCTTCAATGGTACAACCATGTGAGCAGAGGCAGAAAGACAGCGGGGGATGGGATATGAGTTGTGTTGTTGTTGGTGATGTGGGGGGGGGGGCATGGGTGAACAAGAGGAGATGGGAGAAGAAAAAAGAAACCTCGAAGGCAATCATTTCTGGCAGAGAGGTGGCAGTCAGTTTGGGCCTCTCTCTCTCTTTCTGTAATTTCAGACAGTTCAGACGTGGCCAACGCTCAGCTAAGGCCAATAACAGTTTACACACTGCTGATGTCATCACATTTTGACAAACTTCTCAATCTGGAGTGACCTTCGTGGTGCACACTCACCTCTCTCTCTCTCTCACTGTCTGTCTCTGCATCTATTCTATACACCCCCTCATTTCTGAGCTCAGGTCACCTATCACAGGGGTTATTTGTATACATTAGAGGCGTTTGACGATAAGAAATGTGCTGTTTACATTGAAAAGCCTGCTTGTGGGTTCTTAGATAGCCTGTAAAATACAGTAAAAATTTTGAAAAATTACCTAATGATAGGGGTGATTTGCGTAGTACTCAGAGAAGCCGGATGTGTGTGGCCTATGGGAATTCTTAATTTCTACAAATTTTATGGCCCTTATTGGATTTTTGGCCTGTAAGTAATTGCATTTAATCAATTCTTTAATGTCTCTTGATGTTGAAATGAGCTCCAGGGGAGTCATTTTGTAGCTTTAAGCTTCAAAAGCTTTCACTTTAAATCAGTGAATTTTAATTACACTCTATATATCTAGATATGAATATGGGTCTTAGTGCTTATTTTGTTGAGGAAACTTAAGTTCTTCTTTACAGCATAAAAACAAGAGTTGTTTTTATAATAAAAGGCTGATGGGAATTGACCTGATGTGGAGAAAGCAAATTCTTTCAGAAACAAAAGCCACAACCATTAATCCTGGATGAAGTAATAAATTATGAACACTGTTACCTCAAAACCTTTTTTTGACAGTAAAGATTATACACTCGGGTAAAGAGAGATGCAGAGCTGTCACCTGATCACCACCTGAGCTCTTCAGAGAGGATACCAAGGCGCTCCCAGACCAGCTGGGAGACATAGTCTCTCCAGCGTGTCCTGGGTCTGCTCAGGGGTCTCCTCCCAGTGGGACATGCCCGAAACACCTCAAGTGGGAGGTGTCCAGGATGCATCATGATCAGATGCCCACACCACCTCAGCTGGCTCCTTTTGATGTGGAGGAGCAGCGGTTCTACTCTGAGCCTCTCCCGGATGACTGAGCTCCTCACCCTATCTCTGAGGGTGAGTCCTGCAATCCTACGGCAAAATCTCATTCCAGCCACTTGTATCCACAGTCTCATTCGTTCAGTCATTATCCAAAGCTCATGACCATAGGTGAGGGTGGGAACGTAGATCGAGCGGTAAATTGACAGCTTTGCTTTACAGCTCAGCTCCCTCTTCACCACAACAGACCAGTACAACGTCCGCATCACTGCAGATGCAGCTCTGATCTGTCGGTCAGTCTCTCGCTCCATTCTCCCCTCACTCGTGAATAAGACCCCGAGACACTTAAACTCCTCCACTTGGGACGGGCGCTCGTCCTCGACCCAGAGAGGGTAATCCACCTTTTTCCAGCTGAGGACCGTGGACTTGGACTTGGAGGTGCTGATTCTCATCCCAGCCGCTTCACACTCAGCAGCAAACTGTCCCAGTAAAACCTGTAGGTCATTGCTTGATGAAGCCAACAGGACAACATCATCTGCAAATAGCAAAGATGAGATCCTGTGGTCACCGAACATGACATCGTCTGTTCCTTGGCTGAGCCTAGAAATCCCAAATGTGTATCCCATATAAAAAATCCTTAGTTCCCAGTCTGTGGTCTGGGCCCTGTTTAGGAAGGATGAGAAGAGATTACAGTGGGGTTCAAAGCTTTGTTTGCTGAGGCTGTTGCCAAAAATAGATTTGCATTTGGAGGTTTTCTTTTGTGATCTTATATGGTCAAAGTCTGCTTACACAGGGGCCCTCCTCCCCCACATAAACTGAGGACTGCACCTCTGCCTAATACACCTCATTTGGATTTGTTGTTCTGTTCCGTGATTTTATTGCCGATTATTTAGTAGACCTGATACAGGCCTGCTCTGTGGCTAGTCTGACATGCCTAGTCCTTTGAGGAAAGAGGAAGTTCCTCACTAAGCCTCAGAACTCACATCGCTACAGTGCAGCTAGCTTAGCTAGCAAGGCAGCTAGCCAACCAGATCCTGGTTTAGAGCTCTTTGTAAATTCTAGTATCCCCACTCGACATTCGTTGTCCCAGCTCATTTATTATTCCACATATCTCACATCATTCTGGCCCATTTTGTTATTTTTCCCCCAGCATGTGCAGGGACCATCAATGAGCATGACAAGGGATTTTATAGTTCTTTTTCTTAAATTGCAATCGCCATACTATACCAGCTAATGTCACAGTCAATTATAAGTCTTGCTGGCTTATTTTGTTACATTTTGTCCCTATTAGCCAGGTAGGCTAATAGCATTAGCTGTTCTGAATGGCCATAGCCAGGATTTTTGATCAACTTTGAGGTCGACCTGCCAGATAGAACCTGAGAGAGGAATCTGCTAGTTTTCAGCTTGGCTCCGATATGATGTCTGTTTAGGTTTAGTTTCTATACAGTATATTCTATCCATCCCCTCTAAACACCTGTTTTTCCAGCTGGGATCATCTTCCAACCCTTGCCCATATATTTCATTCATTGAAATTATTTTAGCTTGTTTTATTTTAGTTTAGTTTAGTTTATTCTTGACTGGACACCTCCTCGATTGCTGATAGCATAGCTTATTAAATCCCAGGAACTCATCATATCCTACTGAGATATTGCAGTCACGTGACCTCCAGCAGTGATCTGGGTCCTCAGGAGTGAAAAATTTCACGTTGTTATTGCTATCCCATACACACCAATGCATAATTAAAACAAGATTTTAGCATAATCCAGTCAGCAGAACTTCTTAAAATTGGGTTGTGTGACTATGTTGCAGTATATGACAACAGCGCAAAAGTGGATATGTTGAGAAATTATCTGTGAACAGTCTGAAACGCAATTCTTATGGTCGATCGTTTGTTTGCATCGTGTCAAGATGCTAGCGGCATCCTGGAGCTGCTCTATTGTGATATTGACAACTACCTAATTAACTCAAAATCACTTCATACAGCAGAAACTCTGGAAGTACTTTGCTGGCTTTGTTGTAGATTTAAGGCAACATCCTGACAAGTCTCTGCTGCTCATTACAGCCGAGGTAAGCTCTGTCTGCATATCCAAATATTTTATACAATATATAACATAGTGAAAAACAAATCAGTATAGCAGCAATATGTTAACTTTTATTAAAAATCTTAATCTTGTCTCCCAGCTGGTCTGGGAACGCCTTGGTATCCTCTCTGAAGAGCTGGAGCAGGTGGCTGGGGAGAGGGAAGTCTGGGCTTCTCTGCTTGAACTGCTGCCTCCGTGACCCAGACCTCTGGGAAAGCGGTAGAAGATGGATGGATGGATGGATATTAAAAATCTTAGTGATGTCTTCAAAAGTGGGTAGTAAACACCCACGTATAGGGCTGTGCAATATCACAAAAACTTCATATCATGATATAAGTCATCTTATATTACGATAATGATATATATTGCAATATAGTACATTTTCTGTAAATTCTACAGTTTAGATAACCACATAAAAAGGACTATCTCTTTTTTTTAACTTTTTTAACATGCACCTTTTTCTCATAATTTTGCAGTGTTATAAAATAGTTTTTAATGTGCATTTGAGACTTGATTCTCATAGATTTCAGGGTTTTCTTCTAAATCATATCATATGAATAAAAAGTAAACATCAATAAGTTAAATATTTCCTGAGCCAGAGGAGAATAGCAAAAAGAAAACACATAACATACAGAAATGTCTGAAAATGACAAAATTACCCATTGCTGCCATAAATTAGCTGTTAGCTTAAATCAATGAAAATTTAAGTGTGGAGCTAGAGCCTGCAGCCTGCTATTCTGGCCTCATTTAACCGGTTTGCTTCTTAGTAAAAATATTTCAGATTGGTCATGATCTGAAAATCAAGACACAAAAGGTGATGTTATAAAATACATGTGATGACTTTAACTTTATTCATTATTGCTACTTGACTAATTAAAATTATTAGAAATCAAATAAATTAAGAGCCAACTTGCTCCTCCATCCCGTTTTAATTAATTTATTTATTTTGCATGTATGTGCCACCATCATGCACTTTTGCAGCTTTAATAACATTTTTTCTGACAAAACTATGAAACTCAGCAGTAATTTAAACCAAAGAAACGATGGTCTGATACACTATAATGTTTCCAGTTAGCACAACTTAGCACAGTCATTTAGCATTTGCCGTTTTATAATTAGACATGGTGTTAACATTACTTACCTCCTATTAAAACGAGGCTAGCGGACTATCCCCTGTGACGCAGCACAATGGAAAACAGTCCCACATCCCTGACATACCAGAGTAGCAGCTATTTGACCAAACCGGTAGTTTGGAGTTAGCAACCACCAGAGAGTCTAGCTACCCACCACACACCTGTTCCACTGTGTGCACTGCAGGGGAGAGACGAGGTGCTGACTAGTAGTGGGTGAGGAGCTTTGTTCAAGAAACAGGAGTATGTGCATTTTAAATCACCATATAAATGATAGAGTATTCTATGAAACGATAGACATTTTTATATTGTCATCCGATATATACCGATATATTGCACAGCCCTACCCACATACATGTTTAATATCAAGCAAGGACTGGAATACTAGGACATATTATATAATGAAAACATCCTTACCTCCCACAAAATGTTAAATGGCCCTCATTTATCAAACGTGGGTATGACAAAAAAGTGGTCGTATGATCATTTTAACGGGCAGACCAGTATTTATCAATCTGAACATGATACCCGGCGCTCAAATCTTATATCTGCTCTGAGTTGGGGTACGCAAATTTTTAAGTCTTTGTAGACTCCTGTGCAGCAGAGAAACCTGCTGTGTGGGAGAATAATTTCATCATATCAAATTGTAATGAGCAGCACAACCTTTCAGGAGATATCTTTGCCTTGTGTTATATTTAGATGAGAGAATTGACAATTTACTTTAGAGACTAAAGTGGCTGCTGTTATTACCTCCGCCAAGGAGGTTATGTTTTTACCGGGGTTTGTTTGTCTGTCTGTTCGTTTGTCTGTCTGTCTGTTACCAACATAACTCAAAAAGTTATGAACGGATTTTGATGAAATTTTCTGGACAAGTCTGAAATGGGACAAGGAAGAAATTATTAGATTTTGGGAGTGATCCGGGTCAGCATCTGGATCCAGGAATTTTTTTAAAGGATTCTTTATCATTGCGAGATAGGGCCATTTTTAGCATATGTGTATATAACTCCACAATAAATGGTCAGGACGCTTGCCAAAAAAATACAGGATAAGATCCCAATAGGTTCTACAGAATATCAGACTGATCCTGCAAAAAATCCAGATACTGTGATCCTGAACAGGAAATAATAGGGGATCTTTGGAATTTTCATCACTGTAAGGTAACAAATTAAGATATAAACATACAACAAACACCAAAATATAACCAAGACACTAAGGAATCAGTGGTGTGCTGGTGGATTTGTTGTATCTTCAAAATCTATGAAGAAAACCGCCATTACCGAAAAAGTGATTTTTGTCAATAACTACTGAACTAATAAAGATATCAATGTTAATCCAATTGCTAAAGGTATGTTTTGATGGTCAAGGAATCTGAAAATATAGATAAAATAAATGTAGGACTATTGTATTTGGGGAAAATCCCAATATTAGGGAGAACTGAGGTACTTGGCGGAGGTCTGCGCTCTCCAAGTGCTTTTCTAGTTACCTCCGCCAAGGAGGTAATGTTTTTACTGGGGTTTGTCTGTCTGTCTGTCTGTTTACCAACGTAACTCAAAAAGTTATGAACAGATTTTGATGAAATTTTCAGGAAAGGTGTGTAATGGCACGGGGAACAGATGATTAGATTTTGGTGATGATCTTAAAGTGCATACCTCCACCAAGGGCTTTGTTTGTATTTGTGCAGCAGGATTACACAAAAACTACTGGATGGATTTGGATGAAGTTTTCACCAGAGGTGGTTCTTGGGCTAGAGAGGAACCCATTATATTTTGGTGATGATCTGAGAATGCATACCTCAGCCAAGGCTCTTATCTTCTCACAGTGTGTTAGCAACAATACTCCAAAACTGATGGACAGACTTTGATGCCATTTTCACCACAAGTGGCTACAGGCCTACACACAAACCCATTACATTTTGGAGGTGATCCATGACAAACGGAAGGAGCCTTGGCGGAGGTATGCGCTCTATGAGTGCTTTTCTAGTTCTAAATGTTTTATTCATATTTATGTTACTGCAGCCAATATTTAAGCAGATTTTTTTTAGTTATTTGATTGAATGTATAAAACTGAATTTAGTTTCTGAAATATTTTTGCAGTTGAGCTGCAGAGTTTTTCAGTTGTCGTTTTATTACTGTATTTATATATCTGTAAATCTGCTGTGTAAACACTGTGGTGAAATATTCTAAAAAGTATTTCTTTGACTAAGTTTTCTGTTATGTAGTACAGTATCTCATAATAGTTATCTCTTACAAATTTTCCGTTAACCACAACGCAGCTTTACGCACAGAACTGCCTGGTCCAGGTGATCTGCTGCATTTGAGTTAAAAATAAAATAAAATAAAATAAAACTTCCCCGGATAAGCAAGAGAAATTCAGAATAGCAGCGAAGATGTGGGGAAATTATTTTGTTTTGCCCTGTGCATTTCTACACATTATTGAGAGATGATAGAGCACAAAGAGAGAATATTCAATATTCTATAGAATATTCTATCTCTGTGTGACAGAAAGCCATAGCTGAGCTAATCCAACTTGCACAGGGCACATCAGACAGCTGTTTGGGACATCTTTATGGGCTTCTAAATAGTAAGTAATAAATTCTCATGTTTGACAACATGCTTAAAAATGACAACATGGACAACATTTAGTCAAACGGATTGAGGTTGACTAGATGCACACGGTTTCATAAATACCATGTAGACCTTTTTGTACGATCATATTTACACCCAGATGTGTGCTGATTTCTAAGCACTTTTGATAAATGAGGGCTATTGTGTATTCAACTGTGTTTTGCTGGTTTCTGTTTGTTGAAGGGGGCAGCTCTTTTCAGTGCTGAAATCATTTTCTCTGTCTGATCATTTCAGCAGGAAATCTGTTAACGGCCCTCATTCTTTCTCCTGTAATTTTGACAGCCTACTGCTGCACACTTGTGGTCTATAGTGGTAAATAATCCAGTGCTAGCTTCCAATTAAGCCTTATTCTCCCAGAAACATTATTGAATATAGGCTACGTTTTCTACAGCATAGCTCCATGTGTCTTCCTGCCACTTTCACTCCAGTGAAGCCACACCCTGCTCATGACGTATAAGGTGACGACAACTGCAAAACCTCAACAGACCATTCAAATCGCACACTCCTGTCTCTGATAATGCTTTATTTGGGCTTTAATCTCTAACAATCAGCCAATATTTGTTAGTAAAATACTTAGTCCAGCAACTGGAACTAAAAGCCAATGTTGGCCTCAAACATGGCAAGGCCATCAAAAAAGAAATCGCAGAGAAATGACGAAAGAGGGAGGGTGGGGTGAACTGGCACTTAAATACAATAACAATATACAAAAACCCATTTTGAGGAGAGCGCCTTGTCTTTATGTAAAATGGTATTGCAACAATCCAGTCCAAAGTCAGCCCAGTCATCTACCAGGAAATTTTCAAGCACTTCATGCTTCTCTCTGCTGACAAGCTTTGTAGAGATGCTGATTTCATTTTCCAGTAGGACCTGGCACCTGCCACATTGCCAGTAGTACCAAAACCTGGTTTTATGACCATGGTATCACTGTGCTTGACTCACCAGCAAACTCTCCTGACCTAAACTCCATGGAGAATCTGTGGAGTATTTTCAGGAGGAAGATGAGGGACACCAGACCCAACAATGCAGATGAGCTGAAGACCGCTATCAAAGCAACCTGAGCCTCCATAGCACCTCAGCAGTACCACAGGCTGATCGGCTTCATGCTACATTGACGCAGTAATTCATGCAAAAGGAGTCCCTACCAAGTATTGAGTGTGTACATGGACATGCTTTTCAGTTGGCCAACATTTCTATTAAAAATCAATTTCTTTAATGAATTTTATGTAATATTCTAATTTTCTGAGAAACCAAATTTTGGATTTTCATGAACTATCACCCATAACCATCAAAATTAAAAGAAATAAACGCTTAAATATATCATTCCATGTGTAATGAATCTATACAATACATGAGTTTAATTTTTTTGAATTGAATTACTGAAATAAATCAACTTTTTGATGACATTATAATTTATTGAGATGCACCTGTATACAGTATCTGCCTGGGACAGACCCAGGTACAGTGCATAATAATTAGAGGAAAGGAATGTTACAATACTGTGACTAGCTTGATACAGTAAAACTACCCAAACTATGTCACAATAAACTAATTTGTCCAGTTTTAAAGTTTCAAAAGACATTAACAGCACAACTAAAATAAAGAGGTCAAGTTCAGTGACTTGCATACCAGAGGTGAAATCTGGCAAACAGAACTGGTTATGGTGGCCTGTGTCGGCACCAGTGAGCTCTAGAGTCTTAAGATGTTCTGTTTCTAGACTTAAGCTTTCAGGTAAAAACAAACAAACAAAAAAAAAACTAAATGTTTTATGAATCACATATAAAAAGATAGCAGTAGCTTTCAGGCCTGAAAAAAAGTCAGATTGGAAGGGAGTTAAACCTGCCTTCTCTGTAGAGCTTTGCAGATGCCCACATCTGTAGCTGGAAAGAAAAGTCCAGTCATATACAGTTGCAATCAAAATTATTCAACCCCCACTGCAAATTATGTTTATTGGCAAAATGTACAATCAAGTAGCGATTTGCATTAAACAAATCAAACAAGAACAATTTAAAAACATCAACACAGCTAATATTAACAGTGTTTTTTTCCAAATTCTATACAAAATGCCACTTTTAATGATAGGGTGCCAAGAGAGGAAGTGTGGAATTGTATGAGAAAGTCTGGAGTGGCAGAGAAGTATGTGAGGGTGGTGCAGTACATGTATGAGGACAGAAGGTGGTGAAGTGTGTTGTAGGAGTGACAGATGGATTTAAGGTGGGGGTGGGGTTACATAAGAGATCAGCTCTGAGCCCCTTATTGTTTGCAATGGTGATGGACAGGCTGACAGATGAGGTCAGGCAGGAGTCTCTGTGGACCATGATGTTTGCAGATGACATTGTAATCGGTAGTGAGTGTAGGGAGCAGGTGGAAGAGAACCTGGAGAGGTGGAGGTATGCTCTGGAGAGAAGAGGAATTAAAGTCAGTAGAAGCAAGACAGAATACATGTGTGTGAATGAGAGGGAGACAGGTGTAACTGTGAAGATACAAGGAGTAGAGGTAGTGAAGGTAGATGAGTTTAAGTACCTGGGGTCAACCATCCAAAGCAATAGAAAATGCACAAGAGAGGTGAAGAAGAGAGTGTAGACAGAGTGGAGTGGGTGGAGACGAGTGTTGGGGTAATTTGTGACAGAAGGATTGCAGCTAGAGTGAAAGGAAAGATTTACAAGATGGTAGTGAGACCTGCTATGATATATGGTTTGGAGATGGTGGCGCTGACAAAAAGACAGGAGGCAGTGCTGGAGGTGGCAGAGTTGAAGATGCTAAGATTCTCTTTGGGAGTGACTTGGAGGGGAATGATTAGAAATGAGTATATCAGAGGGACAGCTCAGGTTGAGCGGTTTAGAGACAAAGTAAGAGAGGCAAGGCTGAGATGGTCTGGACATGTGCAGAGGAAGGATAGTAGATATATTGGAAGAAGGATGTTGAAGATGGAGCTGCCAAGCAGGAGGAAAGGAGGAAGATACAGAAAAGAGTCATGGATGTTGTAAAGGAGGACATGGAGAGACCTGGTGTTACAGAACAGGATACAAGGGACAGGGTGAGATGGAGGCAGATTATCCACTGTGGCGACCCCTAAAGGGAGCAGCCGAAAGAAGAAGATGAAGAAGAAGAATGACTTCTGCAGTCTCAAAATATTCAACCCCTTTATGACAAGCATCTTTAGTACTTAGTAAGCACCCTTTTGCTGTTGTGTCCTGCTGCAAATGTGATGCATAGCCAGACACCAGCTGTGGCAGTGTTCCTGGGGAATCTTAGTTGATCCTTCATGGGCAAAGACCTCCAGTTCACTAATATTATTCAGTTTGTGTGCTGCAACTGTGTTTTCCAAATTCAATTCAATTCAGCCTTATTTATATAGTGCCATTTCACAACAACAGTCATCTCATAACACTGTCAAACTGTAGAGGAAAATCCCACAATTGTAGAAAGAGAAAGTACTTAGCGATGGTGGAGAGAAAAACCTCCCATTTAGCAGGAAGAAACTTCCAGCAGAACCAGGCTCAGGGAGGGGTAGTCATCTGCTGCGACTGGCTGGGGGTGAGAGGATAGAGAAGAAGAAGAAAATAACAGACATGTAGAGAACAGCACGACGGGGACTCAATCTATGGGAGAGAACGAACAGATGTTAATGACCAGCAAAAATATTTCATTGAGAATGAAGAAAGGAGTGATGCCCAGTGCATTGTTGGAGGTCCCCCTGCTGTCTAAACCTATTAGCAGCATAACTAAGGGAGGGATCGGGATCACCCGATCCCTCCCTAACTAGACTATGTCAAAAAGGAAAGTTTCAATCCTATTCTTAAAAACAGAGATGCCACCAGAGATTTTTAATGGAGTTCAAGTCAGGTGACTGTGATTGCCACGCTAGTACCTTCCAGGACTTCTTCTCAAACCAAGTTTTGGTGGACTTTGAGGTCTGCTTGGGATCATTGTCTTGTTGGAAAGTCAAATGATGCCCAAGCTTCAGCTTCCTCACATACAGCATGACATTTTCTCATAGGATGTACTTGACTGAATCCATCTTGCCCTCCACACGCTACAGGTTTCCAGTGCCAGAGGAAGAAAAGCAGCCCCATGGCATCACTGAGCCACCGCCATGCTTCACGTAGGCAAGGTGTTCTTTTCAGTGTGTGCTTCATTCTTCCCCCTCCAGACATGCCACTGATCCATTGGCCCAAAAAGTTCCAATATTGTTTCATTGCTCCACAGAACAGAATCCCAAAACCTCTTTGGCTTGCTTATTTATACAGTTTTGAGCAAATTGGAGCCAACTTTTCTTGTGCTTTTGGGACAGAAGTGGTGTTGGAGTTGGAGTTCAGGCATGGAGCCCTTCAGCATTTAGTATGCACTTTACTGTGGAAACTGAAACATCAGTATCTGCTGCTTCCAAGTCTTGCTGCAGGTCTTGACCACTTGCCTCCCCAGGACTCTGGTGGCAGCCATTGATAGCTTCCTCTTTCTGTCACCTCCAGGTAGTGTAGCCATTGTTCCTTTAATTTTAAACTTGCGAATTATGCTTCCAACTGTATCTCTAGGAATATTCAGTGCCTTTGCTATCTTTTTGTTTTTACTTGTTTGTGCGAGGCAATGATCTCTTCTCTGAGCTTTTTGGACAATTCTCTTGACTTAGCCATGTTTTTAACATGCAATCAAACGTCACTGTCAGCAGTCAACATATGTGAGGTGTTCCATCTCATGCACACCTGATGATTCAACTAATGAAGCCCTTGACTGGATGCATCAGGTGTGCTGGAGACCACACCTAATTTGCAAATCAGTGCTCATATGAGGAATTCTATTCAGGGGGTTGAATAATTTTGAGACTGCAGTAGTCATTAAATACAGAATTTAGTGCTGAATTTGGACAAAATTGTTGCAATAGATTTTTATTTAACTATTTAAACTGTTCTTTTGTAATTTGTTTATTGCAAACACCTGAACATTTTTACATTTTTCCAATAAACCTAAAATGCAATGGGGATTCAATGATTTTTGACTGCAACTGTAGAAGTCTAAGGGCATTTTCACACCTAAGGTTTGGACCAAATTTCATATTGGGTACATTTGGTCCGGTTAGGTTTGGTTCCACACTCATTCTTTTGAAAGAGCACCAAACAGTTTTGCGTGATGCACACATCACATTTGTGTAGTTATCATGGATTCTGGCAGTCAACATGCTGCTCACCATCTGACGTGTCTTCTGTAACCCAGGGCACATCCATAACTGCAGTTGAAGTCAAGGGTGGGAAAGAATCTACTGCTTTAATAGGGGAGCTATTTGGGAGAGTCATAGAATACTATCAAGGTCGTCACAAAAAGGACATTTGGCTTGGTGATCTTCAGCTGGCAATCTCTTTCATATCCTTTCTCTTGCATCCTCTCTGAAAATCTCTAATAGGTTTTTGCATTTTTATGGCTTTTCTAGAAACATTTTTGTGGTGTGTTCAGTCCAAAACTTCAAACAGTTCTCAAAATTGCTTTCACACTAGAAATAAACCTGGACTTGATGCCTCTGCCTTCCTTAAACTCCCCTTCATTTCAAAAATCTTACAGATGATGTTTTTTTGCCAACTATCAGGTGTTTTTTTTTTAAATATTTGTCTTCTTGAAGTGTTCCAGTCTGGTTTTCAATCCTTACACAGCACTGAACCAGCACTTCTTAAAGTTTTAAATGATATTCTTTATGCTACAAATTTGGGTGATTTTGTTGTTCTTATTCCTTTACACCGCGCTCCAAATTATTATGCAAATAGGATTTTAGTGTCATAAACATTCAATTTTTTGTTTTTTAATTAAACTCATGGATGTTATTGTGTCTCAGGGCTCTTTGGATCACTGATATCAATCTCAGACACCTGTCATAATTAGTTTGCCAGGTGAGCCCAATTAAAGGAAAACTACTTAATTAGGATGTTCCACATTATTAAGCATGCCACAGGTTTCAAGCAATATGGGAAAGAAAAAGAATCTCTCTGCTGCCGAAAAGCATCAAAGAGTGCAATGCCTTGGACAAGGTATGAAAACATTAGATATTTAACGTAAACTTAAGCATGATCATTGCACTGTGAAGAAATTTGTGACTGATTCAGAGCACAGATGGGTTTGTGCAGATAAAGGCATAATGAGGAAGGTTTCTTCCAGACAAATTCATTGGATTAAGACAACAGCTGCTAAAATGCCATCACAAAGCAGCAAACAGGTATTTGAAGCTGCTGGTGCCTCTGGAGTCCCACAAACCTCAAGGTGTAGGATCCTCCAGAGGCTTGCAGTTGTGCATAAACCTTCTATTCAGCCACCCCTAACCAATGTTCACAAGCAGAAACAGTTGTAGTGGGCCCAGAAATACATGAAGACTAATTTTCAGTCTTGTTTACTGATGAGTGCCGTGAAACCCTGAATGGGCCAGATGGATGGAGTAGTGGATGGTTTGTGGATGGCCACCATGTCCCAACAAGGCTGCAACGTCAGCAAGGAGGTGGTGGAGTCATGTTTTGGGTCAGAATCATGGGAAGAGAGCTGGTAGAGTCCTTTAGGATCCCTGAAGATGTGAAAATGACCTTGGCAAAGTATACTGAGTTTCTGACTGATCACTTTCTTCCATGGTACAAAAAGAAGAACCGTGCCTTCTGTAGCAAAATTATCTTCATGCATGACAATGCACCATCTCATGCTGCAAAGAATACCTATGTGTCATTGGCTGCTATGGGCATTAAAGGAGAGAAACTCATGTTGTGGGTCCCATTCTTCCCTGACCTCAACCGTATTGAGAACCTCTGGAACATCCTCAAGCAAAAGATCTATGTGGGTGGGAGGCAGTTCACATCAAAACAGCAGCTGTGGGAGACTATTCTGACATCTTGCAAAGAATTAGTTTTTTGTTTTTCTTATTTCAGACAGGGATAAGAATGAGATGTTTTTACCTTTACATGTTTCGACTGGTGTCTGCAGTCTTCCTCAGAGGTGTCACTTTTGAGGAAGACTGCAGACGCAAGTTGAAACATGTAAAGGTAAAAACATCTCCTTTTGATGTTGATGACTTGAATTATACTGACTGTCATTTGCATCGGTTACTTACGAAACTCAGAGACAAATATCATTTGCATAATAATTTGGAACACGGTTTAGGTTTGGCCTCCTCTTTTGACACAGTGGATCACAGTATTTTAATTTCTCATCTTGAGCACTGGGTGTCCATTAAAGGGGTAGTATTGAGATGAACCTTCTCAGTTCATCTAGGTGACATTGTGTCCTTTTAGCGTCTCCCTCCTGTGGGGTGCCACGGGGCTCAATCCTAAGGCCCCTGGTGTTTTCTATATATATTTTCTTCTTGGGCTCTATTTTGAAAAACATGGTATGTCATTTCATTGCTACACAGATGATTGTTAAATTTATGTTCCACTGAGAAAGAATGCCCCTTACTCAGTCAAACCCCAATTTGACCTTAAATCAGCTTATTGGTTTATTGCCTCTTTCAGGTTGGTTTAGGTTTATTTGTTGTTATTGTTTTTTTTCCCCTTTCTTCTCCCTTATAGTCCACTGACAAGGCTTGCAATTAAGCAATATTATGCAAGAATGTGATATCATATCACTGTGGTGCAGAAGGAAATGAGTATAATATAATAAAGAATAGTCTTTTGTCATCTCACACACAAATAAAACATTGCCCAGTGCAGAAATCAGTGTTTGTTTACATATGTATTGAGGGTTTATGGGTCACATGATTTACGATGCTGGCTAATTATCTTATTAGCTGCATTGGGGGAGTCCTTTATGAAGCCATGATTGCATTACTGCCGCATAGTGTCTCTTATTGGGTTCTTTCAACGCAGCCTTTGCTTGTCCATTTTGTTGTTGTTGTTTTCCGCTATAAAATGGTTGAAATGATGTGGATAGCAGTCAGAGACTAACAGCGACTTATCTTCAGGTATTTACATCTTAGTTTCCACGGACTTCACTCACTTTTTCTTGTCCTCTTCAGATGAAATAAAGAGTCAATCATCATATTCTATGTGGATGGAGACCACATTTCTTTTCATTACAAGACGACTATATTTTTTCGCAGTGTTCTGCTGTTTCTGAACAGCACTATTTCCGGGGTGCAGAGGTACGTGTCCATGCACGCAACTCCGCGGGCACATCTTTAACGGGCAGCACATGAAAGCTCTCCACGCACACACACAACAGGGAAAGGGGAAAAAAAACGACGTGAGCAAGATTATATCAGTTTTACACACCAAATGTCAGTTTTAGGTTTTATTTCGGTTAATCACCCAGCTCTACTCCATAGTCTTGCTTCATCCTTCATGTGAAGGATGAAGGGGCAGCTCGGTGGCACAGTGGTTAGCATTGTGGCAGCACAGTAAGAAGGTCATGGGATCGATTCCACCCCTGACCATCGTGGGTTCGATCCCACCCCCCCGACCATCAGTGACCCTTCTGTGTGGAGTTTGCATGTTCTTCCCGTGTCTGTGTGGGTTTACCCCAGGTACTGTGGTTTCCTTCCACACACCAAAAACATGCAAGTTAGGTTAATTGGAGACTCTAAGTGGCCCTAGGTGTGAATGTGTGTGTGGATGGTGAAAGGATTGGCGCCATATCGTGGCTGCCTCATCCACCCATGTGGATGCCCTGACTTTCCCTCTGGGATTAATAAAGTATACAAAAATTGTGATCTGCTTCAGCTTTATGTTCATTCTCAGTCACTAAGATCTGCAAATTAGCTGCTCTTAGCGGTCCCGACAACAAAGCTAAAGCTTAGTGGGGATCAGGCTTTCGATGTGGAAGCTTCTAAACTGTGGAACTAGCTGCGATTTTGCATGAAGACAGGCCCCCTCGCTTCTTGTTCTTATATCACATTTAAAGACACACTTGTTTTCCTTGGCTTTTAACCCAGTTTGAGTTATTTGCTGGATGTGTATTTTAGTCTAGTTTTATACTGAATGTCCTTCATCTTTAATCTTGTGTCAATTGTGTCCCATTTTAGATCATATTTTCTATACTGTGTGTTATTTGTACAGAGCTTTGGTCAATCTTGTTGTTTTATAATGTGCTTTATACATAAATTTGGATTGGATTTGAATTGAATAAACCCGATTAAAGTTCAGTTTGATCTAGACTAAGGTCACTTATTTTTGCTGGACCCAAATTCATCTGTTTGGTCTGAATTGTGGTCTAAGGAGGTTTTGCACCTGTAATTTTAGTCTGCATTTAACTAAAAAGTCTTAATGTCTGAACCAAAGATGTTAGATGTAAAAGCACCTTACAGTGTGTCTTAAGGCTTCACAACAAGACCCTATTAAAAATGGGTGCTGTAACAACAATTTTATCAGTGTTTTAATGAAACCTATTGTTTACATCTATGCAATCACGAGGCATGCTGAATAGTTAAAAAAAAAACAATTGCTGCACAGCACACAACAGGATGTGTCACTGATTGGGTGTCTGACAAAGCAGCAAGGATCAGCCATTGCCTTAATATTTCCAATAAATGCTTGATAAATGCCGGATTATACTTGTAAAATTTTTGACGCATAATGCAAATCTGCATCACCAACCTGTGTGAACCAGTAGATGATGTGATAAACCTGTGGCAAAACCCGGGGTTGACACTCACCTCATCAGTCAGACCTTGTCCTCACCAGCACCCTCCACCTCCATAGCCATCCCTCCCCCACCGCTGGAGGCCTTCACCCTGGGGCCCATCTGACTGACAGCTGTTGATTTGGATCTCTCCATCACACGCCAGATAAGAGGGATTCAGGACTCATTCCAGCTTCTCTCTCGGCTCTGCTCCTCCCTCTAGTCCCCACTGCAAATGCAATTCCCACACACCAGACTTCTGCAGGCCCTCCTAATGAAGTCATTCCCAGTTCACATGATTTGGTGAGATTGCCACCATCACCAGTTCCACCACTGCTGCTGCAGCCACGATTCCCGCTCTCCCCCTTGAACATCTTATGTCTCCCATCCCCCATACCAACAGAGTGTACCCATGTGGAAACGGCAAGTGGTTGTGTGCATTTTTTTTTTTTTTTTAAGTGTCTGCACCCATTCCCTCTCTGCATGTGTGTATGCTTGTGTATGTGTTTGTACATCTGCGACACATGCAGTGTGTGTGTAGGTGTGTGTTCTTAACTAAGCTAACACAGCCTGACTGCTACTAATTGGATGTCTCCATCGGCAGTTACAAACAATGTGGCATTATGGCCGAGTGAGGATCACATAGGAAACTACACCTCCTCCACTGGAGAATAGGAGCACCGCAGTTAGGGATTTTCCTCCAGTAAAGGAAAACATCAGTTGATGATTAGATCGTGGTACTGTACAGTGCGTGCCGGGATTAAATCATTCAGAAAGATTGAAATTGAGTTATTTCAACCTGTCCATCAATGTCTGGAAAGATGAAAGGCTCCGATGAGTAATGATGTGAGGAAAAGTCGACAGCTAATGAATCTCTCATAATGGTACACACACACACACACACACACACGCACGCACTGTGTCTGCGGAGGTCTCTTGAACAGCCTAATGCACATCACAGTCCCTGATAGTTCACTCAGCAACACCTCCTCAGTAGGAATCCTCCAGAGACAACCTCGCTGGCTGTCAGCTGGCTGGTCTGCCACTCACCGCTAACGCGACAGCCCGTCCCTGAGTGCCAGTGAACATCCCACAAGCGCCGCCAATCTGACAACAACATAAAGAAAAAAAGCAAGAAAGTGTTTCTGAAGGTACCCTCCTGTGACGCTGGAAAAGACACGTTTTAAGTTTGTTTTTTGTTTTTTTGTTTTTTTCCCGCCAAGGGAGGTGGGCATTGGAGTGAGGATGACTCACGTCTGACTCCCTGTTAGCAAGGGGGCTGTGCCATCAAATAGATCTGATTTTTGGCGCCTTTGAATCTTGATGATGGCAGCTTAGGAGCCTCATAAGACAAGAGCTGGACTGATAACAGCCAGCTGCTCCACCTCCAGAACGTCTCTGATCTTTGAAGAGTGAATGATACCACAGATAGACCTAAATGAAAGGCTGTGGAAAAGAATGGGCAGGCATTGAGTACAGTAGATGATTTTTTTCTTACTTTTTTTCTTAGAAAGCAACATTACTATTTATTAACTTTCAGTGCTACTAAATCACAATTGTTTTCGTATTTATAAATTAGATTCCATAGTAAGAGCCAATTAATAAGCTTCTACATGTGAATTTGCATAACAATAAATGCAATGTGTTATCAATATGCCAACATCATGCATTATTAAAGATGGATTCTATTAACATAATTATATATTAGCATAATCAAAACGACAATTTGCATAGAAAATGTTGCAGTAACCATTTGGAATCTTGATGCATCAGCAAAAGGTGGAACAGTTTGTTTCTGTTACTGCTTGATCAGAAATTAAGCTTAAAATTAGCAGTGACACCCCCAAAGAAAACATCCAAGCATCTCGGAAGAGGCAAATATATATTTTTGTCATATTATATGTATATGATGCCTGAGATTTTATATGGTTATAATAACTACAAATAACAACCATTGTTACTATTTATTCATCAGAAAAAAAACATTAAAGGATATTAAATTACAAATTGAATACCTCATCTTTTCTATACTTCCCTGTCACCACTCTTAATGCAAATACAATACTTGCAGCGTGTTAATGGAAAAGTATAGAGAAGGTCAGAAGGAACTGCATTGTGCCTTTGGGGATCTACAAACCAGAATTCCAATGAAGTTGGGATGTGGTTTAAAACGTAGATAAATAGCGAATACAATGATTTGCAAATCCTTTTCAACTCATATTCAACTGAACTGAGGATTTGCAAGTGATGTCACTGGTCACGTGGCTCGTGGCATTGGTACGCAAGCTTTGTGAAAGGAACAATGACAGAAATGGTTTATCATGGCATGTGACATTATTTTATCAGAATGTGCAAAATCTCTCACCAGAAAATCATCTGGAGTGTTACAGACAAAAAAACGGTTGATTAATGGCGGCTCTCTGTGCCTTGTTCCACAGAGGCTTGAAGCGAGGTGCAAGCTGTCATTCAGCTGAGCAGCCTGCATGCATTTTAATAAAAACTGGTAATTGATAGTTAAAGAGTACCAACAAAATATGTATAAAAACAGATATTACAGATATATTTTCAAACTGAATAGTTGAAACTGATTAACCCACACTCTATAATGACAGGGCTCCGGAGCAGAGCTCGCTATTCAGCCTTCCAGTGATGTTCACCTTTTGATTCTTTTCACCTTCCTAAGTTTATATTGTATTTATATTATACTGCTATAATATTGTTTTTAGTGAGCAGCAGAGACAGTCATGGATCATATAAACACTGGCTGCCGGAGCTTACCGGCCAGTACTGCAGCTTGTCTGCCCCATTTCCGGGCAGCGGAGCCCCGTTTCAGCTATTCACAATAGCAAAATATCCTAAAATTAAAGAACAGACAACCAGCCTCAGCCAACAGGACAACTTTTTTAGTTGATAATTTGTTTAAAATACATGCACATACTGTAAATATAAACAACCCAGTCTCTAGGTGGAAATATTTCTCCCCTCTGGCCTAAACAATTAGCCCCTACCACAGTTCTAAAGCAATAAAATGACCTGCCTAATCTCCTGCGTTTGCTGATGTGCCTATATGGAACAACATCCCAGGCCAGTTATGCTTTTCTCTTTACTTGAGCTGAATCTGTTTAAGCTATGACAGAATGTATAGTCCAGAGACACTGGATTTACCTGCAAAATAAAACACCAAAGATAAATCTGAGACCCACCATCGCTATCCCCGGGTCATCATTCATACATGTACTTACCCAAATAAAATGATTGCTGCACATCCGACCCATGTTGTGGCTTGCTGTCAACCCTCCCTCTGCCTGCACACTTCTGTCTAAACTGGATCTGATGGAAAGTGATAAGGACTTTCCTGTGGTTTTAACTTGCCTATTATGACAACCTACCAACATGCATGTAGTGACAAAGGTCAGAGTTGACATTTATGCCACTTTCATCCATAGACTGAATAAAAAGGTTGGCAAAAGTATTAAAAAAGTGCTCTAATCTTAGAACAAATTCATTGGCACCAACACGTTTCTTGCTTGATGTTTCTGCAAATCCTCTATACACTACAAAGACAATATATTTAATGTTCAAACTGGTAAACTATATATATAACTATATATATATATATTTGCAAATGCTCACTCATTTTGAATTTGATGCCAGCAACACATTCTAGTAAAGCTGGTACAGGGGCATATTTACCACTGTGTTATATCACTTTTCCTTTTAACAGCACTCAATAAGGGTTTAGAAATTGAGGACACTAATTGTTGGAGCTTTGTCGGTGGTATTCTTTGCCATTCCTGCTTGATGTATGACTTCAGTTGCTCAACAGTGCAGGGTCTCCATTGTTGTATTTTGTGCTTCATAATGCGCCACACATTTTCAATGGGAGACAGGTCTGAACTGCAGGCCAGTCTAGTACCTGCACTCTCACTACAAAGCCACACTATTGTATTACTTGCAGAATCTGGTTTGGCGTTTTCTTGCTGAAACAAGCACGGATGTCCCTGAAAAAGACGTTGCTTGGATGGCAGCATATGTTGTTCCAAAACCTCTATGTACCATTCAGCATTAATGGTGCCTTCAAAGATGTGCAAGTTACCCATGCCATGGGCACTAACACCCCCCCATACCATCACAGATGCTGACTTTTGAACTTTGTGCTGATAACAGTTTGGGTGGTTGTTTTCCCCTGAAGAAACGATGTCTATGATTTCCAAAAATAATTAGAAATGTGGACTTGTCACACCACACCACACTTTTCCACTTTGCATCAGACCATCTCAGATGAGTTCGGGCCCAGCGAAACCAGAGGCGTTTCTGGGTGTTGTTGATATATGGCTTTCTCTTTGCATGGTAGAGTTTTAACTTGCACTTGTAGCAGCAAACTGTGCTAACTGACAGTGGTTTTCCAAACTGTTCATGAGTCCATGTGGAAATATCCTTTACAGAATGATGTTTGTTGTTAATGTGGTGCTGCCTGAGGGATCAAAGATCATGGGCGTTCAATGTTGGTTTTTGGCCTTGTCGCTTACGTGCAGAAATTTCCCCAGATTCTCTGAATGTTTTGATGATATTATGGACTTTAGATGATGAAATCCCTAAATTCCTTGCAACTGTACATTATTATTTATTTATTTAGCGAATGCAAAGTCCTTAAGCCAAGCAGTTGCCTCCTGGTTTGCTGTATGGAGGGTGTGTAATCCTCCTTCCAGTCTTTGGAGCGGGCAAGCCTCTATGATGTGTTCCATAGTTTGCTCCTCTCCACATGCGCACAGTGGGCTAGGGCTACTGCCCCATCTGTGAAGGCTGGTCAAGCAGGGGCCATGTCCAGTCCTGAAGCGATTGAGTGTAGACCACTGTCTCCTTGGGAGGTTGGTGCCCGGGACCTGTTGGTTGGGGTTTATCACCAGCTGTTTGTTTGGGACCTCCTTGGTTTCCCATTCCTCTTGCCAAGCTGTCTGGATGGTAAAGTAAACTGTACATTAAGAAGCATTGTTCTTAAACTGTTGGACTAGCCTTTTGGGGATGCTCCTTTTATACCCACTCATCTGTTTCCAATTAACCTGTTCACCTGTGTAATGTTTCAAAAAGGTGTTTTTTGAGCATTCCTCAACTTTTCAAGTTTTTTTCTTGCCCTGTCCCAGCTTTTTTGGAACATGTTGCAAGCATCACATTCAAAATGAATGAATATTTGAAAAAAAAAGTTTCAGTTTGAACATTAAATATCTTGTTATTAAGGAAAGAGAGTCTGGAGCACACTGTCCAATTTATAGCCTTTATTGGTGCACAGACTGAGGTTTCAACACTGTCTGTGTCTTCTTCAGAGTGACTCTAAAGAAGACACAGTGTCAAAATGTCGGTCTCTCTTTCCTTAATGAGTTTGATGTCCTTGAGCTGAGAAGGCACCTGCTACAGCTTCAGATAATTGGGGAGGAAGCACAGAAGCTCCTTTTTCCATTAAATATCTTGTCTTTGTAGTGTATTTGTCATGATGGCCGCTAGGCTGTCATCAGCATCATCAACATCAGCTGCGCTCACTTCAGCAGGTGGCAATCAGTGAGCCATAAAAGCCCAACGCGCGGACGCCTCAGCACAGAGTTGTCTGTCATTCTCACTGAGCAACGTGCCAAGATCTCGACCTCTCGTGAAGAACTCTACGCTTCGCCAAACCAGGCCACGTAAGCCATCTCTTCACAGTTCCTCTGCTAGCCTTTTCCCCTGTGCACAGGTGGACCTCCCTGGCGGCGGACCACCCTCCTCTGCTGATGAGGCACTGTCTCCCGCTCCGCGGAGCTCCTCCTCACCTCCACAGCACTGGACACCACGAGCACGACGTCGCACGGACACCAGGAGTCAGTCAGCCTCTCATTGTGGCACCCGCAAGTAAGCCCCTGCAGCATACCCGCCGAACATTGCTACTGAACAACAGTAACCTTGTGCTTGTGTTTTCCAGGGTTGCCAGGTTACCACAAGACGGGCTCAGCTCCAGTGGCCAGACGAGCATTCACACATTCACTCACACTTCACTCATTAATTCACAATAAAGATAATTGTCTGTATCTCTCGTGTCAGCGTCTGTCTCTTGGGTCGTAAATCATGTCAGTATTCAATTGAATATAGTCTGAAAAGATTTGCAATTCATTTTTCTGTTTTTTTATTAACAGTTTACACAACATCTTAACTTCACTGGAATCGAAGTTTGTAGAAAGAGCATATGATAGGGTGCCACGGGAGGAGCTATTGTATGAGGAAGTCAGGAGTGGCAGAGAAGTATGTAAGAGTGGTGGAGGACATGTATGAGGCCAGCAAGACGGTCGTGAGATTTGCTGTTAGAGTGACAGATGAATTCAAAGTGGGGGTGGGATTACGTCAGGGATCAGCTCTAAGCCCCTTCTTGTTTGCAATGGTGATGGACAGGCAGACAGGCAAGGTCAGGCAGGATTCTTTGTGGACCATGATGTTTGCAGTCAACATTGTGATCTGTAGTGAGAGTAGGGAACAGGTGGAAGAGAACCTGGAGAGGTGGAGGTATGCACTGGAGAGAAGAGGACTGAAAGTCAGTAGAAGCAAGATAGAATACATGTGAGTAAATCAGATGGAGGCAGGTGTAACAGTGAAGATGCAAGGAGTGAAGGTAGTAATGGTAGATGAGTTTAAATATCTGGGGTCAACCATCCAAAGCAATGGAAAATGCACAAGAGAGATGTAGAAGAGAGTGCAGGCGGGGTGGAGTGGGTGGAGATGAGTGTCAGGGGTGATTTGTGACAGAAAGATCGCAGCTAGAGTGAAAGGGAAGATTTACAAGATACTGTAGTAGTGAGACCTGCTATGATGTATGGTTTTTAGACAGTGGCACCAACAAATAACAGGAGGAGGTACTGGAGGTGGCAGAGTTGCAGATTATAAGATTCTCATTGGGAGTGACTAGGAGGGACAAAAATTAGAGATTAGTATATCAGAGGGACATCTCAGGTTGAGCAGTTTAGAGATAAGACAGGCAAGGCAGAAACAGTTTGTATATGTACAGTAGGGTAAAAAAGTATTTAGTCAGCCACCAATTGTGCAAGTTCTCCCACTTAAAAGATGAGAGAGGTCTCCAATTTTCATCACAGGTATACCTCAACTATGAGAGACAAAATGAGAAAAAAAAATCCAGAAAATCACATTGTCTGATTTTTAAAGAATTTATTTGTAAATTATGGTGGAAAGTAAGTGTTTGGTCAATAACAAAAGTTCATCTCAATACTTTGTTATATACCCTTTGTTGGCAATGACAGAGGTCAGACGTTTTCTGTAAGTCTTCACAAGGTTTTCACACACTGTTGCTGGTATTTTGGCCCATTCCTCCATGCAGATCTCCTCTAGAGCAGTGATGTTTTGGGGCTGTCGCTGGGCAACACAGACTTTCAACTCCCTCCAAAGATTTTCTATGGGGTTGAGATCTGGAGACTGGCTAGGCCTCTCCAGGACTTTGAAATGCTTCTTACGAAGCCACTCCTTCGTTGCCTGGGCGGTGTGTTTGGGATCATTGTCATGCTGAAAGACCCAGCCACGTTTCATCTTCAATGCCCTTGCTGATGGAAGGAGGTTTTCACTCAAAATCTCACGATACATGGCCCCATTCATTCTTTCCTTTACACAGATCAGTCGTCCTGGTCCCTTTGCAGAAAAACAGCCCCAAAGCATGACGTTTCCACCCCCATGCTTCACAGTATGTATGGTGTTCTTTCTCCTCCAAACACGACAAGTTGAGTTTTTACAATAAAGTTCTATTTTGGTTTCATCTGACCATATGACATTCTTCCAATCCTCTTCTGGATCATCCAAATGCTCTCTAGCAAACTTCAGACAGCCCTGGACATGTACTGGCTTAAGCAGGGGGACACGTCTGGCACTGCAAGATTTGAGTCCCTGGCGGCGTAGTGTGTTACTGATGGCAGCCTTTGTTACTTTGGTCCCAGCTCTCTGCAGGTCATTCACTAGGTCCCCCTGTGTGGTTCTGGGATTTTTGCTCACCGTTCTTGTGATCATTTTGACCCCACAGGGTGAGATCTTGCGTGGAGCCCCAGATCGAGGGAGATTATCAGTGGTCTTGTATGTCTTCCATTTTCTAATAATTGCTCCCACAGTTGATTTCTTCACACCAAGCTGCTTACCTATTGCAGATTCAGTCTTCCCAGCCTGGTGCAGGTCTCCAATTTTGTTTCTGGTGTCCTTTGACAGCTCTTTGGTCTTGGCCATAGTGGAGTTTGGAGTCTGACTGTTTGAGGTTGTGGACAGGTGTCTTTTATACTGATAAAGAGTTCAAACAGGTGCCATTAATACAGGTAACGAGTGGAGGACAGAGGAGCCTCTTAAAGAAGAAGTTACAGGTCTGTGAGAGCCAGAAATCTTGCTTGTTTGTAGGTGACCAAATACTTATTTTCCACCATAATTTGCAAATAAATTCTTTAAAAATCAGACAATGTGATTTTCTGGATTTTTTTTTTCTCATTTTGTCTCTCATAGTTGAGGTATACCTATGATGAAAATTGGAGACTTCTCTCATCTTTTAAGTGGGAGAACTTGCACAATTGGTGGCTGACTAAATACTTTTTTACCCCACTGTATGTGCAGAGAAGGGATAGTGGATATATTGGACAAAGGATGTTGAAGACGGAGCTGCCAGGCAGGGCGAAAAGAGGAAGACCACAGAAGATTTGTGGATGTAGAGAAGGAGAATATGGAGAGGGTTGGTGTTACAGAGGAAGATGCAAGGGGTTGGGTGAGGTGGAGGCAGATGATCCACTGTGGTGACCTCTAAAGGGAACAGCCGGAAGAAGAAGAAATAAAAAATTTAATGCCAGTTACTGTTATCATTAAAATACTGTAGATTAAATGTGTGGTCAGCAGTGCTGGGAGTTACAAAGTAACGTGTTACTGTAACTCTACTACTTTTGCAGTAATGTGCTGTGTAATGAAATTACTGTTTAAATATTCAGTAATGCCTTACAGTTACTGAAATTTGATCAGATGTGTTACTCGTTTTATTAATATGGATAGATATTTTTAGAGCAAACAAATGAATATACAAACTGACCCTACCGTAGCTGAGACGTAGCCGTCAGTTGATGTGACCTGTTGCAGAGAGCCGAGTCTTCACTACTGGGTGGAGGAAGAGGTGAAACTACTTTGTTTTTGTGGAAATAGATTATTTTGCCTTTGTCGTGTTTAAGGACAAAAGCATATTGGTGGGTTGCAATCTAAAGTGCCAGTTGAGACCTACTCCAATCTTAAGAAGTGCTTGAAAACAGCATCAAAGCTCCGACAAAGCTAGTGCTGAGTAATGGCTAGATATGCTAACAACACCATGTTAGTGGATCTACGCTATCTGAACAACCACGGCTGGATGTAAAGTGGAAATACTCTTGTCTAGCAGCCACAGCTGGATTTCAAGCACAGGTATGCATCTGGACAGTTTGTGACCCAGCAAGAATTAAAATGATTGATTGCCAAATACGTTGTTACAGACTGAAGACGTGATAACAGTCACTTTCCATCAGACAACTGAGACTGTGATCCACTGAAGTTAAGATTATTCAAAGATGGATTTTGATCTCCAAAAAGAATTTGAGGGGCTGTATCATGTCTCTGTCACACCAGACATTTGGTCTGTGGATAATAGACATTTTCTTTGGATCACTGAACATTGGATTAAATCCATATCATGAAGATAAGATAAACACGGACAGCTTTATGCAGTGTTGCCAACTTTCACTCCAAAATGAGGAAATTACTGTCATCATCATGTTGATTTTCTTCAGATTTTTCCCTTAATAAGAGGGCTCAAGGCAGGATAAAGCAGACTGAACATGTTCTAATGGCTCTGTCTGAAACAGTCTGTTTTCAGCCAGACATTAAAAAAGCCCATGTTGTAATCCATTAAATTATCTTGCTATGTGTGCAAGATAATTTAAGTATGCATTTAAAAGTAACGTGAAAGCTACATTTCCAAGTAACTAAGTACTTTAATCATGCAGTAATTGGTAAAGTAACTCAATTACTTTTGAAAAGAAGTAACTAGCAACTGTAATTAGTTACTATTTTTTAGTAACTTGCCCAACACTGGTGGTCAGGGATGTTCCCCTTTGGAAATTTTCTGATTTAGATTTTGACTGTTCTGCTCTAGGTCTAACGATGAGAAATGAAATCAAAGTAACTCAAAGCATGCCATCAAATGTAATTGAGTAAAGGTATTTTTTCCATAAATGTACTCACATAATAGCAATAACTGTAACCTGTACTGACTGGCCTATTATTAATATTATTATTATTGACGGCATCTGTATTTACTGCATATTGCACATTAGTAGGCCTACATCTAAATTCTTTGTAATGTTGTATTTTAATATGATTCTGTGATTTACTTTATTTCTTTTTACATCACTTACTGTGAGAACAATCATTGCTAGGGTATAATAACCATTCATGTGGTCCAATATGCAGACCTAAAACTCAGCATAAAGAAATTGTATTTCAAGAATTAAAATATATTTTCATTAATAATACAGTTGTGTTTGTATTTTAATAAGACTTTTTTTTTTATAAAGCTCAAGAACCAATACTAAAGCCTATTCCTTGCTTAAGTCAGCTAATTTCAGGCAGTTTATATGAATAAGATTTTTGATATTTTTTAGCCATTTTTGGGAGTATAGAAATAAAAAATTTCCTCAAGTCCTTTAGATTTTTTAATTGATTTCCATCTGCAGTTGAAGCTGTAATAATTGAGTGTCACATTCCTTGACAAATTGAATCTCAAGTTTGCCATGATGGGCTCATTCTTGGAGATATCCGGGCCTACTTGTTGGCCTATAACACATAAGCCTTCCAGTAGAGTTCTATGTAGACAGAGGAATTAGCCACATGGTTTAACATCACAGAACCACTAGACTTATTGGAAACAGGAAAATTATTTGTGAGGAACTTTCACTGAAGTACTTCAAAAGGTATAGCAACTCAGTTCATGCAGTTTTTCTTCTTGCTTTTATTGTGCTGATTCAATAATTACTCAAACGTCTGTTACCTGGTGTTGCTGCCCTTATGTAGTGCCGTGCGTATTTGCTTCGGGTGGCGCAAATACATGCAAATTCATGTCTGCATAAGTTGGATTTTGCATTGATTTGCTTGATGCTTGGTCACAAGCACTGATATTCTGGTGTTACTGGGAGAATAAATTAGATTGAAAAAATGAGTTCACCACTTACCAGAGACAGACAAGTTCCTGTGAAGGGGGAGCTTTCACGGCAGATGTGCTTTTCTCAGCAAAACACTGGCAGAGCTCCATGACAGTTTGTTTGTATCCACCACTTGTTTAGTGCTGAAAAGAGCCAACATCAAGATGTACTTTCTGGAGGAGGTAGTGACATTTTCCCAACCGGAGTGTCCCTCTAGATAAGGTTGTGAACTCAACCATGACTGCATTTTTTGGGGGATTCCCACGGCATTACAAAGATATGCAGAAGTTATGAAGGTGACCCCGCTTCTCCACAAGGAAAATCTTCTGTCAAGAAGAAGGACCTGTACTTACATAGCACTTTATCTAGTCTCAAAGACCACTTAACATGCTTCACTAGTACTAACTCTCTATTCTAAGGGACTATAGGAGACAGATACCTAGGGACAATTTAGAATGGCCAGTTAACCAAACATGCATGTCTTTGGATTGTGGGAGGAAACCAGAGCTCCCGGAGTAAACCCACACAGTACAGGAAGAACATGCAAACTCCACACATAAAGGTTCCTACGCCTGCCAGCCTGGGGATTTGAACTTGGAACCTTCTACCTGTTAGGCAACAATGCAAACCACTGGACCACTGTGCTGCCCAAGAAGAAGAAAGACTGATTTCATACTGCCACCCACTGACATGGAAGAACCACTTCAGGCACTGACGTACAATGACGATAGATTATTTACAATTTTTTAGATCAATTTCCACGGCATCCCAGAGGATCTGTCACTCAGTACCACTGGCCTAATGGGTGATGGTTGCAGATTTCTTGATGGCAGTATAATTAACTATCATGTATGGTCTTTATATGGGGTGGTGACTTTGTCACCGGGGTATGTGAAGTGTAGTGCTATGCTACGTTGTAGCTGGTTGATTTCAACATAACTAACTCTTTCCACAGCCACTGGCTAGTACAAACCATTGAACGAAGGAGCAGCTTCGGCGTCAGTCTCCTCTTGCCAGTCAGAACTTTTCCTTACCCAAGGCTCCTACATGTCCTCCTTATGGTCCTCCTGGTAATTTGGGTTTTTGCGACCCAAAGCTAACATGTAGGGGATCTCGGAGCAACAAGCAGCACCAGAAGTGTGGTGGGCATGACCCACCACCGTGTAGAGACACTCTGCTACCTGTCAATGCTTGTCCCAGCTGTGGGTTAAACAGTGGGTAGAAGGAGCCCTCCATCATGCTTCTAGGAGATGCATGATGGATGCAACATCAAACCTGCACCTGACAAGGCTGCCCCACATGTGGCATCCGATGCACTTTGGGGGCCCAGAGCCTTGGTTGGTGAGAGGGTAGGGAAGAGGATAGCTTGCACGACTTTTCCTCACCTAAAAAAAAAAAAAAAACAACTCACCTGTGCTGGTCAGGCAAACAGGCGGTAATCAAAAGACTACGCTCACACGAGGACACATAACTACTAGCCTGTTGCTATCTACTCATCTGTCGAGTTGACAGGAGACACCATCATTATGGTGTTCATATTTAGAAATAACCTGCAGAGCTTGACCAAACTGACCATTTTGGGAAAGATTACCATAGGTGATAATCTTGGAAATAAACTCTTATGGACATCACTGGTATTGGTGAAGGTTTAAGTCCATCAGGGCAAAATTCTGTCATGGCAGGGGTTTCTCCAGTTGATGCAGCAGGAGGAAAGCAACCGACTTCAACCACTTCACTTCCAAGAGGTTTTATGGACATGTTACATGACATTTTGGAGCATTAGAAGGTAGCTGCCAACTCTGATTGTGGTTATCTGAATTGTGTTTAAGGATTTATCAATACTGTTGAACATGAGTTTATTTTTGCACTTTGCTGAAAGTTGTGTGTATATTTTATTGGGACATATTTTGTTGGGAGGGGTTCAGACTGAGAATGCTGTGGAGACAAAGCACTACTGTTGGATTTTTTTTCCCCCCACCTAATCCTGCATGCTGCTACTTTAATGTTCATCCAAACAGTTTACTTCTTCCTGTTTCTCTGCATCAATTGCAAACAACACATATGTGATATATATACAGTATATATATGATTAAGTCCAATTATGTATTAAAATACATGGTATCACATTGTTTTTTTTCTATCATTAAATCAGATAGGTATGAGTTTTCAAGTTATATTCAAAGTGAAGCAATGTGCCCCTGATAAAGCAAAGCAAAGGCTCTTAGCATGTGTTCTCCTAGTTAAGATTCCCTCTCAGCAGTAATACAATGTTTCTGAGTGTCTGCTGGAAAACAAGTGGAAGGTCAAGAACACGAACAATAGATGTTGATTCCAATTATGTGTAAAGCATTGAACAAGATGCGCTAATGATGGCGTTGTCGGGAGAAAAAAGGTGTTTATGTGCTACTCTCCCAAAGCCTGTGAAACAGTTTATTAAGCAAAGGCTTTATTTCCATAAAAGCTGATAAGACTTCAAATGATTCACTGAAAAACAGTCCTGGCGTCAGCACAGCAAAGCGGCGTGTGTATTTATCTCTCCCGACGCTGGGAGACAATCAAGACAAAGATGATAGCACATTTTGAAATGCAGCACCAAGACATAATGAGATTGCAGCTACTTCAGGAACAAAACCAGACAAAATGATTTTTTTTTTATAAATGACTCCTTGTTTTATTCACACACACACACACAAAAAAAAGGGCCAAAAAAGGGGTTTTCAATTAATGAAGCAGGGAATTGAGTCCAAGCTCCTGCGGGATATGGATTAACCATGATGGCTTGAGGGCCCAATCTCACACTGAGTCCGTGGCGCGGTCTGAACGCAGGAATTTCTCATTGAAGGCCTCAACCACCTCCCTCTCCTCCTCACCCCCACTCTTTCCCCTACCTCCTACCACCAACTACTCCATCCATTCCTCATCCTAAGGTGAGTTGCTTCAGTGCAGACCGCTATTAGTGGCGGGGGGAGATAAAACTGTAAGTGTTGCTCCCAATTAGTGCATCAGTGACCGCTCTGTGCCTCCTCCACAGCGAAGCCTGCGAGGAAGGCAAGGAGAGGAGGGGGGGGGGGGGGGGGCTGGAGATGGGAGGAAGCATGACAGGAAAAAGGAGAGAATGGCGTGAAGATGATGGGTTTGCAGAGGAATAAAAGAAGGTAGAGGGCTAGAGAGGTAGATAAAAAAAAAATAAAAGGCTAGGAGATGAAACGGAAAGCAGAGAGGAGTGAGTGAGTGGTGGAGGGGGTGGAAAAGTGACTAAAAAATGGCTTAAGCATTCATTTTGAGTGGCGAGACAGGTCCTATTAACATTTAACAGCGTTTGCGCAACTTGGTGTGGAGGTTAGGATGCAAATGAGGAGGAATTAAAACTGGCCAGAGGTTTGTCATTGATGGATTGCAGTCTGGCGGTACTCACCACTTCCTAGTGTCCATCACAGACGATTACTGTATAATTAAACCTTATTTCTGGACTCTCCGACGCATAATTACTTGTGTGGGAATGTAACCATCATCTAAAAGCTCCGGCAAAATGCTTTAGCATTTAGTCTGGCAGGCTGCAGTCATTTCACAAGAGCAGCTAGACGGATAGAGCCATCTGATGATCGGCAAAAGAACAGTCACTTTTAATAAGAGGTGAAGAAAAAATATTAAGCGACAGTGTGCTGATTATAGGAAAATTAGGCTTTCAAGTGGTAAAGTCCTTTGTGTTATTTGCATAATTTATTCCAGCTTTACCCCCCCCCCCCAACTGCTTTTTTTTGTGAGCTGTGGGCAATTTCCTCTCATATTTGAATAGATTGCACATTTAAGACTACTTAAGGAAAACGATCACTTAGCATATTTTAATTGTTGTGCAAAAGAGTGAGCAGAGGTGTGAGGCAAAGCTTATGGTGAGAGGACCTTTTTTTAGAGCGGAGAGGACATGGCAGCGTTGTGGATGATAACCTCCGAGAGCACACACAGAGCTAGGCCTTACCTCGCAAAAGAATGAATGTAAAACCTTTTAAATTGGGAAGGACACCAATTTGAATGAGAATGCCTGGGTCAATTTGTCAATAACTCACCCTTCCTTTTGGGCCAAACGAAGTCTCGGTATATGTCCAAGAAGGCGGCAGAGAAAAGTTGGCAAAATATTCTCCTCTCTGAAGTGGCAAAATCAGCAGGAAAAGAAAAAAAAAAATTAAACCCTAAATATGCAGCTGACAAAAATCATGTTAAGAGTCAAGAGTATGGGCTCCTCACAGGTCAGCGTGCTGCTAGACGAATGCAGCCAAAAGTCGTGCCTTCTTGATGGCAGTTGGAGTGCAAATGGGCATACTGAAACACTACGTCGGGTTCAAATGCAAGTTCTTCCTGGCTGAACTTGCAGATGAAATAGCCAAAATTGGCAAGAAAAAAGCTTAACTCTACATCTAAAGGACTAAAAAAAAAACCAAGCCAGCTTCAAGAATATGGATTCCTCAAAGGCCAACTTGCTACTTCAGCCGAGTACAGCATATTAAAATATATATCCTGTAGCTGGTGTGTGACGGTCAAACGGTACCTCATCAGAATCAAGAACGCAGGATCCCCACTGGCCCACTTGTTACTGCAGCAGAAGAAAGCAGACAAAATGAAAAGCTTAATTGTATATTTGATGGACAAAATATCTTGTCGTAAATTACTTCTCATCAATGCTATAGGATGTTTCAAACTAGGAAAATAAAGAATACAGCAGCCCCGGGTGCACCCTAACCTCTCGTGAAGTGTTTTGAGTTTTTCGCAGATAATTATAGAAGCTATACAGCAGCTTCCCACACCACACCGCGCCGCCAGCTATATAATGATACCTCAGAAATGTAGCGGGTAAATGCACATCATTTTCATTAAGCACGCCCGCACATAATCCAAATTCTTTGTGATGGAGAAACATAATTAATGCTTTAATGTTTTGGTCTTGCCACTCAGCACAGCAAGAGAAATGAATTGTTACATTTTAATGAGAGAAGCGACAGCGGTGGCTTCCTGTGCAACACGGATGATTTTATAATTGCACACGAGGGTGACCAACTCAAGGCTCATTAAGGCGATTTTTCAGCTGGGCTATTTTTTGGCAGGACGATACATTTATTTTTCCAATCTACTGAAATGACTAAATAAAATCTATTATTAATCTTTATCATCCAAATTCATGGCTTTGAGCTGCAGTGTGACCGGCGACAGTTTAGAAGAAAGAAAGCACATGTACAAGATATTAATCTCCCAAGAAAATGTCTTTAATGAACTGTTCGTTGCTGCTTGTACCTCGGGTTACATGAAAATACATTTAGGTTGACTGCAAGTATGGCAACATATTCACACATATAAACAAGTGGTGCATTTGTATTGTATGTATAGGTATGTACAACAGAAACACGTTACACTCTGGTTTAAAGTTGTGCAAGTGTGTTATATATACTAACAATTTATAAAATTCAACACACTAAAAAAAGAAAAGAAGAGTGTGCCCACGTATATACACATTCACACGCGCACAACCACAGTAGTTCACAGAAGATTAAAGCAAATGTATTGGATTATACATTTCCGGGTCACTTTTCGGCCGACCCCAGCTGTTGATTCCTCACAAACTGCTTGTGAGCGTGTGTGTTTTTTTGTTTTTTTTTTCTTGATGCCAGTGTTTTCACGTGTGTCCATTTCACCCTTGGCCCGGATCTGACACACGCACACACACTAGGCTATGCTGCAGCTTGATGTTGCACCATCAGCCAAGCATTTTTAGTACAGTCGTCTGAGGTAGACTGCGCAAAACTTCATGGTGTTACTCACTGCTTCTCTTCTCCTAAAATATAGGGTTTTTTTTCCACAAATGTTTGACATTTGGAAAAATGTAAATCAAATACCACGTGTGTTTTGTAGCCATGAGGTAGAAATGCTTCAAAGAAGAACTCCATTTAATGAAGGTTTTTAAAAACAATAAAATGCACACAATGTAGGGGGGGGGGGGAGACGCAACAAAGTGTAACACGCAAGAAACAAATCGTAGCATTGAGCAGTGCGTTTCAAGTGGTCTGTCGGGCAGCTGTGGAGAACAGCGGAGAGACAGAACGCCTGTGCTGCTGCTGTGTGCTCTGAGGTGCATTAGCAGGGTTTTTTTGTCCAAAGGGACTCTCTCCAGAGGATTTGCTGACAGAAGGAATTCTGGTACAGATTGTTTTGAGGGTGGTTTTCTGACGGACCACTCCGCTTCCCCCCCACCACCACCAATGTGCTGCTGCCACGCTGCCTGCCTGTCTCTCTTTTCCGTCAGTTTTGCTGATGCTCAGCAGAACTCCCCCCCCCCCCACCACCACCACCACCACATCAGGTGCTGAACTGATGGTGCCTACGAGATAGCAACACGGAGCCCACACTACATGCAGCTCCGGCTTTCATAGACATTTTTTGTTCTGTAAAAAACAAAAACGAGTTTCAGCTAAAATGGAAAGAAAGAAAAAACCTGACAATAGGTCCGCATAAATGGAATCTCCTTCAGTTTGAAACGCCACATGAAAACAAGTGCTGTTGACGTCATCGAGACGATTCAAGAAAATAAATGTACACAAAAAATGCTTTAGTGCATGTGCAATAGACTATCTTAAGTGTTCCCATCCCACAACAGTAGAGCTAAAGGACAGCTTCTCCAGTGACTAGGGAAAGACAAAAATACATTCCAACGTTACACAACAGACAACCTTCAACAATGAAGGCCCTTAAGACTAGTGCCAAAATTCCCCACTCATGTTGCAAAGTATCAACTCAAATGCACTTAGATCATGTGCTTCACGCCATCTGTGTAACTTAGTCTTTAAATAGTTAAAAAAAACAACAACAACAATCTGACAACACAGAGAAAAAAAACAACAAAAAAATGAAACAATTAGTTTTTCATGGGTGGTTATTTTAACGTAAACATTTTTGATCAATTCAAAATACTCCCTGGATCCTGCTTGGCCTATATAGCCAACTTGTACTGGTCATGACAATAATAATCGAATTACAATACAATGTCAATCAATATGAATTGTTACAAAATGGCATTCCTTTATTTATTCCTTCATTTCTCCGTCTTTGACACACAGATACACACTGGGCAAAAGACCTGGTCTAATTCCCTCTACCAAGGAAAGTATATTTTCACCTGCATTTATTTACAGATTTTGAGTAAATTTTCCAGGACAGGTTGGAAATGGAGCAAAAGTTAGGGTTTAGGGAAGATCTGAACCCCTATCAACCCAGCATTTGGGCCGGCGGATGCTGGTGAACGCTGCACTTTTGAGCTTTCATCAGTGTTTGCAAGAGGTTATTACATAGTTCACACACAGTTTTTATGGTCACCACCGGTTTTTCTTGTCTGTGTTTTTCTTTGTGAACATATTTTTCTGCAAACAGTTGCAAACATTTGCAAAATAGTTGTAAGCTTTTGCAAACAGTCATAACAGATGTTGCTAAAGTTCTTTTTGGTTCGCCACATACTAACAAGTGTTTAAAGTGACACTGCCAAAAACTGAGTTTTTTGTCTTGTTAACGCTTTGACATCCTATTTATGGACATAAAAAGTGCCCTCACTGTCTATGTTGCAGTGCTGCGCCTGTCATGTGACATGTCATGTGATGTCATAGGACACACAGACAAATGTGTCTTTATGATGTCACACATAGACAAATTTGTCTTTATGATGTCACATAGACCATGTGTCTTTGAACTCAGGCATCATAGGACACAGGCAAATGATCTCTGCCTGAACATCATAGGATGTCTTATAGGACACAGACAAATGTGTCTTTATGATGTCATAGACCATCTGGCCTACATATCGCTCTATTAAAGCAAGAAATCTCTGTGTCACATTTATAGGACATCATCGGATGGCCTATGATGATCAATAGCACGTCCTATGAATTCAGGCATCATAGGACTCACAAAGCCGTCACAAAGATATGACGTCTATATGATGGCATATAGACAAATGTGTCTTGATGTCATATAACCGTCACTCACGATGCCTAGACTAATGTGTCTTTATGATGTCATATGGCTCAAAATTGGCAAGGTGAATAAGTCACAGGGCCAGTCTTTACAAATGTGTAAAATGCCAAGCAAAGCGCTGATTTTCTCTGGGTGCTCCGGTTTCTTGGTTTCTACGGGCATGCACGGGCCTTCCTGAACAGGGTCGAAAGCCACTTTTTGCTCAGATCTATTTTCATGATCCTGCCCATGAACTGGAATTACCACGCACCTATCCCTCAACCAGTGGTCTGAATGAAGAAGACCCACCAGATGGAGAGCAATAGAATGAGGAGAACTGCTGCATGTCAGAAAAGATGCTGTGAACATGAAACACCTCAGGTTCCAGCAGTACGCCGCAGGCATGACTGCGAACAACACAGCCGTCTCAGACAGGAGGAGACCCTTCAGTAACGGACATGCAGAAATACTTGCTTATACTTGGTTTCTACAGGCATGGACAGGTATGCATGGGTATGTACTAGTATACTTTAAAGATAAGATAACAAAATGCCTAAAACAACAAACGGTGACAAAAAACAAAACCATCCTTTGTGTAAATGTCCAAAGTCCACTGTAGACTGAAAGTTATGCAATTTGATATGGCTGCTGTGGCATTTTGCAAATTAGATGCGTGAATTTACTCCTATCTCAAACTTTGGATCATATTCTACATCTTTCTAATTGACAGTATGCCATTATCTCTTATCACTTTCAAGTTATAGCTTTGGAAATCTCTGACATTTGAACTGAATATTTTCTTGAAAAAAATCTTGACCACTGGGGGAGAGAAGGAAACGGCGCAATGGAGTGCCATAGGCAGTTAGTGGGTTAATGTGTCTAATGTTTTGTGTGCCTCAGAAGTCAGATAAAGAGCAAAATCACTCAAATGTGTCATGTCTGATTTTTTTGCTGTGAAATTTTGGTTAAGCTCCACCCCCTGAAAAAAGGCGAGTTCAGACAGAACATTTTTTTGGTGATGCAACTATAGCATGCCCGTAATGTTGAGCCAATCAGGACTCTCTGGCCTAACTCAAGTTAGCCTTAAAGACCAGTTAGCATTTGTGACCCATGCTGGCAAAATGAGTGCGAAATGAATGCGCACCGGGTAATTACGAGCTACAGGCACATGAAGTCATAAACCATGATTCTTTCTGTGTTTGCTGGCAGCAAGTCCCGGGAAAACCCCCTCAGTGCCTGGTATCATTGTAAAGCTTGGATCTCCTACTTTCTACAAATAACATATGTTTTTGTGGAAGACGTAACTCAGGACCGATCAAATGCAAGTTTTCAAATCAGCCAAAATATAAACAAAATCTGCTTGTTGCTGGTCAGTTTTTGCCCAATTCCTGAAAATTAAATATTATTTTGAAGGTCTTTCAATACAGAATATGAAAATAACGTTACCTCAGTTTTGAAAATTTCCTCATTGTGACTCATTTTGCCAGCATGGGTCACATATTTGGACAGCTGCTTTGAAAACTTGACCCAAATTAAAATGAGTTTTCCCATTAAACTGCTTATAAGGACTAATGCAGTGTCAGTCATTATCCTGGGCCACCGTGCATACAACTGGGCATGTCTTTCAACCAGTAAGTCTTTTTATCACAGGATTTATTCTGTTTAATGTAGCACTAGCCACTATTAGCCTTGCGGGATGTAGGTGGGATTGTTCACAGATCCTGGTCTTTGAAGGAGGATGAAAAGTGAAAAGAGAGACACAAAACTGTAAAACAATGAAAGTTTTTTTGTAGAAAATGGCATATGATACCATTTTAGAGAATGCAGATTTGTTTTTATAGGGGATTTAATATCCACCGGAGGGCGTCTTTAAGAACCTTTATGACAAAACTGTTTGCGACTTAAAATCTGTTTGCCAACTAGTTTTTCAACCTTTCATGAACCCTGGTAAAACCCAAGAAGAGCAGCGTTCTTGAACATTCCTCAGCATTTGCCACTCCATGAAATACTAGCTTGATTCTACCGAACATTTGACAGAAAAGCTGGTGAATCAAAAAATCGTTATGTCCGTCAGGATTCACCACTCCATGAGATACTAGCCTTACAAATTCCAAAAAGGCAAAATCAATGCAGTAACTTGTTGGATGTTGTGTTTCACACCAGTAGAGGGCACAACTAACAGACTGTTAGAAGAAATTAAAATATGCGGGAGAAGAGTAGCTGCCTTGGCGGAGCTTTGGGCTCTTCACATGCTTTCTACATTGAAAGTAGAGTATCCCCATCTGTATAGTTAAAGGAGGGAGCTACACATATTTAAGCTTTATAATTTGAAAAAGAAAGCCATAACAATATTTTAGGATGTACATAAGATTAGGTCATCTGATTGTAGATTATACACTTGCACCCCCTTTGATCCAGTTCAAGAAGTAAAAAAAATGTGCCACCAAGTGACTATATGTCTCTTCAAAGTGCTGCTCAACCAGCAATCCTCAAGAGTGAACCAAGTGTTATTCATGCCTTCTTCATCAAATTAAAACCTTTAAAATGTACAACCTCTACCTTTGATTTAAAACAGACCATGAATAAGTGTGAATTAAAAACAACAGGAAATTCATATGTGAATAATTCCCATTAACCTCAAGTCCAACTGAAATCACCGCTTTGTCTCCAACAGCTTCAGTCCCAATCTATGGTCTGAGGGCATGACATAATCACAGGATGGGGGCAAGACTCCATTTGCTCAGAGGTATTGCAAAAATTAGACATAGGCACATACTAAAATCAAACTATAATAACATTGTATTGGTTAATTTGGGAATATTTCATGTTTGTGATTGTACGCCTAGCATTGGTTGGTTAGTTAGTGTGGTTGCAAACATGCAGCTTGAGGACAGACTGATGAGTTCCTCAAAGGCAACATAGTCAAGATAATGTATTTAACATTTTGAAGCCTACAATGTTATCAAATCCTAAGGGCATGATGGCAAAATCAGCATTCATGTTGATTGACAAACTTTTCTTTCATCCCATCAGTCTTGATACTGGTCCAATAAAAACTAACCTCTCACTATACAGCAGGGAAAATAAGTATTTAACACATCAACATTTTTCTCAAACACATTTTTGATGAAGCCATTGACATGAGATTCTCACCAGACATCAGTAACAACCCAAGTAATCCAAACATACAAAGAAATCAAGGCAAATGTGATCACATAAGTTATATTTTATAAAGTGGAATGGCACAGGGAATAAGTATTGAACACGAAGAAAAATGGGTGCAACAAGGCACAGAAAGCCAAGAAACCAGTTGAAATCCATCAGAATTTAGGAAGCCATCCCATCCCCCATCTGTGCAAATTAATTTCAGCTGGAAGTCCTGACAGATAGCCTTTATAAGGGTCTGTGAATATCAGATTGTCACACCACAAAGAACTCATGATGGGTAGAAGCAAAGATCTCTCTCTAGACCTTCGCAGCCTTATTGATGCAATACATAATGATAGCATTGGTTACAGGCACATTTCTAAACTGCTGAATGTTCCAGTGAGCACTGTTGGAGCCATCATTCGCAAGTGGAAAGAACATCATTTTACCATAATCCGGCCACGACCAGAAGGTCCTTCCAAGATTTCTGACAGAGTCAAAAGAATTATCAGAAGAGTTATCCAAGAGCCAAAGACCACTCGTGGAGAGCTCTAGAAAGACCTGGAGTTAGCAGGTACTGCCGTTTCAAAGAAAACAATAAGTAATGCACTCATCTGACATGGGCTCTATGCCCACTCACCTTGCAAGACTCCACTGCTGAAGAAAAAGCATGTTGAACATTTAAAGGCAGCGCGGTGGGAGAGTGGTTAGCACTGTGGCAACACAGCAACTCACCCTTGGCCGGGGGATCCTGGGTTCGATCCCAGCCTCCGACTAACAGTGATCTGTGTGGAGTTTGCATGTTCTCCCCGTGTCTGCGTGGGTTTACTCCGGGATTTCTCCGGTTTCCTCCCACATGCCAAAAACATGCAAGTTAGGTTAATTGGCATCAAACTGGGGATTCTAAATTGTCCTTAGGTATGATTGTGAGAGTGAATGGTTGTCTGTCTCTCTGTGTTGGCCCTGCAATGGACTGGCGATCTGTCCAGGGTGTACCCTGCCTCTCGCCCAAAGATGCTGGGATAGGCTCCAGCCCCCCCGCGACCCGAAAAGGATTAAGCAGAAGAAGATGAATGAATGAATGAACATTTAAAGTTTACTGCTAGTGGTGTTGGTGTTATTGCATTAATTGCCCGTTAACACTTCGCCCCCATTAACGGCAACAAATTTTGTGATCGCAGTTAACTGCAGTTAAAGGCAGAAAGTGCAAACAGTACTTTTTTAGCCAAGCTGCACTCCATATAGAACTACGGAAGCGGCTCTGGCCATACAGACACTGTGCGTGCCATACAGACATTGTGAAGTCAAACAAGCTGTATCACTGCCATAGAAATCCCAAAAATGTTGTCATGTTTAAGTTTACAACGTTATCTGTCAGAGCTCTTAGCTGGATAATTGTCACAGCCTCCTCCAAAACTTCACCTGGATGTTGGTTGTTCTTCTTTGGAAGGCGGCTAGTCAACTAGCAGTATAAATAGCTACGTGACATGGATGTAGCAGCTGCCAGTAGCTGACACAGACAGACATTTGCCCATTTCATCTTTATAGCTTTGGGTCCAACTGTCAGTAGGTGAGCACCAGTCTAAAATTCTCAAGCTGTGTTCGTAATGTCCACTCACTCCCACACCCTGTTTTTGGTGCGTGGTTGGGGACATCACGGGCAAGATAGTTGTTTAAGTTTACAGTTTTTCTATTAAAAAGGGAAATTGTGTCTGTTGTGACACACGAGGTCCATTGTTTTGTGTTGAGCTGCTTAAAAGCGGTGGATGTTTGCTATGGGAGTGTAGATGACAAGTTGTGTTGCAGCGATGTTACTGAACCCTGGCATTGTTGTTTTTTGCACATGCAATAGTACTTTTGAGGATTTTCTGGAGAATATTCTGGATAGTTTTTGTCATTTTGGATATGTTGAGAGTGTGGGACACATATGTATCACTTTAAGCTTCACATCTCAGAGTAGAACAAAGGACTGGGTCTCCTTGGAGATAACAGGAGGATGTGAAAATTTAGTCTTTGGTATGCAAGAGACGGCCTTGGGGGACTTCCTGGTCTGCCAGAGACTATGAGGAGGATGTTATAGGATTTAAGAGAAGATGCATTGTTACTTGTGATTAAATGCAATGTGACTGTGAGCTTTGAAGGTCCTGGATATATAAAGGACGAATGTCTGTGTTTTTCCTCTTTCTGCTTGCTGATGTTGGAAGATGTGAATAAACCTGACTTGTGAGATAAACTCTGCCTCGTCATTTTCACATTTCCACAAGAGCATCAATAAACCTGCAGGTGAAGAAAGCAGGCATGTTTGTCCACTCCCATGTTTATAACAGTATGAGAAACTTGTAAAATTACCAACTTAAGGTACAATGTATCTGAATGGAAAAACATGCAAATAACACATTAACTGTGATTAACTCAAGGTTCCAAAAGCTTAATTGCAATTAGAAATTTTAATCGTCCAACACCACGATTTGCTGCACAACATTTGGGCGCGCCAGTAAAACACTGGGAGAATATAGTCTGGTCATCATCATCATCATCATCATCATCATCATAGCAGTCTGTCGGGGGTGACAATGACTGTTTCATTTAGGTCTGATCAAATAAGACCAAAATTGAAATTTTTGGATGCCACAACACACAACATGTTTGGAGAAGAAATGACACTGCACATCAGCCCCAAAACACCATATTAACAGTGTAGTTTGGAGGTGGGAGCATCATGGTGTGAGGTTGTTTTTTCAGCATATGGTACAGGCAGACTTCATATAATTGAAGTAAAGATGAATGGACAAATGTAAAGGGATATACTTGATAAGAACCTGTTCCCATTTGCCAAAATGCTGAAGATGAAACGAGGGTGGACATTTCAGCAAGACAATGATCCCAAACACACAGCCAAGAAAACTCTCAACTGGCTCTAGAGAAGGAATATAAAGCTGCTAGAATGGCCCAGTCAGTCACCTGCCCTGAATTCAACTGGAAATCTATGGAAGGAACTGAAGATCAGAGTTCATAAAAGACACCTATGGAACCTTCATGATTTGAAGACAGTTTGTGTGGAAGAATGGACTAAAATCACTCCTGAGGAATGCCTGCAAATAGTTTTTCCATACAGGAGGCGTTTGGAAGCGGTTATTACCAATAAAGGCTTTTCTACTAAATATTAAATGAATTTCACCAAGCATGTTCAATACTTATCCCCTGTGTCATTCCACTTTATTAAATAACTTTTGTGAACACATTTGCCTTGATTTCTTTGTATGTGTGGATTACTTGGGTTGTTACCGATATCTGGTGAAAATCTCAGGTTAATGGCTCCATCAGAAGTATGTTTAATGAGAAAAATGTTGATGTGTTCAATACTTATTTTCCCCGCTGTATACTAGGTATGCAACGGTTCAAGTAGTCCAGGTTCGGTACATATTGATGGTTTTTGGCCACAGTTTTCCTTTTTTTGTATTCTATTTTTAGGTGTATTAGGTGAATTTTATACATAAGGGGCAAGGAGGGAAAAATGCATTCTTTCAAATTCCAAAACTATTTGTTTATTGTACTGATGAATAAAAAAAACTTTTCCATGCATGCATTTCTGGTGTATTTAATGATATAAAATAACAAAATGTGTATAATAGTGGATCTCAAAAAATTTTACATGTCAATTAAAAAAAACTAAAACTTTGATCAATTCTATATTCATAACAAAGTTAGCTATTTTAAGCCTTTTTTGTTTTAAATTTTGATGAATATGACTTGGCTTTTTGAATGTATCTTTGGTGGTTGTTTTACAACTTAGTCTTTATTTGGTCTTTTTTTTTTTCAAAATTTGGACCATCAGTTTATTTTGACATACATTTTATAAATTTATAGATTTTCAGAAAATATGGTAATTCTTGCTTTGAAAGAAGACATTTATAAAATAAAAAAGCAAAAGAAAAGATGCCAACTTAAAGGTGCACGAGATATGCACTCATATCATGAAAACAATTTTTAAAAATGACATCAAAGTGTTTAGAAAGGTGTGGAACTAAAGCCTTTGTAGTCTTCAAAAAAATAATATATTGATGAAAAAAATACTTTTTAAACTTTTTATGGGTGCAAAATAATCATAATATTTACATCTGAGCAGTTGGATGATGAGAACTACGGTGGCCGTTAACAGCCAGTAGCCAGACTAGGTTGATGTCATGTTTTGCCACCTGGCTTGGCGCGCTGTATCCGGCTCGTAATCACCAAAGAACTGAGACTGTAGAATAGTCTGCGCTGGGTGTTGATGTTTTTGCAAAGGCGTTAAGCCCACTGACTGGATTTCAGTTGGACTTGTTTTTGTTTCATCCTGCTAACTAAAATCAGAATTCCTCAAAACACCCTAAAGTAAGCCAGTCAAAAATCATTTAAAACCCATACCTGGTATTACCAGTTTTTCTTTAAAGTCAAATTTCCATACAAATTAAAATGGTGACAGCTGGCTGTCCTTTTTTAAACAGTTTGATAGGGCTCCATCTTATTTGCTTAAGCTAACCAGCAAATAACCCTAGCATGTCTCTCGGGAAAAAAAAAGAGCCTTTCCAAATGCGTAGAGCAGGTCCTTACATTTACTTCATCCACATCGAAGAATAACTTGCTCAACAGTATGACAGATGGGCTGACATTTTGCGCAGAAGTTAGCTAAAAAACTGATGTAGCTTCCATGCAGCTTTACTATATAGCCTAGACTATGCAACAATGCTGATTATGGTGGTTTATTTAGTTTTTTAAAGTACAACCACCATCCCAACACCTGCCCATCTTATAGAACTTTAAAGTAAAACCGAGTGACACAGATTTACATTTGCAATGGCAATGTAAATAAGCACAAGGATTGGTCAAGTAGAAACAGGAAACTAAAGCACCTGCTATAAGAATTTAAAAAAAATGAAGACATAATGTTTTAACTCTCACTATAGACTATGTTCCATCAGTTGGGAACATATCTAGTACATTCATTGTCACCTCTTTGCTATTTATCCAAGCCTCTTGAGGCACACCTAACACTGCAAGATTCTCCTCTCAGATCTTAGTGCTTTTAAGTCAAGATATCTTGAGGTACTGTACAATTCACAAATGCTTTCCTGAGTGTTTGGTTGTTACGTTTGTTTTGCAGACACAGGATCAGAAAAAGATGGGTGTGAGTCAGGGCCCAGACTACTGTCACCCCGATGGATTTCTGCTCTAAGCAAGACAAAAGGATAACTGACCACCACCACCACCAATGGCCACTGTCAATCTGTGTTTTTCAGACTCGGCGCTGAAGTTTTAAAGCTCTTAATAATCATCAGCTCATGCCATGAATGTAGATTGTGAGGCAAATAAACTCAGAAAGCACCACTTCAGGCACTTGGATAGCCAAATAAATCTCAAGAACAACAACAACAAAAACAATATATACACAGACACTGGGGCGTTTCTTCTTAAGCCAACTTGTTTGCAATGTGTAAACAACTTCTGGCTTTCTGGAGTGTCAAGCATTTACATTAAAAATCTCCCTCATTAACTGCAAAATTGACAGTTGTCTCATCAAACCAGGTCTCTAGGTGCGTCTAAACCCTGCTTGTGAAAACTCAGTGGACTTGTGTTGGCCTTCTGTGTGCCTTTCCCTCAAGCACAATGCTTCTGCCCTGAGGGGAGGAATTGTGGAAGCCTCTTTTACTCGAAGGCGGAATCCATCATTTCACTGAGTGCAGCCAAACATTTTGTTCCACTCAGTGTAAGTGTCAATTTCTTTCTGCGATATACTGGATTGGAATTTACAAAAGACGCTCTCAATGTCCTGGTAGGTGAGGGGCCTTATCTGTCCCCTGGGCATCATACCCGTCATGTCCATGCCCTGTGCGGAGACGTGTAACAGACCCACAAGGGCCTCCTGGCAGAGTCTGGCCAGATCAAGTCCGGAGAAACCCTCGGTACGCTGGACCAGCAGCGCCAGCTCCTCCTCATTCAAGCAGTATTTGTGCTGCGATTGGGCCAGGAGCTGATTCAGGATCTGGTGTCGAGCTGCACTATCCGGCAGTGGCACGAGGACTCTTCGAGCAAAGTACCGCCGCAACCCTTCATCCATGTCCTGGGGTCTGCTAGTGGAACACACCACCAGCACTTGGCTGCCTCCGTCCTCACCTGAGCCCATAAGAAGCGAGTCCAACTGAGCAAGTAGCTCCCCCTTCAGCCGGTTGATGGGGCTCTCCTCGCTGAGGTGAGCCGACAAGAGCATGTCGACCTCACTAATAAACAGTACTGAGGGCTGTCGGCAGCGTGCCACCAGGAATGATGCTCGGACAATTTTTTCTCCGTCTGCCAGCCACTTGGTGGCCAGGGTAGAACCGCTGAGCTGCAGGAAAGGTGCCCCAAGCTGACTGGCCAGGCAGCGGCCCAGCAACGTCCTGCCACTGCCCCTGGGGCCAAACAGCAACACACAACGTGGGGCCGGCCCTAAACTGCTGAACATATCCGGGCGCAGAATGGGCCACAGCACCTCCTCCTTCAGGGTGGCCTTGGCCAGTTCTAGACCTGCAATGTCACTCCAATCCACTGGTGGACCCTGCTGTACAATTTCAGAGGTAACCATGTCCAGGAGGTGAGGGTCACTGCTTTTTAGCTGTTCTTCTGCAAGCCTGGAGGAGGAAGTGGATGAGGAAGAGGTAGGCCCAGGGGCTGAGTGGGAGAGGTGGAGACGATGATCGTCCGCTCCCTGCTCACTGAGGGAGGGGGAGGTGAAGCTAGCGAGAGAGTCTGCTGAGCGGGAACCCCCCAGGGTGGATGAGACGTAGGCCGGAGGAGTCAGTGGTCCAGCTGTTGCCTGACTGCTGTACTTTCTCTGCTGCTGCTCCGATGGCATCGATGGCTGTTTCTGGGGATTAAAAGGTAAAGATGATTTCTCATTCCTCTCAAATCCTCCACCACCACCACCACCACCACCTGTACTGCTGGACCCTCCATTTGCACTGCTGCTGTCTGCTACCCTGTACATGGGGCTCTCCGCTGAGCTCCGTGCCTGGCCATAGCCAAAAGTACCATAAGAGGAGTCCATCTCTCCTTGACTTGCCATATAGAAGGCTTTCCTCTTCAGTGAGTTGGAGGAGCTACTGTTGAGAGGGGTGGGGGCAATTGGGGTCAAGTTGTGGCTCTGGTATGGGTATCCAGGTAAAGTAGAAGAGGGAGGGAGGGGTGTAGGTGCAGCAATGCCTGATGGGAGGTATGAGGAAGGAGGGGGTGCTCCTCCGGGGCTGTATCCCGGCCCAACTGAGCTCTGGGCTGGGTAGCCTGCTGGGGGGTAATTATAACTGGACAAGTTGGGTGAGCTGCCATTGTAAGCTGGGACTAAAGTGGGGTGGGAGGGCGGAGGAGGAGGTGGCTGCAGAAGCCCAGAGCTGTGCAGCGGGGAGGGAAGTGCTGGGGTGGGTGCAGACTGGGAACTGTAACTACTGTGCAGATAGGATCCACTGTAGGCAGGGCCATATTCCTGAGAGGACATGGAAGAGGAGTGGAGAGCTGTGGCTGTGTGACTCCCACAGCTGCTGCTGGAATAGCTGGGCTCGCTTAGGGTGCTGGAGGCCAGGCCTGGGGAGCTGCACATGCCAGACACCACCTCTGAGGCTGCCGCCACCCCTCCCTTTCTGACAGAGACCCCCTCTGGGATGCAGCTCATCGGGTAGACGCCATCCTGCCAGGGCTCCAGTTCCCCTTTCCGTCCGTTCATGACCCCCGGGACACCAGGTGCCTCGGAGTACGAGCCTGGCATGTCCAGAATGCCGGAGTATTTCTCCGCATACTTCTTCAGCAGATTGGAGGCAGTGAGTGCCGAGATGTCGTCATTGGCCCAAGCGTACTGGTAGGTAGCAGAGCGCTGCAGGTGGCCAGGGACTGCTCTGTAGGCCTCCGCTTTGTGAGCAGGTGAGCGCGTCGTGGAGGAGATGTCAAAATGCTGTTCGGCCCACTGGCTGTTCTCGGGGGTCCACTGCATCTTTAAGCCTGAGGGGAACAAAAACATCCACATTAACACGTTGATATGCTAAAATTATTTTTAGCAATAATTAAAATGACAACACCTTCAAATTGCCTAAAACAGATGGTGGTCAATTAAAAAGGTGATATTTATCTAGAGGTTTGTTTAGTGTACCGTGAGGGTTGTGTGTGCAACTGGTCCAGATTTGTTAATTTCAACATCTCATGAGGGCTCTGAGAGCAGGTGAAGTGCGATATGGAGAGACAGTGGGATGGCTGGTTACTGCAGCCTAATGCACCCCGGCCAGACCAATAAGACGGAGGCATCAAGGGTCACTCTATAATCCTGGCTCATCTGAGGAGGCTAGAGATGGGTTTCAAAATGCTCCTCACCGAGTGCCACAAAGCAAGACACACACACACACCCCCTTCTACTCATGGAGCTTTCATACAACACGCCATCATACACAAACCAGGCTCAGGCACACACACACATTTAAAAAAAAAAAAAAAAAAAAAAATCCATGCCTGCACTCAGGCGTGCTGGTGCGCATACATACACACACGCACGCACATCCACTGACCCAGACGGACAAACACAGGCATGCACGCAGAAGCTGTAGCAAGCTATGAATTACAACACATTGCATCTCAAGCTTAGTTCCTGTCTGCACAGCTCCACCTTGACCTCCTCTCTACCATTCTCTTTACCATTCTGTCTGCCTCTCTTCATGCCTCCCTGCCGTCTTGTTTTCCCTCTCAGCCTCCCCCCCCACCTTTGCTTCTTTTTTTTTCCTGTTGTCCATTTTCCACCTCCCCTCCTGCTAGATCCACCTTTATTTCTCTCCACCTCCCTTTATTCTGACTCCATCTATTTTGATATATATCTCTTCTTTTCATTCCCCTTTCTTCATAGCCACCCCTCCTCTTATTTACTCCCTCTGTGCTTGCCTCGCCTCCTCCCCTTCCCTCTTTCCTTGCTCCATCTCATCTCAGACACACTCACCTGGCTCTCCCCTTTATTGCCTCGGGAGGCTGGAGAGCCACTGTTTCCTTTAATCCCAGCCAATGCCATCTGCAAACACTGACAGTCACACAGCGACTCCATCGTTGTCTCACTATCAAAGCCGCGGTGCTATCAAAGGCTGGACGGGGCGTAATCACAGCAGCCGCATGGCAGATTGAACCCCGTTTGATTTGACTTAGTGCACACAAATAAAGGATAATATCGGTGTCATTTAGGCTGCTTCCCCCGACTTATTGACTGGCAGCGGATGCATGTAAGGACCCGCAGCTGGGGGTCTGGTGAGCAATCCCCTGCTTCAAAATTGGTTTATGTGTGTGTTTTTGTGCTCGTGTGAGTAAAGCAGGCATGCACAATAAAATCCATTCACGGAGGAGCAAATCCTTCTTCCTCTCATCCACTTATACAACAGCAAACACACAGGATTAAAAAAAGGGAAAAACGTGAGCAAGCACAAACACATACACGTTCACACTCTCTCACGCCGTCTTCCGTGGCCCTCTGTTTGTTTGGTAACAACACAGGCAAGAGGGAGAAATGGTGGTGGTGGGGAGATCCCCCAGACTCCCGTTTCCTCTCTGATTCTTCTCTCCAACCATCTCTCGGCAGACGCCAGTGGCTAATTAGCAGAATGGCGATCTGCTAATTGTGTTAATTTACAACATTTTAGCCGAGGGGGGTCTTGCAGGGGCTGGCAAGCTCATCACCCTCCCAGTGTACGGAAGAGGGAACGCCTCAGACAAAGACTTGAGCCGGGGAAAGTTTTCTATTAGCTGGGAGGCTTCAAGAGTGCATGATTAAGTAGGGAGGGAGCTATAAAAGGGCAGATATCTGAGCAGAAAATAGCAAGTGGAGAAAATAAAGACATGAGGGTTGATGCTAAAGGCTGAATTCAAAGAAATGTTGTAAATGGTTAATTATCTTGCTTAAGTTTAACCATTAAAAAAAAATGTTCTATATTTATCAAGCACTGAAAATAGAGAATGACTCACAATGATTAGAGTCCTACACTTGTGACTGCATACAGGTAACCAACCAGTGACCTCCAATCAGAAATTCTCCGAGAGCATAAACTGTCTGCGTGTACAAAGGGGTGAAGACTTTTAAAAATTAAAATTAACCAGCAGCCACAAACACATATTCTATCAGTTTGGTATCGAAATGACCATCATCATGAAAAGAGCCTGAAAAAGCTGGTGAACCTAAAGTGAAGTTGAAGAAAACCTCGCTCATGTCTCACATTCAGTTATTTAGCCGATATCCACGGCTTGATATTAACTTTTGTCACTCACCAGCAACTGCGGCTAGTGATTTTCCAAAGTTACTAGCCACTCAGCCTTTTCACAAGCCACAATTTTTGTGGTTGGAAAATTATGTTTAATATGATCAAAGTGGACTATGGCGTGCTTAAATTTACCTGAACTAAATTTAAAACCTTTTTTTCAATGTAAATTACCCTCAAATACATTAATAGCAAGAGAAACACTTTATTTATGAAGACCAGTAAATACCGTAAAACAGTAGAGAAAAATATCTGCAACGTGAGTGAAGTGCAGGTAGATATGGGTCCGTCTCAATTCTCATTTGTACCCCTTCGCCTACCCCTATGAACTGGGACACCCGTTCATGGCTGCATGACGTCATTAGTAGTTGCTGATGGATTTAACCTAAATGCACACTACCCGTTTTCACCAAGAGAAAGAAAAAGAACACTGATTAGAAAAAACTATGGGAGTTGTAGTTTCGTAGTCTCACATTGCAATAGGTTTATTATTGTAGACGCCGTTTGAGAAAACTGCAAGTGGCCAAAGTGGCTAGTGGGCAGGGTGTCACAATTAATCGAATTTTAATCACGATCATGATTTTGGCTGCCGCGATTAAATTAGTATGATCTTCGGCAATATTAACATTTAAAATGCAGGCTCTGCTGCATATCAAATCAAGCATTTTCTCAACCAACAGTCAGCCAACCACCAGGGGGCGAACGCACCCGAGGGCAACATTAAGCTGCAGAACTGACAAGCAGTGCACCCTGCAGAGGCAACATTAAGTTATCAATAGTGGACTGGTGTGATGGTGAAACACAAACCAGATGTCGGGAGCAGAAGGTGACAGTACAGCAACACGTGGAGGTGAGGAGCTAGTGCCTCGAAAGGATCATCGTCCGTTGTCTGGACGTGTTTTGGATTCAGAGCAAGTGATGCTGAATAAAAAGAAATTATATGCAAAGAGTGCCATAGAGCTGTGCCTGCACTACAGGGCAACACAACTAACTTATTCAACCACCTGAAAAAACACCACAAACAAGAATACGATAAATGCATGAAGGCTAAAGCTAATGTCACTTCACTAAATCACAGTCTGTGTCTGGCGCCGATCCAGGCAGTCATAGTATTAACCCTGCACAGAGCTTCACCGTATCCATCCGCTTCCCAAAGACACGCTAAAGTAACTGATGCAATAGCGTTTTATTTGGCCAAAGATGTGCCCACTAAATACTGTATGAGCAACGAAGGCTTCAGAAACATGGTCAAAACACTGGACAAGAAATACGTGATCCCCACGTGATTCTCCACAGTTGCATTACCTGCGCTGTATGAAAAAATATAGATGGATATCACAACTGTCGAGTACTTTGCAACTATGACTGTCCTATGGTGAAACAGAATAACGGAGCCCTACTTGTCCCTGACAATTCACTACATTGATGGAGATTTTAAAATGAAGAGTCGATGCTTGCAGATGTCGTTTTCCCCACAAGACCACACAGAAGAGGCTATAGCCCACGGACTGAGGGAAGTGCAATCATCTTGTAGCCTGCAGGAGGAGGGACTAGTCTGCATAACAACAGACAGTGAATCCTATGTCGTCAAGGCAGTTTCTCTAAATAAATGGATAAGGCTCCAGTGCTTTGGCCACAGGCTTCATCTAGCAGTTGGTGAGTAGGATGAATTAAAAAAATGAATTTTACATAATCTGTGTTTTTCCTTAAGTTAATGATAATCATGATTAATAATCGTGATTTCAATATAGATAAAAAATAATCACATTCATCATTTTGGCCATAGTCGTGCAGCCCTACTAGTGGGTGTCGCTGTCTTACTGGCCACTGCTAAAATCCACCAGCCACTGGCCAGTTGGCCAGTGCTGATGTTAAGTGAAGTTTAACAAAAGCTTGATCATGTCTCACATTTATTTAGCCAATATCCATAATAAATCACGCATGGAGTGAGCCTGATGTGAAGGCCGCGCTGTATACCGGCAAGTCTTTTGCAGTGATGACATTACTAGAAAGCTTTAAAGACCTTCACAAACTGAAGCTTGTTCAATGTTTATTAAAGGTATTTTAGGAATCTTTTGGGGTACGAGTTGAATCTATAAGAATCAAAGTGGATTTAGTTTATTTTATCAATAAGCTGATATAACCACTGGCTCCTTAGATAACATCCAACAACATAAGCCTTCTCACAGAATCATATTCTCAAGCTTCATCTCTCATCTGTAGCCAGAAGCAAAATGTTGCACACAAAACATCTGTTGTTTCAACCTTAGTCTTTTCAGCATGACTAAATAATACATGGCTGAAGAAGGCGAGGACACTGTGCAAGACAAGACGTGTCGAGATGGAATTCTTCAACATTCAGTAAATACAAATACATATTATACACCTCGTCTTGCTGACATACAGTCCACTTCCCGATGGATTCAGGAGCTATAATCACTTCACGTCCGCTCTCAGCGGCTCTCCTCTCTGCAGCTCTCCTCTCTGCAGCCACACAAGGCCTACTGTGAAGTAGCCTCAGTGACGCGGGGTCATCCTACACACACACTCTCCCACAGAAATACACACTTTCACGTCATTTAAAAGAGATGCTGAGAAAACATTTCACCCATATCTAATGGCCAACCTCCACCCGCATGAAAAAATTTTTTAAAAAAAATAAACGTCACCAAGCACTTAGGATGAGCCTGTAACTGGATTAATAATAAAGTCAATTTTTATAGTGCAGGCCCTTGAGGATTATAGGAAGAAGAGGTAATTTACAGTACACCAGGTAACAAAATAATGCAATAATTAGACATTTATGATGTGATGCCTTTTCCTGAACTTATCTGGTCACTTCACAGGTGACAAGGTTAATATGAGTGATCTTGACACAAACTATAAAGAAGTGCAAACACACACATTTAAACTATGACTTCAGCTTTATTTTACAGGGACTTTTTTCTTGGGCTGCAATCTTTCAGGGTCGCCACTGTATCATCAACTTATATCGCAATGATCCACATGTTGATTTGGCAAGGATTTTTACACCGGCTGTCCTTCCTGATGCAACCCTGCCCATTTATCCAGGTTTGGGACCAGTACAGGGAGTACACTGGCTTGTGCACCCCCTGTGGCTGGGTAACCAACATTCCCTCCTCCATTCGAATTTTGCTGAGCACCAAGCTAGAAGGCAGGAAGTACCATTTTTACGAGGGGGGCTGAAAAGTTCATAGGCTGACTAAGCAGGAGTTCTGCTACAGCAGGGGTCCTCAAATGTTTTTGCCAGGGGTCCGCATTTGTTTTTTCCAGTGGACCAGAGGTCCAGAGCAATGCAAACATGCTGCATGGGCGGATATTCCATTTTTTATGTTGAGAGGGATAAAAAACCAGAACATTTTCTCCAAATATTGAGGGGACACCAAGTATTATTGTTGTCAGTAACAAAGAGAGAATATACGAATGTACACTCATGGGGAAAAAAAGTTGCAAATTTACAAGAAAAAAACTCAAATTTATGAGAAAGAAATTTTACAAATTTAAAAGAAATAATTGCACATTTACAAAAAGTCAAGTTTACTAGAAAAAAAGCTGCAAATTTAGTGAGAAAATATGTTCATTTACAGGAAAAACTCAAAAAGGTTACAAGAAAAAAGTTACGGAGTTAAGATGCAAAAACCAACAGATTTATGAGGGAAAAGTGGCAAATTTACAACAAAAAAAGTTTTACATTTACAAATAAATGTAGTAAATTAATGAGAAAAAGTTACAAATTTATGAGAAAAGCTACAAATTAAAAAAAAAAAAAAGTCCCCCCCGGACCCCCTTGATTTACGCCCATGTCACCAAGCTGTTCTGCTGTGGGAGGAACGAGGTGAAGGCAGCCAATTTCAGCAGCAGTTAGTGGAACATTAGTGCACGTAATTGCACCAGTGATGGGCGTGCCCATACACAGGGGCAACGAGCACACCCGGTCTTCTAGCTACAGTAGCAGCAAGGCCAAGTTGGTGGTAGTGGTCAGGCTACCACCAAATCGGTCATATCTGCTGTCTGATTGGAGAGATCACAAGCACAGGTGTCCCTCAACGCACGTACACAACGCGCATTTCCTTTCTGTTTGCCTCCAAGCATTGTGTCCATCACTTCAGTCATACATTCTTTTATTATTTCTGCATCAGAAAATGGCTTCTTGTGCTTACCCAAAATCCATGCCACTCTGAGTGAGCACTCTGTTGCTTTTTGTTGTTGCATCATAGATGTAACAAGAATCCTGCTTGCAGCTTGATATGATGACTTCAGTGCATTTATTTTTTGTTGTTCTTTCTTCAAAATTCAGAGGTAATTCAAAATTCCTATGCTTGCTCTCATAATGCCGTTTCAAATTGGAAATCTTTATCATAGCTATGGTCTCTCCTGGCATATTAAGCACACTGGTCTTGTGCTAGTAGGGGGGAGAGCAAATGCAAATTGCTCAGTCCATTTGTCTTTAAATTGCAGATTTTCACTGTCCGCTTTTCTTTTAGCAGCAAATTTGGGACGTGCCATTTTCGTTCACTCTAGACTCCCACTGCTGTCTAAGTATCAATAAGCAAACTGCTCCGAAAGTGAAAGTAAAAAAAGTACCATTGGCGCTGCAGCTGCTGGCACGCTGACAAATTGTCAGCACATTGTTGGCATGGAGATAACAGTCCACGTTTACAGGTGCTGACCAAACCAAAACACATAGTGAAGGAATGCTCGGGGGCCACAAATAGGGGGCTCATGGGCTGCATGTGGCCCACGGGCCGCCTAGTGAAGGCCACTGTGCTACAGCAACGAAACTAGTCATGCATTAAATAATAAACCCACACTTGGCCAAATTTGACCTCTGCATCATGGTCAGCCTATGAACTTTTCACCCCCCCCCCCATATATGGTCTTTGGTATGACCCAGCCAGGACTTGAACCCATGACCTCCCAGTTATGGGCAGATGCTCTACCACTAGGCCACCACTCTGGCTTTACAAAGACAATCTTTACAAAGATATCTTCCTGTCAGCTGCTCCCTATTAAGGGTCACTATAGTGGATCATGGGTCCCCATATTTAATTAGCAAGGGTTTTACACTGGATGTCCTGCCTGACGCAACCCTCCCCATTTAACCGGGCTTGGGACCAGCACTAGGAGTACACTGGCTTGTGCTTTCCCCTGTGGCTGGGTAACCAACTTTACTCATTCTGTTATACTGAGCACCAAGCTAGAAGGTGGAACGTACCATTTTCATGGTCTTTGGTATGACCCAGCTGGGGTTTGGACCCACAACTTCCCGGCTGTAGGGCAGATGCTTTACCACTAGGACACCACTCCAGTACACAAAATACTTATATATTGATTTAAAAAAATATAACATCAACACAGCATTACAAATTAAGTTCAAAACAAAATTCAACTCCAATTTGCTTTGAAATGCAACTTTGCATTGTTATCTCTGCTAAGGAGGTTATGTTTTTGCCGGCATTTGTTTGTTTGTCTCTTAGCAAGATTACGCAAAAACTACTCAACAGATTTGGATGAAATTTTCACCAAAGGTGGCCCTTGGCCTAAGGATTAACCCATTAAATTTTGGTGATAATCTGAGAGTGCATACCTCCACCAAGGCTCAATCTTCTAACAGTGGCTGAGCAGGATTACACAAAAACTAATGGATGGATTTTGATGAAATTTTCAACAGAGGAGGTCCTTGGGTCACAGGTGAACCCGTTACATTTCTGAGCTATCTGAGCGCATACCTCTACCAAGGCCCTATCTTACAATGTGTGGTGGGATGGAGGCAGGGAGGTATGGACAGATGGATGAACAAAGGGAAGGAAGGAAGGAGCCTTGGTAGAGGTACGCACGCTCCGAGTGCTTTTCTAGTTTTATTTACATTCACTGCTATGCATTTTCTGGAGCTTCTTTAGAATTATTCAAACACCCTCCTTTTAAAGGAAAAATAGTCTGCAAATAAAATGTAGCAGCAATTAATAAAACAGCTCAGGAATTGTCTACACTAGCTTTTTGCTAATGTTACAATGTTTTTTTTTTTAATATGACAGTTCATTTCACATGTTGGTAAATTGGTAATTTAGATAAATATTTTTGACAAAAGGAAACAAATCTTAATCATCTATATTAAAAGTTAGCAATGAAAGTTTAACAGAAGTAAAGATGGAGAATCAGACCAAAATCAAGGAAAAGTAATTTCATCAAACTCTCGAGTGAACAATGAACACATCGGCGCACTAAAAGTGTTTATTGTTTTTTAATATAACAAATGCAACAGTGCTTCCTACACAAACTAAAGTTAGTTAGGTGGCCACCAAGGTACATTTGCCTTTATTTTTTTATTTATGATTTACAATAACATCTCACTCTTGATTTAAGTGTTTATTCATCTATAATGTTTTGTGTCACTGTCTCAACTTTGATCCTCATGGATCATCACCTTATCATGGTGGGAGGGTTTGCATGCCCTAGTGATTCCAGGAGCTATGCTGTCCGGGGTAATTTGCCTCTGGAAGGGTCACCCAGGACAAACTGGTCCTGGGTGAAGGGCCAGACTAAGAACGATCCAACAGACTCTCATGATGAATGATAGAACAAGGATTCAGTGTACCCCGCCCGGTATGGGGTTACCGGGGCCCCACCCTGGAGCTAGGCCTGGGGGAGGGGCTTGGTGGCTAGCGTCTGGTGGCTGGGTTTCCGCCCATGGGATCCGGCTGGACTCAGCCCGAAGGAGTTACATGGGTCTGCCCTCCAGTGGGCTTACCACCTGCAGGAGGGACCATGGGGGTCCGGTGCTATGTGGATCAGGTGGCAGTCAAAGGCGGAGACCTTGGCGGTCTGATCCCAAGCTTCCTAAACTGGCTTTTGGGATGTGGAATGTCACCTCTCTGGTGGGGAAGGAGCCTGAGATGGTGCATGAGGTTGAGTGATACTGGCTAGATATAGTCGGCCTCACCTCAACACACAGCTCCAGTTCTGGAACCAGTCTCCTGGAGAGAGGCTGGAGCTTGGCCTACTCTGGAGTTGCCCCGGGAGAGAGGCGATGAGCAGGGGTGGGTATTCTTGTATACCCCCACCTTGCTGCCTCTATATTGGAGATTTCCCCGGTGGACGAAAGGGTTGTTTCCCTGTGCCTTCGGGTTGGGAAACGGTTCCTGACCATCATTTGTGCCTATGCATCATATGACTGTTCAGAGTACCCACCCTTTTTTGAGTCTCTGACTGGGGTGCTGGAGAGTGCTCCTCTTGGAGACTCCATTGTCCTACTGGGGGACTTCAATACGCACGTGGGCAACAACAGTGAAACCTGAAGGGGGGTGATTGGGAGGAACGGCCTGCCCAATCTGAGCCCGAGTGGTGTTCAGTTATTGGACTTCTGTGCTAACCACAGTTTGTCCATAACAAACACCATGTTCAATCATAAGGGTGTCCATTTGTGCACCTGGCACCAGGACACCCTAGGCAGGTTGATGATCGATTTTGTTATCATGTCATCAGACCTTTGACCATATGTCTTGGACACTCTGGTGAAGAGAGGTGCAGAGCTGTCAACTGACCACCACCTGGTGGTGAGTTGGATCCGATGGCAGGGGAGGATGCCATTCAGACCTGGTGGACCCAAACGTATAGTGAGGGTGTGCTGGGAACGTCTGACTGAGGCCCCTGTCCGGGAGGTCCTCAACTCCCACCTCCGGAAGAACTTCAACCACATTCCGAGGGAGTCTGGAGACATGGAGTCTGAATGGGCCATGTTCTCCACCTCCATTGTTGAAGCAGCTGCCCAGAGCTGCAGCCACAAGGTCGTCGGGGCATCTTGTGGTGGCAACCCTCGAACCAAGTGGTGGACACCAGCGGTGAGGGGGGCCATTAAGCTGAAGAAGGAGTCCTATCAAGCTTGGTTGGCTTGTGGGACTCCCGAAGCAGCTGAGGTGTACCAGCAGGCCAAGCAGAGTGCAGCTTGGGTGGTTGCTGAAGTGAAAACCCAGGTATGGGAGGAGTTCGTTGAAGCCATGGAACAAGACTTTCGGTCAGCCTCGATGAAATTCTGGCAAACTATCTGGCGGCTCAGGAGGGGGAAGCAGCTCCCTGTATATGGTGCGGATGGGGCACTGCTGACTTCGACTGGGGATATCGTCGGGCGGTGGAAGGAATACTTCGAGGATCTCTTCAATCCCATTGCCACGCCTTCCACAGAGGAAGCAGGGCTTGTGGACGAGGGGGACAACTCACCTATCACAAGGGCTGAGGTCGCCAAGGTGGTTAAAAATGTCTTTGGTGGCCGGGCCCCGGGGGTGGACGAGATTTGCCCTATCTCAAAGCCCTGGATGTTGTAGGGCTGTCATGGTTGACATGCCTTTGCAACATTGCGTGGAGGTCAGGGGCAGTGCCTTTGGCATGGCAAACCAGAGTGGTGGTTCCTGTCTTCAAAAAAGGGGACCGGAGGGTGTGCTTCAATTTTAGAGGGATCACACTCCTCAGCCTCCCTGGGAAGGTCTATGCCAAAGTACTGGAGAGGAGAGCCCGGCCGTTGGTCGAACCTCGGATTCAGAAGGAACAATGTGGTTTTCACCCTGGCCGTGGCACATCGGACCAGCTCTTTAGCCTCTCAAGAATCCTTGAGGGTTCGTGGGAGTTTGCCCAACCAGTTTACATGTGTTTTGTGGACTTGGAGAAAGCATTTGACCGCATCCCTCATGTTTTTTTGTGGGGGGTGCTTTGGGAGTATGGGGTATCGGGCTTGTTGGTATGAGCTATTCAGTCTCTGTACAGCCGTTGTGAGAGTTTAGTTCGTATTGCCAGCACTCGGTTGGACTCATTCCCAGTGAGAGTTGGACTCTGCCAGGGCTGCCCTTTGTCACCGATCCTGTTCATAAATTTTATGGACAGGATTTCTAGGCGCAGCCAAGGAATGGAGGGTGTCATGCTTGGTGACCACAAGATCTTATCTGTTGTTTGCAGATGATGTTGTCCTGTTGGCTTCATCCAGCAATGACCTACAGGTCTTACTGGGACGGTTTGCCGCTAAGTGTGAAGCGGCTGGGATGAGAATCAGCACCTCCAAGTCCGAGTCCATGGTCCTCAGCCGGAAAAAAAGTGGATTGTCCTCTCCGGGTTGGGGACAAGCTCCTGCCCCAAGTGGAGGAGTTTAAGTATCTTGGGGTCTTATTCACGAGTGAGGGGAGAATGGAGCGAGAGACTGACAGACAGATTCGAGCAGCATCTGCAGTGATGCGGACGTTGTACCGGTCTGTTGTGGTGAAGAGGGAGCTAAGCTCTAAGGCAAAGCTGTCCATTTACCAGTCAATCTACGTTCCTACCCTCACCTATGGTCATGAGCTTTGGGTAATGACTGAAAGAATGAGATCGCGGACACAAGCAGCTGAAATGAGCTTTTTTCGTAGGATTGCTGGACTCACCCTCAGAGATAGGGTGAGGAGCTCAGTCATCCGGGAGAGGCTCAGAGTAGAACTGCTGCTCCTCCACATTGAAAGAAGCCTGCTGAGGTGGTATGAGCATCTGATCAGGATGCCTCCTGGATGCCTCCCACTTGAGGCGTTTCGGGCACATCCCTCTGGGAGGAGACCCCGGGGCAGACCCAGGACTCGCTGGAGAGACTATGTCTCCCAGCTGGTCTGGGAACGCCTTGGTATCCTCTCTGAAGAGCTGGAGCAGGTGGCTGGGGAGAGGTAAGTCTGGGCTTCTCTGCTTGAACTGCTGCCTTCGCAACCTCCGGAAAAGCAGTAGAAGATGGATGGATGGATGGATGGATGTCCCAGCTTTTGAAATTACAAAACAACTTATTTGCTCTGTAGGTGAAGGTACTCTAACTCTACCGCTGACAGTTGCCTCCCCCCCCCCCCTTTTGCCACATGTGGAAATGCACTCTAAGATGGAAGGAACACAGTTTGTGCTACAAAGTGGAGCTCCTCGGGGCTGCAGATCAGAAATAAGCTTTCTCTGTGACTGTTCAAGACTGTTTTTTCAACAAAAAGGGAGACCCACTAACATACCAGCTGATTAATTATCCATTATTTAATGTAACCAAGAATCACATTAATATAATAATACATTGAATTTAGTAGTGTTTGCATGCATATTTTGGTGTGGTCTTTTGCAACAGCCACAAACAGCCCAGAGCACAAACTGGCACCTCAAGGAAGACTGCTGTTTAATGGTATCATCTCCTCCAGTCTCCTCGTGAGGCAGGTATTCTGTTAAAAATAATATATGGACACCCATGGCAGAATGAAAATACACTATGTTACAAGTCCAGAGTGAGAATGTATTTGTGTCAAACATTTTTGGTAATTTAGAGCACTACACTATGTAGTTGTGTTGAAAAAAGTAAAACACAACTAACTTTCTGTAAAATCTAACCAAGCTTAACCTAATACAACACACAGATTTTTTTCCCCCACACATTCACCATTTCAGTATTAAGAGTAAATAGAGATCCTATAACATATTTCAGAAAAATAGCCAACTAAGTAACAATTAAGTAGTCAGATTTAACACTAAAAGGGTAAATTTAACTTGTCTGCAAGTGGAGAAAAAAAAAAAGATCAATTCAAATTTTAAGAGGTGCCAGAATTCATACTGGCCGATCCTGATCACTTAAATGTATCCTCTTCAAAAAGCTATAATACTAAGGCTAGCAAGCTAATCTGGCTATGAACATGCTAATGCTAGCACGATTATGCTAACGTTAATGCTACTGGTCTTTCTAAGGATTAGTGTGCTTACAGCAAAGTCATAAACACATAAGCACAACTTAAAAGCCGTCCACACTAAGCAATATACAGTGTACACTACCGTTCAAAAGTTTGGGATCACTTAGAAATTTCCTTATTTTTGAAAGAAAAGCACTTTTTTTCAATGAAGATAACTTTAAACTAATCAGAAATACACTCTATACATTGCTAATGTGGTAAATGACTATTCTAGCTGCAAATGTCTGGTCTTTGGTGCAATATCTAGATAGGTGTATAGAGGCCCATTTCCAGCAACTATCACTCCAGTGTTCTAATGATGCAATGTGTTTGCTCATTGCGTCAGAAGGCTAATGGATGGTTAGAAAACCCTTGTGCAATCATCTTAGGTCTGCAATGCTGTAATTGCTGCAAATGGAGGATTCTTTGATGAAAGCAAAGTTTGAAGGAAAAAATTATTATTTCAAATACAAATCATTATTTCTAACCTTGTCAATGTCTTGACTATATTTTCTATTCATTTTACAACTCATGGTGGTAAATAAGTGTGACTTTTCATGGAAAACAAAATAATTGTCTGGGTGACCCCAAACTTTTGAACGGTAGTGTATATACAACTATAAAATTATAGTATCAAAATTCATTCTAACGCATGTGGACGGCAGTGTCCACACTTTACTCATTTAAAATTTAAAGGTCCCATTCACTGCCCTTTTGCCACATTTTAACATCTCGCACAAGTCTTAATGAAGTGTTTGCAAAATCTTCTTTCGGCTGCTCCCTTTAGGGGTCGCCACAGCAGATGATCTACCTCCATCTCATTCTATCCCTTGCATCTTCCTCTGGTACACCAACCCTCTCCACGTCCTCCTTCACTGCATCCATAGGCGTAATTTATCGGGCGGTTGGAGGGGTTGAAACTCCCCCAAAAATCAAATCCAGCGAATATAACCCCTCCCCATATAGTCATATAATTATTATTAATTAAAAAAAATAAAATAAAATATATATATATATCTACAGGTGCATCTCAAAAAATTAGAATATCATGAAAAAGTTCAATATTTTTTGTCACTCATTTCAGAAAGTGAAACCCATGTATTATATAGATTCATTACACAGAGAGTGATATATTCCAAGTGTTTATTTATTTTAATTTTGATGATTATGGCTTACAGCCCATGAAAACCCCAAATTCAGTTTCTCAAAAAATTTGAATATTACATAAAACTAATTTTAAAAAATAGTTTTTAAAAAGAAATGTTGACCGACTGAAAAGTATGTCCATGTACACACTCAATACTTGGTCGGGACTCCTTTTGGATTAATTACTGTATCAGTGCAGCGTGGCATGAAGGTGATCAGCCTGTGGGACTGCTGAGGTGTTATGAAGGTCCAGATTGCTTTGATAGTGACCTTCAGCTCATCTGCATTGTTGGATCTGGTGTCTCATCTTCCTCTTGACAATATTCTGGGGGTTTAGCTCAGGAGAGTTTGCTGGCCAGTCAAACACAGTGATGCCATGGTCATTAAACCAGGTTTTGATACTTTTGGCAGTGTGGGGGGGGTGCCAAGTCCTGCTGGAAAATCAAATCAGCTTCTCCATAAAGCTTGTCAGCAGAGGGAAGCATGAAGTGCTCTAAAATTTCCTGGTAGACGACTGCGCTGATTTTGGTCTTGATAAAACACAGTGAACCAACACCAGCAGATGACATCGTTCCTCAAATCATCACTGACTGTGGAAACTTCACACTAAACCTCAAGCAACTTAGAGTGGAGAGGCACAGAATCTAAGTTGCTTTAGGTTTAGTGTGAAGTTTCCACAGTCAGTGATGATTTGAGAAACCATGTCATCTGCTGGTGTTGATCCATCGTGTTTTATCAAAACCAAAATCAGCGCAGTCGTCTAACAGGAAATTTTAGAGCACTTCAGGCTTCCCTCTGCTGACAAGCTTTATGGAGAAGCTGATTTGATTTTCCAGCAGGACTTGGCACACCCTCACACTGCCAAAAGTATCAAAACCTGGTTAAATGACCATGGCATCATTGTGTTTGACTGGCCAGCAAACTCTCCTGACCTAAACCCCATAGAGAATCTATGGCGTATTGCCAAGAGGAAGATGAGAGACACCAGACCCAACAATGCAGACAAGCTGAAGGTCACTATCAAAGCAACCTGGACCTTCATAACACCTCAGCAGTGCCACAGGCTGATCACCTCCATGCCACACACTGATACAGTAATTAATCCAAAAGGAGCCTTTTCAGTCGGCCAACATTTCTATTTAAAAACTATTTTTTAAAATTAATTTTATGTAATATTCAAATTTTTTGAGAAACTGAATTTGGGGTTTTCATGGGCTGTAAGCCATAATCATCAAAATTAAAATAAATAAACACTTGGAATGTATCACTCTCTGTGTAATGAATCTATATAATATATGGGTTTCACTTTCTGAAATGAGTGACAAAAAATATTGAACTTTTTCATTATATTCTAATTTTTTGAGATGTACCTGTAAGTAAGTATGAAGAAGTTGCCGTTTTTTTCCATTTGCAAGTAACGAAAAGTAACATCTCTGACAATCAGACAATGTATGCCCCCTCTGTTGAAGACTTGGTATTGTCCAACCGGTCCTTGGGCCTTCTCTCAGTCGGAGTCAATTAAGGGCGGCTGGTGGCCGCAGCAGGTGGAGATGCTTGTCTAGAATGCATTCAGCCCACAAGTGAGAGAAAATGAAAAGAGCTCCACAAGGGCAACAAACCATTTTAAATTGGTTGTCAAATAAAAGGATAAATCCCTCTGTCCCAAAAGAGGTAAATATCATATTGATTTAGCTCATGAATTGTTGTCTGAAGTTAGCTGGTTGCTAGTTTGCTAATATGAGTTAAAGCTATGTGCTGCCTGATAGGATTTAGCTGATCTGAGAAATCATTAGCTCTTCTCATGCAAATTTGGTCTTTACTTTGTATTAATCATTCATGAAATGTGATCAGAATGGATTTGTTCATCAACTGTTAGAGTGAAATTTATGTTTCAGCATTCATCAAAATGTTAGCAGCTCCGAACATTTATCAAGTACAAACAAAATCTACTCAGACCACAGGTCCTTAAATATAGATGCGTTTAAATATTGCTGGTCATCCCCATGAAATTCAAGTCAACCTTAAACTGTTCTGTATTTTTAAAATGTCAAGATTTTGATAATTATAAAATTCAATTAACCCTGTAAGGTTTAAATGTGATCACATGATCTACCTCTCCTGTGGCTGGTGTTGCAGATCCACACCTGTCACGTGATAGGTCAAAAAGTAGCCCCCCCCCCCCCCAGATGTACCAAGCATTTCACATCACTCGATGGCAGACACATATAGCTTACTGCTCTTCAACTGGAGGACTCAGTTCAACCCACCAGAATCTCGTCAAATCTGATATCACTTCCGGGGCACATACGAAGAGATGTAGTATAAACAATTGTGCAACATATATGAATGAATGAATGAATCTTTATTTCGGATAGTACAGGTTAAAAGAGACTGAATAATATAACAAAGGGGGAAAGAAAATCCAACAAGGTCAAATTAGACAATAACTCCTCTGATTATACAATTCAACGTAAGTTATCCGAAATGGGTGATGGCTGAAGCCACAGCTTATATTGCCCACCCATATTCCATCCAAGAATTCAAAATAGAAAAAGAGAAGAGAAAAAAAGAAACAAGACAAGAGCGATTACAATTCAAAAACAAAGCTAAGACAAAATGTAACAGAAAAAAGAAAAAAAAAAACTAAGCTACAACACAACACAAGCTGGATATGACAATCTTTATGTGATTTACATGTCATCTTGTATATATGTTTGGAGTATTTCTTCCTTTAGTTTTTGTTTAAATTGTCCAAGCGTTGTACATGATTTTAATTCAGGTCCAAAATCGTTCCATAATCTGACTCCTTGCACTGAAACACAGTGTTGCTTGGTGGTAGTTCTCACTGAAGGTTTTTAAAATATACATGTTCCTCTAAAATGGTATTGATTCTCCCTTATTTGGAACAACTTTTGGATATTTGCGGGCAGTGATAGATTCTTCACTTTAAACATTATTATTGCAGTTTTATTTCAACAGGGAGGAAGCATTTGCTCCAAATTTTGCCAACTATGATTCTAAAAGGGATTATTTAGCTTCTGAAGGGAAATATTTACCTTCTGTGACAGCAGAAGATGGACCGGAGCGGAACACTTTTCATCCGCCATTGACGAAGCTGCACGTGACGAAGATGATAATATTACCGGTTCCGCGGTGTAATTTAACCGAATTTGAGGTGGAATAAATAAGAAGATAAATGTGACTGTTTCTGGATGTGGGAGAGAAAGCGAAAATGACAGACAGAAGACAAAATAAGGACCAGGGATGAGCACACTGATTTTCTGGTTCACATATTTTGAAGAGAACAAAAAAACAAAAAACAAAACAAAGACAAACAAAACAAAACCATCCTTTGTGTAAATATGTCCAAAGTCCACTTTGACCAAAAGTTATGTAATCCAATATGGCTGCCATCATATTATGCAAATCAGATGCGTAAATTTACTCCTATCATAAACTTTGGATCATATTCTACATCTTTCTCATTGACAGTAAGCCATTGTCTCTTACCACTTTCAAGTTACAGCCTTTGGAATTTGTGATATCTAAACTGAATATTTTCTTGAAAAAATCTTTGCCACCAGAGGGAGCACGCAGATGGTGCGGATCTGCGATAGAAAACCTCTCAGGGTTAAAAGGCAAGTTTTACCACTTTTGATTACTAAGTCACTCTGAAGGCTATTCTTTAATATCCATGTTAAAAGAAATTGATTATTTTCCCTGCAGATCATTTTCAGATCATCTATCGACTGTGAAAATACCACAACTGCACAACAGAGTATCTAAACAAATATATAAGAAATAAACACCAAATAGATGAAAGAATAGATTCATTTCATATTCCTAAACTTTTTATAAACTTTTTTTACATGTGTTAAAATGAGTTCAAAAGCATAACAATATAGCATCGCTGATTTATTTTATTTAATTATTGAGCTTAAAATCACATTTCTAGTTTTCCATTCCCATTTTATTTAATCACGAGACAGCATTACATGAATTAGGCAGTGACCAAACACAGTTATTGATGGCTTATTATTATCACTGTATAGTGATTTAACACCAAGTATAACAAGATTCATCACCTTAACACTGTACCTTTTGAGTTTGTTGGTGTTTCAGGGTCCATTTGCAATAAAGGGAACACAAAAAAAATAAATAATTTAATTTGATAAATTAAAAGCTGCAACGCTTCTTCCAGCATTTTTTTTTTTCTTTCAGCATTTGTCACCGCCAGCCTGTTCCTTTTCCTGTATGGTCACTTCAATACTGAATATATGTGTGTGTATGTACATATATTACATATCAACTAAAAGCATATTATAAACCCATTTAAAGTTTGAGCTGTCCTCACTACCAACTTTAGGGGCTCTTTATATTCTGTCCAATCTTTTGTTTACCCTTAGTAAACTTCAGTGTTTCATGGAGCACTGTGACATTTCGAATGTCACTTTTTGTGTGTGCAACTTTTTTGTCATAGTTGTTCAGCTTTTCCTGTAAATCAGAGACATTTTTTCTTGTAAATTTTTCTTTTTGTATAAATATGCAGTATTTCCCCCATAAATTAAATTCAGTTTCTCACAAAAATGTAGCATTTTTTATTTCAAATTTGTTGTGGAAAATAAGCCTTTTTCCTTACATATTTGCAGAATCACTTAAATTTAAGATTTTTTTTTAACCTTCATCAAGTTGCTACTTTCTTCTTGTGAATTTATACTATTTTCTCCTAAATCTGCATGTTTTTTTCTGGTAAATTTGTTATTTACCTTTTTTTTTAAGGGGGTTGGGGGTGGGGCAAATACCTGAATCCTAAATTTGAAAACTGAATGTCACTGTAAAAAATTAAATGTCTAGATAATGAATCCAGAGTAAGTTTTTAATACCAGGATGAGTTAGTCACAAATCTACTCACAGATTTACTATTATTTCATGAATGAAACAGCACACCTAAGGTGTGGTGTGTTGCGTTCATAATGCTTCTGCAGGCAGGATAACTGTTACCCTCATCATAGTCTAGCTGACTAAATCACAGTTATGTCCTTAGTTCATCTGCTTGGTGAGAAATAGCCACATGGCGGCAAGTGGTGACATCATAACTTAATGAAAAAAACATTAGTCCTGTCAGAATAAATGTGTTAATCACCAGAAATGATTAATAACAAAATGAGTTAAGAATAATGGTGATTAAGCCTCATTCAGCATCTACATTAACATCAGTCAAAACTGATTGCACTGTTAAGATGCTATTAAGAGGGAAGAAGGGGTAAAGAATATTTCACATCTTTCCAAGATTTTGGCATTGAAAAATCTAAAATGAACTACACCCTCCAAAACTGTTTATGAAGTACCTCTTTTAAACCATTTAAACATTAAATGGGCTTTTTTATATCAGGAGCAAGAATGCGGCAGCAGCAGGGTGAACCACGAAGGAGAGGAGAGAGGAGGTAAAGGTAACCAGAGAATCAGCACAGGTGTCCAGAGGGACAGAGAGACAGTACTGATGACTAGAGAGAGAGAGGAGGCACACAAGACCAGGTAACAGTCAAAACTTGATTTCTGCCAGTGCTGAAATACTTAACGCATAATGGGTATGCGTTAAGCCTGCTGCTTCATAGTGACATAGACTATTACAAGGCAGAATATAGATTTGGTAAATCTGGGAAATAATTTTTTACAACTTTTACTAATATGGAAATGCCAAAATAAAGAAGGTCAATTAGCCTTGCCCTTTTATCAAAGTTAATGACTTTGTGCTCTTCCTCCACACTAGGATACATATTGTATAGTGTCATTTCTTGCTTTAAAAAAATCTTTTTCCTTTAAAAATGGAAAAAAGGACATTGGAGACAAACCTGTACTGATGTGCTGACAGTCCTATAATGAAAAGATTTAAAAAAAAATCCTTATACGGTCAGAGATTCCCCCCTCCCCCATGTTTGAACAAAAGTTAGGCCCTTGACTACATCCATGAATCTTCTGTGATCTTCCTCTTTTCCTCCTGCCTGCCAGCTCCATCTTCAACATCCTTTGTCCAATATATCCACCATCTCTCCTCTGCCCATGTCCAAACCATTTCAGCCTTTCCGCTCTTACTTCGTCTCCAAACCGCTCAACCTGAGCTGTCCCTCTGATATACTCATTTCTAATCTTGTCCCTCCTAGTCACTCCCAATGAGAATCTTAGCATCTTCAACTCTGCCACCTCCAGCTCCATCTCCTGTTTTTTTGTCAGTACCACTGTCTCCAAACCATACATGATAGCAGGTCTCATTATCCTCTTGTAAATCTTCCCTTTCACTCTTGCTGCTACCCTTCTGTCACAAATCAGCCCTGACACTCATCTCCACCCACTCCACCTTGCCTGCACTCTTTTCTCCACATCTCTTGTACATTTTCCATTGCTTTGGATGGTTAACCCCACATATTTAAACTCATCTACTCTGACTACCTCTACTCCTTGCATCTTCACTGTTACACCTGCCTCCCTCTAATTCACACTCATGTATTGTCTTGCTTCTACTGATTTTCATACATCTTCTTTCCAGTGCATACCTCCACCTCTTCAGGTTCTCTTCCACCTGCTCCCCACTCTCACTACAGATCACAATGTCGTCTGCAAACATCATGGTCCACAGAGACTCCTGCCTGACCTCATCTGTCAGCCTGTCCATCACCATGGCAAACAAGAAGGTGCCCAGAGCTGATCCCTGATGTAATCCCACCCCCACTTTGAACCAATCCGTCACTCCTACAGCACACCTCACCATCGTCTTGCTGTTCTCACACATGTCCTGCACCACCCTCACATACTTCTCTGCCACTCCTGACTTTCTCACACAGTACCACACTTCCTCTCTTGGCATCCTATCATATGCTTTCTCTAGATTCACAACGACACAGTGCAGCTCCTTCTGACCTTCTCTATACTCCTCCATCAGCACTCTTTGAGCAAATATTGCATCTGTAGTACTCTTTCTTGGCATGAAACTGTACAGCTGATCACTGATTGTCACCTCTCCTCTTAACCTGTATTCAACAACTGTTTCCCGTATCTATAGTGTGGCTGATCAACTTTATGCCTCTGTAGTTACTACAGCTTTGAGCATCACCTTTGTTCATGAAAACTGGTACCCAAACACGTCTTCTCCACTCCTCAGGCATCCTCTCACTCTCCAAGATTGTGTTAAACAATCTGGTTAAAAAGTCCACTGCCATCTCTCCTAAACATCTCTATATGTCATATGGACTAGGGCTGAAATCATTAGCTGACGTTGTCGATAACGTCGATCATAAAAATTTGTTGATGCAAATTTCTATTGTTGGCAAATCGTTTAATTTTAAAGTTTGTACGCATGCCGCGGAAATGTTCAGTTTAACTGTTCCAGCGAAGAAGAGGAACGCATCATGGTGACACGGAGAGAAAATCAGAGAAGGCCAAAAGTTTCCAAAGTATGGGAAGATTTTACCAAAAAATTAATAAATGAAAAGTTAAATATAGACTGTAAAGCAGTGTTGTCACATCACAGCTGCACTACAGTGATGCATCCATTCCCTTCTCCTCCATTCCTTCGTCTCTGGCCACCTGTCAGAGGACTGCACTGGTAAGGTTAGCGAGTAACTTTAGCGCTTCTCATTTTCAATGAACGATTCTCTCAGCTTTAGAAAACTGACCACACTATTAGTGTATGCCGTTGAGATAGTTTACCTGCTGTCGGACAATAATCTCTCTTATGATAGTTGCTGACAGCTGAGCTGCTTCCATTATGCTAGCTATAGATGTTAACTGCGGTAAATGGGTGAATTACATGAGCAACTTACTCTTTTTCTTTTTCTCTATTGTTGTCACTATAATAAGCCTTCATTCTGAATATTAGTGCATCTCACTAAATTGGAATATCATGATTTGTAATTTAATTTAAAAAAAAAACAATCACCACAAATAAATTTAAAATGGCTTAAATATTTCACTGCACGTGTATTGACGGCTCACATTCCTGCACTGATATTTAAAGTGGTTTTTTTTTTATTTATTTTAGACTGGAAGGTTTTTTTACAAGATACAAGATATTCTTGTATCGCCCCACCTTGCTGCCTCTATATTGGAGTTTTCCCCGGTGGACGAAAGGGTTGCTTCCCTGCGCCTTCGGGTTGGGAAACGGGTCCTGACCATCATTTGTGCCTATGCACCAAATGATGTTTCAGAGTACCCACCCTTTTTGGAGTCTGTGACTGGGGTGCTGGAGGGTGCTCCTCCTGGAGACTCCATTGTCCTACTGGGGGACTTCAATGCGCACGTGGGCAACGACAGTGAAACCTGGAGGGGGGTGATTGGGAGGAACGGCCTGCCCGATCTGAACCCGAGTGGTGTTCAGTTATTGGACTTCTGTGCTAACCACAGTCTGTCTATAACGAACACCATGTTCAAGCATAAGGGTGTCCATATGTGCACCTGGCACCAGGACACCCTAGGCCGCAGGTCGATGATCGATTTTGTTATCGTATCATCAGACCTGCGACCGTATGTCTTGGACACCCGAGTAAAGAGAGGTGCAGAGCTGTCAACTGATCACCACCTGGTGGTGAGTTGGATCCGATGGCAGGGGAGGAAGCCATTCAGACCTGGTAGACCCAAACGTATAGTGAGGGTGTGCTGGGAGCGTCTGGCTGAGGCCCCTGTCCGGGAGGTCTTCAACTCCCACCTCCGGAAGAACTTCAACCACATTCCGAGGGAGTCTGGAGACATGGAGTCTGAATGGGCCATGTTCTCCACCTCTGTTGTTGAAGCGGCAGCCCAGAGCTGCGGCCGCAAGGTGGTCGGTGCATCTCGTGGTGGCAACCCCCGAACCAAGTGGTGGACACCAGTGGTGAGGGGGGCCATTAAGCTGAAGAAGGAGTCCTATCAAGCTTGGTTGGCTTGTGGGACTCCCGAAGCAGCTGAGGTGTACCGGCAGGCCAAGCGGAGTGCAGCTCGGGTGGTTGCTGAAGCAAAAACCCGGGTATGGGAGGAGTTCGGTGAGGCCATGGAACAAGACTTTCGGTCGGCTTCAAAGAGATTCTGGCAAACTGTTCGGCGGCTCAGGAGGGGAAAGCAGCTCCCCGTCCACACTGTGTATGGTGCGGATGGGACACTGTTGACTTCAACTGGGGATATCGTCGGGCGGTGGAAGGAATACTTCGAGGATCTCCTCAATCCCACTGATACGCCTTCCACAGAGGAAGCAGGGTTTGGGGACGAGGGGGATGACTCGCCTATCACAGGGGCTGAGGTCGCCAAGGTGGTTAAAAATCTCCTTGGTGGCCGGGCCCCGGGGGTGGACGAGATTCGCCCCGAGTACCTCAAGGCCCTGGATGTTGTTGGGTTGTCATGGTTGACACGCCTCTGCAACATTGCGTGGAGGTCGGGGGCAGTGCCTTTGGCATGGCAAACCGGGGTGGTGGTTCCTCTCTTCAAAAAAGGGGACCGGAGGGTGTGCTCCAACTTTAGAGGGATCACACTCCTCAGCCTCCCTGGGAAGGTCTATGCCAAGGTATTGGAGAGGAGAGTCCGGCCGTTGGTCGAACCTCGGATTCAGGAGGAGCAATGTGGTTTTCGTCCTGGCCGTGGCACATCGGACCAGCTCTTTACCCTCTCGAGAATTCTTGAGGGTTCGTGGGAGTTTGCCCAACCAGTTTACATGTGTTTTGTGGACTTGGAGAAGGCATTTGACCGCGTCCCTCGTGGATTTTTGTGGGGGTGCTTCGGGAGTATGGGGTATCGGGCTTGTTGTTACGAGCTATTCGGTCTCTGTACGACCGTTGTGAGAGTTTAGTTCGCATTGCCAACACTCGGTCGGAGTCATTCCCAGTGAGAGTTGGACTCCGCCAGGGCTGCCCTTTGTCACCGGTCCTGTTCATAATTTTTATGGACAGGATTTCTAGGCGCAGCCAGGGAATGGAGGGTGTCATGCTTGGTGACCACAGGATCTCATCTCTGTTGTTTGCAGATGATGTTGTCCTGTTGGCTTCATCCAGCAATGACCTACAGCTCTTGCTGGGACGGTTTGCCGCTGAGTGTGAAGCGGCTGGGATGAGAATCAGCACCTCCAAGTCCGAGTCCATGGTCCTCAGCCGGAAAAAGGTGGATTGTCCTCTCCGGGTTGGGGACAGGCTCCTGCCCCAAGTGGAGGAGTTTAAGTATCTTGGGGTCTTGTTCACGAGTGAGGGGAAAATGGAGCGAGAGATCGACAGACGGATTGGAGCAGCATCTGCAGTGATGCGGACGTTGTACCGGTCTGTTGTGGTGAAGAGGGAGCTTAGTTCTAAGGCAAAGCTGTCGATTTACCAGTCAATCTACGTTCCTACTCTCACCTATGGTCACGAGCTTTGGGTAATGACCGAAAGAACGAGATCGCGGATACAAGCGGCTGAAATGAGCTTTCTCCGTAGGATTGCTGGACTCACCCTCAGAGATAGGGTGAGGAGCTCAGTCATCCGGGAGAGGCTCAGAGTAGAACCGCTGCTCCTCCACATTGAAAGGAGTCAGTTGAGGTGGTATGGGCATCTGATTAGGATGCCTCCTGGACGCCTCCCACTTGAGGTGTTTCAGGCACGTCCCACTGGGAGGAGACCCCGGGGCAGACCCAGGACTCGGTGGAGAGACTATGTCTCCCAGCTAGTCTGGGAACGCCTTGGTATCCCCTCTGAAGAGCTGGAGCAGGTGGCTGGGGAGAGGGAAGTCTGGGCTTCTCTGCTTGAACTGCTGCCTCCGCGACCCGGACCTCCGGAAAAGCGGTAGAAGATGGATGGATGGATGGATGGATGGAAGGTTTTTTTTTTAAATTTTCATCTGAAGCCTAAATAAACTTTTAAACTTCTAGACCCAACAAGGTTTCAAACAGGATGGACTCGCTTATTTTCTTTTTTTTTTTACTTTAATGGAGCTGAATATTACTCTAGTTTGTTTGGAACACGCAGTTACAACAGCCTTTATGCAGCAGCAAAGCTGCTGTTGGAGTTTTTACACTTTAACATCTATTATTTAATTGTGCTGCTACAAACACTTCTGATTAAGCTGTAAAGTTCAAGTCTCCAACTCATGTTTGATGGGTCATTATTTTATTTAGCTATGGGAACTTTTTATAATAGGCTACATTATATTAAGGCAGAGACTGACAACAAAGTGATTTTCACAGGTGTGCAGTCTTAAACAGGTGAGGTAAAACATGACCTAGAGCCCCGACCAGGAGCTGTGCCAGCAGGAAGCTGAGCTGACGGACATGACAGAAATAATTGCGATTAGTCAACTAATCAAAAAATAGTTGTTAGATTAGTCGACTACCAAAATAATCATAAGTTGCAGCCCAAATCTGGACCAACCGCCTTTCCATTCTTCATCCTCTTCAAAGCTGCTCTCACTTCTGCCTTGCTACTCCCTAGGACTTCCTTGTCCACCATCTTTCCTTCATCCATCTTCCTCTCTCTCTCATTTTCTTTATTCATCAGCTCTTCAAAGTACTCTTTCCAGCTTCTCAACACACTCATTTGTTAGTACATTGCCATTTCTATCCTTAATCAGTCTGACCTGCTGCACATCCTTTCCAGCTCGATCTCTGTCTAGCCAATCGATACAAGTCCTTTTCGCTTTCCTTAGTGTTTAGCCTCTCATACAACTCACTATATGCCTTTTCCCTTGCCACCTCTCTTTGCCATGCACCTAGCTTCCAAATACTCCTGTCTACTTTCTTCATCTCCCTGGGTATCCCACTTTTTCTTTGCTCACCTCTTCCTTTGGATACTTTCCTGTACCTCCTCATTCCACCACCAAGTCTCCATGTCTTCCTTCCTCTGACCACTGGATACACCACATACCTTTCTACCCGTTTCCCTCAACACTTTTGCTGTACTGTCCCAGTCATCTGGTAATTCTTCCCTACCACCTTGAGCCTGTAACAACTCTTTCCTAAACTCAATGCAACCTTCTTCCTTCTGTAACTTCCCCCATTTAATCTTTGGCTCTGCCTTCACTCTCTTCCTCTTCTTGCTTTCCACAGTCATCCTACAGACTACCATCTGATGCTGTCTAGCTACATTCTCCCCTGCCACCACCTTGCAGTCTCCCATCTCTTTCAGATTTCTCCTTCTGCACAAGATGTAGTCCACCTGTGTGCACCTTCCTCCACTCTTGTAAGTCACCCTATGTTCTTCTCTCTTCTTAAAGTATGTGTTTGCCACAGCCATTTCCATCCTTTTAGCAAAATCCACAACCACCTGTCCTGCCACATTTCTCTCCTTTAGACCATACCTACCCAAAACCTCCTCATCACCTCTGTTCCCTTCACCTACAGTACATGTCCATCAAAGTCTGCTCCAATCATCACTCTCTCCCCCTGGGAACACACTCTACCACTTCATCCAACTTACTCCAGAATTCCTCTCTCTCTTCTACCTGACATCCAACTTGTGGGGCATACGCACTGACAACATTCAACATCACATCTTTGACTTCTAGCTTCAAACTCATGATTCTGTCGGACTTCCTCTTTACCGCCTGAACACTCTTCACATGCTCTTCCTTCAAAATTACTCCTATTCCATTTCTCTTTCTATCTACACCATGGTAGAGCAGCTTAAATCCCCCCCCCCCCAATGCTCCTAGCCTTGCTTCCCTTCCATCTGGTTTCTTGACCACACAGTATATCTACCTTTCTTCTCTCCATCATATCGGCCAACTCTCTGCCTTTACCAGTCATAGTCTCTACATTTAACATCCCTACTCTCATCTCCACACTTCTACCTTTCCTTTTCTCTCTCTCCCTTCTAACACGCCTTCCCCCTCTCCTCCTCCTCGATCTTCGAACAACAGTAGCCCAATTTCCACTGGCACCTTGTCGGTTAACAGCACTGGTGGCGGTCACTGTTAACTTGGGCCTCAACTGATCCGGTATGAAAGTCTCATTCGTCATGATCCATATGTTTGATTTGGCAGAGGTTTTACGTCGGATGCTCTTCCTGGCACAACCCTCTCCATTTACCTGGGCTTGGGATCGGCACTAGGAGTGCACTGGCTTGTGCACCCCCTGTGGCTGGGTTGAAATGTTTGCAACACATTTTCTTCAACTTTCTTTTAAATATTTAATTATTGCAGCATCATTGTGGATTATCTTTTGTAGTCATTCTCAGAACTGCTGGTTTCAGTGCATGTCTCTTTAAATTCCTAAGACTGCATTTAAGTCCACCCTCCGTCTTACATCACTACTGCTAATCTTAGCTGGCTAGCTCCTATTTCTGATCGAGTCTGAGTCAACTAACGTACATTTGTCTTAAAGAATGAATGAAGTAATGCATCACTGGCTGACAAGGGTGTGTGGTTTCAGTGGTCGATAGGATAAAACTGGTCCCTGGAGTACAAAAAGCACAGATACATTTGTGAATGAGTGGCTAAACTGCTAGCTTCCGCTAGCTGTCTACCATATAGCCAAGCTAATGCTTATGGGCTGATGTAGCATCATGGTAAAAATATAACAAAATAAGCCAGAATGACATGAGATACAGTATATTATGTAATGTGGATTAGTAAACCGGGTGAATAGGAATGTTTATTAGCAAATAATAATAACATAAACCACGTTTGGTAAGCCTACTCCTTAGCACAGAAGCCAACGCCTTAGTTGGGCTCCCCACTCCTAGACAGACAGCTAAGAGTGGGCTGGGCATACCTTTTCTTGATATAGAGGGAAAAAACCCGAAAGTAATAAAGACACTATTTGGACACAACAACAATAAAGGCTGTTTTAAGAGAAGTGAGCGTTTTGATGTTTTTTTGATAATCATGTGACCAACAGGCACATTTCAGAAGGTTAAAACCTACAAAAACACTTTTTCAATGAATGGGACCTTTAAAATCGGTACTCGGGAAAGCTAAAAACGGAAACAAGAAACGATGAGTACACCCACTGCTATTTCCCAGATCTGTTTTTTTTATCTTAATCAGCTCTTTTTATTGAACACCAATTAGCGTTTTTTGATGAAAACTGGTCAAAACATATTGAAGCCCAACTGATCGAAACTCCGATAAGTTTTAGAAAATTTGTTGACTCTTCAATGCAATAGTTATAGTAGCTAAACAATCTTCAGTACATGAAGCAATAAAGTGCAGGTAAGCTTGCCTAGCTTTATCCCAGTTTGCAGGTTACTCAACTAAAACTGATGCCAATGAGAAATGAAATGAGAAATATTCCATTTAAAGGAAAATGACATGGAAAAAAAAAAAAAAAAACGTAGTGACTAAGTGGAAAAGGATGAGAAGACAAAGGCGATGCGGAAATGGGAGGAAAGAACACAAAACCACAAGCCCTGTAAGTCAAACAGCCTTTCCCCCATTGAGTCTGACACGCCACCAAACTCTGTTATGTGCTCAGTTAAAAAAAAAAAAAATGAATCGTTCTAATACCATCATTAATAAAGATAACATATATAAAAGAGTGTGTCAGGCTCCATCAGGGCTTTCATCTCTTCTATAATGAGGTTAATGCAGAGACGCAGTGATTACCCCAGCAATGCAAATGAAGGCCAAATGATAACTTGCACTATTTAAATAAGGTAATAGCGATTACTCTACGTTATTCAAATGAGGACAGATGCTTTGAACCGGGTGCTTTGAACTTGCTGCTCCTTCTCCAAAACATATGGAGGAGATGGAGGAGGAGGATTGACTTTGGTATCATTCAGCAGTGTATCCTCTAATTCAATGTGATGTAAACCGGGGGTAACAGGCAACACAAAGACACTGAAAAAGATGGCGCATGCATGCATGCTGGGTGGGTCTTTCCTCCAGCCCTGTACTTGCCCCAAATGACCTTGAAAGGAAAAAAAAAATGAATTCTAGGGGTGGGAATCACTCGAGGCCACATGATACAATACCATCACGCTAATTGGGCCTCGATGCAACACTATCATAATCTTGCAATACGCCGAGTATTTCCATATAATATATTGCAATTTCCCATCCCAGTCTTTGTCTTGTTCACCTCCTGGCTAGATCTTAGGAGTCACTTCTTTGCTGTGATGACCTAACCAGACAGTGAGCATACAGCACCATCTAGTGGACTGAAAAGTCAGTTTTTGTTTTTTTTTATTACTCTGATACCTAAATAGGTAAGTTTATGTTTGCAACATTTATTAATAATTCTTAAGACAGTATCACAATACTGACATCTCTAAATAGATACAGTATCACCACCACAAAAGTACTGCAATATTACGATGCATCAATTTCCTTTTACTTAAAATTATGAAGAAAAAAAACGGACCCCTGTGGAGCCCAGTTTGGGTTTTATACGCACATTTACATGCAGGGGGCCTTAACCATTGCTACGCCATTGCACCCAATATGAATTAAAAAAAAAAAAAAAAAAAAAAAAAAGGATTCTTTCCATTTTCTCTTGTTTTTTTGGGGGTCTCATTACAGTACTTCAATGGAGCTCTGAAAGGCTGCAGTGTATTTGATTTTCCAAGCAAGGCATGTTGTAAGACCTGGGGGAAATTTGCAGAGCATTTAGATCGACACGTGTGGTAAAAGGCGAGAAATGTGTGTAGAGCGAGCGCGAGAGAACATGCACTCAGCTGAAACCACATCCAGCAGAAATCTTCCCCACCGTCTGAGGCGTCAAAGTCTGCCAGCCCCCCCCCCCCCCCCACACACACCCCTCCAGCCTTCACATAGAGAAGCCTAATAATTCTCATTACACTTGGTGTCCATCTGCATCAACAGAGCTGCCTATTACCGTGCGTGTGTGTATACGCAGTAAACAGCTCTTTAGAGAGAGCTAATGAGCTCTTTTAAGTCTGTCCGCTGTGTGATTCTGCAAGCAGGGTGTCAGAGCAAACTGCCCATTTTGGTAACGTCATAATTAAGCCGTATGTGTGAGCGTGTGTGGAAAAGACATGCCGAGAAACATGATGCACACGCGTGCGCGCACACACACACGCGAGACCAAATGTGTGCACCCTTCTTCGTCTTCCCAACATAGACAGCAGAGACCTTCAAAACCAAAGTATTGGAATGAAAAAAAAAAAAAAAATCTGTTCTGGGCGAGCGTTGGAAAAAGAAGAGGAGGGGAAAGAGCTGCATGACAGGCGATAACTTCATCAAGAGAGACCCGTTTTCACGCACCACCGGGGAAATCTTACCAGCCGGTTATTCAAATCCTTATCAAATACACCAGAGGGCATCTCTTAACCTCTAAATCACTGCACGGAAAACCTCAGCGCACGCAGTACAGTATGAAGCCATTGTTTAACTATGCTTGTGTGTCCTCATGCACACAGTGTGTGTTTGACAACCTCCAGACTGCCTTGTTAATGAGTCCAGCACACTGTGACTAAGCCACAGGCTACGCTGTATTGGCACACAACCTACAGAAGAGAGTCAAATAATGTGATTAGGTCCTCCAAAAGGCAATTAATTATAAAATTAGTCATGAGCTGGTGTCTCTCGTCCTCACATACACACAATCAGAGCTAAATTCACTGGTGGCACACAAAGTGGCAGGCAAAAAAGTGACAGAAATGTCATCATTAACAACCTCCCTTTGACTGAATCACAACGGCAGACGAGAAAAGTGTGGTAGAACAAACTAAAATCCATTTCCATCCTCAGTGGCAGACAACAAAACTGTCCTCCGTGCCCGACTCGTTCCCTCTGAAAACACACAGAATTCACATCTTTGAAGGCTCTGACTTAAACTCGGCCACGGCTTACCATCGCGACAACTAGTCCTGCTGCAACAAACGACAACAGACAAAGGAGTAAACAGAGCGAGTTCAAAGCCTAGACAGCGAGCAGTGACCGGGAGAGACGAGCTGTCACTAACTCAAAGATGGGAAGCGAGGAATGGGGAGAGAGATTTCTGTAAAAATGACAGCTCAGAGGTGTGATGTAAGGATATTTGACAAATGACAGCATCCTTTTTGGGTTTTTTTAATCCAATACTCATTGCAATCAGAGACCTTTGACCTCCTCCTCAGAACTTTATCCACAAAAACGTTGAATGTTTTTGGAGCGGTGTTCAGCTTCCCTGTGCTGTAGAAATGCTGAAACTTTCAAAAAAAAAATAATATTTGGGTATGTTTAATGATGACTCTATATTTAGCTCGGGGTAGAAATCTGCCTTAACTGCAGTAAATCTCTAACTAAATTCCAGAGGCGTATCATCATCACCCCAGACTGCCTGGATCAGATCTTCCTTGGAGCTGTATAAATTGACACTGTCGAAATTTCCTTTTACTAGACGGACTATTGAATGGGTGGGTTAAACGGGTAGGGCGCAGTTAAACAAATGCTCTGGATCAAGGAAATTGTGCGTGGCTTCTTTTGTCATTCAGAGAGGAAATTGAGAGATATTCGGCGGGGGCGCGGAGCTAACGCACGGCATTCATCTATAATGCACTCGGCCTGTCCGTCAGATACTCCATTTCCTGTGACTAGCGCAGCGTGCCTAATCACCCAGCTCCACGCAGGGTTCCTTCCTCAAAGACACACACACACACAAACGTGCATGCCAACTCGCAGGCAAGCGCACGCATGCACACGGGCAGGCAGGCGTGAATGCAGATAGACACGCGGGACACACACAGTAGCATGAGGCCCGCCGAGGCAAACAGATTATTCTTATCTGGCAAACAAAACATCTGTAAAGACTCTCACCACCACTGTGCTCTAACAGTGTCACGACCCCAGCAGCGTCTCCACAGCTCCTCTTTCATCATTCAGCAAAGGAAAACCTTTCACGAGCCGGCACAAACCCAGACGCGCACCATCAATACGGACAGAGGCGTACAGTGTGCGACTTGCACTCAATGACATGATGTTGGCGCCTCAGCGCGCTAGAGCCGCGGCTTTTTCTGCCGCCGCCACCACCGCCGCATCTTTTTAAAAGCAAACAAAAGACGAGCGGCGATTGGTGTGAATGCAAGCGGAGTTTAAAAATTTGGACTTGGGTGGGGGGGGCGGGGGAGGAGTCCCAGCAGAGGAAGAAGATGAAGCAGCTGAGGTAAAAAGTCACTTATTGCTGACATCCAGAGCATTACTGGGTCATTTATTCATGTGTAAAACATGGCAGTTAGCAGCAGCTCTGTATGTTGTTGGTAGAAGTCATAGTTAACATCTGTAGTTGCTCTTATATAAATAATGTCGGTTCGAGTACTTAATTCATATCATTAATCTGCAATATTTGACTTCAGTAACACAGTAAGTTATGGAAGCAATGAACAGCCGGTGGAATATCAGAGGGACTACCAATTCATTTATTTAAAAAAAATAATTTAACTTTACAGTTGTGTGCAAAAGAGCTGGAATTTGTACATTTTGAAAAAAAAAATATTTACTACTTAGAAAGTCACCTAGAATATTTAATTAGGCTTATTTACTATTGATTTGTAATTTGTTACTTCTTCTCCTTACGGACTACAAGTTTAAACTACTTACTAAAGAAGAAAGAATAACTTTTAAAAGCCAGATCCATGGTTACCAATGTATGGAGCGCAAAAAGGCTGAAATATAATCAATACGATCAAAGAAAGATTAACTACAATCACTACAGATCATAAACCATTAAGCGATATTACATTTTAGAAGGTAGATGATTTACATGAATAAGTTCTCAAACTCCGTTACTGATCCATCAACTTTTACAAAATATTTTGGAACTTCATGAGCTGGATTATTAATAACACATCATCAATGCCCAATGATCACTGGAGGATTTAGAATTAACAGCTGATGCATTTTATAGGTTAAAACTCCCACACATTACTAGAAATTTTATACACTCATATACTCATTACTGACTCCAGTGTTTTACTATAATTATTTAATAAACATATGATAAAGCTCCACTCCTATGAGGCCTCCTGCCATTAGGATATTGAAGCAGTGAACGTCAATTTCATGTCAATAATACTAAATAATGTATTCTCCATCATTAATGATCATAACCTTCTAATAAGAGCAGCAACTAGTGTGTGTTCTATTAACTTCCATTAGCCCAGCGCTAATGAATTATATTAAAAACAAACTTACAAATGTAATAAAATCATTATCACTCACAAGCCCCCACTAAAGCATAGTGCGACTATTAAAGCTAGTAATATTTTAACATTAATAAATGTTTAATTAACCCCCATCATGAATGCATCAACTTCAACAAAATTATTTATTAACCTCTGAACTCCTAATAAGGCTTTGAAGATCTGCTATTAATATTTCACAGCTTGCCTAAATCCGATATACAAAACTATAATTAACAAACCATTAATTGCCTTAATAAAGCCCTAAGTAACATATTTGAAATTATATAAATACTTTATTCCAATTTACACATTAACTGGAGTGGTCCAAGAAAAAAAAAAGGGAATCCCTACACATAAACTCTTTCAATTATTGCTTATTTTGCCAAGCTTAATTAACTGATCACAAGTGGTCATAGGGAGGAGTCGTCTTTGTTACTTTAATAAATCTTTGATTTAATTTTAATACTAAGCCAATAAAAGAAGCAAACAAGCCATTAGGGTTGGCTCATTACAGGTTTTAAGTGGATGCTAATGGCTTATATCTGCTAATAAATTGTTTTTGAGTTTATATTTTTCATCTATAAATAGTCATACAGTTAATCAGGTTATTAACCCTTTACGGACAGCGTATCAGTGGCGGGGAGCCTGGCAGACCATCTCGGACAGGTATTCCACGGCACGTCAGGAGTGAATAAGTTGGGGGATCGGTGCTGGCACCAGTGCAGCCCGTAGCCTCCACGGCTGCGGGAACACCCGCGCCGCCCACAAACAGCTCCCTGGCTTCCACCCGAGCAGGAGCCCTCGGCGCGGCCCCGAGGTTAACGTGGGGCCACATGCTATCAATACTCCTCTGACGCCAGGATCCATACCTGTGAACCAGCACCACTGTTTACCTGTGTGTTCAGTAATTAAAATAGATTTCTGAGGGGAGGCCTAACCCCTTCAGAAATGACATCGATCCGACAACCAGTGCAACGGAGCTGTGGTGTAATTTGGTCCCCCCCCCCACACCACCCCCCACCCTTTCCACATGAGCAGGGTTGAGGATGCATCCACCGCCCCAATATCCTCCTCCTCCTCCTCCTCAGTGGAAACTTTGGAAAGTCCTCGACATGAAGGACGTCATTTAGGGGCAGGCGGGGTGGGTGGGGGGGCTGCAGTACAGGGGTGGCAGGTGGAGATAATAGAGAGGAAGCCTCTAACCTCGTCTGAAGCTGTCTGTCTTCGTAAATAAAATGAGATAATTATTGAGTGAACAACATTATACGCCGACAACGCACTCTTTCTTCTACCCCCCTCCTGCCGGCGCAGTTGTAAATCTCAACAAACACGGTGCTTTCGGACATTAAGTGCTCGCTAAGCACAGTGGATGCATCATATTTCAAGAGCAGGCGTTGTGTGGGTGAGGAGCTGGGGAAAATGGAGTGTAATGGTTATCCATTATCTTATACGGCAACGGTGGCAATGATCATTTTCAAGTGACTCATTTCTGGAAGTACCTATCTATTGGCCACTTGGAGAGAAGACTTTGATGGCTAATCCAAAACAACTATTCAGAGGTCATTTACTGCAGCAGCACCGAGACATTCTGAACAAGAGAACGCTCCAGCCTCCCTCATTATTCAAATACAATCCTCAGGAAGATCCACATGACAAACAGCGGCGCCGTAGCCCCGGAGTGGGCGATTACCTGCACAGCACACTTGGAACAAGAGTGGAAACATTAACGATGCATCAACAAATGAATATATCACAATCCAAGTAAGAGTTTGAAAGCACACAACAGATATTTGTCGGGGGAATTAAATAGTGAAACGGGGGGGCGTATTAACATATCAATGCTCACTCACGGACAGTCTTGCAAGTCAGTAATATCTTCAAGTCCTGAGTGCAACAGAACTTTCACATTATTCAATCATATTATATTAATCTGGTGAGGTGAGAGGATTTTTTATTAGTGTAGGTGTGCTGTTTGTTTGTGTGTGGTCCCGGCTCCACATGAATGGTTACTTAACACCACGCTGATTTCCCCTCAGCAGTTAGAGAAAAACCAGCCGATGCTCAATGATGCATCACTGTGTTTGTTGCCGCCAGGCTGTGTGTACGTGTGTGCGCATATGTCCGTGTGTGTGTGCCTGCGCGTTATCCTCGCTGGCACGTAGACAGACAGCCCGGGAGTGACTGCCGGAGTGTCACCATCTGTGGATGCATTTATGTCTGTCTGCACCGGGCTCTGTGTGTGTGTGTGTGTGTGTCTCACCGTTTGTGTGTGTAGGTGGGTGGGTGGGTGGGGGTGCGCAGACAGTAGATTGGACCACGGATTCATAGTTTGTTCCTTCTAACGACATCGATGTCACTCGGTGCCAAGTACAATGCAACCCCCCCCCCCAAAAAAACAACCAAAAACTGGTCATTTTAACAAAACTTTTCAGGATTAAAGTTACTTTTCTTCCCGAGGAAATTTGCATGATTGATCAGGCCCCTTTATACTAATTAGAGAAAAGTGACTAAACTGTCACTCTATCATGTGGCCAAACAAATAACCACAAGATTTTTAAGCCTTCGCAACTCGTTAAGATGGATTTTGCAGTGTATCACACACTTGGCAAGCGAGCAAGATTAGAGTTCACCAGCAGTTGGTGGAGATTAACGCTCGCCGTGAGTGGCGCACGTGCAAGGCTGCATGTATGTGAGTGTGCATGTGTGTGTGTGTGTGTGTGTGTGCGCGCGAGCGCACGCATACATGCCTGTGGGGTGTGTGTGAATTACTGAAGAGGCCCTGGCTGGGATAACCTCTACCCCCAGCCTGTGAACTCGCAGGATCCTTCACGGCGCATGTTTGAAGTGTCAAATCCTGCACGCTTCGTATAGATTTTGGAGAGTTCTGCCAACTCACGCCTTCTCGCGCTACGTCTGAAGCACATCTACTCGGGCTTACAGTTCACCTGTTTTTAAGAGCTTTTTTTTTTTTTTTTTTTTTTTAACTTTCTGCATGAAGACACACAAGTGGAAAAGCTCAAAACACGGCTCCAAAAAGTTGAAAGCTTACTTGCTTGGCTGGGGCGGTGCATTAAGACAAAGAAAATGACACCAAGTGCTATGAGAGAAAGATACGACACGTCTGGTAGTTTTCAATTTTCATCTACAGTGTTAAGTTAACCAGCTGATGAGTTTGGACTACAAACTTTGCTAATATTTGTACAACAGCAGTTATCAAAATTATTATTTCTGGCATTTTCTTTCTGGAAATTGGTTTACACACACACACACACACACACACACACACACACACACACACACACACACACACACAGAGAGCTGTATCTACAACAGTGCTTAACTCACTTGTGATATGGTTTAAATGTGCATACATACATTTTTTTAAGCTTTTATGACATAAAATTTAGTTTGGCAGGAGATGGATTTTAAAAAAAATGGACAAAATAATTTTGACCATTATTTTTTAAAAAAAGCATGTCAATCAATGTTTACTAATGTCACTAATTAAGACGTCACTAAGTAAGACGTCTAATATGAAGAGTTCGTCTGCAAAAACAGATAAATCCAATTGTTTTAATAATCAGGAAAAAACACTTTTTCATCTGTTGGTTTATGTGTGTTAGTATTTCCAATTCAGCTTCTAAGACAAGCTCACTTGAAATATGAGTATCTCAGACATAGTAAAGCAAAAAATTGAGCATCAACTCATTGTTATTTTTTGGCAATTTATGAGTACAGAAACGGATAAGTGCACAACACACACTGTTGCAAAAACAGACATGCCCCGAAAACCATGCTAGTTTGTCTGGTGAACGCATCACTGGTTCATCTGCTTCATCAAAATTATCCATATTTGACATAAAATGCAACAAAATTGTTAAAAAAAAAAATGGCAGGAAAATCACGCAAAGCGAGCAGACCCAAGTAAGCATCTCTGCAGAACGCCGCCACAGCAGATAGACACATGATTGGCTGGTCTCAGCATCTAGACACACGATTAGCTGATCCTCGCTGCACTATTCAGTCATATCACCCAAATACCAAGCGCTGATTTGCCGTGTGTGGAGTTATCTGGTTTTGTAAAAGCAGGGTCCCGATGTTTATCGGCTGTTGGAAAAAAAAAAACAAAAAAACATGAACTTCGTAGTGTATATAACAGCGGATACTGCGGATTTTTAGAAAAAACAATTTGAACTTCTATAAGTAGGTAATGTGAACAGTTGTTTGTTGTACAGACGGAAATTTTCTTGGAAGTGGCGTTCATCGGATTTTGCAAACAAACCCTTCATATCTTCTTTGTCATCCAGTGGAATGGGGAAATTTTAGAGCTGCACCCAATACACAAAAAATGTATTTTCATATGTCCTCTGTCACAAGTTTAGCAGTGACTATGACACATTAGTTCACCTCACCATGACCGTCACCTTGTCACACTGCTTTATTCAGACTGTTTTTTGTTGAACCCCCACCCCCAGAGAAGCCCCTCACTTAACATCTAGCAAGCTAATAAGTGAACATAAAGAGTGGGATTTTTTTCCAACAGATTCAGGCTTGTTTCTAATAGTGGAAGCATGTGCACATGTAATTGTCTAGGTGCATGTGCTTTATACAAGTTAAAATAATAGAGGTGGGAATCACCAGAGGCCATATGATATGATGCTATCATGAACTCTCAGAGTATTTTAATATCAAATAATGTGATTTCCCATCCAGATCTTTGTCTTGTTCACCTCCTGGCTAGATCTTGAGTCCTTTGCAGTGCTGACCTAACCAGATGGTGAGCATGTAGCACCATCCAGTGGACTGAAAATTCGACTGGTTTTTATTACCCTGGTACCTAAATAGGTAAGTTTATGTTTGCAACATTTATTAATAATTCTTAATAAAGTATCACAACACTGATGTCTCTTCATCGATACGGTATCACCACCACAAAGTATTGCAATAATATGGTGCATCAATTTATTTCCCAACCCCGATAAAATAAGGACAACAGTCAGCTAATATTTTAGTAAGTCTCCCATTCCATGGATGGACACCTCCAACTTACACAGATTTCTTAAACAAAGACCAGACTGACAGCAGGAAATGGGTAAGAGTAAAACTAGCGGTTTAGAGGAAAATAGATCATGTTAAAGGGGTCGTTGACCAAAAAATGGTGCGTTTGTAGCTTTTAATGGTCTGAAATGAGTCTACTGGTCACCTAATTATCAAAATTTTCAAAACGGTCAATTCTCTCTCTCACTCTCAAAAAACAGCATTTGTCTCGTTTTTCTCTCCCAGAAATGACAGAAGTGTTTTTGACTCTTCGGGTAAATTGTATACATCACAATTAGAAAAAGCAAACCCACCTTGAGACCCGCCCACTGCTGTATCACTGGCCCGCCTAACTGTCTGTCATGTAGATGGAAGGGGTGCTAAAGGTAGCCTATTAGCCCCTGAGCTATTAGCCCCCAAGCTAAGACTGATACCAGGAAGCTCAAACCGAGCGCGGCTTATATTGTCATTTTCTTCAGATCTTAGTCACCCTACTAACTATCCCTGTTACCACCTGGTTCACCAGTCCACAATATACCTTGTGTCGCTCCAGCCCATCTCCCAGTGGTTTTGCCATGATTCCACAGCAAATCGCTGGTGCGCTGGTCACGGCAACTGCCTACAACATGACCCGAGGCTGCTGGCTCTCACGGCCAGTTCCCCCAACATCCTCCGGGGCTCCAGGCGACTCCGCTGTACTCTCACAGGCAGCATAGAGGAGCTGCTTTGTGACAGGGCATCCACCAGCTGGCTGTGGGAGAGGAGTGGAGTCCCACGGAGTGAGACACTGCCCTTTGAGATCCCGTGGCTCAGCCAGCAGCCTTGGGATGCGATGATCAGTGGGTTGCCCAGCGTGCGGTGCTGGCAATTTGTTGTGGCATCCCAGCGAGGTTGTTGGGAGATGGGCCAGAGTGGCGCGAGATACACAGTCGACTGTGGATCAGTGAACCAGTGCTGCTCATCCAAGCTAGAAGGAGGCTAGAGGCTATTCAGCTAATGGCTAACTGATGTAAGAGGGAGGGCGGAGTTGAACAGGTGAAGGATGTTTCTTAAAGTGACAGGCTTTAAATCAGAGCGTTTCAAGAAAGCCAGGAAAAAATTTAAAAAAAAAACTAATTTGCTTCAATAATTAAAAAAATAAAGAAACTGTGACCAAAGACACAAGTGAGCTGTTAAAATGTTGAAAAAGTGCAGTCAGTGAGCCCTTTAATGAATTAACCGCATCATTCCCTTCAATGGATAACAAAATAAAAACAAATGGCATTCAGGACATCTTGGGCAAATCTGAAATTTCCTCCTGGAGAAACTGCCACAGTTCAGATCACAAATTCCATCTACCATATTTCCCCCAGGTATTGCCTCAACTTTCACCATGTAAGATTGTGAAAGTTCTTGAAAGCATTGAACTATTTTCTGCTAACAGCACTCTTAAGGTAAACTGTTTTATTAGACTGACAGAAAGAGTGGCTTTGTGTTCAGGCAGAGTGTTGCTAGGCTTATTTAAAAAAAAAAAAAAGTGATTCAGTGACTGCTGAGTTTTTGTTGAATAGTTTAAGATTTCATGTCTCAGAGAATCAACGTCAGCTGCCATGCTGAGCACAGATGGAAGTGACAAGACAAAGGTGGTCAAGCCTTCACGAAAACAACAATTTAATGTGCAAATAACATCCCGACTTTGACAACAATGGCTCAGAAAAGAATTTAGAATTTGGTTATCTCAATTGTTGATGGTTTGATTATAATTTCTGGCCATTTATGAGGGTAGATATTCAAAATGGGTTTATTGATAGTATAGATATATTTTCAGTATTGTTATTAAGATATCAATTAGCAAATGATATCAAAATGCACCACTCTGACTCGGGAGGGAACAGTGTACAGTTAATACAAGCAGAGCTTAATATGATGCTTCATCGTATAAAAGTACCAGACTCATGCCTATATAAACAATAGTGACATTTATGACAGCACATATGTCCATGTTTAGCTATAATAATAATTAGAAATGAAGCAGCTTTGTTTTGAATGACAAGTTCCTCACTCTCATATGTTCACATGACATTTTATTGATATTGGTCACACCGATTACTCATAATTAGTATTGGTTCTGGAAAAAAAAATCACTACAACCCATGATCAACTTTATTCTAGACCCTTGTCGCGGCGTGGTGGAAGAGTAGTCTGAATCCACCATCAGCTTCTACGATCTCAAGCAAATATTCCTGCAGCCATTTCATCACCACTACTTCCGTATTTGTGTATGAGGAGCTCCAGGCATCTGAAGGAGCAAGCTGTCACGTAGCAAGGAGGAGGTACACCGAGTCAAGGAAGGTACGCCAAGTTGGAAAGGCCCGTGCGGCCGTCTTTAAATCCACTGTGCCTCACATTATGCTGGAATTCACACAGGTTGTCTAAACAGTCAAACAGCGGATCAATACGCCCATCGATCGGTGGCATTGAGACTGAACTGGTCGTGTCGTGGGGGCAGGAGATTCTCACTAGAGCTCTCTGCGAGCTGGAGAACATGCACACACACACACACACACACAACCACATTCACTGCACGGGAGGACAGCAAATATTTGTTAAAGCATGTATACAGATTTATGAACATAAATTCCTGCCCACTCGGACAGAAAGCCGAGCTTCCTTGGGACACAAACTACCTCCGCACCAGCAACATCGCTCATCTCATACGAGCAGATTCAGGTCCTGTCTGTCCAAGTCAGAGCAGTCTGCCAGCAGTTTGTCTCAAAGTGAGGGCATCCAGTCAGCTTCAGCAGCTGAATATCAAGCTGGCTGCCACCGCGTCTCCCCGCACTCAACTGACAGAGTCGATAGCGCTGCATTATTCATGGGGACGGCGGGGGCCGATGAGATGGCCTCTCGCTGAGGGCTGGATTTCAACAGTCCCAAACTTTACACGGGCTGGCGGACGCGTGACACCTCCAACAACTGCTTATCGTCAGCGAAAATGACAACCTGAGGCGCGGGGAAGGGCACACAACTTTAAAGGGGAGGAATTTGTCAGCAAAGGCAAATTTGCAGGTTTTGAGCAGGCGCCAAGATTGACATGATCGTTTTACAACAACCTGGTTTTACAACCACAGGAACTGGTGCTTTTTTTTTTTATTCAAGTCGCGTGTGCGGAGCAAAAATAGCCCCACTCTGAAAAATAAAGTACATATTATGACTTTCTTGTCAGCTCCTCTTGTTTGCTATCAAGTCAATAAACACAGATCACAAAGTTAACATGAAAATCAGAAGAATCTTTTTGGGCTAATAAAAAGAAAACAAATCATAATTTGAAATGTTGCTCAGCCGTGGATGCTGATTTCCATTACACAGACTAAAAGACATCAATTAGCTAAACCACGTCCATTCAAAAAAGAAAAAAAAAATAACAAGGAACAAACAGTTATTTGGAGTAAATCAAACAAGACGCAAAGAGAACCAGAGGCAATAAAGGACGTCAGGCTGCTTGATATCAGATCTCGGAGGAGAAATTTGATGGGCACCGATGAGCAGAAGGCATCTCAGGAGAATTGGACAAGGGAGAGATTTAATGTGATCATAGGGGACGCTCATCTTTCAGGGAACGGGGTAATAATGAGCAATCAATAACGTCCTTAACAGAGTTAGAGCGAGTGGCTGACAGCAGATGTAAGGCTCCGGCTAACAGGCTACGTCTGATCTCACATTACCACACCGGAGCCCAGTTTAACATGTGCATGCATACACACGCGCGCGCGCGTGCGTGCACACACACCCAAGCCTACAGTATGTGGATACATGCACAGACGCTGGCATATGGACTAACACGCACCAGCATATTGGCACATACATTTTCTTTTCCATGTTCCTGTATTTCTCAATCACCTACGCATACGTGCACACACACACACACACACACACACTCACTCTCTCCCTCCTTAGGTGACATCCAGCAGCTTCGTGTCATTGTCTATCGATCAATAGCTGCAATCACATTCACAGGCATGGAATATGGCTCTGTACGATGAACACAGGCCTCCATTTATCCCCCGACTGCAGATTTCATGGGCTAGCGTGGCAGCTACTGTTCTATTACTACTACTGCTCCTCTTAGGATCAGCTGCCATGTAGACTCCAGTTTACTTGGAAATAACTCCAAATAATGATGATAAAGGCAATGGTGCAAAATTTAGATCAACATCATCTAAAAAAAAAGGGGGGGGGGAGTATAAATACAATCACTACAATACAATCACTACCCCCACTGAAAAAAAAAATTAAAACTACTGAATAAAATTTATAGGTTTAAAATGTTTGACGCAGAGCTCTTTCAAGTATCTAGCACAATGTTAAATACTCATATCAATTATTTTAAGCCCTCCAAACAAAACAATTAGAATGTCAAAATTATGTACAGTATTCCTTTTAAGACTTTGTTATAACAAATGATTAATGGAGGGGAAACAAAGGAGTAATCTTGACAACACAGAATAAATGCTTTAATAATGACTTTAGAGTGACAACACCACCAGAAACCTGGCAAAGGCTCATTACAAGGTGTCCTAACTTGTACAATTAGTTTTAAGGGTCATCAGTGTGTCAGCCCAAATAAACACACTACACCTTCATATAACTGCAGTTAATCATAACTTTAATTAGTGTTTGCTTACTTGTGTTTTTAAGAGTTTAACAGATACTGTAAAATTGAATGCATCTTTTACTATAACTATTGTAACACCATTACACATCTCACACTACACATCCCAATGTTCATGCACGTTAACCCTTAGAGAATCGTTTACTAATTTGAATAATTCAGTTCTACTGTGCATACCTTTTAATGTGTTGCTAATGCGTAGTTTTAGCAGATTTTAATGTTCCACAGTAATGCTGTACTACGAGTTACAAGGATAAGGATCAGCCATCTTTATCGTCATTCAAATCCATACAGCCAATCATGTACAGTAGAAAGAAATTATGTTTCTCTTATCTACAATGTTAATCACACACACATATACTGTAGAATCAGAGGGGTCGCTGCCATGCAAGGCGCTGCCACAAATTTCCCTCCTCCTTTCCATTATTACTGAGCACCAAGCTGGACGGCAGGAAGTTCTGCTTTTTTATATGGTCTTCGGCACGACCCGGACGGGATTTGAACCCCGGCCTCCCGGGTGTGGGGCGGCTGCTCTACCAACTGAGCCACCACTCCGGTGGCTTATTACAATGTATTTAAAAAATAGAGCGTTTAAAATGGTATTGCTAACCACCAAAGTTAGTAAAGTAATACATTAAAGTAATTAGATTACTTCTGAGCACACACATGCAGAGGGGTGTGCTTTAGGTGTTTGAGCCCCTGCTCCTTTGCCCTCAATGTCCAATGTGCCTTTTTGTATGGCCACTTAAATTTTCAACATTCGGTATAATTAAACAAGAACATTTCATAATTATCCTTAAAAATGAGAAGCAATGCTTGAAATCCTGCTCAATAAACTTAAATAAAATCAAACTTTATTGTCATATTGCTGTACATACAACTGTAGTGCAGGCAAGATGAAATTGCGTTTCTCTCGGCATCCATATAAATACAAGCAGCAAGATATAAGACACACTCACACATATCTTCACCCCCCACCCCCCCCATCCATTCACACATCCCTGAGACATACTTGGGAAAAAACTAACTAACTAACTATAATATACAAATAATATACATAATGTCCGTGGTGCAGTAGTGTGTATGAGAGATTCCGGGTCAACTGTTCAGCATCCTGACAGCTTGTGGAAGGAAGCTGTTAATCAGTCTCGTGGTTCTGCCTCTGATGCTCCGGAATCGTTTACCAGATGGCAGAAGTTCAAAGTGTTTATGCAGAGGGTGAGAACGGTCCTTGACAATGTTCAGTGCCCTGCTCCTACAATGGTTCTGAAAAAGTTCTTGGACAGAGGGGAGGGAGATTCCACTTACCCTCTCAGCTCCCTTGACTATCCTCTGCAGGGCTTTTTTGTCTGACATACTGCAGCTGGAGTACCATGTAGCAATGCAGTACGTCAGAACACTCTCCACCACACCTCTGTAGAAGGTCCTGAGGATGCAGATGGGGAGAGAGGCCTGTTTGAGTTTCCTCAAGAAGTGCAGTCTCTGCTGAGCCCGCTTCCTGATCCCCAAGGAATTCTTGCTCCAGGTCAGGTCCTGCGAGATCTGCACTCCGAGGAACTTGATGTTCTCCACTCTCTCCACTAAACGGCCGCCGATGCCGAGGGGGACGTGTTCAGGCTGTGACCGCCGAAAGTCGATAATCATCTCCTTCGTTTTGTCCACGTTGAGCACCAGATTGTTCTCCCTGCACCAGCCCTCCAGGTCTCTCACTTCTTCCCTGTACATTGATTCCTCATCCCTCTGAATAAGTCCCACCACCGTGGTGTCGTCTGCAAACTTAATAATCTGGTTCCCCTCGTGTCTGGATACACAGTCATGTGTTAGAAGTGTAAACAACAGTGGACTGAGTGCGCAGCCTTGAGGGGATCCGGTGCACAGCGTGACAGAGTTGGAGATGTTTCCAATCTGGACAGACTGAGGTCTCTCAGTCAGGAAATCCAGGATCCAGAGACATGTGGCGGTGTTCAGACCAAGAAGGAGTAATTTCTCCATCAGTCTCTGGGGAATAATGGTGTTGAATGCTGAACTGAAATCAATGTACAGGAGTCTGGCGTAGGTGTCTTTCTGGTCCAGGTGGGTGATGACAGAGTGTAGGGTGGTGACTATAGCATCCTCCGTGGAGTGGTTTGAACGATATGCAAACTGGAGCGGGTCGTGTGATGCAAGGAGGCAGGCTGTAATGTGTGGTTTGACAAGCCGTTCAAAACACTTCATCACAATTGGTGTCAGTGCAACAGGACGACAGTCATTCAAACAGGACACAAATAGTTTCTTTGCCACCGGTACAATGATAGAGGTCTTGAAGCATCTGGGAACGATGGCCTGACTCAGGGAGATGTTATAAATGTCAGTCAGGACATCCGCCAACTCGCTCGCGCAGTCTCGGAGTACACGTCCCGGGATGTTGTCCGGACCTGCAGCTTTACGTGGGTTGACTCTGGTTAGGGTCCTCCATGTGTCCGCTGTGTTGATGGTAAAAGCTGGTCCGATCGATGGTGGGGGTGGGCCAGCCCTCCCTCTGGTTGTCGGGTTACATGCTTCAAAACATGCAAAGAAGTCGTTGAGCCTGTCTGGAAGCGAAGTGTCGTCATCATCGACCCCCTGCCTAGACTTATAGCCCATCAGTGTCCGAACTCCCTGCCACATCTGCTTGGTGTTCCTAGTGTCACAGAGGTGTCCCTGGATTTTCTCCGCATAGGCGCGCTTCGCCGCCTTAATTTCCTTTGAGAGCGCAGACCTGGCTGAGTGGAGAGCGATCCTGTCCTCCGCTCTGAAGGCTGCATCTCTGGCTGTAAGCAGCAAGCGCACCTCTGCAGTCATCCAGGGCTTATGGTTGCCCCACATGGTGATGGTTTTCACTGTAGTGACATCCTCTGTGCACTTCGCGATGTAGCTGGTGACCGTTTCAGCATACTCCTCCACATCTGTCTTGTCTTCCAGGGAGGCTGCTATTTTAAAAACCTCCCAGTCTGTGTGCTGAAAACAGTCTTTCAGTGCAGAGGTTGCACTCTCTGGCCAAATCCTGATTTGTTTCACTGCCGGCCTGCTGCGCTTCAATAAAGGTTTGTAGACAGGCACCAGCATCACGGATAAAGGCCGAGGTGGGGGCGGGGTATAGCCTTATATGCATCTGTGTTTGTGTACACTAAGTCCAACATATTCTCTCCTCTGGTCTTAAAGTCTACACATTGTTTAAACTTGGGGAGCACAGTCTTTAAGCTGGTGTGGTTAAAATCCCCCACAACCACCACAAAACTGTCCGGATGTGAAGTTTGGATTTCACTAATCGCATCGTGCAGTTCCCCGAGTGCCTTCTTAGCATTAGCGCTAGCGCTCGGCGCTATGTAAACAGCCGCTACAAACACGTTGCTGAATTCCCTCGGCAAATAATGTGGCCGACAATTTACAATAACGAACTCCGCCAACGGAGAGCAGTGTTTAGACACTAATGTGGCATTAACGCACCAGTTCTTGTTAACATAGATGCATAGCCCCAACCCCCCCCCACGGCTCTTACCGGAGCTCGCCGTTATTCTGTCAGCACGGAACATCGCCATATCTTCCAGCTGAATGGCCTCGTCAGGGATGTTGTCGTGGAGCCATGTCTCCGTGAACACAAGCACACAGCAGTCTCTCCACTCTCTCCGGGTTTCTCTCTTTAAAATTACTACACTACTACATTATAAATTCTGGATTAACTAGACTTGATCCAACTGAAATCTGAATTAGTGTAAGTTTTTCCCCATAGACTGTACACAACTTATGACTTCCTGAATAATTTTAAAACATGGTAAAATGGCATTCACTTATATAGCGCTTTTTCTCATCTCTAGATGACCAAATGCTTTACAGATCCTGCTACCCACCCATTCACACACTGATGGGGGTGCAGCTGCCATGCACAGGCGCCAGCCTGACCCACCAGGAGCAACTGGGGGTTCAGTATCTTGCTCAAAGACACTTCGACATGCAGACTGCAGAAATCGAACCCCTGACCCTCCAATCAGTAGTCGGCCACACTACACCTGTGCCACAGCCGCCCCTAAATAAAAGCCCTCTATAGTGATTCAATTACAATTGTTGTTTCTGAATGTGCTTTTATTGTGAAATGCCATCAACTGGATATGCTCATCTGAAAACTGCAACAGACAGCAAGTTCTTCTCACAATTTGTAAATAAAAATTTTTTAAACAATGTTCAAATAAAAGAAAAGAGAGAATGTGAGCCTTTTATTCTAAGGCTCTTCAACTTTTTCTCTACAGGGTAACTGCTACCTTATTACCTGATGTTATTAACAGGCCATTTGGGCAAATATCAAATTAAGATCTGTCCCACAGACTCTCTATCACTGCCACATATATATTTTTTCTCTTGATTTTACTTTATTGGTGGAGGCATAAAATTTAGCTCAGTGGAAGAAGTGAGTTTTTAAAATGTTTTTTCACTCTGCTGTAATTAGCGTCATTTGCACTCAAAATTATTGATTAAAATTGTATTAATCAGAAAGTTTAGTATCATTTTTGTCTTAATCCAAAATAAATACAAAAATGAATACTATGAAGAAAAGCTATCATTAGACAACCAGTCCACTAGTTATCAAGCATTTAGAAGCCCAGAGAACAGGTGAATGCACACAAACCACACTGTCGCCACGCCAAAGTCTCTGAGCCAGAGGAAACACTGTACAATGGTAGTTGCGAATGGGGGGGGGGGGGGGTAACACCAGCAGGGTTGCTGTAATTCAATATTAACATATAAATAATGTTGACATACAGTATATTGTTAACAAATCTTGTTCCATGTGTTCTTTATTTGAAATGTGAGCCCCTGCCCATCAAATGGTCTTTGCACAGCCCTGCTTTTGATTACCACAAAAAGTTAGTTTTCCAATTAAGTTACTTTTTTTTTAATAAATGACCAATTCTAAATGTAAACAGGATGAAAACAGGTGTCTACTAAGGAGCCCTACTTATCTAAAGATCCTCCCAACTGCAGGAGAAACAAGTCACTGCTAAGGCTGGGCAGTACTGAATTTTACGATGGACAATATTGTATATCGAGATAGCCAACTGCACAGTCTGACTATGCAGTGACTGAAGAAATCAGCAGTAACAGAAAGCTGAAGTCCCGCCCCTGCTACTTCCACAAATGGGACCTTAAATGGGAAAAAAAAATCTCCATTAAAGTGAATGGCAAGAGAACTTATCTTTCGATCCGGATCGAATTTTGCCAGGAACTACATATGATGTTTGTCAATTTAAAAGATAATTTTCCACGTAATTAAAGTTGTTGGTTGTCATATGACAAAAGAGTAAGATTTTGTTTTTTTGTGAAACTGCTTAGTGGACTACATCCCCTTGTCTCGGACTATACATGTCACCAAAGATGATTAAGGTGGTTCCCCTCTCAAAGCTCACCCCGTTTTCTGACTGATGAAAGAAGAATCCAAAGAGGAGAAAACAACATAAATATTATATATTTATGTTATACAGTGATCCCTCACTTATCGCGGTTAATGGGTTCCAGAACCGACCGCGAAAAGTGAAAAACCGCGAAGTAGCGTCACCCCTAATGACGTCACCCATAAATAATACGTACGTTCATTCTCTCACTCTCTCTCTCATATGATACGTGTGTGTGTAAGTGTACATACATACGTAGATGTAAATAAAGTGTACATAAATATGTTTTTAGAACTCTTTTATTCTTATAACAAGATACGTAACTCAAGATGAAGATGATTTACTGCACAGGTTAATGAGAGTTTTACTGCTCCTCAGGTGACGCCTCATCTTCAGGTGCTAGAGGCGCAGGATCGTCGAGGGCAGCTTCCGATAGTGCTGGAGAAGCTGCAGGAGGCGGCGTACTGGCTCGACGGGAAGACTATTTCGCACAAAAAGGCACAAGAGAACAGCGAAAAGTTCCACGCGGCGAGACTAGCGATAAAGAACAATGAATGCGGTCTTCCTTCGCTGGGTATGGGAGAGAAGCTGGGTAAAACGTCTCGGCCAATCAGCTTGCGAGGTAAAACGTCTCGGCCAATCACCTTGCGAGATTCCCGAGCGGTGAAGAGGTGGGCGGAGAGGAGTGGAGCGGTAGTCAGAGAGGTGGATGTTCTAATGTAGTCTCCCTGCCTTCTGCTAGCGCCCGCCCATTTTTTCTCAATTTTGAATTTTTGATGAATATTTTTGAAAAATCCGCGATGCACTGAGGGCGCGAAAGGTGAAGCGCGAAGTAGCGAGGGATCACTGTATATACATATTATATTTTGAGAGCTGGCGCTAATGCACGGGACAGTTAGTTACTTCCCCCTGGGCACTCTTCAAAAACAATGACATAACTTATGTATGTGAGTCTGTGATTGTAGTCTTTCAATTTAAGTATTTTCACAACCTTATACTTCAACAGTTAAACAACAACCTACATCATTATTTACGTGGAAAATTATCTTTTAAATTAACAAACATATGTGTAACTCATGGCAAAATTTGATCGGGATCAAAAGGTAAGTTCTCTCTTGCCATTCACTTCAATGGAGTTTTTTTTTTTTTCCCCGATTTCAGGTCCCATATGAACTTTCAAAATAAAACCATCTAGCTCCCATTGAATTGCAGCAAACACAGGAAAAATACTTGTGTTAGCTGACAATAGTCCTAGGCAGGCCACTTAAATACTGTCTACTAGTGCCAGTCCCAAGCCCGGGTGAATGAGGAGGGTTGTGTCAGGAAGGGCATCCAGTGTAAAATCCTTGTCAAATCAAATATGTGAACCCATGATCCGGTGTGATGACCCCGAATACGAAGCAGTCGAAAGTCTCTGTGTGTTTATACAAGTTGGTTCAACCAAACAATCTGACTGTACAATAGGAAGTTGAGTTACTATATTCCCAGTTAATCACACAGATGTTTCAAAGAATATGTATCATCCTGCTTCAATTGTGTTCTAATAATCTTTAAATTATAGTTGACATCAGATTCTTCATATAAAAATACGTGAGACTTGTAATACTATGTTGGATACCTTAATTTCCACAGTGAAGCACCGTTTGAAAAGAGACCTAGAAACGTGTCCTAAAAATTCGGACCTCCAAGACCTGGATGTCTCACCCTTGTTATCATACAGTGGATCACATTCTGCTGAAGAAAAAACTGTATAACACTGGACTGTCTGGGCAGGCAATAAACTGTTTTTCTAATGATCTGGCTGAAAGAACTCGGTGTGTAAGAGTTAATGGTCTGAGCTCAAACTGGGTTACTGTTATTAATGGGGTACCTCGAGGCTCAGTACTTGGCCCACTTTTATTTTCTCTCTATATAAATGATATAGGGGTAAACGTGGATGGAACATATAATCACTGCTATGTTGAGGACACTGTTGTATACTGTCATGCACCATCATTAAAGGATGCATTACAGAAAGTACAATCTGCTTTTAATGTTTTACAAGCTCAGCTTTTCCAGATGAAGCTTGTTTTCAATGCAGATAAAACCAAGTCAATGTTTTTTCTTTCTAATTCCAGTCACAGCAGATGACTGCCCCTCCCTGAGCCTGGTTCTGCTGGAGGTTTCTTCCTGATAAAAGGGAGTTTTTCCTCTCCACCGTCACCAAGCGCTTGCTCACAGGGGATCGCCTGATTGCTGGGGTCTTTCTGCAATTGTGGGAGTTTCCCCTACAGTTTAAAGTGCTATGAGATGATGGTTGTTGTGAAATAGCGCTATATAAATAAAGTTGAATTGAACTGAGTAGAACACAGCCTTCGGATATTCCTGATATTGTGACTTCTCATGGGAAGAAAACTGAGGTAGTTGCATCTTATAGATACTTGGGAATCTGGCTAGATGACTGTCTTACTTTTAAATGCCATATTGAAAATCTGGTGAGAAAACTCAGGCTGAAGTTGGGCTTTTTCTATCGACACAAAGCTTGTTTTTCACTACAAGCTAGAAAGAGATTGGTTTAATCCACCTTTTTACCAGTTCTTGATTATGGTGACCTTGTGTGTGTGTGTGTGTGTGTGTGTACACACACACAGCCTGTCATATGTGCCTGTTGATGTTATGTGACGTGTCAAACGCTCCCCAGTTTTACTAAGAATTCCACCTCACAAGGTGGCAGACACGTATAACTTACAGCTCTTACCTTGGAGGAATTACGGCAGAAAGAGAAACATCCTTATTTACACCAGAGAGGAAGAAGTTTTTAGACAAACACATATGGACGTTAATGATTGCTGTGGACATCCTCGGTCGTGGATGGAGGAGCATTTGCTCCCAAATTTGCCAACTATGATTCAAAAAAGAGATTTAGCTTATGAAGATAAATGTTTACATTTTGTAATAACAGAGGGTGGGCAAAGCTGGCCAATGTTCACCTGCTGCCCCCCCCCAGCACCATGTGACGACATAGAACAACTGCGTCGGTTTCATGTCATCATATAAGATAAATGGCAGCGGAACAAAAGTGAAATTGAGGTGGGGTAATCGTAAGAGTGTCTGGATGTGGGAGAAAAAGTACAAATGACCGATGGAAGGCAAAGTAACGACCAGAATGGATGAAAATGGATGAAGCGAGCCGCCTTCACAGCGTTAAGTGACGAATGTCTGTGTTCATTTACTGTTTTATTTACACTGTACTGCATTGTACTGATTTTCTGGTTCATATACTTTAAAGATAAGATAACACAATGCCCAAAACAAGAAACGATGACAAAAAGCAGAATCATTCTTTGTGTAAATATGTCCAAAGTCCACTTTTGACTGAAAGTTATGTAATTTGATATGGCTGCTGTGGCATTATGCAAATTAGATGTGTAAATTTACTCCTATCTCAAACTTTGGATCATATTCTACGTCTTTCTAATTGACAGCAAGTCATTATCTCTTACCACTTTCAAGTTATAACTTTGGGAATCTTTGACATCTGAACTGAACATTTTCTTGAAAAAACCTTCACCACTAGGGGCTGACAGCACAACAGAGCGCCATCCACAGTCATTGGGTTAAGATTTGTTAATAACCTCAGACCTCTAACTCACTGTTATGTTCTGTATTCCAGTGTTGGCTGGCCCGTCTCCTTCCATGCAACGTTTGGAACATTGGTACAATTTAATTTACAAAGCCATACTCGGTAATCTTCCATTCTGTAAATATTCCACAATTGTTATTCACGCCGGCATTAATGACATCCGTCTCCGGCAGTCGGAAGTCACGAAACTTAATATAGAATCGGTGTGTGACTTTGCAAAAACGATGTCTGCCACTGTAGTATTCTCTGGGCCCCTCCCCAATCTGACCAGTGATGACATGTTTAGTCGCTCGTCATCCTTGAACCGCTGGCTGTCTGTGTGGTGTCCTAAAAATGACGTGGGCTACATTGACAATTGGAGCTCTTTTTGGGGAAAACCTGGTCTTATGAGACGAGACAGCATTCATCCCACTTTGGATGGTGCTTCTCATTTATCTAACAATCTGGCATCTTTTTTATCCAAATTTCCAAAACCATGACTACTCAGAGTTGGGACCAGGAAGCAGAGTCTCAGTCTTACACGCCTCTCTGCAGCTCCTCTTCATCCGCCACCCCTCAGCTTAGCCCCTGTCTTCCCCATCAGAGAATCGTTGTCTGCTCCCTCCAAAGTGAATAAAAATATAATGTATAAGCATCCCAAAGTGATAAAGCAAAATACTGGTAAAACTCAAATTAAACATAAAGCCTCTAAATTGAATGATTTGGCCTCTGTTCCTCCTCATAATTTAAAAATTAAATGTGGTTTGTTAAATATTAGGTCTCTAATTCCCAAGTCTCTGTTAGTCCATGATCTGTTAATTGATCATCAGATTGATTTAATTTCCCTTACAGAGACTTGGTTAGGACAAGAGGATTATGTTGGTTTAAATGAATCAACCCCCTCTGGTTATTTAAACTGTCAAAATCCCAGAAGTTCTGGTCGTGGAGGAGGAGTAGCAACAATTTACCATTCCAAATTACTAGTTAATGTAAAGCAAAAAACATGTTATAATTCCTTTGAGGGCCTGGTCCTCAGTATTGGGCACTTTAGCAATTTCAGGTTAAACCCAATTTTATTTGCCATTGTTTATCGTCCCCCATCAACCTATTCAGAATTTTTATCCGAATTTGCTGATTTCTTAGCTGATTTAGTGTTGAAATCTGATAGAATAACTATAGTAGGGGACTTTAATATACATGTGGATGTAGATAGTGACTGCCTTAATGTGGCTTTTAATTCAATATTAGACTCGATTGGGTTTTCTCAGAAAGTAGGAAATTCTACTCATTACCTCCACCATACATTGGACCTTGTTCTGACATATGGCATAGAAATAGAAAATCTTGTAGTGTCTCCTCATAACCCTGTACTGTCAGACCATTGTCTGTTAACCTTTGATTTTACTATTTCTGACTATTTGGCTCCTAAAGAAAAATATTATCACATTAGATGCCTCTCAGATGATGCTGTTTCCAAATTTATGCAGATTGTTTCCTCTATGCCATGTGTCAACACAACGGAAATAAGCTATAGACAGCTTGCTCCTTCTGTAATTGATAACATGGTGGATAGTGTTTCAGCTTCTCTGCATCAGGCTCTAGACTTGGTGGCCCCCTTAAAAAAGAAAAAGTCTAATCAGAGATTTTTAACTCCTTGGTTCAACACAGAAACTCGTAGCTTAAAACAGAAGACTCGTCAATTAGAAAGAAAACGGCGCTCTACTAATTTAGATGAAATCTATTTAGCTTGGAGAAATCATCTTTTAATTTATAAAAAATCTCTTAGAAAAGCTAGAACGAGTTATTACTCTGCATTAATAGAAGAGAACAAGAATAATCCCAGGTTTCTTTTCAGTACTGTAGCCAGGTTGACAAAGAGTCAGGACTCTGTCAATCCTAGCATCCCCTTAGAGCTTACTAGTCAGGACTTTATGAACTTTTTCAATAATAAAATTTCATCCATCAGAGATAAAATCAATCAGATTCTTCCCACAGTTAACTTAAATACTGTAACTACTACAACTCCTTCTATTGATGTCTGTCTTGATGAGTTTACTCCAATCGACCTTTGTGAGTTAGACAAAGTAGTTTCCTCATCCAAACCTTCAACTTGTCTTTTAGATCCTATTCCTACCAGGTTATTTAAAGAAGTCTTCCCACTTATTGGTAGCTTTATTCTTCATATAATCAATTCTTCATTAACTTTAGGCCATGTACCGCAGGCTTTTAAAACGGCTGTAATTAAACCCTTACTCAAAAAGCCAACGCTAGATCCAGGAGCTTTAGCTAACTATAGACCAATCTCTAATCTCCCTTTCATTTCAAAAATCTTAGAAAGAGTTGTTGCTACGCAATTATTTGACCACCTGCAGGGAAATGGTTTACTTGAAGAGTTTCAATCTGGGTTTAGAATCCATCATAGTACTGAAACAGCCTTAGCGAAGGTCACTAACGACCTCCTCATTGCATCTGATAATGGACTAGTTTCTGTACTTGTCCTTTTAGATCTTAGTGCAGCTTTTGATACTATTGATCATAATATTCTACTTGATAGATTAGAACACTATGTTGGACTTAATGGAACTTCGTTGCAGTGGTTTAGATCTTATTTATCTGATAGGTTCCAGTTTGTTCATGTAAATGATGAGTTTTCTTTCAGCTCAAAGCTTAGTCATGGAGTTCCACAGGGATCTGTGCTAGGCCCTACTCTTTTTAGTTTATATATGTTTCCGTTAGGCAACATTATTAGAAAGCACTGTATACATTTTCATTGTTATGCTGATGACACACAATTATACCTGTCAATGAAGCCAGATGATACTAATCAATTAGCCAAATTAGAAGCCTGTCTTAAGGAAATCAAAGCTTGGATGACTTGTAATTTCCTGCTATTAAATTCAGATAAGACTGAAGTCATTCTTGTTGGTCCAGAAAACCTTAGAAATTCCTTTCCAAATCAAACTTTCAGTTTGGACGCAGTTACTCTTTCTCTTAATAGCTCTGTGAGGAACCTTGGAGTTATTTTTGATCAGGATTTGTCCTTCAATTCACATATTAAATTTGTTTCTAAGACTGCCTTCTATCATTTGCGTAATATTGCCAAGATTAGGAGCATCTTGTCTCAGAGTGATGCTGAGAAGCTGATCCACGCTTTTGTAAGCTCGAGATTAGATTATTGTAATTCTTTATTATCAGGCTGTCCTAAAACATCTTTAAAAAGTCTTCAGCTGATCCAAAATGCTGCAGCAAGAGTTTTAACAGGTACTAGAAAGAGAGATCATATCTCTCCGGTTCTGGCCTCCCTTCATTGGCTTCCCATAGAGTTTAGAATTAAGTTTAAAATCCTTCTTCTCACTTACAAAGCTCTAAACAATCAGGCTCCTTTTTATTTAAAAGATCTGATACTACCGTATTATCCTAACAGAGCACTACGCTCTCAAAATGCAGGATTACTTGTAATACCTAGAATCTCCAAAAGTACAATGGGAGGCAGAGCCTTCAGTTATCAAGCTCCTCTCCTGTGGAATCAGCTGCCAATCTGGATTCGGGAGTCAGACTCGATCTCTGTTTTTAAGAATAGGGCTAAAACCTACCTTTTTGATCTAGCCTACAATTAGGGAGGGATCATGTGTTTCTGAACCCTCCCTTAGTTATGCTGCTAATAGGTTTAGTCAGCCGGGGGACCTCCAGTAATGCACTGGGCCTCACTCCTTTCCTCACTCTCTATGAAATATTTTTTTTTTTTTTTTGCTGGTCATTAACATTTGTTTGTTCTCTCCCATAGATTGAGTCCCCATCGTGCTGTTTGCTCTCTACATGTCTGTTCTTTTCTTCTTCTCTATCCCCTCACCCCCCAGCCAGTCGCAGCAGATGACTGCCCCTCCCTGAGCCTGGTTCTGCTGGAGGTTTCTTCCTGTTAAAAGGGAGTTTTTCCTCTCCACCGTCGCCAAGTGCTTGCTCACAGGGGATCGCCTGATTGCTGGGGTCTTTCTGCAACTGTGGGGGTCCCCCCTACAGTTGATAGTGCTATGAGATGACTGTTGTTGTGAAATGGCGCTATATAAATAAAGTTGAATTGAATTGAATTGAATTCTACATCTGTAAATATATTATGTGGAAAGCACCATCTGCTTAAATCTTCGATTAGAAAAATCACATTTGTTGGCTGTCCAAAATGGCAGGACAGAGATGGGAAAAAAAGCTTTTATGTATTCTGCTCCAGTCACATGGAATAAGCTCCAAAATAACCTCAATTTACACAACTTAGTAAAGATGTCTGAAGTTAAGTCTATAGTTACTGCACTAATAAATGAGTCCTTCACTGTTTGTACCATTTGTAGTGACCTGATAATTAGATACTTGATATCTGTTTTGTTTTTATTGAATTATCTGTTTTTATGCATTTATTCATTTTTATTATTTCATTATTTTATGATTTCATTTTTATTATTTTTAACCTCTGTGTTGTTTTGTATGGTTGTTTTTATGTGGTGCCATCTTGGCCAGGGCACCACTGTAAACGAGGTCCTTATCTCCACTGGTTTTATCCCTGGTAAAATAAAGGTTAAATATAAATAAATCATCTGTGTAGATCAGGGGTGTCAAACGCACAGCTCGTGGGCCAAAACTGGCCTGTGGGATGAATTTGCAAAGTATAAAAATTAAGTAACAGAATGCATGAGCACCACTTTTTCAATAAACTAACTGCTATTCCCAATTTGGGGTCACACAACAGTAGCAGACACAAAAGTGATCCCTGATTTACATTGAGGGAGTCTGTTACACAGGTCAGGAGGACGGGATTTCTGAAAGACTCCTGTCATAAACCCTCCATTCGCCCTATCTTTACGCACGGAGGAGAGAAAGAGAAACGAGGATTTAAATGCAGGGGTGACCACACACACATTTACTGTACACAGTTCAGGGCAACCATACAAATGGCTAGGCTGCTCGGGCTAACACAGAGTCCACTAGTGAAGCTAGGCTGTACAGGGGAAAGCGTAGCGGTTGTGGCACACACGGAAATGCTATTAGCGTGGCGGCACAACTGAACAGAGAAACGCTAGAATTACTCACAGCCTAAGCGGAACGGGTCCTCCAGTTGATCGGCCAGCCAAAACCCTTCAGTGACACGACGGTTAGATGGCGAAGCACAGCCATCTAACACGTACAATGATCCAGTAGTGTTTGTCCAGCAAAGAGCTGCTTATGAACAAACGCCACTGCCGTGGCAAATTCAGAACACCTGGGCGAGACGCGGAAAGGATGATTAGTGGGGCTGGGAACAGCTGGTGGAATCAGAGGGAGAGCGAGGGGGCATGGCTGGACTGACAGACTGTCAGCAGCGTGAGAGAAAGTAGGTCATAACCACAGACTAACAGTTGCCGGTCAGGCAGTGGCAAGGATATAGAAGTTATTGTACTGATACACAAAATGCACATAACCAGTAAACCAAAACCCCCAAAGAGATCGAGACAGAGCCGGGGAAAGCCAAGCCGGCTCGGCTCATGACACTCCAAGGCAAACTTTTCCCACCTGCCTCTGTTATTATCCCTTCTTGCCCATAACAGATGACTAAAAATATGCAACAAGTCTTTTTTTATGGATGCTGGATCCAGCACACACTGAAATATCACAGTATTTACTGTATTTAATAACTGCTCTTTAAAAATACATTTACCCCCGTGTCTCACAGCTCAGCATATACTGGGGGGCCGTCAGTTCACCGCCTTTTGCTGGATGTTTTTATGGTTGGAACCAGTTTTTATTGTCACAAAATTTTTTGAACATGTTCAAAACAAGAGAAGCAGCCGGTGTCTTGCCAAAAAGTGATGGGCCCCCAGAAACTGATCGGCTTGCTGCGGGAGCGCACCTCGCTTGGCTAAAGCCGTTTTGCTTCTGACTCTGAGGCCAACAGCTGCTTTTGAGCAAAGCGGATGTAACTTTTTGTCCATGGAATTAGCGAAGATACAGTGGTGTGAAAAAGTGTTTGCCCCCTTCCTGATTTCTCATTTGTTTGTATGTTTGTCACACTTAAATGTTTCAGATCATCAAACAAATTTAAATATTAGACAAAGATAACACAAGTAAACGCAAAATGCAGTTTTTAAATGAAGGTGGTTATTATTAAGGGTAAAAAAAAAATCCAAACTTACATGACCCTGTGTGAAAAAGTGATTCCCTCCCCCGTTAAAACATAAATGAACTGTGGGTTATCACATCTTTGTAAAGCGGAGTTCAATTTCTCTGGCCACACCCAGGCCTGATAACTGCTACACCTATTCTCAATCAAGAAATCACTTAAATAGGACCTGCCTGACAAAGTGAAGTAGACCAAAAGATCCTCAAAAGTTAGACATCATGCTGCGATCCAAAGAAATTCAAGAACAAATGAGAAACAAAGTAATTGAGATCTATCAGTCTGGAAAAGGTTATAAAGCCATTTCTAGAGCTTTAGGACTCCAGCGAACCACAGTGATAGCCATTATCCACCAACGGCGAAAACATGGAACAGTGGTGACTCTTCCCAGGAGTGGCCGACTGACCATGATTACCCCAAGAGCGCAGTGACGACTTATCTAAAAGGTCACAAAAGACCCCACAACATCATCCAAAGAACTGCAGGCCTCACTTGCCTCAGTTAAGGTCAGTCTTCATGACTCCACCATAAGAAAGACACTGGGCAAAAATGGCCTGGATGGTAGAGTTCCATGACGAAAACCACTGCTGAGCAAAGAACATAAAGACTCATCTCAGTTTTGCCAGAAAACATCTTGATGATCTAGACCAAGAGCTAGGGGGTGTTTATCTGCAAAGAATGAGAGGTTGTCTCATGGGTATTTCTGAAAAGGGTATCCCATGGGACATCCAAAACTGAGGTGCTGATGAGTCACAGCCGGGGAATCTAGGAGATATTAACCCTTTTCCACTTTTTGGGCCGCGTCACAATTTCCGCACTTTTGTGGGTTAGGGATATTTTAAAATAGAATAACTTGGGCACCCCTCCGGCTATGATGCTGTTCTGTACCTCAAAATATTCACCAGGGAATGCTCTTTCACATGATATATCAACTTTGCAATTGATGCAATGGAGCACTGTCAATTCGTCGTACTGCTAAATCATTCTCCAGATGCCCTGTGGACCTTACGTTAGAACAAACTGTAAACAGGGATGCGGCGTCAAGGCAGGGCGGAATCTCAGCTTTCACACAGAATGTTGAAGCCAGAAAGCGATGGACGATCACTAGATCTTTTCGCGGTGGGATTGTGAGCTGCCTGTTGGAAATGGCTGGTTTGACAACTAGTGATGAAGTATCAGCCGAGTTGAAACCTGCCCGAATCCGGAAGGACAATGACAATTTGAAAGAGCTGATGAATGAAATAGAAGGCACCCTGAATCCTTTCACCATGGAAGATGACAATTTGTATCGTCTTTCAACTGGTAAAGCAGCATCAAAAGCTGTGAAGGATGACCTTCTCCAGTTTGTGGAAAAAGGAAAGAAGCGGCATCAGGACTTTGTAACAGAGTGCAAAGATGACTCAGGTAGATTTGAGCGACCAATAAAACGCCAAAAGGTTAAGAATTTTACCAATGATGCTGCGAAAATGAAGGTATCTTCCAAAGACCAGAAATTGATGGAGGCAAAGTGCACCATGGACTTGTTTGGTAGACTTCTATATCTTGCAGTTGAACAGGGTATCGACTTGGCGACTGTCATGTCATACCCATTGACTCCCATTTCTCTCTCTTTGTCACATCACTGGTAACATGCACAAAAGTGCCAAGAGTGTCTTGATGGAGAAACTTGAAGCAATGGGTCCACATAATACAGAACCAGCTAGAGTAGATGCCTATCTGATTGATGCCATGTTTTTCATCCGTGCCCTTCACACATTGCCACCTACATTTGGCGGGGTCGCCAAAGTGATTCTTCAACAAGCTTGCAGGAACGCGAATGTGGTACATCTAGTGTGTGATACGTATAAAGACCAAGCATCCATCAAAGATCAGGAGCATGACTTCCGTGGTGAATCTATGCATTCCTACAAGATCACTGGACCACTGCAAAAACAACCAAATGATTTTCGGAATGCATTGCTCTCACCAGAGTTTAAGAATGAGCTGTTGTCCTTCCTGAAGGATGAATGGACAGATCCCATCTATGCACCTATTCTTGAAGACCACAGTTTCTATTTCGCTGTAGGGGGAGAATGTTTCCACTACACAGCAGTTGCTGGAGGGGTGCAGAGAACTCAGGTCATTGAATTGCAGACTGAACATGAAGAGGCGGATACCAGACTGATCTTCCATGCGGCGTTTGTCTCTGAGCTACATGATAGTGGAGAGCCAGTGGTCGTTATCAGAAGCAATGACACAGACGTACTCATACTTCTTCTCTATCATTCACAATACATCAATGCAAAGTTGTGGCTTGATGCTGGAGTAAATAATGTCAAGAATACGAGACGTCTTGTAGACATTTCTGAATTGGCTGAGATTACCCCTGCGAGACTAGAAACTTTGCCTAGTTATCATGCCTTCATAGGCAGTGATTTCACTGCATCGTTCATTAGAAAGGGGAAATGGAAACCATATGAGATCATGGTGAAAAGTGAAGCATTCACCAAGGCCATGCGTGCTCTTGGAACCTCAGACAGAATCGATATGGATGTTTCTGCCACTCTGGAGGACTATGTTTGTTCCATGTATGGCATGAAGAATGTGAGTCAGGTGAATGAAGCCAGGCTCAACCTGTTCAGAAAGTTGTATGGTCCCAAGAAAAAGGATGATCCTTATGGAAAGATAAAGACATCAGACCCATGTTGTCTGCCTCCATGTAGATCTGTCCTAGATGAAAAACTGAAGAGAGTGAATCATGTAGCATACTTATGGAAGAATGCAAGGAAATCTAAACCAGTAGACTTTGGGCCTGTAGGCCATGGCTGGAAGTTGAGCGAGAAGGACAACAACAGATTGGACATGGTTTGGTTTCAAGGCCTTCAGATGCCACCAACATTGGTCGTGGAAGAATCAGTGGTCGAAGAGGAAGATGAGTCTGAGGAAACCGATGATGAGGTTACAGAAAGCCTGTCGTCAAATGAGGACGACTCTGGAGATGAGTTTGAGTGGGCCTAGCTAGTCTGTATACATCTACTTGATGGACAGTTATCCATGCATTAACTTGACAGAGATGTGGGCAAATGGCCAGTCACCAGTTTTGTTGTATTGTTTCAAAAGGTCTAGCATTGCGGAATGGGTGTGGTGCAAATCTTCAATAGTAGTGAAATGTAGCTATGCAATCTTTACTATTGGGTTTTTGATTTGATAAATTGCCTTCAGTTCAACAGCACAGAGGATCCTTAGCTACAGGGTATTAATACAGTATGGCACATGTACCCCTAAAGAAAGGATCCTCTGAAAATCTCAGGTATTGTACACGCATGACCATCAAACATGGATATATGACCCATGTTACATTGACCATTACTGAGTAAAACTCTTTAAAAAATGCGTCATTTCCATCCTGAGCAGTGTACAATAGCTGGGATGATGCTTACTTGTCCCTATAAACTGTTGATTTGGTTATGTGAATAGAGCTATCTGTAGACGAAATGTGCAAATAAACGAAATTTCATTGATTTTGTCCCTGTCATTCAAAGCCTTGTCCCCCTCCCCTACATTCATGAAATCACTCCAAATGCTACCCAAATCTGTCTAGAAGTCTGGGCAATGAGAAAATATAAAGTTTTTTGGATTTGGTCCTGTATTGTCCATGATTATAAATTTCAAAGAAGGAAGGGTCGAAATTTCATGATTTTTCATGGTCACGTGACCTTTTGACCTCTGGTGAGGTGAAAAAGGGGTAAAATTGCAAAGTTGATATATCATGTGAAAGAGCATTCCCTGGTGAATATTTTGAGGTACAGAACAGCATCATAGCCGGAGGGGTGCCCGAGTTATTCTATTTTAAAGTATCCCTACCCCACAAAAGTGCGGAAATTGTGACGCGGCCCAAAAAGTGGAAAAGGGTTAATATCTCCTAGATGCCCCGGCTGTGACTCATCGGCACCTCAGTTTTGGATGTCCCATGGGATACCCTTTTCAGAAATACCCATGAGACAACCTCTCATTCTTTGCAGATAAACACCCCCTAGCTCTTGGTCTAATCCCCAAGACTTTTGGGAAAATACTCTGAACTGACAAGACAAAAGCTGAACTTTTTGGAAGATGTGTGTCCCATTACTTTCAGCGTAAAAGTAACAGCATTTCAGAAAAGGACCATCATACCAACAGTAAAATATGGTGGTGGTAGTGTGATGGTCTGGGGCTGCTTTCCTGCTTCAGGACCTGTAAGGCTTGCTGTGGTAAATGGAACCATGAATTCTGTTGTCTACCAAAAAAGGAGAAGGAGAAGAAGAATGTCCGGCCATCTGTTTGTGACCTCAAGCTCAAGCGTACTTGGGTTCTGCAGCAGGACAATGATCCAAAACACACCAGCAAGTCCACCTCTGAATGGCTTAAGAAAAACAAAATGAAGACTTTGGAGTGGCCTAGTCAAAGTCCTGACCTGAATCCGATTGGGATGCTGTGGCATGACCTTAAAAAGGCGGTTCATGCTCGAAAACCCTCCAATGTGACTGAATTACAACAATTCTGCAAAGATGAGTGGGCCAAAATTCCTCCACAGCACTGTAAAAGACTCATTGCCAGTTATCGCAAATGCTTGATTGCAGTTGTTGCTGCTAAGGGTGGCCAAACCAGTTATTAGGTTTAGGGGGCAATCACTTTTTCACACAGGGCCACGTAGGTTTGGATTTTTGTTTCCCTTAATAATAAACACCTTCATTTAATTTACTTGTGTTATCTTGTCTAATGTTTAAATTTGTTTGATTATCTGAAACATTTAAGTGTGACAAACATAAAAAAATGAGAAATCAGGAAGAGGGCAAACACATTTTCACACCATTGTATGCCTGTGAATATTTAATGCAGTGAGGGAGTGGTCATAATTTTAGACCCGTGAGTTTTGTGTTAGAATAATCACATGTGTCATTTTATCCTGTGACAGCTTTTAATGTTCTGCCTTATATGTTGAATGAATGAATGAATGAATGGATGGATCTTTATTTCGGATAGATTAAAAGTACAGATTAAAAAGAAAAAGAATAATATAACAAAGGGGGAAAGAAAATCCAACAAGGTCAAATTAGACAATAACTCCTCTGATTAGACAGTTCAACAAAAGTTATCCGAAATGGGTGATGGCTGAAGCCGCAGCTTATATTGCCCACCCATATTCCATCCAAGAATTCAAAAGAAAAACAAAACAAGAGCGATTACAATTCAGAACAAAGCTAAGACAAAATGTGACAAAAAACTAAGCAACAACACAACGCAGACTGGATATGAGAATCCTTATGTGATTTTACATGTCATCTTGTATATATGTTTGGAGTATTTCTTCCTTTAGTTTTTGTTTAAATTGTCCAAGCGTTGTACATGATTTTAATTCAGGTCCAAAATCGTTAAGTTAATCGTTAATGTTAAGAAAAGTGTGCCAAAATTAACAAAATCCGGGTATAATGATGTAAAAAGTCAAAGTTTTTCTTTCCCATGAATACTAGTGTTTGTGTATTATGTACCTCCTATAAGCCTATTGTAAGTAGAATCCACAAAATGTAGCTTCATCTGCCAAAAATTCATTAAGGCTCCCAATTTGGATTCAAACATTTTATCTGACAAAAATTATTTGATCTGGTTCTTCAAGGTTGAATTGTCAAGATTATAACAGGTTGTGTCACACTTGCAAATAGTCTCAAAGGGCTGTTATAGCTTATAAACATGTTATTTCACCTGCCAAAAATTGGTTAAGGGTCTTAATGTTGACTGAAACAGTTTTCATGCTTTAAAAATAACTTGATTTGGTTGTTCAAGGTTAAAATTGTGACTATAATACTGTAACTTGCTCTGTCACACTTGTGAAATAGTCTCAAAGGACAATAATTCTGTATTTTGCCTGCCAAAAATTGATGAAGGGTCTTAATCTGGACTGAAACTCCAGAAATTCAATCATAATTTGTTTATTCATGTGCATGTAAACACGGTCAATGATCCTGTTTACATGTACACTAATAAATAGAATAGGCTTTATTGCCATTGTACAGTTGCACAGTACAACAATAAACTGGTTATGATTGAATTTCTGCAGTTTACCGATTATTCAAGTTGCCATGTAAACAGAATAAGCCGATAAAGGCCATGTAACTGGTCATTAAGTCAAGTGGTTTATCCTCCAGTAATCTGTTTATTCAGTGCATACAAACACGAGAAAACTAATTATTGGCATTATCAGTTTATTGCCAGTAATCGGTTTATTGTGACCATGTAAGTGAGGTCATTGTTCAAAATACAAACAAGTTCCAGGACTAAACAGTAGATGGTAGCAACACGATATCTGGTTTCTTAAATGGCATTTGTTTTTATCATGATTAAGATATTGTTTGTCAGCAGCTTCAATTCAAAATAGCAGAAAAGAAAAAAAAAAAATCAGGTTGTTCATACTTTGATGAAGATTCATCATACCTTTTCTCTCGGCGCCACACGAGTCGGCTGCCTTTTGCAACAGCGGCTCGATTCCGAGTCTTTTTCCCTTCCTCTCTCTTTTGATCCGTCTTTTTTTTTTCACCCCACTTATATCACGGACACACAGATCGTCCTAAATGTCTCCTGAGCCGGTGGACGGAGCCACTGTCTATAGCAGGATACGATACAGCAGAGAACAGCTGCTAGCATTCAACCGCCACCCGGTCCCATTGGAAAAACTCGACATACCGAGTGAACTGAGGCGAAAACGCCGCGGCTGCCGGGCTGGAGTAAGGCGGAGGACAAAAAATATAAGGTACAGACCCTCCCTTCCATCTGTTGTCATGGGAAATGTACGGTCGATACTGGGAAAGTTAGATGAGCTAGCGGCTATCTCCCGTTATGATAGCACATACCGGGAGTGCTCTCTCCTTTTGTTTACTGAGACGTGGCTAACTGAACTAGCAGCAGATGCTAACATTGAGCTGGAGGGTTTTCACATGATACGAGCTGACCGAACACCAGACAGTGGCAAGGCTAGGGGCGGTGGAGTGATCATGTATGTTAACAACAACTGGTGCAGACCGGGACATATCACTGTTAAACAACGACACTGCAGCAAAGACATTGAGTTGCTAGCTGTTAGCATGAGGCCTACATATCTCCCGAGAGAACACTCACACGTGATCTGCATTGTTGTTTATGCAAATCCGACGGCGAACGCTGGGACAGCGCGTGACGTCATCCATTCAGTAACCAGCAGGCTGCAGACAGAACACCCAGATGCTCTTCTCCTCATCTCAGGCGATTTCAACCATGTTTCACTGTCTCCCATTCTACCCACGTTCACCCAGTATGTCACATGCCACACTAGAGACAATAAAACACTGGATTTATTCTACGCAAACACTAAGGAGGCGTACACCTCATCACAACTACCCCCACTCGGGAGATCGGATCACAACTTGGTTCATCTCCGGCCGGTGTACAAACCCCTAGTGCACAGACAACCTCCGGCCATGCACACTGTGGAGTTATGGTCTGAGGAGACAATGGACACCCTAAAGGGCTGTTTTGAAGCCACCGCCTGGAAGCAGCTCTGCGATCCACATGGTGAGGACATCGATGGCCTCATTCACACCTTCACGGGCTACCTCAGCTTCTGTGTGGACAAATCCGTTCCCACCAAGACCATACGGCGTCACTCAAACAACAAACCCTGGATCAACCCTGAGATAAAAACACTTCTGAGAGAGAAGAAGAGGATCTTCAGGTCGGGGAACAGGGAGATGCTGAAGTCCGTACAGAGGGAGCTGAGGAGAAAGATCAGAGAAGGCAAGGACAGCTTCAGGAAGAAGATGGAGGACAAGCTGCAACAGAGCGACATCAGCGGGGTCTGGAGAAACCTCAAAACCATCTCGGGGCTCCAGAATACCTCCCCCCAGGCCACAGGGGGCAGGGAGGGGGCGAACAACCTGAATCTGTTTTTCAATAGATTTGACCAACCGCCCTCCCCCCTGACTGCACAACAACCACTGCTGCCTCTAAAGAAATCAAGTCCTGCTGCCCACTCCCCACTCTACCAACACCCCCCCACTCCCAACACACAGCCCCCCATCCTGACCCTGACCAGGACCCAGGTGAGGACGGAGCTGAGGAAGATCAAGGCGAGGAAGGCGCCGGGACCGGACGGCATCAGCGCAAAGCTCCTCAAGTCCTGTGCAGACCAGCTGTGTGGGATTGTGACGTATATCTTCAACATGAGCCTGAAACTGGGGAGGGTACCACAGCTGTGGAAAACATCTTGTGTGGTACCTGTACCAAAAACTTCCCACCCCAAAGACCTGAACAGCTACAGACCGGTGGCCTTGACGTCCCACTTGATGAAGACCCTGGAGAGACTGCTCCTTGCTCACCTCCGCCCCCTGGTGGAACCAGCGATGGATCCACTCCAGTTCGCCTACCAGCATGGCATTGGGGTGGAGGATGCGGTGATCTTCCTCCTTCACCGTTCTCTGTCCCACCTGGAGAAGCCCGGGAATATGGTGAGGATCATGTTCTTTGACTTCTCCAGTGCTTTCAACACCATCCAACCGATGATCCTGAAGGACAAGCTGCTGCGCGCAGGGGTGGACCAGCACCTGTCATCATGGATCCTGGACTACCTCACGAACCGGCCTCAGTTTGTGAGAACCCGGGACTGTGTGTCCGACACGATCATCAGTAGCACGGGGGCCCCCCAGGGAACGGTGCTGGCTCCCTTCCTGTTCACTCTTTATACTGCGGACTTCTCACACAACACAACACACTGCCATCTACAGAAGTTCTCTGATGACTCTGCGATCGTTGGCCTCATCTCCAATGGAGATGAAGCTGAGTACAGAGGGCTTATCCAGGACTTCGTGGACTGGTGCCATCGGAACTGCCTCCAGATCAACGCGAGGAAAACTAAGGAGCTGGTGGTGGACTGCCGCAGGCATGGGCAGCCCCTCACAGTACCAGTAAATATACAGGGAACAGACATCGAGATGGTGACATCCTATAAGTACCTGGGTATTCATCTGAACAATAAACTAGACTGGTCACACAATACTGATGCACTCTACAAGAAGGGACAGCGCAGGCTGTTCCTGCTGAGGAGACTCAGGTCTTTTGGTGTACAAGGGGCGCTGCTGAAGTCATTCTATGACACGGTGGTGGCATCAGCCATCACTTTTGGAGTGGTCTGCTGGGGCAGTGGCATTACTGCAGCCGATAGGAAGAGACTGAACAAACTGATTAAGAAAGCTAGCTCTGTCCTGGGGCAGCGCCTTGATCCGATGGAGGAGATTGGAGAGAGAAGGACGGTGGCTAAACTGTCATCTCTGCTGGAGTCCGAGTTCCACCCTATGCAGGACATACTGAATGCACTGAGGAGCTCATTTAGCAGCAGACTACATCATCCCAGGTGCACAACCGAGAGGTTTCGTAGGTCCTTCCTACCAACGGCTGTCAGACTGTACAACCTAAGCAGGGCTGCTCGCAGAGATAGCAAAAAGACGTAACAAACTAATAGTTTTTTGAATGCAAAAGATGCAATAGACTTACACAATGGTCCTCTCCGGCATACAACTAGGAACATACCGGTCGCTATGGAGGGTGAGAATATGTATGGGCACATAATCATACCATGTAGGATAACTAAGTAGACGGTTATGCTGTTTCATTCCATCTAGCAACAATGCTCTGCACTGTGTGTGTTTATATATTTGCATATTTATTCCATCTAGCTACAATGCTCCGTACTGTGGGTGTTTATATATTTATATATCTACATATTATTCCATCTAGCTACATTGCTCCGCACTGTGTGTGTTTATATACTTGCATATTTATTCCACCTAGCTGCAATGCTCCGTACTGTGGGTGTTTATATATTTACATATTTATTCCATCTAGCTACAATGCTCTGCACTGTGTGTTCATATATTCATATATTTATTCCATCCAGCTACAATGCTCTGCACTGTGTGTCTGTGTGTGTGTGTATATATACTGTATATATTTTATAGTAATACGTACATATGTTTATTAGCTGCTCTTGCTTGCTTGTTTTTTTTTCTTGCCTTCTGATTGTTGCTCTGAGTGTTGCTATCCCTGTGCTGTTGCAATCCTGGAATTTCCCCGTTGTGGGACTAATAAAGGCTTATCTTATCTTATCATACAGGTTGTTCATGTTTTGTAAAAGATCAATAGTTCAATAAATGTAAACATTTCATAATGTACTTGTACTTCTTTGTATTAAATTTGAAGGTGTCATTAGGTTGTTTTGCTATTATTTTACTGGTCCGGCCCCCTTGACATTAAATCCAAGCTAAGATGAGTTTGACACCCCTGATCTAGATATTTCCCAATTGTTTACAACCAAATAGACACGCTAGAGTTAGATTTATTGTCTCGACTAGCCAACCATAATACCTTTGTTGTGATGGACTCTTTGATTCATCTGAAAATGGCAAGAAAAGCAAGTAAAACACCCAAAAACTAACACAAAACTGAATCGTAAGGTGACCCACAAACCCTACTCTACAGGTGACTTGTATGTACAAAAACTGCACTGGACAATATTTAATTTGGTTACATGTGTGAAATGACAATAGGCCTATTCTTTTTTTATATTATGCTCATTAAAGTGCTTTGCAGCAGTTAATCATTGTTAATTTACCTCTCCTCCATGTCAATTCAGTCGTAATCCCTCGTGTAATACCGTTTAATTTTACTGGGCAAAAAGTTCTGCTAATTTTCTGTTAATTGTTTGCACTGCATTTGTACAAAAGGGAGTTTAAGCAAAAGTGAAACCAGACCATCAATAGCCACGGTTACATGGGCAAAATTTCTTCAATCTGATTACAATTCAGATCAGAACTTAACTGTTTTCATGGATCCTGAAAAAGCTGATCCGATTAGGACGTGCCTTTCCATGTATCACACGTTTGAATGGACTAAATCATTTTGACATGCACACGTCGACATTGACATTCCGAAAATAGTAGAAGAAAAAGCAATTTCCAGTGTAAACAAACCCTGTTTCGTGTCTTTCTCTTTTTGAAATGGACCTGTATTGTGTTATTCAGACTGTACTTTTGCTTCTGCTGGTCTCCACAATGAAGCTACAAGTACATACTTCTGCATATGACGAACAGAGGGAGACAGCAGGACGATACAGAACAGTTTTTGTTTTTTTTTACTCCCGCAATGTCTTCCGCTAGCTGCTGTAAAGGCGGAAATAAGTCACATCGATGTGTGGCTGACGTACAGACATGCACAGTAAACATATTTTCAACCCAAGCTTCAGAATAAGTGTTTATATGCGCACCAATCAGAATAACAACCGGCATAGCCCACCCATCTCAATCGGAATGAAATTTTGATCCGAATGAGTGTGATCGGGTCAGAATATTCAGATTGGCGTGTTTACACAAAGCATTTTTATTCCGATCAGGCTTTTAATCCGGTTACTTGTGTCCATGTAAACATGGCTACTGACAGAGTAGCTCATACCAGCTTGACGAATCACCCTAAGAATGGTCAGATATCCTGATTGCTGACCTTGACCTTAAGAACACCTTAGAAACAGAACCATCTAGGATGTGCTTATGGTCAAGGTCAATGAGCTAGGAGGAGTAACAATTTTGGGGAAATCATAAATGCCCAGATCTCCTGAACTTTGAGCTTGCCTTAAACCTGGATGCACACAAACCTGCCTTACTTACTTAACTTTGTCATTGCACGCAAGCTCAACAACATACTTCTTAGAGCAAACCTGAGATGCCACCGATCGATATATCTGCAAAAGGATCATTGTGTGAGAGTTTGAGAATTAGGGCAATTGCCTAGGAGTAACTGCAATTTTCATAAAATCATACAAGACTCCCTGACCTCTGACCTTGAGCACAACCTGGAAGCAGACCCATCTGACGATCATTGTGAGTGAGTTTGGTGAGCATTGGGCCAAATGCCTAAGAGCGATTTCTGTGGTATATGGCTGGACGCGGCGTCATTGCATTAGCTCCTTTCAGCTTTGCCTGAATGAGCTAAAAAACAATTGTGTTATTTAAGAACAAATGGAGTCTTCTCTGAGTGACTGTATCAATTTTCTTTTCCAATAACATGCTGAGTATTATGCAACTATTTCACAAGTGGAATTGCAGCCTGTAGATACATATGATTCAATCCATTTTACAAATGAAAGTCTAAATACAATGCACATTTGAGTTTACCATTTTGTCGACTTCCCAAAAATATAAATCAAGGTATATACTGTGTATCGAGATATAAGATTATAAGAGATATAAGATATTTTTTTTTTTTTTTTTTTTTTTCCCTCTCGGCGCCACACCAGTCGGCTGCCTTTTGCAACAGCGGCTCGATTCCGAGTTTTTTTTCCCTTCCTCTCTCTTTTGATCACTTTTTTTTTTCACCCCACTTATATCACGGACACACAGATCATCCCAAATGTCTCCTGAGCCGGTGGACGGAGCCACTGTTTATAGCAGGATACGATATAACAGGGAAGAGCTGCTAGCATTTAACCGCCACCCGGTCCCACTGGAAAAACTCGACATACCGAGAGAACTGAGGCGAAAACGCCGCGGCTGCCGGGCTGGAGTAAGGCGGAGGACAAAAAATATAAGGTACAGACCCTCCCTTCCATCTGTTGTCATGGGAAATGTACGGTCGATACTGGGAAAGTTAGATGAGCTAGCGGCTATCTCCCGTTATGATAGCACTTACCGGGAGTGCTCTCTCCTTTTGTTTACTGAGACGTGGCTAACTGAACTAGCAGCAGATGCTAACATTGAGCTGGAGGGTTTTCACACGATACGAGCTGACCGAACACCAGAGAGTGGCAAAACTAGGGGCGGTGGAGTGATCATGTATGTTAACAACAACTGGTGCAGACCGGGACATATCACTGTTAAACAACGACACTGCAGCAAAGACATTGAGTTGCTAGCTGTTAGCATGAGGCCTACATATCTCCCGAGAGAACACTCACACGTGATCTGCATTGTTGTTTATGCAAATCCGACGGCGAACGCTGGGACAGCGCGTGACGTCATCCATTCAGTAACCAGCAGGCTGCAGACAGAACACCCAGATGCTCTTCTCCTCATCTCAGGCGATTTCAACCACGTTTCACTGTCTCCCATTCTGCCCACTTTCACCCAGTATGTCACATGCCACACTAGAGACAATAAAACACTGGATTTGTTCTACGCAAACACTAAGGAGGCGTACACCTCATCACAACTCCCCCCACTTGGGAGATCGGATCACAACTTGGTTCATCTCCGACCGGTGTACAAACCCCTAGTGCACAGACAACCTCCGGCCATGCACACTGTGGAGTTATGGTCTGAGGAGACAATGGACACTCTAAAGGACTGTTTTGAAGCCACTGCCTGGAAGCAGCTCTGCGATCCACATGGTGAGGACATCGATGGCCTCATTCACACCTTCACGGGCTACCTCAGCTTCTGTGTGGACAAATCCGTTCCCACCAAGACCATACGGCGTCACTCAAACAACAAACCCTGGATCAACCCTGAGAAAAAACACTTCTGAGAGAGAAGAAGAGGATCTTCAGGTCGGGGAACAGGGAGATGCTGAAGTCCGTACAGAGGGAGCTGAGGAGAAAGATCAGAGAAGGCAAGGACAGCTTCAGGAAGAAGATGGAGGACAAGCTGCAACAGAGCGACATCAGCGGGGTCTGGAGAAACCTCAAAACCATCTCGGGGCTCCAGAATACCTCCCCCCAGGCCACGGGGGGCAGGGAGTGGGCGAACAACCTGAATCTGTTTTTCAATAGATTTGACCAACCGCCCTCCCCCCTGTCTGCACAACAACCACTGCTGCCTCTAAGAAATCAAGTCCTGCTACCCACTCCCCACTCCACCGACACCCCCCCCACTCCCAACACACAGCCCCCCATCCTGACCCTGACCAGGACCCAGGTGAGGACGGAGCTGAGGAAGATCAAGGCGAGGAAGGCGTCGGGACCGGACGGCATCAGCGCAAAGCTCCTCAAGTCCTGTGCAGACCAGCTGTGTGGGATTGTGACGTATATCTTCAACATGAGCCTGAAACTGGGGAGGGTACCACAGCTGTGGAAAACATCTTGTGTGGTACCTGTACCAAAAACTTCCCACCCCAAAGACCTGAACAGCTTCAGACCGGTGGCCTTGACGTCCCACTTGATGAAGACCCTGGAGAGACTGCTCCTTGCTCATCTCCGCCCCCTGGTGGAACCAGCGATGGATCCACTCCAGTTCGCCTACCAGCATGGCATTGGGGTGGAGGATGCGGTGATCTTCCTCCTTCACCGTTCTCTGTCCCACCTGGAGAAGCCCGGGAATATGGTGAGGATCATGTTCTTTGACTTCTCCAGTGCTTTCAACACCATCCAACCGATGATCCTGAAGGACAAGCTGCTGCGCGCAGGGGTGGACCAGCACCTGTCATCATGGATCCTGGACTACCTCACGAACCGGCCTCAGTTTGTGAGAACCCGGGACTGTGTTTCCGACACGATCATCAGTAGCACGGGGGCCCCCCAGGGAACGGTGCTGGCTCCCTTCTTGTTCACTCTTTATACTGCGGACTTCTCACACAACACAACACATTGCCATCTACAGAAGTTCTCTGATGACTCTGCGATCGTTGGTCTCATCTCCAGCGGAGATGAAGCTGAGTACAGAGGGCTTATCCAGGACTTTGTGGACTGGTGCCATCGGAACTGCCTCCAGATCAACGCGAGGAAAACTAAGGAGCTGGTGGTGGACTGCCGCAGGCATGGGCAGCCCCTCACAGCACCAGTAAATATACAGGGAACAGACATCGAGATGGTGACATCCTACAAGTACCTGGGTATTCATCTGAACAATAAACTAGACTGGTCACACAATACTGACGCACTCTACAAGAAGGGACAGCGCAGGCTGTTCCTGCTGAGGAGACTCAGGTCTTTTGGTGTACAAGGGGCGCTGCTGAAGTCATTCTATGACACGGTGGTGGCATCAGCCATCACTTTTGGAGTGGTCTGCTGGGGCAGTGGCATTACTGCAGCCGATAGGAAGAGACTGAACAAACTGATTAAGAAAGCTAGCTCTGTCCTGGGGCAGCGCCTTGATCCGATGGAGGAGATAGGAGAGAGAAGGATGGTGGCTAAACTGTCATCTCTGCTGGAGTCCGAGTTCCACCCTATGCAGGACATACTGGATGCACTGAGGAGCTCATTTAGCAGCAGACTACATCATCCCAGGTGCACAACCGAGAGGTTTCGTAGGTCCTTCCTACCAACGGCTGTCAGACTGTACAACCTAAGCAGGGCTGCTCGCAGAGATAGCAAAAAGACGTAACAAACTAATAGGTTTTTTTTTTTTTTTTTTTTTTTTTTTGAATGCAAAAGATGCAATAGACTTACACAATGGTCCTCTCCGGCATACAACTAGGAACATACCGGTCGCTATGGAGGGTGAGAATATGTATGGGCACATAATCATACCATGTAGGATAACTAAATAGACGGTTATGCTGTTTCATCCCACCTAGCAACAATGCTCTGCACTGTGTGTGTTTATATATTTACATATTTATTCCATCTAGCTACAATGCTCTGCACTGGGTGTGTTTATATTTATATATCTATATATTTATTCCATCTAGCTACAATGCTCCGCACTGTGTTTTTAGCTACATTGCTCCGCACTGTGTGTGTTTATATACTTGCATATTTATTCCACCTAGCTGCAATGCTCCATACTGTGGGTGTTTATATATTTACATATTTATTCCATCTAGCTACAATGCTCTGCACTGTGTGTTCATATATTCATATATTTATTCCATCCAGCTACAATGCTCTGCACTGTGTGTCTGTGTGTGTGTGTGTGTATATATATATTTTATAGTAATATGTACACATGTATATTAGCTGCTCTTGCTTGCTTGTTTTTTCTTGCCTTCTGATTGTTGCTCTGAGTGTTGCTATCCCTGTGCTGTTGCAATCCTGGAATTTCCCCGTTGTGGGACTAATAAAGGCTTATCTTATCTTATCTTATCTTAAGATAATTGTATCAAGATATACTTAAAAAAAAAAAACACCCAACACCCTTCCCTAATCACTGCTAAAGGTCCGTAACTCGGTGACAGTTGGGGTCTAATATGGCTCAAGTGCCACTGTGAGGGAAATTAACAAGCTTGTTATTGGTTATTAGACAGATGTGATGCTAACATCAACTTTTCATGCAATAAGGGCAATACAACATATTTAGAGGTACAAATTCAACAGCCAGTATGACCTCTGCACAGTATTTACTATTTACAAATGTGTTCATTTCCTGCAAGGTAGAAGTACTGTAACTCTAATTATCTTGATAGATAATTAACACTTCAATTCAATTCAATTTCAATTCAACTTTATTTATATAGCGCCATTTCACAACAACAGTCATCTCATAGCACTATCAACTGTAGGGAGGACCCCCACAGTTGCAGAAACTGCAACTGTGGGGGAGTTGCAGAAAGACCCCAGCAATCAGGCGATCCCCTGTGAGCAAGCACTTGGCGACGGTGGAGAGGAAAAACTCCCTTTTAACAGGAAGAAACCTCCAGCAGAACCAGGCTCAGGGAGGGGCAGTCATCTGCTGCGACTGGCTGGGGGGTGAGGGGATAGAGAAGAAGAAAAGAACAGACATGTAGAGAGCAAACAGCACGATGGGGACTCAATCTATGGGAGAGAACAAACAAATGTTAATGACCAGCAAAAAAAAAATATTTCATAGAGAGTGAGGAAAGGAGTGAGGCCCAGTGCATTACTGGAGGTCCCCCGGCTGACTAAACCTATTAGCAGCATAACTAAGGGAGGGTTCAGAAAACACATGATCCCTCCCTAATTGTAGGCTATATCAAAAAGGTAGGTTTTCGCCCTATTCTTAAAAACAGAGATCGAGTCTGACTCCCGAATCCAGATTGGCAGCTGATTCCACAGGAGAGGAGCTTGATAACTGAAGGCTCTGCCTCCCATTGTACTTTTGGAGATTCTAGGTATTACAAGTAAACCTGCATTTTGGGAGCATAGTGCTCTGTTAGGATGATACGGTAGTATCAGATCTTTTAAATAAAAAGGAGCCTGATTGTTTAGAGCTTTGTAAGTAAGAAGAAGGATTTTAAACTTAATTCTAAACTCTATGGGAAGCCAATGAAGGGAGGCCAGAACCGGAGAGATATGATCTCTCTTTCTAGTACCTGTTAAAACTCTTGCTGCAGCATTTTGGATCAGCTGAAGACTTTTTAAAGATGTTTTAGGACAACCTGATAATAAAGAATTACAATAATCTAATCTCGAGCTAACAAAAGCGTGGATCAGCTTCTCAGCATCACTCTGAGACAAGATGCTCCTAATCTTGGCAATATTACGCAAATGATAGAAGGCAGTCTTAGAAACAAATTTAATATGTGAATTGAAGGACAAATCCTGATCAAAAATAACTCCAAGGTTCCTCACAGAGCTATTAAGAGAAAGAGTAACTGACTTCACTTCACATTTGAATAACAGTCAAGTAACACAACAGGTTATTTAAAAAATAAAGTCCCTACTAATTTAGTAATCAAATTCAAAGAAAAAACTGCTTGGCACAGATGATGATATTCAGTGAAACATGGAAGTGAATCTCCTTTTTCAGTCTAAATTCTAACCGCTCATGTAATTGGTTAATGCTTGAAGTTCCTCAGACAAACACTGAATTTAGAAAGTCTGCTTTTAGTATCTCTGCTACATCAATCTGGAACACTTTACAATATACACTCAAAGTCAATACAATAGTTTCCGTGGGTCAGTTCAAAAGTATGACTGCTACCCATTTTGTTTTTGAATGCAACCATTTGTGTTTTCCTGTGCTTTTGACATCACTGAAAATGAAGGCTTGCCCTCAATGATTCCTCCAGATTCTAAATCAGGGGGGTCCAGTCATGTGCCATGGAGGGCCAAGACCCTGCAGGTTTTCTCTTCTACCCAGTCTTTTCAGCAGGTGTTTTCAGTGATCAAAAATCAGTTGGAAGAAATTCAGTAGAATCTGCTGTTGAAGACAAAAGCTACATTCCAATCCACAGTGTACTTCAAAGTTTATTTCCTACTCCCTGCTCTGCTCTCAAGGAATATCATTAAGTTAACTGCCCTTCACAAAATTTCTCCATTTGAAACACCCTATAACCGTCGGCTCCTCCTCCGTGAGTTACCACGGTAACCATGGACACGTACTGATACTATGGTGGATAATTTATATTTCTTAAATAAAATATTTATACAAATATGTTTTTATTACTATCAGTTGATATAAACAATAACCAACATCAGTTTAGCTTGTTAATAACGTTAGCAACAATAGTTTGTTTTACTCGTGTTTGAGGCGCAATGGCTTATGGGTAATCTTCTTGTCAACTTCCGGTGAAGTGATGTCCGGTTGTTCATTTCTTCCCTGCGCAGCTGTCAGTTCCCTTTGAGCTGAAGACCGTTCACTCCCTTCGGTTTGGAATCTCAGTTAATATGACGAATACCCTGTGCAGTCCACTTCGGAGTATACTAATGGGCAATCAGAACACAGCTACTGGTTGGAAGTAAAGCCTGCAGGGTCTTGGCCCTCCATGGCACATGACTGGATACCCCTGTTCTAAATAAAGGTTGTACAAATGAAATTTGATCTAAATCTTAAGTAGCAACACACCTAAATTTGTAAATAAATTTGTAGTAAATTCCTGCAGGTACAGTGCTGTGAAAAAGTCTTTTCCCCGTACCTAATTTCTTATATTTTTTACATATTCGTCACATTTAAATGTTTCAGATCAAACAAATTTTAATATTAGACAAAGATAACCCAAGTAAATACAAAATGTAGTTTTTAAATGACAATTTCATTTATTAAGGAACAAAAGCTATCCAAACCCACCTGGCCCTATGTGAAAAAGCAATTGCCCCCCAAACTTAATGACTGGTTGTGCCACACTTGGCGGCAACAACTGCAGTAAAGTGTTTGTGATAACTGGCAATGAGTCTTTTACATCACTGTTGAGAAATTTTGGCCAACTCTTTGTAGATTTGTTTTAATTCAGCCACATTGGAGGGCTGGAGCTTGAGGTCACAAACTGCTGGCCGGACATTCTCCTTCAGGCTTTTCTGGTAGAGAGCAGAATTCATGGTTCCATCAATTATGGCAAGTTGTCCAGGTCCTGAAGCAGCAAAGCAGCCCCAAAACCATCACACTGCCACCACCATGTTTGACTGTTGGTATGATGTTCTTTGTATGAAATGTTGTGTTAGTTTTACTCCAGATGTAAGGGGATGCACAAGTTCAACTTTTGTCTCATCAGTCCACAAAATATTTTCCCAAAAGTCTTGGGGATCATCAAGATGTTTTCTAGCAAATGTGAGATGAGTCTTTGTGTTCTTTTCTCTCTCTTTTTATTTTTTTTTTTTTTTGAGGGGGGGGGGTTACCAGTGTTTTTCACCTTGGAACTTTCCCCATTCATGCCATTTCTGCCCAGCCTCTTTTTTTAAATTGAATCACAGACCAGTGTCCAAACTGAGGCAAGCGAGGCCTGCAGTTCTTTAGATGTTGTTCTGGGTTTTTGTTTCTCATCTGTTCTTGATTTTCTTTAGATCATGGCATATGTTTGAACTGTCTAACCTAATTGCACTGGCTTGATTTGTTTGTAAATGTTATGTGGGTGTTTGCCCACAGACTTTTTAAGATTTAGCTGATGCTGTGTTTTATGTCTTATGTCTGAATGTTTTTATGTGGCAACGAGATGTGGCACTGGGCCCAAGAAAAATTTCCCTTTGGGGACAGTAAAGTTTATTCTATTCTATGTTGCTTTTTGAGATCTTTTAGCCTACTTCACTTTCCCAGACAGGCTCTATTTAAGTGATTTCTTGATTCAGCAGGTCTGGCAGTGATCTGGCCTGGGTGTGGCGAGTGAAAATTAACTCATCTTTCCAAGAAGTGTGGTTAATCACAGTTAATTCATGCACAATTACTTTTTCCACACAGGACCAGGTAGGTTTGGATAGTCTTTTCCCTTAATAAATGAAATCATCATTTCAAAACTACATTTTGTACTTACTTGGGTTATCTTTGTCTAACATGAACATTTGTTTGATGATCTGGAACATTTCAGTGTGACAAATAAAATCAGGAAGGGGGCAAATACTTTTTCACAGCACTGTATCTCAGCAATCTGACTGGCCAGACTGAAACAAGCATTTCGTCAAGTGGTAACCATGATCAGTGTGACCTGTAAATATGTAACCATCGATTCATCGATTAAAATTATAGCTGAAAGTATTTACCGCATCATCTAATTTTGGGGAAAAAGTAACTTGCAACATCAAAGTAATGAACTGACACAGAGGACAGGTAAAATTAAACATTCATGAGGAGCTGGGTTTTGGCCCTAATGACTAATAAAAATACATTAAAATTGTTTCAGCCCTGGATGTAGGCTTTGCCAGACTGCCCATTTACAGACCAGGCATCAATTTTATGTATTTTAGCTAGACTGTCATTTATGTTTCAAACTGGCCAGAATAAGCATTCATTCAGCTGCTCACACTACAATACATCTGATGTATATGGCCAATAACTGGCAAATAAATATGATGCATTACATCGCTGAATGTCCCCAAGTGACAACAAACTACTTTAATGTTCAGATTAGGTTTTTCTACATTTGCAAGTAGAAATGTTCCTCACTCAACTTACAGATTTCTGTATTCTTATAGTGATCATAGCGTGGCAGAACAACCGGATTCACTCAGGAACTGACGCGTCCCTTCAAAAGAGCATTATAGCAACCCTTCTCAATGCCACTGACGCTGTGAAGAGAAAATGAGAGATTTATTACTCCTGCTATTTTATGTTTTCCCTCAAGTTCTGCCTGATCTGGAGTGAGAAAGACCAGGACCTTGATACATATTTGTGACACAATATTTCTAACATTAAGCCTTTTTTAGATGTAATAGCAAGTTTTTTTTTTGTTTTTTTTTTTTATAGATGTAACATTTCTACTGCCCACATTCCTGTGATGTGCGAACCTCAGCTTTTTTATGTGCATTTTCTGCAGGGGCGGAGGAGCCATGAAAAGGGAGGGGAGGAAAGGCTGTGAGGTATTTATTGATGAGAGTTACGACGTGAGATAAGGAGCAACTCTGCTGGCCTGCTGGAAGGGGAATGTCATTCCACCACTGAGGTCCCATGAGGAAGACGAGACGAGGCTGAGGAACGAAGAGCCAGAAACTTCATCAGTGGTATGTCTTTTATCCCCCCCTCATACCAGTCTGTTTCCTCTTGTTTTACAACCAAAATGATGTCGTTCTCTCATGCCCTCTTCACCTTTTACGCCTCAAAGTGCCAGAGACCTCTTTGCGTGAACACGCATATGCTTCATGCACAGTTCCTGTCTGTCACCGAGTCGCTAGACGGCTTCATTAGAAACAATATCATTCTGTAGCAGATGCTGCAGCTTTAGTCAACAACTTGTACCAACAGCTGACCAGATGTGTCCAAGGGCTGAAGCGTCTCCTAGCAACAGTAAAATGTTCTCGAAATATGGGCAAATTGGGAACCACAATACAGATTCCTATAGTGTGTCCATCCTCCACTGGCCAACAGAAAGAAAGAAAAAAAAAATTAACAGAGTCCAATCTGTGCTCAGCTGGAACCTGGGAAAGTTGTTGGATTCAGATCCCCCCCACACCACCACCACCACCAAATCATTGCTTTAGCATCAGGTTGGAAGTTACTCCGAAGCTCTCAGACGTGGCTACGGGCCTCTTATCTTATCAGACAATCGGCAACAGCGTGCAGGAAATGAGACACACAACAGTGATACAGCCAACAACACTCATCTGTCAGGATAGACTGGCTCAATTACCATACAGTAGCACAAAGACTCGCACAAAACAGTGCAATTGTGGAGTGGATAAATTGAATTGCTGACGTTATACAAGCCAAGTCATTAGTCGCCACCATATAGGGAAATGAGAGGATAAGGAGTGTTGTTTTATTTGGTGTAGCGGCGCAAAAGAGGAAGTGGTAAACTTCTTGGCGCCCGGACATAAATCTGCATTTTTCTAATCATGGGAGTGTGTGTTTGTTTTTGATGCAGCCCCCTCATATTACTGTACTTGTTTGCTGCCTCTGTCTGAGAGGGAAAAAAAAAAAAGGCTACAGGGGGAGGAAGATATATAAAAAGAGAGACAGAAACAGAATGGCAAGCAGATACACGGAGAGAGAAACAAAGAGTGAGACTAACACATACAGCACTGGGGAGAACGGGAGGAAAGAGAGAAACGCATACACAGAGATAGGGAGGGATGCTGGATGTGTGTGCTGCATCCCAAGGGATCACTTACTCAGTATAGACACAGCACTGGAGGACAGAGCACAACAAGGGTTCATTGGCCAAAATCTCTCCTCTTTACACACGCACATACACGCACACAATCCCTCAAAGCGATATTCCTGCAAGCACTCGTCCACCGAGAATAACCACACTGACTGATGTGGAGAGGAGGAAGGAATGAAAGAGGGCGATAGAGTGAGGGACGGGAAATACAGTCAAAAAAAAAAAAAAAAAAGGAGTCGCAGCAGGATGAGGTCGTGCTGATGGTGGAGTGTCCACCTGGCCGGTGTCCAGGGGAATTAAACAGTCTGTTTACCACTCTCGGCGCCTCGGTAGCACCATGTTAGCCTAATGGCATGGACATGAAGCCAATTGATTTGTGGACCAATAGCCCTGTCCCACAGCACAGGCAGATTACCTAGATCACTGGCTCTGCATCGAGTAGACATCGCTCCTCATTCATGCCCCACAAGCAGTGGAATGAACAGGGCTTAGTGTGTCTGTGTGCGCACAGGCATGCACGCATGCATACGTGCGCACGTGTTCCTGAGATTCAAATGTGTCATTTTTCTCCATCATTATTGCTGAGATCAGGAGAGAAATTTGCCCGCTTCATTTGATGCCTTTTCTGAACAGTGATATGTTGTCCTCCAAAGAACCGGATAGTCATTTCATAGTTTGTATTGCGCAATTTGAACATCATGGTCGGACCATGGTCGTTACTGGGATTTACTGTTCATGAAGCCGAATAATCTGGTAACTGGTTTAAAAGAGCAAACAAGATTTTACTATGACCACCTCAATCAAAATAAACCAACTCAAACCAAATTCAAGAGCCCTAATTGTACTACAGTGGTACCTCTACTTACGAATTTAATTCGTTCCGGAAGAATTCTCGTAACGTGAAAAATTCGTAAGTAGAGGCGCATTTTACATGTAAATGCCGTAATCCGTTCCAAGACCCCAAAATTCGGGCATAAATTTTTTATAAATCGTAAAAACGCATCAAAACATGTAACAAATACATGTTACAATTAGATTACTGCACAATAAACATAAAATGAGAGTTTAAAATGAGAGAAAGAATAATAAAAGAGAAAGAATAATAAAAATTATGTTCATTTACCTTTTAACTGCGATCGTCGGCGTCGGCGTCAGCGTCACCTTTTGCCTTCTTTGGTTCATGTTCTGTCTCATCAGTGGTTTTTGCCTGACGTTTTGTGATGAAACGATCCAAGGACGTTTGCTTTTATCGGCTTGTAAGGGCTTCCTTTTGTTTTAATACCATGCTGATCGTTGATGTTTGTTTTTTTTTCCCAAAACTTTATTAAGAACAAGGTGAAAGTACAGAGTTATAACGTAGATGGTGATAAACATGGCAGTTAACAATTTTTTTTCTCTAAATTGTGTAGTTCAGTCAACAGTCTTACAAGAGGTAAGAAGGATAAAATAAAGTAGTAAGAATAGTAAATAATAATAAGATAAAGCGAGATCAACCAAACGCACCCATTCGTGGCCAATGGGATACCAGGAAGATGCTAGGCGATAGCCAATGGCAGAGCAGCTACAGGTATGTTTACGTTCGGTAAAATACGGGAGCTGCGAGGAGCGCGTACTTTTTTTGCCTTTCGTATCCTGAAATTTTGTTCGTAACTAGAGGCAATATTTTCCCGTTGAGGCGGCTCGTAACCTGAAAAATTCGTATGTAGAGACGTTCGTAAGTAGAGGTACCACTGTATTTGGGATTTCCCCATTTATTTTATTATGTAGGATTTTGTGAAATTATATGATCTGCAAATCTGCCTACACAGGAGCTCTCCACAAAAACTAAGGACTACAAACCCGCCTGAAACGTCTCATTTGGATTTGCCGTTTTCTTCTGTGAGGTCATCACACCATTACTTAACAGGCCTGATACAGCCCTTCCCCGTAGCTAGTCTGTGACACCCTCTCCCCAACAAAGAGGAAGGTTCCCACTGAGCCTCGGCGCTCACTTAGCTACAGTGCAGCTAGTTTAGCTAGCAAGTTAGTTTGCCGCCCAACTACAGTTTTTAGAGCTCATCTTTACAAATTCAACCCCACTAGACATCCATGGTCCCAACCCAGCCATCATGCCAGTTGATTATATATTCCATACCATTCTACCTTATATGGTTATATTTTGGCCACAATTGCCGAGTAGATCTTGTTACTTAAGTTAGCTGGTCTATGGGATTTCTGACTGACATCGAGGTTGACCTGCTGGGTACAAACTGACAGGACTGCTTTTAACCTTCAGCTTGGCTACAACTCGATGCCTGTTTGATTATTTTCTGTATATTCTATCCATCCCGGCCAGAAACCCTTTTTCCCAGCTGGATCATCTACTAACCCTCGATCATACGCTACATTCGATTAGCTTTTTTAATTATAACGTATTATACTCTGAACTGTTAGCTGCTGTTAACATAGCCATTCACGCATTCAGAGTTGTTTTTATTTTTAATAATTTATATCTCTGTGAGCTGTGTCAACATGTAGAAAAAGTACATAACAGGGGCTCTAAGTTTTAACTGCACAGACTGTTTTATGTGAAGGCTACATTTCTTTTCAATCACTTATCAACTCCTTGGTATGAGCTCTGGAAAAGCATTATTCAGTCCCTAAAACACACAGTATAACCTAAAATCTACATCCAGTACGAACATACTTGTACATTTGATTGCAGCTACAAAGCAGAATACATTTTCCAAACCACATTTACTCAGATATACTTCTTAGACATACATCTCTACTCTCATATTTACTAAGATGTATAATAATTACAAAGAAAAACTAGCCTACTGCTATGCTTTATCAGCCAATATCCTAAATCAACAAACATCAACCTCAAAAGAAAAATTTAAATAGTGACCTGGTTTTTGAAATATTGCAAATACATACTTTCCTATTTAGGTGCCAGAGTAATAATAAAACTAATTGACTTTTCAATCCACTAGGTGGTACTAAATGATTACTGTCTGGTTTAGTCAGAACAGCAAAGGAGCGACTCCTGAGAACTAGCCAGGAGTTGAACAAGACAAAGCCTGGGATGGGAAATCACAATATACTGAAGCAATATTACACGAGAGTGAGTTATGGTATTGTGAATATAGGAACTCCGGGTGTGATGCGGCGGGCATAAGCCGCATCACACTTGGAGTTTTGTATATATATATATATATATTTTTTTTTTTTTTTGAATGAATGAATGAATCTTTATTTCGGATAGTACATGTTAAAAGGAACTGAATAATATAGCAAAAGGGGGAAAGAAAATCCAACAAGGTCAAATTAGACAATAACTCCTCTGATTATACAATTCAACATAAGTTATCCGAAATGGGTGATGGCTGAAGCCGCAGCTTATATTGCCCACCCATATTCCATCCAAGAATTCAAAAGAAAAAAAAAACAAGACAAGGGCAATTACAATTCAAAAAGAGAAAAAAAAAAGAAAAGAAGCTAAGACAAAGTGTGACAGAAAAAAAAAAACTAAGCTACAACACAACACAACATATTCACGATACCGTAACAAACTTGAGTGTAATGTTGCTTTTATACAACAGTTCCGCAAGAATAAATTATTAAATGACAGCACTACTGGACAAAATATTATGATTTGTTGGTTTAACCAGCTATTTTGTGCAGCTGAGAAAAAAAAAAAGTGTCCCTTCTGAATGTAGCCGCAGTAACTGCTGCTTAACACCTCAATCAGCATGAAAAAGTCTATTAATCATTTCACGAACATGTAAACAAATTAAATACTGTCAAGTGCAAAAATAGCAAGTGTTTATAAAACATAGATCTGTTGGGTTGGTACTTCAGAAGATCATAACGTATCCAATGCCAGTCGCCAGAACCATTGGTAGTTAGCTAGGAGCTAGTAGTTAGCATGCTAGCGATTTAGCACATTTTACCCTCTTTTCTTCGCATTTTCAGATGAAACAAAGAGTCCATCATCACAAAGGTATTGTGGTTTGTTAATCGAAACAATAAATGAAACTGTAGCACTGCCTATTTTTTTAAACAGACGTGAAATCGCTTAATGAGCTTAAAATGACAGCAGGGCCGGGGTAGACGAAGGTAGACCTCTTCAAAAGGATGGGACTTAAGGGTCATGGATGTATAATTTCTTGTCAAACAGTGTCTCACTGTGGAAATTAAGGTATTAAAAACAGTACTGCAATTGTCAGAGAATTGATAGAAAAATACTGTTAGTAATTAACGGTTACTAGAACACCTTTGAAGCAGAGTGATACATATCCAGGTAAATTGGAATGCAATTATCATGGATTATACTAACTCCTGGAATACCTATTATCCAATCAAATTGCTTAGTCGGAACTAACCGTTGTATCCACCTTATTCCTGGAGGTGCCACTGTAGGAATGATTATGGGCAGAGCTTCTGGTGTCGGCTGACCTAGTGTTAAATCAGTCAATAAGAGTGGAGTAGCAGGGGCATTTAAAATAGTGTTTTTAAAGGTTTTTCAAATTCATTTTAATGTATAGTCCACATACATGTTTTGCACTCAAGTGGCAACAAATTTCATCTCTTCTAGTGTTTGTATTTTTTGAATGTTTTTGCGTAGTTCTGGTACTTGCTGGTGTTCGTGGTTGTGCCAGACTGGATAAATGGGGCTTCTCACCACACGGTGACAGACGACATCCAAGCACGGTGCTGTGGTAAACGTCTGCTCTAAGGTAAATTTGATTATGTCCAACATATTTTAACAAAATGTAGCCAATTTTATTGTGGTGGAGACGTGCTTGTTGGAATGTCCACTGCGTCATTATGAGCTACAGGCAACGAGAAGTCAAATCATGACTCTTTCTTTGTTTGGTAGGGAAGTCTTGGGAAAACCCCATGAGTGCCTGGTATCATTGGAAAGCTTAGAAATCATACTTTCTAAAAATACCTATGTTTTTGCAGAAGACAAAACTCCCGACCGATCGAACGCGAGTTTTCAACCTAGCTAAAATATAAACAAATCGTCTTTTTCTGGGTCAGTTTTTACGCACTACCTACAAATTAAATGTCATTTTGAAGGTCTTTCAATACAGAATATGGAAATAATGTTACATCAGTTTTGAAAATGTCCTCAAAGTGACTCATTTTGCCAGCATGGGTCATTTGTTTACACCTTTAGCATCTCAGCAGCGGCGCTAACTAACGGAGCTACTGTATACAAGGCCACTTTTTAAGGTTATCTTTCCATCCTTCGATAGTCATGGGAAGCGGTATGATTATATTACTGTTTTGAGGTGCAAGAGGCCATGTTACCATATTTCTGATGCCGAAGTCATTGTTTTTTAACAAGGAAAAGTGTCCTGTTTCAGTGACAACCATACATTCTAAACTAGTACCAGAAGTTGCTACCATAATTCACGCAAGGCATCATGGGGTCTAGGAATAAGGTGGATAAAGTATGCAGGGCTTCACATCAACTTTTTTGGTCACCAGCCACTGTGGCTAGTGATTTTCCAAAGTTACTAGCCAGTCAGCCTTTTCACCAACCACAATTTTGTGGTTGGAAAATTATGTTTAATATGATCAAATTTTACTATCGCATGCTAAATTTACAATCTTTTTAAATGTAAATGACCCTTATACTGTACATAAAAACAGCAAGAGAAACACTGTTTATTTATGAACAGCAGTAAATACTGTAAAACAGTAAAGAAAAATATTTGTGAGAGTGAAGTACAGGTACTGGGGTGTGTACCAATTCTCATTTGTACCCCTACCCCAGGGGTCTGCAACCTGTGGCTCCGGGGCCACATGTGGCTCTTTTGCCCATAGACAGCGACTTCCTGAGGCTTTGAGAAAGAAAGAAGAGGAAAAAAAACAAACACAAATTTCCAAGAAAAGAAGAAATAAATTTACAAGAAAAAATGTTGCAACATTCTTGAGAAAAAGTATCCTAAAAAGAAGAAAATGAGAAAATGGAAAATTTAAGCAACCCCCCCCCCCCAACACACACACACAAATTTAGGAAAAAAAATAGCAATTTTCTGAAAAAGCGCAAACTATCTTGGAAAAAAAAAAATCATAAATTCACTTGGAAAAGTTGGAGTTTTATGAGAATAATGTAATAAATTTATAAGAAATGCTACAATTTTACCCATGAAAAATAATAAATCAACAAAGAAAAATATCCACCTTATTCCAGGGGGTGCCGCTGTAGGAACGATTATGGGCGGAGCTTCCGGTTTCGGCTGACCTCGTGTTAAATCAATAAGAGTGGAGTAGCCGGGCATTTAAAATAGCATTTTTTTAAAAAGTTTTTCAAATTCATTTTAATGTATAGTCCACATATGTGTTTTGCAGTCAAGTGGCAGCTAATTTCAGCACCTGTAGTTTTTGTATTTTTGAATGTTTTTGCATAGTTCTGGTACTTGCTGCTGTTCGTGGTGTGAGGCTCCTCACAAATAAGCACGGCTAAATCTGTGGCTTCAACAGCAATGAGTAGATCATGTACTGAAAACTAAAGGATTGTTTGTGAGATCGGTGGTGCAGACACAGCAGCACCAGGTATGTTTTCACTTGTATGAATGTCAGATCTGACATTTTATCCCAAATTTAAAACGCCCAAGCACGGTGTTGTGGTTGTTTGTGGCTCTGACTAGACTCTACGTCTGCTCTGAGGTAAATTTGATTATGTCCAACATATTTTAACAAAATGCAACCAACTTTATTGCAGTGGAAACATTGATATATCTCAGAGCTTTTATTTGTTTACAGCATTAGCATCTTAGCAGCAGCGCTAACAAACAGAGCTACTGTCTGCGAGGCCACTTGATAAGGTCATCTTCCCATCCCTAGATAGTCGTGGGAAATGGTATGATTATATAAGATAAGATAAGATAAGATAAGCCTTTATTAGTCCCACAACGGGGAAATTCCAGGATTGCAACAGCACAGGGATAGCAACACTCAGAGCAACAATCAGAAGGCAAGAAAAAACAAGCAAGCAAGAGCAGCTAATATACATATGTACATATTACTATAAAATATATATATACACACACACACACACAGACACACAGTGCAGAGCATTGTAGCTGGATGGAATAAATATATGAATATATGAACACACCGTGCAGAGCATTGTAGCTAGATGGAATAAATATGTAAATATATAAACACCCACAGTATGGAGCATTGCAGCTAGGTGGAATAAATATGCAAGTATATAAACACACACAGTGCGGAGCAATGTAGCTAGATGGAATAATATGTAGATATATAAAAACACAGTGCGGAGCATTGTAGCTAGATGGAATAAATATATAGATATATAAATATAAACACACCCAGTGCAGAGCATTGTAGCTAGATGGAATAAATATGTAAATATATAAACACACACAGTGCAGAGCATTGTTGCTAGGTGCATATTACTGTTTTTGAGGTCCAAAAGGCCGTTTTCCCATATTTCTGATGCCGAAGTCATTGTTTTTAAACAAGGAAAAGTGTCCCGTTTCAGTGACAACCATACATTCTAAACTAGTACCAGAAGTTGCTACCATAATTCACGCAAGGCATCATGGGGCCTAGGAATAAGGTGGATAAATTTATGAGAATAGCTATAAATTTATGCCAAAAAATAGGCAAAATTTGGGGAAAATATCGCAATTTTATGAGGAAAAAACTAATTGGCAAGAAAAAAGTGAAATTGACCAGAAAAAGCTAGTATTTCATTAGGAAAAAAGTTGCAAATTTAGATGAAAAATGCAGCATTTTTACCTTTAAGAAAGGTAACAATCCGACAAGACAATCTTATGAGAAACACAGAAGATTATGCCAAAAACTATCAAAATTTATGAAAAAAGCTTATAACTTTATTGAGAAAGTGTCTCAGATTTACATGAACAATTCTAATCAGTAGAAAAGGTCAGAAATTTACTAGAAAGGAAGCTGTAAATTCACAGAGGAAAAATTTGGACCGCCTGGTGGCTGGATTTGACCCGCCATCCATATGTTTGACACCCTTGGACCAACCCGTTAAAAATGCATATTTAGAGGGTAAACAACTTCTTGCTCTAAAAATAATCATGTTTAACCACAGAGGTAGGAGCTGATGTGGGGGGAGCACAGGGATTAGCTACTCACCGCTGGGACAACGGGGATTGGGGCAGTTCTCCTAGTAATATGATTGCTGAGAGCGGCGACAGGTGTATTCTGCTGGCTGCTGTCTGTTCATCGCCGTTTCTCCAGACTGGCTACAAAATTAGCTCACTGTAGGCGGAGTCTGGCTCCACTCCGTACTTGGTACAGGAGAAGCCGCCACCCACCACAGCATTTCTTCCCACCAGGCTGAATAGGGGCAGGACAGGAGACCGACCTGTGGAGTAGACTGTCCGCGGCTTCCCCAGACTCTGTCCACGGCGATGGTGGACCAATGATCACACACTGTGTGCAGATAGTGCTTATGGGAGTTGTAGTTTCGTAGTCTCACGTTGCAATAGGTTTATTATTTTAGATGCTATTTGAGAAAACTGCAACCTGCCAAAGTGGCTAGTGGGAGTGGCTGCTGAAATCCAGCCACTGGCCAGTTGGCCGGTGTTGATGTCAAGCCCTGGAAGTATGACATCACTATACTGAGTACATCACAAGGTCATGTTAACATCACATCACCACCCTAGTATTGTTATCATATTTTATTGTTTGGTCACTGGTGATTTCCATCTCTACTAGCTAGCAAGTCTGGACTTCAATAAGTTTTATTAGGCAAGGTTTGAAAAAAAAAAAAAAGACTGTTTACATGTAACTAAAGAATGACAAGAAAAGAATAATTCAAATTTAAAAGGAGCACTAGATGGGACACAATTTTATTCTAGATGCTACATGAACATCGTGATCATCCCTGGTCCATATGGAATCTAGCACTGCCAATATGAAAATGCTGATGTTGTGGGGGCACGGTGTTGGACTTCTCCACACAGGGAACAATGGACCAAAAGAGGAGGTGTCACCGGGGGATTCAGACAGGATAGTAAGAACTATGCACCCCCCAGGGAGAAGAGTATATGCCGGAGAGAAGAAGTGTGTTGGAGCGGAGCCAGCATTATGTTATGTTAATGTGCCACACAATCCTTTGTTAAACAACAATGTATGATGGTCGGAAGCTCCTGGTCTCCATGCATGGGAATAAAGATACAGAAAGGGGAATGCACGGAGACCTGCAGGCTTTAGCATTGTTTGCTGTTATGTTGTTGGAGAAAGAATAAAGCCTTGTGTCGTTCAGCTTGCTGCCTTGCCTGTTCCTTTCTCCACAATGTCTTAAAAAAAAAAAAAAAAGCTTCAAACTCTTCAAGCGCAGTCATTTTAGTTACACATTTTGCAAATGACAAATGTTAGATAATGTTCCAAAACCAAAGTGAGATGGTTAAAAACGCAGAATCACAGCGCAGTATAAACCGTGAGTTCCCTTTTGTTCTTTAACCTACACAGAAAACTGATGTTTGCCAGCACGGCTAAATCTGGGATCGTCTTCAGCGACCGTTGGTCTGCTGCTCGACTAAAATGGCATGCTCCAACCACGTTAACAGCCAACTGAAAAGTTAGAATTCAAACAATGTCTTTAAAAGTGTCCCATCTTGGAAAGTACTCATCAACATACAGCACAAACGCAGCATACAAACAACTGCTAAACTCTCCTGCTGTGAAAGTTGCTGTGATAAAACATGAATTTGCTTTTGCGATATAAAGTCAGTTCTAGTAATTAATATTTTCTGTGTTCCTAAGAGGGTGGCATCCAAGTGTTCATGTACAAGTTCCCACTGAGAAATAACTGGTTTCACAGACAATACAAACATGTGGCATTAACAGTGGATATTGTTCCAAATTAAATGTAGCACCCAAATAAAAAAGCTTGCAGCAGAACAATCAAAGACCACACACACTTGAAGCTACAGTTCTCCCTGTGTACGGCCGAGTAGTGAGAATAATTCCACATTCTCCACAGTTTTCACTCATGTCACTGTCCCCGTTGATAAGCATGAAAATCTATTTATCTACAAAGGAACTGTACGGTCTCTATTGGACAATGTCTCTTTCATGGTCTCTTGCAGGCCTTTTTTTTTTTTTTTTTTGGTCCACAAAGCCACCCAACTGACTCTGCCACGTCTGTAATAGGCCACACTCATTTGATATAGACACATCAAGGGAAATATTGCATTGGTTTTGCCGCGCATCAAGAGGAGTGGAGCCGGTTCACAGAAGCAGCGATATGCTCTCCACATAAAAGAAAGAATGATTGTAGAGCAGATGTAGTCACGCTTGTGAAAGACGGCGTGGACACTGAGCAGGCCTGCGCATGAATGCCGCACGTGTACTGGGAGGGAAAACGCTGCGTAGCTGTCATCGCTCGGCTCTCTGCTCCTTATGAGCGTCGCTCTTCACACTGCAGGGTGAGCAGGAGGACAGAGATCCAAAATTAGGCCTCTGAGGAGGAGCCATCGGATTACAGATTAGAGGTGGGAAAGTAGTGGGATTAAAACATGCAGTAGACAGTGGCTCGTCTAATACTGCTCACGGCGTCGTCAAACGGAGTCTTGTGGATTACGCTGCGGTTAGGGCACCGACAAAGCTACACTGGCACACATGTTTAAAAGAGAAACAATTCTCCTAGAGACTTATTGAAATGCCTTCCCCAATGTTAGTCATCGCTCCTCTAATCCATATTTGTGTAAATGAGCTGCACAGAGCTTTACAACGCGGGGCGGACACAAAAACCTTTGAGACTCCGGTATTAACCATGATGCTACGTCTTAACCACCCTCTGGCTAATGCAGCTAATGAATGAGAAAACGCTAGCAGGCCAACGGCTCTAATTCTCCTTCACAGGCTATCATGTTGCAGCCCGGAGACAGATCAATACCATTTGCTCAACACACAGGAGGCCTGGGAATCTATAAAAGGGCTTTTATTGAGTAATTAAACACCCATTACTGTCCCGTGCAGCCAAACAATAAATTTGATCAGCCTCTCAGGCGCAGATTCAGCCCGTGATTAATACTCAGTGCATGCATGACATAAAAGAGCACAATGACATTTTGCCAACTCCTGTTTTTAAGCCCTTAATGGGACAAAGTCTGGCTGCTTACAGTGATCAGTAGCACATCGCTTTGTGTGGCTGGATCAACAGAAATAACAAAAATGGATTTTGAGAACAATGTTGACAATGGCTTGGGGGCAATTCCCCCCCCCAAAAAATAATAAAATAAAAACTCTGCTGTCCTGAGAGGTGACACGCCCTGTTTGAAGCAACGCCACAACTGAAGTTTTGATTATTTCAGTGTTTGTACTTCAGGCTATGACTCTGCAAAGGTCACCAGTCCACTACATTTAAATTTTAGCAAATATAACGTAAACGCCAATCATTAAAATTGCAACTTTGTAATGAGAATAGTTGGAAATTGCACTGGCTGCCGTTTTTACCCTCCCCGTTTTATTTCTTACATTAACGCAGCGATCATTAATACCTTCACCAAGGTGGTTGAGCGTTTGGTCTGCATCACCCGTTTGTGATTTGTGAGCAGGATCACTGGAAAAGTGAGAGGAATCTGGAGGAAAAGTCTACCAGACGCCACATTCTGGCTTGGTACAGTTTAAAAGTAGAAGTTGGAGTCAATCCAGAGATACTTCTGGTTCAAAGAAAATCACACACACACAGTGCTATGAAAAAGTATTTGCCCCCTTCCTGATTTATTATATTTTTGCACATTTGTCACACTTAAATGTTTCAGATCAAACAAATTTTATTAGACAAAGACAACCAAAGTAAATACAAAATGTAGTTTTTAAATGACGATTTCATTTATTAAAGGAAAAAAAGCTGTCCAAACCTACCTGGCTCTATGTGGAAAAAGTAATTGCCCCCCAAACCTAATAACTGGTTGTGCCACACTTGGTGGCAACAACTGTAGTCAACCATTTGCGATAACTGCCAATGAGTGTCTTTCATTGGTTGTTGAGGAATTCTGGCCCACTCTTCTTTGCAGAATTGTTTTAATTCAGCCTCATTTGAGGGCTTGAGCTCACAAATCGATGGCCGGACATTCTCCTTCAGGATTTTCTGGTAGAGAGCAGAATTTATGGTTCCATCAATTACAGCAAGTCGTAAAGGTCCTGAAGCAGCAAAGCAGCTCTAGACCATCATACCACCACCACCATGTTTGACTGTATGATGTTCTTTTTATGAAATGCTATGTTAGTTTTACACCACAGGTAACGGGATGCACGCCTTCCAAAAAGTTCAACTTTTGTCTTGTCAGTACACAGAATATTTCCCCCAAAATCCTTTTTATCAAAACCTTTATTTAACGAGGTAAGTCTCATTGAGATTCTAAATCTCTTTTACAAGAGCGACCTGGCCTCTTGGGGACCATCAAGACGTTTTTTGACAAATGTGAGATAAGCCTTTGTGTTCTTTTTGGTCAGCAATGGTTTTTGCCCAGGAACTCTCCCATGGATGCCATTTTTGCCCAGCCTCTTTCTTAATGTTGAATCATGGACCAGGGTCCAAAGTGAGTAAAGTGAGGCCTGCAGTTCTTTACATGTTCTTCCTGGTTTTTGTTTCTCATCCGTTCTTGAATTTCTTTAGATCACGGCATGATGTGTTTATTTTTGAGAGCTTTAACCTACTTCACTTTGTCAGACAGGGTCTATTTAAGTGATTTCTTCATTCAACAGATCTGGCACTAATCAGGCCTGGGTGTGGCTAGTAAAATTGAACTCAACTTTCAAAAAAAATGTGGTTAATCACAGTTAATTCATGATGTAACAAGAGGGGCAATTACTTTTTCCATAGGGCAAGGTCAGTCTGGATAGCTTTTTTTCCCTTAATAAATTAAATCATCATTTAAAAAGTGCATTTTCTATTTATTCAAGTTATCTTTGTCTATTATTAAAAATTTTTGATGAGCTGAAATATTTAAATGTGACAAAAATGCAAAAATTTAAAAAAAAAATCAGGAAGGGGGCAATTACTTTTCACAGCCCTATATATCATTTAAAAGAAATGTAAAAGAAAATATTCATCCTTGTGAGTCTCCATAATTGTATACCAAATACATGACAAACTCACAGATTAAACACCTCTGAGTTTCTCAGTCTTAAACTAAAACTGCTACAAGACCCTGAATCTTGATTGGATCTTGCTGAAATCTGGTTTCTCAGAAGACTGTCATACATATTTCATGACAATGTTGAAATTTTGCCCCAGGTTAATGCACTGTTCTATAATGAATATTTTTATTTATTTAGAACTTAATCCAGTTTACTGAACACCAAGTGAGTCTGAAAGTTTAACCTTAACCTCTGACCCATCACTTTCCAATGAAGTCACTTCTAAGACAGACCAAGATTCACACTTGGCCAAAAGACAAGCAAGAGCATCTATTCCTCTTTTACCTTAAACAAAAAAAGAGAAAAAAGCAAACAAAATTTACTAATAATATAAGCTTTGGAAGAAAAAAATTACAAGACTTCCTCTTAATGTAATTTTTTGCATAAATAGATTCAGTTTATGCAAACTGCAGGAAACTTTCTACCTTGCAGAGACATGCAGTCATAGATTAACTTGGTATTACAGTCATACCAAGGGTTAAGGGTTTTTTAATTTGCAAAGTTATACGATTAAGATTGTCAAGAACAATACAGTTGATTTCAGCTGAAAAAAGGAACAAAGTAAAGTTAATCTCTAAGATTAGTTCAGTAAATACATTACAGGTTCTCATCAGAAACGGTTTTCCATAGTTTCTGCCCTGATTTCTGTTTGACTGAAGCTTTCTCCCCAACGTCCATGTCTACACTTGCACAATTCAAAAACGTGTTACAATCCCATCCTTGTTGGAGAATATTTAGCGTTGTTGAGCCAACAATATGGCATCTGGGTGATTCTCCTAAATATGAATGGCCCATTCACGGGGCTCAATGGAGTCGCTTGGCAATGGCCCTCCTTCCCCTCCCTCCTCCATATTCAAAACAATATTCAGCGCAGCAGTCTTGGCACTTTTCCCCGAAATCAACAAAAGAGGAACTCGAAGCTGTCCCTGAAACCCTCAAAGCATTAAGCCTCTGTGAGATGCAAGTACTTGGCACAAGCAAAGCGATTTAGTGACAATGGGCAAATCATACAGTGCTTTGTGAGATTTAGGGGATACAATAGCACTCCGTTTCCAAAGCACACATTAGTAAGCATGTCATTGGGACCCCCTGGGGGATTTGAGCAGCCTAGAGGATTGTGTAGTGAAGAGGATAAATATATGTTACTGGGCAAGGAGATGGACCGCTGCCAGCGCCTCCCTCCCTCACAACATACTGTGGATTACAGTGCAAGGAATACATTAATAGAATAATCTTCTGACCACACAAACTAACCCAGAAACTGAACCCATTTGGCTTGTTAAGCATATACATTGCAGTGCATCCAAAATCAATTTACAACCATTTAACAGAGCTCACGAGGTGCAGATGAGGAGAGATTCTTTCCTCACAAAAAGGAGGGAAAAAAAAAAGCTTCTGCCATGAAAATAAAACAAAACACACACAAAAAAACTTGTTACAAATGTGCGGCGCTTGCAGCCATGCTGACCTCTGAGTGCTAAACAAAACCAACAACGGACAAGCAGACACCCACTCAAAAGTCAATACCATGCGTGCCTGCTCTTCCTCTTGTATGGTTAATGCATGATGCCAGGTAGGGGAGACAGACGGAGAGTAGGATCTCATTATACACTGCGTGCTATCATTAGCCATCTACCACATGTGTCCATCCTGCCAGCGGAAACGTACAAGCAACATTCTAATGCTCTCGCCTGCTTCCAGTGGGGGAACTCGGCCAACACACACACACACACACACGGACGGACGTAGCACAGGCATGCAGCAACATAATCACAGGTATCCCCCCCCCCCCCCACACACACACACACACACTCCATATAGGTCTGGCTGCCTGAACCTTCAGATTTTCAGCCAGCACTACGAAGCATTCTTCTGTTGTAATAAGATTTTTCTTCTATACATTTTAAACTGTCACTTGGTCACCAGGAAATGGCTCTATACAATAAACACCTGGCTGGAGCGGCCCTGCAGTGTCCTCCTAAAGTGTGTTTTGACAGTGCACCGATGGCTGTGTTTTGCTACCGTGTACACGGAAACTCTTATTTTACACGGTTCGTTCAAAAAGAGAACAAGCGTTTGGACAAACGTTTTTTTAAAAAAAACAGATTTAGTGTACATACAGTGGTAAGCAAAAAAAAAAAAAAACATAAACACAAATGTGGCATAGGCAACTATATGGACAAGACAATAAAAAAAATACCAGTTTATAAAAAAAAAAAAAAAAAATCAACGCATGCTCTTTACCAAGAGATGGCCAAATTTTTGCACACCACTGTCTACAGATTGTTCTTCAGCTAAAATACAGTTTAAGGTAAGGCACTACTTTACTTATTAACAAACATAATAACCCCCAGAAAAAGCTGCTTAAGGGGTACAAAAATTGTGAAACTAGGACTGAAATCACGACACAATAATTTAAGGTAAAGACTAATCAGGTTAAAGCTGTATAACGATTTAACTCTAATCTGTCTGCAGTGTATTAATTCCCCAAGTTATAAATAAAGATAAATCAAACTGCCAATTCAGAAAATCATTACGTCTTAGTCGCAAAAGTCCTGATAACTACATTATGTCAAAGTTTGTCAAGTTGGAGTTCTGTCATAATCGCTCTAAAACGCAAAAGTGACCAAAGCATGAAGTTGTCACCTTGAGCCGTTACAAGACACAGATCCCATTTTCATCACTGTTCTGTGGCATTTTACAGACCACACCATTAAAAAAAAAAAACAACAAAAAAAACATTTTACGTGCTCAAAATAATTGTTGCTTTCAACCCCGTGATGAACGCAGCAAAATCTGGAGCTCTTTAGTGAAAGCAGTTGTTTTGGCTCTCGCGCCCAGTTTGTGTCCATCTCCCAGAGGCCACAGGCAGCTAAGTGATGCTGTGCCACACGCCCAGCCACTCAACATCCTTTGTGTCCATCCCCTGGCAGGCTTCCAAGCGTCACCACACACACACACACAGATTCACTCTCGCACCCAATGAGGCATTGTTCATTAACGTGCGCACACACCTCTGCCACCTCGCAAATGACCAAAAAAAAAAAAGGTACCGGTGTGTTGCTTGCCACTCGTGCAAGATGTCTCACTGATGAAGACGCTCAAACGCAGCAGTGGACGGGAGGTTGAAGTGGGGGGTGGGGTGGAGGAGACTGGCGGCAGCAGACGGCCACTATCTAGCCAACGCTCGCCATTAACACACACACACACACACACACACACACACAAAGAAATCTGATCATCCAGCCAGAGCCGGAAAAAGAAGAGCAGCAGTGGCGAGAGATTAGAGTCAGCTCCTCTCCCGCTCTCTAGCTGTCATTTTCTTTGGCCCCTGTGTTGGGAGGGGAGGAGGGGGCTCTCATCAGCATCCTCCATCGTTAGACCAAATGAGTCGCAAGCCCCACCGCATATCAATGCACAATTTAACTCAAGACTTCCGTGGCAATAACCTAATTAGAAACGGCGCCTTCTCATTTGAAGGCACAATGTAAAGGATAAGCTGTGTGTCGCCATGTCCACCAAGGTCTAATGGTGTGGAATATTCCAAAATGGAACTTAGATTTCTCCCCCCCCCCCCCGTTTTTTTTTTAAATAAGTCCTTAGCATATTTAACGCTTCCACACACTGAGCACTTATTAATATCTGCCAGAGAATCCGGGCCATGGCGGTGGAGATTGCTGGTGAAGAGTAAAGGGAGGTGAGCAGGGCTCTGCTTAAAATTCAGAAAAGAGGGGCCGCTAAAGAAGGTGGCAGTGAGTAAAAATATAAAATGTCTGCCTCTTTGATTTGATTAAATCCTAGAAAGTGGCACATTACATAAAAATGAGAAACTTCAAACATTTTAGGGGAGTTCATCATTCAAAGAAAGGGAGATAATACTTTTTAACGCTGGAATTAACACGGAAATGAGTCTGGCATTGGGAGGATGGAGAGTTCAGGAATTTGGAAACGCTGATCTCTGATCAGTTTCAGCTCTTCTGGTTCAGCTGTAAAGGAGGTGTGGATTGACCCTGGAACAGCCGCTGATGTGTACTGTATGTTCTAAAAAAAAAAAACTTTTCTTCTAAAATGATACACCTGGCAAACAATCAGATTTCATTTACGGTGCTTAATTGCTGATCACGGCTGATCAAGAGGCATCATCCTGGAACTTGGCGCCACAGGTTACACATCAGGCCCTACAGTAGTCTGCAGTAGGTATTAATGCACCACTGAGTCCGTCATGTGTGGATACCCCTTCGCCTTAAGTACCCCCATCAGATTCTGACTGGATAATAACCAGCCAGCAGTGAAGGGGAGAGACGCAGGGCTGAAAAATAGGGATCGGAGAAGTGTGCGTGAAAGAGGTTCAGTTGCAATATGAAAAAAAAAAAAAAAAAAGAAAAAAATCCACCACCCGACAACTGTCAGTCACTAAAAAACAAACACCCATGTGAAACTTGGGGGGGGGGGGGTAGAGAAGAGGGAGGATTGAATGGATCACGGTGTCAAGGATTTTTCAGGAATTGGCGTCCGCTCATCTACGGAGAAACACGGGCAGCAGGCGCTACCGACAGCTGCCTGCCGTCTTTGGGAAGAAGGAACTTAGATCAGCGAGGAGGGGGCTGTCAGGGAGCAAGCAGGGAAACGCACAAAGACTACACAGCCTCACTACAGTTAGCTGACACACAGCCCCACAGAGAGAAGGAGAGGGAGGGAGAGAGAGAGAGAGAGAGAGAATAAGTGGACAAAGAGTGAAATAGATGAGAGAGCAGGGAGACAAGACGGGCTGATGCACTGTCGAGCAAACGTGGAGAAAAGGGGGGATGGAGGAGAGTGAAACAGACAGACGGGTCCGAGAGGGATTTGTTCTATTTGCATGCGCTGGGCTCCCATGGGGTCCAGCTCCGCTCACCGAGCCGAGAGCACAAAAGATAACACTTAACATATTTGCTAAAAGATGACAACCCTGCCTGGCTCTCGTTTGAAGAGGCCCCCTTTGTCAGGATGCTCAGACAGGAGAAATCCACAGATATGGACACGCCGCAGACTTACAAATGTCTCTCTTTCGTCTCTCTAAAAAGCATCAATACCCCCCCACCACCCCCCCACCGCCGCCAACAAACACGCACACAAAAATCGCCTTACATGTTGCGGAAGTCCCGCGGGGGCAGGCTAGATCGCACACCGGTGGCTCCGGGATGGTAAAACAGCTTTTAATGGTAAACATTACAGGCTGATAGAAAGTGTCAGGATAATTTATTTATACGGCCCCGCTGGGAGAAGCCTCGCCACCCTCGCAGCACAACGGCTCGCTCTGTTCATTTGAGGGAAAAAGTCTGGTTTCTACTTAAATAAAGGCAGAGTAAAGGGCCGCTTGTTTGTAAAGCACTACTTCTTCTTCTGTTCCTATTATCTCTCCTCTCTCTGTCCCCATTAGCTGCTAGTGTGGGGCCGCTGGAGATGTGAGGCGATACTTTATGTGTATAATGAGGGGGATTATTGCTGCTGTCACCGCAAACACGCGCAGACGGCGCACGCTGATCCCACGTCCGGGATTGTGGCAAACCAATCGGGGGAGTAAACAAGCTGGCGAGTGTGTACATTATTTACAGTAGGCTACGCATGATGTGCGAGCACGTGCACCTGAAGACGCATGCAGCCCATCTCCAACACCAAAGCCCGTATTTCACACAAGTTCCGGGGAAAAATGCAATAAAGAAAGCTGAGACCTGAATCACGATTGCTATTAAAGTCAGTCAGTCTTGACTAATTCGAATTTAAAAAGCAGCAAAAAGAAAAAAAAGACGTGGAAATTCATGCATCTCTTGACTGTGTTTTTTTTTTTTTTTCTGAAAGAGGGTGCACCTGTATTGCTTTTCAAAAATAAACCTTTATTCTTGGGCTATCTGTTTTTGCCGAAGTGTGTCAAACAAAACACACGACGGTCAGAAACGGAAAACACTGACCCGTGTGCACGTAGATTTGCAGCAACAGCGGCACACGAAGCGAATAACTGTATCTGGGGAGTGTGTGCGTGTGTGCGCGCGAGCGAGTACAGACAGCAAAGGTGAAAGGTTGAGCTGTCGCCAACAACCGCTACAAAAATACACAACGGCCAGTCCTCAAAGCCAGCGGTCATGCATCCACCTGCTGCATGAGTGTGAGACAGTGTGGCAGCGTCATTTAGTAAATATCAAAAATTGCATTCCTTATAATTCTGCAGCAAGATGCCGTTCAATCAAGGCATCCTCCCCTAAATAATAAAAATAACAGCTGCAATTTTCTCTGTCTTGTAAGCAGGGAAACTTAAAAAAAAAAAATGCTATAAAAATTGGAACAATAAACGTACATCTTCACTTTACAGTGACTGAGGCCTCATTCACTCCGACTCCAATCACAGCCACTCTCCTCTTTCAGCAAAGCCTTTTTATTCCATTTTTTGTCTGTCAGAATCTTGAGACAACTTCCGGATGGAACAGGAATGAAAAAAATAAAATCACTCAGGGGGTTTTGTCAAAATGTCTAGGTCTGAGGACTTGAAAGGTTCACGAGCTACAACTGCAGATTCATCTAATAATAGCGTTCAAAAATGACACTCAAATGAAGTAATGTGTAATTTAAATGTGGCAAATGTTGGCACTAAATATTAATTACCTTACTGTGTGATTGTGCACGCCATTTTAAAGGACTGCACAGATAAATCAATGAATTTTGTTTTACTGGTAAAACTGAAGGTGCACTACAGTTGCAAGTCTATTTCCTCCCCCCCCCATCATTTCCCCTCACTGCTCCATCACTTCGATTCTGACAGCTCCTCACCCTGTGTCAACTGTGCAAAGTGTGGAGGGTGCAAGAAGTTGGTGCAGAATTAAAAAACAGAAGAGAGGAACCTACCATAGACGCTGCTGCTGCTGATCATGTCGTGCTGGAACAGGAAGAGAGAAGAAGAGAGGAAGAGGAGGAGAGGGCATGGGAATTAATTCGTGGAGAAAAGGTAAAGGGCAAGGTTTTCCTCTCAGGCATAAACAGATGTGGCTAAAACATGAGCTTTACAGTAAAGAGTGTTGTTTTTGGGTGCACGGATTTGAGAGCATGTGAGGAGGTGGGCCCTGTGGGTGCTCTGGAGCCAGCGACCCAATAGGAGGACCGTCTAACCCACATGCATCTCATTAGGAAGTGGAGCCTGGGATGACAGGGAGGAGAGGGGGGTCACATGGGGGGAAATATCAACTGGTGCGCCATAGCTGGAAAAAAAAAAAACCTCCCTCTTTAATAAAACATGCATATATATTTCTACGCACACGGATGCTGCGGTGTCACTGGATCCGCTGACTGCAACTTGTTGTAACCGTATCGCCGCAGCTGAAAAAAAAAAAAAAAAAAAAACGTCTCCGGATGCACCCAAGTTGTGGCTATTTTTTTTTTTTTTTTTTCCTCCTCCAGAGTGCGGCACAGCCGACACACGCGAGCAGGAGCGCGGCGGCGGCAGCAGCCCGCGTGTCCGAGCCTGCCGAGCTCGAGCCGCGGCGCAGGTGCGCTCCCTCACAAAATAATCGCACCCTTTTCACGCAGCGGGCGTCGCTTGCAAAATCTGGAAACTTGTCAAACGACAAAGTGCACCGTGCATCATTCCGAGGCGAGCGCAGCCTCCTCCGCGCCCTGGCCGCCCGGTTTAACTGCAGACGCAGCGGATCCCCCGGACTCTCCTTCCTCCCCTTACCTGTTTTGGTTTTTTTCCTCCTCTCTCGCTTATTTTTTTTTTTCTCTTTTTCCCTCTGGCTACAGGTCGACCTCTCACGTGGAGCGTCTAGGGTCGCATCGGTCCCGGGGAGGGGTGCTGCCGACGAGCGGGGGGTGCCGAGGTTAAGCCCGGTTGCGCGCGAGCTGAAACCATCCCAAGTTAACGCAGGAAGGACTGACCACAGCCACTGCCATGTTGGAATTTCACCAGCCCAGAACAGCTGCTTCTCACACTGACCAGCACGCGACCCACTGCGCATGCGTCCGGGAGAAGGAGAGGAGGAGGAGGCTGCAGAGGAGCAGGAGGAGGAGGAGGAGGAGGGGAGGAAAAATTCCAATTATTGCCTGTAAGGTTATTATGGGCGCCAGGTTTGCAAATGCGAAGAAGAGCCAAAGATAGAAAGGAAGCTTTTAACAAGTTACTTCAACTCATCTGAGTTATCAAATGGAAGGTCAGACGGACTTTTTTCTTTCCATCTGACACAAGCAGCGTCTCTGATGTGGCCACACAACAATTGACGTGACTAAATAAAAGTGTCAAACTTCACCACTTCACCTCCAAAACCCCAGTGAGGAGAAAAAAAAAAAAAACACAAGTGAGGTGGAGCAGCAGCAGTGGAGGCAAATATCTCCCAGTGATAATTATAGCAGTTGATATGGAATTAGCAATTGAAGCCCTAATTAGGATGAAAATGTCCCAGTTAGCGCGTTATCAAAGCGTCAGCAGGGAGACCAGGTTTAAACAAGACATCAAAGATGGAGGCGCTGTCACCTCATTGCTCCTATTATCACCCCCACCAAGTTTACAGTGGTGAAGGAGAGCGTGGGGTTTGGAGGGAAAAAATCATGCTCAAGTCAACGAGGGGGGCAATGCAGAGCCACCCTTTAGAATCATAAAAATGCATCTAAAGAGCTTTGGTCTTTGTTTGTGCAGGCCACAGCCTCATTCTCTATAATAATAATATTTTTCATTACAATTCGACCACTTCATTAAAACTGTCCTGCCTGCACTGCAATCAAGGATTAATTAAAATTGATTGAAACCTCGGTTAATCTCTGTGTAATGGCTTCGTGGAGGAGTGTTCTTTTTGTGCTAATTATTAGTGAGGGAGAGAAGGGGGAGAATAAAAGCCTTCCACACATCAGGTCTGTACTGTTTAAATGGGGGGGGGGGGCAAGGCCCCTATGTTATATTACAGTCCTGAGCAGCGCTCTGTTTCCCTCTGATTTCCATACTGAAGGCAAAAAGGTATAATTCAAGTGCGCTGAATATGCAGCGTTTCTATAAAAGGCTCCCACACTGCCACAGGAAACCTTGTGTAAGGATACTTTTACGCTCGTGACGTGCATGTGCGCGTGTGGGAAAGACTTAACGGCAACATAAATCTAAATAGATTTTAACTCATTAGCCATTGGAGAGGTAATGATGTAAGTCTGCCACTAATGAGCTTAAGCTCTTAATTGAATGGGGGGGAGGGGGTGGAAGAGCACGCACACACACGTACTGGACACCCACACGGTGCAAAAGGGGGGAAACGCACGCACGCACACACACACACACACGTACAGCGCAATCTCTCTCCCTCCCTCCGAAGTGGTCAGAAGAGGGGACTCGGAGTCACGTGACCGGCTGAATTTCAACCCGTGCGCCTGCGGACTCCACTGTCGACCCTCATCGCTTCACGCCACTTTGTGTGTGTGTGTGTGCGTGTGCGTGTGTGTGAAACGACGTGCAAAAAGACCCAAACCAATCTCATCCTTTATTTATGAAATCGCTAAATGAAACACAAGGCCCTGTTCTTTACGAGGCACACACACACACACACACACAAAGGCATTTAATCAAAGGAGTCCGTGCACGTCACGCTCATCAAGCCGCTGCCGCCAGTGCACTATAGTCTGCGTATAAGAGGGAGAACATGCGGCGCTTTGATGTCGCCGCTTCGCATTTTGTATTTTTATTCATCTTCTCCTAATAATTATCGGCACTTAACCCAGCGTGTCTGCCAGGACGCGAACGGTGTCAGAATCCATTTGGATGAAGAAGAAAAGCTTATAGGATAAAATGTCAATTCTTTACAATACACGGGGAACAGGCCGCGTTCCCCCCGGTAATACGGCCGATGGAAATGATGATATCCAATTTCTATCAAATATATCCTGATGTAAACAAAGCCCCTGTGAATGGTGGTGCTGGTGGTGCTGGTGGTGCTGGTGGTGGTGGGGTGGGGGGTTTCAAAGCCTGGGAAATCCAGAGGGAGAAAACGGGAGAGATTAGAAAAACCCCAGACAGTGTTTCCAGCCACGCAGATAAAGGAGAATAATGTAGGAAAATAGAAGAGGGGATGAGTCGTGTGCGCTCCGAGGCTTCAGTGTGGCCAATCCTCTTTTATGAGCCCAGACTAACGCCCTGATGGGACACGGCGTAGATCTGAGCAGAGCCTATTGAGCATAAGCGGCTAAATTTGGCAATAAAGGGAATGTGATTTACTGTAAGCTCCAGTGGGCGAGAGTGACGCAGACGCGCACACACACACACACACACACACACACACACACCTGAGAGCATAAAACACACTCACAATAACTCAGTCACTCTGTTACTGTCTCTTGCTCCCTCCCTCATTCTCCGTGACACACACAGCGGCCTGCCGGCCGCCTCGCCTCTCACACGCACACTCACACTCACGCAGCCACTCATGCGGCTCAGCAGCGCTGACTTTGACAAATAACCAGGAAGTCCTGGTGTTGGCTTAAAAACTCCAACTTGTTCAGTTGCAATTCTGCATTTGTCCTGCTTTAATGGCTGTGGAAGTGGCTTTGGAGGTAATCTGTCAGTGATTGATTAGAGCCGGGCCAGATCCCCCCTCACTGAACGCATTGGTAGGCTGCAGGGCCGCCGCCGCTGTGGAAGGCGCAGAGACACACTCAGCGAGAGAACGGAGAAGACAACACCGTGTGCGAGAGTGTGCACTTCTCAGTCTAGGAGTGTGTCTAAAGAAGAAACGTTGACCTGTACTGATAAGAATTCAATGCGGAATTTATAGCACCTGACTTAGAGATCAAGCTCACTCATTGCACAAAAGGAACAAAAATCAAAAACAAATCTCAAGTATTCCTGCAATGTATCATTCTAAATTATTACACTTATGCCAAACTAGTTCCTCAAGAGTACTTTCTTACATTGATTTATGGTACAGTTTCCCCTTGTGAAGTGCAGTCGTCCATTATTGTTTTATTTCAGAGGGAATAAAGTTCAGAGACACTAGGCTGCTATTGTGTCACTTGAAATCACTGTGTCATTGCTATTTGAGTTGTATAAAAGTATGTACGGGGGGGGGGGGGGGCTGAAAAGTTCATAGTGGTCAAGTTTGACCAAATGTGGTTTATTTTTCAACCGCAGGGATCCAAGCACTGCAACACCGATGGAAGAAGTGTGTGGACCGAAGGAGAGACTATGGTGGAAAATAAACCACATTTGGTCAAATTTGACCACTATGAACTTTTCAGCCCCCCCCCCCCCCCCCCATATATGAGCAGGTTTAAAACAGCATATGAGCATAGCTAGCAACAGGCAGTATTCATACTAAGGAGTGTTCCACTATAAAATAATTATGATCTGAAATGACTGAGCGACAGAGAAATCAGACGACAATGTGATCTAAGTTAAAACACTAGAAGTCCCAGAGAGGGGCCATTTGGCCTTTTTGGCTAGAAAACCCATAGGGGGACCATCAAGTGGCCACAAGAGGGCTAATGTCTGGGTCTTCTAGTGTTAACCTGTTGCACTCCGGTGTACCGCAGGCGGACATGTCTCTGCGTCCTAGAGCGCACGAGGGCGCTGCGTCCTGGAGCGCACTGAAAAAAAAAGCTGCATTTCCGTTCTTCCACTACAGGCACAGCCGCGAACAGAAAGCCAAAGGAGTGCTTTGATTGGTTTAGATGTGATTGACCTCTCATTCGACTAATAAGAGCCTTGAATTGGGTTTCTGAAACCTTGAAGAACCAATGACTGAAAACCTAGCAAGAAGGACCCGCCTACCAACGGCTGCGAATACAGCCAGCCAATTGAAGCACAGAAGTTCGAAAGCTGTTTTGTGTAAGGCTGGGTGACACACAGGCGTTCGCCAGTCTTTTTTTCTAACTACTGTTCTTATTTGTTTTGAAAAATCGTTCGCCAAAACCACAATCATGGAAGCGCAAAACCGCAATAATGGAATTATGGTTTGACCGGGTCGCGTGACCAGAACCACGAGTCCATAACAAGCGGACCAGCGTCATGTTCGTCTGACAATGAGGAAGAGAAGTTCGCCAGTGACACTGCTGTTGTGGACAGGTAAGTGTTATAAGCTAAATTATTCTTTATCCCTGAAAATTGTAATCCAAATGACTTTTGACCGATCGGTAAATTACAACTGTGCATTATCACAACATGACGGACCCGGACCGGAGCTGTCCGGGTCCGTCATGTTGCGAACTCCCCCCCCCCCCCCCGCTACTCTTCTGTAGCAGATTGCAGATATATTGCAGATATTTTAGTGCAACTGTGCGTATTAGACCGCGGCACACCGTCACCGCTTTCCGTCATGCAGCGATGGGCGATGTCCGTCCTCTGTAGCAGTGGGGGGGGGGGGGGTTGTTATCTTCTACATTACAGATAGTCTAGTATAATTTTTAGTGCACTGTAGGTTATTTTTTCTTGTAAAAAAAAGCCACACATTTTTTACGTGGCATGCTTCTTTGTGTGTGGGGGCTTGTTTGTTCATTCATTCATTCATAAATGAATAAACAAACCCCCCCCCCCACCCACACACACAGCCCTTCACCTTTCATTAGAGCCCAAGATGAAGCTTCTATATTGAATCATTCAAAAGTTACAGACGTTTTTCCAAACTGTGCCATTTGGCACAATTTGGCACAGTTCAAAAATGCCTGGGAACAACCTAAGAAAAAACCTGTGTAATATATTAATTTTTTGTGGTATTGTTACAAAATTTTGACCTCAGCTGGATAACACTTGGTTCTACATTTCTGTTGCACTTTCCAGCCAGTATCTGAAGATGTGTGTTATTTGCAAGCATTTGTATCCAAAAAAAACACCCAGGCAAAATTTATTTTCTTCAAGTTCAGTATGTTTAGATGACTGTTACTCAGTGGCAGGAACACTTAGAGAGATTATGACTGTTTTGCCAAAAAATTCAAAGTGTTTTCTTTTAAATGAGACCAACCCCATGAAGATGCTGCATAGGGTTGAAGAACAGCTTTTGATTTACTTTGGGTACGATATTTTTTGGCGTTTTCAGGGAAATTGACCGGAGTGCAAGGGGTTAAGTTAATCCCTTCCACAGCATGTGGTGTATGGGACGGTACCCATCTCCGTTTCACTGACCCGAAGCCACACAGCTACTGTGAGTAGTGGAAGCTATAGTGGGGGGTCAGTCCTCTGGTGTCTCTGTGCGTTAACTTTCCTTTCCCCATTCTATTATGCTGAGCACCAAGCTAGAAGGCAGAAAGTACCATTTTTATAATGGTCTTTGGCATGACCCGGCCGGGATTTGGATGCTCTACCAACTAGGCCACCACTTCAGTTCAATGTGATCTAACACACTTAATAAAGTTCAGGGTTTTCCTTTTAATATTTTTTTAAGTTTTGTTAGTACGAGTTACTTAATTGAGCCTTCAGAAAGCTAATTTAATTTTAAGGAGTATACAAAATAGGAGCGTAATGTAGAAAGCTAGTGTGGCTTATCCTGCAAAGTACTGCAGTCTAACCAGTACTTTTTATGTAGCTAAAGGTTCATATTAGGCCAGTGTGACTGAGACTCCAGTTGTGAATGACGGCTTGTTTTAAGTTGTTCAGTAATCAGTTAAGCTGTTGTTTATATGGATGCGCAGTGGATGGAGGACAAGCATACTACCCACAGGCAATAAATCAGTGGAATTCTTTGATTTGACATACATCCAGCTTATCTGACTTCTTCAAAGCAAAAAAAAAAAAAAAAAACAAGAAAAGTTATTCTAACTCCCCTTACAGCTTCTTCTTAAGGCTGCATGTTTACATTTGTGATGGCACAGTGTCTATCTGTCTGTCTGTCCATTCACATTTCACAGGAATTGGTGCACTTCCTTGACAATTACCTCGATTCTGACCAAACTCACTCACAATGATCTTCAGGTAGGGCTGCATCCAGGTTGAGGTCAAGGTCAGTGTCAAAGTTCAGCAGATATGGGCATTTATGATTTCATGAAAAACGTTCCTCCTCCTAGGCCATTAACCTTCACCTTAAGCACATTCATACAAAAATGAAGAACATGGTTTCTACTGTGTGAATATGGATGCTTTATCAGCTCAGCACTTCATGTGTTGAGAGTGTAAGAGAATTGATGGCTAATAGATGGCTTGAAAATTTATTTTAAACATACAATGTAATGCTAAAGTAAATTCATGCTTTAGTTAAAACCAGATGGGTCTGCATCTCTTCTGTGCTTAAGGTCAAGGTCGACGGTGAGGAGATCTGAGCACTCGAGGTGATTTCGTCAGGTTGGAATGAGCTACTCCATCAATGACGGTGTGGTTTTAACTAAAGCATGAATTTACTTTAGCATCATACTGTATGTTTACAAAAGTATACAAGCCATCTATTAGCCATCAATTTACTTACACTCTCAACACGTGAAGTGTTGAGCTGAGAAAAGATCCACATTCATACAGTACAAACCACATTCTTCATTTTTGTTAACAGCTGAAAATGCCTTTTCACAAATACTATATGGGCCATATTACAGTGGCACAGTCCATAATCAGTTTTCAGAGGTACAGGGTGTGTTTATGGGTGTTTCCAAGTTCATTTCACAATTACAGCGGTGCAAAAACAAATTGTCAACTGGACGCTGTTGTGAAGCCCCAGCTTACAACAGACTGAGCGGACGTCTGTTGGACACATGGGCGACGTCATCACGCCATGCTTATATAAGAGGACTGTTGGCGGGAGACAGCCTCTTTGGCGCTCCACCCCTGTGCCAGCAATAGCCTGTATCTGCTAAGAGTTAGCTTGTTAGTTAGCACACTGAGACGCGTGCTGTTAATAACTGTTGTGTAATAAAGTTATCGTTCAGTACAGCTCCTGTCTCCGCTGTCCTGTTTCCAGACATAACAGGCGCAAAGTGCAAAGAGGCTGTCCTTCTTCCATTCATCATTTCTTCTACCACTTATCCAGGGGTTCAGGTCATGATGGCATCAGTCCGGACAGAGTAGCCCAGACTTCCACCCAATTCATATACCACCATTGTTATGGGCAGCGAGAGCGCACCCCTCTCGTCCCATCTCGCCTTCATTAACTCATCACTGCATCTGAGGCAGAAGACACACCTGCTCCTGCTCATCAGCCAGCGTACTTAAGGAGGCTCTCTCCACGCAGTCAACGCTGGCTCATCTGGGTATACTGCCTGTCTAAGGACAAGCAAGTTGTAATTGACAAGTATTGACACGTCGTCTAATCTTGTTTTCCTCTCTTCCTCAGGTTGCTGCCACCGTGCAGATGTGTCTTCAGGACTGCGCGTGCTCTCCTGCCACATCTCCATTATTCCTCGGCTTTCAACCTTCACCCGGTCAGGCACCATCAGCTCATTCCCTTCACCCTACTGGTTCGTCTATTTCCCGCTGGGGTCTTGCCGGTTATTCCTCAGAACCCAAGTAAGTGGCAATTTGGCTCGCCCATTTCCCCTTACTCTGTTCCTCCTCTCACAGCTCTTGTCTTCTCTCCACAGGTGGATTCCTCTGGCGAGTGACTGTTTCTATAGCTGTGCGGTTATTTTGGAATTAATAAACTTTCAAACGTGCCCCTTCATGTGGTTGATTTCCTGGGCTGTTGCATCATGCACGTGAGCTGTCAGCTTATTAAACCATGACAGAACGAGCCAGCCAGGACCTCAGCTCAGCCAGTGCTGTGGCACAAGAGCTGTCTGCTCTGGATTGCTTAGCTGCGACTGAGCAACAGCTCGCCATTCTCACTCAACAAATTCAGAATATGATGTGGCTTTTTCCCAATGCGCCTCCTCAGGCTCCTCCTCCTCAGCTTGCTCCCCGCACTACGGTGCGTCGTACCACCTCCATTCCCACGCCTACCCCATATGCGGGGAAGGTGGGGAAATGCAAAGGATTCCTTATTTAAGTCCGCACGTATTTGGAGCAGGTCGGGGAGGAGTACCCAGGGGACGTGGCTAAAATTCAGTTTTTTACCCTGTTGCTCAAAGACCGAGCCCTTGATTGGGCATGGTCCACAACTGAAAACCCCTAGGGGTGGCAGTACATGTTTGAACAATTCATGGACGCTTTCTCCTGTGCGTTTGGCCATACTGAGAGTCAGGGCAACGTTATGAGCCGCCTGATGACGCTCCACCAGGGCACTCGGTCAGCAGCCGAGTACTCGGTGGAGTTCCGGGTTGAAGCGGCTGACTCAGGGTGGAATGAGGTTGCTTTGTGCAGCATGTTCCTCCACGGGGTAAACGCTCAGCTCCGTGACAATATGGTGGTTCACCCTGTCCCTGAGACTCTCGACGGTCTAATAGATCGGGCTGTAGGATTAGACAACCGGTACCGTGAGCACGCAAAGGAGCGCTAGTCCTCCTCTTGCCTGCTCGCCGCATGCGTGCCCGCCGTGGTTACTAACATTGGCGGCGCCGGCTCTCTGCCCGAGCTGATGGAGCTCTCTCCGCATTTGACCGATGATGAGCGAAGGCGAAGGGCTGGCGCGTGCGCGTACTGCGGTTCAGTGAACCACAGTCGGGATGAATGCCGCCAGCAGCCCAAAAGACGCGGCCCGTCAGTAACCATGGGGGGTCTGGCGGGCGGGACCAAATCCACACCCCCAGTAATTTTTCTATCTCGGCCTTTGTGCAATTGCCGGGGGTCGAGAGGAGGACTATGGTGTTGGTGGACTCGGGGTCTAAGGGTAATTTTGTTTCTGCCCAGTTCGTTCGGCAGGTGGGTATTCCCACTACTAAATTGCCCCACAATCAAAGAATCACCACCATTTCTGGCCGGGAGGTCACGGTAGCCACTGAGAGCACAGTGCCGATCTCCATCCTCCTTTCTGGGAACCATCGGGAGGAACTCTCATTCCTGGTTCTCCCAACTTCATCTTCCCGGATGGTTCTTGGTTATCCTTGGCTCCGGAGGCATAATCCGATTATTAACTGGGGACAAAATGCCATCACCTGCTGGAGCCCATTTTGTATGGGTAATTGCATGCGTTCAACAGAGTGTTCCCCATCTCTAACTGTCCCCCCACCCCCACCCCCTCCGATTGAGCCGCCGGACCTCAGCCTCATTCCCCAGGCTTACCACGATTTGGGGGAGGTCTTTAGCAAATCGAGAGCGTTGTTGCTACTGCCTCATCGTTCTTACGATTGTGCAATAGATCTCATCCTGGGGGCGAAGCTGCCGTCCAGCCGGCTTTATAGTATTTTTGGCCCGGAGAGTGAGGCAATGGAGAAGTACATTAAAGAGTCGCTGAACGCTGGCCTTATTCGGCCGTCTTCGGTTCCACTTGGAGCCGGATTCTTCTTCGCCGGAAAGAAGGATGGCTTGTTGCGCCCATGCATCGATTACTGGGAGCTCAACGCTATTACCACCAAAGACAAATAGCCTCTGCCTTTGATTAATTCCGCGTTTGAGCTCCTTCAGCACTCACGGGTTTTCACCAAGTTAGACTTAAGTAATGCATGCCATTTGATCAGCATTCGCAAAGGGGACGAATGGAAGATGGCATTCAAAACCCACCAGGGGCAATTCGAGTATGTGGTGATGCCATTCAGGCTCACCAACGCCCCTGCCGTCTTCCAGCGGTTAATTAATGACGTCCTTCATGATATGCTTTATCAATTCGTCTTTGTCTACTTGGATGATATTTTGATTTTCTCCCGCTCACCAGAGGAACATGAAGCCCATGTCAGGTCTGTCCTACAATGGCTCTTGGAGAACCAGCTCTACGTCAAGGCCAAGAAGTGTGAGTTCTCCACAAGCACGACCACCTTCTTGGGCTTCATAGTGGCTGAAGGGAGACTGATTTCTGACCCGGCCAAGGTGAGGGCAGTGCTCGACTGGCCCACCCCCCACTCCCATAAGGAGCTCCAGCGCTTCCTCGGGTTCGCGAACTTCTATTGCCGGTTCATCAGGAGCTACAGTGGGGTGGCATTGCCCTTGACGCAGCTGACCTCCATTAAGGTCCCCTTTCGCTGGACCGAGGCAGCTGAACAGGTGTTTCTCAAATTAAAACGCCGGTTCACGGAAACACCAGTCTTGGCTCAGGTCGACACGCAGCTCCAATTCGTCCTTGAGGTGGATGCATCTGATTCGGGGGTAGGCGCTGTGCTGTTGCAGCGCACACCCTCCGATCAGAAGCTCCGCCTGTGTGCGTATTTCTCTCGTCGGCTTACGCTGGCCGAGAGGAATTACGACATGGGGGACAGAGAGCTGCTGGCCATTAAGTTGGCATTGGAGGAATGGAGGCATTGGTTGGAGGGTGCCATTCACCCCATCATCGTGTGGACCTATCACAAAAACCTTGAGTATTTGCGATCGGCCCACCGACTTAATGCCAGGCAGGCTCATTGAGCCCTGTTTTTTCAGAGGTTCAACTTTTCCATCACGTACTGGCCTGGCGTTTGGAACGCCAAACCGGACGTACTATCGCGCCAGTTTGATTTTGAGGAGGTAGCCCCCCCTCCCCTCAAACCATCATACCGCCTTCTCCCATCCTCGGAGCCCTTACTTGGGATCAGAATCAGAATCAGAATAAACTTTATTGCCAAGCATGTAAAAAACACACGAGGAACTTGACTTGACATTGGTGCGCATGCACGCGACACAACGACACGGCAGCCATAATAGGCGCCTCATCAAACAGAGATAGATAAGAAGGGAGGGGAAGGGAGGGAACGACACAAGGGGGGAGGAGAAAAAAAAACTTCGTTATCAGAATACAGCTTATTTTTAAGCAGATTATGATTACAATGAAAAAAAATCTCTCAATAGCACAGAGCAACAACTCAGAATTTCACAAGACACAAGAGAGCAGTGTACAGTATATCTTTAATCAGTTCATGAATCAATGTGTGTGCGGTGTTGAGCAGTGTTGATGATAATAAGAGAGACCCAAGGACCCTTGGCAGAAGATGTTTTGTCTGTCTGGCGCCCAGTCTTATCTGGCGCTGCAGCTGGCTGTCCAAGGCCTTGTGCTCATGATTTTGAAAAAACACAGTCTGCAGACAGCCAGGAGGAATTTTCATGGGGAATAATAATGCCAAATAGGACTGATCACAGAGAAGACTTGTATTTCTTCTGTAGATTCAGTACATTAATCCTTCATTGCGCAGCTTTGAATTCGTCGTGGAAAGACCTGAGCAAACCCATGATGTAATCCACCTTACGAGACAGTTCTCCAGTAGTCGCTATCAGGGTCTTCTCCAGTTTCTCAATTTGTTGGATGCACCTCGCCTGGCCAGCATTTTGATAGGTTGAATCCATCTTCAGCAATTTGCGGTAAACCAAGACAATTCCCGTCCCAATCAGAATTATCCCAATCACCAAGATTACGAAGATAAACAAATCTTCAATATCTTCGATAGAGAGATTAGAGAGACACAGCATTTTCCAATTACCTGTGTCACATAGATAGCCCACTGGAGCCGTTCCAGCGGGGCAGACAGCTTCCCCCGGAGCACTTTTCCTTGTTGAAAAAATAGTGTCAATTGTGTTCAAAGCCCAGCTTATTAACTCCATAATTTCTTTTCGGCGGTCGCAGTTAGACGCAGACAGACAACAGCAAGCTGGGATCCAGTAGTAGGAGGGGAGGAAAAGTCAGCAGGAGAGAAGAAAAAAGCGTCTGCTCTCTTGGGAGGGCGGAAGTGGATATCGAGCAGAGGGTCCGCCAGGCCCAGTCCCAGAAGCTTGTGCCAGTAGGGTGCCCTCAGAACTGCCTGTACGTCCCGGCCGCCCTCCACAACGATGTCATCCAGTGGGGTCACACCAGTTGCTTCGCGTGCCATCCTGGGATCACTCGAACTGTGGACCTCGTCAGGAGAGCATTCTGGTGACCCACGCTGTGGCGGGACATACGGGAGCACGTGAAGGCCTGTCAGACCTGCGTCCGGGGGAAATCGGACTCCTCTCCCCCATCTGGTCTCCTCCATCCCCTTCCCACCCCTGGTCATCCGTGGTCCCACATTGCTGTGGACTTCATTACCGGACTTCCCCCCTCCCGTGGTAAGACGGTAATCCTCACCATAGTGGATCGCTTCTCTAAGGCTGTGCATCTGGTCGCTCTCACGAAGCTCCCCTTGGCCTTGGAAACAGCGGTCCTCCTCAACAACCATGTGATTAGGATCCACGGCATCCATATGAACATTGTGTCTGACCGGGGTCCGCAGTTTACATCTCAGGTCTGGAGGGCCCTTTGCCGGACTCTCAGAACAACAGTGAGTCTCTCTTCGGGGAACCATCCTCAGAGCATTGGGCAGGCGGAACACGCCAACCAGTCCTTGGAGACCACCCTGTGGTGCATAGCAGCCGACAACCCATCCTCTTGGAGCTCATACCTGACCTGGGTGGAGTACTCAGTGAACTTGGCCGTCTCCACCGCCACTGGACTCACCTCGTTTGAGGCATCCCTGGGTGTTCACGCCGCCACTCCTTCCCATGGCCGAGAGGGAGGTTGCAGTTTCATCCATGGGGGTCCATGCCTGTCGCTGCCAGCGCGTCTGGAGAGCCACCCGAGCCACCCTCACCCGCTCCACTGAACGTACTCGGGCTGCAGCTGACAGGAGGTGGGTGCCCGCCCCCAAGTACGCCTTGGGTCAGCAGGTCTGGCTAGCGGCGAGCCAGATCCCTCTTAAGGAGAAGTCTAAGAAGCTGTCCCCCCACTTCTTGGGGCCCTATGTCATCTCTCGGGTGGTCAATGACGCGTCGGTTCAGCTTAAATTGCCGCCAACCCTGCGGGTGAACCTGACTTTCCACGTCTCACATATCAAGCCACTCTCGGTCAGGCCTCTCTGCTCCCCCCCCCCGAAGCCGCCTCATCCTCCCCTGATTATCGACAGCTACCCCGCCTACACGGTCTGCCGGATCCTGGATGTTCACTGTCGTGGCCGGGGTCAGCAGTACCTGGTGGATTGGGAGGGTTACGGTCTGGATGAACACTCCTGGGTCCCTTCTGCTCAGGTCAAGGACAAAGAAATGCTCCAAGCCTTCCACCAAGTTCACCCGGCGAAACTCTCTGGACTGCCAGGAGGCGCTCCTAGAATGGGGGGCTCTGTCATGGGCAGCGAGAGCGTGCCCCTCCCGTTCCATCTCACCTTCATTAACTCGTCACTGCACCTGAGGCAGAAGACGCACCTGCTCCCACTCATCAGCCAGCGTACTTAAGGAGGTTCTCTCTGCGCAGTCAACGCTGGCTCGTCTGGGTATACTGCCCGTCTAAGGACAAGCAAGTTGTAACTGACAAGTATTGACACGTCGTCTAATCTTGTTTTCCTCTCTTCCTCAGGTTGCTGCCACCGTGTAGGTGTATCTTCAGGACTGCATGCGCTCTCCTGCCACATCTCCATTATTCCTCGGCTTTCAACCTCCACCCGGTCAGGCATCATCAGCTCATTCCCTTCACCCTACTGGTTCATCTGTTTCCCGCTGGGGTCCTGCCGGTTCTTCCTCGGAACCCAAGTAAGTGGAAGTTTGGCTTGCCCATTTCCCCTTACTCCATTCCTCCTCTCACAGCTCTTGTCTTCTCTCCACAGGTGGATTCCTCTGGCGAGTGACTGTTTCTATAGCTGTGCAGTTATTTTGGAAATTAATAAACTTTCAAACGTGCCCCTTCGTGTGGTTGATTTCCTGTGCCGTTGTATCATGCACATGAGCTGTCAGCTTATTAAACCATGACAACCATGATCCCCATGATTCCTCCGGCAAGTGGCGAGCCTACTGTAGGGTCGGACCCATGTGCCTCTTTTGAGTACACTGGGTCCTTGATGTAATGTTTTTCATGGAGATCCACTGGACCGCTCTTAGTCTGGCCCTTCACCCAGGACCAGTTTGCCTTGGGAGACCCTACCAGGGGCAGTCTTTCTCTTTGTCCGTGATTTTGACAGAGTTGAAAATTTCCTTCAGTTGTAAGTTCAGATATTCATCTGAACTTCTCTTTTAAATCAAGAAAGAGGAGTGGCTCATCTCAGCTGAGGTCTATGAATTTGCTCTGCTGAATACAAAATTGTTGTTTTAATTCAGAAAACTTTCAGGAGATTTTCATTTTGAATCATTCTGTAAAAGAATGACAGTGAGGTTAAAAAATTGTACTGTCATCAATTAGATAGTGATGAATGTTGACTTTTGTGCGCACCCGCTGGCTCTTCTTCGGCATTGCAGTGACAGCTCTTTTCCTGGTGGGGCAGACTGGTCCCACTGTGGTCCAGTAGTTATATTTAAGAAAAGGACTACCTGCTGAATCATAAACTCATGCACTGTTTTTTTTTCCTCTGTGCAGTGAAAAAGCCAGGTTAGAAAGCTTGGGATCAGTCCGCCAAGGTCTCCGCCTTTGACCGCCACCTGATCCACATAGCACCGGACCCCCATGATCCCTCCTGCAGGTGGTGAGCCCACTGGAGGGCGGACCCATGTAACTCCTTCGGGCTGAGCCCGGCCGGGAAAAACTCTGCTGTGTTTATGTAACTGTCCTCATTTGACAGAACACAATGGCTGAGTGTGAGTTTTTCATTAATCAGGACACACAGCCACAAACGGACACAAGATATGATGATGTGATATAATTGCAAACATGAAAGATTAGTGGACAGAATACTTAGTCTGAAGATTTTAAATGACAAACCTCTCTTCTGTGACAGTATCCCACCATGCCTCCCCCATGTGCTGCATCCACACGCTCCCTTTTCATTCATTTGTTCCTCTAAAAATTAAACATTAGTGCCTAATCTATAGACTCTAATGGTAAGTCCACAATTAAAATTAAAATGTGGATGGAAAACTATTGTGTATCATCATATTATAATTAAAATGGCAGGTAATTAGATTATAGCTAGCGCTGCTCTCCATTAATATAACTGAAAATCCCAGCACATGTTGTTTCCTCCTGAGCTCTGGAGCTGCGCAATTTCAAAACACACTGCTAAAATAGCATTGACAATGTGCTTCTGATGACAGATCTACTCTTTGCCCCAAAATACTGATGCGCTTAAAATTGCGTGCTGCCACACCTCTTTGAAATGAGCCGCCTTCTCCCAGTGCAAAGCTGGTTCACTGTCTACTGGTAATTAGATGGCGTGACTCAAAGTGTAAAAAAACAGACAATGCACCGACAGAAACTAACAAAACCACTGTCGCAAGGTGGGTAGCGTGGCATGAAAACGATGCGTTGATCCTCATAATAGGGCTCTATATATGTTAAAGTGTGCATTAAATGATATACAGGGCAATAACTAAATGCTTATACATGTACATAATACAATATTGTCAAACAGCCATAGAACTCCTCAAGGGGACTTTTAGCAGGCACCATTCAGCTCAGTGTTTTCCTATGGTTAATGAATATCACTAAATCTAATGAGTCCTAGTATGTTACAGAATTAAATTTGCAACAGATGATGGCTGCTGACAAATGTCACCCTGAATGTTTAGCAAAAACAAGGCCACATATTTGTTGACAGCAAGAATAAAAACTGTTTGTGATAAACAAGGAAATAAAAGTGCAACTCTGCTGCTGGAGTCTAGCACTATGTTTCAGTTACAGAGGAGTGAAGGCTCTGTTGACATCTGGTACTATGATGAAATACAGTGTCCTTAGACTCTTTAAGGACTTATGACATGGGTCATAAATAACTTTTTCTTCCAGATAGTAGCCCTCCATTGCTTTGCAGCCAAAACTCCATATTAAGTTTCACACAGTAACTGCACACATGAATCAATTCCTCCTGTTTCTCAAATGTTTATTAGTCCTCTGATTATGGTTCCTATGGAAAACAACAACAAAGCACATTTAAATTTCTGTGTGATATTCCAACATTACATTCAAAACAGTCTGCTAGATAAACGTCCTTGTTCTAATCAGCCACAGCTCGTGTTTTCCCTTTTCCCCTTCTTTTTTTTTTTCCATAATCAAAGGCAAGCAAGTCCTTTTGCCAAATCTGTACAGGCTATGACCATGAAAATGTTCAGCTTGAATCTTAATATCACTTAAGTGATAATTATTCTGCTTGCCACAAACCTGACTAACAAAATGGAATTCAATCAGGGCCCGCGCATAATGACCATCATTATGAAAATAATGAATAAAAAAGTAATAATGACATCCCTAGCTGCATTCATACCTCTTTTCCCTCACACATCTCCATGGTGATCAGAGTTCTTTTTCTCTTCTCAACTCTACATTCTGGTTGGCCCATGGCCGCTTTAATCACATTGTTTATGGTAAACCAAGCATAGTGTGCTAGCTCTGTGCGTGGACTCATTTAATTAACCACTTGAGAGGTGTAGCCGAGCCTACTGTAGTCCGGGGTTGTCTCCTGCAGTGGTGAATGCGGGGTTATTGTTGCTGACCAGTCCATCTCTCTGCAGCTCTCTACATTGCCTCTCTGAAACAAGACGCATCTCGCTCCCAGCAAGACTCCGGCTGTCCACCTGCTAATGCCAAACAATGCCTAGTGATCGGGGACAATGTAATTATATGATAAAATAAAACATCTCACCAGGTTTGGGGAAGGAACAGGTTACATGTGCAATTAAATAATAAATCACCAGTTGCTCAACTCCATTAGAGCCTCCAAATCAATTCAAGACAATAAAACATCTATTCAACTTTATCCATATTAGATGCAGAATTCAAATGAATTGCGAATGAGATTTCCAGTTTTTTTTGCTGTCATTTGTGCATATGAGGATTTTTCCGTGTGTGTTATGTGGTGGACCATGTCCTTGAGATTTACTCTTTTGATTCAATAGCGCTCCACATGGATGGACTCAATCAGATACCTCAAACCCAGTGAAGGGTGATGTTCAATGGAGCTGAAGTTACAGCGGCAGCAGCAGCTCCTCAGAGAAAAGGCGGTCCCCTTTTCGGATGATGTTTACATGTAAAGACACTGCCAAAACCTGAATTTTGAGACGTAAACAAAGCCATTTTCACCTGTTGACATGAAATGGGGGCATTAATTTGCTTAATTATCGTCACTGGTGCAGAAAATATTTCAAAGCCTTGGAGCAAACAACTTGCAGCTAACTGTTGCTGTGCTGACTGTCAGTGAATGCGAAGGATTTCTTCAAGGCTACAATAAAATGATTTCTTTTGGCTGTCAAATAAGCCTGAACCCAAAATATTCATTGAAATAAAAGGTGCAGCACTGTGATCCTTTTATTTTTAACTTCATGAATGACAACCACAATTTAAAACAGATGAAGCTCCAGTTGGACATGTGTTCTGTCTCTGCGAACACTTGGACGCAGTTCCTGAGCAATAATGATGAAGGTCTTGCCAAAGAACTTGAAATGGCCAATAGGTTTGTGGCCCTAGAAGCCATTACTCCTTGAATACCTCGAGGATAATGAAACTTGGCCCAGGGAGAGCGGAGATGGAAAACTGTGCTGTTGGAGTGCACTGAGCCATTGCAAATTTCTGTTTGAACCCATAACACTGTGGCCATGTGACAAATGATAGCAAACACAGAGTCTGAGCCACCCGGAGAGCATTGCAGTGAGCTCTGTTCAAACTGAAACACTCCATACTGTACATGTTTTAATGGCTTTCAGTGCTTATCTTTACAAATATGTTTATGCTAGTATATAGTTTTCAGAAAACACAGAAATATTTTTGCAACAGCATGTCAAATCAGGTAGCCTTTTATGAAGTATTCAAGTCTTTGTGAGTGGAATTATACGAAGTTAGGGTTTAGCTCAATTTGTTTCTTCTTATGTGTTTTGATGGCATAATTGATGAATGGATTCTATTGAAATTTTCAGAGGAGGTAGGAAATGGACCATGTACCAACTGGTTAGATTTTTTTTTTTTGGGGGGGGGGGGCTCTGAATCACAATCAATCAATCAGTCAATCAATCAATCAATCAATCAATCAACTTTATTGTCATGATGCTATGCATACAACTGTAGTGCAAGCAAGATGAAATTGCATTTCTCTAGGCATCCTTATTGTAAAAAGAACATAATTTAAAAACACACTCACACACCCCACCCCGACAGCCATTCACATATCCCTGAGACACATTTGGATATTACAGTAATGTTAACTTAGTACAGTTGCAGTTAAAATGATAATAACTGCCTATGTATATATAAAACAATTAAAATGGCTAAGTGAATCTAAGTAGCTAAGAGAAATAAATACTTAAAACTGACTAAAACTATAATATACATATAATGTCCATAAAGTGCAGTAATATGTGTAAAGGATTCCGGATCAACTGTTCAGCATCCTAACAGCTTGTGGAAGGAAGCTGTTAATCAGTCTGGTGGTTCTGCCTCTGATGCTCCAGAATCGTTTGCCAGATGGCAGCAGTTCAAAGTGTTTGTGCAGAGGGTGAGAGTGGTCCTTAACGATGTTCAGTGCCCTGCTCCTACAACAGCTCTGAAAAAGTTCTTGAACAGAGGGGAGGGAAACTCCAATTACCTTCTCAGCTCCCTTAACTATCCTCTGCAGAGCTTTTTTGTCTGACATACTGCAACTGGAGTACCATGTTGCAATGCAGTATGTCAGAACACTATCTACCATACCTCTGTAGAAGGTCCTGAGGATGTAGATGGGGAGAGAGGCCTGTTTGAGTTTCCTCAATAAGTGCAGTCTCTGCTGAGCCTGCTTCCTGATCCCCAAGGAATTCTTGCTCCAGGTCAGGTCCTTCGAGATCTGCACTCCGAGGAACTTGATGTTCTCTACTCTCTCCACCGAACGGCCGCTGATGCAGAGAGGGACGTGTTCAGGCCATGACCGCTGGAAGCCGATAATCATCTTCTTCGTTTTGTCTATGTTGAGCACCAGATTGTTCTCCCTGCACCAGCCCTCCAGGTCTCTAACTTATTCCTTGTACATTGATTCCTCATCCCTCTGAATAAGTCCCACCACTGTGGTGTCATCCGCAAACTTAATAATCTGGTTCCCCTCGTGTCTGAACACATAGTCATGTACACACACATATCTGAATCTAAGTTATTTTTTTATGGTATACTATTAACTGGATTAAACAGGCTCTAAATCAATCAAAATGGAATGCATCACAACTTTCTTAGAAATTAAAAATCTTCTTCTTCTAGCTGCTCCCTTTAGGGGTCGCCACAGTGGATCATCTGCCTCCATCTCACCCTGTCCCTTGCATCTTCCTCTGTAACACCAACCCTCTCCATGTCCTCCTTCACTACGTCCATGAATCCTCTCTGTGGTCTTCTTCCTTTCCTCCTGCCTGGCAGCTCCATCGTCAATGGCCTTTGTCCAGAATATTCACTATCTCTCCTTTGCCCATGTCCAAACCATCTCAGCCTTGACTCTCTTACTTTGTCTACAAGCCACTCAATCTGAGCTGTCCTTCTGAAATACTTATTTCTAATCCTGTCCCTCCTAGTCACTCCCAATGAGAATCTTGGCATCATCATCTCTGCCACCTCTAGCTCTGCCTCCTGTCTTTTTGTTAGTGCATGCCAAATCTAGCATTCCCTTTGAGCTCACTAGTCAGGACTTTATGAACTTCTTCAATAATAAAATTTCATCTTTCAGAGATAAAATCAGTAAGATCCTTACCACCATTAATTTAAATACTTAACAACTACAGCTCCTTCAACTGATATCTCTTTGGATGAGTTTACTCCAATTGACCTTTTAGATAAAATCATTTCCTCATCCAAGCCTTCAACTTGTCTACTAGACCATATTCCTACCAGGTTATTTAAAGAAGTCTTTCCATTTATTGGTAGCTCTATTCTTCAAATAATCAATTCTTCATTAATATTAGGCCATGTACTGCAGGCTTTTAAAACTGCTGTAATTAAATCATAAATTAAAAAGCCAATGCTGGATCCAGGAGTTTTAGTTAACTCTAGACCAATCTCTAATCTGCCATTCATTTTAAAAATCTTAGGAAGAGTTGTTGCTACGCAATTATTTGACCACTTGCAGGGAAATGGTTTATTTGAAGAGTTTCAATCAGAGTTAAAAATTCATCATAGTAATGAAACAGCTTTAGTGAAGGTTACTAACGACCTCCTTATCACATCTGATAATGGACATGTTTCTGTACTTGTCCTTTTGGATCTTAGTGCAGCTTTTGATACTATCAATCATAATATTTTACTTGATACATGTAGATTAGAACACCTTGATGGACTTAATGGAACTTCATTGCAGTGGTTTAAATCCTATTTAATCTGATAGGATCCAGTTTGTTCATGTCAGTAATGAGTTTTCTTCCAACTCAAAACTCAGTCACGGAGTTCCACAGGGATCTATGCTAAGCCCTATTCTTTTTAGTTTACAGTGGTGTGAAAAATTGTTTGCCCCCTTCCTGATTTCTCATTTTTTTGTAATGTTTGTCACACTTAAATGTTTCAGATCATCAAACAAATATAAATATTAGACAAAAATAACACAAGTAAACACAAAATGCAGTTTTTAATAATAAAAAAGCCTACACTACCGTTCAAAAGTTGGGGTCACTTAGAAATTTCCTTATTTCTGAAAGAAAAGCACTTTTTTCAATGAAGATAACTTTAAACTAATCAGAAATACACTCCATACGTTGCTAATGTGGTAAATGACTATTATAGCTGCAAATGTCTGGTTTTTGGTGCAATATCTACATAGGTGTATAGAGGCCCATTTCCAGCAACTATCACTCCAGTGTTCTAATGGTACAATGTGTTTGCTCATTGCATCAGAAGGCTAATGGATGATTAGAAAACCCTTGTGCAATCATGTTAGGTCTGCAATGCTGTAATTGCTGCAAATGGAGGATTCTTTGACAAAAGCAAAGTTTGAAGGAAAAAATTATTATTTCAAATACAAATCATTATTTCTAACCTTGTCAATGTCTTGACTATATTTTCTATTCATTTTACAACTCATGGTGGTAAATAAGTGTGACTTTTCATGGAAAACACAAAATAATTGTCTGGGTGACTCCAAACTTTTGAATGGTAGTGTACTTCCGGTGCTACATGAGTAGGCTGCCTTTTTGCAACAGCGGATCAGTTTCTTCCTATCTATTTACTATCTCACTTCTCTTGCTAATCTTTCTGATCCGGCTACACCTTATACATCGGAGGGACACACGGATCGCCCAAATGTCTCCTGAGCCGGCAGACAGAGCCACTGTTTTTAGCAGGATACGCTACAGCAGAGACCAGCTGCTAGCACTTAACCGGACCAAGATGCTAGCACAAGACTTCGACATACCGGGTGAAAAAAGACAGAAACAACGTGGATGCCATGCTGGAGCAAGACGGCGGGTGAGAAATATAAGGTACAGACCCGTCCTTCCATCTGTTATTATGGGGAACGTTCGATCGCTACTCAATAAGACCGACGAGCTAGTGGCCATCTCCCGCTACGAGAGCGTCTTCAGAGAGAGTAGCCTGATGTTGTTTACTGAGACGTGGCTAACAGAACTAGCAACAGATGCTAACATCGAACTGGAGGGTTTCCACGCAATACGGGCAGACCGGACACCAGACAGTGGGAAGGCAAGGGGCGGAGGAGTATGTCAATATGTATGTCATGTATGCTGTATGTCAATAACAGCTGGTGCACACTGGGACATATCACGGTTAAACAACATCACTGCAGCAAAGACATTGAGTTGCTAGCTGTTAGCATGCGGCCTACCTATCTCCAGAGGGAATACTCACACGTGATCTGCATTGTTATTTATGCAAATCCAACAGCGAACATGGGGACAGCGCCTGACGTCATTCACTCAGTAACTGGCAGGCTGCTGACAGAACACCCAGATGCTCTTCTCCTCATCTCCGGTGATTTCAACCATATTTCACTGTCCTCCATCCTGCCCACGTTCACCCAGTATGTCACATGTCACACTAGAGACAAAGACAATAAAACACTGAGCTTATTCTATGCTAACACGAAGGAGGCGTACACCTCATCACCACTCCCCCGCACTCGGGAGATCGGCTCACAACTTGGTTCATCTCCTGCCGGTGTACAAACCCCTAGTATACAGACAACCTCCGGTCATGCGCACAGTGAAGATATGGTCAGAGGAGGCAATGGACGCTCTAAAGGACTGTCTTGAAACCACTGCCTGGGAGCAGCTCTGCGATCCACATGGTGAGGACATCGATGGCCTCACTCACACCATCATGGACTACATCAACTTCTGTGTGGACAACACTGTACCCACCAAAGACAATGCGGTGTTGCTCGAACAACAAACCCTGGATCAACCTGAGATAAAAACACTTCTGAGAGAGAAGAAGAGGGTCTTCAGGTCGGGGAACAGGGAGATGCTGAAGTCCGTACAGAGGGAGCTGAGGAGGAAGGTCAGAGAAGGCAAGGACAGCTTCAGGAAGAAGATGGAGGACAAGCTGCAATAGAGCGACATCAGCGGGGTCTGGAGAAACCTTAAAACCATCTCTGGGCTCCAGAATACCTCCTCCCAGGCCACGGGGGGCAGGGAGTGGGCGAACAATCTGAACCTGTTTTTTAATAGGTTTGACCAACTGCCTTTCCCCCCGACTGCACAACAACCACTGCTGCCTCTAAAGTCATCGAGACCTGCTGTCCACACCCACTCCACCAACACCACCCCCACTCCCAGCACACAGCCCCCCAACCTGACCCTCACTAAGACCCAGGTGAGGACGGAGCTGAGGAAGATCAAGGCAAGGAAGGCCTCGGGACCAGACGGCACCAGAACAAAGCTCCTCAAGTCCTGCGCAGACCAGCTGTGTGAGATTGTGGAGCACATCTTCAACCTGAGCCTGAAGCTGGGGAGGGTACCACAGTTGTGGAAAACATTTTGTGTGGTACCTGTACCAAAGACTTCCCACCCCAAAGACCTGAACAGCTACAGACCAGTGGCCCTTACGTCTCACATGATGAAGACCCTGGAGAGACTGCTCCTTGCTCACCTCCGCCCCCTGGTGGGGCCAGCGATGGATCCACTCCAGTTCGCCTACCAGCATGGCATTGGGGTGGAGGATGCAGTGATCTTCCTCCTTCACCATTTCCTGTCCCACCTGGAGAAGCCCGGGAATGCAGTGAGGATCATGTTCTTTGATTTCTCCAGTGCTTTCAACACTATCCAACCAATGATCCTGAAGGACAAGCTGCTGTGCGCAGGGGTGGACCAGCACCTGTCATCATGGATCCTGGACTACCTCACTAACCGGCCACAGTTTGTGAGAACCCGGGATTGTGTGTCCGACATGACCATCGGCAGTACGGGGGCCCCCCAGGGAACGGTTTTGGCTCCCTTCCTGTTCACCCTTTATACTGCAGACTTCTCACACAACACAACACATTGCCATCTACAGAAGTTCTCTAACGACTCTGCGATCGTTGGCCTCATCTCCAATGGAGATGAAGCTGAGTACAGAGGACTTATCCAGGACTTCGTGGACTGGTGCCATCGAAACTGCCTCCAGATCAATGCAAGGAAAACTAAGGAGCTGGTGGTGGACTGCCGCAGGCAAGGACAACCCCTCACAGTACCAGTGAACATCCAGGGAACAGACATCAAGATGGTGACATCCTACAAGTACCTGGGTGTTCATCTGAACAATAAACCAGACTGGTCACACAATACCGACGCACTCTACAAGAAGGGACAGCGCAGGCTGTTCCGACTGAGGAGGCTCAGGTCTTTTGGTGTACAAGGGGTGCTCTTGAAGACATTCTACAACACGGTCGTGGCATCAGCCATCACTTTTGGAGTGGTCTGCTGGGGCAACGGCATTACAGCAGCCGATAAGATGAGACTGAACAAACTAATCAAGAAAGCTAGCTCTGTCCTGGGGTAGTGCCTTGACCCAGTGGAGGAGATAGGAGAAAGAAGGATGGTGGCTAAACTGTCATCTCTGCTGGAGTCTGGGTCCCACCCTATGCAGGATGTACTGAACGCACTGAGGAGCTCATTTAGCAGTAGACTACATCATCCTAGATGCGCGACTGAGAGGTTTCGCAGGTCCTTCCTACCTACGGCTGTCAGACTGTATAACCTAAGCAGGGCTGCTCGCAGAGATAGCAAAAAAAACGTGACAACCTAATAGTATTGAATGCAAAAGACCAACAGACTTACACAAATGGTCCCCTCCAGTATACAACTAGGACAATATCAGTCGCTATGGAGGGTGACAATATGTATGGGTACATATTCATACTATGTAGGGTAACTAAATAGACAGTTATGCTGTTTATTCCATCTAGCTACAATGCTCCGCACCGTGTATATATATTTATATATTTATGTGTACATATGTATATTCACTGCTCTTATTTTCTTATCTTCTAAATCATTGCTCTGAGTGTTGCTATCCCTGTGCTGTTGCAATCCTGGAATTTCCCCATTGTGGGACTAATAAAGGCTTATCTTATCTTATCTTATCTTAATTGAAGGTGTTTATTATTAAGGGTAAAAAAAATCCAAACTGACATGGCCCTGTGTGAAAAAGTGATTGCCCCCGTTAAAATATAAATTAACTGTGGTTTAACACATCTTTGGAAAGCTGAGTTCAATTTTCTAGCAATTTCTAAAGCTTTAGGACTCCAGCAAACCACAGTGAGAGCCATTATCTGCAAATGGCGAAAACATGAAACAGTGGTGAACCTTTCCAGGAGTGGCTGGCTGACCAAAATTACCCCAAGAGCGCAGTGACGACTCATCCAAGAGGTCACAAAAGACCCCACAATAACATCCAAAGAACTGCAGGCCTCACTTGCCTCAGTTAAGGTCTGTGTTCATGACTGCACCACAAGAAAGAGACTGGGCAAAAATGGCCTGCATGGCAGAGTTCCAAGACGAAAACCACTGCTAAGCAAAAAGAACATAAAGGCTCGTCTCAGGTTTGCCAGAAAACATCTTGATGATCACCAAGACTTTGGGGAAAATACTCTGTGGACTGATGAGACAAACGTTGAACTTTTTGGAAGGTATTTGTCCCATTACATCCAGCGTAAAAGTAACACAGCATTTCAGAAAAGGAACATCATACCACCAGTAAAATATGGTGGTGGTAGTGTGATGGTCTGGGGCTGTTTTGCTGCTTCAGGTCCTGGAAGACTTGCTGTGGTAAATGGAACCATGAATTCTGCTGTCTACCAAAAGATTCTGAAAGACAATGTCTGGCCATCTGTTTGTTACCTCAAGCTGGAGCGCACTTGGGTTCTGCAACAGGACAATGACCCAAAACACACCAGCAAGTCCACCTCTTAATGGCTTAAGAAAAACAAAATAAAGACTTTGGAGTGGCCGAATCAAAGTCTTAACCCGAATCTGATTGAAAGGCATGACCTTAAAAAGGTGGTTCGTGCTTGAAAACACTCCAATGTGGCTGAATTACAACTATTCTGCTAAGATAAGTGGGCCAAAATTCCTCCACAGTGCTGTAAAAGACTCATTACCAGTTATTGCAAATGCTTGATTGCAGTTATTGCTGCTAAGGGTGACCCAACCAGTTATTAGGTTTAGGGGGGTAATCACTTTTTCACACCGGGCCCTGTAGGTTTGGATTATTTTTCCCCTTAATAAGAAACACCTTCATTTAAAAACTGCATTTTGCGTTTACTTGTGTTATCTTTGTCTAATGTTTAAATTTGTTTGATGATGTGAAACTGGAGAGACTATGTCTCTCAGCTGGTCTGGGAATACCTTGGTATCCTCTCTGAAGAGCTGGAGCAGGTGGCTGGGGAGAGGGAAGTCTGGGCTTCTCTGCTTGAACTGCTGCCTCCACGACCAGGACCTCCGAAAGAGCAGTAGAAGTTGGATGGATGGATGGATCTGAAACATTTAAGTGTGATAAACATGCAAAAAAATGAGAAATCAGGAAGGAGGCAAACACTTTTTCACACCATTGTATATACTGTATGCTTCCATTAGACAATATTACTAGAAAGCACTGCATATGGTTTCATCATTTTCATTGTTATGTAGATGACACACAATTATGTGGTTGGTATGAGGTTCCAAGGTTGTCATAGCCAGGAGCGACACTAGGGTTAAGCTCCCAGTGCTCATAAAATGCTCCTTACGGTGTGCGTCTCGAAAAGCCTCTGACAACTAAGTCCAACTCCTAGCCTGCCCGTGTGGTTTAGTCTCTAAGCCCTGCAGAACTGCTTTTACTAATAGGAGAAGGAGCGAGGGTGGATCTCTGGCGCCTTAAAACCAGATGCTTCGGGTAGATGGTGGCTCGTCAGCCTGGGAAGGTAGCCCGTCTAGGGGAAGGTAAACCCTGATTTCAAACCTCCGCTGCCTTGCGGCACACCCGGTCACGGGAAAGGCTTCGGGAGTCAACCCTGAGGAAAAATCCGGAGTCGGAGCCCCTAAGGCAGTTCTCTGTTGTGCTCAACACCGTTCTGGCAGCTCCTGCAACGGCGCCAAACTATAGCAGCCCTGCTGTTCCTTTGGATTCATCAGTGACGTGGAGAGGGGGGACATGCTGCATGGGTAACATCTTGTCCTCCATATCTTCCTGCCCAGGCTTGAATCCTACCAACGCCCAACGCTGGAAGGTAGAACACCGGTGCGCATCGGCCTGTTCAGCCACAGGCGGTGCTGTTCCAGCAGAGTAGACGTTTAGGATTCTCTTCCATGGTCATCATAGACCGACGGAGGCTGCCGCCGCCGCCGCCACCAACGACGACAAAATTATACTTGTCAATGAAGCCAGATGACAGTAATCCATTCGCCAAATCCGAGGCTTGCCTTAAGGAAATCAAAGCTTGGATGACTTGTAATTTCTTGCATTTAAATTCAGATAAGACTGAAGTCATTCTGCTTGATCTAAAAAACCTTAGAAATACCTTTCCAAATCAAACTCTTTGTTTGGATGTGGTTACTCTTTCTCTGAATAGTTCTGTGAGGAACCCTGGAGTTATTTTTGATCAAGATCTGTTCTTTAATTCACATATTATACTTGTTTCTAAGACTGCCTTCTATCATTGGCATAGTATTGACAAGATTAGGAGCATCTTGTTTCAGAGTGATGCTAAGAAACTAATTCATTCTTTTGTTAGCTCCAGATTAGATTATTGTAACGCTTTATTAGGCTGTCCTAAAACATGTTTAAAAAGTCTTCAGCTGATCCAAAATGCTGCAGCAAAAGTTTTAACAGGTACTAGGAAACAAGATCACATCCCTCCGGTTCTGACCTCCATTCATTGGCTTCCCATAGAATTTAGAATTAAGTTTAAAATCCTTCTTCTCACTTACAAAGCTCTAAATAATCAGGTGCCTCTTTGTTTAAAAGATCTGATAGTAGCTTATCATCCAAACAGAACACTACGCTTCCAAAGTGCAGGATTACTTGTAATACCTGGAATCTCCAAATGTACAAAGGGAGGCAGAGCTTTCAGTTATCAAGCTCCTCTTCTTTGGAACCAGCTGCCAATCTGGATTCGGGAGTCAGACTCGATCTCTGTTTTTAAGAATAGGGTTAAAACCTTCCTTTTTGGCATAGCCTATAGTTAGGGTGGGATAAGGTGACCCTGAAACCTCCCTTAGTTATGCTGTTAATAGGTTTAAGTCAGGAGACCTCCAACAATGCACTGGGCTTCACTCCTTTCGTCACTCTCAATGAAATACATATTTTGCTGGTCATTAACATCTGTTTGTTCTCTCCCATAGATTGAATCCCCGTCGTGCTGTTTGCTGTTTATATGTCTGTTTGTTTCTTCTTCTTCTCTACCCTTTCACCCCCCAGCCAGTCGCAGCTGATGACTGCCCCTCCCTGAGCCTAGTTCTGCTGCAGGTTTCTTCCTGCTAATAGGGAATTTTTCCTCTGCACCATCACCAAGTGCTTGCTCACAGGAGATCACCTGATTACTGGGGCCTTTCTGCAATTGTGGGGTTTTGCCCTACAGATGAAAGTGCTATAAGATGGGTGTTGTGAAATTGCGCTATATAAATACAGTTGAATTGAACTGAATCATAGCAGGTCTCATGACTGTCTTGTAAATCTTCCCTTTCACTCTTGCTGCTATTGCTCTGTCATAGATCACCCCTGACACTCATCTCCACCCACTCTACCCTGCCTGCATTCTCTTCTTCACCTCTCTTGTGCATTTTCCATTGCTTTTGATAGTTGACCCCAGGTATTTAAACTCATCTACCTTCACTATCTCTACCCTTTGCATCGTCATCGTTACACCTGCCTCCCTCTCATTCACACTCATGTATTCTGTCTTACTTCTACTGACTTTCATTCCTCTTCTCTCCAGAGCATACCTTCACCCCTCCAGGTTCTCTTCCACCTGCTCCCTACAGATCACAGTGTCATCTGCAAACATCATGGTCCACACAAACTCCTGCCTGACCTCATCTGTCAGCCTGTCCATCACCATGGCAAACAAGAAGGGGCTCAGAGCTGATCCCTGATGTAATCCCACCCCCACCTTGAATCCATCTGTCATTCCTACAGCACACCTCACCACCATCTCACTGCCCTTATACATGTCCTGAGCCACCCTCACATACTTCTTTGCCACTCCTGACTTTCTCATGCAGTACCACACTTCCTCTCTTGGCACCCTATCAAGTGCTTTCTCAAGATCCCCAAAAACACAGTGCAGCTCCTTCTGGTCTTCTCTATACTTCTCCATCACCACTTTTAGAGCAAACATTGCATCTGTAGTACTCTTTCTTGGCATGAAACCGTACTGCTGCTCACTGATTGTCACCTCTCCTCTTAATCTGGCTTCAACAACTCTCCCATATCTTCATAGTGTGGATGATCAACTTTATGCCTCTGTAGTTACTACAGCTCTGAGTATCACCCTTGTTCTTGAAAATTGGTACTAAAACACTTCTCCACTCCTTAGGCATCCTCTCACTCTCCAAGATTGTGTTAAACAATCTGATTAAAAAGTCCACTGCCATCTCTCCTAAACATCTCCATACAGTACCTCCACAGGTATGTCACCTGGACCAACTGCCTTTCCATTCTTCATCCTCTTCAAAGCTGCCCTCACCTCCGCCTTGCTAATCCTCGGGAATTCCTTGTTCACCATCTTTCCTTCATCCATCCTCCTCTCTCCCTCTCTCTTTCTCTCTCTCTTTTTCTTTATTCATCAGCTCTTCAAAGTACTCCTTCCACCTTCTCAACACACTCTCATCACTTGTTAGTACTCCATTACCATTTCTGTCCTTAATCAGTCTAACCTGCTGCACATCCTTTCCAGCTCGATCTCTCTGTCCAGTCAATCGATACAAGTCCTTTTCTCCTTCCTTAGTGTCCAGCCTCTCATGCAACTCACTATATGCCTTTGCCATTGCTCTCTTTGCCATGCACCTAGATTCCAAATACTTGTCTACTTTCTTCTTCTCCCTGACTATCCCACTCTTTCTTTGCTAACCTCTTTCTTTGAATACTTTCCTGTACCTCCTCATTCCACCACCAAGTCTCCTTGTCTTCTTTCCTCTGTCCAAAGGATACACCATATACCTTTCAACCGGTTTCCCTCAATACTTTTGCTGTACTTTCCCAGTCATCTGGCATTTCTCTATCAACTAGGCCACCAGAGTGGTGACCTAGTTGAGAGAGCATCCGCCCCACAACCGGGAGGTTGGGGGTTCAAGTCCCAGCCGGGTCATCACAATGACCATATAAAAATGGTACTTCCCACCTTCTTGCTTGGTGCTCATTGTAATAGAATGGGGGAAGAAGAAATTGTTTGTGGCAGCACCTTGCATGGCAGCAATCCCTCTGATTCTACATGTGATTAACATTGTAGATAGGAGAAATGTAATTTCGTTCTGCTGTACATGAATGGCTGTATGGACTGAATGACAATAGAGATGGCTTCTTCTTTCCTACCACGCAGAGTCTGTATCAACTCCTTCCTAAACCCTGTGCAACCTTCTTCCTTCTGTAACTTTCTCCACTTAATCTTTGGCTCTGCCTTCACTCTCTTCCTGTTCTTGCTTTCCAAAGTCATCCTACAAACTACCATCCAATGCTCCCTAGCTACTGTACATTCTCCCCTGCCACCACCTTGCATTCTAATATCTCTTTCAGATTTTTCCTTCTGCGTAATCTACCTGTGTGCACCTTCCTTCACTCTTGTAAGTCACCCGTGTTCTTCTGTCTTCTTGAAATACGTGTTCACAGCCATTTCCATCCTTTTAGCAAAATCTACAACCATCTGTCTTTCCACATTTCTCTCCTTAAAACTATACCAACCCAGATCCTCCTCATCACATCTGTTCCCTTCACATACATGTCCATTAAAGTCTGCTCCAATCCCCACTTTCTCCCCCCTGGGAATACTCTCTACCACATACCTGTCAAGTGATACGGTTTCGCCGTATTTTAATACGGGGAAAATGCAATTTTAGCAAATACGGGCGTATTGCCATTTCTGTATGCCAAAAAGAAAAATATACAGCGAAAAAAAAATATTGAGAGAACCTAAAATCAACTGAACAGTAATTCGATACCTGGCGAAATTGAGCGCACCTAAGCAGTCTTTTTGTGATTTTCAAAATGGCTTCATGCAGTGCGCCGCTGGCGAGGAAAACAAAGCTTGAAGAAAAGGGAAGTCGAGGGACTGGACGTCACCGAAAAGAATGGGAGAGTCCGAGCTTCGAGAAATTGGCATAGACAGACTCAAACCCGCCTTTGTAGCGGCGGACGAGCATACGCATACGCTCATCTGCATCAGATCGTACCTGACAGCCAGACCCACACTGCAGGTCGGCGCCTTTTTAGTCCTTCATGCTTCCTAGACATACTGGATATAAAGTATCAAACTTCAGCTTTCAGTAGATCAAACCCAGTGAAGGTGATGATTTACAGTAGGTGAGAATAGGGAAACACCATCTTTGACTGACAGCGCTGTTCAGATTCAGCAGGGCATATGCTGCTCCATGATAGCTATGGCACTAAAAAACAGGCTTTTCAATTTTATATAATTTAGCTAAAATATAGAAATGTTACACATTTATGAGGGCTGTTCATAAGAGATTTCCCCTGAGTCATCTTCCATGGACTGAGAAGACTCAACCTTGGCACATTTATTAGTCTTTCTCTGCATAGTTACCACCAAGGGTTACACATTTCTCCTATCGCTTTATGCAGCTGCGGAGACCTCACCTGTAGAAGTTTGCAGGCTGTGCCAGAAGCCACAACTTGACCATGGAAATCAGCATTTCATTGTCTTGGAAGGGCTTGCCCTTCAAAAGTGACTTCATTGTTGGAAAAAGGTGGAAGTCAGTGGTGTAAGGTAGGGAGGGGAAGTGGGGTGAGGAAGGATTAAATAGCCGCAGGACTGTGCTTCCCTCTGGGCAACGTAAGTTGTGAACCCGGCATTATCTTGCAGGAAGCGGACACCTTTGGTCAGCATGATGATTGCTTTTGATGACCTTCTGCAATTTCTGCAGCAGTGAAGTGTAGTAAGTCCCGGTAATTGTGGTACCCTTTACCAGGCAATCCATCATCACTACTCCATGCTGGTCCCAAAAGACCGTGAGCATGACCTTGCCTGCCAAGGGTTGGACATGCGCCTTCTTCAGAGGTGGTGAGTCATAACGCTTCCATTGCTTCAACTGGGCTTTAGTTTCTGTATCATAGTGATGGATGTATGTTTCATTCTATGTGATTAGTCTGTCAAAGAAGTTGTCTTGTTTTTTTTTTTGTTTTTTTTGGTACATGGCCAAAAGAGCCTGACAGTATGTGACTTGTTCCTGCTTCTCAAGTTCATCCTACCTATCATCAACAACTTCAACACCATCTTTCAAGCACACGAGAGCAAGATAGGCAGTCTCCTCCCTGAAATGGATCGTCTCTTGAGAAAACTATTGGTCAAATTTGTTCAAATGAAGTATGTAAAGGCGACCAATGACCTAAGAAGGCTGGATTTCCTGGACAGTGACCTGCAGCACTCTGAGGAGTTTATCACCATTGGACTGGAAACCAGAGAAGCCCTACAAACCCATGAACTTGACCCAGGCACAGAGCTGAAGTTCTTTGAAGCAGTAAGATGCTTCTATGAAGCTGTAGTGAGAAAGATGCTCAACAAGTTCCCCTTTGACGACAAAATTCTGCCACACCTCTCTGTCCTCGACCCCAGGAAAACAGAGTCCCTGACCTATGGCCCCACTGTAGAGCTTGCTGCTGCATTTAACCCCACTGTTGATACAGAAGAGCTGAAAGAAGAATGGGAGGACCTGCAACTGCTGCCAGAAAACACAGTGCCTCTACAAGACAAGGATGGCAAGCCTGTCCATGTTGATGTCTACTGGGGTCAGGTGATGGCCTTGAAGACAGCCCTTGATATGCCCTGCTTCCCCCAGCTCCTCAAAGTGTACTCAGCACTGCTTTGCCTTCCTCACAGCAATGCTGATAGTGAGAGGGCTTTCAGCATGGTCAGGAAAATTCACACCGACTTCAGAAAAAGTATGCTCCCAGAAACTCTTGACTTCTTTCATGCAAGTGAAAATGAATTGTGACACTCCATGCTTCAAGGTCAAGCCTTCAAAAAAAAAAAATGCTAGAGTCAGCAAAGGCTGCTACTTGGAACTATAACAAGCAGCATCAGTGAACATTTTCTTGTTTCAGGTTCATCCAAGTGCATTAGTGTAACAAAGCTGACAATTAAAAACTCTTTAATTCCAAGTGTATATATCTAGCTGACAATTAAGAACTATATTCAGAATTATTCTTATTGTGTACTTTCAAATTAAGCAATCTACCTTGTGCTAATGTAAATTTGAGAAATATTGTTTTTTTATTTATTTTTATTTATTTATTATTAATATTGTCATTTATTTTTTTAATTATTTTTTATTTATTTATTTATTTATTTTTTTGTGCTACTTGGCTTATTATTTTCACACTACCAAAAAGTTATGGCTCAAGATTGTGTCCATATACGTGTACATTTGAATAAATATGTTTGAAATAGTTCATGTGTGGGCGACACACATTGTGGGCTCACGTTTCCACAGAGACAGGACTGCATGTGTATTGAGGGTGTCACGTCTGCAAGGACAAAGGACTCGAATCTGCAGAAGATAACAAGGAGGTGTGAGATTTGTCTCTTTGTCCCACAGAAGATGCCCCGGAGAAATTTCCGGTTCATCAGGAAATGAGAGACAATGGTGAAGATTCAAAGGGATGCTTTGTGACTGTATGTTTACTGAAAACACCATGTGACTTGAATTCTGATGCTGGAAACATATAAAAGGGTGATGAGATATGATTCTTTCTCTTTCCTGCTTTGAGAATGCTAGAAGCTGTGTTCTGTCAATAAAGCTGGTTTACGACTAAACTCAGCCTCATCATTTGAGCATATCTTCTACACTGGTGACCTACGACGAGAAATGAGCAGACAGAATTCTCCCGAGCGGGGCTCGGCGGAAGCCAGCCTGATGGCCGCCTCCACGATCCGGCTGCCCGAGTTCTGGCAGCACAGCCCACGCTCATGGTTTAGCGCAGTCGAGGCGCAGTTCAACCTCCGGAGAATCTCCAACGACGACACAAGATTCTACCACGTGGTAGCGAAGCTGGACAGCAACACGGTCCAGAGAGTGGAGGATCTGGTTAATCATCCACCAGACAGCGACAAGTACAGCGCATTGAAGGACGCGCTGATCAGCCATTTCACCCCTTCAGTCCAACAACGAGCAGAGGGACTCCTGACGTTGACGGAGTCAGAAAACGATAGCCCTGCGGACCTGATGGTGAAGATGCTGAAGCTCAAAGACTCTGAGGATGGCGAATTCATTTTCGCCCACCTTTTCCTTCGGACCCTGCCGCCAGCAGTGAGAGTGGCCCTGGCAGAGTCGCCCCAATTGGCCAGGCGAGACTACCATGGGTTGAGCAAAGAGGCGCAGCGGTTGGTCGACGCCCACAAGCGGAACGCGGTTTCGGCCGCGGCGGCTAGCCCGGGAACGGCATCCAGAGACAGTGCAGGTCCAGCGGCCGCGGCGCCAGACGCACCAACGACGGCGGCGACGGGAGCCAGACGACGCGGAGCGGAGGACGGCCCGTGTTTCTACCACCGCCGTTTTGCAGAGAGAGCGCACAGGTGCGTCCCACCGTGCAACTTTAAGTGCCAGGGAAATGCCAAGACCGAGGGCCGGTAGCAGCTGCGACCCTCGGCAACGAGAACAGGCTGCTTTACCTGACGGATGCACGTTCGGGGAAACAGTTCCTCGTGGACACGGGCTCTCAGCTGAGTTTCGTCACACCCACCTCCGCGGAACGGCTGATGCCTTCTAAAGCTCCCTGGGTATCAGTGTCAGCTGCGAACGGCTCCACGATTAAAACGTTCGGTGAGAGGACCATGCTTCTGTCCTTACAGGGCCGTTCATTTGAGTGGACATTTATTGTAGCAGCAGTCAGTTTCAACATGTTAGGGGCTGATTTTTTGTGCTCACATGGTTTATTGGTTGACCTTGCTAATAGACGTCTGATTAATGCACTGTCCTTTCATTCTATTCCCTGCACAGCTCGGGTGGCCCCGCCGACTGCACATGCCAGCGTCTCAGCTGCGGGTGGTAAGTTTCACACATTGCTTGCTCAGTTCCCAGCACTCACAGTCCCCACGTTTTCGGCAACGGTGGCTAAACATGGGGTGGAGCATTTCATAACAACCACCAGCCCTCCCGTTTTTGCAAAAGCTCGGCGCTTGGACCCAGCTAAACTGGCCATCGCGCGTGAGGAGTTCACTAATCTGGAAAAACTGGGCATTGTAAGACGCTCCAAGAGCTCTTGGGCTTCGCCGTTACACATGGTCCCAAAGGCTGACGGCTCGTGGCGACCTTGCGGCGATCTCCGCAGGTTGAACAACGTTTCAGCTCATGACCGCTACCCGATTCCACACATTCAGGATTTTTCTGTTCATTTGGCGGGGGCGCGCATTTTTTCTAAAATAGACTTGGTGCGCGGTTACCACCAGGTTCCAGTGCGCGCGCAAGATGTACCCAAAACAGCGGTCATAACTCCTTTCGGCCTTTTTGAGTTTTTGCGCATGCCTTTTGGCCTCAAGGGGGCTGCGCAGACTTTCCAACGCATGATGGATGCAGTTTTACGCGACCTTCCTTTCGTGTTCGTTTATTTGGACGATATTTTGGTAGCCAGCGCGTCCGAGGGCGAACACGAAAAACACCTCACAGCAGTTTTTTGGAGGCTGGCAGAGCACGGGTTAATAGTTAACCCAGCGAAGTGCCAGTTTGGGGTGGCGCAGATTGATTTTTTGGGACATCGCGTTTCGGCAGAAGGAGCGGTTCCTCTTCCAAATAAAGTGCGTGCCATAACGGATTTTCCGCAACCTCAAACGGTCAAGGCACTTCAGGAGTTTCTAGGGATGGTTAATTTTTACAACCGGTTCCTCCCAAGCGCAGCACGGCTCATGCAGCCATTGTACACCGCGTTAAAAAAACAAAAGCCCGCAAATAAAGTTGAATGGTCTCCGGAGCGGGAGCGCGCTTTTGCCCAGGTCAAATCAGCCCTGGCAAACGCAGTTTTGTTAGCGCACCCAGTTCCAACGGCCCGCATGGCGCTCACCACTGACGCTTCCGATGTAGCGGTGGGGGCGGTAGTTGAACAGTTTGTGGCAGGTACCTGGCAACCCCTCGCGTTTTTCAGCAGGACTTTGCACGATAGTGAGCGTAAATACAGTGTGTTTGACAGGGAGCTTTTGGCCCTACACTTGGCCATCCGTCATTTTCAGTTCTGGTTAGAGGGGTGACGTTTCACCGCGTTTGTGGATCATAAACCGCTAACGTTTGCGATGGCCAAAATTTCAGAACCCTGGTCAGGCCGGCAACAAAGGCAACTAGCCGCAATATCGGAGTTCACTACTGATATTCAGCATGTCGCGGGTAAACACAATGTTGTGGCAGACTGCCTCTCGCGCGCGGTAGCACCACCAAGCCCCATAGGAGCAGACTCTGTAGCCGTGGCCGCGGGCCCGGGCAGCGACGTGGGAGCGCGTGCAGCCCTGGTCTGTGTTGGGTTAGATTATGCAGCCATGGCTGCGGAGCAGGTTAACGACGCGGACGTGCGCGCGCTCCAGTCTGGACCAACAGGGTTAAGGCTGGAGCACAGGGAGCAACAAAGTGGTATGCCCCCACTAATCTGCGATGTCTCCACGGGACGGCCCCGCCCCGTGGTGCCAGCCGCGTGGCGTCGCCGTGTTTTTGACTCGGTCCATTCTCTCGCGCACCCGGGGGTGCGCGCATCGATTAAGTTGGTGGGGGAGAAATTTGTTTGGCCCGGGTTGCGCAAACAGGTCAAAGAATGGGCGGCAGCCTGCGTAGCGTGTCAGCGAGCCAAAATACACAGACACACTAAGGCCCCGTTGGAACCTTTTCACATCCCCGCTAAGCGTTTTGATCACGTGCATGTTGACTTGGTGGGCCCGCTCCCATTATCACACGGGCACACACATCTTTTGACGATGGTGGATCGCACCACTCGCTGGCCAGAGGCGATTCCTCTGACATCAACCACAGCGGAAGAAGTTGCGCGAGCATTTTTAGCAGCGTGGGTTGCGCGTTTCGGTGTACCGTCGGACATAACGTCCGACAGGAGTCCCCAATTTATTTCCGAACTATGGTCATCGATGGCCCGCAGCTTGGGGGTGAAGATTCATCGCACTACCGCGTATAACCCCCAGGCTAATGGTTTATGCGAACGCTTTCACAGGTCATTAAAAGCAGCCCTCAGAGCGTCGCTGACGGATACAAATTGGGTGGACAAACTTCCATGGGTTTTATTGGGGTTGCGTTTTGCACCTAAGGAAGATTTGCATGCCTTCCCGGCTGAATTAGTTTTTGCACAACCTCTCCGTTTGCCGGGGGAATTTCTCCCCGATAATCCCACACCAAATGGCCCCCCTGCTCAGCCGTGGCAGAGCGACTCGGGAGCAAACACGCTCCCTGGCCCGGTTCATCACAGTTTACCACACATTTTTGTGCCAAAGGCTTTAAAAAATGCAGAGTTTGTTTTTGTTAAACATGATGCTCAGCGTCTAAGTTTGCGGCCGCTTTATGACGGACCGTTCCGAGTGCTGGAGACCGGGCAGAAGCATTTTCTGCTAGATTTAGGGGGCAGAAGGGAGTTGATTTGCATAAACAGGCTCAAACCCGCCTTTGTTTTGGCTGATGAGGAAGTGCAGCTCGCGAGGCCCCCACCGCCGTGGCAGGCTGCCGAGAGGACATTCTCCAAAATCTTCACAGAAAGGTGCTAACAGCTTTAATCCACAGGTGCAGAGAGATGTTGCAGGTGCAGCCAAGCCAGGTTGCAGCAGATTCGGCAGAAAGTTAAAACCTAGGCAGTTGGTGGATTGATTAGCGATGTATGGAGTGTTTTGTGTTTTTCTTTTTTTTATGCCATGCAGGTTTTGCCTTATTAGACGTTTGGGGGGGGTAGTGTGGGCGACACACATTGTGGGCTCACGTTTCCACAGAGACAGGACTGCATGTGTATTGAGGGTGTCACGTCTGCAAGGACAAAGGACTCGAATCTGCAGAAGATAACGAGGAGGTGTGAGATTTGTCTCTTTGTCCCACAGAAGATGCCCCGGAGAGATTTCCGGTTCGTCAGGAAATGAGAGACAATGGTGAAGATTCAAAGGGATGCTTTGTGACTGTATGTTTACTGAAAACACCATGTGACTTGAATTCTGATGCTGGAAACATATAAAAGGGTGATGAGATATGATTCTTTCTCTTTCCTGCTTTGAGAATGCTAGAAGCTGTGTTCTGTCAATAAAGCTGGTTTACGACTAAACTCAGCCTCATCATTTGAGCACATCTTCTACACATGTTGCAAATGTTGTTGTTTGTTTGGTTTTTGATTTTTTTTGCTTCAGTTTTCTTTCATCTGCCGATAAATACAGTTTTTAAGTACTCAATACAGGCGTGAAAGCCCCCCCAATAAGGGAGGCATGAGGTATGCCTTGACAGGTATGCTACCACTTCAACCAGCTTACCCCAGAATTCCTCTTTCTCTTCTACCTGACATCCAACTTGTTGGGCATATGCACTGACAACATTCAACATCACACCTTTGACTTTTAGCTTCAAGCTCATGATTCTGTTTGACTCCCTCTCTACTTCCGGAACACTCTTAACATGCTCCTCCTTCAAGCAGCTCCCCCCCCTCCCAGGAAGGAGTGGGAGAATGGGCTCCACAGCCCCGCTGACCATCACTTAGGCCCCCCTAGTGGCCACCACTGGTCCCTGCCACTGGACAGTCTAATGCAGGGGTGTCCAACCATGTGCCATGGAGAGCCAAGACCCTGCAGGTTTTACCTCCAACCAGTGTCTTCAACAGCAGATTTCAGTGAACTTCTTCCCACTGATTGCTGATAAGTGAAAACACCTGCTGAAGAGACTGGGTAGAAGAGAAAACCTGCAGGGTCTTGGCTCTCCATGGCACATGGTTGGACACCCCTGGTCTAATGTAATTTTATAACTTGTTTTTCTATGTCATATTTTACATAGATAGATAGATAGATAGATAGATAGATAGATAGATACAGTATCTCACAAAAGTACGTACACCCCTCACATTTTTGTAAATATTTTATTATATCTTTTCATGGGACAACACTGATGATATACTGTAACACTTTGATACAACATAAAGAAGTCAGTGTACAGCTTATGTAACAGTGTAAATTTGACACTTGGTGTCATGTGACTTGTTAGTGTTACAAGGTCTCAGGTATGAATGGGGAGCAAGTGTGTTAAATTTGGTATTATCGTTCTCACACGCTCTCATACTGGTCACTAGAAGTTCAACATGGCACCTCATGGCAAAGAACTCTCTGAGGATCTGAAAAAAAAGAATTGTTGCTCTACATAAAGATGGCCTAGGCTATAAGAAGATTGCCAACACCCTGAAACTGAGCTGCAGCACAGTGGCCAAGACCATACAGCGGTTTAACAGGACCGGTTCCACTCAGAGCAGGCCTCACTATGGTCAGCCAAAGAAGTTGAGTGCATGTGCTCAGCATCATATCCAGAGGTTGTCTTTTGAAATTTGAAATATGAGTGCAGCCAGCATTGCTGCAGAGGTTGAAGGAGTGGAGGGGTCAGCCTGTCAGTGCTCAGATCATACGCCGCACACTGCATCAAACTGGTCTGCATGGCTGTCGTCTCAGAAGGAAACCCCTTTAAAAGATGATGCACAAGAAAGCCTGCAAACAGTTTGCTGAAGACAAGCAGACTAAGGACATGGATTACTGGAACCATGTCCTGTGGTCTGATGAGACCAAGATAAACTTATTTAGTTCAGATGGTGTCATGTGTGTGTGGTGGCAACCAGGTGAGGAGTACAAAGACAAGTGTGTCTTGCCTACAGTCAAGCATGGTGGTGGGAGTGTCATGGTTTGGGGCTGCATGAGTGCTGCCAGAACCGGGAGTTACAGTTCATTGAGGGAACCATGAATGCCAGAATGTACTGTGACATACTGAAGCAGAGCATGATCCCCTCCTTTCGGAAACTGGGCTGCAGGGCAGTATTCCAGCATGATAACCACCCCAAACACACCTCCAAGATGGACCACTGCCTTGCTAACAAAACTGAGGGTAAAGGTGATGGACTGCCCAAGCATGTCTCCAGACCTAAACCCTATTGAGCATCTGTGGGGCATCCTCAAACAGAAGATGGAGGAGCATAAGGTCTCTAACATCCACCAGTTCCATGATGTCATCATGGAGGAGTGGAAGAGGATTCCAGTGGCAACCTGTGAAGCTTTAGTGAACTCCATGCCCAAGAGAGTTAAGGCAGTGCTGGAAAATAATCGTGGCCACACAAAATGTTGACACTTTGGGCACAGTTTGGACATTTTCACTGAGGGGTGTATTCACCTTTGTTGCCAGCGGTTTAGACATTAATAGCTGTGTGTTGAGTTACTTTGAGGGGACAGCAAATTTACACTGTTATACAAGCTGTACACTAACTATTTTATGTTGTATCAAAGTGTCATATCTTCAGTGTTGTCCCATGAAAAGATATAATAAAATATTTACAAAAATGTGAGGGGTGTACTCACTTTTGTGAGATACTGTAGATACAGTGGTGTGAAAAAGTGTTTGCCCCCTTCCTGAGTTCTCATTTTTTTGTATGTTTGTCACACTTTAATGTTTCAGATCATCAATCAAATTTAAATATTAGACAACAATAACACAAGTAAACACAAAATGCAGTTTTTAAATGAAGGTGTTTATTATTTAGGAGAAAAAAATCCAAACTTACATGGCCCTGTGTGGAAAAGTGATTTCCCCCTAAACCTAATAACTGGCTGGGCCACCCTTAGTGGCAACAACTGCAATCAAGTGTTTAGGATAACTGGCAATGAGTCTTTTACAGCGCTGTGGAGGAATTTTGGCTCACTCATCTTTGCAGAATTGTTGTAATTCAGCCACATTGGAGGGTTTTAATTGCCTTTTTAAGGTCATGCCACAGCATCTCAATCGGATTCAAGTCAGGACTTTGACTAGGCCACTCCAAAGTCTTCATTTTGTTTTTCTTACGCCATTAACCCTCCTGTTGTCCTCGGGTCAAAATGACCCGCTACTGTGTTAAAAAAACAAAAAAAAATCCCCCTAAACAATATTTTTTTTCATCTTAAAATTTTATGACTTTTCCTAGATTGACCCCAACATTAGGATAAGTGAATTGTTGCCTTTATTCACATTTCCATGTAAGCTGTACAAAAAAGTTACAAAGGTCGTCTTCGGGTCAAAATGACCCGACAGTCAAATTGAGTTGAAATCACAGTCACTGAGTTATTTACACACCACAGAATGTGAGAATGTTTTAGTTCTGTCTCAGATCAATCAGTAGCAGACGTAAACAACACAATAGCAGACGTAAACAAGACAAAACAGGTGGATTTCCAGAGGTTATAAAGGTGCTGCAGATGACAGTACCCCAAATTCTCTCTGTGCTGAAGCCATGAGTGCGCGTTATACCGTCGAACAGGCTATAGAGCTGATTTTTTTCAGATGTCCAGCAAGACAACTCTGATTCAGAAGAGGAAGTGGAGGATGTATCAGAAAAAGAAGATGGGGAGGAATACAACCCAGAGCATGATGAATCATCTTCAGAAGAAGATAACCCTGAAGCTGAAAGAGAGACTTTCCTTTCAAAAAATGGTAAAATAACATGGTCCTTGGCAGCATATGACCAACATGGCAGGGAGGCAGAACAAAATGTCATAAAGATGACCCCAGGACCCACAAGGTATGCCGTTTCTCATGCCCATGACATTGTCTCTACATTCTACCTGTTCATCACACCAGCAATACAAAAAATAATCCTGGAGATGACAAATCTGGAGGGTTTTCGCAAATATGGAGACAGCTGGAAAAAGATGGATGAGACTGACCTGCAGACCTACTTAGGGCTGCTAATCTTAGCAGGTGTATACAGGTCCCGAGGTGAGGCTGCAGCTAGTCTATGGGATGCAGAGAGTGGAAGGCCAATTTTCCGAGCCACAATGCCACTCAAAGTCTTTCACACCTACTCAAGACTGCTACGATTTGATAACCGTAAGTCAAGACCAGCAAGACGTGTGTCAGACAAACTTGCAGTTTCTTGCTTAGTTTCTTCATCTTGAGCAACAATAACATCATAAAGACACATTAGTCTAGGCATCGCAAGTGATGGTCTATATGACATCATAAAGACACATACAGTATGTCTATGTGAAGTCATATAGACATATCTTTATGACGGCATCGCGAGTCCTATGATGCCTGAGTTCATAGGACGTCCTATGATGATCAGGCAGAGATCATAGGCCATCCTATGATGTCCTATAAACGTGGCAGACACGCACACACACAGACACAAAGAAATTTCTTGCTTTAAAATTCAATTAAGCTGCTTATATTGGGGGTTTAGTGAAGACGGGTCATTTTGACCCGGAGGACACGGGGTGTATACAGAATATGAGGACAACAGGAGGGTTAAGAGGTGGACTTGCTGGTGTCTTTTGGATCATTGTCCTGCTGCAGAACCCAAGTGCGCTTCAGCTTGAGGTCACAAACAGATGGGTGGACGTTCTCCTTCAGGATTTTTTGGTAGACAGCAAAATTCATGGTTCCATTTACCACAGTAAGTTTTCCAGGTCCAGAAGCAGCAAAACAGCCCCAGACCATCACACTACCACTACCATATTTTACTTGTGGTACGATATTCCTTTTCTGGAATGCTGTGTTACTTTTAAGCCGGATGTAATGGGACATACACTTTCCAGAAAGTTCAACTTTTGTCTCGTCAGTCCACAGAGTATTTTTCCAAAAGTCTTGGGGATGCACACCCTTTCACAGTTCTCTTCAAAGTTTAAATTACTATCAATAATCGTCCCAAGATATTTGTAGGATTGTACACATTCGGTGGTCTGGCCTTTTAGTACGGTGACTTTGTGCCTGGGAGTTTTCCTCCTAAAGTCAATAATCATGTCTTTAGTTTTTGTTGTATTCAGCTGCTGGTAGGAATCCTCACACCAGTGAACAAAATCATCAACTACTGGGCCATGGCCACTCTCACCATCCTGGAGGAGACTGACAATAACTGAGTCATCAGCATACTTTATAATGTGTCTGTTGTCATGTCTGCTCCGACACATGTTTGTGTACAGGATGAAGAGTAGTGGTGACAACACACACCCCTGAGGAGAGCCAGTAGAAGAGCACTTTAGGTCAGACAATGTACCATTGACCCTTACTCTCTGCGTCCTGTTGGTTAAGAAATCCAGAATCCAACCCACCAGATTATTGCTCAAATCAAATTGTTGCAGGAGCCTTTCAACTAAGATATGAGGTTGGATTGTATTAAAGGCGGAGGAAAAGTGCACAAATAAGCCTGGCGTGTGTCCCATTAAAATCCAGATGTTTAAAAAGCATGTTAAACAGAGTGACAGTGGCGTCCTCCACTCCTCTGTGAGGCCTATAGGCAAACTGCAGAGGATCCAATGCATGCTCAGTCTGCTTTAGGACCTCACATCTGACCAGTTTTTCAAAAATTTTCATTAAAATTGAAGTCAAAGCAACTGGTCTAAAGTCGTTTACCGTTTTAGGACAGCTGGATTTTGGAACGGGAACAACCATGGCTTCTTTCCAGATATTAGGCACATGTTGTGTCTGTAAGGACTTATTGAAAATGTAATGAAATATAGGACTCAGTTCATGTGCACAGGACTTTACCAAGCACCCACATATATTATCAGGGCCCTGACTTTTGTTCACTTTTACAGCGCAGAACTCCCTTTTAACATCCTGCACCTCAATATTAAAGTGCAGATTGTCTTTGAGTTTCTGTTTCAAATCTTGAGTTTCTGTGCTAAAATCAAAGGAGTCAAAACGACCATTAAACCAATTAAGAGCATTAGCCAGCTCTGTGTCTGAATTAAAACCATCTAAAAACACACGATTACTGCGTTCTGTGCTCTGAAGGCCTGCAATAGTTTTCATACTGGCCCAGGCTGAACCAAGTTTCTTTGTTTCCATCTTGCTTTCCAATTCTGATTTATAATTCTGTTTTGCTCTTAAAATTTCGGTCTTCAGCTCTTTTGTGGCAACCTGTAGCTCAGAAACAGACCCCTGTTTAAAGGCAAGTGCTTTCCTCTGTAAGCAGGATTTAACTGATTTTGTAACCCATGGCTTGTTGTTGGGATATATTTTGACATGTTTACGTGGAACGATCTTATTTTTACAGAAAGCCATGTATGAGCATGTGACATCCACCAAAGAGTCCAAATCATCCCCGCAGGCCAGTGTGAACATCTCCCAGTCTGTACAGTTAAAGCATTCCTGGAGGCTGTGCACTGAATCCTCTGTCCACACATCTATGTCTCTCATCTCCACCTTGCCTCTTCTGAGAGCAGTTTTATATGTGGGCAGCAAATGTACACAGTTGTGATCTGAGGATCCTACAGGAGGAAGGGGGAGTGATTTATAGGCCCTCTCTATGGATCCATAGCACAGGTCCAATGTCGTTTTTCGCCTGGTTGGGGAGGGGACATACTGATAAAAGTTTTTAAGTGTCTTCTTTAAAGAAACATGGTTAAAATCCCCAAGAATGAAGTTTGGAGCCTCTGGAGAAATTGATTGCAGCCGCTGGATCACATCAAAGATGGTGCTGGAGGCAGAGTCAGCGTCTGCCCTCGGGTGAATGTACACAGTTGTGATGAAAAGCTGGGGGAACTCGGGAGGCAAATAAAAGGGGCGTAGTGACACAGACAGCAGCTCCACATCGGGTGTACAGATGCACTCTCTGACCGTGACAGATGTGCAGTACTGCTTATTAATGTATAAACATACGCTGCCCCCCTGATGTTTCCCTGTTACCTCTTCCTGCCGATCCGAGCGCAGTGGGGCTCCAAAACCGTCAATCCACAGGTCTGCGTCTCGATCATGCGCATTAAGCCAAGACTTGGTGAAAGCCATGACACAGCAGTTCTTAAAGTCCTTCTGGTAGTGTACATTCCCTTGAATTTCATCCACCTTGTTTCTCAGAGATTGTACGTTCCCAAAAATCATAGAAGGAAGAGGAATGTTACCAAACTGACGTCTTCTCAGGCGCAATTTCATGCCTCCACGCTTTCCGCATTTCCTTCTCCCGTCTCTCTTTTCACCGCAGTGTCCGTCTCTCAAAATAAAGTCCGGCAGTTGCGGCTTAGGCTCAATCACAGCCGCTGCATCAACCGTGTTTAAATGCAGCAACATGTCCCTGGAATAATGTATTCTGCCCACCATGATGCCGATCGCGTTTACCTCAGAGACAAAGAGCCGGAGGAAAAGTAGCAGCAGTGTAAAAAAGGGGAGGAAGTCCATATTGATGGAACCAGGGAGCTCTTCGCCATACAGTCCACAAACATTCCAGGACAGAAACGACACAGAGAATTTCGTAAAAACACATTAAAGTACATAAAGACAAGACACACAGACGACGGACTTTTTCACCAGCTGCCGGTCGCTGCGTGCGCATGTGCCCACACATGTAGCAGGTGTTTACGAATAATTGATGTGTGCTTTATATTATCAACAAATATTAACAAAATATAGGAAACGAGGACAGATTGTAGGAATTGCAGGAATGAAGAGACTGGCAATTTCTCTCTTTTCTCGCATGAGCAGGCGTGCCGTTTTTATTCTTCAGCGGCAGTGACAAAAAGCAACAGCTAAAAACGCTAGCTCTCTTTTCACTCTGAACTGAGGTCCTTCAGTGGCTGCCTAGAGAGGTGCCTGATGAGAAACCCTAAGAGCACAACTATAACTGCCTAAACAGATCATTCTGTACATGAACACATATTGTGGTGAATTATGTTTTTAGAGTCCACTACAAGATCACACTTTTACACTCTGAACCTGTTGTTATGAGAGCAGCTGGAAGTAAAGTGTGTATCCCTTTAAGAAAGAGAGAAGGTGCGCTACGATGACTTGTGTGGGTGTGCGAAGGTGTGTCTTGTGCGCATGTGTGTATGTAAAGCGAGAGAGACAAGTGTGGAGGTGTTGAGGAGAGCAGGTTCGCAGACAAAAAGTATTATAAATGTACCGCTCAAAATACTGCTTGAAAACCAGCCGAAGTTCTCTGACCAGACAGTGATACTCTCCGTGCAGTTTGCGGCTACAGAGTACTGGGCTTGTGACGCTCACCTGGTTAGGCCCCTTTCACGCTCCTGATGGACGAGGCGGAGGAGGAGTGGGAAGCTTCCGTCAACAGACGCCTAGGTGGACATGTATCTTTTTGTATGAGAGGGGGCTGAAAAGTTCATAGTGGTCAAATTTGACCAAATGTGGTTTATTTTTCAACTGCAGGGATCCAAGCACTGCAACACCGATGGAAGAAGTGTGTGGACCGAAGGGAAGACTATGTTGAAAAATAAACCACTATGAACTTTCCCCCCCCCCCCCCCCCCACACACACACACACACACACACTTTCTTGTAGCTATACAGCTGCTGACTTTCAGGCTTGGCCGGTGCCTTATTTGGATGCCAAGAAATGCCAGTGCTAATGGGAATGCAACGTAAGTCATTTAATACTTACTTAAATATGTGTTTGTGCTTTTTTTGTTTGTTTGTTTTGTCTGTTGTTTGTTGTGGTGTTACATTTTCCGCTAAGGTATAACTCACAGCATTATCTTGCTAGCTTTGTTTTAAATTTAAGATAAATTTTCTCAAATTATAAAAGCATACTGTATATCACAATGTACAATACTGAGTAAGAAAAAAACGCTGCTGTTGGAACAAGAAGATGAAGTAAAAAGAATAAATGAAGTATAATGCAAATTGCTTTTAACAAGGTTAAGGTGCTAATATAGTAATACACAAGTGAGGCTTTTATAATATTACAGTGTTTTAAGACCTTTATACAGTTTTATTTTGTTCAAGACAGCATCAAAAATTGAACTAGTTTTAAAGCAACTACATTTATGCATGAAAAACTTTTACAAATGATTTTTTTTTTTTTTTTTTTGCATTTGACGGCCCAACCTTATATGGTCCAATAAAGTTGGAGAAGTTTGTTAGGTGTTATCCAGAACTGTAAAGTTTGCCAGAAACTTTGTGAAATTACAGGGAAAAAAAGAGATGTTCTTCTTTCTCAATGATGGAATCCTAGAATGTACAGGAATTTCTATTAATATTAACCTTTTGAGGGTGGCGTGGTGGAGGAGTGGTTAGCACTGCGGCAGCACAGCAACTCACCCTTGGCCGGTGGACCCTGGGTTCGATCCCAGCCCCCGACCAACAGTGATCTGTGTGGAGTTTGCATGTTCTCCCCGTGTCTGCGTGGGTTTACTCCAGGATTTCTCCGGTTTCCTCCCACATGCCAAAAACATGCAAGTTAGGTTAATTGGCATCAAAACTGGGGATTCTAAATTGTCCTTAGGTATGACTGTGAGAGTGAATGGTTGTCTGTTTCTCTGTGCTGGCCCTGCGATGGACTGGCGATCTGTCCAGGGTGTACCCTGTCTCTCGCCCAAAGACGCTGGGATAGGCTCCAGCCCCCCCCCCCCCCCCCCGCGACCCAAAAAGGATTAAGCGGAAGAAGATGAATGAATTAACCTTTTGATTTAAAAAGTCTCAAGAACATATTTTTTTAAGAATCTTAAAATGGACTTGTGTCATGAACGTGTGCTTTTACGCAGCACAGAATGAAAAGAGGATGAGCCCACTTGCAGGTGAAGAGTGTGTTTTATTAACAAAGAGTAAATAATATAAAGTGTCCAACGTAGGTAATCAAATAATAGGCAAAGCAGCAGATGAGCTCGGTTCAGTAGGAGCAGGTTGGCTACTGGGAAAAGTTCACATCACACCCCAGGGGAAAAACTGGCCACTGGGGGAAATAAGAAACGCAAACCTAGGAAAGGAGGACTTACATGTGTGTCAGAGCGCAGCTGGACTCTGGGAAAAAAAAAATACACCAACCGCAGTCCCAGGGAAGAGTAGTCCAAACACAGAGATAGCCGAACAAAGAGACTGCGTGCAGGATGCAGACTAACGCTGTGACAATGAGTGAGGGAACTGATCAGGAATAAATACACAGTGGACTAATAAGCCAGAGTGAATAGCAGTGAGTAACTGCAACAGGTGTACTGATTACAAACTGCTCACTGCAGTGGCAGGCTGAGCAGCCAATGGGGAGTGCCTGGAGGAAGAGGGAGAGGCAGAACAGAACACAGAATCAATCTAGACAATAAGTGGACAAAACAAGGAAACAAAATACAACGATAGTCTGTCTCTGGGGTCTGGAGTCACATAAGTCTCCAGACACATGACAACTTGTGTCTGACTCATCATAGTGCTGTTGTTGATGTTGCTTTTTGATGTGCTTTTGAATCAAATAATGCAAAGAAAACAAGTTCATGTTCATTCTTAAACACTACAATACTTCAGTTTTAACTTAGGAAGAACTCAAATCTGTATTTGTGGAAGAGCTCTTTTTTATTCACAGCTGAGCTTTCATGCATCTTACCATGTTTAGATGATCACCTAATCAATACCTCATTAGGTGTTTTGTATGTATATATTCTCAAAAATCATACTGTAATATTTGGGGCAGTCACATAAGGGCCTTTTCCATTAGCCCCGCTTAGCCCAACACGGGACAGCTCAGCACGCTTTGTAAGTCTTTCCACTAGCCCCAACACGGTTTAACATCCGCGTTTTTCGTCCCCGCTCAAGGGCAGGGTACAACCATGCTGAGTCGTGCCGTGTTGTGACGTCAAAAGACTGGTCGCCGCTGATTGGTCAGGTCGTAACGTCACGAAAGCGACCGTCTTCTGATCAATCTACACACAACCGCCATTTGCAATATTTCACGGACTAACTCGGTCACGGAGTAAATACGATATTAATACAGACAGCATTGTAGGTTTTGCGGAACTCTACACCGTGGTCCAACGAAGAGGTGCGGAGTTTTCTCTGCTTGGTGGCAGATCCACAGTGAGGAGTGACCCGGACCGATACAGATGGCAGCCCAGCATAGAACCGAACTACGGACAAGCTGAAGACGAACGTGAGAGAACCATCGATGGTGAGTGATTTGTAATAATGTGCATCTGTTCGCTTATTTATCCTGTTGGTGGTAAGCTCACTTTTTTTGAGCCATACAGCGCCGTTTTGTGCTGGCTAACTCGTTTTAGCTAACGATTTTTAGCTAGTAGCTAGCTAGTACCAACTGCTGATTCGCGCTTGTTTTCTCCTAAATATTCGCTTGTGAGAGCAAAACGATGAAATATGTTAATCCTGGTTAAAGTCCTGCTTTGTGTTTTGTATTGCACTTTGGTGCTGCTCATTAAATTGTGTGCAATTTAATGCTAGAGTGTGTTTCCACATGCCAGGGGTTAGCCTCCCTGTTTATATTGTGATACTGGTGAAATGGACCACAGGAGCCGAAATCTCATCACATTAAAATTGCTTTTTCAAACCAGTGATTTATAAAGTCATTCATATAATTTTCTAAAGCGTCAGAATAGACCCACACACCTATTCTGTGAATCCTGCAGTGCTTGTCAGGGAAACGAAGCATTTTTGTCACATCCCACCACTGACTTTCACAGGTGTACTATTTCCCTAATACAGGTACATCTCCAAAAATTAGAATGTCATGAAAAACTTCAATATTTTTTGTCACTCATTTCAGAAAGTGAAATCCGTATATTATATAGATTCATTACACAGACAGTGATATATTTCAAGCGTTTATTTATTTTAATTTTGATGATTATGGCTTACAGCCCCTGAAAACCCCAAATTCAATTTGGCAAAAAATTAGAATATTACATAAAATTAACTTTAAAAAATAGTTTTTAAATATAAATGTTGGCCGCTGAGGTGTTGGTTAATATGGGCTGTAGCCGTAATCATCAATATTAAAATAAACACTTGCAATATATCACTGTCCCTGTAATGAATCTATATATGGGTTTCACTTTCTGAAATGAGTGAAAAAAATATTGAATTTTTTCATGGTATTCTAATTTTTGAGATGTGCCTGTATATGTGTTGAACTTGCTTGAAACTAACCACCATCCATTTCTGTCGTTCATCTAGGCAAGAGGAAATCAGCCGCTCCACAACCTACCTCGCCACTGTGGAAAGAACTGAAATCCTTTGCTTTTATAGGTAAAGTGTCAAAACCAAAGTAGCACAATTTCCACTTAATATAAAAGGGACTGAACTGAGATTTATTTGATTGTGTGAATATGGCACATCAACTGTAAAATAAACCGATTGTTAATGTATTTATTTTTTTGTCAGATCACTTGTGTGATCCTTTGTGAGTTATGTTCATAACTGTATGTTTTGGCGAATGTGAGATGTTCAGTCGTCAATATAATTTACTTTATATGTGTAGTTTATAGTCTATCATCAATAAACTCATGCAGTAACAGGACACATTACAAATATTTGAGACCCATTGTAGTGCTTCCTTTTATATTTTAGCAATGCTAGTACAAAACACCGCCCACACATGAAGCCAGGGCAACAAGAGACACTTTTACAGACAAGACAAACTTTTATTGATAAAAACTTCATATTTTGACTGAGCGACTCCATACTCGGTGATGCACACCTTCAGTTAAAGTACTATATTCCATTCAAGTGAATGTATTAATTCATTCTGATTGCTGAGGCAACAGTAAAAACAGATGATTTTAAATGTAACGCAGCCCTTGTAAAATCTACCGAAGCGCAGCTACATGAAAATTGTGGTTAAATACAACAACAAAGTACTTTATTGTCACATTCAAATTGTAATTGACATAACGCACGGCTCAGGAGACACACACGCAGGCTCAGAATAGGTTTAACAGTTAATTTAACAGCAAGTGAGTGTGTGGATGCGTGTCTGTGGTATGTGGATGTACTGATGGCGGACGTCAGCGTCAGGCACGGAGACAGGAAACCGTACAGCCAGACAACCCTGGGGAGAGAGCACAGGGAGAAGGTGACGGGCACCAAACCAGTACAACAGGTAACAAGGGATTTGTTGGCTTACTTGGCAGGGCAGGTGGCAGGCGTGCACAAGGGCGAGTCCAGGAGACAGCAACCTGACGATGCACCTGACAGCAGCAACGAGATGGTAATGCAGAGGCGGAGTCCGCTGCCGGGGAAGATCCACCTGTGTACAGGGGAGAAACTGGAACACAAGAGGAGGTATGCTTACGCGGGTAATCTTGCTGGTAGGCGAGGGGGTTCCTCTGAAGCAAGTAGCCGAAGGGAACAGACGGCTTCAGGCTGAGGCCCAGGGCAGAGTGGCTTATATGTCACGCTGCTGATGAGGTGCAGGTGTGCGCTCAGCTGGCGCCGCTAATGAGCGGCAAGTTGTAACAGTACTCCCCCCTCTAGCAGCGCCTCCTGGCGATGGTTTATCGTGATGGTTCCGGTGAAACTCGGTGATGAGAGAGCGATCCAACACGAACGAGGGGCGAACCCACTGCCTCCATTCTGGACCATAGCCCAGACCCCGCAACCCCGGCGTCGGGAGTCCAAGATGGTAGAGACAGTCCAAGCCGGATGGCCATCAATCATCCGAGGCGTGGGCGGCGCAGCAGGAGGAGGGCAGATGGGATCAGACACCACCAGTTTCACCTTGGAGACGTGGAAGGTGGGATGGATGCGGAGGGAGGGGGGAGTAGCAACACGCACTGCCACCGGGTTGATAATCTTGGTGATGGGGTATGGACCCATGAAACGTTTAGCCAACTTCCTCCTCTCACCCTTCAGCTTTACATCTTGCGTGGATACCCAGACTGGTTGGCCAACCTGGTAGGCAGGGGCAGGTCTTCTACGCTGATCCGCCGTGGCCTTATTGCACTCTGCCGTGCGTAAAAGCGCATTACGCACAGCTGTCCAGATGGAGCGACACCGCCTGAGGTGAGCCTGAACCGTGGGGACTGCCGACTCGTTCTCCAGTGAGGGAAACAGAGGGGGGTCGTAACCCAGGGACACCTTGAAGGGGGACATCCCTGTAGCTGAGGAGCGAGCGGTGTTGTGGGCGTACTCCACCCAGGCAAGGTGTTTGCTCCATGACGCAGGCTTTGAGGCGGTGACGCAGCGGAGAGCAGCCTCCAGCTCCTGGTTGGTCCGTTCACACTGCCCGTTTGATTGGGGGTGATGGCCGGAGGAGAGGCTTACCTGGGCTCCTAATGCCTTGCAAAAACCCCGCCAGACGTCCGAGGTGAATTGGGGACCCCGGTCGGAGACCACGTCAGCTGGTATCCCATGCAGCCTGACCACGTGTTGGATGAGGAGATCTGCCGTCTCCAAGGCAGAGGGAAGCCCCCGTAATGGCACGAAATGGGCAGCCTTGGAGAAGCGGTCGATGATGGTCAGGACAGTGTCGAAGTTGTTAGAGACGGGGAGACTGGTGACGAAGTCCAATGCGATGTGCAACCAGGGCCTACCAGGAACGGGCAGGGGCTGGAGCAAACCCGCAGGGGGGGAGTTGCCGGTTTTACTGGTGGCACAGATGGGACAGGCCCGGGCGTAGCGGGCAGCGTCCTTGCGCAGTCCCGGCCACCAGAAGGAGCGTTGGAGCAGGTCAATCATTCGGGAGGTCCCAGGATGGCAGGCTAGCTTGGACGTGTGAAGCCAATGGATGACCTCCCCCCGAACGGAAGATGGAACGAAGTGCCTCCCCTCCGGTCCGCTGCCCGGGTCCGGCTCCGATTCCTGCGCCTTCCGGATCTTATCCTCGATCTCCCAGGTAACGGCCCCCACGATGCACGACCCGGGCAGGATGGTGTGAACCACGCCCCCCGAGTCTTCAGGGGCGAATTGCCTGGAAAGGGCGTCAGGGAGTCCGTTCTTGGAGCCCGGCCTGAATGTGATGGTGAAACGGAATCTAGCAAAAAACAGGGACCAACGGGCCTGGCGAGCGTTCAGACGCTTGGCAGTTCTTAAATATTCCAGGTTCTTGTGATCCGTTAACACCACGAAGGGCAGGACGGCCCCCTCCAGCCAGTGACGCCACTCTTGGAGCGCGAGCTTGATGGCAAGAAGCTCCCTGTCCCCCACGTCGTAGTTGCGTTCCGCCGGGGACAAGCGCCGGGAGAAGAAGGCGCAAGGCCGTTTGACTCCATCAGCAGGTGACCGCTGAGACAGCACCGCCCCCACCCCCGTATCCGAGGCGTCGACCTCCATGATGCACTGCAAAGAGGAATCGACCTGGCTGAGGACCCGGTAGGATGAAAACTCCGCCTTCAGTGCCTGGAAGGCCGCCGCGGCCTCTTCAGTCCACTGGAACCAGGTTTTAGGGGAAGTGAGACGGGTCAGAGGGCCGACGATGGCTCCAAAGTTGGGCACAAAGCGGCGGTAGAAGTTGGCAAAGCCGACGAATTGTTGCACCTGCTTCCTAGATGTGGGAGTCGGCCAATCTACCACCGCTTTAATTTTAGCTGGGTCTGGGAGCACCTGGTCATGGGAGATGACAAACCCGAGAAATGACGTCTTCTTGGCATAGAACTCGCACTTCTCCGCCTTCACATACAACCGATTCTCCAGTAACCTCTGAAGGACCTGTCTCACATGCACCTGGTGCTCATCCCTGGACTTGGAGAAGATGAGAATATCATCCAGGTAAACGAACACAAACAGGCCGATGAAGTCCCGGAGAACGTCATTTATCAGGCGCTGAAAGACAGTTGGAGCGTTGGTTAACCCGAACGGCATGACCAGGTATTCAAAGTGGCCGTTCGGGGTACGGAAGGCTGTTTTCCATTCATCTCCCTCCCGGATCCGGACGAGGTGGTACGCGCTACGGAGATCCAGCTTAGTAAACCAGGTCGCCCCCTGGAGGGAGTGAAAGGCAGTGTCCATCAGGGGCAGGGTGTAATGGTCCTTCTCCGTGATGTCATTGAGGGCACGGAAGTCGATGCATGGACGAAGAGAGCCATCCTTCTTGCCCACGAAGAAGAACCCTGCACCTAATGGAGATGATGATGGGCGAATAATACCTGCACTGAGCGATTCCTTGAGGTATGAATTCATGGCCTCCTTCTCCGGCGCTGACAGGCTGTAGAGACGTCCTGAGGGAAGAGGCGCCCCCTGGCGGAGATTTATGGCACAGTCGTAAGGCCTGTGTGGAGGAAGAGACATTGCCTTGGACTTACTAAAGACTGCGCCCAGGTCGTGAAACTCCGCGGGCACCAGGGAGAGGTCCGGGGGCGCGGCATCCTTGACCACGGGAGGAGAGGATGGAGAACAGGCAGCGGATTGGAGGCAGGTGCTCATACAAAAGGTACTCCAGGCTGTCACCCTTCCAGTCTTCCAATCCAGGACGGGGTTATGGAGACGGAGCCACGGATAGCCCAGGATCACCGGAGACACAGAGGATGGCAAGATGTAAAAGGAGATCTCCTCCCGGTGATTTCCAGAGACGATGACAGAGACGGGGTTTGTCCGGTGGGTCACTTTCCCCAGAGATGCACAGGAGAGGTTGATGAGGGTGAGAGGAGTTTTAAGGGGCTGGCAACGGATGCCCAGTCGGATTGTCAGGCTTTGTGAAATGAAGCTGCCTTCCGCGCCTGAGTCCACCAGTGCATGAGTGAGATGCCCTGTGATGTTGTGGCAGAAACGGATGGGCAGCGACAAATGAGTGAGAGGAACTGACTGATTAGCGTGCGCGAGGGCCCCTAAGGTGACTCGCGGACCTCCCCGTTTGGGCTTCTCTGGGCAACGCTCCACAGTGTGCTGGTTGTCTCCGCAATACATGCAGAGACCCAACTCACGGCGGCGTTGTTTCTCCGCAAGGGGGAGCTTTGCCCGGCCCATCACCATAGGTTCCGACTCCTCGGAAACCTCCGATGGCGGTAACGCCAGGGGGCGAGCTTGGGACGGGCGTGACGAGGCACCCCGCGAGCGAGAAGGCAACTTCTGCTCCGAGGCGCGCTCGCGCAGCCGGTTATCCAAGCTGATGGTAAGAGAGATTAGCTCCGCAAATGTTCCAGGGAGATCCCGACCAGCCAGTTCATCCCTCAGACCAGAGTTCAAACTGCGGAGGAAGATGCCACAGAGGGCGCGTTCCTCCCAGCCAACCTCCTCCGCTGTAACCTGGAAGTCGATGGCGTAATCGGTGGCCGATCGGCTCCCCTGCTGAAGGCTGAGGAGGCGATCGACCTGGACACTCTCAAAACGAGAGTGATCAAAGACATCCAGGAATAGGTTAATGAACTGGCCATAGGTGAGGGTGGCGTAGCTGGGCTTCGCCATTACGGCGTAAGCCCAGGTGAGCGCACGACCCTCCAGGAGATTTCCTATGTAGCCAATTCGACTGTGGTCTGAAGGAAAATCTCCGGGGACCCGCAGGAACACCAACTTACACTGCATAATGAACCCCCGCGCTCCACCAAGCTTACCGCTAAAGCGGGCGGGGGTCGGGATAGGAGTGAGTCGGGCTGGGCCACCCGGAGCAGGCTGGACGGCCACTGGAGCAGCTGGAGCTGCGCCTCCCTGACGAGCCGGGGGGAACGGCTGACGGGGGTCCAGGCAGTCTAACCGGTCAGTAATCTTAATTAATTGATTCAACATCACCTGTTGTTGATAAACTATCAAATCTACTTGAGCCTCTAAGATGGTAAGACGGCACGTGAACCCGCTGTCCGCCGAGCCGCTCTGCTGAAGCCGTACTGACATAACGCACGGCTCAGGAGACACACACGCAGGCTCAGAATAGGTTTAACAGTTTATTTAACAGCAAGTGAGTGTGTGGATGCGTGTCTGTGGTATGTGGATGTACTGATGGCGGACGTCAGCATCAGGCACGGAGACAGGAAACCGTACAGCCAGACAACCCTGGGGAGAGAGCACAGGGAGAAGGTGACGGGCACCAAACCAGTACAACAGGTAACAAGGGATTTGTTGGCTTACTTGGCAGGGCAGGTGGCAGGCGTGCACAAGGGCGAGTCCAGGAGACAGCAACCTGACAATGCACCTGACAGCAGCAACGAGATGGTAATGCAGAGGCGGAGTCCGCCGCCAGGGAAAATCCACCTGTGCACAGGGGAGAAACTGGAACACAAGAGGAGGTATGCTTACGCGGGTAATCTTGCTGGTAGGCGAGGGGGTTCCTCTGAAGCAAGTAGCCGAAGGGAACAGACGGCTTCAGGCCGAGGCCCAGGGCAGAGTGGCTTATATGCCACGCTGCTGACGAGGTGCAGGTGTGCGCTCAGCTGGCGCCGCTAATGAGCGGCGAGTTGTAACAGTAATCCCTCCTGTTTTGTTTTTCTTTTGAATTCTTGGATGAAATATGGGTGGGCAATATAAGCTGCAGGTTCAACCATCACCCATTTCAGATAACCTATGTTGAACTGTATAATCAGAGGACTTATTGTTTAATTCAACCTTGTTAGATTTTTTCCCCCTTTGTTATATTATTCTGTTTTCTTTTAATCTATCCGAAATAAAGATTCATTCATTAATTCACATTCCACCACTGGCTTTTAGCAACAAGTGTATTTCCCAAATATGTTTTAAACTTGCTTTAATTAACCACCAATTCAATTCAATTCAATTCAATTCAACTTTATTTATATAGCGCCATTTCACAACAACAGTCATCTCATAGCACTATCAACTGTAGGGGGGAACCCCCACAGTTGCAGAAAGACCCCAGCAATCAGGCGATCCCCTGTGAGCAAGCACTTGGCGACGGTGGAGAGGAAAAACTCCCTTTTAACAGGAAGAAACCTCCAGCAGAACCAGGTTCAGGGAGGGGCAGTCATCTGCTGCGACTGGCTGGGGGGTGAGGGGATAGAGAAGAAGAAAAGAACAGACATGTAGAGAGCAAACAGCACGATGGGGACTCAATCTATGGGAGAGAACAAACAGATGTTAATGACCAGCAAAAAAAAAAAATATTTCATAGAGAGTGAGGAAAGGAGTGAGGCCCAGTGCATTACTGGAGGTCCCCCAGCTGACTAAACCTATTAGCAGCATAACTAAGGGAGGGTTCAGAAACACATGATCCCTCCCTAATTGTAGGCTATATCAAAAAGGTAGGTTTTAGCCCTATTCTTAAAAACAGAGATCGAGTCTGACTCCCGAATCCAGATTGGCAGCTGATTCCACAGGAGAGGAGCTTGATAACTGAAGGCTCTGCCTCCCATTGTACTTTTGGAGATTCTAGGTATTACAAGTAATCCTGCATTTTGGGAGCGTAGTGCTCTGTTAGGATAATACGGTAGTATCAGATCTTTTAAATAAAAAGAAGCCTGATTGTTTAGAGCTTTGTAAGTAAGAAGAAGGATTTTAAACTTAATTCTAAACTCTATGGGAAGCCAATGAAGGGAGGCCAGAACCGGAGAGATATGATCTCTCTTTCTAGTACCTGTTAAAACTCTTGCTGCAGCATTTTGGATCAGCTGAAGACTTTTTAAAGATGTTTTAGGACAGCCTGATAATAAAGAATTACAATAATCTAATCTCGATCTAACAAAAGCGTGGATCAGTTTCTCAGCATCACTCTGAGACAAGATGCTCCTAATCTTGGCAATATTACGCAAATGATAGAAGGCAGTCTTAGAAACAAATTTAATATGTGAATTGAAGGACAAATCCTGATCAAAAATAACTCCAAGGTTCCTCACAGAGCTATTAAGAGAAAGAGTAACCGCATCCAAACTGAAAGTTTGATTTGGAAAGGAATTTCTAAGGTTTTTTGGACCAACAAGAATGACTTCAGTCTTATCTGAATTTAATAGCAGGAAATTACAAGTCATCCAAGCTTTGATTTCCTTAAGACAGGCTTCTAACTTGGCTAATTGATTACTATCATCTGGCTTCATTGACAGGTATAATTGTGTGTCATCTGCATAACAATGAAAATGTATACAGTGCTTTCTAATAATGTCGCCTAACGGAAGCATATATAAACTAAAAAGAGTAGGGCCTAGCACAGATCCCTGTGGAACTCCATGACTAAGCTTTGAGTTGAAAGAAAACTCATTATTTACATGAACAAACTGGAACCTATCAGATAAATAAGATCTAAACCATTGCAACGAAGTTCCATTAAGTCCAACATAGTGTTCTAATCTATCAAGTAGAATATTATGATCGATAGTATCAAAAGCTGCACTAAGGTCTAAAAGGACAAGTACAGAAACTAGTCCATTATCAGATGCAAAGAGGAGGTCGTTAGTGACCTTCGCTAAGGCTGTTTCAGTACTATGATGGATTCTAAACCCAGATTGAAACTCTTCAAGTAAACCATTTCCCTGCAGGTGGTCAAATAATTGCGTAGCAACAACTCTTTCTAAGATTTTTGAAATGAAAGGGAGATTAGAGATTGGTCTATAGTTAGCTAAAGCTCCTGGATCTAGTGTTGGCTTTTTGAGTAAGGGTTTAATTACAGCCGTTTTAAAAGCCTGCGGTACATGGCCTAAAGTTAATGAAGAATTAATTATATGAAGAATAAAGCTACCAATAAGTGGGAAGACTTCTTTAAATAACCTGGTAGGAATAGGGTCTAAAAGACAAGTTGAAGGTTTGGATGAGGAAACTATTTTGTCTAACTCACAAAGGTTGATTGGAGTAAACTCATCAAGACAGACATCAATAGAAGGAGTTGTAGTAGTTACAGTATTTAAGTTAACTGTGGGAAGAATCTGATTGATTTTATCTCTGATGGATGAAATTTTATTATTGAAAAAGTTCATAAAGTCCTGACTAGTAAGCTCTAAGGGAATGCTAGGATTGACAGAGTCCTGACTCTTTGTCAACCTGGCTACAGTACTGAAAAGAAACCTGGGATTATTCTTGTTCTCTTCTATTAATGCAGAGTAATAACTCGTTCTAGCTTTTCTAAGAGATTTTTTATAAATTAAAAGATGATTTCTCCAAGCTAAATAGATTTCATCTAAATTAGTAGAGCGCCATTTTCTTTCTAATTGACGAGTCTTCTGTTTTAAGGTACGAGTTTCTGTGTTGAACCAAGGAGTTAGAAATCTCTGATTAGACTTTTTCCTTTTTAAGGGGGCCACCAAGTCTAGAGTCTGATGCAGAGAAGCTGAAACACTATCCACCATGTTATCAATTACAGAAGGAGCAAGCTGTCTATAGCTTATTTCCGTTGTGTTGACACATGGCATAGAGGAAACAATCTGCATAAATTTGGAAACAGCATCATCTGAGAGGCATCTATTGTAATAATATTTTTCTTTAGGAGCCAAATAGTCAGAAATAGTCAAATCAAAGGTTAACAGACAATGGTCTGACAGTACAGGGTTATGAGGAGACACTACAAGATTTTCTATTTCTATGCCATATGTCAGAACAAGGTCCAATGTATGGTGGAGGTAATGAGTAGAATTTCCTACTTTCTGAGAAAACCCAATTGAGTCTAATATTGAATTGAATGCCACATTAAGGCAGTCACTATCTACATCCACATGTATATTAAAGTCCCCTACTATAATTATTCTATCAGATTTCAGCACTAAATCAGCTAAGAAATCAGCAAATTCGGATAAAAATTCTGAGTAGGTTAATGGGGGACGATAAACTATGGCAAATAAAATTGGGTTTAACCTAAAATTGCTAAAGTGCCCAATACTGAGGACCAGGCCCTCAAAGGAATTATAACATGTTTTTTGCTTTACATTAACTAGTAATTTGGAATGGTAAATTGTTGCTACTCCTCCTCCACGACCAGAACTTCTGGGATTTTGACAGTTTAAATAACCAGAGGGAGTTGATTCATTTAAACCAACATAATCCTCTTGTCCTAACCAAGTCTCTGTAAGGGAAATTAAATCAATCTGATGATCAATTAACAAATCATGGACTAACAGAGACTTGGGAGTTAGAGACCTAATATTTAATAAACCACATTTAATTTTTAAATTATGAGGAGGAACAGAGGCCAAATCATTCAATTTAGAGGCTTTATGTTTAATTTGAGTTTTACCAATATTTTGCTTTATCACTTTGGGATGCTTATACATTATATTTTTATTCACTTTGGAGGGAGCAGACAACGATTCTCTGATGGGGAAGACAGGGGCTAAGCTGAGGGGTGGCGGATGAAGAGGAGCTGCAGAGAGGCGTGTAAGACTGCGACTCTGCTTCCTGGTCCCAACTCTGAGTAGTCACCCATTTGTCTTTTGTCTAGGCAACAGGGAAACTGTCCACCCCAACTGGACCTTGCCTCACTATTTACAGAGATGCAGGCTGAAGATCTACTGAACCAGGACCAGTACGAGGGGCCGATCCAGTTGCTTCTCAGTGAGGCAGCGTGGCTGCCGTGTGTGACCATTCCAGTTTTTTTTTTACAGTTTGAATTTTGCACATTCTGAATAATCTGGAATTTGCTGCTGATAAACAATTTAGGGACTTATGTGTTTGCATCATGATTTTCTATTTTGTCTGTTAAGACACAGGTGGGAAAAGAGTCAACTGTACAAAGGATTTATCAGTGACCTTGAAAATAATGGCTCATTTTTAAGAAAAAAGTAACCAAAACAATTATTTTATTAACTGAAGACTGTATTGTTGGATGTGCCACTGCAGAAGACCCTGCATACTTTAGTGACAGTACCAGTATATGGAGGAATTCTGGGTCATATTAGCATCTGCTCTTCATCACAATGGGTTTGGGCGGGGGGGGGGGTGTCTAATCATGTGCCATGGAGGGCCAAGACCCTGCAGGCTTTACCTCCAACCAGTGTCTTCAACAGCAGATTCCACTGAACTTCTTCCACTGACTGATCAGTGAGAACACCTGCTGAAGAGACTGGGTAGAAGAGAGAACCTGCAGGGTCTTGGCCCCCCATGACACATGATTGGAAGCCCCCGGATTAGGTTTAATGGGATTTAACATTTTAACACAAACTGCTTTATGGTTCATAATTCTGTTGACAGACTTACACCAAACCAAAAGGGATTTCTCAAACTGCTGGATTATTCTTAGCTTTTCCAGTCTTTCAGTATTTAATTAATGCCACATGGTGGTAACCTTCACATATAAAAAAAGAGACATCTGCAAAAACTTCAGAGGTTTATTGTCAGTGCAATTCTCAGTGCAATACTACATGAATGCATGTCTAGTACATTGTTGATGCAAAGAATATATATTTCTACAGTACATGTATCTAGTAAATCAAGTATTTTCCATGTAACCTTGTGACTGCATTATTTTAATTGCTTTTAATCCTAGATCAAGTTTGTTTTGGCCTAAAATGCATGATAACTGTCAAATATATCTTATTATACCTAACTCAGTACTGTTTACTTTTTGAATATATATTTTGTGGTTAATATTGTTATTAACATGGCGATCAAGTTGTGTCAGCTGATCATTTTTTTCTATAACACCACCTCAGACTCGGTTCTGCAGAAGCAGGTACGTCCATGAAGTCTCAACAGTCTCTCCATGATTTTCAAGCAGATCAGAGCAATTTGTTTTACAGGAAATAAACGTTTCTACAGACATTCTTAAGCTCTATAACCACTGATTGTTTGTGAAGCTGTGCTGACATCAGTGACAGGCTGATGACAACCGTGACAGGCTGTGCTGAACGCCCCGACCGACTGAAGCAGTAATTTCCCCACAACAGAGCCATCTGAAACACACACAGCGTACATATTTTAGTACCTAACAGCGATAACTTGCAGACATTACAGTGTAGTACAACGTACTTATAGCAAACTAGCATTAGCAACATTAGCTTACCGTCATATATGACCTAGTTTGTATCCTCACGTCTTTGGCTTTCCCAGAAGCTGCAGAACTATTCCAGAGTGTTTCATCTCGCTGCCTGTACCCTTGTCTGGCGGTCCTTTTTTGGCATTTACGGTGAAAAAAGCCACAGACCGAGGAGTGGCCTTATACAGCCGCATGTGTTTATGTTTTGCTTGGGTCGCGTGTTTTACGTCACGAGAGTGTGGCGCCACCTCGCTGTTATAGAAATCCCACCCACCCCAGCTTAACACGGTTGTAATGGAGACAAAAGCGAGCCGAACCATGTCGAAGTGAATCGAGACGTGCCGAAGTGTGCTGGGCTAGTGGAAAAGTGCCTTTACACTGTAGCGATGTGTAGCACCTTAGGAGAGCCAGATTGTCTAGCATCTCAGACAGGAGACAGTGGATAAGCTTGGGAGAACAAAGAGCAGGGGGTTCCTGGTGAGATAGCAGGAAGGAGTCAAGGATGAGGGGGTTGAATGCAGTGTGATGCAAATGTCATGTTGTGTGTGATGTAAATGCCATGAAACTTAAGAGAGGAGTTTCTGCTTGAGAGTTCATTCTGTTTTGTGCTTGAAAGATGTGAGTGTGTAATAAATTGTCTGAAATGATTCCGCCTCTGATTTCACACACTCCTCACTGGTGACCCAAGACGTATTATGGAACACGAGGCAAGATCCCCGGAGCCGGCCCGGTCAGGAAGCTACAGCGAGGCGGCAGCCATCCCACAGACAGCCAGGACTGGAACCCCCAGCCACGCGTGTGCGGTTTCAGTCAAGCTACCGGATTTCTGGCAGCACAACCCGCGCTCTTGGTTCCACCTCACCGAGGCCCAGTTCGCCCTCCGGGGAGTAACGGTAGATGATACCAGATTCTACCATGTGGTCACAGCGCTCGACGCCCGCACAGCTCAGCAGGAAGCGAGCCTGCTCGATCAGCCACCAGCCAGCAGCAAATATGAAGCACTCAAGGCTGCGCTCATCCAGCGCTACACACTCTCGGAAGGTGAGAGAGCAGAGAGGCTCCTGACGCGGACCGAGTTAGGAGATGGTTCAGCCGTAGACCTGATGGAGAAGATGCTGGCGTTAATGGGCACGGACGACGGGCACTTTCTGTTTGCCCACCTCTGCCTCCGGAACCTTCCAACAGTGGCGAGAGCGGTTCTGGCCAATTCGCCGTGGCTGGCCGCGCGTGACTACCGTGCGCTAGCCCAGGAGGCAGACCGGATCATCATCACCACCAGGGCGATCACAGTCAACGCGGCAGCGGCGGAGCCCAGCGAGACGACCAGAGGAGGCGAGGAGCCACCGACGGTATCGGCAGCGGGGGCCAAGGAGCGCCAGACAGACACGCTCTGTTTCTACCACCGCTGCTTCGGAGAGAAGGCACGCAGATGTGCGCCACCGTGCCAATTCAGGCTCTCGGGAAAATGCCAAGGCCGGGGGTTGGTAGCAGCTGCGACCCTCGGTGAAGAGAACAAGCTGCTCTACTTAACGGATGCATGCTCTGGGAGGCGTTTTCTCGTGGACACCGGAGCCCAGAAGAGCTTCATCCGGCCGACCTACACTGACCGGCTGGCAGGACCTAGCGGCCCCGGGATGTTGGCAGCAAACGGCTCGGATATTAAGACCTTTGGTGAGAGGACTCTGCTCTTATCTCTACACGGCCGTACATATGAGTGGACTTTTATCGTAGCAGCACTGAATTACTACATACTGGAGGCTGATTTTCTGTGTGCACATGGTTTACTGGTTGATGTTGCTAACAGGCGCTTGGTTAATGCACTGTCCTTTGACTCTCTCCCCTGTATAGCTCAAGTGACCCAGCCAACAGCACAAGCCAACGTCACAGCTACAGGCGGTAAGTTCCACACACTGCTCACTCAGTTCCCAGGACTCAGGGTCCCGACGTTTTCCGCGGCCATCGCTAAACACGGGGTGGAGCACTTTATCACCACCACCGGGCCGCCCGTTTTTGCAAGACCTCGCCGCTTGGATGCAGCTAAACTGGCCATAGCGCGTGAGGAGTTCGCCAACCTGGAAAGGTTGGGCATCATCAGGCTCTCGAACAGCCCATGGGCTTCCCCGCTACACATGGTCCCTAAGGCTGAGGGATCGTGGCGACCGTGCGGGGATTTCCACAGGTTGAACAACGCCACAGCGCACGACCGCTACCCAATTCCCCACATACAGGATTTTTCCGTTCACCTCGCTGGAGCGCGCATTTTTTCCAAAACAGACCAGGTCCGCGGTTACCACCAAGTCCCAGTGCGCGCTGAGGACATACCCAAAACAGCGGTAATAACTCCATTCGGTCTATTCGAGTTCCTGCGCATGCCATTCAGGTTAAAAGGAGCGGCACAGACGTTCCAGCACATGATGGATGCAGTGCTGCGCGATCTCCCGTTTGTGTTCGTCTACCTGGACGATATCCTGGTAGCCAGTGCGTCCGAAGACGAACACGAAACCCACCTCACGACGGTTTTCCAGAGGTTGGAGGAGCACGGGTTAATAATCAACCCGGCGAAATGCCAGTTCGGCGTGACGGAGATTGATTTTTTGGGGCACCGCGTCTCTCCCGAAGGAGCGATCCCGCTGCCCGACAAAGTGCGCGCCGTGGCGGATTTTCCCCGGCCTCAGACGGTCAGGGCGCTGCAGGAATTTTTGGGAATGGTGAACTTTTATAACCGTTTCCTTCCCCGCGCGGCGCAGCTCATGCAACCATTATACGCCGCGCTCAAGAAACAGAAACACGCGGATAGGGTCGAATGGACCCCAGAGCGAGAGCGGGCGTTCTCGGAAGTTAAAGCAGCACTGGCAAATGCTGCACTGCTGGCGCATCCAGACCCGACGGCCCGCATAGCGCTTACCACCGACGCTTCAGACGTGGCCATAGGGGCTGTTGTGGAGCAGCGCGTCGCCGGGGCTTGGCAGCCGCTCGCTTTTTTCAGCAGAACTGTGCGTGACAGCGAACATAAATACAACGTGTTCGACAGAGAGTTGCTGGCCCTTCACCTGGCCATACGCCACTTCCAGTTCTGGCTGGAAGGGCGCAGCTTCACCGCGTTTGTGGACCACAAGCCGCTAACATTCGCAATGGCCAAGGTTTCAGAACCGTGGTCGGGCCGGCAGCAGAGACAGCTGGCCGCGATCTCAGAGTTTACTACCGATATTCAGCATGTGTCTGGTAAACTGAATGTAGTGGCGGACTGCCTCTCGCATGCCGTAGTGGCCCCGGTCTGCGTGGGGATAGATTACGCAGCCATGGCCGCGGAGCAGATTAGCAATGCAGACGTGCGCACGCTCCAGTCTGGACCAACAGGGTTAAGGCTGGAAAGCAGGGTGCTGCAGGATGGCACCCCCCCCCCCCCAATCTGCGATGTCTCCACGGGTCGCCCGCGTCCGGTGGTCCCGGCCGCGTGGCGCTGCCGCGTGTTTGAGTTGGTTCACACTCTGGCGCACCCAGGAGTGCGCGTGTCAGTCAAAATGGTGGGAGAGAAATTTGTGTGGCCGAGCCTACGCAAACAAGTAAAAGAGTGGGCTGCAGCCTGCGTGGCGTGCCAACGAGCCAAGGTACACAGACACACAAAGGCTCCCTTGGAGCCGTTTCGTATTCTGGCTAAGAGGTTCGACCATGTTCACGTGGACCTTGTGGGCCCCCTCCTGCCATCACAGGGGTGCACGCACCTCCTGACAATGGTGGACCGCACCACGTGCTGGCCAGAAGCGGTCCTGCTGGCGGCAACAGCGTCCGCGGATGTAGCGCGCACTTTTTTAACAGCATGGGTGGCGCGTTTTGGAGTTCCGTCAAACATTACGTCCAACAGGGGCCCGCAATTTGTTTCCGAACTCTGGTCTGCGGTGGCCCGCAGCCTGGGTGTTACAATTCACCGCACAACCGCGTACAACCCACAGGCCAATGGGTTATGCGAGCGTTTTCATAGATCACTGAAAGCAGCACTCAGGGCTTCATTGACGGATGCAAATTGGGTAGACAGGCTGCCATGGGTTATATTGGGGTTGCGCTCCGCGCCGAAAGAGGATCTGGAAGCTTCCCCGGCAGAGCTCGTTTTTGCGCAGCCGCTACGGCTGCCCGGGGAATTTCTACCAGATAATCCCGCGCCGGGCAGCTCCCCGTCTCAGCTTTTGCAGTGTAGCGCAAACACAGGCACGCTGCCGGGCCCTGCCCACCACAGTTTTCCGCGTGTTTTCGTGCCTAAAACTTTGAAGAGCGCGGAGTTCGTGTTTGTCAGACACGACGGCCACCGACCTCCATTGCGCCCACCCTATGATGGACCATTCAGAGTGCTGGAAACAGGGGATAACCATTTTTTGCTAGACTTGGGGGGTAGGAGGGAAAAAATTGGCATAGACAGACTCAAACCCGCTTTCGTTGTGGCGGACGAGCAAGTGCTGTTGGCTAAGGCCCCTCGGCGTGGAAGACCCCCACGGAGAGCTCCCCAGGGAAACGATTCACCAGAGCAGCCACACGGACAGACCGAAGTGGCCCCCCTCCTAGCGGCAGCCCCCCACCGGCACAGCAGCGCCGCGGAGGCGGTAAACCCCAGTTACAGCAGATATGGGAGGAGACGAAAGCCCAAGCAGCATGTGGACTGATGTTCAATTGTTCTATCACAGCATGTGGACTGTTATTCTATTGTCCTATCTAAGATGCTGGGGGGGGGGGGGGGGGTGATGTGTAGTGATGTGTAGCACCTTAGGAGAGCCAGATTGTCTAGCATCTCAGACAGGAGACAGTGGATAAGCTTGGGAGAACAAAGAGCAGGGGATTCCTGGTGAGATAGCAGGAAGAAGTCAAGGATGAGGGGGTTGAATGCAGTGTGATGCAAATGTCATGTTGTGTGTGATGTAAATGCAATGAAACTTAAGGGAGGTGTTTCTGCTTGAGAGTTCATTCTGTTCTGTGCTTGAAAGATGTGAGTGTGTAATAAATCGTCTGAAATGATTCCGCCTCTGATTTCACACACTCCACAACACATGTTTGCTTAATGGTTGCTGTAGGATTTGTTTGACTTTATTGTAAATGGGTTAAAAAGTTAAATATTTATACTACATAATGTGGCTGACTCTTTGTTGTTCTTTTAACACCAGTGTTGCATTGGTTTGATCTGTGGAAAGACAGGCATACTTACAGATTGCATCAAGTCACAGCTCAAGTGATGTCACGATTGGCGAGAATAAACAGCTCACGTGCAGGGAACGACACCAGAGAAACACATGAATAACACAGAGAAGCTGAGTAGCCACAATTTATTGATTCCAAAAAAGAAGCACTGTTAATGAAAGACGCCACTCGCCAGAGGAGGACCCAGCCTGTAAGGGGAGGCAAGAGCCAATTAGAATAGGAGGGAGACAGGTAAAGGGAAAATAGGACAGCACTCACGTGGGATGAGCAGGAAGCCTGGCAGTAGAACCCAGCATAAAGGAGAGGATGCTGGTAGGCAGGAGTAGAGCTGGGTGAGGTGTCTGACCGGGTGGAATAGGCAGCCGAAGTGGTAATGAGGATGATGGGGCAGGTGAGCGCGCAACGAACCCTAGAGATGTACCACGAAGATGGCAGCAACCTGGAAGAGAAGAGAGGAGGAATTAATCACAGTTCCCCAGAGAGCAAATAATACACTTACTTGCTTGTTAAAGGCAGTATACCCAACGAGCCACCACTGGAGCATTCACAGACTGGTCCTTTTCAGCACTGGCAGGGAAGAGGTAGCAGGTGCTTCTAATCACGCAGGTGTGGTGATTGCCTGAGGAGCTGGGGAAAGTCTTGCAGGAAGAGAGGGGGAGTGCACGCTCACCTGATCATGACAAATGAGGTAATTTCTGCATGTTCCCCTCTGTCTAAAGCTGTATTATAATTTGTTCAGGAAAACATGCAGCAGCCTGTTTCCTGTAAATGACTGTCTTCAGCCAGTCCTCCAATTTAAGAGTAACTAGTCTATATGAAGCGTATCAAATCCTCTGGTACCTTTATGTACAGGTACATGACTATGACAAGTCACTGTTTCCTCTGGCTTAAAGACCTTGGCGGGGTGGCAACAAACTTTTCCGTGGGGAGGGACGACGACACATGACACTATTGTAACCGGAATATGTTAATTTTATACTATTTATTTCATTTTTTTTTATTTTGCACAGTAACTTTGCATATGGAACTTACCATTTGAAGTATTGTACAACCGAGGCTTGAATGTTGGAATATTGGGCCAGTTGGGGTCCCACCCAGACGTCCTGTGTTTGGACTTTTTAGTGGTGTCATCCTTCTCTCCTTCCTCTGCTGTCACCTCTCCTGAACCCTCTGCCTGAAGACTTTCCTCTCCTTGGCTCCTCTCTTCTGTCTCATCTTTCCCTCTCTGAGCCCTATCTAATTCAGGTTCTTTTTCTGTCTATGGTGGTATACAAACAGGTTAGAAAATATCAAGTATCGTGTTTTGTCCTGCAGGACTTTTTTTTTTGTCATTGTTTACATAAATGACAAAAATACGTGTATTATTTTGTATTTTTATTCTAGTGTTTCTTTTTTTTTCATTGAGAGAGTAGGGAAGGGAAAAAAAACATTAATAATAGTAATTTACTCATGCAAACTTAAATTATATGATCGGAGGTGGGTATTGTAGCCAGAAATTCTACTAATGTAAAAGCAATGCTTTGAAATTAATAATTAAAAGTAGACAGCCAAAAATTTCTAGTTGAGTTAAGGGTACAAAGAGCATGCACTTAAAAACTTGAGTAATGATTTCAGTCTTGAAGGTCTGAGGTTTTTCTCCAAAATTTATAACAATTTTTTTATAGTTTTCAACTTTTCTCTGTAAATTTATCTAAATTTGAAACCATTTTCCTCAAATTTGTAATATCCTCTTGTAAAATTGACTTTTCTTGTCCATTTGAGACTTTATTATAAATTTGTGGATTATTTTATGGCTAATTTTTGTCTGTTTTTAAAATAAAATTACTGTTTTTTTTTAATAAATTGGAAACACTGTGGTATTTTTTTTTTACTTTTTCATTATAACAATTTACATTTTTGACCATAATTTTGCTGAGCCAGAACAGAATAATTTAACTCTGATTTCAAAGAAAAAAATATTAATAACATTTAATGAAATAAATCAACTTAAATGACCAAAGATGCAGCTATTTCTGTTATAATATTTCTATATATTTATAGTTTTGTTTTGTTTTTTTTCGATACCTCCTCACCAGTCAGACAGCAGGAAAAACCTCCCTTATTTTGAAATCCAAATGTTGGCACCTTTAGTTTGTCTGAAGGCTGCTGACAGATTAAAATCATTGACTTCGTGAATTTCAGTCATCTTAACTTTTCAGGCACATAATACAGAATCAGAATCAGATTTATTGCCATTGTTCATGTAGTACACAAACTAGGAATTTGTCTCGGTGCAATGCTGCAACATTAAACATGATAAAAATAAAAGATAGAAATAAAAAACTATACATGCAATAAAATGTAGAATATGAATGAGTAATACTAGACAAAGCATTTTTAAATATATTAGCGAGCAGCAGATATTGTGGAGTACCCCATAGTGCAGTCGGTAATGCAAAAAGAAAACAGTGATGATTGACATGAGTCTGGTTGAGCTGCTGTACATAGTGCACGAGAGTCTAATAAGTCACTTAGTGTTCAGCAGTCTGATGGCAGAGGGGAAGAAACTGTTCATGTGACGGGAGGTTTTAGTCTGAATGGACCAAAGTCTTCTACCTGAGGGGAGGGGGGCAAACAGTGCGTGACCAGGGTGTGAAGGATCGGCTATGATCCGGCCTGCACGCCTCCGGGTCCTGGAGATGTACAGATCCTGGAGGGATGGGAGCTTGCAGCCGATCACCTTCTCAGCAGCGTGCACGATGCGCTGCAGCCTTAGTCTGTCCCTGGCAGTGGCTCCTGCGTACCACACGGTTATGGAGGTGGTGAGGATGGACTCGATGATGGCCGTGTAGAACTGCACCAACATCTTGGTGGGTAGCTTGAGCTTCCTCAGCTGCCGCAGGAAGAACATCCTCTGCTGGGCCTTTTTGATGAGGGAGCTGATGGTCGGCTCCCACTTGAGGTCCCGGGTGATGGTGGTGCCCAGGAAGCGGAAGGAATCTGCAGTGGTGATGCGAGAGCCTGTGAGGGTGAGGGGGGGCAGAGGGGTTGTGGCTTTCCTGAAGTCCACGATCATCTCCACTGTCTTCAGAGCGTTCAGCTGCAGGTTGTTGTGGCTGCACCAGGACGCCAGCTGGGCTACCTCTTTCCTGTAGACGGACTTGTCGCCGTTGGAGAGCCCGATGAGGGTGGTGTCGTCCGCAAACTTGATCAGCTTGACAGACTGGTGGCTGGAGGTGCAGGAGTTGGTATAAAGGGAGAAGAGTAGGGGGGAAAGTACACAGCCCTGGGGTGATCCGGTGCTGATGCTAACAGAGTCAGAGACAGTCTTTCCCAGCCACACATGCTGCCTCCGGTCCGTCAGGAAGTTGGTGATCCACCTGCAGAGGGAGTCAGGCACGTTGAGCAGGGACAGCTTGTCCCGGAGCAGAGCGGGGCGGATGGTGTTGAATGCAGAGCTGAAGTCCACAAACAGGATCCTGGCGTAGGTTCCCGGGGAGTCCAGGTGCTGCAGGATGGAGTGGAGGGCCAGGTTGACTGCGTCGTCCACACACCTGTTGGCTCGGTAGGCAAAATGCAGCGGGTCCAGGAGGGGAGTGATGATGGACTTGAGGTGGGGCAGGACCAGGCGCTCAAAGGACTTCATGACTACAGAGGTGAGCGCTACAGGTCTGTAGTCGTTAAGTCCAGTGATCCGTGACTTCTTGGGGACAGGGATGATGGTGGAGGTTTTGAGGCAGGTCGGCACGTGGCATAACTTCAGGGAGGTGTTAAAAATGTCTGTGAAGACAGGAGTCAGCTCGTCCGCACAGAGTCTCAGGGTGGAGGGAGACACGCCGTCCGGACTGGGGGCCTTGCACGGGTTCAGTCTGGAGAACTGTCTGTGCACGTCCTGCTCACTGATGACAAGGGCGGGGGGGAGGAGGGGGGGCCGCCTTTGATGAAGTGGGGACCGTGGAGGCAGTGGCACTGGTGGGAGGGGGGAGATGGACACAGCTGACGAGGTGTCAAAAACGGGCATAATGTTGGGACAGTCTTTGACAAAGGGCTTTGTCATCCTGACCTTTAGAAGCCTGAGGCCGATAGTTGGTGATTTGCCTCAGTCCTCTCCACACAGAAGCAGAGTCGTTAGCAGTGAACTGCTGCTGGAGTCTCTCAGAATACACAGATTTAGCTCTCCTCAGCTCTCTGCTAAACCGATATTTGACCTCCCTGTAGCAGTCCCTGTCTCCACTTTTCAACGCTGCTTCCTTCTCCTTCCTGATCTGTCTGAGCTTAGCAGTAAACCAGGGCTTGTCATTTGAGTACCTCACCCTGGTGCGCAATGGAAGAATGCTCTCCTCACAAAAGTAGATATATGAGTTCACAGTGTCTGTGTACTCATCCAGATCATGCGTGGCTCCTTTAAGCATGCCCCAGTCAGTTATTTCCATGCACAAGCTCAGCTTCTCCCCAGCTTCACTGGTCAATTTTCTCGTAGTGCTCACAACAGGTTTAGTGAGCTTTAGTCTCTGTCTGTATGTGGGAATGAGGTGGACCATCACGTGATCAGGAACATAACCAACACAGAGAGACAGACAACCATTCACTCTCACAGTCATACATAAGGACAATTTAGAATCCCCAGTTTGATGCCAATTAACCTAACTTGCATGTTTTTGGCATATGGGAGGAAACTGGAGAAATCCTGGAGTAAACCCACGCAGACACGGGGAGAACATGCAAACTCCACACAGATCACTGTTGGTCGGGGCTGGGACCGAACCCAGGATCCCCCGGCCAAGGGTGAGTTGCTGTGCTGCTACAGTGCTAACCACTCCGGCACCGCGCTGGCCTTCTTAAATTTATATTTCCTCATAAGAGCAGCGGAAATTTTTCAGGGGTGGTGGGCCGCTACCCAGAAATGTTACCATTGGAAACCCTGCAAGTGGTTCATTGTGGCACTCAAAATTTTAATTGTAGTGCTTTTAGTCTATCCATATCAACCATGAAAGGTACTCCTAGTAATTATAGTTTTCAACTAGTCTATCCACCTTATTCCTAGCCCCCATGATGCCTTGCGTGAATTATGGTAGCAACTTCCGGTACTAGTTTAAAACATGTGGTTGTCACTGAAACGGGACACTTTTCCTTGTTAAAAAACAATGACTTCGGCATCAAAAATGCGGGAACGTGGCCTTTTGCACCTCAAAAACAGTAATATAATCACACCAGTTCCCACGACTATGGAGGGATGGGAAGATGACCTTAGAAAGTGGCCTCACACACATTAGCTCTGTTTCTTAGCACCACTGCTAAGATGCTAATGCTGTAAACAAATAAAATTCAATTCAACTTTATTTATATAGCGCCATTTCACAACAACAGTCATCTCATAGCACTATCAACTGTAGGGGGGACCCCCACAGTTGCAGAAAGACCCCAGCAATCAGGCGATCCCCTGTGAGCAAGCACTTGGCGACGGTGGAGAGGAGTAAAATAAAAGCTCTGACATATATCAATGTCTCCACCGTAATAAAGTTGGATGCATTTTGTTAAAAGATGTTGGACATAATAAGATTTACTTCAGAGTAGATGTAGAATCTAGTCAGAGCCACAAAAAAACACAACACCGTGGTTGGGTGTTTTAATGTTGGGGTAAAACAAACAGCTACAGCTGTTCGTTTTACCCTGAAATTAAAATGCTGATGCTGCTGTCATGCCCTGAATACTGCCACTTGAGTGCAAAACACGTATGTGGACTATATATTAAAATGAATTTGAAAAACTTTTAAAAACGCTATTTTAAATGCCCCTGCTCCTCCATTCTTGCTAACTGATTTAACACTACTTCAGCTGAAACCGGAAATTACGCCCGTAATCGTTCCTACAGCGGCACCCCCAGGAATAAGGTGGATATAAGCCTATGACAACACAGTGACAACCACCTGGGGCACCACTGTGACAACAGCATTAGAAAATTTCTGGACTTGAGTTTTGGGTTTTGATTTTGATGTGCCACCAAAAGATTTTCAGTGACCACCCTTATGAAAAATTTCTGAGGCCCCATTGCCTTCAAGATTACTCCTACTCCATTTGTCTTCCTCTCTTCACCATGGTAGAACAGTTTAAATCCACCTCCAGTGCTCCTAGCCTTGCTTCCCTTCCATCTGGTTTCTTGAACACACAGTATATCTACCTTTCTTCTCTCCATCATATCAGCCAACTCTCCGCTTTTACCAGTCATGGTCCCTACATTTAAAGTCCCTACTCTCACCTCCACTTTTCTGCCTTTTCTCTCTCTCCCTCCTAACCCGCCTTCCCCTTCTCTTCCAAATCGATCTGTGACTGTTTATTTCGTCAACGAAAAGTGTGACGAAATATGTTCTTCAACAAACCTTTTATACAAGACTAATACGAGACGGGATGGGACGTAAATAGAGGCCATGTGGCGCTGATTGTGACTAAATATCACATGCAATTTCACTGACTAATAAAGACGAGACGAAATTTAGTTTAGGAGGTAAAAACTTTGCTGAACTCTCCCATTATTGTCGGTGACGAAAAATAACGAGACAAAATATTGAAAAGTTATTTCGTTGGATTATTATTTTTGCAGCATTTCCGTTTCCTTCCTAACTGTGAGCAGCACAGGCACTCTGGGGCACCTTTCAATCAATTAATAAAAACTTTGTTTATATAGTACTTTTCATACAAAAAAAAATAAAAATTGTAGCACAAAGTGCTTTACAAATAAAAAAAAAGCACAATTACACCCCTTCCCACCCCACCCCTTCACCCACCCAACCTTGTACAAACAGACACGCACACACACATGCACACACTCATCAATGTGAGACATGGCTGAACGCCAAGGATCCAGGTATAGAAGCATCATCTTAAGGTGCCTTCACACCAAACGCGAACGGGTGGCGTGAATCCATACAAAGTCAATGGAAAGAGGCGAGCACATGCAAAATCACGCATTCACACGTTCATGTCCAAGGGATAGTGCCGTCATCTGAGTAAAAGCATCAACATTGGAGAGTAAACTAGTTTGAAAATGAGACTGCCACTCACCTGGAGACAAAAGGATCGGGAGCGCTTCAGCTGAATCAGGATGTCGGAGTTATTTACCTACGGATTCCTGCCACGGATGTGCTAACAAGGCTAGCAACGGAAACACCCATCTTGTGAAGTTTTGAAGGTAGGGACAACTTTTCAGGTGAGCCCCCCGTCGGATAATATAAACCTTGTTATTTTGGGGATTTCCACAGCAGGTTGAACAGAGCTGCAGAGTTTTAAAGGCAGCTTCACCTGTCTGCATCTCACTCAGACAGTCAATTCATGTCGTGTGTTTACACTGAGTTATAATGTATTCGTGCTGCGTGAAAAATTCCCCTGTTCGCGTTTGGTGTGAAGGCACCTTTAGGGAGCCAATCAACACAAGGGAAGCGCCAAGTCCGCAGCTACAGGGGCACCACCTCTGCCACCACCCAAGACCAGGCATTGGGTAGGCCAGGGCAGTCACAGGCCAGCGCCCTGCTGCCAGAACTAGGCAACCCCCCGTTGGAGGGCTCCCCATGAGGAAACACTGGCGTTAGGACAGGATAATAAGATAAATAAAACCATCAATGATAAATAATAATAATAATAAGATACATAATTTGTTAATAAAAAGATAATCATAAACATCCCCCCATTTAAACTCAAAGTTCAAAATGTAATTGTATTTAATAACATTGGCTTCTTTTCCTGTTCTGAGCCATTTGGAAAATGGTAAAATCAAGTTGCTTCTGATTCTGCGGCAGTGTTGCCAGATATACGATAATTATCGTATTTATACAGTAGTTTTAGGGTCTATATGATATATGATCAATAGTTTTAAAAAAACATCAAATATACGACAGTTGTAGCATTTCTGTGCACCCCCCCAAAAAAATCATTTTTATTTATGTGAACATCCATACATCACCAGAAACTGATGCTCATAGCTGATCACCTCATACCTGGCAGGCTCCTCCTCACCGCCAAATGTGCCAATCATATCAGCATCGCTTAGCTCACATTTGTTTGAGCAGCTGAACTGACACTGCAGCAAATTTTTAAAAAATCAGTGAACATGAGTTGGGACTCGGAAGAAAAAAGTACTAAAAGAAAAGAGTCTAGCAGCACAGACACGGACACTGGTAAGAAAACAAAGCGCCTCCACCAGTTACAGCAGCTTTATCACCCTGCCTGGAGTTCGAGCCTATGTTTAAGGACAGAAGCAATGGTTGTGCAAAAAGGTGCAGTTCACTGTGTGGGTGTGTGGGTGACAATGCGTACAATAGTTGTTTAATTCAAATAACCGAGCCTCTGCATTTATTCCTTAGGTTACTGCACTTCCATACATATAGAATAGGTTTGTTTTTAAATGCACTTTCCTTAGCTGTGATTTTTCAAGTTATTTTAGTACATTTTAGTTCCCCAATAACTTCAGCAGCCGTATTTTAGCAACTAATTTGTAGTTCATTGTCCAAACTCTCCAACGACCATGTGACTGACTATTTACTGCCAGGAACTGCCAGGCTTTGTTTCCCCGGCTCAGTCCTGACCTTCCTGTGGGTTTAGATGCCGCTGTATATGTATTTATTACATATTTCAGTGTGCTTCCCTATTCTGTATCACTGCTCTGGCCGGCAGCTGTGAGGCAGCTCTCTTTGGCTCACTCTTCTACGAGCACTACTGACAGTCTGCCGGTCCGACCATGCCTCCTCTCTCATTACCATCAGCTGTTCCCATTCCTGTTTACCATTGCCCCGCTCCTCCCCCAGGTACTCGCATTTTCACCATCACCAGCAGTGCGTGTACTTAAGCAGCCTGTTGCCAGTCACACATTGCTGGGTCGTTGAATTGTCAATGTTATGCATCGTATCACATTGCATGGCCAGGGAGTAGTTTGCTGTCTGCTCAGTTTCGACATGTAGCCACTCCGCGTTTGCCGTGGTTCCCTTGCTTTCTCACAGTGATTCCAGCTGTGGGACGCCAGCGTGGCTACACATCTCTCCTCCTGCATTCGTGGGGCGATGCCGGCCCCCGAACGCTAACTGTAAGTGCTTCTTTGTGTTTTTGTTAATCTTCACCTTTTTGGGAACTGTTTGTCTTGTTTTTACATTAATAAATGTGTTGTGGTGTACCCAGCGCGTAAATCCTCATCATTTTACCCCTCACTCTGCGCCGCGTAAAAGCGCACGGGGAGGTCCATGACAATTTACATTCCGCCCTCAGCCCTCCCCCCTCTCTCTCTATGGCTTCAACTCAGTGTTCCACCTCCCACCACAGCTCCCCTTACATACCTCAACCGCCACTGCTCCCTCCTGCCACTGCTTTCCCCATTCACCCCATAGTCACAGTCAGATCCTCATCACATCATCGTAATAAATCGCAGGTAAACCTGTCCAATCTCCGCCCCATTCCTCAGTCCTCTCAACCTGTCCCAAAGCAACGCCACCTGAAACTGGCTATACTCAACACACACTCACTGAATAAAAGCCTCATCCTGAACGAATTCATCACTGACAATAACCTGGACTTTCTTTGCATCACTGAAACATGGCATAAATCCCTGGACTATTTATCACTCAATGAGACTACACATTCTGAATTCACCTACATTGATAAACCCCGCCCTGATGGCCAGGATGGTGGTGTTGCTGTCATTCACCGAAAACACATCAAAATATCCAACATTTCCACCCCCGCAGTCCACTCACTTGAACAGCTTGCCTTCAAACTCACTGGTCCCACCCCCCTGATCACCGCTGTTATCTACCGCCCCCCAAGCCAAACCCATCCTTTCTACCTGAACTCTCAGATCTGTTGACCCAGTTCTCCGCCATCTCACCCTCTGTTCTTCTTGGAGACTTTAATCTCCACATCGATGCCACCAACTGCAAATCTGCCACTGACTTCCTGGAACTTCTTCAGAGCTTCACCTTCACTCAACACGATGACTTCCCGACTCACTCACATGGACACATTCTGGATCTGGTCTGCTCAACTGGACTAACAATACTCCAACTCAATCTCTCATTAATACCACCCTCAACTTCAACCTAACTGTTACCAACTCCACACTTTCCCCATCCACAGATACAAAATATTGGAGTCATCTTTGACAGCCACCTCACTTTTGAACCATACATCAATCATGTCATTAACAGTAACTGGTAACTGTAATTAGTTACTATTTTTTTAGTAACTTACCCAACACTGTTCCTGATACAACCCTCCCCATTTACCCAGGCTTGGGACTGACACTAGGAGTACAGTGGGTGTGCAACACCTATGGCTGTGTTTTTCTTTAAAACTACAAGACAAAAAGATTATGGACGGATGACCAAATTTTAGTGTGTATATGACTTTTCATGAACCTTTGTAAAGCATTGTTTATAACTTTCTTTACAAAGGTAATTGTGATAACCAGCGTTGGACAAGTTACTAAAAATAGTAACTGATTATAGTTACTAGTTGCTTCTTTTCAAAAGTAATTGAGTTATTTTACCAATTACTGCATGATTAAAGTAGTTACTTGGAAAAGTAACTTTCACGTTACTTTTAAATGCATACTTATATCATCTTGCACACATGGCAAGATACTCTTAATTAATGGATTACATTATGGGCTTATTAATGTCAGGCTGAAAACAGACTGTTTCAGACAGAGCTTCACAGACAGTTTTTTTAATGCTGATGTTGCTGCACATGTGTCAGTGTGGGACATGAAAGCTGTCCATGTTTATCTTAGCTTTATGTTATGGATTTACCTGATGTGCAGTGAGCTAAAGAAAACGTTAATTTTCCACAGTCCAAACATCTGATGTGACAGATACATGATCCAATCTCTCAAATACCTTTTGGAGATCAAAATCCATTTTTGGATTACCTATCCAGGTAGCAAATAAATATGTTTTAACATAAGTGAATCACAGTCCAGCTGTTTGATGGAAAGTGACTGTTCTCATGTCTTCATTCTGTAACAACCTATCTTGCAATCAGTTGGTCGAATTCTTGCTGGTCACAAACTGTCCAGATGCATACCTGTGATTGAAATCCAGCCGTGGGTGTTCAGATAAGAGTATTTCCACTTTACATCCTGCTGTGACATCCACTTCATGGTGTTAGTTGTTAGCTTAGCTAGCAGTTATTTAGCACTAGCTTTGTCGGAGCTTGTTGCTGTTTACAGGCACTTCTGAAGAGGACTCCATCGGCACTTAGTTTGCAACTCACCAAAATGCTTTTGTCCGTAACCGCAACAAAGGAAAAATAATCTGTATGTCCACAAAACAAAGTAGCTTAATCTCTTCCTCCTCTTAGTAATGAAGATTTGGCACTTTGCAACAGGTCACGTCAGCGGTTCGTCTCAGATACTGTAGAGTCAGTTTGTATATTCATTTATTTGCACTAAAAATATCTATCCATATTAATAAAATGAGTAACGCATCTGATCAAATTTTAGCAACTAACGCATTACTGAATTTTTAAACAGTAATTTCGTTACACAGCACATTACTGCAAAAGTAGTGGCATTACAACACTGGTGATAACAGAGTGATTGCTCTTGCTGTCTTCACTCAAACCACACTGCTGCAGCAGGAGTGCCCACAAGTCCTCTAACTTGATACATAAAAACAACTGGAGAACAGTCTCCATGTTGAGATGAACTGTAATTTATTTAGAAAGAACTGAACTTATTCTCAACTTTCCCTACAGCTGCTGTTGCCTCCACCAAGGAGTTTTTTTTTTTTTTTTTTTTTTACCTCTGGTCCTCCAGGAAGGATTTAATGTGATCAGGGCGGTTTGTTTGTTAGTTAGCAGGATTACGCAAAATTTTTTTAACCAAGGTGGCCCTTGGGCTATGCATGATCCCATTACATTTTTGAGGTGATCCATGAGCACATACTCCCCTATCTCATTATGTAATGTCATCGTCCATCCGTCACCAGGATTACACAAAAACTATTGAATGAATTTGTATGGACAAACGGCTGGAGGGAGGGAGGAATGGATGGACGGAGGCTTGACAGAGGTATGTGCCCTCTGAGTGTCCTCTAATTTTATTTGTGTTTGTCTGTGTTAACAGCAGAACCATACAGGCTCTTAGAAGGAATTCAAACGTGGAAGAAAATTAATATCCATGGTGGAGGTTGCACATTTAGGTGCTCTCTCTGAGGGGTGGGGAAATATGGCTGAAAAATAATATCACAATATTTCTGTGAATTTTTGTGATGGCAATATTATTTAACAATATCACAAAATGCTTTTTTTCTTTCTTAAATTGAAGAACAGTTTTACAGGCCAGCATGAAATTATTTTTCTTCAGCATATTAAGTTAAAAAAAGGCTTTATTTCTTCAGTTCATAAACAGTAGCTCAGATTGAGTTTCACATTCTGTAAATATAAAGTTCACCTTTAGATGTGGTGGTTTATGTTCTGGACCAGTTTACTTGTGCTAGAATTTGCCATTGCTGAGATCTCCCCTTTAACATTTTGGCTCTCTTCCATTGAATGATGTTTTTATTCTTAATATGCCCAAATATTATTTTTATAAAATTTTAGATATTGCCACCTTTGGTCTTCACAGGCTGGTAGCCAGGCTTTCATATGACTGGTTTGATCCATAGCAGCTCTTTAAGGAAGTTTCACGCCAAGCGTGTATCCAGCGCTGTTTCCTGGTTTTTGGGGGCCCTACACAAGACTTTGTAGCCCCCACTCACCCATTTGTTTGCAGACAGCACACACGCATCTTCTACATCTTGCATATAAATGATCAGAATACCAGATTTTTTTTAAAAAATGACTAAACACATTAAGAAATACATGCAAAAAAGAACAAATAAAGTAGGCAGCCCAAGTGCTATATTTCCAAATTGAATAAACCTTAGCACAACCTTCCATCCATCCATCTTCTTTCGCTTAATCCTTTTTGGGTCACGGGGGGGCTGGAGCCTATCCCAGCATCTGTGGGCGAGAGGCAGGGTACACCCTGGACAGATTGCTTAACACAACCATTTAAACCAAACCACTATTTATAGATGCATTAATCAGAGTATTATGCTTGTCTGTAATCAGCAGGAGGATTTGCGTATACTGCAAATAGCTATTAACAATTTGCTGCATTTTATTACTTCTTGTCATGAGTCTGAGCTCAGTTATTTCCTTTGAACTCAGACTCAATTTATTTCTGAATTTTGCATATATGTTATTATTTTGTTGTCAGTTGTCTGTGTATATTTTAGTTTGTTGTCTCTCATGTGCCTTCCTCTCACAGACACTCCCACTAACTGTTCACAGTCTGCTGTCCTGCCACCTCAGCTGTGGACAGTTAGGTAACTAGCTTACCTGCCTGCTCAGACCACACCTGTGGCTCATTTGTCTGCCCAGTATTTATTCACTGCCAACTCATCCTCTCACTGCTGCAGCATTGCTTTGTTATACATCGACTTACTGGACTTCCTCCCTTGTAAGTTTTTCTCCTCATCTCCTCCAGAGTGTTTCCTGCTCTGGAGTGCCACAGTTTGTAAGTTTACCTTGTTTGCATTTTTTTGTTCTTTGCACTGTTTTGTATTTTCATTTAATAAATGTTACAACTACAGTTCAGTGCGTGGGCTTGTCTTTCTGCCCCGAAGGGGCATTCATGACAGAATGCTGCTGCCAATCAAGGCCCAGCTGCTATAGTTGTGTTTTTTGCCCTTTCTGATTTTTTTCTTTTTCACCTGTCTGTGGAACGATCGATGGATTCAGCAGGTGGACAGGGACACCCAATGCGTCTAGGGTGGAAGTGCCAAGCTCTTATGGAGATTGATGGGTTAATCTCCACAGCACGAGCATATTCCACCCCAGAGGACGCATTGTGGTATCTGAAGCTCGCGGAGGCAGCGGCTCACCGGTGCCCTCAGCTGATGGAGCATGCTGAGAGAAAAGAAAGGATTTTTCTGGTGGCTGCGCTGCAACGCGAGAACAGCGGGATGGACAGGAATTCCCTGGAGAAGCCTGGGCGCATGCCGAAGCTGAGGCGTTCCCAGGCCTCTGTCATCTCCACTCCACACCAGCCTCCGGCACCCGTTCCAGCCCCATCTACTCTACAACAATGCCGTCATCCTGCTTCAGACCGCCAGAGGAATCCTCCCGCCTCTTCGGCAGCCTTCTCCCCGACATCGAGCCCGACAACTCCCACAGCAATTAGTCTCTCTTCTCCTCCTTCACCGGCTGTTCCGTCAGCCCCCTCTCTCTCCATAGCTGCTGCGACTTCCATCCCCTCGATGTGTTCTCCTGCCACCGAGAGGTCATTCCTTGGTTCCCTGGCTACGCCCATCTCCATGATGACAGGGGCAGCTCCTCCACAATCCTCAGGGGGGCCCACATTCACCATGGCCACGCAGAGGGATGACACTCCATCTGCTGCAGCAGATAACATGAGACACTGGGAAAACAGGCAAGTCACATTTCATTCTATCTCAAATTTTGATGATATGTCTTGCCTGGTTCCCGGTAGGGAGGCTCAGGAAACGCAGTCCCCTGAGCTCTCCCCACCTGCTGCAGTAAATAATTTCTCAGCTGCCCTCTCCGTGTCTCCTCCTTCTATCCCTGAGTGTTCATCGGTCCCTGAACTGAGCCACCGGACGATAGAGGAGCCTGTGGCCCTGGAGGACCCAAACCCAGTGCCAACGTGGAGCCGACCCCCAGGTGCCATGCCGGACGAGCCATCAACATGGTCCACTTCATCTGGGGAGACCAGGACTGCCACCAACATCATGCCTGCTGCGGAGGCCGCCGCAGCAGAGTTTGAACCATTGCTGGACCTCCAAGAGGCCGGGCCCAAGACGTCGTCGTCTGGATTGACGGAGTCCTGGATGGCGGTGGAGCTTGAGCTCAGGCAAGTGCTTTCTTTTGTTTTCCTCTTTTCTGTCTTGGAGAAATCTTGCCTGGCTCTTGGTGAGGCGAGTCAAGTGCAGCCACCAGCTGCACCCGAGCTCACCTCGCCGGGCTCCATTGCTGCCGATGACCCTGACCCTGTACCTCTCCCTGTTTGTTCTGAGCCTTTTTTCAGGGTCGCCGGGGAAGATCCAACTTTGCCAGATGTCTCCGTGGGTCCAGGCTCACCACCCGAGGACGTTGTGAGTCCAGCTCCCCCTGCTGAGGTCATCGCGGGTGCTCCATCCTAGCCCGGGACCTCTGTGGGTGCAGTTTCCCCTCTGCCCGAGGCCGTTATGTGGGTCTCTCCTCGGTCTGAGTCTCCGTGGGTGCTGCGTCTTGGCCGGGGACCATTGTGGGTGCTGCACCCCAGCTTCAATCCAACATGGGTGCTGTGCGCCAGCTTGGGCCCGTCATGGGCGCTACGCCCCAGCCCGGGGTCCACCACCGGTGCAGTGTTGGCCCAGTCCGGGTCCACCGTGGGTGCAGCGTTGACCCATCCTGGAGCCACCATGGGTGCTGCAGAGCTTCAGCCTGGAGCCACCGCGGGTGCTGCAGAGCTCCAGCCCGGGGCCACCGTGGGTGCAACCATCTTCCAACCTGGGACCACCGAGGGCGTTGGGGTCTCATGGTTCCCCTTCCACTGCCAGACGCTGTCGTAGGTCCTCTCCCGCCACCAGATGCCGTCGTGGTCCCCCCTCTTCAGCCCTTCATCCCTTCATTGGGCCTCCCCATGGGGGAGCCACCTCCTGGGTCACCCCTCTGGTCTTGGTGGCTGAAGAACTCAGGACGGCCGCCCGATAGACTGAGCTGCTGGGTTGGGTGGACCATATTCTCCAGCAGGCCACCCGACTTGTACCACCTTGCCATCTATCTGGTTTGGGACTTTGGCCGGCCACCCAAACAGCTGGGTTCTTTGGTCTAGGGGGCTCAGGGGCCGGGCGTAGTGAGGGTGTGGGTCCTGAGCGGGCTCCAGACTTTAGCTCCCTCCTGTCCTGTTTTCCCCCACCTCCCACCCGGAGTAGTTTTTTGTCGTTCCCTTCTCCTGGGAGGGGGGGGGGTGTCTTTTTTCTGGTGTTGCCTGGGGGTGTCTGATTTCCACCCCTTGGGAGGGGGGCTTTGTCATGAGTGTGAGCTCAGTTATTTCCTTTGAGCTCAGACTCAATTTATTTCTGAGTTTTGCATGTCTGTTATTATTTTGTTGTCAGTTGTCTGTGTATATTTTGGTTTGTTGTCTCTCATGTGCCGTCCTCTCTCAGACACTCCCACTAACTGTTCACAGTCTGCTCTCCTGCCACCTCAGCTGTGGACAGCTAGGTAATTAGCTCACCTGCCTGCTCAGCCCACACCTGTGGCTCATTTATCTGCCCAGCATTTATTCACTGCCAACTCATCCTTTCACTGCGGCAGCATTGCTTTGTTATGCATTGTTTGGACTTACTGGATTCATCCCTTGTAAGTTTTTCTCCTCATCTCCTCCAGAGCGTTTCCTGCTCTGGAGTGCCACAGTTTGTAAGTTTACCTTGTTTGCATTTTTTCATGACACTTCTGTCATGACACTTCTGTCTTTTCCCCTCAGCCAGATTTCTACAAATGGAAAATGAGGAAGCAGCGCCAAATTGGCAAAAACAAGCTCCTCCATCTAGTTTGTGGGGTTTACAGTGATTACACTAAAATATATAGCTCCAGTAGGTCCATTTTGTCTTCTTTTTCAATTATTAGTTTACTGTTTTTTTTTTATTCAGACAAAGATGAAAGGGAGATGTTTATCTTTACCTTGACATGTTTCAACTGACGTCTGCAGTCTTCCTCAGAAGTGTCAGCTGATCACTGTGACTGGTCATTTATCAGCTGTTTTTCCTAGGTGTGGACAGCCCAGCAAATCTGACAGATCCATCTGGCTTGCCATGCCCCCTGCCGTCAGATGTTCTCTGGAGAATATAGACCCAGCTGTGAGAGAGCATAAATGCGTCCTCATGTCGATTCATTTGCCCCGATTCCTGATTTCTATAGCCTCCTTCATCCAACATTTGTGTCTGTTACTCCCCAGTCCAATGATTTGTGCGTTGCCCCAGTCCATAATATAATTATTTCTTTTGTAGTGATCTGGTATTGCTGATTTTAGTGTCTCTTGTTCTGCCTTTACTTTTTGTGATCTTGTGAGTCATCTTGTGTTTCCTTCTCACATTCCTTCTGGTGTTCTTGTTGTCTTGTGGCGAAGACAACAAGAACATCAAAAGATGAATTTACTAAGCTCCACAGTCACTATCGGTCCTCCCAGATACAGTTATGTTTGTTCAGCACATCCGTCCTCATCTGCACTTTCTGAAGAGTCCATAAAGTCATCCAGCCCATCCTGCAAGAAGATCTCCTCATCTAGAATTTCGTTCTGGTCCTCGTCCGGAGTGGGATTTTCGTTCAACAGTTCATCGATCACATTTTGGGGGAGAACAAGTTCCTCCTCTTCCTGTGTCCAGATGGGCTGAAGAACACCATCCTGGACTTGCCAGCCATGCCCATGTTGGGGCAACGGCACATCTGGAGTTGCCTCATGAGATCTTTTCCAAATACATGCCTGGAAGTTCGCCCTTAGGCAATGTTGCTTCAATGTTCTGCGGCAAGGTGGCAATGTTGACAGATCAATGTTCACATTTGCACTGACGCCATCTTCACCACACTTTTCCTTTAGCATGTGGTGTCTGTCTGACCCTTGGTGATGGCCCACATGATGTCCTGTCCAAGTGAGGTGACAAGCCTTTGTACCTTGGATGCTTGGTCCTGTGCTTGACCATCAAGAAGAAAGTTCAGAAATCTTTGGAAATCTTGTGGCAAAACATTACGATTTTGAAGAAAGTCATCTGAGGGTGGCCAAGGCAAAGCACCTGATTTCTGAAAAGCTTCAATAATGACCGATCTGAGATACAAGGCTGTATCTTTCAGTGTGTCTGCTGATCCCATCTCATATGCTGTTATGACAGCTGCCTGTGTGTTCATCTCGGCACTGTAGACAAGGAGAGATTGGTACTCCCCGGCTTTTCTGTGGGCCGTTCCAAACACCAATTTGTCTCCATATGTCTTCTCCAACTTTTTCTTTAACTTTTCACGTCTATAGTTTTCATTTGGATACTTTGTCTCTCTCAAGGCAATAATGTAAGTGTCACAGAGGTCTGATAATTTGACAATTCTGTGCCGTTGAATCATTTCCTCTTCCAACCTGACACAGACTCTCTCAAATGCCTCGTTGTGTGCTTTTTCCAGATCTTCCTGGTCTCTCTTTCCTTCTGTATCTTTGCTCTGCCATGCTGTCAGATCACGAGTATACTGTAATCTGCAATGAGGGTGATATTGTGCCTCAAAAGAAAACAGGTTGTATCCTCTGATTCTGAGCAATAGTTTCTCGTCCTTATGCTGCTCTGCAATCTCCAAAACATTTCTCCATCCATCTCTATCAAAAACAGTGGTGGGTTCGGTTGTCCAAACCTTTTTCACTTTGACTGCCTTCAATCCCTCTTTATTGCAAAATATGCAGTCTTTTTTGAAGATATACTTATCACCTGATCCTGGAACACGCCCAGACCGTCTTTGCTGTTCAGGTTCTGCTTGGGGCTCTTGAGGTGATATCAATCTATTCAGATTTCCAGTGAACATTGCGTAACAGTCTCTGTGCCAGCCATATTCAGGCCCTAAGTTCAAATCCTGTGGTAGACACTGGCAAGCTTCTTCATAGCGATACGGAGAGTTCAGTGGCTGCAGTAGTCTTTTCTTGCCAATATCTTGAAGTTTTTTAAGTCTTTCCTGGGGATTTTTGCAGTTAGACAGATGGACAAATGATTTCTTCTTTGAACCAGGGAAATGAATGACACACACTTCACCAGCAGTAGGGCAGTCATCATGTTTTCGTTTTCTTGAAGTTGAGGCCATTCTCACTCGATCTTCGCGTCAGACGATTCTGAAAGCAAAACAGAATGGTGTGTTAATTAAAGAAACAAAAGCAATGTAACTGTATGACTTTTCAGAATGATACAAATTCAATGTTGGATTATGAATGACACTTGTGTGTATAAAACTAAACCAACACCAAATTTCATTGTTTCACTTGTGTCACTAAATTTAGGTGAAATACTGTCTGCATTATGATTAAAGTTTTTTTTTTTTTTTTTTTACTTGTGTAGGCTTGTGATGGTTGATTTTGTTGTTATTTGTCTAACAGCAACAGTTATAATGTTGGTTGAAGTATTTTAGATTATTTTAAGGGACAAAACAACCCCTTTTGTCAGCCTGACTTGAAAAAGCCACGGTTCATTTAATGTACGCGTGGGTACCCTTAAATCAAGGACCATAACCAATAGTCCAAATGAGTTATTTTCTTGTTAACATACAGAAACGTGTTAAGGGGACCCTAACCTACACGCTGGACCCACTGAAGTCAAGTTCTGGGGGGGGTGCCAGGTGACCCCCATTTTAAACCGGACTATAGGTATCAGATGTTCATATGCATCCTTCAGGTTTTTGCTTTCTAACAGGGGTTTGAGAAGGGCTTTTAAAGTTTTTTTTTCTTTTCTTCTGTGCAGTTTGGTTTTATGATTTCATACGATGGTGTGAAAAAGTGTTTGCCCCCTTCCTGATTTCTCATTTTTTTGTATGTCACACTTAAATGTTTCAGATCATCAAACAAATTTAAATATTAGACGAAGATAACACAAGTAAACAAAAAATGCAGTTTTTAATTGAAGGTGTATATTATTAAGGGTAAAAAAATCCAAACCTACATGGTCCTGTATGAAAAAGTGATTGCCCCCCCAGTTAAAACATAAATTAACTGTGGTTTATCACATCTTTGAAAGCTGAGTTCAATTTTCTAGCCATTTCTAAAGCTTTGGGACTCCAGCAAACCACAGTGACAGCCATTATCTACAAATGGCAAAAACATGGAATAGGGGAGAATCTTCCCAGGAGTGGCCGACTGACCAAAATTATCCCAAGAGCGCAGTGACGACTCATCTAAGAGGTCACAAAAGACCCCACAACAACATCAAAAGAACTGCAGGCCCCACTTGTCTCAGTTAAGGTCAGTGTTCATGACTCCACCATAAGAAAGAGACTGGGCAAAAATGGTCTGCATGGCAAAGTTCCAAGACGAAAACACTGCTGAGCAAAAAGAACATAAAGGCTCGTCTCAGTTTTGCCAGAAAACATCTTGATGATCCCCAAGACTTTTGGGAAAATACTCTGTAGACTGACGAGACAAAAGTTGAACTTTTTGGAAGGTGGGTGTCCCATTACATCTGGCGTAAAGTAACACAGCATTTCAGAAAAGAAAACATCATACCAACAGTAACATATGGTTTTGGTAGTGTGATGGTCTGGGGCTGTTTTGCTGCTTCAGGACCTGGAAGAGTTGTTGTGGTAAATGGAAGCATGAATTCTGCTGTCTACCAAAAGATCCTGAAGGAGAATGTCCGGCCATCTGTCCATGACCTCAAGCTAAAGTCACTTGGGTTCTGCAGCAGGACGATGATGCAAAACACACCAGCAAGTCCACCTCTGAAGGGCTTAAGAAAAACAAACTGAAGACTTTGGAGTGGCCTAATCAAAGTCCTGACCTGAATCTGATTGAAATGCTGTGGCATGACCTTAAAAAGGCGGTTCATGCTTGAAAACCCTCCAATGTGGCTGAATTACAACAATTCTGCAAAGATGAGTGGGCCAGAAACATGCAGGTTAGGTTAATTGGAGACTCTAAAGTGGCCCTAGGTGTGAATGTGTGTGTGAATGGTTAAGGGATAGCGCCGTACCGTGGCTGCTTCATCCATCCAGGTGGATGCCCTCAATTTCCCCTCTGGGGATCAATAAAGTATATAAAATTAAAAAAAAAATCAAAATTCCCCCACATTCATGGGTCTGTCATGAATGGCCCCTCGGAGCAGAGAGACAGACCCATGCGCTGAACTGTGAGTTGTGAGATTTATTGAAAATAACAAAAACATAAAGCCCAAAACGACGCTCAAACACAAAATTCCAATAGGAGAAGGTAATTTACAAATTATACACCAGAGCGGGGACAGGGCTCTGATGGACACGAGAAGAACTCAGGTATTCTCAAGTGAAGTCAAGACAGCGGTGACAAGAAAAGAAAATGATGTCCTTAAATAGGGTCAGAACAAATGACAAGTAATGCCAGGTGGGGGGTCACATGAACGTGCAAAAAGGTAATAATGATTAATGATTTGGATCGGCTGGAACTAATGAGAGGAGAGCGCACCGGCTGACAGCTGACAGGGCTACGGCCACACGGAACACCAACCACGAAATGCCCTGACAGCTGTCAACCACAGCAATAAGGGAATAGAAGAATACAATGTAAACAAGTACAAACTGAGAAATAGATACCAAGTGATACAGAATCAGAACATAGTAAAACTAAGACATAAACCGGAAAATAAAAAACATTGCAGGAATAACAAAAACAAAAAGACACAAAAATACAACAAATATATAAATACAGAGAAAAAGCCAGGAGACTCAGTATGGCGAAACCTCCAGTGCTCAGCTCATGACAATTTTGTGTTTACTTGTGTTATCTTTGTCTAATATTTAAATTTGTTTGATGATCTTAAACATTTAAGTGTGAAAAACATACAAAAAAATGAGAAATCAGGAAGGGGGCAAACACTTTTTCACACCACTGTACGTGCTGCTGTCTGCCAACATGGTTTCCATCTGTTTTTCATATGTTTCTGTGTCCATTACTACTGTTGTTCTGCCTTTATCTGATGGTAGGATTGTGATTGTTTAATCTGTCTTAAGTGAGTGTATTGCTTTTTCTCCTTCTTCGACTAGTGCATTGCCCATAGAAGGCAAGTATTCCTCTCTGAAACAGATATTCCAATCAGGCTTTACAGGCCCAAATGTAGGCTGTGGTGTTTTTTTTTTTTTTTTTTTTTTGTCAAACAGATTTTATTTTACTTTCTTATACAACACATAGCAACAAACAAACAACACACAAGCCCAAGTTAAAATAATTGACAATAGAATAAATAATACAAACACAGAATTATGACCAGCTGGCCATAGTAATAATTAGTTAAACAAAAAGGGGGAAGAAGAAAAAAAATCCCAAATAATTATCACAATTGCATCTGTACTCTAAGCATCCTTCCACAGTTCAAATAAGCACATTCTGAGGGCATCACTCCATTTCATCTGCACAACAGAACTTCATCTGTACGATATAAAGTTAACAAGGTATTCACATCCAGTGTATCCTTCCCCTTCATAATAATTTCACGTATGTCTACGGGCAAGTATTCTATTAAGGGCTGCCAAATATGCATAAAAATGTTGTCGTTTCCTTTTAGTTTGGCACTAAGCCTTTCCATTAATAACACTCTAAATATTTCTTTGTACCACTGAGTTACAATAAACAGTATACTGTGACGTAAGCAGGGTTCACACAAAGAAAATGGAGCAGATGGTTGTGATCAACGGGATTTATTTTTCACACACTCTGAGCACAGGCAGGAGGGGAGGTCATTCTCCCAGACCTCCGTTTAAATCACGGTTACACACACATAACGTTTTCAACTGGCAAAGCATGCTGGGAAATTCCTGCCCCCCTTAACATGGCCCCAACGTTACACTGCCCCCCCCCCCGGACTGGTTTCTGTCCCCAGAAAAATTAAAGTCCAATTTAAAAGTCCAATACAAACTCATCCAGGTGTCGGGGCGGTCTTCGGCACCGGCAGCCAACACATACAGGCCCCCTAGTGTCCATCTGGGTCTCGGTCGGGGTATTGGGCCGGGATGGAAGCTCCGGTTCGTCCACCAGCGGTGCAGATGGCCGATACGGGGCGAGACGGTCACGATGAAGGACCACAACCCAGTCCCTTTTTCTAAGCCTCACCCTGTACACCACATCTGACAGTCTCTCCAGGACCATGCATGGCCCCGACCACTGGCTCGCCAGCTTCGGTGATCGTCCTCTCTTCCTCTCAGGGCAGAAAACCCAGACTCGATCTCCCGGTGCAAAGTCCCTCCCCTGGCAGCGGGAGTCGTACGCTCGCTTCTGCCGGCCCCCTGCCGCTGCCAGGGCCTCTCGAGCCAGCTCGTGCACCGTGTGGAGACGTTCTTTCAAACAAAAAAAATAATCCAATCCGGGTTTTCCCTCCACCTCCGGCTCAGGGGCGCAACCGAATACCAAATCCACCGGTGTGCGCAGCTCGCGTCCAAACATGAGCGCCGCAGGGGTGCACCGGGTAGATTCCTGAGCTGCCGTCCGGTACGCCCACAAAACAAAAGGCAGGTGCAGGTCCCAGTCTCGCTGTCGCTGGTCCACTAGGATAGCGAGCTGGGTGGTGAGGGTCCGGTTGAATCGTTCGACCAGGCCGTCGCTCTGTGGATGCAGTGGGGTGGTCCGGGTCTTCCGGATGCCCAGCCGTTTGCAGACCTCTCCGAAGACCTCTGCCTCGAAGTTCCGACCCTGATCGCTGTGCAGCTCCTCCGGTGCGCCAAACCGACAGAACATTTCATCCACCAGCTTTGATGCCGTCGTAGCGGCGCTCTGATCCGGGACCGCGTACGCCTCTGGCCACTTAGTGAAATAATCCATCGTGACCAGCACGTAGCGGTTCCCCCGGTCCGTGGTCAGGAAAGGGCCCAGGATGTCCACTCCCACTCGCTCCATCGGTGCTCCCACCCGGTACTGCTGCAGGGGAGCGTGGGATCGCTGAGTTGGTCCCTTCTGAGCTGTGCATGTGTCGCAGCGATGAACGTGGAGCTCCACGTCCTGATGACAACCGGGCCAGTAGAACCGGGCCCGAAGGCGCTGCAGCGTCTTTGTCACTCCGAAGTGGCCCGCTCCTACCGCCCCATGAACCAGCTGGAGTACTTTGGGCCGGAGTCGACGAGGAACCAGCAGCTGCCAGACGTGCCGCTGCCCAGCTGGAGTCTGCCACTGTCTATACACCACGCCCTCGTAGCAGCGGAGGTTGGCCCACTGGGAGTGCAGGGCCTTAGTCTCTGGGTCCAGGGGTGACACAACCTCCCAGGCGGGCCGCTGTCCTGCGTCCAGCCACTGCCGAACCCGCGAAATGACCGGGTCTCTGTCCTGCTCGCTCTGCAGCTGCTGCATGCCAAGAACCTCTGTGACGTCATCGCTGGGGAGAACTGCCTGATCATCTGAGGGGCTGTGCGTCGCTGCGTGATTCCTGCTCGCAGCGGCTCGGAGAGCGGCAGCCCGTGGGGCGGTTTGGTCCCGATCTTCAGCCCGTTGGCAGTGATGACACTCCTCTGTCACGCAGGGGCGCCGAGACAGCGCGTCAGCGTTGGCATGGAGGCGGCCTGCCCGATGCACAATCTGGAAATTATAATCCTGCAGTGCCTCCAGCCACCTCGCCAACTATCCATCCGGTTCTTTGAAGTTTAACAACCAGGTCAGGGAAGCGTGGTCCATCCTGAGCTGGAACCTCCCCCCGTACACATACGGGCGGAAATGACGCAGTCCTTGGATGACAGCCAGCAGCTCTCTGCGAGTCACACAGTAATTCCTCTCGGCTCTGCTGAGAGTGCGGCTGAAGAAAGCGACTGCCTGCTCTCCATGTTCTCCCTCCTGGGATAGCACCGCCCCAATGCCCTGGTTGCTGGCGTCCGTGTCCACGATGAAAGGGCGGTTCGGGTCAGGATACCGCAGGACGGGGGCTCTGATAAGCGCTGCGCGAAGCTGGGAGAAAGCAGCAGCACAGCTGTCACTCCACTGGAACGTGCGTCCTTTCTGCGTCAGCTGATGCAGCGGGCTGGCGATGGTGGCGAAGTCTTTCACAAACTTCCTATAATAGGAGGCCAATCCAAGAAAACTCCTCAGTTCTCCAACGTTCCGCGGCACTGGCCAGTCTCTCACTGTTGCCACTTTTTCCGGGTCGGTGACGACCCCCGCTGCGCTGACGATGTGGCCCAAAAAGGTGGTCTCCCGCCGGAACAGGTGGCATTTCTTAGGGTGTAACCGTAGCCCCGCCTGCTGGATGGCTCCCAGCACCTCTCGGAGATTTGACAGGGCGCTGTCAAAATCAGCTGCATGCACCAGCAGGTCATCCAGGTAAACAATGCAGCGACTCCGCGGTACGTGAGCCAGCACTCGCTCCATCGAGCGCTCAAAGGTGGCCGGAGCGTTGCAGAGTCCAAACGGCATCACTTTAAACTGGTACAGTCCCTGCCCGATGGAGAAGGCTGTTTTTTGGCGGGCCTCGGGTGACAGCTCTACCTGCCAATAGCCGCTGCGTAGATCCAGCGAGCTGAACCAGCTGGAGCCTGCAATGTGGTCCAGTGCATCATCGATGCGGGGCAGGGGGTAGGAATCTTTCCTGGTGTCGTCGTTCAGGCGTCGGTAATCCACACAGAACCGCCACGACCCGTCCTTCTTCTTGACCAGCACCACAGGCGCCGCCCAGGGGCTGCTGGAGGGCTCAATGACATCTGCCTCCAGCATTTCTCGCACTTTTTGTTCCGCCGCTGCCCGCCTTGAAAAGGGCAGCCGGCGTGGGTGGAGTCGAATCGGCCTGGCCTCACCGGTGTCGATCTCGTGCTGCACCAACCCGGTCCGGCCGCATTCCTCATCCTTGGCGGCGAAAACACCCACGTAATAGTCCAATAGCTCCCGCAGCTGGCGTCTCTGTTCCGGGTCCAGCCCGCTGCAGCTCCGCTGAAATAATTCCTCCACCGCCTGCTGCGTCTCTGCTGACACGCTGACCCCTCCCCTTGCTGTCCCTGTGTGTGCTCATGCTCCCTCTGTCCGCGCTGGTGACGTCATCGTGTCCAGTCCTCGCGGTGGCCTGCCTGGTCCGGTCTGTCTTGGCAATCCCTTGATTGCGCGTGCCCCCGTGTCCCTTCCTTGGGTTCTGCTGTGGAGCGTGATGGTCCGGTTTCCCAGCTGGAGGGAAGGTCCGGCGGTGTCGATCTTGGCACGCCAGGCTGTGAGCAGGTCTAGTCCAATAATACAGGGGTCTTGGATGTCAGCCAGCCAGAACGGGTGTCTTATGTTCTGACCGGCCACCCCCACCACCAGCACTCTCCGCCCCTTCAGTCGGGCGCGCTCACCGGTAGCTGTGGTGACGCAGCGCTCGGTGGGTTCCCACCCCCGCGGAGCCGTCTTGCTTGTGCCCGGCAGCACACCGGGTCGAACCAAAGAGATTGTAGAGCCGGTGTCAATCAGGGCCCGGATCGACGTCTTCCCCAAGCTGCACTGTAGATAGATCCCTGGAGAGTGTCCAACTCGGCCCACGCGCGGTGCCGGCTCCTTGGGGGAAACATCTGCTGGAAGTGGCCTGTCCCCGTTCACGCCACCTCGCTCTAGTTTAACGGCGGCGAGGGGCCGGTTTGTCGTGGGGTGGGTGCGGGGCAGTATCGCGCGATGTGTCCCATCTCTCCGCAGCGGAAGCACCCTTCCTCGCGCCGCCGAGGCCATCTTCTCCGTGGACGCGCCGCCGTGGTCTGCCGTAATTCCTCCTCCTCCCCCTCGCTCTCCATCGTAGCCTGGTAGGTTCTTCGGCTGTGCGTTGCTGCTTCAGCGGTGTGATTTATTAGCGGCTCTGCCCGCTCTGCTTCTGCCACTGCAGTCCTCCAGTCGCTCGCGGCGTGGAGCCGTACGTGGCTCTGGAGCTGGGCCGGGTGGAGACCTTGGATGAAACTCCGGAGGGCGAGCTTCTCTACTGCCTCCGGCGCGAAATCTGGGTAACTGCGCCGGGTTAACAGCCATATGTCTGCAGCATAGGCTCCTAGTTTTTCCTGGTGGTTCTGGCGGCGGCGGGTCAGTTGTTCTTGGGCGTGCTCAGCATCCGCTATTCTCCCAAATCGTCTCTCGAGCGCCCCTTGTAGTGCTGGCCAGCTGTGGTGCTCCTCGGGCCGGAGATCAGAGAGCGTGCAGAGGGCTTTCCCTTCCAAGTCCAGCACGACCTGTATGGCGGTTTCCTCTGGCGACCAGCCGTTCAGCGCCGCAGTCAGCTCGACCTGTGTCAGGTAGTCATCCAATGTGGCTTCGCCGTTGAAACGGGGAATCTTGGCCCGCTGTCGAACAGGTGGGGTGGTCGTTTCCTGATCGATCGCCACCCTTGATCGCCGTGGGGTCGCCAGCCCGTGCTGTCCTGAGAAGGGTGGAATGTTTGCTCTGCTCTGTCTTGAAAAAGACAGGAGGCGGGGTGCGCTGGCCCCGTCAGGTCCGCCGCTTCGTTCGTCCCGGCTCCGGGCTCCCGGTGGTGGTGTCTCGGTCCCATCGTCCATCATCAGCTGAGCAATGGCCTGCTCCAGCTGCTGGATCTCCATTCTGATCCTAGCTTCCATTTGCTCCATCCCACTCCTGACACCAGTGTGACGTAAGCAGGGTTCACACAAAGAAAATGGAGCAGATGGTTGTGATCAACGGGATTTATTTTTCACACACTCTGAGCACAGGCAGGAGGGGAGGTCATTCTCCCAGACCTCCGTTTAAATCACGGTTACACACACATAACGTTTTCAACTGGCAAAGCATGCTGGGAAATTCCTGCCCCCCTTAACATGGCCCCAACGTTACAATATATTTTCTAGCTAAACCTAGGAGTTTATTTAGTAGTTTAGTTTGTTTGGCATTCATGCTTCTTTCTTTAGTCGGCAGCCCCAATAGAAACTGGCTCGGATCTTTATGTATCTTATACTTTAATATAGGACTGATTTCTTTAGATACATACATTCAAAACTTAGCGCTTTTTGGACAAGACCAAAAACAATGTATATATGTCCCTATTGTCAGTTTGCATTTAAGACATAATGATGATTAATTAGAATCAATTTTATTCAATATATAAGGTGTCCTGTGGCTGTGTTTGAAAGTGGAATACAAAGAGGTGTAGCCTATATATAGGCAATCACGTTAGACTTTGACAAATAAAAAAGGGAGTAAATGGCACTAAGATTTATTTGATTGTGTGAATATTAATTACAGAATACCTAAATATTGAAAATGAATAGGACATCCAACATTAGTGACTGTTTCAGATCCCTTGTTTAATTGTTTGTCAGATCACTTATTTGTGTGATCTATCAGTTACAGTTAGGCCCAAAAATATTTGGAAAGTGACACAAGTTTTGTTATTTTAGCTGTTTACGAAAACATATTCAGGATATTTATAATTATATAATCAATATGGGCTTAAAGTGCAGACTCTCAGCTGTAATTTGAGAGTATTCACATCCAAATTGGAGCAAGGGTTTAGGAATTACAGCTCTTTAATACGTAGCCGCCTCTTTTTCAAGGGACCAAAAGTAATTAGACAATTGACTCAGAAGGCTGCAAAAAAAAAATAACTAGGCTGCATGGGCTCTTCCCTCATTAACCTGTCATCAATTAAGCAGTTAAAAGGTCTGGAGTTGATTCCAGGTGTGGCGTTTGCATTTGGAAGCTGTTGCTGTGAACACACAACATGTGGTCAAAGGAGCTCTCAATGGAGGTGAAACAGACCATCCTGAGGCTGAAAAAAAAGAAGAAATCCATCAGAGAGATAGCAGAAATGTTAGGAGTGGCCAAATCAACAGTTTGGTACATTCTGAGAAAAAAAGAGTGCACTGGTGAGCTTGGGAACTCAAAAAGGCCTGGACGTCCACGGAAGACAACAGTGGTGGATGATCGCAGAATCCTTTCCATGGTGAAGAACAACCCCTTCACAACATCCACTCAAATGAAGAACACTCTCCAGGAAGTAGGTGTATCAGTATCTAAGTCTACCATAAAGAGAAGACTTCATGAGAGTAAATACAAAGGATTCACCACAAGGTGCAAACCATTAATCAGCCTCAAAAATAGAAAGTCCAGAATTGACTTTGCCAAAAAACACCTGAGGAAGCCAGCCCAGTTCTGGAACAGCATTCTTTGGACAGATGAGACTAAGATCAACTTGTACCAGAATGATGGGGAGAAGAAAGTTTGGAGAAGAATTGGAACAGCTCATGATCCAAAGGACACCACATCTTCTGTAAAACCTGGTGGAGGCAGTGTGATGGCATGGGCATGCATGGCTTCCAATGGCACTGGGTCACTTGTGTTTATTGATGATGTGACAAAAGACAGAAGCAGCCGGATGAATTCTGAAGTGTATAGGGATATACCTTCTGCTCAGATTCAGCCAAATGCAGCAAAGTTGATTGGACAGCGCTTCACAGTACAGATGGACAATGATCCAAAACATACTGCAAAAGAAACCCAAGAGTTTTTTAAAGCAAAGAAGTGGAATATTCTGCAATGGCCGAGTCAATCACCAGATCTCAACCCAATCGAGCATGCATTTCACTTGCTCAAGACAAAACTTAAGGCAGAAAGACCCACAAACAAGCAACAACTAAAGACAGCTGCAGTAAAGGCCTGGCAAAGCATCACAAAGGAGGAAACCCAGCGTTTGGTGATGTCCATGGGTTCCAGACTTCAGGCAGTCATTGCCTGCAAAGGATTCTCAACAAAATATTGAAAAGTAACATTTTACTTAGGGTTATGTTTATTTGTCCAATTACTTTTGAGCCCCTGAAACGAGGAGCGTTTGTATAAAAATAGCTACAATTCCTTTAATTTCCTTTAATTAATCATATATTTTTGTTCAACCCCTTGAATTAAACCTTAAAGTCTGCACTTCCATTCTGTTGTAGTTGTTTCATTTCAAATCCAATGTGGTGGCATGCAGAGCCCAAATCATGAAGATTGTGTCACTGTCCAAATATTTCTGGGCCTAACTGTATATTCATAATAGTGTATCTTGCACTCTGGGGAATGGGGGTTGTTCAGTCATCATTATAATTATTTTAGTTTATATCACTGTTCAGCGATGGAGTTCAGTGTAATATTGAATTTCTTCTGTGTATCGTCAATAAACTCATGGAGTACAATAACAGGACATGTTTACAAATATTTAAGACCCATTGTAGTGCATCATTTTATATTTTAGCAATATTTTGTTATTTAAAGGTTTTTTAAAACTTTAATGCTAAGATTGAGGCGATGCTTATATTGTTGTACTGGAGCAATACTGAGGCCAAATAATGATCTGATCCTTGAGAGCGTGAGACTAAAGGTACGTCTCCACTGGTTCCATCGTTTTTCTGCTTCCCATTCATTGTGTATTGGAAATGCAGTGGGAAGCATTTGGGTGCAGACCAGTGAAAACCGAACTGTGGTGTGCAGAATGTCCCGTGGGTCCCCTATAGCTCATTTGCATACTTGGGACGATCGGTTGTGCTATTTTCCATACGGTCATGAACCGGAGGCAGCACTCTTATCCTGAACTTTTAAACCAGCGGTTTTTGATGTCAAATAATGAGATTGTGGAGCCCATAGTTATAACCTATGTAACTCACATGTGGCTGGCTGAATTCAGCCAAGAGAGACTTTGAGCTAGCCATGTGTATTGACTTCACACCTCAAGAGGAAGACATGTCTGCACCCCCTGGGGACTCAAGAGAGAGGAGAAGATTACCTGGCCTGACCTTTGGGGGTCGGAAAGGAGAACAGAAGGACTCTGGGTGTTCTATTAGAGATGAAAGGATGTAGCTGAGTATTGTGACTTTTGTGTGTGATGTATTATTAGAAGATGAATGTATAAATGTATGTGTGTGACTGCGTCCTGTCTCTTTTCACTCCGATTGAGAGAGGACGTAGGATGAATGGGGAATTAAAGCAGTTACTGGAAAAATCATCCAGTCTCCTCAATTCTTGACTCCTACAATTGGTGACCTACGCATGAATCTGAGCACGCCGAGGCTGGAGGACAGCCTCGTGATCGATATGGAAGAGCTGGGAGACAGCCGCTCAGACCCAGATTCACCGGGGAATGCCAGCAGGGGCACAAGACTGATTAAGCTCCCCGAGTTCTGGCAAAGCGACCCGCACTCGTGGTTCCAGCATGTGGAGTCGCGGTTCCTGCTCGGGGGAGTTTCAGCGGATGACATTAAATTCCATAATGTCATCGCGACGCACGACAGCCGCACGGCTCGGTGTGTGCAGAGCCTGGTGCAGCAACCACCCGCTGCCGGCAAATACGACGCGCTGAAAGCCACCCTCATCAGGAGCTTCGTGCCGTCGTCTGAGGCAAGAGCCAGGCAGCTGCTGGACCTGCACGACAGAGGTGGACGCAGGCCGACTGTCCTCATGGAGGACATGCTGCAAATGATCGGGACGGACAACGACGCGTTCCTTTTCAAACATATTTTCTTGAGAACCCTCCCAGCGCACACGAGAGGTTCCCTGTCCAGCAGGAGATGTTTGACCCAGCAGGACTTCCGCGACCTGGCCCAAGAGGCGGAGCGGCTCCTCAACGCCTGCGAGGAACCAGAGGCTTCCGTGGCAGCGGCAGACCTCGGCGCGGCGGCCAGGGGCAGTGTGGAGCCAGAGACGGCAGTGATCACCCCAGCGGCGACAGCAGCGGCGAGATTCCGTGGCAGGGGAGATGACGGCCTCTGTTTTTACCATCAACATTTCGCTGGGAAGGCGCACAAATGCATTCCGCCCTGCAAGTTCAAAAAAGCAGGGAAACGATCGGGCCGTGAGTCGTTAGCAGCTTCCACTCTCGGCGAACGGAACAAGCTGCTTTATCTGACAGACGCGGGCTCCGGGCGGCAATTCCTAGTGGACACCGGAGCCCAGAGGAGCTTCACCACTGCCACCTACGCTGATCGGGTCGCGGGACCCCGCGGAGACGGAGCGACAGCGGCCAACAGCTCCAGCATCAAGACGTACGGAGAGAGAACCTTGTCTCTGTCCTTCCACGGCCGCGCCTATGAGTGGAATTTCATCGTGGCGGCAGTGAGCTTCAATATGTTAGGTGCTGATTTTCTGTGTTCACATGGTTTGTTAGTTGATCTGGCCAACAAACGACTAGTAAATGCACTCTCTTTCTGTTCTATCCCTTGTGCAGCTCGGGTGTGCCCACCGCCAGTACAGACCAACGTCGCCACAGCAGGTGGTAAGTTTCACAGCCTTCTACACCAGTTCCCAGCACTCACAGTTCCTACTTTTTCAGCTAAGGTGGCGAAGCACGGGGTGGAGCACTTCATAACCACGAGTGGCCCACCCGTTTTTGCGAAGGCTCGGTGCTTGGATGCAACTAAACTCTCCATTGCGCGCGAGGAGTTCGCCAACCTGGAAAGGTTGGACATAATTCGCCGCTCGAAGTCCGCTTGGGCTTCCCCCCTCCACATGGTACCTAAAGCTGACGGCTCATGGAGACCTTGTGGCGATTACCGCAGGTTGAACAATGCCACAGCGCAGGACCGGTACCCGATTCCGCATATCCAGGACTTTTCAGTGCATTTGGCGAAGGCGCAAATTTCTTCTAAAATAGACCTGGTCCGCGGTTATCACCAAGTCCCGGTCCGACCAGAGGACATCCCCAAAACAGCCGTAATAACCCTGTTCGGGCTTTTTGAGTTTTTACGAATGCCTTTTGGCCTTAAAGGCGCCGCACAAACCTTCCAACGGATGATGAATGCAGTGTTGCGCGACCTTTCTTTCGTTTTTGTCTATTTAGACGACATTTTGGTAGCCAGCACCTCCGAGGAGGAGCACGCAAAACACCTCACGACAGTTTTTCAGAGGTTAGGAGAGCATGGGTTGATAATCAACCCGGCCAAGTGCCATTTTGGCGTGGCACAAATCGACTTTTTAGGGCACCCCGTTTCCTCGGAGGGAGCAGTTCTTCTGCCGGCCAAAGTACGCGCGGTGGCAGATTTTTCCCAGCCTCGAACGGTAAAAGCGTTGCAAGAATTTGTGGGGATGGTGAATTTTTATAACCGTTTCATACCCCACGCAGCGCAGCTTATGCAGCCCTTGTACACCGCGCTCAAAAAGCAGAAGCCCTCCCATGTGATTGAATGGTCCCCGGAGCGGGAGCGCGCATTCACAGAGGTTAAACGGGCACTGGCAAACGCGGCACTGTTGGCCCACCCAGACCCAGCAGCCCGCATAGCGCTAACCACGGACGCGTCAGATGTGGCCATAGGGGCCGTAGTGGAACAGCAGGTTGCCGGGGTTTGGCAACCACTCGCATTCTTCAGCAGGTCCCTACGCGAGGCTGAGCGAAAATACAGCGCGTTTGACAGGGAGCTGCTGGCGCTCCACTTGGCTATTCGCCATTTCCAGTTCTGGTTGGAAGGGCGGCGTTTCACCGCGTTTGTCGACCACAAACCGCTCACTTTTGCGATGTCCAAAACTTCAGAACCGTGGTCAGGGCGGCAACAGAGACAGCTGGCCGCAATTTCTGAATTTACCACCGATATTCAGCACGTAGCCGGTAAAATCAATGTGATGGCAGACTGTTTGTCACGCGCGGTAACAGCACCCGTCCGCGCGGAAACGGATTGCGCGGCTGCTTACCCAGAGCGCGGTAACAGCGCGGACACGCGCGCGGCTCTGGTCCACGTGGGAATAGATTATGCAGCCATGGCGGCGGAGCAGAGCAAGGACGCGGATGTGCGCGCGCTCCTGTCTGGACCAACAGGGTTAAGGCTGGAACGCAGAAATCTACAAACCGGTTTCCCCCCGCTTATTTGCGATGTATCCACGGGGCGACTGCGCCCGGTGGTGCCAGCCGCATGGCGCCGTCGTGTTTTTGACGCCGTGCACTCCCTAGCACACCCAGGGTGCGCGCTTCAGTGAAAATGGTGGCAGAGAAGTTTGTTTGGCCGAGCCTGCGCAAGCACGTGAAGGAGTGGGCTAAAACCTGCATGGCTTGCCAGCGCGCCAAGATTCACAGGCACACTAAGGCGCCCTTACAACCGTTCCACATTCCGGCTAAAAGGTTCGATCATGTGCACGTGGACCTCATGGGCCCCCTGCCCACTTCACAAGGGTTCACGCATCTCTTGACAATGGTAGACTGAACCACTCGTTGGCCGGAAGTGGTCCCGTTAACATCGACCACAGTGGTAGAGGTGGCACGCGCTTTTTTAACAGCCTGGGTAGCGCGGTTCGGGTCCCGTCAGATATTACGTCTGATAGGGGACCTCAATTTGCGTCAGAACTGTGGTCAGCAGTGGCCAGCGGCTTAGGAGCGGCGGTACATCGCACGACCGCTTACCATCCCCAGGCCAACGGTTTGTGCGAGCGTTTTCACAGGTCTTTGAAGGCAGCCCTCAGAGCGTCACTGACGGACACAGATTGGGTAAACAAACTACCATGGGTTTTATTGGGGTTGCGTTCGGCACCCAAAGAGGATCTAGATGCCTCACCAGCAGAATTGGTCTTCGCACAACCGCTCAGGCTGCCAGGCGAGTTTTTACCCGACCACACGGCACCAGGGCCCCCCCCGATCCGGGGGTCTCTGAGTAACACAGGAGCAGAAATGCTCCCGGGCCCCGCTCATCACTCTTTCCCGCGTGTATTCGTGCCCCAGGCTTTACAAGACGCAGAGTTTGTTTTTGTCAGGCACGATGCTCAGCGGCATAGTCTCCGCCCACCTTACGACGGTCCATTCCGAGTGCTGGAAACCGGGGAGAAATATTTTGTGCTAGATTTGGGGGGCAGGAGGGAGACGATCAGTATCGATAGATTAAAGCCTGCTTTTGTGTTGCATAACGAGTCTGTACGGCCGGCGGGCGTGCCTCGACGCGGCAGGCCTCCAAAGGGGCGGCCCCGGGACCCCCCACGGGGGGGCAAATAACCCTTCTCCCCCTCACTCCACAGATGCACAGCAGGACGGCCCAACACAGAGCAGGAGACCTGCATACAGCAGATTCGGGAGAAGATTGAAACCTAAGCTGCATGCAGAATGATGTGTTTTGTTTTGTTTTTTTTGTTTTTTTGGTCAGGTTGTTTGGGTTGCTGTGAGATTCTGTTGGGGGGGTGACGTGCTGTATGACTGTTGTATGACTGTATGTGGGTGCCCAGACTTTCGCGTGGAAGGGGGGAGTGATGTGGAGCCCATAGTTATAACCTATGTAACTCACATGTGGCTGGCTGAATTCAGCCAAGAGAGACTTTGAGCTAGCCATGTGTATTGACTTCACACCTCAAGAGGAAGACATGTCTGCACCCCCTGGGGACTCAGGAGAGAGGAGAAGATTACCCGGCCTGACCTTTGGGGGTCGGAAAGGAGAATAGAAGGACTCTGGGTGTTCTATTAGAGATGAAAGGATGTAGCTGAGTATTGTGACTTTTGTGTGTGATGTATTGTTAGAAGATGAATGTATAAATGTATGTGTGTGACTGCGTCCTGTCTCTTTTCACTCCGATCGAGAGAGGATGTAGGATGAATGGGGAATTAAAGCAGTTACTGGAAAAATCATCCAGTCTCCTCAATTCTTGACTCCTACAAGATCTTCATTAACTGAACCTACTATTTCTCGCACAAAGTGATGTGAGAAACACTTTTCGCTGGTTTGTTTTAAAGATATGGAGACCAAGGACACCATATTGTCTGGTAGCAGCGGAGAGCTAAAGACCGCCCACAGATGGACCCGTTGACAAATCCAGTGAACCAGCCAGCTGGAACAGAAGATGGGGGAAAGAAGCAGATCTGTCTGTTACCTGTTGTTGTGAAGACATGAAGGAGAAATTAATAACCACTGTTTCTGGCAACCCGATACTATATGACCAGTCCTTGCCATCACATAGAAACAACATACAAAGGAACGAGGTGTGGAGAGCAGTGGAACATGAACTTATCCAGCCAAAGCTCACGAACCAGGTGGTCAAATTTGCCATGCATTGTGCTGGTCTGTAGGATTGCATGAACCCAAAACCGGCAGCGACGATGACAACAAAGTCGCCTGTTGTAGCACAAATAAACAAGCACTATTAAAAACAGACTTATCAGTCTGCTCATGGTTAATAATGACTATTCCAGTATTTCCTCCCACATTGCTCGACTCCGCCTATCCACTACACGCACCTCACAGGTTCCGGTATCCGATTCCTTTTCAAAAAATCCTGACCAGTGGACACGTAGCATAATGATATGATCGCTGCAGCTTTATTGTAAGTGGTTTGTTTTTAATTGATGCGAGATTATTCATTATTCATTATTATTATTATTATTATTCTGCCAAAATGATTACATTTTTGGCCCTCTGAACATTAACCAAAATGCAATTTTTTTTTTCAGACCTGGTGAAAAATTTTATAAACTGGAAAAAATATGTGCCCCATGCTGAAAATTACATATATTACTATACAGTATATGTACAGTATAAATATGTATATAGATATGTACTATTCATATATATAAAATATATATTCTATATATACAGTATATATTGTTATAAACTCCTCTTGTAATAACTTTTAATACTTTATTTAAATTGTCCCACCCATGAAGGACCTGATGGGGGGAATGGAGAAAGGAGGGGTGGGAAGGGGGAAAGAAAAGGGAGAGGAACAGACAAAGATCTCAAGCAAACTAACAACTGAAACAAACAGAAGACACACCGTTTCTTTCACTGAAGAGGTCTCAAAATGAGTCTGGTATCTGCACCTGTTAAAGGAGAGACGTGTGTGTGCATATGTGTGCATGTGTATGAGAGCGAGTTCAAAATAACTGTGTGCATGTTAGTGGTTTGTCAAGAAACATACAAAGAGGGAGGCCGGTAACAGCACCCCGCCCCCACCAGAAACCCCAAGCAAGCAGGACAACGGCACAAACCCCCACAGAGCACAAATGTCCCAAGGTCACCAAGCCCCAGGACAGCCAGGCATCCACCCTAGGAGGGACGGCCGAGGGAGTCCAGGCTGCCAAGCGGCCAGCACGACAGGCCCACGCCCCCAGACCAGCCACCCCCCCTTCCCCCCCAGCGGCGCCAATGCCAGGCCCCAGGCACCAGGAGGCCAGTATCCCCATCCCCGGGCCAGAGACCGGCCTGCGCCCCCGGCGTGAGCCCCCCCAGACACACCCACAGCGGACCTGCCCCCACCCCAGAGCCACCACCACACACCCCGTGGACCCCCACACCCAAATAAGGCAGCAGCAAGGCACAGGGGGCCCTCATACACACCCACTTGCAGCAACACGCACTCCCTCACTCTTGCTCGCCATCTTCCCCACACAATACCACACTCGCACTCCCAGACCCATCCACTCTCTCCCACTTTTGTGCCCTCTCAATCTTGCTCCCACTCCCACTTGCCCTGAGTCACCAGCACTCACTCACATTCACCTATACATACACTCCCACTCGTGATCCAACCTACTTACATCCATTCATGCTCTCCTCCATGCACTCATCTACACTCATTCACCGTTATTACTTAGGGTGGCCGCGGCGCAGATGCAGTGAGCATGAACATGCACCAGCACCCGGCAGCAGCCGGGGAGACCGCTGGTGCAGGGTAAGAGCCACACCCCCGCTGACCCGCCCCAGGGCGGGCGCGGCCACAGAAGCAGACCATCACCCCCAACGCCCACCCTAGCGACTGATAAGCGGACCACCACAAGTGCTCTGAGATGCCACCCGACACGCAAAACGTCACACAAAACCGACCCACCATCACCATCTCCACTTATCATTCCCTCACTCTAACTTACTCTCTTGTTCAATCACTCTCTCACTGCCTTGCTCACACCTATTCATTCCGCGGCACCCAGGGATTTTGACAATATGACGGGCCCCAGGCCTCCCGCCAGGCCCACAGGCCCCCGGCAGAAGGAGGGTAACAGGGGTGGGGGAAGACCCCCACTCCCATCCCCCCGAACCATGATGGGTGTGGGTTAGTTGTGTGATGTAACTGTGTAAACTACCAGAGTGCAGTTAAAATTGGGGGGATGGTGGTTGGAGCTCCACTAGCCACTGCTATAGGCAGCAGGGCTCCCATCCCCCCAAGCCCTCATTGTCTATAGTGCAATTAAAACTGAGGTGAGGGCGGCCCCACTGACGGAGGGATCCCCTTCACCAACACAGTACGGCACCCCCCACCCCAAAACCCTAAGTGTATCCAATAAGATGTATGTTCCACCCAGAATCGGGGGGGCGGAGGGTGAGGTGGTCCAAAAGGGAGCCCCTCTTCCCCCAGAAGCCAGGTCGCAGACTGGTTCAGGAGGCCACCCACTGCCCCCAGATCCCAACCCAGGGCGAGGGCCACCAGGCCGAGCAGCCCAGGACCTGCTAGCATCGCACCCCGGTACTCCCAGAACCAGAGGCATGATGAAGCAGCCACACCCACACCCATCCCCACACATCCTGCACACACGAACATACACAACAACAATAATAACAATAATGAACAATGGGCTGGCCCATATGGCACCCCACACGCCAAGTGACACCCCAGAGTGCTCACCGCAAACCCACCAACCACTCATCCCAGACACACACACAGTGGTAGGCTGCCCCCAGCCACAGCAGCCCTGGAACAAACCAACGGCAACACGGCTGTCAACCCACGCCAACGGCCACCCCCTAGCACCCACACACACCCGGTGGCAAGGACACCACAGGCAATGTGACAGAGCCCCAACCCCCAGGCTACCAGATGGCCCACCCCACCCCCACCACCCAACAAGGTCCCCCCGCCCACACACACATCCTCTACCCCCGCACGTCCACCCACAGGTCACAGTCATTTAGTCAAAGTGTGCATATGTGTCTGCATATGATATGCAATTAATCTGGCCATTCCGCTCCACAATCATGGTGGTATTATTATTAACTTTTAATTTTTAGATAGCCATGTGAGCACACCAGCACCAGGAGGAGTGCCATTGAGAACCCACAGTCCTGCAAAGGACACCGGTAGTATATGGGTGAAGCAGCAGCCATGACTCCTGCCCACCGCTAACCGGGCAGGCTGGGCTTGGCTCCATGAAAAGGACTGCAGTCCGCCGGTCCGGCTGCTGCTTCTCCAACACCGGTGTTCTCTGCCAGACCCTGGGTCCCCGCTGGCACTTTACAGTCACAATCACAGCAACATTATAGTATAATTTTTAATGCACTGAATCTTCAGTTTTATCTTTTTCTGGTCAAATTTGTCACTTTTCACTTCCTTGTTTTGTTTATGAAGTGCTGTGGTGATGCTACGTATTATCCAATCAGTATAGAGTCAGTGCAAAACCCTGCCAACACTTCTAGAAGCCTGGATATGAGGAGACAGTGGTGGCTTTTACTTTTTATCAACTTTTATTGATAAAAATTACATATTTTGACTGAACACCTCCATACTCGGGGATGCACACCCCTGTAGCCTCAGCAAAGCGCTTATAAAATCTGAGGCCTGTCTGATGAATGGTTTGAGAGATATGTGAGGAACAGACAGACAAACACACACACAGAGACACAGATTCCTTGCATTTATAGATAAATATGCGTATTTTCAGGGTGCATTTATCTGCTCTTGTGTCTCCTGGTCGGTTGGGTAGTGTTCCTTGTCTTCTCTGAGCGCCAATATCGTCCGCGCTCGGGTCATGCAGTATTTTCCTCTCATTCTGTGTAGTTCCTTGTAGCTCTCCGAGCTTTTAGTTTGACAGCGTCTCGGAGGGGCTTCCGGCTATCAGAGCTGAGCTCCTCTGTGACAGCTGGATTGCATTCAGCTGATGACTGCCTCATCAGCTGATTAATCCTTAGCCCTATTTAAGGAAGCAGCTTAGGTTACTCCGGGCTGCGACCTCATGTACAGATAACAGTGGTCTCCCCAACGTTAGGCTGGAGTCCCTATTTCCCGGATCCAGTCATCCTCTTGTTCCTCACTACTCTCAATAAGTGTATTCCTTAGTCTGTGTTTATCGTCAGTGTTTCTAGTGTCGTCTTTATTTGTGTTTTGCCCCTCGTGGCTCATTATTTTGTACCTTTTACCAGTCCTTTAATAAATACGCAAACTCACTGGTTGCCTATAGTGTCTCAATAGTGGTCCGCCAGGACCACCCCATGATAGTAGGTCGCAGCCCAAATGAGACGCCGGTGACCGTGAGTTTGCTTAATTTGGGCTTGTAGTTTTTCTCCTTTCTGCGTACCAGTGTGCTGGGAGATGGCATCGCCATGCAAGGGCTACGCCATGAGCCTGGGCTACGAGCTGGTGATGGCCCTTATCGAGATCAACGGGATCATTTCCAGCGCTCGCCATCACACCGTCCCCTGCGCCTCATGCTGGTACCTGGACCTCGCTGAGGCGACTATTAACCGCCATCCTCGCTACGCTGACCACCCTGAAATCACGGCGAGAATGGCAGACATCTCTGCATTCTGGGAGAAGCTCCGTGGGCTGAAGGGAAACTCTGGCAGGAAGCCAAAGAGGAGGCATCCTCGCTCCTCACCTCGGGAACCCATTCCTGTCCCCCGTCCAGTCCAGGAGTTCACACCATCCAGGGGTCATCCCCAGCAGAGAAAGACGTCAGCCGGGATTCCCTCGGTGAATCCTCAGCGGGAACCCCATCCAGACCCAGTTCCGGGTAGCCGCACGAACTCTGTTTCCCAGCCAGCTGTAGCCTCTGCGTCTCGTCAGAGGGGTAAGACAGCCGCCGCCACCTCCAGGTTGTATGTGCCTCATCCCCGGCCCGCCTCGGCTGTTCCTCCCTCCTCCTCGACGTTCTCTCCAGCTGCTGAGAACGCCACGAGTCCTGCTCCAGCTGTGCCCATCATCGATCCGGTGTGAGTGGCTCCTCCTCATCTTCCTGGGGGGCCCTCTGTCACCATCCATCGGGGAAAGGGAAGAAACAAGCCCACTGCAGCAGCTTCCATCGGCCCTCAGTGGATCAGGCAAGTGTCTTTTCATGCTTTTCCTTCACTGAATGAATTGCCTTGTCTGACTCCTGGGGGTGGAGTTCGGGGTTCACAGTCCCCTGAGCTCCCGCCACCTGCTGTAGTCATTAATTGTGAAACTGCATCCTCTCTGTCTCCTTCCCCTGAGCGTTCCCGGGTGCCAGGACTACACCGCCGGACAAGGAGGGAGCCTGCGGCCCTGGAGAGCCTGGTTCCAGCCCCGCAGCCTTGACACGGGCAGAGGAGGAGGACGGATTGCCATTTGGAACCTGCGCCGACGACTAAGCATCCCCGGGTCTCCACAGAGGAACAGTCCAACCCGGCAGGTCACGGATCCCCTGCCACCACGCCGTGTGGGCCTTCAGCGTGGACGTCAGCGTCAGGGAATCCCCAGGCTGTGAATACCATCATGCCGGCTGTGGAGCCTGCCGCAGTCGAGTGGGAGCCAGAAGTGGACCTTCTACTTGCTGAACCTGGATCGCCGAAGTCCTGGACGGCGGGGGCCGAGATCAGGCAAGTGCTCTATTTTGTCTTCCTCCTTTCTATTCTGGAGCATTTTTTTCCTGTCTCTTGGGGAGACGAGTCGGGTGCAGCCATCAGCTGCATCCGAGCTGGTCTTGCCGGGCTCTGCCGCTACCGGTGTGTCTGATCCCAGTTCTCTTTCTTGTCCTGAGCCTTCTCCCAGGGTCATCTGTGATGAGTCTGCTCCGGTCGCTGTTCTGGAGGTTCCGGGTTTGGGTTTGGAGGTTGCTCCTGGTGCTGCTCTGGCCCAGTCGGGGTCCGTCGTAGGTGCTTCGCTGGTCCAATCGGGGCCCGTTGTGGGTACTTCACCGGTCCAATCGGGGCCCGTCGAGGATGCTGCGCCGGCCCAATTGGGGTCCATCGAGGGTGCCGCGCGGTCTCGCATTGGATCCAGCTGGAGCGCAGCGCCAGTCCAAGTGAAGTTAAGATAAGATAAGATAAGATAAGCCTTTATTAGTCCCACAATGGGGAAATTCCAGGATTGCAACAGCACAGGGATAGCAACACTCAGAGCAATAATTAAGAAGATACGGAAGATATAAATAAGAGCAGTGGATATACATACATACACATCAATATATAAATATATATACAAAGTGCGGAGCATTGTAGCGAGATGGAATAAACAGCATAACCGTCTACTTAGTTATCCTACATAGTATGAATATGTACCCATACATACTGTCACCCTCCGTAGCGACCGATACTGTCCTAGTTGTATATACTGGAGGGGACCATTGTGCAAGTCTATTGCGTCTATTGCATTCAGTACTATTAGGTTGTCACGTTTTTTCTGCTATCTCTGCGAGCAGCCCTGCTTAGGTTATACAGTCTGACAGCCGTAGGTAGGAAGAACCTGTGAAACCTCTCGGTTGCGCACCTAGGATGATGTAGTCTGCTGCTAAATGAACTCCTCAGTGCGTTCAGTATGTCCTGCATAGGGTGGGACTCGGACTCCAGCAGAGATGACAGTTTAGCCACCATCCTTCTCTCTCCTATCTCCTCCACTGGGTCAGGGCGCTGCCCCAGGACAGAGCTAGCTTTCTTGATCAGTTTGTTCAGTCTCTTCCTATTGGCTGCTGTAATGCCACTGCCCCAGCAGACCACTCCAAAAGTGATGGCTGATGCCACCACCGTGTTGTAGAATGTCTTCAGCAGCGCCCCTTGTACACCAAAAGACCTAAGTCTCCTCAGTAGGAACAGCCTGCACTGTCCCTTCTTGTAGAGTGCGTCGGTATTGTGTGACCAGTCTAGTTTATTGTTCAGATGAACACCCAGGTACTTGTAGGATGTCACCATCTCGATGTCTGTTCCCTGTATGTTTACTGGTGCTGTGAGGGGTTGTCCTTGCCTGCAGCAGTCCACCACTAGCTCCTTAGTTTTCCTCGCATTGATCTGGAGGCAGTTCCTATGGCACCAGTCCACGAAGTCCTGGATAAGTCCTCTGTACTCAGCTTCATCTCCGTTGGAGATGAGGCCGACGATTGCAGAGTTGTCAGAGAACTTCTGTAGATGGCAGTGTGTTGTGTTGTGTGAGAAGTCTGCAGTATAAAGGGTAAATAGGAAGGGAGCCAAAACCGTTCCCTGGGGGGCCCCGGTGCTACCGATGATCGTGTCGGACACACAGTCCCGGGTTCTCACAAACTGTGGCCGGTTAGTGAGGTAGTCCAGGATCCATGATGGCAGGTGCTGGTCCACCCCTGTCCACAGCAGCTTGTCCTTCAGGATCATCAGTTGGATGGTGTTGAAAGCACTGGAGAAGTCAAAGAACATGATCCTCACCGCATTCCCGGGCTTCTCCAGGTGGGACAGAGAAAGGTGAAGGAGGAAGATCACTGCATCCTCCACCCCAATGCCATGCTGGTAGGCGAACTGGAGTGGATCCATCGCTGGTCCCACCAGCGGGTGGAGGTGAGCAAGGAGCAGTCTCTCCAGGGTCTTCATCATGTGGGACGTCAGGGCCACTGGTCTGTAGCTGTTCAAGTCTTTGGGGCGGGAGGTCTTTGGTACAGGTACCACACAAGATGTTTTCCACAACTGTGGTACCCTCCCCAGCTTCAGGCTCAGGTTGAAGATGAGCTCCACAATCCCACATAGCTGATCTGCACAGGAGTTGAGGAGCTTTGCGCTGATGCCGTCCGGTCCCGACGCCTTCCTCGCCTTGATCTTTCTCAGCTCCGTCCTCACGTGGGTCTTAGTGAGGGTCATGTTGGGGGGCTGTGTGCTGGGAGTGGGGGGAGTGTTGGTGGAGTGGGGTGTGGACAACAGGACTCAATGTCATTAGAGGCAGCAGTGGTTGTTGTGCAGTCGGGGGGGAGGGCGGTTGGTCAAACATATTAAAAAACAGGTTCAGATTGTTCGCCCACTCCCTGCCCCCCATGGCCTGGGAGGAGGTATTCTGGAGCCCAGAGATGGTTTTAAGGTTTCTTCAGACCCCACCGATGTCACTCTGTTGCAGCTTGTCCTCCATCTTCTTCCTGAAGCTGTCCTTGTCTTCTCTGATCTTCCTCCTCAGCTCCCTCTGTACGGACTTCAGCATCTCCCTGTTCCCCGACCTGAAGATCCTCTTCTTCTCTCTCAGAAGTGTTTTTATCTCAGGGTTGATCCAGGGTTTGTTGTTCGAGCAACACCATTTGGAAAGGCAATACACATCTCTATATAACCTAAATAGGGGACGGACTGACCCGCAGCGCCCTGTACTTCTAAAAGGTCATAGAGTGGTTTAAGGTTTTGATCAGGAAAGTTCTGTTTGTAAAATGACTCGGTGACTGTAGTCACTTGTGACCCTGAGTCAAGAAGACAATGCACATTAACATCAGAAATGCTAACTACAGCTGTGCATTTGGAGCCAACTAACCCTTTTGGTGGACTATACTTAGGTGGGTTAGTAACAGACTGCTTAAGGTTAGCGCGTTGCTTGTACTTAGTGGGACATGATTGTCTGGCTACAGTCCCCATTTGCCCCGTAATAGAGACTGTTCTTAGTTTAACCGGTCTTTATTAGCTGCGGGATTTTCAGACTCCCATCTCTTTTGTTTCTCTTTAAACAGCTTACGCTTTTCGGTAACTAAAGCTGGGTTTGGTTCGTTTTCGCAGTCTGGCTTGATGTTGCCATCTTCTCCACATTGGAAACAGTACCACGGTTTGGGTGGGGTACTTTGAGTTTTGACCGTTTGTTCTGTGGGTTCCTTTGTCACTTTATTCGGCTTTCGTTTCTCTTTTGGCTTTGTACTGGGTGTACTTTTTGAGTTTTGAGCTTTTGGTTTTGCAGTTAGTTTTACTAGTTGAGTTTGAATTTCTGCAACTTGTTTTGAGAGTTCTTGAATTGAGTTTAATGTGATATTGTTCTCATTTTCATCTGAACTGCATTGCACAGTTTACACGTGGGATGTCACTTTTTGTTTTGAACTGCTCAAATGTCTCATTCGCAAGTTTTTGGCAGCATTTTGGTCTTCTTCAGTATGTAGCAAGAGAAGCAAATCAGGAAAAGTTGGGGGATTTGTTCGTTTTTGTTTTAACTGGAGTGCAGTTAAAAGGAAATCATCCCAACAACCTCGACAAAACTGTGTGACAAGCAGCCTGTCAAAATCCTGGCTTGAAGCACCACCACGCTTTACAGTGTGAGTCAAAGCTACTTGGAGACGTTGTAGGTATGACGAGGGTTTCTCACCTGTGTTTTGGAAGGTGTCAAGAAACTTGGCATAAAGCTCTCCACCATCTTGAACTGTACCATAAGCAGAATCTAACAGCTGAAGGTATTCTGATGGTGAGCTGTTGGGGTTCAAGTGCTTGACTACATCAGCTGCTGGGGGTAAAAGAGACTCAGTGATCTTTCGGGATTGTTGCAGTTTGGACATAGCAGGATCAGTCAAGATTAATTCTACACTGGAGCGCCAAGTGTCATAATCTGGCTCATAAGTTGGTCGGAGGTCTTTGCCAGAAAAAGCTCTGAGCTTTTGTGAAAACGACTGCACGGAAAAATCTTCCCTTTTTACAATGTGCTCAACTACCACACGTTGCACTTCTGGGGGTTTTAAATCATGTGCAGAAATGGTGGGCATACTTTGAGCTGGGGTGCTCGCAGTGTGATTTGACTGGTTAGGTGGTTGTGCACCTTGAATACTGGGCTCAGCTGCAGAAGGCTGAAGATGAGGTTCATCCAAGGAAGCTTCAGGTGAGTTATCAGGTAACTTAACTTGCTCTGATTGATCATTTTCAGGTTCTTGGATTGACTCAGAAATCTGTGACATCATGTCTTTCAGGACATCTGCAAAATCTCTGCCACTCATCTTCGCTAGGTTTTTAATGTCAGTGAGATATGACTTGGTCGTATCGTTCCCTACACGGTGCGTGTAAACACTGGCAAGAAATTGTATCATATAGCTAGCTCCACTATCAGCTACAAGAGTACATGGCAATGGGTCAAGAGCTTCAACAGCAATACCTGAGTTATACTCAAAAATAGCACTCTGGGAAAGCTTAGACTTACTATCTGCTACTTTTATGACTCTTGAAATCGATCCATACCGTTTCAAAAACTCAGTCACTTCATCAAGTTGCTCATCTCCAGCGATTTCACTCACTATCACTGCATTTGGAACTTTCACAGATTCACGCTCAACAATATCCATTTTGGGTATGTTATAGGCCTGAAATTGACATGGCTGGATGACCCAGGAGACAGACACTGACACGAGTAGACTGTTTTTAGACAATTATTTATTGAGTGCAGTGTGTAGTGAGTGTGTAGGTGTGAGTGAGTGTGATGCTGTGGGACCGCTAGGGCTGAGCGAGTCCTGCCGCGACCTGGCAACCCTGGAACACACAAGCACAGATAGGTTAAACCTGCCCGCAGTACAGAGATGTGACAATGAGTACTGCTTACTTGCGGGTGGTGCAGGAGGGCTCGCGCTGGCTCTGCGGCTCGCAGTGGCTCCGGGTGGGTGACACTAGGTGCCGTGGCGAGGTGGTGGAGTTCTGAGGGGGCGGAGGAGTGGCTCCGTTATCCGGGGAGACTAGTTCGCCACCAGGGAGGTCCACCTGTGTACAGGGAATTATACTTTGACAAGGTATGTTACTATGATCCTTACGTGGCGTAGCTTGGCGAGACTGCGTCGTGGATCCTCTGGCGAGAGGCTGAGTCCGTGACGCGTTGCGTGGCGAAGTTGGCAGACGACTCCGTGCTGAGCCCTCAGAGACGCCGGCTTTTAAGACCCGCTGATGATTGGCGGCAGGTGTGTGCGCAGCCGAGGCAGATGACGGCCCAGCGGCCACCATGACAGTACTCCCCCTTCTAGAGGTGCCTCCAGGCACCTGCCCTATTTTACCTGGGTGCGCCCGATGGAAATCGCGGATGAGCTGTTTATCCAGAATCAGCGCTGGGAGAATCCAGGAATGGTGCTCAGGACCAAACCCTCCCAGTCCACCAAATACTGAAGACCCCGGCCCCACCGACGGACATCCAAGATGGCAGTAACCCCCATGCCGGGTGGTCGTCAATCATCCTCGGATGGGGAAGACGCAGCGGGGGCGGGCACAGGGGGTCGGAGATGCAGGGCTTCACCTGGGAGACATGGAGCGAATGGCAGATGTGCATGGAAGGGGGGAGAGCTAGGCGCACAGTCACAGGGTTAATAATACGAGTAATCTCGAATGGACCGATGAAATGCTTAACCAGTTTGCGTTTCTCGGCCGGCACATTAATATTTCTGGTGGATAACCAAACCCGCTGTCCCACCTGATAATCCGGCGCAGGTCTCCTATGATGGTTAGCCACCTGAATGTTGCGCTCCGTAGTCTTGAGGAGGGCTCTGCGGTTGATGGTCCAAATCCGGCGGCAGCGTTTGGCATGAGCCTGCACAGACGGAACGGCCACCTCCTTCTCCTCCTCCGGGAACAGTGGGGGGTCATACCCCAGAGATGCCTTGAACGGAGACACTCCCGTTGCTGAGGACACCGTGGCATTGTGCGCATACTCAATCCAGAGCAAGAATGTACTCCAAGACGAAGAACAGGACGAGATGACGCAGCAGAGCACAGCCTCCAGCTCCTGGCTGGCTCGCTCACACTGACCATTACTCTGTGGGTGATACCCTGAAGAGAGGCTCGCCGTGGCCCCCAACGTCGTGCAGAACACCTTCCAGACCTGGGAAACAAATTGCGGGCCCCGATCCGAGATGATGTCCGCAGGGATGCCGTGAAGGCGCACCACGTGCTGAACCAGGAGGTCCGCCGTCTCCCGGGCTGATGGCAACCCCCGGAGTGGTACAAAATGGGCGGCCTTCGAGAAGTGATCCACTATTGTCAGCACCACCGTGAAATGGTCAGAAGGGGGCAGGCCTGTCACAAAATCCAAGTCGACGTGAGACCAGGGGCGAGAAGGGACCGGCAGGAGATGGAGAAGACCTGCCGGGGGGGAGGATGACGATTTCCCAGTAGCGCACTGAGCGCAGGCCCGGACGTAGTTGGTCACATCCTTCCTCAGCCCTGGCCACCAGAAGGCTCTCTGGAGCAGGTTGACGGTGCGAGCGATTCCCGGATGGCATGCCAACTTAGAGGCGTGGCCCCACTGGATAACCTCACCCCTGACCGACGAGGGGACGAACAAACGGCCCGGGGGACCCCCACCCAGGTCGGGCTCATTCTCCTGTGCCTTCCTGACTTTATCCCGGATCTCCCACACGAGGGCGCCCACCACACAGGATGCTGGCAGGATGGTCTCATCATGGTCTCCAGATGGCTCTACCTCGAACTGCCTGGAGAGGGCGTCCGGCTTGGCATTCTTGCTCCCTGGCCGGTAAGTGATGGTAAAATTGAATCGCACAAAAAAAAGAGACCAGCGCGCCTGGCGGGAGTTCAGCCACTTGGGCATCCGAAGATACTCCAAGTTCTTGTGGTCTGCGAACACGATGAACAGCTGGGCAGCCCCCTCCAGCCAGTGCCTCCACTCCTCCAGGGCGAGCTTGACAGCCAGCAGCTCCCTGTCCCCGATGCCATAGTCTCTCTCGGCGGGCGTCAGCCGGTGGGAGAAGAAGGCGCACGGGCGAATCCCCCCGTCCATGGGGGAGCGCTGGGAAAGAATCGCCCTGACTCCCGAGTCCGAGGCGTCCACCTCCACCAGGCACTGCAGATCCGGGTCCACCTGGGTCAAGACGCGCGCAGAGGCGAATTCCTCCTTCAACTTCCCAAATGCTGCGGCAGCCTCTTCGCTCCAACGAAAGGGGACCTTAGGGGACGTAAGGCTGGTCAGGGGGCGAGCGATGATCCCGAACCTCGGCACGAACCGACAGTAAAAGTTGGAAAAGCCCAAGAACCCCTGTAACTGCTTCCTAGACGTAGGAGTGGGCCAATCCACCACCGCCTTGACCTTGGCCGGATCCGGGCGCACTTCGTTATGGGCAATGACAAAACCCAAAAAAGACGTTTCCTTCGTGTGAAATTCACACTTCTCGGCCTTGACGAATAGCTGGTTCTCCAGGAGGCGCTGCAGGACCCGCCGAACATGCACCTGGTGCTCCTCCAACGTGCGTGAGAAGATCAGGATGTCATCCAAATACACAAACACGAAGGAGTTCAGAAAATCCCAGAGGACGTCATTGATCAAACGCTGGAAGACGGCCGGAGCGTTGGTTAACCCAAACGGCATCACAAGATATTCGAAGTGGCCGCTTGGGGTCCGGAACGCCGTCTTCCATTCGTCGCCCTCCCTGATGCGCACCAGATGATAAGCGTTGCGAAGGTCCAGCTTCGTGAACCACGACGCCCCCTGGAGGGAGTCAAAGGCCGAGTTCATCAGGGGCAATGTATACTTGTCCTTGATGGTGATTTCATTCAAACCCCGGAAGTCGATGCAGGGATGCAGTGAACCGTCCTTCTTTCCCACAAAGAAGAAACCTGCCCCCACCGCTGAAGAGGATGGACGGATGATTCCAGAGCTGAGGGACTCCTTAATGTATGTGTCCATGGCCTCCCGCTCCGGGGCCAACAGGCTGTATAATCGACTCGCCGGTAATGGGTCCCCCGCCCGGAGGTTGATAGCACAGTCGTAGGGCCGGTGGGAGGGAAGGGACAGCGCCCATGACTTACTGAATACCATTCCCAGATCGTGGTAGACCTCTGGCACCCTGGACAGATCAGGGGGTGGAAGTGTGGGCGGGGTCACAGAGACCGACGGAGCACACGCTGCAGATCTGAGACAGGCGCTGAGACAGAAAGAGCTCCATGCTGTAATGTTTCCCGCCTGCCAATCAAATGTGGGGTTGTGAAGGCATAGCCATGGATAACCCAGGATAACAGGTGACGTGGAGATGGGCAGCACCCAGAACCGGATATCCTCCTGATGGTTTCCAGAGGTAATCAACGAAACAGGGGCTGTCTGGTGGGAAACAGTGGTGAGCGGGGTCTTTGACAGCGTGATAAGGTTGACAGGCCGCTGAGGCCCAGCCAGGTTGCCAGGTCTTCCGAAATGAAGTTTTGCTCAGCCCCACAGTCAATAAGAGCGTATGTTGTGTGTCCTCTGTGTCTGTAGAGTAGGCTAATGGCTACGAGGCAACGGGTGAGGGGCTTTTTCAGGTCTTTGTCCGTGAGTCCCCCTACTGTGACCCACGGACCTCCCCTTTTAACCGATAGTTGCACTCAGCCACCCCATGGGACTCACTACCACAGAAGAAGCATAAACCCAAATTCCTTTCGGCGCTGCCTCTCAGCCGCCGAAACACCAGGCTGTCCTATAATCATCTCCTCCTGCCCCGAAGGTCCCTCCGGCGGAGGAAGAGCCTGCAGGGAGGGCCGAGAGGAGCGGGGGCGTGGTTTCACCGCGCGACTGGCAGCCCTACGTTCTGCTGCCCGCTCCTTCAGCCTGTTATCAACACTTACGACTAGAGAGATTAGCTCACCCAGTCTGTCAGGTTTCTCCCGTGCCGCCAGCTCATCCCTCAGCTCTGAGCTAAGGCCGCGGAGAAAAATACTACACAGTGCTGAGTCCCCTCACCCTACCTCTGCAGCCAAAACCCGGAAGTCCACGGCGAAATCGGCTGCAGACTTGCTGCCCTGCTGGAGATTTAACAGGCGGTCAGCTAACACCGCACCCCTATCTGTGTGGTCAAAAATTTCTAGAAAATCTGTCATGAATTGTTGATAAGTTAGTTGAGCGTAGATGGGTTTCGCCATAATTGCGTAAGCCCAAGCTAACGCTCTGCCCTTGAGCAGATTGGAAATAAACCCGATCCTGCTACGATCCATGGGAAAATCACCGGGGACACGATGAAACACTGTCTCACACTGCAGCAGGAAACCTCGTGCCTCCCTGAGTTTGCCATTAAAGCGGGCAGGGTTGGGCACTGGGGTGAGGCGAGGTGAGGAGGATTGGTGAGCCTGACTAGCCGAAAAATTAGCGGGGGCGGACCGGGGGAAATGCCTGGAGTCCTTCCAGGCGATCCAGCCGGTTGTTAATTAAGGTTAATTGATTCAAAATAACTGTCTGCTGGTGGTGAATCAGGTCTACTCGGGCGCTAAGGGTGTTGAGGCGGCGTGACAGCGTGCTGTCTGCTGGGTCGTCTTGACGGAGTCGTACTGACATGGCTGGTTGACCCAGGAGACAGACACTGACACGAGTAGACTGTTTTTAGACAATTATTTATTGAGTGCAGTGTGTAGTGAGTGTGTAGGTGTGAGTGAGTGTGATGCTGTGGGACCACTAGGGCTGAGCGAGTCCTGCCGCGACCTGGCAACCCTGGAACACACAAGCACAGATAGGTTAGGCCTGCTCGCAGTACAGAGATGTGACAATGAGTACTGCTTACTTGCGGGTGGTGCAGGAGGGCTCGCGCTGGCTCTGCGGCTCGCAGTGGCTCAGGGTGGGTGACGCTATGTGCCGTGGCGAGGTGGTGGAGTTCCGAGGGGGAGGAGGAGTGGCTCCGTTATCCGGGGAGACTAGTCCGCCGCCAGGGAGGTCCACCTGTGCACAGAGAATTATACTTTGACAAGGTATGTTACTATCAGGGTTCCCACGGTCCTTGAAAATTCTGGAAAGTCCTGGAAAAAAAAGTGATCCTGGAAAGTCATGGAAAAGTCCTGAAATACTGCCAAAAATCAGGTGGTCCTGGAAATAGGATTACCAGCTAAAAATGTCATTGAAAGTCCTTGAATTCAGTGTTGCATGGATGTTGGTTGTGCTCAATATTCTACAGTGTGTAGTGTCTGCACCTATCACATGGCTATGGCAGCCTTCCAGTTTCTAATCTTTGTATTACATTATGCAGTGGACTCTCCTATGTAGTGCACTTCTTGCCATACTTGTACATGTAATCTTGTTTGGGTCTTTGGTTTAGTGTAGTATGTAGGTTTAGAAAAGCTGGAATACTGAAAGGGTTTGGCATCCCTTGCCTCCAGAGCTATTTGTCACACATCTATAGGCAATACAGTGGCTGCTTGTCACCCCACTGTACTGTCTGTGGTGGTGGTGGTACATATATCAGGCAAGACATGATTGATTTTTAGCTTGCCTGAACTTCCCAGGCTTTTTCTGAGATGAGTGATTTAAACAAAAAAGAAAACAAGCAAATGATTGGCAAAGTTTTCATCCTGAAGTTAGAATTAGAAATATGTATGTTAAACTAAAATTGCAATAAGCCTTCTTGTGTGAAGCAAACTGCAATGTCATTGTTTTATTACAAGTTAGGCCACAGTTTCTTGATTCCTTGTTGCACAGAACCGCCGCTCCAGGTTGCAACTGCCACTCAAGAAATAAATTTGCCATTCAGTTTTATTTTTTATTTTTTCCAACCGCCGCTAGGGGGCTACGTGTCGTTTTTCCTGTGGCGCTCCTAGTGGCAAGGGCAGAAACTAGCCTGATCACTATTTTTTTTACCGATGCTCAAATGAAATGATTTTTTATTTTAATTGCCGACCGACCGACTGCTTCAGAAGGCTCTGAGAGAGTTCTGTGCAACAAGGAATCAAAAAACCGTGGCCTTATTTGTACTTATAGGCGCCAGATCTATGAAGTTGAAAAGCAGTTGAAAACCAAGGAAGCAGACCAGCTGGCAAAGAAAGCGGAAACAAAGCACGACTTCACTTTGCTGGCTAAGTCCAATGCTTTCAGGCAGAAAGTGTCTGAGAAGGCAGATGAAAATCTGAAACTGGAAAAGAAACTAGAAGACCTCAAGCAGAAACTGAAATCACTAGAGTGACTATTTTCAAGAACAAAAGGTGAATTCTATGTGCAGTTACTGATTATGAATGTCCCGTTCTTCACTTTGTATTATATATAGTAGCATGTACAATTTTATGTAGCCATGACTCTAGAAAGATTTGTTGCATTGTAGTTAGAGAAACGTTCCCTTCACTTGGTGGTCTGCTTTCTGTTCTGCTGAAATAGCGCCTATAGTCTAGTAGTGTGCACAATAATTTTGCTGACTATTTTCAAGAAAGAGCAAAAGGTGAATTCTATGTGCAGTTACTGATTATGAATGTCCCGTTCTTCACTTTGTATTATATATAGTAGCATGTACAATTTTATGTGGCCATGACTCTAGAAAGATTTGTTGCATTGTAGTTAGAGAAACGTTCCCTTCAGGTGGTGGTCTGCTTTCTGTTCTGCTGAAATAGCGCCTATAGCCTAGTAGTGTGCACAATAATTTTGCTGAATTTTTGTAGTTGGTATTATACCTGACACTTTGATATTGTAATCTAACACAGGTAGACTGTATAGTGTAATAAAGTGGGTGGAATCGGCTGGCTGTAAGGGGTGGAGGAGGCCAGAAAGATCAGTTTGTACTAGAAAATTGTTTCAGAAATACCGTTCAAAGTCCTGGAAATTGGATGATTTTTATCCTGGAATATCCTGGAAAAGTCCTGGAATTTAGTTTTCAATTTTCAGTGGGAACCCTGTACTATGATCCTTACGTGGCGTAGCTTGGCGAGACTGTGTTGTGGATCCTCTGGCGAGAGGCTGAGTCCATGACGCGTTGCGTGGCGAAGTTGGCAGACAACTCCATGCTGAGCCCTCAGAGACGCCGGCTTTTAAGACCTGCTGATGATTGGCGGCAGGTGTGTGCGCAGCCGAGGCAGATGATGGCCCAGCGGCCGCCATGACAGAAATAACGTAAGGGAAAGAAGAAAAAGGCTCCTGGCTGGCTCGCCACAGCTTATTGTAACCCTTGCCTTACGTTAATTAGGTAAAAGTAATTCTTAAGTGTAGACCAGTAGCTAGGTTCGTAAGGATTACAATAGGAAATAAAACAAGTGTGGAATAAAATAGCTGGAGGCAAGAAATGAGCAATGATGGCTGTTATTTTTAAAGATAAAGAAAACAAAATAAAAACAATTTACAAATACACAGTAATAACAATGGCCGGCATGAAATAAACCCCAAAAATGTCCTACTGAGCTCAGTGTTGTTTGTCTTTTTTTTTTAGTCGTTTGACCAGTCAAGATATCTTTTATTTCAAAGTTCAGGTTTCTTTTCCTTTTTTAAAGCAGCAGTTTAAGTTGTTACCACTTTGATTTTTGTGCACTGGAGAGAGGAAGGATGTTCTTCAATCGAGATCTTGGTTCAGGTCTTGGTTCAGGCTCGCCATCTCCGTCCGGAGAGAATCCAGGATCCAGAAGTTTCTTAATCAGCAACAAAAACCTAGCCTGCACAACAATAATGGTATTATTGTATACAGCTAAAGTAATGCATTTTTCAATCTCTTCTCATATATCACTATAGCATAGTGTTTAAATTCTTCTCTAATATTACCATTGTTACAATCCAGTAATATAGTAATATTTTGGGACCTTGGGGGAGTCAGGTTATTTAGCACCTCCAACAGAGACAGTGAATAAGCATGGGAGAACAATGCCCAGGAGGGACAGAGGGGGTTGAATGCAGTGTAGTGTAAATATCATGCTGTGTGATGTGAAGTGCCATGAAACTTGTCAAGTGTGACTTGGGATATAGAGAGGAGAGCTTGCTGTAACCAGTCAGTCCATTCTGTGCTTGTGAGATGTGAGTGTGTAATAAATCGTCTGTCATGAATCTGCCTCTTCATTTACACACTCCACACTGGTGACCCAAGACGTATTATGGAGCACGAGGCAAGAACCCTGGAGCCAGCCCAGTCGGGAAGCCCCAGCGACACAGTAGCCATTCCACAGACAGCCCGGACTGGAACCCCCAGTAACGCGTGTGCGGTTTCAGTCAAGCTGCCGGATTTCTGGCAGCACAACCCGCGCTCTTGGTTCCACCACACCGAGGCCCAGTTCGCCCTCCAGGGAGTAACGGCAGATGACACCAAGTTCTACCATGTGGTAGCAGCGCTGGACTCCCGCACAGCCCAGCAGGTAGCGAGGCTGCTCGATCAGCCACCAGCCAGCAACAAATACGAGGTGCTCAAGGCTGCGCTCACCCGGTGCTACACGCTCTCGGAATGTGAGAGAGCGGAGAGGCTCCTGGCGCGGACCGAGTTAGGAGATGGGTCGGCCGTCGACCTGATGGAGAAGATGCTGGCATTGATGGGCACGGACGACTGGCACTTTCTGTTTGCCCACCTTTTCCTCCGGAACCTTCCAACAGAGGCAAGAGCGGTTCTGGCCAATTTGCCATTGCTGACCGCACGTGACTACCGTGTGCTAGCCCAGGGGGCAGACAGGATCATCCTCACCACCAGGGCAATCACAGTCAACGCGGTGGCGGCAGAGCCCAGCGAGACGACCTGGGAAGGCGAGGAGCCACCGACGGTAGCGGCAGCGGGGGCCAAGGAGCGCCAGAGCGACACGCTCTGCTTCTACCACCGCCGCTTCGGAGAGAACGCGCGCAGATGTGCGCCACCGTGCCAGCTCAAGCACTCGGGAAACGCCAAGGCCGGCAGTCGGTAGCAGCTGCGACCGCCGGTGAAGAGAACAAGTTGCTCTACGTGACGGACTTACGCTCGGGGAGACGCTTCCTCGTCGACACCAGAGCCCAGAAGAGCGTCATCCTGCCATCCTACGCTGACCGGCTGGCAGGACCTAGCGGCCCTGGAATGGTGGCAGTAAACGGCTCGGAGATTAAGACGTTCAGTGAGAGAACACTGACCTTATTTCTACATGGCTGCTCGTATGAGTGGACTTTTATCATAGCAGCACTGTGTTGCCCGCTCCTGGGTGCTGATTTTCTGTGTGCGCATGGTTTACTTGTGGATGTTGCTAACAGGCACCTGGTTAAAGCACTGTACTTTGAATCTCTCCCCTGTATAGCTCGAGGGACCCGGCCAACAGCACAAGCCAGCGTCACAGCTCCAGGCGGTAAGTTCCACGCACTGCTCACTCAGTTCCCAGCACTCACGGTCCCGACGTTTTCGGCGGCCATCGCTAAACACGGGGTGGAGTACTTTATCACCACCACCAGGCCGCCCGTTTTTGCAAGACCTCGGTGCTTGGACACAGCTAAACTGGCCATAGCGCGCGAGGAGTTCGCCAACCTGGAAAGGTTGGGCATCATCAGGCGCTCAAACAGCCCATGGGCATCCCCGCTACACATGGTCCCTAAGGCTGATGGATCGTGGCAACTGTGCGGTGATTTCCGCAGGTTGAACAATGCCACAGCACACGACCGCTACCCACTTCCCCACATACAGGATTTTTCCGTTCGCCTTGCCGGAGCATGCATTTTTTCCAAAATAGACCTGGTCCGCGGTTACCACCACGTCCCAGTGCGCGCGAAGGACGTACCCAAAACAGCGGTAATAACTCCGTTGGGTTTATTCGAGTTCCTGCGCATGCCATTCAGGTTAAAAGGTGCAGCACAGACATTCCAGCGCATGATGGATGCAGTGCTGCGTGACCTCCCGTTCATGTTCATCTACCTGGACGATATCCTGGTAGCCAGTAGGTCCGAAGACGAACACGAAACCCACCTCAGGACGGTTTTCCGGAGGTTGGAGGAGCACGGGTTGATAATCAACCCGGCGAAATGCCAGTTCGGCGTGATGGAGATTGATTTTTTGGGGCACCGCTTCTCTCCGGAAGGAGCGATCCCGTTGCCCAACAAAGTGCGCGCCGTGGCAGATTTTCCCTGGCCTCAGACGGTCAGGGCGCTGCAGGAATTTTTGGGGATGGTGAATTTTTATAACCGTTTCCTTCCCCACGCGGCGCGGCTCAGGCAACCATTGTACGCCGCGCTCAAGAGACAGAAACCCGCGGATGGAGTCGAATGGACCCTGGAGCGAGAGCGGGCGTTCTCGGAGGTTAAAGCAGCCCTGGCAAACAAGGCACTGCTGGCGCATCCGGACCCGACGGCCCGGATAGCGCTCACCACCGACGCTTCAGATGTGGCCATAGGGGCTGTCGTGGAGCAGCGCATCGCCGGGGCTTGACAGCCGCTCGCCTTTTTCAGCAGAACTTTGCGCGACAGCGAACGTAAATACAGCGCATTCAACAGAGAGTTGCTGGCTCTCCACCTGGCCATAGGCCACTTCCAGTTCTGGCTGGAAGGGCGCAGCTTCACCGCGTTCGTAGACCACAAGCCACTAACGTTCGCGATGGCTGAGGTTTCAGAACCGTGGTCGGCCCGGCAGCAGAGACAGCTGGCCGCAATCTCAGAGTTTACTACCGATATTCAGCATGTGTCCGGTAAACTGAATGTGGTGGCAGACTGCCTCTCGCGCACCGTGGTGGCCCCGGTCTATGTGGGGATAGATTACACAGCCATGGCCGCGGAGCAGATTAGCGATGCAGACGTGCGCGCGCTCCAGTCTGGACCAACAGGGTTAAGGCTGGAGAGCAGGGTGCTGCAAGATGGCGGCCCCCCCCAAACTGCGATGTCTCCACGGGACGCCCGCGTCTGGTGGTCCCGGTCGCGTGCCGCTGCCGTGTGTTTGAGTCGGTTCACACTCTGGCACACCCAGGAGTGTGCACTTCAGTCAAAATGGTGGGAGAGAAGTTCGTGTGGCCGAGCCTACGCAAACAAGTAAAAGAGTGGGCTGCAGCCTGCATGGCGTGCCAACGAGCCAAGGTACACAGGCACATGAAGGCTCCCCTGGAGCCGTTTCCGGTACCGGCTAAAAGGTTCGACCATGTGCACGTGGACCTCATGGGCCCCCTCCCGCCATCACAAGGGTGCACGCACCTCCTGACAGTGATGGACCGCACCACGTGCTGGCCAGAAGCAGTCTCGCTGGCGGCAACCATGTCCGCAGACGTAGCACACGCTTTTTTTAACAGCATGGGTGGCGCGTTTTGGAGTCCCGTCGGACATTACGTCTGACAGGGGCCCTCAATTTGTTTCCAAGCTCTGGTCCGCGATGGCCCACAGCCTGGGTGTTGCAATTCGTCGCACAACCGCGTACAACCCACAGGCCAATGGGTTATGCGAGCGTTTTCATACATCACTGAAGGCAGCACTCAGGGCTTCACTGACGGATGCAGAATGGGTAGACAGGTTGCCGTGGGTCATATTGGGGTTGCGCTCTGCGCCAAAAGAGGATTTGGAAGCTTCCCCGGCAGAGCTCGTTTTTGCGCAGCCCCTATGGCTCCCCGGGGAATTTCTACCAGATAATCCCGCGCCGGGCAGCTGCCCATCTCAGCTTTTGCAGCGTAGCGCAAACACAGGCACGCTGCCGGGCCCTGCCCACCACAGTTTTCCACGTGCCTTCGTGCCTAAAACTTTGAAGAACGCGGAGCTTGTGTTCGTCAGACACGACGCCCACCGCCCTCCATTGCGCCCACCCTATGATGGACCGTTCAGAGTGCTGGAAACAGGGGACAAGCATTTTGTGCTAGACTTGGGGGTAGACGGGAGAAAATTGGCATAGACAGACTCAAACCCGCCTTTGTAGTGGCGGATGAGCAAATGCTGTTGGCTAGGGCCCCTTGGCGTGGAAAACCCCCACGGAGAGCTCCCCAGGGAAACGATTCACCAGAGCAGCCACACGGACAGAGCGAAGACCCCCCCCCCCCCCAATCACCACGGCTCTCCCGCAGTCAGACACACCCCCAGCACAGCAGCGCCACGGAGGCGGTAAACCCCAGTTACAGCAGATATGGGAGGAGACTGAAGCCAAAAGCGAGTGTGGACTGATGTTCTGTCTTAGATGCTGGGGGGAAGGGGGGCGGTTTGGGACCTTGGGGAAGTCAGGTTATTTAGTACCTCCGACAGAGACAGTGAATAAGCATGGGAGAACAATGCCCAGGAGGGACAGAGGGGGTTGAATGCAGTGTAGTGTAAATATCATGCTGTGTGATGTGAAGTGCCATGAAACTTGTGAAGTGTGACTTGGGATATAGAGAGGAGAGCTTGCTGTAACCAGTCAGTCCATTCTGTGCTTGTGAGATGTGAGTGTGTAATAAATCGTCTGTCATGAATCTGCCTCTTCATTTACACACTCCACAATATCTTACATTTTACATCTTACATGCATGTTTTTTTAACTCAAAATCTCTCTTGTAGTACATTAAATACTTTTTTTTAACTCATGTAACCAAATAAATGAATTTCTCTTTTTATCTCTACATTATTTAACCATGAAATTATGATTAATATTTTTAACCAATTAAATTATTGACTTTTTAACCTTTTCTTTGTAAATCATGAAATGAAATACAATTAATTTATCACATGACCAGGGAATATACTGTCCCATTACTTCCAGTATTCCCTTTTAAAATCAGTAAAACCCTGTCTTAGCTACTGGGTTTAGCATAACCTATGAATTTACATAGAAATCCAACAAAAATGTGCTTTTAACATCAAACTAAACATTACATTCGACCAGAAATAGTGCAAAAAGAACTAAAAGTACTTCATTATACTGTTGTGAACTGAAATCACATTTGGAAAAACCATACAGAAAACAAAAAAATAGCCTTTTCCATTGCTTTTAAACAGAAAAGATCCACTCACGATTAGCATTAGCATAATGCTAACATTAGCATGGCGCTAGCATGCTTTCTTTAGCACGCAGTTGGTTTTCACTCACCAAGATGAGGTATCAGCGTGAACACAGCAAGGGACACAGCCACATGGCCTCTCAAGCTCGTGTCCCCATCAACTTAGGACAATAAATGTTTCAAATTAGCATCTGGACAGTGTTTAGATTTATTTATATCACTTGTCTACATTAAACTCACCAAGACGACCCACAGTTTTTTACACGGACCGTCTACAGCCTCTCTCGTTCATTCTCAGAGTGCAAAAAAAAAACTGAAAAACTGGTACGTGACTCAGTGCTCTGCTCGGAAGGCGGGACTAATATCACTCTTAACAAATAAAAAGGTCAAGATCACCCAACGTGACCATGAAACAGGAAAACAAAAGTTGGATAACGAGGATCACGCTTCCTCTTTTCAAAATAAAATCACACAAATGCATTAACGCAAATGAAATGTGAGTAAAAGGGTCATTTTCTCAGCTGGGTTACACGTGCACTCGAAGTAAACCTCCGTTTCCACATACACCTCTAGGTATAAATTAAATAATCTTTGTAATTTATAATTAAATGTTGCTACAATATCCTTTTGAATTTGGACCGTTGTTTAACCAACTTGCTTTGGAAGTTGTGCCTCCACAGAGCAACGCAGCAACGACAGCCAGGAAATGTGAAGGAGGAGGCAAAATGGACCAATCACAGGTCTTACAGCCTGCGTTGCTGACGTGCACCTCTCCTTCTCTGGAGAGGTGCATGTTGGACAACACACGTAGCAATGCATGTTGACACTGCCACAGCTACATCGCGTCAACACAGGTGCATAAATCCCGCTTAAGTCCACAATTAAAATGAAAATGTGAATTAAAAAAAAACATTTAGTGTATCATATAAATAAAATGACAGGCTATTGTATTATAACTGTTACAACTCTCTCCTTTAAAATAACAGAAAATCCCATCATTAGCTCTGGAGCTGCGCAATTTCAAAGCACGCCACTGAAATAGCATTAAACAATGCATTTCTGATGACTGACCTCCTTTTTCCTCATCAAAAGATCAAAAGCACATTGTCATAACATGCACTGCAACACCAGTGCACATGAGACTGCGTGCCACCACACCTCTTTGAAATGACTCTCCACCTCTTAGCGCAAAGCGGGCGCACTGTCTACTGGTAATTAGATGGCATGACGCAAAACATAAAACACAGAGTGCGCTGACAAAAACTAACAAAAACACTGGTGTACGGTGGGAAATCTGACACAAAAATCCACTGATGACCATCAAAATAGGGCCCTAAGAGCGTTCCAGTAGATCCCATGAAAAAAAAAAAGGTACATCAAGGATCCAGTGTACCCAAAGGAAGCACATGGGTCTGCCCTCCAGTGTGCTCACCACCTGTAGGAGGGAACACAGTGCTATGTGAACTGGACGCTGGACTGATGCCCCCGTGACCTGGATCCCCAGATAAGTGGTAGAAAATGGATGGATGGATGGATGGAAGTCTGTAACATGGTTTTATGACTTACTAGACAAATCAAGAGCAAAATCACTTAAATGTGTCATATCTCTGTTTTTTTGCTTCAAAGTTTCAGTTATGTAACTTTTTTTTTTTTTTTATTTAGGAGTGCCCTTTTTGTGGTTGAGCACCCCCCACCCCCCACCCCCCAAAATGTCTGTGCACATCACTTGTCCAGAAGACTGGAGAAGTAGATTTTGTTGCTCAGTGTTAATCTTCCACTGGGTATATCACTGTATTTAACAGTACTGTAGTTTTACATATGGTAATCGTTCAGTAATTGGGTTTTTGTTAAGTTTCTGTTCATCATACCCAAGTAAAAGCACAGTATTGATCTCCAGGTAGCAGGGAAATGAAGGCTATTGCACTTACAGCATGAAAGACTGCCCGGTTATTTCTGCTGCAAGTCACATGTCAGTTTGTACCAGCTCTACCAGAGAAATGAACATGGTAGGGGGGGGGGGTGTTCACACTTGGTTATTGGTCATTTTGAAGCAAAGAAGTATGTCTGCATGTCCTGACCTCTGCCCGTTGTTTTCTTCATGCTCTGCTGTATAACAAGATCGCACTGCACCAACGGAAAACAGGTCTCAGCTGCTCCCACTCTTATCAGAATGGGCTGAGCAGAGTGAGACGCCTCAAGGAAGTATCAGTAAACAACGCAATAGGGTTCCAGTTGCTATATGCTCAGGCACTCATGCAAAATTCAGCACTTTTGTATGTAGACTGAGATGGAGCCAAGACAGAAGGCGCGGGGTTATGTTTTAATAGTGAACCTTCAGAACTCCACGATTCCCCCTCTAATTCTGACGGAAATGTTTGCAGAGTTGACCTGAGAGTGCCAAATGGAAATATTAATTGCAGCACTTATACATGAAGAAATTCAAACAGCTGCTGCTTTTGCTGAGCTCTCGCTCAGGCCAGTTATCTCTTGCAGTTTCTCTCCGTCTTCCTCCCAAGTCCTTTAATGGTGTGATCGCCCTTAACTCCACAGTAAATCTCTCCCCAATGGCTTATGGTTCAAATTAATGGTGCTGCCATAAGTGTTTGAATTTCATGAATTGTAATAATACTTACATCACAAGACACATGAAGTCATGTCTCCCGCTCTACAGTGGAGATATGATACATTTTAGAGGGATGCACAAAGTGGTCCCCTGGTACAGTAGTGATGTATTCTAATAGACTGTGCTGGCCAACCCCCGGGTGCAGATATTCATGATTCATATTTGAAGGCTGCAGAACATTTAAATGGGACATTAAGTGGCAGAGAAGATTAAAACACTGTTGGCTTTATGGAACAACTGGGACATTAACTGGTGGGGTTATGTCTCTTTTATTATTCTTTTTTCAAGCAGCTACATATATTCAAGTCAAGCTGAAACTGAAATTCACTTCACTGTTTATGTTAGGAAATTACAAATGTAGTAATACTGGGAGGTATTGTGCATTTTTCCCCCTTTTTTCCCCTTAAAGGCTGCAGATCAGATATAAGTGAAATAAGACCCTCGGGCTAATAGTGGCTCTCCAGTTTCATTACTGCCCCTAACATCCCTAACGGATATGTTCTTTCATTGCACGCTGCACTTTAGCATATCCTACAAACTTCATGCATGGGTTTTCTGTTACGCTGTTTTAGTCTGTGTGCATAATATTGTATGTACCCCCGGAAAAGCAGTAGAAGATGGATGGATGGTATTTCAGTTGGCGTATGTGACCATTTTTTGGATCAGGTTATCAAACTTGTTGCTTTGTGTGGCTCTCTGGATGGACCGTCACAGAAGCTGTGTTAGCTCCCATGTTTGAGTACTAAACAACATAATATTTAGCCTTTACGCTTTGGCCCAATATTGGTAGCTGAATATTTACATTGCGCTGTTAGTCTCTTCCATGGCATCATCCTGCTAGTTGTGAATTCACTTCAATATTGCCAGAGTTGGCTCTCACTTCAGTCGTGATATGACTCCACTCTCAGATACTTTGTCGGGACCTCCATGGCACCCCACTTGAGTATTTTAACACAAAGATTTTTTTTAACATACACAAGGAATTTTTATGTCTTAACCTGAATTGTGAGCCAAGTGAAAACTAAATTCAGCAAGTAAAAAGCCAATGCATAAACAAAGCACACACAGGACATCAATTGTTTTTCAAGTTAAGGTTTTTATTTATCCAACCCATGTTTCTTTTCCCTCCTATCATTTAATTTTTGGCCTTTCAGTCCGAGGCCATTCAGCTCTGTACCCAGTAATACTCAAGCTGCCCATCAAGGTCATACTGTCGGTGCTGTGGAGTGGCTAGAAATCATATTTCAATTAAAAGGGTGTTGCCTTATGCAACAAGTCATAAAAAGTTACTAGAGTAAGAGAGAGAAAGTTTTTAATGAATCAGTTAATTAAGTTGTAAATAACTTCTACTGTCAAGGGTACACCCTGCCCCCCTCCCCCGACCCCCATCGCCTGAAAATTAACGGAATGAAAGAATGTGCAATTAACAGATTCATAATTCAGATAGCATAGTTTAAGTAGTTTGGAATAGTAATGTTACACTTGACAAAGTTAAGATTGCAAAATCAGTAAACTTAAACTATGAGTAAACTTAAATTATAAAATTACTCTTGAAAATCCCCATATTGCAAATTGAGCAAACTTAAGAGGATCAGTAGTGTGGAATAGTAATGTTATGTTTGACTAAGTTAATATTGCAAGTTGAGCCAATAGAAGTACATGTGTAGATCTGAATTATAACATTATGCTTGGCAAACTTAAGATTTCAAATCAAGTAAACTTCCAAAACTGCATCATAACGTTTTCCCTTAACTGAGAAAACTCACAAAAGCTGTGCAGCTGGCTACTTTAAAATGTTAAGTTTTCTCAGCTTTTTATTTTTTAGAGTGCAAATTATGTCACTTGAACAGAGTGTTGTTTGCCTGATTTGTTTTGTTAAATTTTCAAAATGACAAATAAATAAATAAATATAATAATGATTTTTTAAAAAATTTTTGTATACTTTATTAATCCCAGAGGGAAAATGTCAAGAATTTCAGTGCTTATGAGAGAAAAAAAAATCTGTGAAATTACTCAAGACTATGGCCAAATGTACTTAAGTAAAGAGTTTTTTCCTTGAGAAATGTACTCGAGGGTAATGGATATCCAGCACTAAAATACAGTTTTGTGGAAAACCTGTACATTTGGTTAACTACATGTACTTAACCAAATGTAACTTGCCATTACCCATTTCTGGTTAATGCAGAATCTCAAATGACACAAACAATATTTGACACTCTGGAAATGAAAAGAATTATTGTGCTAAGTAGTACAGGGTCTAACTATGATTCATATAAAATAAACCAAACTCAGTGTTTTGTTTGGAAACGTCCACAAATGAACCTGACAAAGCTACAACGCCTGAGTGTTGGTCAGTTTCACAGCAGGTAATGTAGATCACACACGGGACAGCTTCTAGGTCATTTTATTCCTGGAAGTATTAAGAAAAAAAAAATAATATATGATAATAATATATGATAACAGAATGATATGAAATGTGTTCAGATGAAAGTTATTTGGCGGCATATGCTTTTTTGTTTCAGTTTTAGCAAATTTGGTCCCAACAGTGAAAATCCTCCTAAAAGTAAATTCTGACAAAAAAAAAAAAATAATAAGAGTTGTGGTTGTTTCACTGCATTGATTCTGAAATGATTATGTGAAGGAATATTGAATCAAGAAGCTGTAGTGAGTGAGTTTCGTCACTGTGACAGAGTAAAACGGTGTTGGTCCAGTATTATTCCCAGGGCTGGATTTTAATTACACTTATACAATTTTAGCACCGACATAATGAGCGTGTCCAAAAAATATGCAGGCTCTGGTTAATTTTCAGTTAAAAACGTTATTCTTTGCAGTAGTTACAGTATTAAGCAATGGATATAAAGTTATTTATTGATCACATTTTAACCTTCATTTGTTTAGACTTTAATTACTATAATTGCAGTTTTGTAGGCTGCAAAGCTGAGCGAGGATCTGTGCAGATAGGTGCTTGTCTGTCGTTATGATGCTACAACTTTATGTAGCCTTTATTATTATAGGTGCATGTTGTGCTTCTAAGACAAGCTCCCCATGATGGTATGCAACACAGATGTGTGTGTGTGTGTGTGTGTGTGTGTGTGTGTGTGTGAGTGTCGTGGAGCAGGACGACAGACTTGATGATCCCCTGTCTCCTGGTGACTGTGCGGAGCCAGCCAGCCGTGGCGAGGCAGTCATAACTAGCAGTTGAGCTCTGTCAGGGATATGACCCACTCTCTATTCAACAAGACCTGCCACAATGACAGACAGACGGACTCTGAGACAGGCGAGCCTAAAGACAAAACACACAGCATGTGAATATTTTAAGAGTCTCAAGTGATTCTGAGAAGTCACAGTCGCGCTCCAAACAGCTAGGGAAGAGGGGGGTGGGGGGGCGTAGGTGTAATTGGACCGCTGCAGCACAGGTCAAGAGTCAATGGTCTTATTTGAGGGCTAACACCATTTAAGACTAATTTGAGACCACGTGCTATTGTGCCTTTGACTAAGTTTCTAACCTGATCTGTGCAGAGGTTCATTGTGCTTTTAAAAGAGACCTGCTGCCCTGCAAAAGGTCGTCTAATGGTTTTTCAAACCCACAGTATTACTTTAATGTACTGTAGATCAAAGGATAAAACATCCACTTCTGCAGATGAGAAGTGGGGGGGGGGGGCTCCCAAGTACAGGGAAGAGTTTCAATTTTCTTCATGAGAAGTCCATTTGTGTTCTCACTGTTAAAAATGATTAGAGTCTCACAAATTATTGAAAAGCACTTAAGCAAAAAATCAAAGAACATTTATTATGCATCTGAGCTCGTGTTACTACAGTGTAAGACACAAAATATATCAGCTATGGATATGCTTATTCCTAAAGGAAGAAAAGGACTAAAAATGCTCAAGTGGTGTACTGTGTAGAACTGAGATTCTCAGCATTGGCACAAATCTAATTGGGTTTGTCATTTTAAACAAGGCAAAACTATGTATGTACTCCAGTAAGTGTGTGTTTGGGAACTTCACTCGTGCAAGACTGTGCAGTAGTGCCCCCATGTTGTCATTGGTGTCTGTGTGAGAGTAGTGAGGTCAGGACCTGGGCTGGAGGCCTGTCCCCAGAGAGCTCGCCTCCAGCGTGGCCAACTAACACTACAAACAATTAAAAACCACTGCTGCCTCCCTCCAGGGCATTCGGCTTTCTCTAGCTTGGGTCGGAGAAAAAAAAACTGCTCTGTGCTGCACAAGATTCTCACCCAAACCCTCGGTATATGGTCTATAACGATGCCGGGCAACGTTGAAGATGGAAAGGCAGAATCGATACGGCTACAGCCTGTGGACCAGTGTGGAGACAGGGGGCTATTATTAGGACATCCTTTCTTTACCACCTGAGCCACTTACACACTTGGGGTAGTCTCTCTCACACACACATAGATTCAGCTCTTCCTTGGTCAAGGGAGTTTGTATGCAATAGCAAATGATAATCCTGTAGCATTATTACTACAGATAGGCTTCATTTTGTAGCAGTGACTCCAAATATTCCCATTATAAAAACTACAAGACGCTCCCTGTCTGCTGCTTTGAATCCACTTGAATGGAGGTGAGACTTGTGCAAAATTAATCACAACTTTGAGGGCAAACAAATAATTCAGACTCATGGCTTTGCCTGATGCAATGCAGACACATCAGCTATACGGAGCGGGCCTTGTATCCCGAGCGAAGTCTGTCTGAGTTAAAGGTTTGGGATTTATTAGTGAAGTGGACACAGTTAGCGGAGCAGCTAGCCTGTAAGATAACCAGTCAGCCGACCAGTTATCTCCCTTGGCATATGCTGTGTCCACTGCTCCGGAGCCCCGCTGTCAAAGCCATTGTGAATCCTAATGATCACAGTGCATCCTAGTCACTCAACGCACACACAGGCTCACACAGACACACACACACACTCCCCGGTCTTCGCTCCAGGGGTCCTGACAAAACAGGAGACGGCGGGGACTCGTCAGAAGACAGCGCTGCCGGTGCACTCCACCTGCTCACTGATTCTTACGCCTGGAGGAGCCTGAAGGCATTGCCATCACACACCCTCCTTGTCTGTGGTGCACACACACACACAAATACACAAATCGATATACACACATAGGAATGCCCACACACTCATACAATAGACATACACATATATGCACCCAACTTCGACTTGCCTCCCATCTTTATTTCTTCCTTCCATCTTTTCCCTTGCATCCCCTGCAATTCAGCCCTATCTATATCCTGTTGTTTATCCTCCCTCCCTCACCCAAATCATCCTTTTCTTGCCCCCCCCCCCCCAAACTACAGAATGTGTGAAACATATACACACACACAGGTACACACAAACACTCCCCCTAACCTGTCAGGTAACATCAGAGAAGAGGAGAGTTGAAGAGACGTGACAGCATGCTGAAGGAATCGTGTGCCAGGAACACAGACCTCTCTCCGTTCACCTCTGCGGTGCTGGAACACAGCGAGCTCCAGCCCCTCACCTTTGTTAAGGATCAGACCTGTTTGGAGAGTGCTGGAGAACCTCCAACAGTCAGAGCAGTGAAGACACGCTGTGGAGAGGAGATATTAGTGAGGAAGTTGTTGAGAGGAAGTTCTGATAATCAATAGGCGCCAAGAGTAAGTCGGAGACAAAGAAACAAAGACAGAAAGAAGGAAGGAAAGCATGAGGTAGGAAGGGCCAACACATGCTGCCCGAAGGCCTTTTCACTATCCATCAAATCCAGCAACTTGGCCTGAAAGCTTGCAGCTGCCATATGTGGTGAACCATTTACATGGCAAAGTCCAACAAGTCAGCAACAGCCCCTGCAGATGAATTGCAGAAAAAAATCTAGTGTGAAACAGCTTCAACACTGAGACTAAAAGCTAATGAAGCTGCCCTTTACATTTCAGAACCAAGGTTATGTCACAGTGTTTTGTTTTTAACAAACATGATGAAAATTGAGGGTGTTCTTGTGAGTTTACCTCTTTCTGCAATGCTTTTTAAGGGCTATCCATATTTAGCCAGAACTTTACACTATAAAAAAAACATTATATAAGAGCGGCAGACACCTATGGCTAGGTAAAGCTGGTCATTCATGAGGATATGCGGCGTGATGACTGTGATATCTGTCAACAGTTTCCCTTAGAGACTGAGGTAAAGCCAAAGTGCCAGTGAGTTTGGGACAGCCACCAATAAATATAACGCAGAATGAGCATCATAAAATTGATAATTCATGTACAGTATTATAAGGTATTAGAAATGTCAACAATAAGTGTGATAATTTAAAAATGCAATATTGATAGCACATTTATGTGCCTATAATAATAGTGTCATACTGTCTCTTCAAAATCTATTTACATTTCCTGTTCTTGCTTTCTCACCAAGTGGTGGTAGTGTGTATCAATGCTGGCTGCTACTTACCAATAAACAAAACAAGAGCACCACACATGGTACATTATACACCCATCCATCGATAGTGCATACAGTGGATATAAAAAGTCTGCACACCCCTGTTCAAATGCCAGGTTTTTGTGATGTAAAAAAATGAGGCCACTATAAATTATTTCAAAACTTTTTCAAACATTTGTCATGAACACCTCTCTGGGGCAAAACCAAACTCAATTGCTTGACTGCAGTAAAGCAATTTATTGATGGAAAAACATAAACAGTCCAAAATAAACTGTGCAGGCAAACACAAAAGGCCAACAAGGATAACTTACATAGAGTTGAGGCTCCAGAGTTTAGGACCTCTGGAGAAGTGGAGGGGGAGACTGAGCCGAGGGACGGAAGTCAGTCTGAACAACGTTGTGACAGCCACAGGGACAGAGAGGAAAGCACCGTATAAATACCATCCATCCATCCATCCATCTTCTACCGCTTTTCCGGAGGTCCGGGTCGCGGAGGCAGCAGTTCAAGCAGAGAAGCCCAGACTTCCCTCTCCCCAGCCACCTGCTCCAGCTCTTCAGAGGGGATACCAAGGCGTTCCCAGACTAGCTGGGAGACATAGTCTCTCCACCGAGTCCTGGGTCTGCCCCGGGGTCTCCTCCCAGTGGGACGTGCCTGAAACACCTCAAGTGGGAGGCGTCCAGGAGGCATCCTAATCAGATGCCCATACCACCTCAACTGACTCCTTTCAATGTGGAGGAGCAGCGGTTCTACTCTGAGCCTCTCCCGGATGACTGAGCTCCTCACCCTATCTCTGAGGGTGAGTCCAGCAATCCTACGGAGAAAGCTCATTTCAGCCGCTTGTATCCGCGATCTCGTTCTTTCGGTCATTACCCAAAGCTCGTGACCATAGGTGAGAGTAGGAACGTAGATTGACTGGTAAATCGACAGCTTTGCCTTAGAACTAAGCTCCCTCTTCACCACAACAGACCGGTACAACGTCCGCATCACTGCAGATGCTGCTCCAATCCGTCTGTCGATCTCTCGCTCCATTTTCCCCTCACTCGTGAACAAGACCCCAAGATACTTAAACTCCTCCACTTGGGGCAGGAGCCTGTCCCCAACCCGGAGAGGACAATCCACCTTTTTCCGGCTGAGGACCATGGACTCGGACTTGGAGGTGCTGATTCTCATCCCAGCCGCTTCACACTCAGCGGCAAACCGTCCCAGCAAGAGCTGTAGGTCATTGCTGGATGAAGCCAACAGGACAACATCATCTGCAAACAACAGAGATGAGATCCTGTGGTCACCAAGCATGACACCCTCCATTCCCTGGCTGCGCCTAGAAATCCTGTCCATAAAAATTATGAACAGGACCGGTGACAAAGGGCAGCCCTGGCGGAGTCCAACTCTCACTGGGAATGACTCCGACCGAGTGTTGGCAATGCGAACTAAACTCTCACAACGGTCGTACAGAGACCGAATAGCTCGTAACAACAAGCCCGATACCCCATACTCCCGAAGCACCCCCCACAAAAATCCACGAGGGACGCGGTCAAATGCCTTCTCCAAGTCCACAAAACACATGTAAACTGGTTGGGCAAACTCCCACGAACCCTCAAGAATTCTCGAGAGGGTAAAGAGCTGGTCCGATGTGCCACGGCCAGGACGAAAACCACATTGCTCCTCCTGAATCCGAGGTTCGACCAACGGCCGGACTCTCCTCTCCAGTACCTTGGCATAGACCTTCCCAGGGAGGCTGAGGAGTGTGATCCCTCTAAAGTTGGAGCACACCCTCCGGTCCCCTTTTTTGAAGAGAGGAACCACCACCCCGGTTTGCCATGCCAAAGGCACTGCCCCAGACCTCCACGCAATGTTGCAGAGGCGTGTCAACCATGACAACCCAACAACATCCAGGGCCTTGAGGTACTCGGGGCGAATCTCGTCCACCCCCGGGGCCCGGCCACCAAGGAGATTTTTAACCACCTTGGCGACCTCAGCCCCTGTGATAGGCGAGTCATCCCCCTCGTCCCCAAACCCTGCTTCCTCTGTGTAGTAGTAGTAGTAGATTAGTTTATTTGACAGGGACAGTGGAAGGCGTATCAGTGGGATTGAGGAGATCCTCGAAGTATTCCTTCCACCGCCCGACGATATCCCCAGTTGAAGTCAACAGTGTCCCATCCGCACCATACACAGTGTGGACGGGGAGCTGCTTTCCCCTCCTGAGCCGCCGAACAGTTTGCCAGAATCTCTTTGAAGCCGACCGAAAGTCTTGTTCCATGGCCTCACCGAACTCCTCCCATACCCGGGTTTTTGCTTCAGCAACCACCCGAGCTGCACTCCGCTTGGCCTGCCGGTACACCTCAGCTGCTTCGGGAGTCCCACAAGCCAACCAAGCTTGATAGGACTCCTTCTTCAGCTTAATGGCCCCCCTCACCACTGGTGTCCACCACTTGGTTCGGGGGTTGCCACCACGAGATGCACCGACCACCTTGCGGCCGCAGCTCTGGGCTGCCGCTTCAACAACAGAGGTGGAGAACATGGCCCATTCAGACTCCATGTCTCCAGACTCCCTCGGAATGTGGTTGAAGTTCTTCCGGAGGTGGGAGTTGAAGACCTCCCGGACAGGGGCCTCAGCCAGACGCTCCCAGCACACCCTCACTATACGTTTGGGTCTACCAGGTCTGAATGGCTTCCTCCCCTGCCATCGGATCCAACTCACCACCAGGTGGTGATCAGTTGACAGCTCTGCACCTCTCTTTACTCGGGTGTCCAAGACATACGGTCGCAGGTCTGATGATACGATAACAAAATCGATCATCGACCTGCGGCCTAGGGTGTCCTGGTGCCAGGTGCACATATGGACACCCTTATGCTTGAACATGGTGTTCGTTATAGACAGACTGTGGTTAGCACAGAAGTCCAATAACTGAACACCACTCGGGTTCAGATCGGGCAGGCCGTTCCTCCCAATCACCCCCCTCCAGGTTTCACTGTCGTTGCCCACATGCGCATTGAAGTCCCCCAGTAGGACAATGGAGTCTCCAGGAGGAGCACCCTCCAGCACCCCAGTCACAGACTCCAAAAAGGGTGGGTACTCTGAAACATCATTTGGTGCATAGGCACAAATGATGGTCAGGACCCGTTTCCCAACCCGAAGGCGCAGGGAAGCAACCCTTTCGTCCACCGGGGAAAACTCCAATATAGAGGCAGCAAGGTGGGGCGATACAAGAATACCTACCCCTGCTCGTCGCCTCTCGCCCGGGGCAACTCCAGAAAAGGCCAAGCTCCAGCCCCTCTCCAGGAGACTGGTTCCGGAACCGGAGCTGTGTGTTGAGGTGAGGCCGACTATATCTAGCCGGTATCGCTCAATCTCGTACACCAGCTCAGGCTCCTTCCCCACCAGAGAGGTGACATTCCACGTACCAAAAGCCAGTTTAGAAAGCTTGGGATCAGTCCGCCAAGGTCTCCGCCTTTGACTGCCACCTAATCCACATAGCACCGGACTTCCATGATCCCTCCTGCAGGTGGTGAACCTACTGGAGGGCGGACCCATGTAACTCCTTCGGGCTGAGCCCGGCCGGGTCCCATGGGTGGAAACCCGGCCACCAGACGCTAGCCTTCGAGCCCCTCCCCCAGGCCTGGCTCCAGGGTGGGGCCCCGGTAACCCCATACCGGGCGGGGTACACTGAATCCTTGATATACAATTTATCATGAGAGTCTGTTGGATCGTTCTTCGTCTGGCCCTTCACCCAGGACCAGTTTGTCTTGGGAGACCCTATCAGAGGCAAATTGCCCCGGACAACATAGCTCCTGGGATCACTGGGGCACGCAAACCCCCCCACCACGATAAGGTGACGATCCCATTTACTAGTCATGTATAAATACATGACTAGTAAATGGGCAGCAGGTGCGAGAGTCGAGCTGGCAAGCACTAATACCTAACTGCTCTCAGCTGGTGGTTAAGTGGGCTGAGAGCAGTGAGAGGGAAAAGTAGCAGGAGAAAGAAAAAATAATCACTCGCAGCTGATGGACTGGAACAGACTACGAGTGAAAGAGCTGTGCCTGGAATGGAGGAGAAAGGGGCTCGTACCACCAACACATAACAGAACTAACAGGAAAATAATAATGAACAGAGAAAACACTCAAAACTGGGCTGCACAGTGGCGCAGTGGTTAGCACTGCGGCAGCACAGTTTTACCCTCGGCCGGGGGATCGCGGGGATCATGAGATCGTGGGTTCGATCCCTGCCCCCGGCCAACAGTGATCTGTGTGGAGTTTGCATGTTCTCCCCATGTTTGCATAGGTTTACTTCGGGATTTCTCCGGTTTCCTCCCACACGCCACAAACATGCAGGTTAGGGAGTTAAGGGGCGCTTGCGCACGCAGCGACCGGCAGCTGGTGGCTTGTCACCGGACTGCAGAACAAATCTACCTACGGGTACAAAATAAGTAAAAAAAAAAAAAAAAACTACAAAGGAAAGTCTGAGCGCTGGAAACAGACGCTCAGACATATGACACCATTAACCCCTTGACGCCTGAATTTATTTCCAACTGTGAATTTATTTTTTTTTCATAATTGAAAATCGTTGTTTTTTTGTTTTTTGTTTCTTTTTTTTGGATTGATGCGAATTTGCGACAATAGGTGTCAAGGGGTTTTAATGTGACCTGTACAATCCAATTCAAAAACAAACTGAAATCTTTTAAGGGCAAAAATACAAAATAAAAAACTTACAATAACCTCGTTGCATAAACATGTACACCCTGTTATAACTGGGGATGTGGCTGTGTTCAGAATTAACCAATCATATTCAAACTCATGCTAAATGGGAGTTAGCATACACCTGCCACTATTTAAAGTGCCTCTGATTAACCCCAAATAAAGTTCAGCTGTTCTACTAGGCTTTTCCTGACATTTTTGGCGTCACATCTTACAGCACAAGCAGAGAGCTTCCAAAGCATCAGAGGGATCTCATTGTTCAAAGGTATCAGTCAGGAGAAGGGTCCAAAATAATTTCCAAGGCATTAAATATACCATGGAACACAGTAAACAGAGTCATCATTAAGTGAAGAAAATATGGCACAACAGTGACATTACCGAGAACTGGACGCCCCTCCAAAACTGATGAAAAGACGAGAAGAAAATTGATCAGAGAGGCTGCCAAGAGGCCGACAGCAACATTGAAGGAGCTGCAGGAATTTCTGAAGTACTGGCTCTTTAGTACATGTGACAACAATCTCCCGTCTAGGGTGGCAAGATGGAAGCCTTATCTTACAAAGACAAACATCCAAGCCCGGCTACATTTTGCAAAAACACATTTGAAATCTCCCAAACGTATGTGGGAAAATGTGTTATGGTCCAATGAAGCCAAGGTTGAACGTTTTGGCCATAATTCCAAAAGGAATATTTGGTACAAACACAACACTGCTCATCACCAAAAGAACACCATACCTACAGTGAAGCATGGTGGTGGTACCATCATGCTTTGGGGCTGTTTTTCTTCAACTGGAACTGGGCCTGAGTCAAGGTGGCGGGAATTATGAACAGTTCCAAATACCAGTCAGTGATGGCACAAAACCTTCAGGCTTCTGCTAGAAAGCTGAAGATGATGAGGAACTTTTCTTTCAGCATGACAATAACCCAAAGTACACATCCAAATCAACAAAAGAATGGCTTCACCAGAAGAAGATTAATGTTTTGAAATGGCCCAGCCACAGTCCAGACCTGAATTCCATTGAACATCTGTGGGGTGATCTGAAGAGGGCTGTGCACGGGAGATGCCCTAACAATCTGACAGATTTGGAGCATTTTTGCAACGGAGAGTGGGTAAATATTGCCACATCAAGATGTGCCACGCTGACAGACTCCTACCCAAAAAGACTGAGTACTGTAATAAAAGCCAAAGGTGCTGCAACAAAGTATTAGTTTAAAGGTGTACATATTTATGTAAACAGGTTATTGTAAGTCTTTTATTTTTTTATTTTTCCCCTTAAAAGATTTCAGCTTGCTTTTCAATTGGGTTGTACAGGTTATAGGTCGCATTAATGGTGGAAAAAGTTTTGAAATAATTTATCTTGGTTTCATTTTTTTACATCACAAAAACCTGGCATCTGAACAGGGATGTGTAGACTTTTTATATCCACTGCAGCTAAAACACCAACAACCGAAAAATGGATTAGAAATTCAAGATTCAATATACACTAGATCTGTAATAAAACTAATAACCATGTAATTGCAAGTAGCTTAATCAAAGCAAACAAATTAAAGTGGAACAAATTTAGAGAAAATATTAGAAAATCATTTAACCCCCTACAATATGTACTTTTTAATGCATGTACAAACACCATGTGAAATGTGAATGGATGTCCTAGCTTGAAAACTGTAGGAGAAGTTCGAAAAACTCGTACGTATGGATGGATGGACAGACATTGTACTGTAATATATCCCATCTTTTGATAGGCATAAAAAGATCCTGCTAACTAATTAATGTGCTAACCACAGTGCGTGTGTGGCTAGTATGATAGGGAAATCATGTTGGACTAGATGGATAAAGGAAAAAAATTCCACCTGACCACCCAAAATTTAATTTCCCAGACTGAAAAAGTTTTGTATTTTGAGAATAAAGTTGAAATTTCAAGAAAAAGGGCAAAATAGTATTTTAAGGAAAAAGTCAAAATGTATCATGGATCACCACCTTTTTGTGGTCGGGGGTTTGCACACCCATCGTGATCCCAGGAGCTATGTTGTTGGGTGCAATTTGCCCTTGGTATGGTTTGCCAAGACAAACTGTTCCTGTGTGAAGGGCCAGACTAACAGTGATCCAATAGACTCTAATGATGAATGTTCAGTCAAGGATTCAGTGTGTCCCGTCTAGTATGGGATTACTGAGGCCCCGTCCTGGAATCAGACCAGAGGGAGGCGCTCCACGGCAAGCGCCTGGTGGCTGGGTTTCTGCCCATGGGATGTGGCTGGGCTCAGCTCAAAAGAGCCACATGGGTCCACCCTCCAGTGGGCTCATCACCTGCAGGAGGGACCGTGGAGGTCCGGTGCTATGTGGATTCGGCAGCAGTAGAAGGCGGAGACCTTGGTGGTCCAATCTCGAGCTGACTAAACTGGCTTTTGGAACACAGAACATCACCTGTATGGCGGGGAAGGAGCTTGAGCTTGTGCACAATGTTGAGAGATACCAGTTTGATATAGTCTGGCTGACCTCAAGATACAGTTCTGGTTCTGGAACCAGTCTTCTGGAGAGTGGTTGGACCTTGGTCTTTTGGTTTAGGGCCAAAATACATTTCAGAGCTGCTGGTCCATTACGAACTACTCAGAGCCCTCAGGTTGTCAGGGTCTGGCCTACTATCTGTGCCTAGAGTTAGAACCAAACATGGTGAGGCAGCATTCAGTTTTTATGCTCCTCACATATGGAACTAACTCCCAGAAAAAATCAGGGGTGCTGAAACTCTCAGCTCTTTAAAATCAAGGTTAAAAAGTTTCCTATTTGCCACAGCCTTTCAGTAGAACAATTGTTGATCTCCTACAATGCATTGTAATTTTTTATTTCTTTCACTTTTTCTGTCTTATTCTATTTTAGCTTGTTTTTGACCTAAATAACGAAATTTTGTGTACCCTTGTCAGAGTAAATTAATACCGGTGAGTAAATTTTGACGAAAAAAGTAAATAAGTTTTCACTGTAAGAAGTAAGGATAATAAGGTTATTCATTGAGTATAAAGTGAGTGTTCGGAGGATTTTTTTAATTGTTTTTATTTTTTGCCATAGAAGAAGACCTAACTGGGTTAGACGATTAGTGAATAAGTCCTTCTGGGACGGCCACCAATAGGGTGTGTCCAAGACCTGACTTAAACATCAGGCCAGTTCAGGGAACAGGGAAGAAAAGACAAGTCTTATTAATTTAAGCCGATCTCGGACCGTGGGACTACAGCTGGAGTTCAGACAGTAGTTGATGAACGCTGTTTTGTACCAGTCAAGCATCCTGATCTTTTCTTCCAGGACAGCAATTTTAGTGTTAGGAAGACCAGTCGGGGACTGGCTGCTCTGGTATATACAGAGTAGCCCTCCAGTAAATAAAAAAGGAAGCAAAGTCAGGTCAGGGACCAGCCAGTTTAGTTAAATATTGACAAAATCTGCCCGGGGGAGGTTACTTCGGTAACTCTGAAGTAGGCCAATACTGTTCTTATTCTGTTTTTTAGTTTGCTTTTAAATTATTATGTATTCCTTTTGTAACTTGCTGTAATTACCTCCGCCAGGCCGCAGGCCGCAGGAGGTTATGTTTTTGCCGGGGTTTGCCTGTCTGTCTGTTTGTCTGTCTGTCTGTTGGTTAGCAAGATAACTCCAAAAGTTTTGGACAGATTTCGATGAAACTTTCAGGCGTTGTTGGAAATGGTACAAGGAAGAACTGATTAAATTTTGGGGATGATCCGGATCACCGTCTGGATACAGGAAGTTTTTAAAGGATTCTTTAACATTGTGAGATACGGCCATTTTCAACATGTGTGCAGGCGCAATGGAGGGCGCTGGTCCTCGTGTCTGATGAACACGAACTCCGTGTTCTTCAAAGTTTTAGGCACAAAAGCATGCGGAAAACAGTGGTGGGCCGGGCCCGGCAGCATGCCTGTGTTTGCGCTACGCTGCAAAAGCTGAGACGGGCAGCTGTCCGGCGCGGGATTATTTGGCAGAAATTCCCCGGGCAGCCATAGGGGCTGCACAAAAACAAGCTCTCTGCCGGCGAAGCTTCCAAATCCTCTTTTGGCGCGGAGCGCAACCCCAATATAAAACCCACGGCAACCTGTCTACCCAATTTGCATCCGTCAGTGAAGCCCTGAGTGCTGCTTTCCGTGATCTATGAAAACGCTCTCATAACCCATTGGCCTGTGGGTTGTATGCGGTTGTGCGATGAATTGCAACGCCCGCAGCCTGGGAGTTTGGAGATGGAGGAGATGGACACAACAGCAACACTTCAGTTTATTACCTCCGCCAAGGAGGTATTGCTTTTACTACTGAACCACTAATCCTATCATTGTGAATCCAATTGCTAGTCATATGTTTTCATGGTCAAGGAATCTGAAAACGTACACACAAACACTGTATGGCGGGGAACTGTGGCGCTTGGCGGAGGTCTGCGCTCTCCGAGTGCTTTTCTAGTTCTTTAATGTTTTATGTAAAGCATGTTGAATTGTCTTGTACACTGAATGTGCTATACAAATAAACTTGCCTTGCCTTTTTTGGAGTTGTCCTGGGCGAGAGTGGCGAGCAGCAGTGGGTATTGTCATATCACCCTGTCTGGCCTCCTCCATGTTGGCGTTCTCCTCAGTGGATGAAAGGGTTATTTCCCTGCACCTTCAGGTTAAGAAATGGGTCATGACCATCATCCGTGCCTATGTGGCAAATGATGTTTCTGAGTACCCACCATTTTTGGAGTCTCTGACTGGTGCGCTGGGAAGTTGGAGACTTGGAGACTCCATTGTCCTACTGGGGGATGCGCACATGGGTAATGACAGTGAAACCTGGAGGGGTGTGATTGAGAGGAACGGCCTGCGCGATCTGAACCTGAGTGGTATTCAGTTATTGGACTTCTGTGCTAACCACAGTTTGTCCATAACAAACACCATGCTCAAGCATAAGGGTGTCCATATATGTACCTGGCACCAGGGCAGCCTAGGTCACAGGTCGATGATCAGTTTTGTTATCGTGCCATCAGATCTGCAACCATGACACTTGAGTAGAGAGAGGTGTAGAGTTGTCAACCGAGCACCACCTGGTGGTGAGTTGGATCTGATGGCGGGGGAGGATGCCATTCAGACCAGCACACCCAAACATATAGTGAGGGTGTGTTGGGAATGTCTGGCTGAGGCCCCTGTCTGAGAAGTCTTCAACTCCCATGTCCGGAAGAAGACTGGAGACATGGAATCTGAATGGGCCATGTTCTCCACTTCCATTGCGGAAACAGCTGCTCAGAACTGTGGTTGAAAGGTTGTTGGTGCTTGGTGGCAACCCCCAAACCAAATGGTGGACATCAGAGGTGAAGGGGGCCGTCAAGCTGAAGAAGGGGTCTTACCAAGCTTGGTTGGCTTGTGGCAAGCTAAGCTTTACCAGCAGAACAAGCGGAGTGCAGCTCAAGCTGCTGTTGAGGCTAAAACTCAGGTGTGGGAGGAGTTTGGTGAGGCTATGGAGCAAGACTTGCAGTCAGCCTTGCAGAGATTGTGGCAAATTGTCTGGTGACTCAGACGAGGGAAGCAGCTCTCTGTCCACACTGTGTATAGTGCGGATGGAGAGCTGTTGACTTCGACTGGGGATGTTGTCGGACATTGAAAGGAATGTCAAGGATCTCCTCAATCCCGCTGGCACATCTTCCATAATGGATGCAGAGCCTGAGGATGAGGGAGATGATTAGCCCATCACAGGGGCTGAGGCCACCGAAGTGGTTAAAAAACTGTTCAGCGACACCAATCCTGTTCAGAATATTTATAGACAGGATTTCTAGGTGCAGCCAAGAAACATAAGGTGTCATGTTTGGGGACCACGGGATCTCATCTCTGCTGTATGCAGATGATGTGGTCCTGTTGGCTTCATTGAGCAATGACCTACAGGTCTGACTGGGATGGTTCGCTACTGGGTGTGAAGAGGCCAGGATGAGAAGCAGTACCTCCAAGTCTGAGTCCATGGGTTTGGGCAGCAGTGGCTCAGGAGGTAGAGCAGGTCGTCCAATAACCAGAGGGTTGGCGGTTCAAATCCTACTCTCCCCAGCCATCCTGCCATTGTGTCCCTGGGCAAGACACTTTACCCACCTTGCCCCCAGTGTCCATGACACTGCGTATGAATGTGTATAAATGTTCAGTAGTGGTTGGAGAGGCCATTGGCATGGATTGGTAGCCATGTTTCTGTCAGTCTGCCCCACGGCAGCTGTGGCTATACCAGTAGCTTATCACTACCATTGCCTGTCTGTGGAGTGAATGAATAACAAACTCACTGTAAAGTGCTTTGGGTATCTTAAAAGGCGCTATATTAAAAAATTCAATCCGTTGTTGTGTTGTACCACAGGATTTGTCATAGTCTGGGCTTGATCATAGGATCAAGTCCCCACTTTATGTAATTTATTGTTTTTTTTCTGTTTATGTATGATTATCATTTGCATTTATTGCCCTCTGTGCTCCCCTGGGTCCTCTGTCGTTGTCTTCTGTGTCATCCCCTGTTTGATTCTGAGGCTTTGTGTGTACCTGTTCACCTATTTTTCTTGCTCCTCATATTTTCCATACCCATAGCCATCACCCTCTCTGTATTACTCCTGTATTGTTGTCCTGTTTCATGTGCATCCCCTGTCTATTTGTCTGCACAGCCCCGCACATCATGTGCTCCTCACCTGCAGCCACTGCCCTGTCTTCCTTGATTGTTTCCTCAGCTGTCTCTCATTTGTGATTATCTGTCCCAGTATATATGTGAGTATTCAGTGTCTGTCTGGTGTGGTGTTGTCGTCTGATTTTCCCTGCCGGCTATCTTTATGAGTTTATCTAGCAATCCTGTCTTGAGTTACATTTTTTCCAGCCCTTGTGCTGTATTTTGTTTCCTTGTGTTTGCTTTCAATAAAGCATCATGTTGCCCTGGAGTTCTGCCTGCTCACTGAGTCCAACAACCCCACCTTATTACCTGTCAGCCGGAGGTAGACATGATAGTACTACGCCGCCAAACATGGACTCAGCAGGGATAGACTTGACATATTTGATGTGGATGAGGATGAGTGCTGGGTGGCTCAGCTGGACAAGGGGCTAATTTCTGATGCCCGGTCATGACACACTCCGGAATGGGCCATGATGTTTCTGGATGCCGCAGCTGGAGTGACTGAGGATTATTCCAGTTTGCGGGACTACTCCAGTCTGACTGGACTACTAATCTCTGTGCCCAATCTGCAACATTCGCTCTGCGGACTGGTGAAAAGCCCGGAGTCTGTGCCGACGAGACAGCGTCCGCTGACTCCGACCTTGTCCACTTCTCCTCGCCACTCACCAGCCTCGCCGCCACATCACTGGAGAGAGAAGGGTTTGCCTGAGATACCGGCGACTGTGCCAATGAGACAGCATCCCCTAACCCCGGCATCTTCAGCTTCTCCTCACCCACCAGCTCCAGCCTCCCTCTCCCCAGCTCCACAGCACCATTCCAGATGGGAGGAGAGCGTTCCCTGCACGCCGAAATCTGTGCCGATGACAGAGTGTCCCCTGGTTTCAGCATCACAGAAGCTTAAGCCAACAGTAAAATATCCCATGGTTTCCACTATTCCCACGTCTGTATCCTCCTGTGTCTCTTTTGACAACAAGGAGCTGGAGGAGCGCCGGCAGGTTCTGCTGTCACAGACTTTTACTGGAATATAAGCCCTGGCTCACACCAGAACTTGTTTTTCCGCTTTGTGGGAACCAACACACTTCAAGGGTCCCAGCGAGGTCACAAGCTCTGAGGAAACACTACTCCTCCCGGCATTCCACCACTACTCCTCCAGTATCTCCCAAGGTCATCACACCCCCAGCAGCTTTGCCAGAGACTGTTCTCCCAGCAGCAGTGGCCAAGGGGCTAAGGCAAGTACTTTTTGGTTTAACATCCATTTTAAAAAAGACTTGCCTTGCTCCTGATGAGGGTACCCAAGTGCAGTTTCCAAGAAACACACCCATCCTATGTTTCTTCCTACCTGTCCGAGGTGGCTGTGGCAGGGATGGAGGAGAACACTTTAACTCCAGCTGTTTCCGAGGTGCACTTCATAGCTCCAGCAGTCTCCGAAGAGCATAAGCCTGTTCCAGCTGACCCCGAGGTGCACAGTCCAGCTCCGGTGCCTGCTCCACGGAGCCTCCTGGCTCCAGTACCTGCCCTACGATGACACTGAGCTCCAGCCATCCCCGAGGTGCATGCTATGGTTCCAGCCGTCCCTGAGGTGCATGCCACAGCCACAGCTGACTTTGAGGTGCATGCCACAGCTCCAGCTCACTCTGAGGTGCATGCCACAGCTCCAGCTGACTCCGGAGTGCACGCCACAGCTCCAGCTGATCCCAAGGTGCACACTCCTGTTCCTGCTCAGCATGAAGTGTGCACTCCGGTTCCAGCTATCCATCCTGAGGTTGTAACTCCAGCAGCAGGAGAGTTAAGGCAAGTACCTTTTCATTTATGTACTACCACTATTTTTGAAAAGTCTTGCCTGGTTCCTGATGGGGTGACGCAAGCGCACATTCCACCAACTGCTGAGTCCTCCCCACCAGTCTCTGCTGCTCATGACTGTGGTGTCACCTCACTGACCTCCTGTTTCCCTCCATCATCTGAGGTGACCATGTTGAGGATGAAGCTGCAGGAGGACCACGCTCCGGCCATGGTCCAAGAGGTCAGGAGACCTCCAACCATTGTCCAAGAGGTCAAATGATCCACTCTGCCCTCGCCGCCTGGGATCGCCACTTCTCAGCTGCTGTTAGCCCCTGTGCCAAAGGCCCCTCAGGTACTATCTTCTGAACTAGAAGTTCCTGTGTTGATATCCTCTGAAATTGAAACCCTTGTATTGATATCTTCTGAACTAAAAACTCCTGTGTTATTGACCCCTGAGAGGAAAGCTCCTATATTGGCACCTCCAGAGCTAGAATCTCCTGTATTAAGTAAGAGTTAGAGTAAGAGTTCCTATGTTGGGGTCTCCGGAGTTAAGAGGTCCTGTGTTGGTATATCTAGGGCTAAAAACTCCTATGTTGTTGTCCCTAGAGCAAAAGGCTCCTTTATGGTCTTCAGAGCAAAGAGCCCCAAAGTCATTTCCTGAGTTTAAAACCCCTATGTTGTTTTCTTTTGAGCAAGGGGTACCTATGTTATCTCCTGAGTTTAAAACTTCTATGTTATCTCTAGAGCAAAATCCCATGTTGTTTTGTCCTGAGGTTAAAGTACTGGTGTTGTCACTATTTTCTGAGTTTAAGGATACCATACTCTCACCTCCTGAGGTTAAAGTGTCCACATTGACACCTCCTGAGTTTAAAGTGTCCATGTTATCATCTCCTGAGTTTAAAGTGTCCATGTTGTCACCTTCTGTGGTTAAGGGTTCCATGTTGACACGTCCTGAGGTTGAAGGTTCCATGTTGACACGTCCTGAGGTTGAAGGTTCCATGCTGACACCTCCCGAGGTTTTAGTTTCCATGTTGTTGCCTCCTGAGTTTGAGGGTTTCATGCTGTCCCCCCTAAGTTTAGAGATTCCCTGTCATCTCTAAACTTAACCCTCCTCTTGTCCTCGGGTCAAAATGACCCGCCACTGTGTTAAAAAAAACCCCAAAAAAATCCCCCTAAACAATATTTTTTCAACTTAAAATTTTATGACTTTTCCTAGATTGACCCCAACATTAGCATAAGTGAATTGTTGCCTTTATTCACATTTCCATGTAAGCTGTACAAAAAAAGGTACAAAGGTTGTCTTCGGGTCAAAATGACCCGACAGTCAAATTGAGTTGAAATCACGGTCACTGAGTTATTTACACACCACAGAATGTGAGAATGTTTTAGTTCTGTCTCAGATCAATCAGTAGCAGACATAAACAACACAATAGCAGATGTAAACAAGACAAGACAGGTGGATTTCCAAAGGTTATAAAGGTGCTGCAGATGACAGTACCCCGAATTCTCTCTGTGCTGAAGCCATGAGTGTGCGTTATACCGTCGAACAGGCTATAGAGTTGATTTTTTCAGATGTCCAGCAAGACACTCTGATTCAGAAGAGGAAGTGGAGAATGTATCAGAAGAAGAAGATGGGGAGGAATACAACCCAGAGCATGATGAATCATCTTCAGAAGAAGAAGAAAACGCTGAAGCTGACAGAGAGACTTTCCTTTCAAAAAACGGCAAAATAACATGGTCCTCGGCAGCATATGACCAACACGGAAGGGAGGCAGAACAAAATGTCATAAAGATGACCCCAGGACCCACAAGGTATGCCGTTTCTCATGCCCATGACATTGTCTCTACATTCTACCTGTTCATCACACCAGCAATACAAAAAATAATCCTGGAGATGACAAATCTGGAGGGTTTTCGCAAATATGGAGACAGCTGGAAAAAGATGGATGAGACTGACCTACAGGCCTACTTAGGGCTGCTAATCTTAGCAGGTGTATACAGGTCCCGAGGTGAGGCTGCAGCTAGTCTATGGGATGCAGAGAGTGGAAGGCCAATTTTCCGAGCCACAATGTAACTCAAAGTCTTTCACACCTACTCAAGACTGCTACGATTTGATAACCGTGAGTCAAGACCAGCAAGACGTGTGACAGACAAACTTGCAGTTTCTTGCTTAGTTTCTTCATCTTGAGCAACAATAACATCATAAAGACACATTAGTCTAGGCATCGCAAGTGATGGTCTATATGACATCATGGCATCGTAAAGACACATTTATCTATGAGCCATATGATATCATAAAGACTCATTAGTCTCGGCATCGTGAGTGATGGTCTATATGACATCATAAAGACACATGCAGTATGTCTATGTGAAGTCATATAGACATCATATCTTTATGACGGCATCGCAAGTCCTTATGATGCCTGAGTTCACAGGACATCCTATGATGATCAGGCAGAGATCATAGGCCATCCTATGATGTCCTATAAACGTGGCAGACACACAGACACGCACATACACAGACACAAAGAAATTTCTTGCTTTAAAATTCAATTAAGCTGCTTATATTGGGGGTTTAGTGAAGACGGGTCATTTTGACCAGGAGGACACGGGGTGTATACAGAATATGAGGACAACAGGAGGGATAAGGATTTTGTGATAACAAAAGCTTTATGTTATCACCTCCTGAGTTTAACATTTCCTTGCTATCATCTCCCGAGTTTAAAGGTTTTATATTGTCACTTCCTGAGTTAAAAGGGTTTTCTTCTGAGAAAGAAACCCCAGTGTCTTTGCCAGAGTTTAGGGCTCCTAGGCAAGACAAGGCAAGGCAAGTTTATTTGTATAGCACATTTCGTGTACAAGACAATTCAAAGTGATTTACCTAAAAACATTAAAGCATTACAGCAAGTTGCAAAAGGAACGCATAAGAATTTAAAAGTAAACTAAAAAGCAAATTAAAGAGAAACGAAAACAAGCTAAAATTGAATACGACAGAAATAAAATTTTCAGTACATTGTAAGAGATTAACAATTGTTCTACTGAAAGGCCACAGCAAATAGGAGAGTTTTTAACCTCAATTCAAAGCAGCTGAGAGTTTCAGCAGCCCTGATGCTTTCTGGGAGTTTGTTCCATATGTGAGGGCATAAAAACTGAATGCTGCCTCACCATGTTTTGTTCTAACTCTGGGCACAGATAGTAAGCCTGACCCTGACGACCTGATGGCTCTGGGTAGTTCGTAATAGAACAGCACATCTGAAATGTATTTTGGCCCTAAACCATTCAAAGCTTTATAAACCAACAGCAGTATTTTGAAATCTTTCTTTGACAGACAGGAAGGCAGTGTAAAGATCTGAGAACTTGAGTTACATGATCCACTTTCTTGGTCTTACAGAGGACTCAGACAGCAGCGTTCTGAACTAACTGCAGCTATCCGATGGACTTTTTAGGGAGACCTGTGAGGACAGCATTACAGTAGTCCAGTTTACTGAAGATAAATTCATGGACAAGTTTTTCAAGGTCCTGCTGAGACATCAGACCTTTAATCCTCGCTACGTTCTTTAAGTGATAATAGGCTGACTTTAATACTGTCATAATGTGGCTGTTAAAATTCAGGTCTGAGTCCAGAACCACACCCAGATTTCTGGCTTGGCTGTTGGTTTTTAGCATCGATTGAAGATGAGTACTAACTTTGAGTCTTTCTTCTTTGGCTCCGAAAACTATTATTTCAGTTTTGTCTTCGTTTAACTGAAGAAAGTTCTGGCACATCCACTCTTTAATTTGATCAAAGCATTTGATCAAAGTTTTAATTGGACCACAGTCTCCTGGTAAGACAGTTATGTAGATTTGTGTATCATTTGCACAATTATGGTAATATATTTTGTTGTTTTTTATGATTTGAGCTAGTGGGAGCATATAGATGTTGAAAAGCAAAAGTCCCAAAATGGAACCTTGGGGAGGTCCACGGGTTATTTTTGTTTGCTCAAATTTGTAGTTACTGTGGAGGAACAAAATAAGTTCAGGCGAGACACGGCGAGCTAAAGGTTTAAGAGTGTTATTCCTCCATCATCGTGAGACACTGCAGCACTGTGTGCTGTGTGTGAGCTGTTGTGAGTGAGCTCTGAGTGCGTTAGTGAGGCATGTAAAGTCAGCTCTTTTATACAGACAAGAGAGAATGCATGGCACATTTACATATCGATATACCTATCAGACAATACATATCAATCGTGTGATTAACTGGCGCCAGACTCCTCTCCTTACTCCAGGGATGTATAACAATAGGACAAGAGAGAATGCATGGCACATTTACATATTGATATCAGTCCATACATATCAATCGCGTGATTAACTGGTTGTCCCCCGAGGGGCTCTCTGTCAGTATGCAAATTGTCCTGCTTCATGCCCTACCTGAGTATTATGAATGTCCAAGTATTGTGGTGGGTCACCACAGTGCTCCCCCCCAGAACACTCAGCAGGGGTTGTGACTCCCCCCCCCCCCCGGTCTGGCTCCAGCTCCGGTAGAACTGTCAGAGGGCATGTCAGTCCATGAGGGGGATGGGGGAGGGGTGGAAAGGGCAGTGTGCTCTGCTCCAAGTTCCAGCACGTTGAACGGCCGTGGATCGTGGGCACACGGGGCGGTGTGCAGTCGTGCATAATGGAACCAGATCGGCCGGCTTTGGGAGTGAGGTGCGGGAAAAGCTCTATGCAGGAGGAGGTTGAGGGGGTGGGAATAAGCGAGTGCCGGCCCAGGACGTGGTGTCTGGGCCGCGCAACAATTGCGTGTGGATCCGTGATGGTGAGGAACTTTTCCTGTTAAACGTGGCGGAGATCCACAGCGGCTGTGAAAAAATGATATCTCCGACTTCTCTCATGTTTTGGTCCAGTGAGGATGTGGGGAAGGCGAGCGGCCAAATTCCCTCGAGGATGCGTAGTGGCTGTGATAAACTGAAGCCGTGTCAGGGACTCGGTAGTTTGGCTTTAGGTGCGGGAAACAGCCCCAAAGTCATCGGGGAAAGCAATCAGTTAAATTCCCCTTGTGCGCCGTGGCTGGAAAACTAACTAACTAACTAACTAACCTGCACTTATATAGCGCTTTTCTAGTCACAAAGACCACTCAAAGCGCTTTCACTAGTACTAACCCTCTATTCTAAGGGCTTATAGGAAACAGATATCTAGGGACAATTTAGAACAACCAATTAACCTAACATGCATGTCTTTGGATTGTGGGAGGAAACCGGAGCCCCCGGAGTAAACCCACGCAGCACAGGGAGAACATGCAAACTCCATACAGAAAGGTTCCAACCCCTGCCAGCCTGGGGATTTGAACCAGGAACCTTCTAGCTGTAAGGCAACAGTGCTAACCACTGCACCACCGTGCTGCCCATACAAAGTCCTGTGTGCTGGCTGCACGTCCACTCCAGGTGAGCGAGCAGCCCTGAAGGTTCCGAGGGTGGCGATCAGCCGTTTAACTCAGGCATGTGCAGCGGCGGAGGACGATGTATCAGTCTGTGGAGCCGGTTTGTCACATAGCTGAAAGTTGTGCGGTCCTCGTAATTCTGAAGGTCCATTGTTGAGAGGTAAGTCAGGGTCAGGGAGCTTGATGGAAATCAGCGCAGTCGGCGTCGATGATTGTCCCCGTTCAGGCTGCTTTCTTCATTCGCTCGTGTTGATCATGGTGCGTTCTGGTTCCAGCGCTGCGCACTCGTGTGGGTGCGAAGGATGTAGGACGATTCCCAGTCTCTGGAATCCACAGTGCGGTGAGAGAGAGCAGACGGTCATTCTCCGCCATCAGGTCACCAGTGTGGAGGAACAAAATAAGTTCAGATGAGACACGGCGAGCTGAAGGTTTAAGAGTTTTATTCCTCCATCATCGTGAGACACACTGCAGCACTGTGTGCTGTGTGTGAGCTGTTGTGAGTGAGCTCTGAGTGCGTTAGTGAGGCATGTAAAGTCAGCTCTTTTATACAGACAAGACAGAATACATGGCACATTTACATATCAATATACCTATCAGACAATACATATCAATCGCGTGATTAACTGGCGCCAGACTCCTCTCCTTACTCCGGGGATGTATAACAATAGGACAAAAGAAGAATGCATGGCATATTTACATATTGATATCAGGCCATACATATCAATTGCGTGATTAACTGGTTGTCCTCCGAGGGGCTCTCTGTCAGTATGCAAATTGTCCTGCTTCATGCCCTAGCTGAGTGTTATGAATGTCCAAGTATTGTGGTGGGTCACCACATTACCAATAAGACACAAAATAGTCCCTGTCTTTTCAATAGGACTCAAACCAGCTAAGTGCTGCATCAGAAAGTCCCACCCAGTTTTTCAGCCAGTCTAGTAAGATGATATGATCAAAGGTAACAAATGCAGCACTGAGGTCCAGTAGAACCAAGACTGAAATGTTGCCACTGTCTGTATTGGAGTCGTCGGCTCCAGCTCGTGTCCGAGCATTGGTTTCGTCTTAGTTTTCAGGATGTTGCCATCTGTGATCGATGTCGATGGCGGATGTGGCTCTGAAGGCCCAGCCTATGATAGAACTGTCGTGGGCAGAAGTCACATTTTATTGTGGGTGGGGGGCGTGGTTGGTTTTGTTTTTCTTGTCTTTGTTTGTGTTTATCATCATCCTGTTGTTTTCTGTGCCTCTCAAATGAGCCTGTGCCTTCCCAAGTTCTTCTTCTCCAGGCTGCTCTGTCGGTGGCAAGTTGTTCCCAAGATCTTTTGTCTATGTTGGCTTGCTTCAGGGAACATTTTAGCTGGTCCTTGTAGCACAGTTTTGGCCTACCATGTGGTCTTTTTCCTGTCTCAAGCTCCCCCGGAGCATGATTCGTGGTAGTCTGGTGGAGTCCATCTGTTCGACATGTCCTGTCCATCGAAGGCGGTGCTGCAAGATGGTAGCTTCCACACTAGGCAGCAGAGCATGCTTGAGAATCTCATTGTTTGAAAGTCGATCCTCCCAACGAATGCCAAGTATTTGTCTGAGCTTTCTCTGTTGGAAGTTCTCAAGGCACTTGATATCGCGATGATACAAGGTCCAGGCTTCACAGGCGTAAAGAAGGGTGGAAAGAACAACGGCCCGAAAAACCATGATTTTGGTGCGGATGGTTATTGCATGATTATTGAAGACTCGATGACAAAGGCGTCCATATGCAGAGTGTGCAGCTTTTATGCGGTTTTTGATGTCCTTTGCACAAGTTGATATTTTTGAGAGGATGCTACCGAGGTAAGAGAAATGCTCCACTTCATCAACAGGATTTCCGTTAATCTTAAGGTTGACCCTTGAGGAAGTTTGACCAGGTGCTGGTTGGTTGAGGATTTTGGTTTTGTCAGTGTTAACTTCCATTCCAAAATGCTAATAAGAGTCATTATAAATGGTAGCTATCCTTTGGAGGTCATCAACAGTCTGAGCTGGTGTGGCATTATCATCTGCAAACTGCAATTCATGAACACTGGTGACTGAGGTTTTGGATTTCGCACGAAAGCAAGCAAGTTAAAAAGCCCCCCCATCCAAGCGGTATCGCAGATTGATACCAGGGGTTGTTGGTGGTATTTCATTTAGCATTGCAGCCATATACAACAAAAAGTAGGTTGGAGCAAGGACACATCCTTGCTTGAGACCACTAGTGATGGGAAAAGGGTCTGAGAGGGTATTCTGGTGGCAAACCCTACCAACCATGCCATCGTGGAGAGCGCGAACGAGAGCGAAAAAATCATCTGGACATCCAAAACGAGCAAGAACAGCCCACATAGCAGGGCGAGGAACTCGATCAAAGGCCTTCTTGAGGTCCCAGAAGATGAACATAAGTGGTTGTTGTTGTTCTTGGCTCTTTTCCTGGAGTTGTCGAGCACAGAATATCATATCTACTGTACCACGAGAGGGTCTAAAGCCACATTGGGACTCAGGAAGTGCATCCTCGGATACTACAAGAAGACGGTTGAGAAGGATACGAGCAAAGATCTTGCTTGCAATGTTCAGTAGTGAGATGCCGTGGTAGTTACTGCAGTTCTCTCTATCTCCCTTCTTGAAAATGGCGACTATATTTGCATTTTTAAAGTCACTTGGTAACGTCTTGGTTTCCCATATTTCAAGTAGAAGCTGCATTAAATAGTTTTTCACCTCGGGACCTCCATGAAGATAGAACTCCAGCGGGATGTTATCTGGTCCTGGTGCTTTGCCTGTCTTCATGTGCTTTATAGCTTTATTTAGCTCATGTAGTGAAGGTGGTGTAGACATCCACTCGCGAGTGGGGTGTTGTGGGGTCTTGCAGAAGAGATCACTAGGGGTGCAAAAGTGACTATTTAATAGACTCTCAAAGTGGGACTTTCAACGGTCAAGGATCCCTTTGGTGTCTGTGATAATGGTGGAGCCATTTGCATCTTTTAGGCTGCCCACAGATGATCTGGTGGGGCCAAAGATCTCCTTTGTTGCAGCATAAAAACGGCACATATCCCGTTGGTCGGCATATTTTTGCAAATCTTCTGCTTTTTGCTGCCACCAAGTGTTTTGGGCTTTACGAATCCCTCTCTGGCATGCCGCTTTTGCTTGCTGGTGTTTCTGTTGATTCTTTGCAGACGGATCATTTTCAAATGAAAGACATACATGGCATTTAGCCTCTATGAGGTCATGATTGTTTCATCATTCTCATTGAAACAGTCTTGGTTTTTCTTGTGTTTGTGACCAATCATTTCTTTGGCGGCAGCAGTCAATGCATCACGGAGAGTGGTCCATCGGTCTTCAATTGAGGCATTGTCTGGAAGGCTCAGTTTCATTCATATTTCTACCAATGGCCTCTCTAAAGGACTGCAACATTTGGGGATTGCGGAGCTTGTCACAGTCAAAGCGATGGTGAGGAACGTTTGCCAAAATGCGCTTTGGTGGTCGCCAGATCGTAATATTGAGTCGGGAGATCAGGAGGTGGTGATCTGTCCAGCAGTCATCTGCTCCAGGCATGGATCGCGTGATGTGGACATCATTTTGGTCTCTTGTTTTTGTGAGGACATAGTCAAGGGTGTGCCACTTTTTGGAGCGGGGGTGTTTCCAGGTCGTCTTCTGGCGATGGGGGAGTTGGAAAAGGGTGTTTGTTACAATAAGATTGTGTTCGGCACAAAGGTCCAGTAAAAGTTCACCATTTGCATTGCATTTTCCCATACCATGGTGGCCTATGATGCCTTTCCACAGCTGGTGGTCACTGCCAACTCTGGCATTGAAGTCACCCAGAATAGCAAGCTTGTCGGATTCTGGGACTGTCAGAATGGTATGTGTGAGCTGTTCATAGAAGGAGGTCTTGCTTTCATCTTCAGATGTAAGTGTAGGCGCATACACTGAGATCAGAGTGAGGAAACGTTTTTGGGTGAACGGGATTCAGATGGTCATTATTCGCTCATTGATTGCAGTTGGGACAAGGTTGTGTTGGTCCACAAGCTGGGATCGGATGGCAAAGCATACACCATGGATACGTGGATCTTCTGTATCCTTTCCCTTCCAGAAAATGGTGTAGTTTGATCCAGTTTCCTTGATGTTGCCTTCCTCAGCAAGTCTAGTCTCACTTAGAGCTGCTATGTCGATGTTAAAGCGTGCAAGTTCTTTACATACCAGAGCTGTACGACGTTCTGGGTGCTCGCTGCTCCTCGTGTCCTGCAGTGTGCGGATGTTCCAAGCACCCAGGATGAAGGGTTTTGTAATGAGAGATCAAATCGGTGGTTGAGAGCGGTTGAGTTTGAGTTTTTATGGTTTTGATATGTAGGTCGACCGCTGTGATGGGTAATCTGCCAGCCACATGTCATTAAAGATGTCATTAAAGACCTCAACTAGAGCTGGCTTAGTGCTGTGGTGTGGCCAAAAACCTGACTGGAAGACATCAAAACAATTATTTAATGTCAGGAAGTTATGCAATTGTTGAAAAACAGCTTTTTCTATTATTTTACTAAGAAAGGGGAGGTTTGATATGGGCCTATAGCTGTTTATGAGTGAGGTGTCTAGGTTGCTCTTTTTTAGAAGTGGCTTGATAACTGTTTTTAAGCACTGAGGGAAGACACCTGAATGCAGAGACATATTTATGATCTGTAGTAGATCTGAGGCCATACAATATGAAATATTTTTTAAAAAAAACCCTGTTGGGAGAGTATCAAGGCAGCAGGCAGTGGATTTCAGGTGGCGTATGATGTCATCCAAGTTTTTATGATTGACTGGAAGAATCAGCAATGAAACAGCAAAGATATATATTATTTTCTAGGGCTGCAAATTTTTAGAAGTCGCACGATTTGATTCGATTCCAATTTTGGGGGGGTCACGATTCAATTCAGAATCGATTTTTGTTCAAAAACTGTTTTTGATTCGCATTTGGCTCTCAGTTCAGTACAAAAACCCACTAATCTCAGGGAAAAAAGTCCACTGCACTGCAAGAAATGCTGAGGTAAGCTTGAAAGCAGAGTATAGTGTGTTTTTTTTTGTTTTGTTTTGGGTTTTTTTTGTCGGGGGGTTATATTTTTAAAATATTACATCAACTGATTTACAATAAAATACTGTTAAATGAAAAAAGTACGCTTAGGTTAGTAACTGCTTTTTTAGTTCTTGAAAACTTGTCCCATCCATCCATCCATTTTCTACCACTTTTCCGGAGGTCCAGGTTGTGGACACAGCAGCTCAAGTAGAGAAGCCCAGACTTCCCTCTCCACGGCCACCTGTTCCAGCTCTTCAGAGAGGATACCAAGACATTCCCAGACCACCTGGGAGACATAGTCTCTCCAGCGTGTCCTAGGTCTGCTCCGGGGTCTCCTCCATTTCTCCTCCACAAGTTTTCATTTCTTGAAAACTTGTGAGTTTCAAAAATGAAATTGTACACAAGTGAAATAAATTTAGCAAATTTTCCTTTTCAACATATCACATTCCTAACAGCTTTTACACAGTGTGTAAGTTTGGTCGCCCTCCAGCATTCTAGAAATATAGGCTATTCATTTAAAAACAAAAGTAAATTCTATCACAAATACTGTCACGATCTGAGCACGGGGGATTTCACCATGCTCTGTCTCTTTGCCTTTTTGTTTTTCCTTATTTGTATAATATGGTATTTTGGAGTTCTTGCCGGTGATGTTATCTCTAGTTTGTTTTCACGTATTTGGCATTTTAGGATTTATTTTCCTGTTTATGTTCAGTGTAGTTTTGTTATCTACATAATAGTTTTTTTTGTTTCCACTTTATTTTGCCAGTGTGCTCTCTTTTCTTTCTCTCTCTGGAGTTGCAGTTGTCAGGAGCACTTCTGAGCTTCTCTCTGGTTGTGGGCGGTGTTCCTGTCAAACTGTTAGCTTCGTCTCCCTTCCTCATGACTCACATCTGATTGTCATTTTCTCCCCAGCCCGCTCATGTGATTCACACCCGTTACTTTTTGTGTTAATTCTTTCTAATCCTATTTAAGGGCTGTTACTTTCATTTCTCATTGCCGGAGTCTTAAATTTCCTTCTCCCATCTCCACCAGAACCCAGCCCTTGTTCTGGTGCGGTATCTGTAAATTTATTTTGTATTTCGGTTTGAGCACTGTTTTGGTCTTTGTGTTTGTTTAAAGGCCAAATGTCACGTAACAGGGTACTTTAAATATCTTGAAACTAGATATAAAAGGGAACCGATCCGTTCGGGTCTTGGTGCATATGCTTCAGTAACAACGGAATATTCGTTAATTTAAAACTGCCGCGCTTGGCCTGACACGGCCCCTAGAATCGCCTGGGGAAGAAGGCGGAAGTGACGAAATCGATTGTACCCTAGTTTGATGCTTGGGGTATTTCAATTGATTGTTTATATGGAGACTGGAAGGTTGAAGTGAGCAACAAGAAAGAAAAAATTGGATATTTCACCCATACCTTAAAACGGGACTATCAGGGACAGCTGGGTAATAAGGGACACTTCTCTGGGAAATGTTTTCATACCTGTCAAGTGAGATGTTTTCGCCGTACTTCAACACCGTAAAAAGCGGCTATAAGGAACGGCGGAGCAACAAGGCACACCTCTCTGGGATCTCTGTCTGTTCCGCAACCGCTGCACAGCTCAACGTGTTAAACCATTGTCCTAATGACTTCTCATTGTAGTGAGAACAGCTCAAGCTGAGCGATCAGCCCGCCCAGACAATTAAACTAATGAGTGACTCCACACTTCTCATGGTAGTGAGAATAGCTGACGCTGAGCGATCTGCCAGCACCAGCTGTGGCTGATCACACACACGAGTGCTCCGCAAAACACTCAATTTTTTTTCCAGTATATTTTTCCTTTTGGGCGTACAGAAATGGCAATACGCCTGTTTTTGCTAAAATTGCATTTTCCCCGTATTTTCCTTAAAATATTTGACAATAACAACACGAACTACATTTAAAACATTTCCCAGAAAAGTGTCCACCACCACTCCGCCCACCAAAATATGGCGAAAACGTCTCCCTTGACAGGTATGCGCCTCCATTTTCATATTGATCTGGTCAATTTCTTGACAGCAGCGGCTCTCCTCCACTGTAATAATAATGGCTTCCGAAAAATCAATATTTATGGGGCGCCCTCGACAGACCCCCTTCGGCTTCGCAATTCTGGAGGCGATTAATGTCCAGTTCAATGACATTTTCCACTGGTTCTGCTCTCTGGTCATCGTTGGAACTGTTGTCATCAGACAAAGCATCTGATTCCGTCTTGGACGGCTCGAACCGGTAAGGTTCTATGCCTCTGTCACTGTCTGAACCACTGACAAAAAAAAAAGACAAAAAAAAAAGACAAAACTAAACTAATTTGTTCACAATCGCTGTCACTTTCCGTCATGATTGTCCAATGTTGATAAGTGTGAATGTGGATAGGCAGGGCAGCCAGGGTACAACTGGTGATGTCAAAAACATGGGCCTGGTCTGGACTGGCTGTCACAAGCCAGCAAGCAAGGTGGGGCCTTCACCTGGTGTATTTTGTGCAATTATGTAAATACAGGTGGGTGATATGGTCTCCGGTATGAATATTTGGTTTAAGCTATGTGTATTTTATCTAAATTCGTTGTCATTTAGAAAAAAAAATTACGTGACATTTGGCCTTTAATAAATTTCACAAACTGCAGTCCTGCGCATGGGTCTCACCTCTCTGCCCTGAGGGGCAATTCATGACAAATACTTTGAACATCCATTTAAACAGTAGTGCTACCTGACTGTATGCAGTCAATGTACAGTTACCTATACAGTAACTTAATGCACTGAACAAATTCATTAAGAACTGAATGCAGTTAATGCATAACATAAGTAGCATTGGTGGAGGTATGCCCTCATGGATCACCTCCAAAATCTAATGGGTTTATCCATAACCCAAGAGTCACCTCTGATTAAAATAATAATAATAATAATAATAATAATAATAATAATAACTAAAATCCATCAGATTTTTCATCCTTGAATTTGCAGCATTTTTTCTTGGTAATTTGGAACTTTTTCATGTTTTATGGCTTTGTTCTTGTAAATCTAACTTTTTCTTGCAGATCTTTCTCATAAATGGCAGGGTTTTTTTCTTATTTTTTAAAATTTGTCACAAATGTGAAACTTTGACAAAAACTTACTTTCTTCTCATTTGTGACTTCCCAATGGTAAATTTGTGACTTTTTAAACTGAAATTTACTTCTTTTTAATCATACATTTTTGCCTTTAATCTTGCACATTTGCATTTTTTAAAGTTTTCTTTGTGCTTGAGATTTTTTTTTTCTAACAAACCGGTGACCTTTTTTACTAACTTACTACTTCTTCCACATTAATGCAGGCCATTGCAGATTTCTGTTGGCATTTGGCTAGTGTGTTGGTGCTAATGCCAAGCAGATTACTGGTTATATGACATGCTGTCTGATGTCTGATGTCTCAGCACCCTGTTTGGGGAGTTTGCCACTCTAGATGTTGTTCAGTAATTTTTAATCAATAAAACCAGTACCGAATGGGTAGAAAACACACCTCTGTGAATTATAATACGACTTCATGGCCCCGAAACATGAAAATTAATACGAAGTAAATAATTGGATGCATTTCATGGACCGTGTGGGAGTCCATGGTAACAACGCATCCTGATCTGTAAATAGGAACAGAGCTGATGCAGTTACTTTCAATATTTTATGGTCTATTGTACAATAGAGCAAATGGAGTGAATAGACTCAGCACTTCAACAAACTGATGATCTGCCTTGAGTTCAAAGTATGCTGGGAGAGGACCTCAGTTCTCCATGGCCATTGATAGTAGAAGGAAAATGATGAAGGGGTGAAAATTCAGTTTTTGGTCCATCATAATTATTGTATCTTACTGTGATTCACTTATTCTTTTTTCTTTTCTTTTTAAAATTTTTTATCTGTGAATTAGTCACTCATTTTTCATTCCCTGTCTGAATGCTAATTGCAGAAAATGCCTGATCATCAGCGTAAACAACTGGGACTATTTATGCAGTCAAACCCCACCGCATGCAAAACTCTATATATTAGTGCAAGTATGTATAATGATTAAGTAATATGTCTGTACATTATAGCTTTGGGAAAACATCCCCTCTTTATAATTAAGCCAATGGCAGAGTCAAGCAAACCTTGGCACAAACCGCCGTCTCCTCCTGGTTTGAGGCGAATGTTGAAAGCCATTGCAACTAATTGGCTCCCCTGCCTCCTGTTTGTCATGGGAGCGACACAGCAATCAACACCCTCCATCAACTCCTCCAGAATTGAGAAGTGAAACAACAGGGTGGTTGTCTCCTGTCAGGCCAAACAGACTGACTGTCAGTCAGACATTAGTGAAGACTGATGTCGTGCATTAGTCACATACCGGTAGCTGTGATGGTGTTGGGGAGGTTGTGTGTGGTGTGGAGCCACAGCTTCCACACACCGATTATCAAAAACAACAAAATAAATCATAAGACTATCAGTATTTCCTCCTCCTTGTCAGGGTTGCATTAACTTCTCACACTCTGCGAATGCTTCCATTGTCTAATGTTTCTTCTAATTCCTTTACTTCATTTACTCAGAGGGGGCACTCCAGCATTTGTATTCAAGGAACAAGCCCTCCACACAGATTTGAGGGCTATTTGTAAGTTAGAGAATGCCACTTGAACAATAACTACCAATTTCTAGTGTTGGTTATCCTCTGTATCCACAAGAGCCATTTTCACCAGGGAGAAGTAAGGGAGGAAAGTGGGGTGATTTTGCTCCATCAGGAAGAAGTGGGTCTTCTAAAAACAGTCATTTTGTTTCCTGCGTCTTCCCCCACCCCACCTTCCACTCTTTACATCTCGAGAGACATTTACAGGCCGATTCTCTCCATGAAGTGGCTCTCGATGCTCTCAAAACTTACATCATACATTGTTTCACCGGCCTGCATGCTTTACGGGCTCTTGGTCCATTTGGGTGCCGGATTGAGTGTGTGCAGGTTAGTGGGTGGGCAGCAAGAGTGGGTTCTGTGAGGAGCAGCAAATGCTGGAATTTCTAATAGAAGGTAATTGAAAATGAGCACTTGGAGCCCATTGGTCAGGGTTTTCCTCATGTGCGATGAAGAGTAATCATTTGCTACACCCTTGTTGTACTCTAAATGCAAAGGAAGAGCTCATTAGCAGATGCTACTATGCATTATATACGAGTGCTTTCATGCAAAAAGAAACATGCGCCTACTCAAATAACTTTCTCAGGGTTTCTTTTGCTGAGCTTTTTGTAGCTGGTGAGCAGAGAGCGGCAGCCTTGAAAAGTTTCACCGAAATGTCACAAAATTTGATGAGTATGCTGCTCAAGCACATTAGGGGGACGGCTCACAGAAAGAGCCTCCACTTCAATGTTCCAACCCTTTCTGTTGGTCTTCCCTTGCTCTGGCCGTCCTTGGCTCTCCGGAGAAATAGAACCCATACTCTCAACTACTTTCCCCACCCTCACATAGACACAAGCAGTTGCTTCAAGCTTTCAGCAGACACACTGTACAAAACAAGGCCTCATTCCATTTTGCTCAAGCTGAAAAGCAGAAAACTGACAATTATTTGAATGTGTTGAGTGTGAGGCTTTGTAAGTACAATGAATGACATGTTGCCACGAGAATGCTGAAATGGTCAGAAAATTGTGCTTGACAAAAAAAATAAATAAATTTCTTATTGCGTTGCATAAGGTCATTTGGATAGAGAGGTAACTTGAGATGAGAACAACAATTTAAGGGAGAAAAAACAAAAGGAAAAGAGACACTAGATAGAAGAGCTGCCTGGGTTCTGGAGTGTACAGACAGAGGTCACATGATCCAGTTCTGATAATCCACATACTTAAATGGATCGAGCGTGAAGGAGCCGAACTTCTACAGCAGTGCACTTCACTCAATCAGTCACAATATGTTGCTCCAGCAAACAGGAGCTGTGGTACTGCTGCTTAGCACCAGAATAATGATCAGATTAAAAGCTTTGACTGGTGAGAGTTGGACTAATGCCAGGTGATGGGAGCAATTTGTGGCCCAATCAACGCCAAAAGGAGGAGAGAGAGGTGCACTGTTGGATCCCAGCAGTAACAGGGAGGGGTGAAGTGGTGGTGGTTGGGGGGGGGGGTATGCTGGAAGCATCACAGACCCAGAAAACAGTCAGTGATTCAACAGTTCCTATTATCAAATTCCATCACATCCCCCAGCCCATCTTTGTCTTTCCCTGCCTCTGTTTTCCTCACTTCCGAAAAAAAAAAAAAAAAGATTGGTCAGCAAATGGTCTTTTTGTTGAAATAAAATTCTTCTGTCACAAATGTTCGTACACACCACAGCCAGTGCATCAGAGGAGGAAATAAACAGAAGCAAGTGATGATTAAAAAAAAAAAAAAAAAACGAGGAGGGGGAGATATCTCTGTCAGCAAGAGAAAGACATGAGTAGGCCGGCGCTCTAATCATCGATCGGATGATTAAGGCAGATGAGGAGGGCTTTTCCCCCCAGTGAGGGATCTGATTGCTGGTCTCCTCCCGCCTAGTGTCCAGGGAGTATGCCGGCAGCAGTGGCTCAGGATCAATACAGTCAATCACTGCTGAGAGGGCCAGCGTCAGTCACGCTGTGCCAGACTATTAGAAGCAAGTAGGCAGACAGTGAATAACTCCATGCTTCCCTGGTCCCACCTCTCACTACAGGGGAAGCAATAAACTAGCTAGCTGGCAGGGATCTATGGGGAAGCATTTATTAGTGCATCTCCAAAAATTTGAATATTGTGGTTTTTTTTTTTTAAATAATTCAATTAAAAGTTTATACTTTTTTATATATTCATCACACAGTGAGCTAGTTAAAGAAAATGTGTTAAAATGTTATCATGAATTAGCTGTTTGAATTAAAATTATTCAAACATGATATTCACATTTTTGGGATGCACGAGTACACTTGCCGTATGTTTTTGCTAATGGAATATGAGGGTGGCTCATTAAAGATTTCCCCTGACCCACTTCCGGTTATTATAGGAGGCTGAAATTGGACATGTATACAAAGACATATCTCTATGGATCACGTAGTAATTTGCAGCTTTGAACTTCTACGAGTTTCTCTACAGGTGCTAAAGTGGAGTAAGGTGTGATAATGGATTCAGCTGAATGCGAGGCAATCATCAGGTTCCTGTATTTGACAGGTCACACACCATGGGAGACATTCAATGAGATAAACCAGGCTTATGGAGAGGATGGCCCATCGTATGACATAGTCAAGCACTGGCATTGACGGTTCAAGTGTGGTTGGACATCGTGGAAATGGCACCCATTCCTGGGCGACCACAGGGCATCATTGATGAAGATACCATCCGGCAAGTGGAAGCCACTGTTCTGGAGGATTGTGCATAACCGTTCAACAACTAGCCCAAAATGTCAAGATTAGTGTGGGGTCTGTGAAAAATAACTATCCATGACCATTTCCAGAAGCAAGAACGAGTCACGTGCTTCCTGACTCTTTTGGCCATGTGCTAAGAAAAGCAGGAAGACTTCTTCAACAGACTAATCATCCAGGATGAAACATGAGTCCATCACTATAATCCAGAGACTAAAGCTCAGTTGAAACAATGGAAGCATTATGACTCATCACTCACAACAAAGAAATGTGTCCAACCTTCAGCAGGGAAGGTCTTACTCACAGTCGGACCAGCATGGAGTATTGATGATGGGTTTTCTGGCAATGGGTACTACAATTACCGGGACTTACTATGCTTCACTATTGTATAAATTGCAGAACACTATCAAAACCAAGAGGTGTGGCACGGTGACCAAAGGTGTTTACCTTGCCCTGGTTCACATCTTGCGTGTTGCCCAGACAGAAGCACAGTCCTGTGACCTCGCACCATCTGACTTCCACCGCTTTCCAACCAGTAAGTCATTTTTGAAGGGCAAACACTTCCAAGATGATGAAATGCTAATTTCAAAGGTCAAGTCGTGGCTTCTGACACAACTGCAGACTTCTACAGGTGAGGTCTCCACAGCTTCATAAAGCGATGGAGAATTGTGTGACCCTTGGTGGTACCTACAGACATGGACAAAATTGTTGGTACCCCTCTGTTAATGAAATTAAAACCCACAATGGTCACAGAAATAACTTGAATCTGACAAAAGTGGTAATAAATAAAAATTCTATGAAAATTAACCAATGAAAATCAGACAGTGCTTTTGAATTGTGGTTCGACAGAATTATTTTAAAAAACAAACTCATGAAACAGGCCTGGACAAAAATGAGGGTACCCCTAGAAAAGATTGAAAATAATGTGACCATAGGGACATATTCAACCAAGATGTGTCTGACATAACGCACGGCTCAGGAGACGCACACACACAGGCTTAGAGTAGTTCAAAGAGTTTATTAACAGCAGGCGTGAATGAGTGCGTGTCTGCGGGGTGTAAATGTGTTGGTGGTGGCGTCTGCTTCAGGCACAGAGGCAGGTGACCGTTCAGCCGAGCAACCCTATGGAGAGAGCACAGGGAGAGGGTGACGGGCATACACCAACACAGGAGGGATTTATGGCGAGAGAAGGACTTACTTGGATTGTCAGGATGGCTGGCACAACAAGGGGGCGATGCCCGGGAGACAGCCACCTGGAGAGCTCCGTACAGCAGTGAGGAATGGGCGATGGAGTGGAGATGTCCGCCGCCGAGGAATCCACCTGTGCACAGGGGAGCAGACTGGAAAAGAGAGGTAAGGGTTCTTACCCAAATAATGTTGCTGAAGAAAGAAGTTAGCTCACAACGGTGAGGGACGAAGTCTGACGGCTTCAGGCCGAGCCTCCGGGCGAGACGGCCTTTATCCCTCGCCGCTGATGATTGTCAGGTGTGTGAGCAGGTGGCGCCGCTGATGAATGGCGCGGCATGACAGTACTCCCCCCTCTAGCAGCGCCTCCTGGCGATGGCTTATCCGGGTGCGCTCGGTGGAAGTCCGCGATGAGCGATGGGTCCAACACAAACGACGGGGGCACCCATTGTCGATGCTCGGGCCCATAGCCCTCCCAGTCCACCAAGTATTGCAACCCACGACCTCGGCGCCGGGAGTCCAGGATGGAGGAGACGGACCAGGCCGGATGGCCACCAATCATCCGGGGCGCGGGTTGCGCTGCAGGAGGAGGGCAAAGGGGGTCGGTGACTGCCAGTTTCAGCTTCGACACGTGGAAAGTGGGATGGATGCGGAGGGAGGGGAGAATAGCCACGCGCACAGCCACCGGGTTGATGATCCGGGTGATGGGAAAGGGACCCATGTACCGCTGTGCCAGCTTCCTCCTCTCGCCTTTTAATGTGACGTCCTGGGTAGACACATACACGAGTTGCCCAACTCTGTACGCCGGGGCAGGTCGTCTGTGCCGGTCCGCCACGGTCCTGTTGCGCTCCGCTGTGCGTAAAAGCGCATGACGCGCGGCAGCCCAGGTGGAGCGGAACTGCCTAAGGTGCGCCCTAACAGAGGGGACAGTTACCTCGCTCTCCTGCGCTGGAAACAGCGGGGGGTCGTAACCCAGGGACGCCTTGAAGGGGGACATCCCCGTTGCAGAAGAGCGGGCGGTGTTGTGGGCATACTCCACCCAGGCGAGATGGTTGCTCCAGGACGTCGGCTTGGATCTGGTAACACAGCGGAGCGCAGCCTCCAGCTCCTGATTGGTCCTCTCACACTGCCCGTTAGACTGGGGGTGATGGCCGGAGGAGAGGCTCACCTTGGCTCCGATGGCGTTACAAAAGGACTTCCAAACCTCGGATGAAAATTGGGGACCCCGGTCCGAGACCACGTCCACCGGAATCCCGTGCAGCCTGACCACGTGTTGGACGAGGAGGCCCGCCGTCTCCACGGCGGTAGGGAGACCTCGCAGGGGGACGAAGTGTGCCGCCTTGGAGAAACGGTCCACGATGGTCAGGACGGTGTCAAAGGAGTTGGAAACGGGGAGTCCGGTGACGAAATCCAGTGCGATGTGCGACCAGGGCCTGCCGGGGACTGGCAGAGGCTGGAGCAGACCCGCTGGAGGGGCATTTCCCGACTTGCTGGTGGCACAGATTGGGCAAGCCCAGGCGTAGCGGGCTGCATCCCTCCGCAGGCCTGGCCACCAAAAGGACCGTTGGAGGAGGCTGATCATCCGAGAGGTGCCGGGATGACAGGTGAGCCGGGAGGTGTGGAGCCAGTGGATGACCTCTCCTTGGACCGCAGATGGGACGAACAGTCTTCCCTCTGGTCCGCCGCCAGGATCAGGTTCCACCTCCTGCGCCTTCCGGATCTTGTCTTCAATGTCCCAAGAGATGGCTCCCACGACGCACGACCTGGGCAGGATAGTGTGGGGCGTCTCCTCAGCCTCCACGGGGGTGAACTGCCTAGAGAGGGCGTCAGGCAGGCCGTTCTTGGAGCCTGGCCTGAAGATGATTGAAAAGCGGAACCTGGCGAAGAACAAAGACCAGCGCGCCTGGCGGGCATTCAGGTGCTTGGCAGATCGTAGGTATTCTAAGTTCTTATGGTCTGTCAGGACCACAAACGGCAGGTCCGCCCCCTCTAGCCAGTGGCGCCACTCCTGTAAGGCGAGTTTGATGGCCAGGAGCTCTCTGTCCCCCACATCGTAGTTCCTCTCCGCCGGGGACAGGTGCCGGGAGAAGAAGGCGCAAGGTCGTTTGGCGCCATCGTCCGGTGACCGCTGGGATAATACTGCTCCCACTCCCGTGTCCGATGCGTCCACCTCCACAATGCACTGCAGCGCGGGGTGGACCTGGCGAAGGACCCGGGAGGAGGAGAACTCCGCCTTCAGCGCCTTAAAGGCAGCAGCGACCTCTTCAGTCCACCGGAACGGGACCTTCGGGGACGTGAGGCGGGTCAGCGGTCCGACGATCGAGCTGAAATTTGGGACAAAGCGGCGGTAAAAATTGGCGAAGCCAACAAATTGTTGCACCTGCTTCCGGGATGCGGGAGTAGGCCACTCCACCACCGCCTTCACCTTCTCTGGGTCTGGGAGCACCTGGTCTTGAGCGATGATGAATCCCAGGAAGGATGTGGTCCTAGCGTAGAATTCGCATTTCTCAGCCTTCACGTACAGACGATTCTCCAGCAGTCTTTGGAGGACCCGCCTCACATGGACCTGGTGCTCGTCCCTGGACCTGGAGAAGATAAGAATGTCGTCCAGGTAGACAAACACGAAGAGGCCGATGAAATCCCGGAGGACGTCATTAATGAGGCGCTGAAAGACGGCAGGAGCGTTGGTCAACCCGAACGGCATGACAAGATACTCAAAGTGGCCGTTCGGGGTACGGAAGGCTGTTTTCCATTCATCTCCCTCCCGGATCCGGACGAGGTGGTAAGGGCTGCGTAAATCCAGCTTGGTAAACCAGGTCGCCCCCTGGAGAGAGTGAAAGGCAGTGTCCATGAGGGGCAGGGTGTAACGGTCCCTCTCAGTGATGTCATTTAGCGCTCGCTAGTCTATGCAGGGGCGGAGGGATCCGTCCTTTTTCCCGACAAAGAAAAACCCTGCCCCCACGGGTGACGACGATGGGCGAATAATCCCAGCGCTCAGTGATTCCTTCAGGTAAGTATTCATGGTCTCCTTCTCCGGCGCCGACAGGCTGTAGAGCCGACCAGAAGGCAGGGGAGCCCCCTGGCGGAGGTTGATAGCACAGTCATAGGGTCGATGCGGGGGAATAGACATAGCTTTCGATTTACTAAATGCCATACCCAGGTCGTGAAATTCTGGAGGCACCAGCGACAGGTCCGGAGGTGCTGTATCCGCCACAGGGGGAGCCGCGGACAGGAAGCAGGCAGCGGACTGAAGGCAGGTGCCCATACAGAAGGTACTCCACGCTGATACCCCAGCTGACCTCCAGTCCAGGACAGGGTTGTGGAGGCGTAGCCAGGGATACCCCAGGATGACGGGCGACACAGAGTTGGGCAGGACGTAAAATACCATCTCCTCCCGGTGGTTCCCTGAGATGATGACTGGGACAGGCATGGTTTGGTGAGAAACTCTCCCAAGGGAGGCACGGGAGAGATGGACCAGGGAGATGGGGTGTTTTAATGCCTGACAGCGGATGCCCAATCGGGTTGCCAGGCCTTGTGAAATGAAGCTGCCCTCTGCGCCCGAATCCACCAGTGCGTGGGTGAGGTGCCCAGTGGGATTGTGGCAGAAACGAATGGGCAGCTTTAATTGGGTGAGGGTGTCTAACCGGTTGAGATCCGCGAGGCTCCCTACAGCGATTCGCGGACCCCGCCGACTGGCTTTCCGCGGGCAACGCTCCACAGTGTGTTGGTCACCTCCGCAATACATGCAGAGGCCCAACTTACGGCGGCGTTGTCTCTCTGCAGGGGAAAGCTTGGTCCAGCCCGTCACCATCGGCTCCGACTCCTCGGGGCACGATGCCGGCGGCGCCGCCAGGGGGCGAGCTTGGAACAGGTGCGGCGAGACTCCACGAGGGCGAGAAGAAGAAGACTTCCGCCCCGAGGAGCGCTCGCGCAGCCTGTTAGCCAAACTTACCGCTAAGGATGTCAGCTCCGCTAGCGTCCCAGGGATATCCCGTCCAGCCAGTTCATCCCTCAGATCATCATTGAGGCTGCGGAGGAACAGGCCACAGAGGGAGCGTTCCTCCCAGCCCAACTCCTCCGCCGCTACCCGGAAGTCGACCGAGTAGTCCGCTGCCGACCGGCCTCCCTGCTGGAGAGCGAGAAGCCGATCGACCTGGACCGTCTCGGTTTGAGAATGGTCAAAGACCTCCAGAAAGCGCCTCACGAACTGGTCATAGGTGAGGGTGGCATAACTGGGCCTCGCCATTACAGCGTAGGTCCAAGTTAACGCACGCCCCTCCAGAAGATTCCCTATGTAACCAATCCGGCTGTGATCCGAGGGAAAATCTCCGGGCACATGGTGGAACACGGACTCACACTGCATAATGAACCCCCGCGCTCCGCCGAGCTTACCGCTAAAGCGGGCGGGGGTCGGAATTGGTGTGAGCCGAACCGGTGCCACTGGAGCCGGCTGGACGGCCGCTGGAACAGCAGGAGCCGCACCACCCTGACGAGCCGGGGGGAACGGCTGTTGAGGATCCAAGCGGCCCAACCGGTTAGTTAAGTTTAATAATTGATTTAGGATAACCTGCTGTTGATAAGCAATTTGATCCACTCTAGCCTCGAGAGTGGTAAGCCGGTGTGCAAGCCCGCCGTCCGCCGAGCCGCTCTGCTGAAGCCGTACTGACATAACGCACGGCTCAGGAGACGCACACACACAGGCTTAGAGTAGTTCAAAGAGTTTATTAACAGCAGGCGTGAATGAGTGCGTGTCTGCAGGGTGTAAATGTGTTGGTGGTGGCGTCTGCTTCAGGCACAGAGGCAGGTGACCGTTCAGCCGAGCAACCCTATGGAGAGAGCACAGGGAGAGGGTGACGGGCATACACCAACACAGGAGGGATTTATGGCGAGAGAAGGACTTACTTGGATTGTCAGGATGGCTGGCACGACAAGGGGGCGAAGCCCGGGAGACAGCCACCTGGAGAGCTCCGTACAGCAGCGAGGAATGGGCAATGGAGTGGAGATGTCCGCCGCCGAGGAATCCACCTGTGCACAGGGGAGCAGACTGGAAAAGAGAGGTAAGGGTTCTTACCCAAATAATGTTGCTGAAGAAAGAAGTTAGCTCACAACGGTGAGGGACGAAGTCTGACGGCTTCAGGCCGAGCCTCCGGGCGAGACGGCCTTTATCCCTCGCCGCTGATGATTGTCAGGTGCGTGAGCAGGTGGCGCCGCTGATGAATGGCGCGGCGTGACAGTGTCCTCTAATTAACATCACAGGTGTCTACAAACTTGTATTCAGTCAGTCGGCCTATTTAAAGGGTGAAAAGTAGTCACTGTGCTATTTGGTGACATGGTGTTTACCACACTAAACATGGACCAGAAGAAGCAAAGGAAAGAGTTGTCTCAGGAGATTAGAAAGAAAATTATAGACAAGCATGTTAAAGGTAAAGGCTATAAGACCATCTCCAAGCAGCTTGATGTTCCTGTGACTACAGTTGCACATATTATTCAGAAATTTAAGATCCATGGGACTGTAGCCAACCTCCCTGGACGTGGCCGCAGGAGGAGACGGATAATACGAATAGTAACAAAAGAGCCTAGAACAACCTCTAAACACATTCAAGGTGAACTCCAAGGTCAAGGTACATCAGTGTCAGATCGCACCATCCGTCGTTGTTTGAGCCAAAGTGGACTTCATGGGAGACGACCAAGGAGGACACCACTGTTGAAAACAAATCATAAAAAAGCCAGACTGGAATTTGCCAAACTGCATGTTGACAAGCCACAAAGCTTTTGGGAGAATGTCCAATGGACAGACGAGACAAAACTGGAACTTTCTGGCAAGGCACATCAGCTCTATGTTCACAGACACAAAAATGAAGCATACCAAGAAAAGAATACTGTCCCTACTGTGAAACATGGAGGAGATTCTGTTATGTTCTGGGGCTGCTTTGCTGCATCTGGCACAGGGTGTCTTGAAACTGTGCAGGGTACAATGAAATCTCAAGACTATCAAGGTATTCTCGAGAGAAATGTGCTGCCCAGTGTCAGACAGCTTCGTCTCAGTCGCAGGTCATGGGTCTTGCAACAGGATAATGACCCAAAACACACAGTTAAAAACACCCAAGAATGGCTAAGAGAGAAGCACTGGACTATTGTAAAGTGGCCTTCTATGAGCCCTAATCTAAATCCTATTGAACATCTGTGGAAGGAGCTGAAACATGCCGTCTGGAGAAGGCACCCTTCAAACCTGAGACAACTGGAGCAGTTTGCTCATGAGGAGTGGGCCAAAATACCTGCTGAGAGGTGCACGAGTCTCATTGACAGTTACAAAAATCGTTTGATTGCAGTGATTGCCTCAAAAGGCAAGATGGAGGACAAGCTACAACAAAGCGACATCGGTGGGGTCTGGAGAAAACTTAAAACCATCTCTGGGCTCCAGAATACCTCCCCCCAGGCCACAGGGGGCAGGGAGTGGGCGAACAATCTGAATCTGTTTTTCAATAGGTTTGACCAACCGCCCTCCCCCCCGACTGTACAACAACTACTGCTGCCTCTGAAGACATCAAGTCCTGCTGCCCACTCCCCACTCCACCATCACCCCCCCCCCCCACTCCCAACACACAGCCCCCCAACCTGACCCTCACTAAGACCCAGGTGAGGACGGAGCTGAGGAAGATCAAGGCGAGGAAGGCGTCGGGACCGGACGGCATCAGTGCAAAGCTCCTCAAGTCCTGTGCAGAACAGCTGTGTGGGATTGTGGAGTACATCTTCAACCTGAGCCTGAAGCTGGGGAGGGTACCACAGTTGTGGAAAACATCTTGCGTGGTACCTGTACCAAAGACTTTCCACCCCAAAGATCTGAACAGCTACAGACCAGTGGCCCTGACGTCCCACATGATGAAGACCCTGGAGAGACTGCTCCTTGCTCACCTCCGCCCTCTGGTCGGACCAGCGATGGATCCACTCCAGTTCGCCTACCAGCATGGCATTGGGGTGGAGGATGTGGTGATCTTCCTCCTTCACCGTTCTCTGTCCCACCTGGAGAAGCCTGGGAATGCGGTGAGGATCATGTTCTTTGACTTCTCCAGTGCTTTCAACACCATCCAACCGATGATCCTGAAGGACAAGCTGCTGTGCGCAGGGGTGGACCAGCACCTGTCATCATGGATCCTGGACTACCTCACAAACCGACCACAGTTTGTGAGAACCCGGGACTGTGTGTCCGACACGATCATCGGTAGCACGGGGGCCCCCCAGGGAACAGTTTTGGCTCCCTTCCTGTTCACCCTTTATACTACGGACTTCTCACACAACACAACACACTGCCATCTACAGAAGTTCTCTGACGACTCTGCGATCGTTGGCGTACAAGGGGCGCTGCTGAAGACATTGTATGACACGATGGTGGCATCAGCCATCACTTTTGGAGTGGTCTGCTGGGGCAGTGGCGTTACAGCAGCCGATAGGAAGAGACTGAACAAACTGATCAAGAAAGCTAGCTCTGTCCTGGGGCAGCGCCTTGACCCAGTGGAGGAGATGGGAGAGAGAAGGATGGTGGCTAAACTGTCATCTCTGCTGGAGTCCGAGTTCCACCCTATGCAGGACACACTGAATGCACTAAGGAGCTCATTTAGCAGCAGACTACATCATCCTAGGTGCACAACCAAGAGGTTTCGCAGGTCCTTCCTACCTACGGCTGTCAGACTGTACAACCTAAGCAGGGCTGCTCGCAGAGATAGCAAAAAGATGTGACAACCTATTAGTATTGAATGCAAAAGACGCAATAGACTTACACAATGGTCCCCTCCGGTATACAACTAGGAAAATACCGGTAGCTATGAAGGGTGACAATATGTATGGGTACATAATCATACCATGTAGGATAACTAAGTAGACGGTTATGCTGTTTCATTCCATCTAGCTACAATGCTCCGCACTGTGTGTGTTTATATATTTACATAGTCATCCCATCTAGCTACAATGCTCCGCACTGTGTGTGTTTATATATTTACATATTCATTCCATCTAGCTACAATGCTCCGCACTGTGTGTTTATATATTTACATATTTATTCCATCTAGCTACAATGCTCCGCACTGTGTGTGTTTATATATTTACATATTTATTCCATCTAGCTACAATGCTCCGCACTGTGTGTTTATATATTTACATAAGATAAGATAAGATAAGCCTTTATTAGTCCCACAATGGGGAAATTCCAGGATTGCAACAGCACAGGGATAGCAACACTCAGAGCAACAATCAGAAGGCAAGAAAAAACAAGAGCAGCTAGTATACATATGTACATATTAATATACTGTATATAGACACAGTGCGGAGCATTGTGGTTGGTGGATGTGCAGCAGAAAGTCTAGGCTCTCTCTCCGCGGATGCGGCGGGCCAGCTGGATGTCTTTGGGCATGATGGTGACCCTCTTGGCGTGGATGGTGCACAGGTTGGTGTCCTCGAAGAGACCCACCAGGTAGGCCTCACTGGCCTCCTGCAGAGCCATGACGGCGGAGCTCTGGAAGCGCAGGTCAACCATCTAGCCAACCATTTATTCCATCTAGCTACAATGCTCCGCACTGTGTCTATATATTTATGTTTATATGAACATATGTATACTCGCTGCTCTTGTTTTTTTCTTGCCTTCTGATTGTTGCTCTGAGTGTTGCTATCCCTGTGCTGTTGCAATCCTGGAATTTCTCCATTGTGGGACTAATAAAGGCTTATCTTATCTTATCTTAAAAGGTTGTGCAACAAAATATTAAGTTAAGGATACCATCATTTTTGTCCAGGCCTTTTCATGAGTTTGTTTTTTAAAATAATTCTGTCGAACCACAATTCAAAAGCACTGTCTGATTTTCATTGGTTAATTTTCATAGAATTTTTATTTATTACCACTTTTGTCAGATTCAAGTTATTTCTGTGACCATTGTGGTTTTTTCTTTCATTACAGAGGGGTACCAACAATTTTGTCCACGTCTGTACGTAGAGAAAGACTAATAACCGTGCCAAGTTTGGTTCCTCTCAGTCCATGGGAAATGAGTCAGGGGAAATCTTAATGAATGGCCCTCGTAGTTTATGAGAATTGAGGAAATATTATCATTAATGAAAGTCATAGTCAGTCAAAACATTTTACTATAACCACAGTGGAGGTGGAAATCCTGGTCCCAGAAAATAAAACGCCTATCCCATCTGTGTTGTAGCCATTCACTAACCCAAATGATTCTGATAAGCACAACAGGAAGGTCGATGAGCTAATTACTTCCGCCAGGGCGGTAATGTAATCGGGATGGTTTGTCTGTTTGTCCGTCTGTCCGTCCATTAGCAGGAATATGCAAAAACTACTGGACGGATTTTGATGAAAATTTCACCAGAGGTAGCCCTTGGGTCATGGATGAACCCAGTAAATTTTGGTGATGATCTGAGAGTGCATAGCTCCACCAAGGACCTTTTTTGAATTTGTGCAGCAGGATTACACAAAAACTACTGGATGGATTTGGATGAAATTTTCACCAGAGGTGGTCCTTGAGCTAGAGAGGAACCCATAATGTTTTGGTGATGATCCGAGAACGAATACCTCCACCAAGGCTCTTAACTTCTCACAATGTGTTAGCAAGAGTCCTCCAAAACTACTGGATAGACTTTGCTGCAATTTTCACCAAAACTGGCTCATGGCCTACACATGAACCCATTACATTTTGGAGGTGATCCATGATGGACAGAAGGAGCCTTGGCGGAGGTATCCACTCTCTGAGTGTTTTTCTAGTTACTTCTACCTTTGAGAGCTGTGCCTATCAGAATCAGTAGGGTTAATGAATGGCTGGAACAAATGTGGGATATAACTTTTACTGTCTGGGATCAGGTTTTCCACACAGGCATCAACCAAAAACTGTGCACACAAGGGCAGAGCCTAGCAGATTTGTCTTTTGCTGCCTCACTTGTCACATGCAGTGTCAAAACAAGAAGAATGCTAAAGTGGAAATGTTCACCTCAAGGCTTCATCTCAAGACCTAAACCAGTGACCTCATATACAGTACATAACTACTGTATGTCCAGCTCTTATACACAACCTATGATATCAGCTAATACTAGGATTCATAGCATGAATGTGTCATGCTGAGTATCATGCTGTGTTTTGGACATATTGTTTAATCTTATGTGTATGTTGATTGTTATACTTTTGCATGTTTATACTTTTGTTGCTCTTAATAGTTATGATTATTTGGAGTGCTGTGTTTTCTTGTTTCTTTTTATATGCATGCTTTTGAATGATTGAACACAGCTGGACACAATTAGTGGGAAACTCAAGAAGCATTGACTGACAGCCTGAACCAGCCAATTGACTGCTACAGGCTGCTCACATGGCCCAATGGGAATACAGAGGCGGGTTTCACATTTCCTATATAAGCAGGGAGAGCCTCACAATTGTCTCAGGTGGCTGGAGGGTCCGCAGCAGCTTCTGGGCAGTCCCAGTGTGATGGGGTCAGAAGTGTATAGAAGTTTCTGCCCAAAGCTGTGAGTTTCTTTAATCTAATACACTAACTGTTGCTGGAGGTTTGAGTAGAACTGACCCCTTTGTGTGAAGAATAGACTGCTGGCCACTTTCATTTCTTCTTGACGTAGGTGAGGAAGACTCCTGGATGTGTGGGACTGTTTGGTGTGGACTCAATCGAAGATATTGAAGGACAAGGCCTGGAGTGTGGCAACAAGCCCCTGGGACTGATAAGAACGTTTTTAATGACTTTTGCCTTTTTAAAGGCTGCCTCATTTTTAAGGTCACATTTGCACTATTAGTGATTTTTATCTTATTTTGCCTTGTGTAATAAATGTTTGTGCTTGCAACTTTGGTGTCTAATGGTTACTAAGTACTGCTCAACCTCGTAGCAGGAACCTAAAAGGGATTTGTTATATTGGAGGTTAATAAGAGAATTAATTAATTCTGTTCCACTAATCAGGTAACCTCCATACTTCACAAATGCACCGTACCAGATTGCCCTGAAGAAAAAACAAACCCACAAATGTGATTGAGTAGTACTGTTCAGTGACTTAAATTGGTGAAGCTAAGGGATCCAAGATTGTGAGTGACTGCAGCTACCTGTGCAGTCTAACCTTTGCAAAAATCCTTTGCTCATACTGCCCAGTGGGAATTTAGAGTGGAGCCACTTGTACTCCATATGAAAATGAGCCAATTGAAGTGGCTCGGTATTTGATTAGAATGTGTTCTGTGTGACTCCTTGGTGAGGTGTTATGGGCATGTCCCATCGGGGCAGACCCAGGACAGACTGGAGAGGTTATGTCTTTTCGCTGCCTGGGGAATGCCTTGGTGTCCCCATGGAGGTGTTGGAGGCAATGCACAGGGAGAATGAGGTCTGGGTGTCTGTGCTTAGACGACCTAAACCAAACCTGTTGGGGGGGGAAAAAATAGCTGGCTGGAAATGTTTACCGTCACATTATTTATTTGACCCTGTAGGCGTTATTTAGACAGGAGTGAAATAAAGAGCAGAAGGACAGACATGAAGGAAAAGTCTCTCTGGCTAGCACTCAAATGAGGGATCATTCTTTATGGTATAAGCCCTTAACTGTTAGGCCATCACGTGTCCCTTTTTTCTTCCAAATACCTGGCAGTCATTGAAAATTCTTCAAAATACCACAAAAAGTTTATGAAGCTAAAATGCCAAATAATCACATTTCAGAAAAAAGCTGAAAAATGTGACCTCTTAAATTGGCTGCAAGTGTAGATTTGAAGATTTTAGAGATTTTGGTTTTGTCTTTGTGTCATAACATCCAATTATGGTATACGGTGGTCCTGAGAGCACAGACGCACCACAAATTAAAACAACTGCAAACAGATAAAACCAAACTCAAAGCATCTGCATCAAAATAGCAACACACAGGTGCTGCAAATTCAAAAATGCATTACAAATACTCCCAGCAACTACAAATGAACAAAACAAAATCAATTTAAAGAACGCATCTGCATCAAAATTGCAATATGTAGGTGGCAGTGGGTGATTGAAACTGTTTTGGGGCACACTTGGATGTGATGGGTGAAATCATCTATGGATCCTCATAGACCAGAGCAAAACACAAATATAAAATCATATTCTTCAAACCATTCCCCCTGAAGCAACGTGGCACTGACCAGGTGGTCTGAAAATGCAAAGCATTCCCTGGTGTGTCCTAGAATGGTATCACAGACCTATGGGGACAGGTGTGGCGGGTTGATTCAACCCCCCCACAACACACAGGACACTCAGCTCTCTCTCTCTCGGTTTTTCCCGCTGCACTACTGAGATGTAATGTGCCATTCATGTATTGTGATGCAATGTGCCATGCATGTGTTGTGATGTAATGTGCCATTCATGTATAGTGTTCATGCGTCCTGTCCTTACTGTGACCTAGAGGCTGAGATCAATATGTAGATGTGCTTTGGTGTAACCCCCACAAACAGACTGGTCAAACACAGCGCTCGGCTAGAGCAAATAACAGAACAGTGAAATGTGTATTAATGTCTACAGGCAGACTCGTTTCGTCTGGCTCACTTCTGTGATGTTAATGTTGCCTTTCATGAATTGTGCTCATGCGTCCTGTCCTCACGGTGACCTAGGGACTGAGATCAATATGTCTCTCAAATGCAAATGTCTTATGCCTGTTCTGTTATCTCTTTGATCATACCAACTGCTGGGGTATGCCCTTTTGATATATTGTTGTGGTCGAGTATATATGCTGCAACTCTGTAACGCAAACTCTCTCACTCTCATTCATTCACTCCTGCATCTGCTGCTGCGAGACACACACACCGTCTCCTCTTTGAGAGCCTGAGGAATTCGGCTTCAGCCTGCTCACACTATGGGCTGGAGCCGAGTTCTGATGAAGGCGGATGATAAACTCTACTTAAAACCACAGCATCGCTGCTTATTTTTTCATGCCGCCGCACCGGTGACCCCGGAATGCACACGTTTTGTGCAAACGCAGCCTTCTGATCTGGACAGCTGCACTGGTGACCCGAAGACGCACACGCTTTGTGCGACGCAGCCTTCTGGTTTGGACATCCACGCTGAATCGGCCGAGCGGTGCCAAAGATCGTCTATTCCCTCCCACCACTCCAACGCATCTGCACGAGCCTGAGGGACAGAAGATCGTCTATTTCCTCTCACCGCTCCAACGCACCATGGCCAAGCTGCAGTCACAGCCCAAACCTGGATTTTATCGGCACCGTCTGCGCCGATCTCCGCCAAGATTCTGCACCCTGACTCGTCACTCCAGCGGCCCACCCAAGCACGGAACCCCCGCGCGCGCACCGGGGAGTTACTAACTAACTAACTAACTAACTAACCTGCACTTATATAGCGCTTTTCTAGTCACAAAGACCACTCAAAGCGCTTTCATCAACGCTAACCCTCTACTCTAAGGGCCCATAGGAAACAGATATCTAGGGACAATTTAGAACAGCCAATTAACCTAACATGCATGTTTTTGGCATGTGGGAGGAAACCGGAGAAATCCCGGAGTAAACCCACGCAACACGGGGAGAACATGCAAACTCCACACAGATCACTGTTGGTCGGGGGCTGGGATCGAACCCACGATCCCACGATCCCCACAATCCCCCGGCCAAGGGTAAACTGTGCTGCCGCAGTGCTAACCACTGCGCCACCGTGCAGCCCAAGGTTACGAGGATGGCACACCACGCACGGGGCAATAAAGGCTACAGAGACCGCCATCGTCCTCCGCCGCTGCAGATGCCCGAGAAATACGGCCGATCGCCAACCTCGGAACCTTCAGGGCTGCCCGTTCACCTGAAGCAAGCACGCAGCTCGCCACTGGATTTTCTAATGGTCTCAGCCACGGCACAAAGGGATTTCAGCCGTCAGCTGTTCCCGGGGGGCTTTGGGGTTGCTCCTGCACCTAAAGTCAACACACCAGTCCCTCTGCTTTTGTTTCTTTTTTTTTTTCTTACAGCCGCTCCTGCTTTTCTTCATGGCCACGGGAGGAGTCAGAGACAAATTTTTCTTCTTGCGACCTCCGCACGCGCAATGGGACAGCCCCTCGACGTCGCGGAGCAGCAAGCAATTTTTGCGCAGCTCGGACGATTTCACAGCCCCTGCCGGCACCTACTACCCCTCCCCTCCCTCCCCCTCCGCCTGCAGCGAGCTTCTCCCACAGCTCGCTCCCATAGATGGATTATCGAGGTCTCGGCCCCCTGCCGTGCCCTCTGGGGGGGAGCGTGTGGCGGGTTGATTCAACCCCCCCACAACACACAGGACACTCAGCTCTCTCTCTCTCTCGGTTTTTCCCGCTGCACTACTGAGATGTAATGTGCCATTCATGTATTGTGATGCAATGTGCCACGCATGTATTGTGATGCAATGTGCCATGCATGTGTTGTGATGTAATGTGCCATTCATGTATAGTGTTCATGCGTCCTGTCCTTACTGTGACCTAGAGGCTGAGATCAATATGTAGATGTGCTTTGGTGTAACCCCCACAAACAGACTGGTCAAACACAGCGCTCGGCTAGAGCAAATAACAGAACAGTGAAATGTGTATTAATGTCTACAGGCAGACTCGTTTCGTCTGGCTCACTTCTGTGATGTTAATGTTGCCTTTCATGCATTGTGCTCATGCGTCCTGTCCTCACGGTGACCTAGGGACTGAGATCAATATGTCTCTCAAATGCAAATGTCTTATGCCTGTTCTGTTATCTCTTTGATCATACCAACTGCTGGGGTATGCCCTTTTGATATATTGTTGTGGTCGAGTATATATGCTGCAACTCTGTAACGCAAACTCTCTCACTCTCATTCATTCACTCCTGCATCTGCTGCTGCGAGACACACATACTGTCTCCTCTTTGAGAGCCTGAGGAATTCGGCTTCAGCCTGCTCACACTATGGGCTGGAGCCGAGTTCTGATGAAGGCGGATGATAATAAACTCTACTTAAAACCACAGCATCGCAGCTTATATATTTTTTCATGCCGCTGCACAGGGAGATTTTTTTGAAAATGATACGCGGTGGCGGAGTGGTTAGCACTGCAGCAGCACAGCAACTCACCCTTGGCCGGGGGATCCTGGGTTCAAGCCCAGCCCCCGACCAACAGTGATATGTGTGGAGTTTGCATGTTCTCCCCGAGTCTGCATGGGTTTACTCCGGGATTTCTCCGGTTTCCCTCCACATGCCAAAAATATGCAAGTTAGGTTAATTGGCATCAAACTGGGGATTCTAAATTGTCCTTAGGTATGACTGCGAGAGTGAATGGTTGTCTGTCTGTCTGTGTTGGCCCTGCGATGGACTGGTGATCTGTCCAGGGTGTACCCTGCCTCTCGTCCAAAGATGCTGGGATAGGCTCCAGCCCCCCCACGACCCGAAAAGGATTAAGCAGAAGAAGATGGATGGATGGATGCTGAGGAAAAAAACATGTTCAAATTTATAGACCTACTGGCAACAGCTAAGTTTTTAAAAGGGAAACTAAAGTTATTCTCTTAAATAAAAAAAATGTCATTTAATTAAGAAGTTATTTCAAGAGCCGTCACTTGGATCAAATGTGAATACTATTGATTAAGGCTACTCAATAAAATCTGCTGCAATATGAAGAAAAATCACATTATTAACCCCTTACCTTCTTCTTCTTCTTTCAGCTACTTCCTTTAGGGGTCGCCACAGCAGATCATCTATCTCCATCTCACCCTATCCATTGCATCTTCCTCTGGAACACCAACCCTCTCCATGTCCTTCTTCATTACATCCATGAATCTTCTCTGTGGTCTTCCTCTTCTCCTCCTGCCTGGCAGCTCCATCTTCAACATTTGTACAATATATCCACTATCCCTCCTCTGCACATGTCCAAACCATCTCTGCCTTGCCTCTTACTTTGTCTCCAAAATGCTCAACCTGAGCTGTCCCTCTGATATACTCATTTCTAATCTTGTCCCTCCTATTCAGTCCCACTGAAAATCTTAGCATCTTCAACTCTGCCACCTCCAGCTCCACCTCCTGTCTTTTTGTCAGCACCACCGTCTCCAAACCACACATCATAGCAGGTCTCATTACCGTCTTGTAAATCTTCCTTTTCACTTTTGCTTCTACCTTTCTGTCACAAATCACCCCGACACTCGGCTCCACCCACTCCACCCTGCCTGCACTTTCTTTATTACTTCTCTTGTGCATTTTCTATTGCTTTGGATGGTTGACCCCAGGTATTTAAATTCATCTACTTTCACTACCTCTATTCCTTCCATCTTCACCG